>CM068375.1:47142200-48537200 GCA_034769895.1 Magicicada septendecula
TTTGAAATGTTTTAAGGGTAATTCGGAGATATGGGCGGAGACACATCGAAACGAATGGGAGAGGTATGAAAATTTTGAAAAAGCCTTTCGAAATAAATACTGGTCGGAGGAGGAGCAGGAGATACTACGAAGTCAAATAATGGGAACTGGGAGCTTCGGGAGAAACAACCGTAATATTACCATGTATACCATGAAGCTATACAACGAAGCTAAGTACTTAGAACCACCGTTGCCATTCCAGTCGTTTGTACGCCACATCAGTAAGCATCTACCGAGGGAAGTACAGATAACGTTAATGACCAGAGAGGTAAGTGATATCAATGAATTAGAAGAAATATTGGATATTTTTCAGAATATTAAGGACCAGGAAGACAGCAGACGTATGCAAAAAACGAATATGCACAATGTAGGGAACTATACACAGAGTTTTCATAGAGAAGCGCGGGGAGGAAGTTTTGATAATAGGGGCGAGAGTTGGAGGTGTAGAGAATGTGAAACAGATAATTATGCTAATAGAACCAATTGTTTCAGATGTCATCGAAACAGGGAGTGCGCCAGGAATGAGAGAATGAATCCACCACCAAATCAACAGTCGAAAGGAGGAGAATTTTATAGGGGAGCGCCCAGAGGAGGAGAACATTATAATAGAGGAAGAGGAGGAAATCATCCAGCTGTAGCAGGTCCATCCACGGGAAACTAAGGAAGACAATGGAGAAGCGGGCCCAACGGGGAACCGGGTCTAAGTAACCAACGAATACGCGAACAACGTTATCCAGGTGGACATGGCAAAAGAATTGTTAGAAGAAGAGGAGAATAAGGTGATGGAATGCAGAACAGGATTGACTGAGGTGACAATTAACATTGAAGGTAAGAATTATAAAACTTTAATTGATACAGGTAGCGAGATCTCAGTAATTTCTGAAAATGTCATGAGTGAATTAAAAGAGATAAACAAGAATATACCATTATTACCAGTTGCGGGGGTTACAGTAGTGGGGGTAACTGGGGTGAGAAGTAAGAGAATAACCAGACAAGTACAATTAAATATTTTAATAAATGAAGTTGAGTTTGAAAACACTTTCCTAGTAGTTAAAGGGTTGAGTCTAGATGTAATATTGGGAAATGATTTTTTGGAAAGAAATGGAGCAGTAATAGATTTCAATAAACAAATAGTAAAATTTGAAAAGGGGAATAAACCAGTCAGAATAGAGTTTAAAAAAGTAGTAAATGAAGCTAAAGTCACGGGAATAAAAATGTTACATAAGCAGATAGGCGATAGAGAGATAGAGATCAAAATAAATATATGTCGAGAGAGTGATAGCCTAGAGAATGAGGAGGGAGAAATGCATGAGAGTAATGAGAGTGGGTGGGCAGATAGAGCGAACAAAATTTTTAATGAAGATACAGTTGTAGGAAATACTCAGCGAGAGGAGCTGTGGGCAGTTGTGGAGCAGTTCAGAGAGGTGTTTGATGAATCACCAGGGAAAGCGAAGGACTACATCTGTGAGCTGAAAGTTCGGGACCACGCACCATACATGCAGAGGAGCTACCCGGTGCCGTTTTCGAAGAGGAGGGCTGTACAGGAGGAACTAGACCGGATGATGCAGGGAGACATAATTGAACGCTCTGTATCACCCTACTCAAATCCTTTAGTAGTAGTGATAAAAAAGGATGGAAATGTAAGGTTATGTTTAGATGCCCAAAAAATCAATCAAATTATTATACCTGACCGGGAATCTCCGGAACCCATAAATGAGATTTTACAGAAATTCAGCGGAGTCAAATACATGTCGTCCTTAGACCTGACAGCTGGATACTGGCAGGTGCCATTAGCAGCAGAGAGCAGAAAATACACAGCTTTTCTTTTTAACGGTAAGAATTACCAATTCAAATGCTTACCTTTTGGGTTAAACACCAGTGTTGCCAGTTTTATTAAATGTTTAGATAATATATTACAGCCTAAGGAGCTAGACTTTTTAACAGTATATGTCGATGATATCTTGATAGCTTCTAGAACATTCACTGAACATTTAGAACACATAGAATATGTATTAGATAAGCTACAAAAAGGGGGTTTAACAGTGAATTGGGACAAGTCTAAGTTTCTGCAGACAGAAATACATTTCTTAGGATTTATTATTACACAGGAGGGGATATTAGTTAACCCTGACAAAGTAGAAGCCATAATGCGATTCCCCGAGCCTAAAAACATTAAGCAATTACAAAGTTTCTTAGGCCTATGCAATTTTTACAGGAAATTTCAGGAGAACTACGCACACACAACATCCAAACTAAGTGCTGTACTGCAGAAAAACAAACAGTGGAGATGGGGAGATACGGAACGAAGTGCATTCAACGAAATTAAGAGAAAGTTTAGTCACATGATTATGATGAATCATCCCGATTTTAATAAAACTTTTTATTTGCAGACCGACGCCAGCAATGTAGCGCTTGGGGCGGAGCTCTACCAGGAGGGCTGCGACAAGGAACATCTAACGATCGCCTTCGCCAGTAGATCGCTGCTGTAGGCTGAGAAAAATTATACGACGACAGAAAAAGAACTTTTGAGTATTGTGTTCGCCGTGGGTAAATTCCGGACCTACATCCTAGGCAATACAACAATAATCCGGACGGACCACAAGGCGTTATCATTCCTAAATACATGTAAGCTGACGCATAGCAGATTAACCAGGTGGGTATTAGCTTTACAAGAATATAACTTTTCCTGGGAGTATATAAAGGGGTCAGATAATAAGGTACCAGATACACTTTCTAGAGTAGATGTTATAGACAATAAAACTGGTAGGGATCTTAAGGAGATAGAAATTTTTAGATTAACCAGAGAAGATAGAATTTTTGGTGAAAAATTAAGTGATATTAAAAATATGCAAAGATCTGATAGTAAACTGGGTAAAGTAATTGTTAGTTTAGAAACGGAGGTAGAGGAATCTGAATATAATGAGCGATTTCAAGTATATCAAGGTATTTTGTTCAAAAAAGTAGATAGTAGGGAGCGTGATTGGAGGTTAGTTATACCCGAGGGGTTAATAGATAAAATTGTTTGGGATTGTCATATAAGGTATGGTCATTTTGGGGCAAGAAAATGTGCAAATGTTTTGAAAGAATCATGTATATTTAAGAATATGGAGAGGAGAGTCAGGAGAGTGTTGAGAGTGTGTGATTTATGTCAGAAATCGAAAGTAGTGAACTATAAAGTAGAAGGGGAGATGAATTACATAAAAGTTGAGAAACCATTTGATTTAGTTGCAGTAGATCTATATGGACCATTACCCAGAGGTAGAGGGGGTGTATTGTATGTATTTGTAGTTCTAGACACTTTTTCAAAATTTGTGAAATTATATAGCATTAAGAGAGCGACAAGTAAAGTACTCAGTGAAAAAATAGTAAAAGACTACATGATTAATGTTGGAAAACCGAAAATTATATTATCTGACCACGGTCCACAGTTTATAAGCGGCAAGTGGCGACAGACGCTTGGATGGGAAGGCATCATACCCAAGCATACGGCAGTGTATCATCCTCAGTCGAACCAAGCAGAACGGGTGATGAGAGAGATTGGTAGGATATTTCGGGTGTACTGTCACGCCAAACACACAGAATGGCCATCCTACGTGAAGAAAGTAGAGGAGTGGCTGAATTGTACCACCCATGAGTCCACAGAATTCATGCCGCATGAGTTGATCAGGGGAACAAGGCCGCCCAGGATATTGGAACAACTTTTCGAATACCCACCAGAAGGTCAAGTTTTGGACAGAAACATGAAAATTAGATTGGCAAACGAGAACTTACTCACGAGAGGAGAGCGAAGGAAACAGAAACATGATGCTAAGGGTAAGTGGACCAGATATGAGGTAGGTCAGTTAGTGTTAGTAAAAAGGCATGATTTGTCCAGTGCTCAAGATAGAGAAATAAAGAAGTTTTTCTTGTTGTATGAAGGGCCGTATGAAATTATAGAAATAAAAATGCAGAATGCGTATGTGCTGAAGAACCCAACGACGCAGGAAATAGTAGGTACTCAAAATGCGACGAATTTAAAATTATATCGGTCACTTTAATTATGTTTATAAATAAGATTTAAAGTATTGTTGTATGTTTACAGAAGGGATCCTCCCCCATTTTCGGGCGGTCACAATCTTACCAGTCCTGGCCGTGGAATTCGGAACTTGGAGGCGGGCCATGGTTGGCGGATCTTCCTTCGGGCGGTGAAAACAACGATGGTCCGGCTCCACCAAAATTTGTATAAAGTAGAAAACTAACTACACATTTGAACGGGGAGGGGGACCCCAACAGGTACGTGACACGCATTAATTATCATTAATACACTCTAGGTGCAACAATTTTGGTGTACCTGTCACGTGCCTGCACTGCCTTAGAGTGTTACACATAAAGGAGGCTACACCTAAATGCAGGGCAGTGCGTACAATTTAACAAATTTTGCAGTGTCAGTGGCAAAGAAATTCAAGTTGAGCCATTGACAGTAGTTTTGCTTAAACCGAAACGAAGAGTTTTGCGGAGAAGTATAGTGAGTTCCAGATCAGACGACGGGTTGGAAGAAATGAGAGAGTTAAGGTAGTACAGTTGGATATAAAGGGGAAGTAACTGCACAAAGTAGATCTGAGCTGGAGCTTTTTTATACTTCATCGCAAAACAACCCCGTTTCAGGCCCAAGGGTACTGACCAATAGAATATAAGTTATAATTTAAAAATGTAAATAAATTTTAGAATTAGGTGACCAAATATAATTGTCAAGTTTTAGTATCAGTGAGCATGGGAACGTTTTAAAAGATGTGAAATGAAGTAAAGACTTATTGTCAATACAAGATGTGGGGGTCATTTTGGGGGGTAGATTGGTGCTCAAAGAAGTGACATAACAGTGTAGTGTGGAACTGCAATGGTAGGAGGTTGTAAATTTTGTATTTAATGTTTTATGTAAATGAAGGTTAAGCTTACATATAAAGGAGGTTAAAACACCATCCAAACTAATAATGTCATTTAAGTATAAATTATTAAGTTTAGTGTTGCAAAAGATATTTTACTTGTGATTCCCCAACTTTTCGGGCGGTCACGGCCTCACCAAACCCTGACCGTGGAATTGGTTTAGCTTTAACAGCTATGGTTGGGGCTCATTGCGTCACGTTCTGCCTTAACTGACCATAGCTGTTATCGTTGTCAAGGTGCATTTTGAAATTGATGGGGGTGAAATTAAGGGGAATCACCAAACTAGGGAACAGCGGCTACCACTCTGTTCACGTAGGAACAGCAAAGCCAGGTGGTAGACCCGTTTAAGGGCGTTTAATTATAGCCAAGAATATGTTGATATTCAGACGTTAAATGTAACTGCCGAAGCAAAGACACGGAGAGGTCAACCTACTCCAAAATATGCCGTCTTTGTGGAAGCGAGGAGGCGCCACAGCCTTACATAATTTGCAATAGAGTGTGTGGATGGGAGGTGACCCAAGTGAGTCGCGAATTTAAATTTTATGACATGAAAAATTGCTAACTCAAATTTTGATCCAAGAGAAATGCTTGTGTTCTGTTTAAATATTTAAATAACTATACGCTCAGACATTCAATATAAGGTGTTCATTCCATAATTTTAAATGTATTATTTTATTGTTGTACGTTAGCTATAGGTATTGATAAAAATATATGTTTTCATTATGTGTGTATTTTGAACCTAAGTAAATAATTAAACCGAATGGCAGGTGGTTAATATGAATTATCAGAATCAGAAAAAGGGGAAACAAGGAGGTGAGAAGTAATGATAAATAAATATATATATACATTTCATGTAATTTGTTCAATTTTGAGATGCGTTTTCATTGTGTTAGGAAGATCAGCTGATCAGTAATAAAATGTCACTGATATTGGTTGTAAATGTTCCAGGTAATTAATGTTTAATGTAGTATTTCAATGTATTACAGATGCTATTTAAAGTAATGAGAAAAGTAATTTGATAAAGTGAGAAGTAAAGTAATAATTTATGTAAGTTAACAAGAAATAGTTTTTGGGTGATGAATATCTTATGGGACATATAGATCTGTCCAAGTTGAAGTCAAAGTTGAAATGGTAGTAGAGAGAAAAATATTGTTTTGAGTTTTGAGAAGTATTGATGTTGACACAGTAGTTATGGAGAATATATGTAGAGTTTTGAGCGATATATTGATGTTTATAATTAATGATGTTATTTTGTTGTATTTGAAGTGAGGTAATAAGATTGAGATTTTTGGGGATGGCAATTTTGTAGTAGGGGGTAGTGTAATGTAGGAGTCCGCAACATAATGATAAGTTGGGACGGGATGGGATCGATTTTAGTGGGAAGGGGCCGCCTTAGGTAGAATCCAGGGGCCAGACAAGGGAAATGAGTTTTGGGGGGGGGAAACACGTATCCTAAGTACAAAGGGTTAGAGAGTATTTTTTTTATATATATAGAGAGAAGGTGGCGAATTGAGTTTAATGATAAGTTGAGGTTTAGAGAGTGTTTTGATAGATATTTTGATAGAGATGGGTGTCATGGTAGTTGAAGTGGTTAGTGGTTAGAGTCAGAGAGAGAAAGATTATATATGTATACAGATCTAGTAGTACAGTCAATGAGAATAAATAATTTAAATCACCCAAAGTAATGTAGAATAAGATTGTTAAATAAAGAAAGAGATTTATAATAAAGATATAAAATTCTTATTTTGAAACCAGTGACAAAATTTTGATAGAATTTGAAGAGGTAAAGTTAGAGAATGTTTATTTTGAATAACTTAATGTCAATTTGATTATTATTTATAATAATATTTTGTTATTTTAAATGTTTTATTTTATTATGTTTTGTGTTTCAAGTTAGATTGTTACAGATGTTAAATGTATTTTCAGACATAACTTGTACATAACGTATGTGGGTCAAGGTTTTTGGACTTGACCTAGTTTTGATCAGCTGACAGTGAGGTCATATAAGTTAATGGTATGGAAGTTAATTCAACTTTTGTTTTTTGATCAATTCAAACAAATTTTAAATAATTTCTGTATGTAAAGGAAACCTTTTAATAAATTAAATTTTTTTTTTTAATTTTAAATGTTTGGAAAATATTTTTTTGAAAAAAAAAATCTTGATTTTTCGCCTGCCAGCTAATGAATATTTTTAAGCTTTGATTATTTTATTGTTTGTGTACTAACCATGTTTATTTTATTGATTTATTGTATTGACTTGTATTGTTAGACTCTAAGTATTCACATGTTAGGTTAAGGATGTTCTTAATTATAAGAAATGTTTAAATCAACTTATTTTAAATAAAAACAGAAACCAATGAAGAGAATAATTGAAAATTTAGACAAAATTTATGAATCGATTTTACCTGAAAACAACCAGTGGGTTGTAATCTAAATAACTTTTGAAAAATTTTTCAATTTCATAATATGTAATGTCAGTATGTAATGTGAGTGTGTATGCGCCGAGTATCTGCTAAATGCAGCCCAGCTTGCATACAAGGGGAAACATATCGGTGGAGGATCTGGCATAATATAAGCCAGGGATTGAGGATTTTGGGGGGTAGCATGTTAGAAGGTGAGGTGTGTCGTGGTGCGTGTCTGTTCGATTTTTCGGTGTTGGGATCTCTTACGGAGAAGTCCAGTGATCTCGTTCAGATGCGTCCGTGGTCGCTGAGCCAGGGGGGTCGTGTACCCAGGTAGAGTAAGAACAAGGGGGTTGTTGGCACCAGTTCCTCACCGGTCCTCTTAGGGGTTTTATCAATGAGATTTCTTCTGTTCTGGACAGCAGAATTCTCATTGGGGGGGGGGTATTGTAACGTGTCCAAAATTGGGTCAGTTTATTTCTTACAGTTATGGGGTATTTGTATTTCATTTATTTCATTTTTGGGGGTTTTATAAAAAATATTGTGAAAGTTTTATTTTCCGACAAACGTTAATTCTATTGTAACGGACCACGTGGTGACTGAACAGTGTTGAAACAAAGCAGAAACGTAGTAGTCAGTTGCGAAACCAGGCAAGGAATTTGTGCCACCCTAAATTTCTCATAACTCTGTATAAATGTGACGGTGCACGCACGCAACGACTCGAGTATGTGCGCTGTAGGGACGCCAAGAGGAACAAACGACGCTGTAAAAAATGGCGCCGGAACGAACAATTTGTGCGATCAACATGCAATCTACAGGAAACGTGGCTGAGGAACGCCTATTGTTAATGACGACAGACTAGCAGTGCCTAGAGATCGTCGACACACTTTGCTGATATAACCACTATGTTTCATGCATAAAGTCAATAGAACACAGCAATTCAGCTGTGAACCACAACGAGATCTGATGGCAGTGGAACACTGTTTCCTCCCGTTCGCCAAGTAAGTTGCGTAGTTGTTAGTCCCTAGAGTAACCGGCCGGGTGCTTTATAGAGGTAGCTCCTCTCAAAATTTTAACATGGGACAGTAAAAGTGATTTAATTGTTCTTTCAATCAGTGGAAGTGAGAGTGAATAATTACTGAACAGTAACATGCCAATTTGATATATTTTTCTTTATTTTCGGGACAACTACCAACTCACCACGCGGCGACCACGAGGTCGCAGATATACGCGTTACCGGCGGGGAGATCATATCATGGATTACATTGATCAATCCAAGTAAAAAGGGGGGTTTTTTATGTTTTTAAGAATGTGAGTAGTGCGTGAGCAGGCTGGGCTATCTTAGGTTGTGAGTAATAGTATCTAAGTATAGAAAATAAGATGTAAGAGTTGCAACACCTTTGAAAACATGTAAAACAATCTATTTGGAGAACAACTTATAAAATCACCACTTTTTGATTATTAAACAAAAAATAATTTCTCTTCCAAGATGTATTGTGTAAGTTATTCACACAACCTTGAAAATTACGCTTGTATCCCAACGTACGTATGAGACCCTGGACCCGAGAGCACACCTGGATGGTAAGTGGAAGTTTTTTTTGTTATTGGTTATTTGTATGGTATTTTAAATTATGTTAGTTAATTCGTAGCTTAACATTTAAATTTTTTTTCTTTGAATTTTAAAATTTTTTGGAAAATATTTTTTTGAAAAAAACAAAAAAATCTTGATTTTGCGCCTGCCAGCTAATGAATATTTTTAAGCTTTGATTATTTTATTGTTTGTGTACTAACCATGTTTATATTATTGATTTATTGTATTCACTTGTATTGTTAGACTCTAAGTATTCACATGTTAGGTTAAGGATGTTCTTAATTATAAGAAATGTTTAAATCCGTTTATTTTAAAATAAAACAGAAACTAGTGAAGAGAATAATTTAAAATTTAGACAAAATTTATGAATCAATTTTACCTGAAAACAACCAATGGGTGGTAATTTAAATAACTTTTGAAAAATTTTCAATTTTATAATATGTAATGTCAGTAGGTAATGTGAGTGTGTGTGAGCCGAGTATCTGCTAAAGGCAGCCCAGCTTGCATAGAAGGGGAAACATATCGGTGGAGGATCTGGCATAATCTAAGCCAGGGATTGAGGATTTTTGGGGGTAGCATGTTAGAAGGTGAGGTGTGCTGTGGTACGTGTCTGTTCGATTTTTCGGTGTTGGGATCTCTTACGGAGAAGTCCAGTGATCTCGTTCAGATGCGTCCATAGTCGCCGAGCCAGGGGGGTCGTTTACCCATGCAGTATAAGAACCAGGGGGTGGTTGGCACCAGTTCCTCACCGGTCCTCTTAGGGGTTTTATCACTGAGATTTCTTCTGTTCTGGACAGCAGAATTCTCATTGGGGGGGTATTGTAACGTGTCCAAAATTGGGTCAGTTTATTTCTTACAGTTATGGGGTATTTGTATTTCATTTATTTCATTTTTGGGGGTTTTATAAAAAATATTGTGAAAGTTTTATTTTCCGACAAACGTTAATTCTATTGTAACGGACCACGTGGTGACTGAACAGTGTTGAAACAAAGCAGAAACGTAGTAGTCAGTTGCGAAACCAGGCAAGGAATTTGTGCCACCCTAAATTTCTCATAACTCTGTATAAATGTGACGGTGCACGCACGCAACGACTCGAGTATGTGCGCTGTAGGGACGCCAAGAGGAACAAACGACGCTGTAAAAAATGGTGCCGGAACGAACAATTTGTGCGATCAACATGCAATCTACAGGAAACGTGGCTGAGGAACGCCTACTGTTAGTGACGACAGACTAGCAGTGCCTAGAGATCGTCGACACACTTTGCTGATATAACCACTATGTTTCATGCATAAAGTCAATAGAACACAGCAATTCAGCTGTGAACCACAACGAGATCTGATGGCAGTGGAACACTGTTTCCTCCCGTTCGCCAAGTAAGTTGCGTAGTTGTTAGTCCCTAGAGTAACCGGCCGGGTGCTTTATAGAGGTAGCTCCTCTCAAAATTTTAACATGGGACAGTAAAAGTGATTTAATTGTTCTTTCAATCAGTGGAAGTGAGAGTGAATAATTACTGAACAGTAACATGCCAATTTGATATATTTTTCTTTATTTTCGGGACAACTACCAACTCACCACGCGGCGACCACGAGGTCGCAGATATACGCGTTACCGGCGGGGAGATCATATCATGGATTACATTGATCAATCCAAGTAAAAAGGGGGGTTTTTTATGTTTTTAAGAATGTGAGTAGTGCGTGAGCAGGCTGGGCTATCTTAGGTTGTGAGCAATAGTATCTAAGTATAGAAAATCAGATGTAAGAGTTGCAACACCTTTGAAAACATGTAAAACAATCTATTTGGAGAACAACTTATAAAATCACCACTTTTTGATTATTAAACAAAAAATAATTTCTCTTCCAAGATGTATTGTGTAAGTTATTCACACAACCTTGAAAATTACGCTTGTATCCCAACGTACGTATGAGACCCTGAACCGAGAGCACACCTGGACGGTAAGTGGAAGTTTTTTTTGTTATTTGTTATTTGTATGGTATTTTAAATTATGTTAGTTAATTCGTAGCTTAACAGTACGTGTAGAATGTTCATGTTATTGTCGATGTTTTTATATGTATGGTTTAAACACACAAAGGCACTCCACACCACTACAGAATCCACCTTTGCAAACCACCTCACTGAAGCAAACCACACATATAAAAACATCGACAATAACATGTACATTCTACACGTACACACAAAAGGCCGAAAACTAGACACTTTAGAACAATTAGTAATATACAAACACACAAAAACAAATAAAAACGACATCCTAAACGAACAGACACAATTCAAATCGCACGCATTATTCGAACACATTTCACCACACACACACACACACACACACACACACACACACACACACACACACACACACACACACACACACACACACACACACACACACACACAGCATCGACCTTTCGAAAATCTATCCCGTCACCAACAACAAGACGGACAGCGGTACCTACGGCAGCCTCTGAAGAAGCCTTTTAAAGGTAAAAGCCGGTATAGGTTGTAAGGTAAATCTTTACGATTTTACTTATAAAAAACGTAGTTTCCGAGTCGTTATTAAAATAGTGATATACATTTTAATGTTAGCATTTTGTATATGATCTATATTCATATACAAATATAAAGTATTGGATTTTGTTGTCCATGACGTGTCCGTTGATTAACTAATTATAAGTATAATACTACTGACTTGGAACACAAAGTTTTTTATTGGCAAGAATGTAAAATTTTTACCTTATAGCCTGAACAGTTTTCGCTTATTATTAGCAAAAACTGATTCAGGGTATAAGGTAAAAATTTTACATTTTTACCGATAAAAAACTTAATGTTCTGAGTCAGTAGTATTATACTTATAATTAAATATAAATTCATCAGATTCACGTTTGAGATTTGAATTTTTCATAATACAAAATATCCAATTAAAACGATTGATTCATTGTAGTGTTGCTTCACCTGCACACAACAATGTGTTTGAGTTTGTAGCCCTATCTGATGAATAAATAATCGACCAAGTTGTGGTTTGGTGTATGTTCTACATTTTACTTCCATATTCCTTAAGGAATGGAAGTATGGTGATGGCAAAAAAAATCGTGTTCGAGATTATTGCAGATTCTGATTCTACTACACTCAAAACATGAAAAAAAGTCGTTTTCCGAAAAGTGTCTGTGTGTCTGTCTGTCTGTGTGTCTGTGTGTCTGTCTATCTGTAGATTTTTTTTCTATGGCAAACGATAACTGCCGCAAATGCAAACAGAATCAAATAATTTTTTGCATACAGGCCTGATTTGCAGAGTACTCGCGACCTATTGTTTTTGGTGAAGATCGGTTGAGGGAAAGGGGTAGTTTACCTGCAACGGTTTTTTTTTAGCAAGGGTAATTTTGTTTGTTTGGCAAACGATAACAGCCGCAAATTCAAACAGAATCAAATAATGTTTCGCATACAGCCCTAAATTGTAGAGTTCTCAAGATCTGCTGATTTTGGTGAAGATCGGTTAAGGGAAAGGGGTAGTTTACCTGTAACGTTTTATGTTTTAACAAGGGTATTTCATATGGCAAACGATAACAGCCGCAAATTCAAACAGAATCAAAAGATTATTTGCATACAGCCCTAAATTGTAGAGTTCTCAAGACCTATTGTTTTTGGTGAAGTTCGGTTAAGGGAAAGGGGTAGTTTACCTGCAACGTTTTTTTAACAAGGGTATTTTCTATGGCAAACGATAACAGCCGCAAATTCAAACAGAATCAAATACGTTTTTGCATACAGCCCTGATTTGTAGAGTACTCAAGACCTATTGTTTTTGGTGAAGATCGGTTAAGGGAAAGGGGTAGTTTACCTGTAACGTTTTATGTTTTAACAAGGGTATTTCCTATGGCAAACGATAACAGCCGCAAATTCAAACAGAATCAAAAGATTATTTGCATACAGCCCTAAATTGTAGAGTTCTCAAGACCTATTGTTTTGGTGAAGATCGGTTGAGGGAAAGGGGTAGTTTACCTGCAACGTTTTTTTAACAAGGGTATTTTCTATGGCAAACGATAACAGCCGCAAATTCAAACAGAATCAAATAATGTTTTGCATACAGCCCTGATTTGTAGAGTACTCAAGACCTATTGTTTTTGGTGAAGATCGGTTAAGGAGAAGGGGTAGTTTACCTGCAACGTTTTTTTATCAAGCGTATTTTCTATGGCAAACGATAACAGCCGCAAATGCAAACAGAATCAAATAATGTTTTGCATACGTCCCTGAATTGTAGAGGTCTCAATGACTTTCGATTTTGGTGAAGATCGGTTAAGGGGAAGGGGTAGTTTACCTGCAACCTTTTACGTTTTAACAAGAGTAAAGTACTTGAAAATTTATTTAACTTTTTGAAACAATGGTAATTGTTAAAAATAAAATAATTTTGTTGCCAGGCAATAAAATTATAATTTTTTCATTTTAATGTAATATAATATTTTTCATTTAATACAGCAATAAAAAGGCAGGTAAGACACAGCCTGGCTGTTTGGCTGAAAATGATTTTAAATATAAATCTTAGAATATGGAAGTCATGTATGGTTCTCCATACCGATATTTTTTTAATGTTCTACAATACAATCTTCAAGAGCGTAAATTAAATTTTGTGTACAAATAATATTCACTGCTTTAACGTGATAAAAGTGTTTCAGAAGGCTTTTAGCAAATCTGTATACATTACCAAGTGGTTTTTACAAATAGTAAAAGGCTTTGAAGTCAGTTGTGAATGAGTTACAGAATATTAGCACACTGAAGACTGTTAAATTGTCTTCCTTATTTTCCCACTAATTGCTACAGTCATACAGTCCATATAGAGTACTATCTGGATATTTTACGTGACTCAAGTAAAGCTTTTTTTTTTAGTAAAAGGCCAGTTTATAGACAGGCAATTTTTGGAAATTGTATCCAGTTAAGAGACCAGCAAACATGCTGTTGATTGTTCAGGAATGTTAGGCAAAAGAAATTCATAATAATACTGCAACTATGTATGTCCTTAGACAGTATTTTCCCTCTTCCCAAGAATTAATAAAACATGAAAGAACAATGCTTCCTGACAGTTGAAGAATGTTTTCAAAACAAAAATCCTTGAGCTAAGGTCGAGGCTGCACAAAAAGAATGCATTCTAGAAACTTATTGAAAACTGCAATAACATTGACATAATTTTACTTCCATATTCCTTAAGGAATGGAAGTATGGTGATGGCAAAAAAAATCGTGTTCGAGATTATTGCAGATTCTGATTCTACTACACTCAAAACATGAAAAAAAGTCGTTTTCCGAAAAGTGTCTGTGTGTGTGTCTGTCTGTCTGTCTGTCTGTCTGTGTGTCTGTCTGTCTGTGTGTCTGTAGATTTTTTTTCTATGGCAAACGATAACTGCCGCAAATTCAAACAGAATCAAATAATTTTTTGCATGCAGCCCTGATTTGCAGAGTACTCGCGACCAATTGTTTTTGGTGAAGGTCGGTTGAGGGAAGGGGTAGTTTACCTGCAACGGTTTTTTTTTAGCAAGGGTAATTTTGTTTGTTTGGCAAACGATAACAGCCGCAAATTCAAACAGAATCAAAAGATTATTTGCATACAGCCCTAAATTGTAGAGTTCTCAAGACCTATTGTTTTTGGTGAAGATCGGTTGAGGGAAAGGGGTAGTTTACCAGCAACGTTTTTTTAACAAGG
The DNA here is from genome assembly GCA_034769895.1 of Magicicada septendecula. Classification (NCBI taxonomy): domain Eukaryota; kingdom Metazoa; phylum Arthropoda; class Insecta; order Hemiptera; family Cicadidae; genus Magicicada; species Magicicada septendecula. The sequence continues at coordinate 47,156,847 of CM068375.1, forward strand.
GTATTTTCTATGGCAAACGATAACAGCCGCAAATTCAAACAGAATCAAATAATGTTTTGCATACAGCCCTGATTTGTAGAGTACTCAAGACCTATTGTTTTTGGTGAAGATCGGTTAAGGGGAAGGGGTAGTTTACCTGCAACGTTTTTTTATCAAGCGTATTTTCTATGGCAAATGATAACAGCCGCAAATTCAAACAGAATCAAATAATGTTTCGCATACAGTCCTGATTTGTAGAGTACTCAAGACCTATTGTTTTTGGTGAAGATCGGTTAAGGGGAAGGGGTAGTTTACCTGCAACCTTTTACGTTTTAACAAGACTAAAGTACTTGAAAATTTATTTAAACTTTTTGAAACAATGGTAATTGTTAAAAATAAAATAATTTTGTTGCCAGGCAATAAAATTATAATTTTTTCATTTTAATGTAATATAATATTTTTCATTTAATACAGCAATAAAAAGGCAGGTAAGACACAGCCTGGCTGTTTGGCTGAAAATGATTTTAAATATAAATCTTAGAATATGGAAGTCATGTATGGTTCTCCATACCGATATTTTACTTCCATGTTCCTTAAGGAAATGGAAGTATGGTGATGGCAAAAAAAATAGTGTTCGAGATTATTGCAGATTCTGATTGTACTACACTCAAAACATGAAAAAAAGTCGTTTTTCGAGAAGTGTCTGTGTGTGTGTCTGTTTGTCTGTCTGTCTGTCTATCTGTCTGTCTATCTATAGATTTTTTCTATGGCAAACGATAACAGCTGCAAATTCAAACAGAATCAAATAATTTTTTGCATACAGCCCTGATTTGTAGAGTACTCACGACCTATTGTTTTTGGTGAAGATTGGTTGAGGAAAAGGGGTAGTTTACCTGCAACGTTTTATGTTTTAACAAGGGTATTTTCTATGGCAAACGATAACAGCCGCAAATTCAAACAGAATCAAAAGATTATTTGCATACAGCCCTAAATTGTAGAGTTCTCAAGACCTATTGTTTTTGGTGAAGATCGGTTAAGAGAAAGGGGTAGTTTACCTCCAACGTTTTTTTAACAAGGGTATTTTCTATGGCAAACGATAACAGCCGCAAATTCAAACAAAATCAAAAGAGTATTTGCATACAGCCCTAAATTATAGAGTTCTCAAGACCTATTGCTTTGGTGAAGATCGGTTAAGAGAAAGGGGTAGTTTACCTGCAACATTTTTTTAACAAGGGTATTTTCTATGGCAAACGATAACAGCCGCAAATTCAAACAGAATCAAAAGATTATTTGCATACAACCCTAAATTAAAGAGTTCTCAAGACCTATTGTTTTTGGTGAAGATCGGTTAAGAGAAAGGGGTAGTTTACCAGCAACGTTTTTTTAACAAGGGTATTTTCTATGGCAAACGATAACAGCCGCAAATTCAAACAGAATCAAAAGATTATTTGCATACAGCCCTAAATTTGTAGAGTTCTCAAGACCTATTGTTTTTGGTGAAGATCGGTTAAGAGAAAGGGGTAGTTTACCTGCAACATTTTTTTTAACAAGGGTATTTTCTATGGCAAACGATAACAGCCGCAAATTCAAACAGAATCAAATAATTTTTTGCATACAGTCCTGATGTGTAGAGTACTCAAGACCTATTGTTTTTGGTGAAGATCGGTTAAGGGGAAGGGGTAGTTTACCTGCAACGTTTTTTATCAAGGGTAATTTTCTATGGCAAACGATAACAGCCGCAAATTCAAACAAAATAAAATAATTTTTTGCATACGTCCCTGAATTGTAGAGATCTCAAGGACTTTCGATTTTGGTAAGATCGGTTAAGGGGAAGGAGTAGTTTACCTGCAACCTTTTAAGTTTTAACAACAGTAAAGTACTTGAAAATTCATTTAAACTTTTTGAAACAATGGTAATTGTTAAAAATAAAATAATTTTGTTGCCAGGCAATAAAATTATAATTTTTTCATTTTAATGTAAATCATGTATGAGAGAAAATATATCGTTCGTGGCAGGCAAGCATATCTCAGTTATGTAATGTTTACGTTTCCATTTTATTATTATGACTACCACAATAAAAAGGCAGGGAAGACACACACACACACACACACACACACACACACACACACACACACACACACACACACACACACACAAAATTCGCGTTATTTCTGGCCTCATTCATGTTTATTTTCTTACATTTGCACGCTTTTTAAATGGAAAGTGCCGAAACCCATACCAACATAACGCGTGCAAGCCGAAAAAGTGTCCAGCGTGGATAGCGATTTGCTTCCTGTGGATCGCTGGGCAGTGTAACTGCACGTGTTTACAGAGGAACGATTCATAGACAGACTTTTCGTCTTTAGGGAATGAACCCTCTGCAAGATGCTGAGGGTCCATGAGTGACTTCGGAGTGCTCCTTCTTTTTCGCGTGTTTGTTCTGTGAAACATACACTGTAGATTCATAGCTTGATAGGAACGCTGCAACTAGGAACACTGTAGCAACGCTCAATAGGAAATGTTGAAAATTTTTGTCCACGGTGTACCCTCATACACACTAAACCTGCTCTGATGTTTTAATTACGGACATCATAATATTAAAACTTTGGAAACTTGATCACTACTTAATGGAGATCAATCATTAACTTATACAAGCCATTAATTTTATGCATATTTTTTATATATATGTGTACAACGTTATCAGCAACAAAGAAGTAGTTTTTGTTAAAATTCCTTCCCGGGATATTTGGCCGTAGTCCAATGTTTTCTACAAAACCAGACGTTTCGGCAATGCCATCGACTTCCATCATCAGTGAAAATCGAGTGCGATAACGTGAGGTGGTATACGTTAGTGACCACAGTACTGTGGTTAAGGCTGAAGCAGTAAGTAGAAAGAAGTAGTTTCTATAGTAATATTTCATTTCGAAAATGATTTTAAATATAAATCTTAGAACATGGAAGTCATGTATGGTTCTCCATACCGATATTTTAATATCCAATGGAGGTCACTTTGAATAATACAGTATGAACCCATTAAGAGATAATTTTTTGAATACATAAAAATTACGTGAATGTGTTGATCATATGTACAAGCACAGTTACAGAAACATATGCGTTTTGTCATTCTTAATATTGATAAATTAATTTTGTTGGACTTATAATTTAACAGTATCTTATAAGAACAAAGGTTATAGCCTTTGGAAAATTTTCTAAAACAATCCAAAGCAACAGTAGAGAAATAAAATATTAAAACACATGTCACGTTTTGTTTCTGTAATAAAACTTATAAATAACAATAATAATAATAATAATGGTGAATATAAAAAAATAATAAAATCAAATGACATGTGAATCAACACAAAGAACATTAGAAAAGAGTCTGAAGCATTAAAAAAGAACATTAACATTGCTTTAGGGTCTGAAGCAAAAGTAATATTTTATAAAGTAACTGGAGCCCTTGTTTTCACTTATGCTAATGAAAACTTGACAAGGAAAGAAAAATGCTCCATATAAACAACTGAAATGGGAGTTCTCAATGTGACTAAGAAACAGGATACACAAAGAAGATATAAGCCTGAGCTAAATATATTTCTCTCATGAAAAGTAGAATAGATGAAGGAAAACAGCAATGAATGCAGTAGATTTACAGCAGAGAGGAGTACAAACTGATTGGGAAAAGATCAGTGGGTTGTAGAAGACGTAGTTATAGAGAAGATGAAAGAAACTATAAGCCTGTATCACAGACAGACCCCAGGCTTTAAATGGGCTGACTGGGCAAATGCCCAGGGCGCCTGGTCCAAGGGGGCACCAAGGAACGAAAAACAATACGCGTTAAGACTATAAGACAGTTGAGTGTTATTGTTAAAATTCTAGGAATGAAGGAAACAACGTTCGAATGCACGCCGGCATGCGCCAAGGAATATGTAATGAATAATATTATATTACGCATAGTTTCCTCTGTGCGTGTGGGTGTGGGTGTGTGTGTGTGTGATGTTTGCCTTATAGCCTTTTCCTTATATGTTTGACGTATAGCCTTTTGATAAACGATCAGCGGCGGATGTCGCCTGATATCGTTACTCAATATCAGTAACTTGCAACTCTTACTGACAACAAACTTGTTTACACTGCGGTAAAAAATTTTTGTTGTGTGTAGCCTACGTAGTGATTAGATCACTTGCAATACTGAAATGCTATCAGTACTAATAGTTTATACTTGGGGAAAAAAACCAAAATTTACACATTCAACAATAACTTGGTGTGGTGGGGGGGGGGGAGAGAAAAGTTAAAAAATGAAAGGGGGCGGCTATAAGAATGCTTTGCCCAGGGTGCAAGGTACCTGAAATCGGGGCCTGATCACAGAATGAAGACATCAACAACAACTGTTACTACTATTTTAACCTTCTTCTTCTTCTTCTTCTTCTTCTTCTTCTTCTTCTTCTTCTTCTTCTTCTTCTTCTTCTTCTTCTTCTTCTTCTTCTTCTTCTTCTTCTTCTTCACAATCCCAACGTGAGCCCTGGCTTCCAACACCAATCTTCTCCAAAGTCTCCTGTCCATTATCATCTCATTATAACCCCTCACATCCATTCTTCTGAGGTCTTCTACCACATCATCCAACAACCATCATATCGTAGGTCAGCCCCTCTTTCTGCTTTTACCTATTCAGCCTCTCTTATCCTGACTTGTGCCCTCAAGATTTTGCTACTATTTTAATCACATCATTAAGAAGGGAATTCAGAAACAACACTACAATTTGTTGAATAAGTAATATTTTTTAGGTATTTATGATCAGTCAAAGTGAACATGTTTTATCTGATGTGTTTCCATTAGGCCTATTCCAAAATAATCCTAATGAGGCTGAACCCAGGTGTGAGAGGTGACATGTCTAAGCAGTAGTTTACCAACAGACCCATAACCAGTATATGACTGTCTCTGATGAGCTTGTAAACAAGTGAAAGCTGGCCCATGTGGACCACATAATATTACAAAAGGAGAATGAACGGATCTTCAAATAGCATCTTCTTCTGATAGTTCCTATCCGTTTTGGATGTTGGATATCATACAGACTATTTTAACTTTCTGTACTGCTGTAAAGAATAAGTCAATTGTATTCATGCAAAACCAGGTTCTTAAATTTCTCAGCCATGAAATTCTCGGTCACCCAACTCCTCTCTTTCCAAGTACTTTTCCCTGTAGTATGGACTGCAATAAGTAAAATCTCTGTTCATTTCTCATGAGATTCGCATATACTGAAGCTTTCTTATCTTCACTGTGTTATAACTTCCCTGTCTTTCTTCATCTTTCAAAGAACTTCAACATTAGTTATATGTACTTCCATGAAACGCTCAGTATTCTACGGTAAAGCCACATTTCAAAAGATTCCAATTTTTCAAATAGCATCAGAAGTACAAATCTGAAATATTGCCTGGTAGAAAGGTGTGTATGTGGCAATAATGTGTGCAACATATTTGAGAGGCAGTCGACACAGTAACAGACAAAAGTAAAGTATATAATCTCACAATCATTGCAAAATCACACGCACACACAAACATAAACACCACACATACACACAAAAAACGGCATAATCTCTATTGCAGGGTCCTCAGTACTGAAAACTGGATGGCTCCTTCATGTGACAAACAACAAATTAACCCTTTCGCCTTGCAACAAAATTTCTCTTTAACTGAGAAATGTCAGGACCCATCGAATTGTTGCAAGGAGATTTTACAGTAGCAAGAATGTGTGAACCTCATAAACATTGCTGTCTCCTACAATCTGTTAGCAGAAAATATCCTTTGGTCTCATTTAAAATGTCAGTCTATTCAAGTGTTTGAAATTTAAACAAACACACGTTTGACTGAACCAGATACCACAGGAAAATGTCTTTTAAAACAGAAATATTGCTTGTTGCATCAGAAAACGTTATAAACTTTATATGACAATTGTAATTGTATTGTTACAGTTGGAGCTTAAGTTTATGGTAACTACAGTAGTAGTTCACTCATTATGGTTCTACAGTAGATCATACTCACTCATAAACCTTCACTTACCAGGTGAGGCATAAGTTGTTCACATAGGTTTGTTTTGGGATTCTTACAAAGTTTGCATTTACCACACTGCGGGTTGTACAGTAGTATCACGTGATCACCTGTACAAAATGAAACACATAAAATTAAATTACAGATAAAACAATCCTCCATTACATATGAAGATAGGTGTTTGCTATTAAAGGAATACTGAAGGTCCCAAAATTTTATTTTATTTTAACTTCTGGAGATACAGAATAATTTCTGTGCATCAGGTGAAAATAAACCTACTTGCAGTTGTATTTATTTGAAGATATCACACACACACACACACACACACACACACACACATATTCCAACAATACATATATGTGCATATTTGCCCAGGGCGGTATGTTTTAAATTGTAATTAGTGTAAATAGAATAAGGAACAGTTTTAGACAATTTTGTGCAAGAAAATGCAGGCTGGAGCATGTCGAGAGTGCATTCCAGTGTGTGTGTGTTTCGATAGTGTGTGTGTGTGTTTGTGTGTGTGAAGCCAGCTGCAACAAGAATATGGGGTGACGCTACAAATTGTTTGTTCCAATTAATCAAGTCTTAACAGGATTATAATAAACTAATTACTTGTGTTTAACCTGTAAGCAAAGACTTACGACAATTATAAAGACACCATTACGTAAAGGAAGTTTTGATGAATATGTGGTGTAAAATTTATTTCCAAAGCTGCAATATTAAAGATGCTAACTAATTAATATTAATTACTAGTGTAATTGAAGAGTAATTAATATGTGTGGTATATGTGAGTGACCAGAAAAAAATTACGCAAACAATGATATTGCTCATGTGACGAATATGGTCATGAGTTCGCGATAATTAACCAAAAAGAGAATGTAATAAAAAGGACACTCTGGCGCAAACTGACAATCTCTAGCTTGTCGAAAGCAGGCCTGTTCCTGTCAAATCGCCACCAGTATAAATACCACTGGCAATTTTGGGCGATCACACAGTCAGACTCAAGAAATCTACAGACGACGTTACACTGCCCGTTTGCAGATCGACATGGACACACACACACATGCGCACACACACACGCGCGCACACACACACACACACACACACACACACACACACACACTACCACAATGACACCAAGACATAAGGAGGAATTCTGGAACATCAACAACAACAAAACTTAGAGACAACGACCCCAGCAGCAGAATAACCATCATCAACATCATCATACTCTCAGGATTCTGGACACACACACACACACACCCGCGCAATGGTAACGGCAGTTATACGCAGGTGATAAAAAACAATTATATTTTTTTATTGTGAAGAGAGCTCTCGAAAAGAACTTAAATATGACAGATAATAATTAGAGTTTTAAAGTTAATAGTAGTTAGATAAGAGAGTGTAATTTAACAACTTGTAGAAAAGAAATTCTAATCTTTTGTTGTATTTTTTGTGTGTGTCAGTATAAATCAGTAATAGATTGAAAGTAAATGTAATATCATTTTTATTTGTTTATAGCAACAATAAATTCATTCTTGAATCTTAATATTATTTTGTTGGTAAATGAGTTGCTATCAGTAATTAAAATTTGAGTTAATTTCAGACACACAAATAAAAAGAATTTAAATAACTTGTTTAAATTAAGATTATTTGGTGTTTATTTTTGTTGTATGTTATGAATAGCATAGCAGGTTACAGATTTGTAAACCTTATAAAGGTAAATATTTATTTGTATAATGTTTGAAATTTTAATAGTTCAATATTTTTCTATCAAGTAATAAATCTTAGAATGATTATTTTGAAATGGGTTTAATTGATTATTTCATGTCAACAACATCTCACTCCTCTTTAAAAATTATTTAATTATTGTGCAACCACTTATACTTGACGCAACGAGAAACCAAATCCTGCGACCTGGCTGGTGTAGTACATATTATAGTTGCATTGAGAATATGATAATATATTTGTATAAATTGTTGTAATGTTGCATAATATTGCAACAGTACACAGGATATGAAAGTCATTTAAGTGGAATACTACTGCTATATAACATTTTCTGATGGGCATAGACATGTTTTGAATTGATTTTGTTCTTTCTTTGTAAATTAGTCATAAGTTTGAACCAAGCTATGTTTTAAAAAGTATGTTATGTCAAAATGTTTACGATTTTATTCTCTTTTATGTCATGTGAAATATTTGTGTGTAAGTGCGCGGGTGTGCATGTGATTTACGTTTTATTTAATAACTTTGAGGAAAATTAACATTTCGTTCTAAAACTTGGACAGAGTATTCTCACGGTTATAAGCTACATTTTCCATATACTAAATTCTCCACACCTGTAATTATTATGTTTTTTTTTTAATGAAATCAGTCGTCTTTTATTCTTGTTATCTCATAGAAAGTAATAAAATTTGTAGATTAGATCTAGACAGGCCTTTGCAGAATCAGACAGAGATTAAGCCTGATTTCAATCTATCTGTGTTCTCATCTGTGACGTTGCTGAAGTTTCAACCAACCAGAGGGTCTAAAATCTATTCAGTTTGGTCCACTGTCGAGAACACTTCGTGCAGTTTCTTATAAGGACCCGTTATAGAAAGACGTACTTGCTGCCATGAGCTTTTTGTGACAAGACAGGTCGTTTTCATTTAAACTTAGAAGTTGGTTCACGGTTCAAGGTCTTCGAAACTATTACCACTTACAGAACTCAAATAATAAAAAATAGATCATTCTAGTGCTTTTCGCATATAGTGAAAGATATCCGCTAGGTACAAAATATCCACCAAGATATTTTGAGTTACGTGAGAACACTTCAAGAATCCAGAGTTAGTGTAAGATCAATACGCCCAGATCTATTTTACCCAGTTTTAAAATCCCTGAGATTAATTAAATTTAACTTGTAAACAATAACAGTTCATATCGCAGTGTGTATGGGTGCAACAATGTGTATTGTCTGCATTAGTGATCTTCGAACGGTGTACGGGCAGAGTTGTAGCAGTCACCAGTCGAACTACATGCGCAGAGCGTCGAGTGGCTACGCAAACAGTGGATTTCAACACATCAAGTAACATAATTGTAAAGAAAGCCAATATACTCAATTTTGAAAGACAAATTTGTAAATAAACAATTTTATATTATAAGTTAATAAGACAATAGTAAATTTTAATGCTTTAATTTAATAAATTTTCCTACCTCCAGATATATACTCTTTGTAATAATTTCTATATTACCTATCTATGCAGTTTTAAGTTGTATCGTTGCAATATATATAAAACATGGTATTATTCAAAATATTTTCTTCTGCAAGTAGAAGTAATATATTGTTTTGAATAATAAATAAATAATATTGAATAATATATTATATAATTTCTGCAAGAAACGTTGAAGTTACATATATAGAAAATATATACATATTTTATACAAATATATGTGTATATTCATATGTGTGTGTGTGTGTGTGTGTGTGTGTGTGTGTGTGTGTCCATATGTATGTAGGCTTTTGTAAATTTGGTGTTGTGGCTTTTGAATATGACTGCATTTTTCAAGCCATTCTTTCATCTTTGTTATGATATTTGCTCCAATGAGGGTGTTATACCCACTGAAGAAGATATCAGACCAGATGTTGTTGAAATAGAAATACTGAAAACACAGTGACATATGGAAGTCTACAAGAACACACACACACAAATTTGTACATGTGAATAGCAACATATATGTTACTGTACGATTTATAGTACATACAATAACAAAAAGTCTCTTCTAGAAGCAAGTAAAGAATCACAATAAGAATGCTAGAATTTGAACCCACACAGGCCCTAAATTCAAAGTCAGCAGGTTTCAGTATTTAGAACCTACTGGTTAGAATTCAGTCTAATCTAAATTTCACATTACCATATACTGTCAAATACTAGTGATGTCATTACCTGGTTTAAATTCTGTTACAGCCTCGCCGACACTTTCAATGATTCCTGCCCCTTCATGGCCCAGAATAGCTGGGAAATCTATTTTGTTTCCCACTCCATACAGAGAAGTTGCATCCGTGTGACATACTCCTGATGTTACAATCTTGACTCTGACTTCATTTGCCTTTGGAGGGTCCACCTGAATTGTCTCTATGGTCAGAAGTTTGCCAGTTTCCCATGCAACTGCTGCACGGCATGAGATAACCTTTCCAAAAAACAAAATCAGTTGTTACAATTACAGTTAAAAAACTCAATAATATGTAATTTGTTGTCAACGCAGAAGTATGGTCTAATTTTCTTTCATAGATGGAAGACACAAGTGTTATCACATCAGAAGCACAGTGTCTTAGGAGTTAAACTCTCCCCTCCATAGGGAGAAAGAAAAAATGAAATGCCAAAAATTAAAAAGAAATGTACCAGTAAAAAATATAAACTTTTAAGTCAAATTGAATATTTAACCTAATTAGTAATGTGAGCGCAAACATTTTTTTAATTCTCGTATACTATAGCCATCCTGCTAATAAGAAATAACCAGGAGATAGATGAGGTGTTGAAGCATGAGGACATTGTAAAATTCATAAAGCTTCAACTAATACAATGGATGATCAGTGTATGCCAAAGAAAATCCTGAGGCCGCAAGTCTGTAAAAGTAGAAAGAGGGGGATAAGATGGTTGGATGATGTGCTGGAATATCTAAGTAGAATGGATGTGAGGGGTTACACTGAAAGGGCAATGGATAGGAGACATTGGAGAAGATCGGTGTTGAAAGCCAGGGGTCACTTGGCCTGTAGTCCTAAAAAACAGAAGAAGGTATTAAAAGATGGTGAGTTTCTTCCCATTGATCAATTAGATATTAAGTTTGTGTATAATCTGTAATCGGTATTACTAATTATGGACCTGAAAATGTGCCATACCTGTAACCTGTAATTACAAAACCAAGAGAACCATGTCACAATAATCTCTTACTGAATGACTGAATTGATATTTAGTCCAAACTACCATCAATAATCATCTAGTAATTCTTCATTCAGTTGCTCAGCTCAGCCTACACATAATTAAGATATTTTGAATGTTCATCACTTCTTTGTTTACACACATAATAATTATTAATATTGGTTTTACTTTCACTGTAAACTTACTTGTTTTATTCACTCAGATGACGTTTCGGAGTGGTGTTCTCCTTCTTCAGTGAGTTTGGATACGGAATGTGCCAAGTTGTCGGTAATTTTATGTGTAACAGTTTTTAGTTAACAGGTTGTGTGTGGGTGGAGGTGGAGGGGATTGGCGCAGGAGTTTGAATTGTATGTGTTGTTTATTATGGTGTCAAATAGTGTGTTTGATTTAAATTGTAAATGGTCATTGAGTATGTTGTTTGGTTGTGTTTTGTTGTGTTTGTATATTTCAAATTGTTCTGTGGTGTTAAGTTTATGACTTTTGGGTAGGTAGTGTAAAATTTCAAGGTTGTTTTTTATATTGGTGTAACTGTGGTTTTCTGTCTGGATGTGTGTGGCATATGTGGATTATATGTTATTATTGGTTAGTGCTTTGGTGTGTTCAGAAAATCTGGATGAAAAAGATCTTCCTGTCTGGCCTATGTAGAACTTGTTGCAATAATTACATTTTAATTTGCAAACACCTGTTTTGTTGTATATGTCATTGTCTTTGTTTGTGCCGTTGATGGAAGTTAATGTTTACAATCATTTGAATAGCTGCTGAATTGTTAACACTGTGGTCACTATAATGTGAACACATAAAGCCAGTTGAAACCACGAATTAAAGACTCAACTAATACAATGGCTAGGTCACCTAGAGCTGATGGGTGATCAGTGTATGCCAAGAGAATCCTGAGGCTGCTATTTTATAAAACTGGAAAGAGGGGCTGACCTAGGATGAGTTGGTTGGATGATGTGCTGGATCTCAGAAGAATAGATGTGGTGTGGGGAGTTACACTGAGACTTTGGGGAAGATTGGTGTTGGAAGCCAGTTCTCACATTGTGCTGTAGTGCTGTAGAACAAGAAGATAGCTATCCTGTGATTCACGTAAATATTACTAGTTCTCTGGTTGTTCAAATTATTATCTTAGTTTTTGAGGTTATGTCTGCTTAGCAAGTAGGAAACATATAAATTTTTGTTCTGCCCAGAGGCGGCTCACTCATAAGGGCACATGGTCACGTGCCCCTCCAGAAAATCACGAAATAAATAAATATTGTAGAAACGTCCTCGTTTCAAATGATAGCAATAGTTTGTAACAGTGAGATGTCTGGAGAAATGTGGCAACATAGCGACGGTCACAGAGACGTTGTGACCCAATATTACTACTCCCTTCCTCTTCACTACTCTCTTGTGGTGGGAGAGCGTAATGCTAAATTCCCATAGCGTTCGGTCACACTAGACTATGTGACCATTGACCAAAAATTAACAGTCTTCAAGTAGTAAACTCTGAATCCTGTAGGTGCGCCACATTACTGCAACTAACGGATATGAATCGGAGCTATTTAGTAGACTATTACATTTTACCGCCATCTGAGCTGTGCTATAAGCTAATGCTAATAATTACTGTTACTTTCTTAGTAAATATTGTTACGAAATAATGTTATTATAATGTTTCTATCGTGAATATGATTATAATATTTTTTGCGATTTTATATAATTTTAAATTATATTCTCATTGAAGGAAATATTAAAATAGAATGTGTACCTAGAGCGGTTATGTTATGTGCTACACGATAATTGTGGTGGCAGTGCTTATAGTAATTGTATAAATTGTAGTGTTACAAGTGGTTTTCAGTAATCAGTGTTACGCACGCGTGTAAATAACGGTGTTGAAAATATTCAAGTGTCGGTATTTTGGGTGCTTGTGTAAATCTCTGAGACAAAATGAATGATGTCAAGTATTTACAGAGTAAAACTTTGTGCTATGAAGATAGGTTAATAGCAAAACAATTGGGTCCACCAAGACCGCAGTTGTCTATCAACCAAGTGTGTAAGAACAAAAACAGAACCTATAATAGAACGTTCAATACCGCAGTGTACGAAAAATGGGAATGGATATGCGGATGCCACACAATCAATGCTTTATTTCGCTTTGCTTGTCTTCTGTTTGGCGGTGAAGACACGTGGACTAAGTCGGGCGTTAAAGATCTGAAACATTTACCAGAAAAGAGTAAGAAGCATTCGCTGTCTAAATGTCATTTAGACAATGAAAAGAGTTTAGCCGTGCTAGGTATTGTAAATATTAGGTTGCAACTCGATGATGGTTACAGAATTTCTGTTCGTAAACATAACGAACTTGTAGACAAGAACAGATACATCTTGTCTCGAATAATTGATGCGATTAAATTTTGTGGGGAATTTGAATTAGCTTTACGTGGCCACGATGAAACGGAAGAAGCAGACAACAACCCAGGGATTTTTAAAGGACTAATCAATTACACTGCAGCACTTGACAGTGTTTTGAAAGATCATTTAGAAAATTCAACAGTGTTTAAAGGAACCTCGAAAACAATTCAGAACGAACTTTTAGATGCCATTTTGTCAGTGTGTCGAAAAAATATTGTGACTGAAATTTCTACGATAGACTTCATATCACTTCAGGCTGATGAAACAACTGACAGTTCGTGCAAAACACAGATGGCACTGATTTTGAGATATCTCATTGAAGGGAGAAAAATTGAAAGGTTTTGGGGTTTTTTTGAAGTTCCTTTTGATAAAAGTGCTCGAAGTTTAGCCTCGACAATTTTAGGACAGTTGGAAGAAATAGACAAGTCCCCGGAAAAACTAATTTGTCAGACTTACGATGGTGCATCTGTTATGAGTGGTCCAGTGTTTGGTTAAAGGGAAGTATCCAAATGCAAATTTTATTCATTGTTATGCCCATCAAGGGAATCTGATTCTTCAAAACTCAACATCGTCTGCCTCCCAGAGTAGAATATTTTTTCAAGACCTGCAAGGAATAGGACCATATTTTTCAAGATCTCCAAAGAGGATGGATATTTAGTAGAAATTGTAAAAAAAAAATTGGGTCTGTGCCTCCTACAAGATGGTACTTTCAACACAGGGCTGTTAATACTGTGTTTGAACATAAAGATAATCTAATAAAATGTTTTGAACACATTAGGGACATAGAGATTTCTGACAAAAGTGCTTCTAGCCAGGCTGCAGGATTTGTACGAACTTTGAGGGATCCTCAGTTCATTTTCTGGTTGACTTTTTCCCACAAAATTATGCCTCATGTGGCGATTTTCTTTGATTGCATTCAACAAAGAAACATTGATGCAATAAAAATGAGAACATTTGTTAAAAATGTTGTGAGTGCAGTGGTTAATATTCGTAAGACCTAATATTCTGAAGACAGTGAAGTGTCTGTAAGTGAGCCTGTGACTAAGAGACAGTATGTTGAACAATTAAGTAATAGGAGCAACCGTATGGCCGCTTTGGAAGTATGTGATATGACTGTGAACTATATTAATGAAAGATTTCAATTTTCAGATCATTTATGTGTTTCCAACTTGTTTTTAGTTGAAAAGTTCCCACAGTACTGTGTTGAGTTTCCGGAAAATGATTTTCAGACTACAATTAAATTTTATCCCACAATAAATGGTCCGAAACTGAGAACCGAACTTGAAGTGTTATACAGTCGTGAAGATTTACGTATTGCTTCTGGTGCAACACCCTTATTACAGTTTTTCCTTGATAATAACATGTTTCGTACCTTCTCAGAGTGTGTGACTATTTTAAAGATAATTGTTACCATACCGATGACAACTGTTGAAAGTGAAAGGTGCTTTTCTACATTGAAAAGAATAAAAACATTTTTAAGAAATTCCATGGGCACTGATAGACTGAATGCATTGGCTATGCTATCCACAGAAAAAAAATGATTCATGGAATTCAAGATTTCAACAAACAAGTGATAGAGGAATTCGCTACATCTAAAAACAGGAGAATGGAATTGTTATACAAAAAGTGAAATACCAGGTAAGACATTCTATATTTTTTTACCTAAGTACTAATTACCGCCAATGGTGGCCCACCTTAGATCCTCCCCACTGTGTGCCCCTCCCATTTCATTACTCACGAGCCGCCACTGGTTCTGCCTATAGGTGTGCAACTTGGTTTACGACATTCACGGTGTAGTAATATATTTAACAGCAACTTATATAAAATTTCTATAGTAAACACTGTTGTGCTTTACTATTGAAATCCAATTGCTGTATACGATTTTTTTAATGATTTGTATGCTAGCTTAAAAAAAAATTAGTAGTCTGATTTTTAAATGTTGTTTTTGAGAATCAGCGTCTGCAGAAGATAGGAAAAGATTTGTGCTAGTTTTCTGGTATTATTTTTGTTATTTATATTGGAATACAAAGCATATCTTATTGTTTATTGACTTTTTAAAATTTTAGTTACGGTATTTATTAATACTGATATTGATTGTTTGATATTTATGTTACCATACTTAACTTACTTTCTTGATTACAACAAAATAAATATCAAATGATGAATTTTTTCTTTCAATTTTTGTAGTTTTGTGTACACATAAATTTACCTCCCTCCACACTAAGGTGAGAATCCAAGCTGCTCCTGTGTCATAGCATTTAAAAAAATTAAAAGCTTAAAAATGATACAAAATAAAATCAAATTAGTTTCTGTCTGATTTTGTATCATGTTAATTTAGGCTGAAGATGGTGGTGAATGTTGTCAATACAATTGTACCGCAATATCATTAACAATAACAAATTGGTCAATGTGGCAACTTGTGTGTTTCATTCAACAATATCTCTATTATTATGTATTGAATTATTGAAGTTATGCTATCTTAGGATTGTAAATTTTACGGGCTGTGAGATTATACTACATGTATTCTATTTGTTTCAATTCTGTTGTGATAATTTTTTTTTACATCTTTTTAATAGGCATTTGCAACCAGGTGGGTCTATACAGTTTACTGATATTTCGGTACTGTCCCAATAGCCGCACCCGCACTCATTTTCGATTGTTCGATTATTGGATGTAGTGAATATCGCATATAATTTTGTTGGATAATAGAAATCGTGAAAATTGATTTGTGTATGTTATAAAATAGTTTGTTGACGATTGCAATCGTGTTTCACTGTCATATTTTTTACGAGAAACGTTTCTAGCAATAATTTAACTGCGATGTATGGTATGTCTGTGATGGAAAAAGTTGTTAGGTTAACACATAAACTAAAACTGCACATGGAAACCAATATGTCTTTAAAATATTACTCACTTTTTGTGAAATCCGAGTAAAAAAACAACTGGAAGTAAGGCGGGTTGGGCGAATAGCCACCCTTTGCCTGTTACTATATATGCCTGTAACTCTTTTCCCAACAGTGCTCGAGTTTTCAATAGTATTCAGTTTTTGTCTAGACCACTGGAAAAGCAACCAACTCGAAGGAAGGACGTATATTCTTTGTTTTTAATATTTTTCTTTTTCAAGCATTGTGTGGACACTGTAAATGTAATATTTTTCCTAACTATGGTTTTAATTTCTTTAAACAGTAAGCTAAAAACATAAAACTATTATCTAATCTCACAAATGAAAACAACACGTATTTTCGCTTTACATTAAGGAATAGAATAATTTACAATTAGTATACTTCTTCTTAAAATCGTATTATATCGATACAATCGCATATTGAAAACATCGAAAATAGTGCGAGTACAAATACATATTGGGACAGTTCCGCTATTATTTCTAAATTACTAGGATAAGTGAGCATTTAGTTGCAATAAAATAAACATTCAGATAACCTTTGGCGGGAATTGAAACTTAGGATTCAAGAACTGAATCTTTGGATGGCAGTTTCAGCAATTATTGTTGTTAGTACTTGAAATAAATAAAATAGTTATACAATAGTTATAAATAAAATGAACTAATACAATAGTTTCAAATTAAACAGACACTTATAGACAAGTGATAATTCCGTAAGGTATGTTAATTAATCAGTTGAGTAAGAAATTACATAAAACTTAGAGGAGAAGGTGGTAATATGGGAATTGGTATAATTTTTGACATACAGGCGCTATCTAGTAGTGAATCTACCAATCTTCATCTAAAGATATACTTTATTGTCCTGAAAGGCCAGCACTTAAGTTAGGGAATGAAGCCTTGGCAGCTGCACCGAGTCTGTTTCTGTAGCTCTAAAAGTTTTTGTAAGGTAGGATTTGTGCTTGTTTATCTGACCTTAGTAATTAAGTCAGGGTAATTTAACTTATGTTTTAAATACCGCTTAAATAGTTAATTACATTAAAGCATTTCACTTCCTTAAAATCATATTCGTAGTTAAAATATTTTAGGTTAACTACAATCATGGCCACTGGTGGTAATATGGGAATCACGATGTTCAATTTCCCATATTACAACCTCATTTTTTTCAACAGGTGTACGGTGTGTGCGAGACGTTTTGTGATGCCTAGAGTAAAGCTAGGACCAGTTCCTCAGGGGAAAGGAAGAGATGGGATGAGGAAAATATGGCTAAAGCTGTCTCTGCAATCAGAGAGAAAAAAATGAAACTTATGGAGGCACCAAGGCATTTTGAAGTTCCGAAATCTACTCTTTTCAGACTCAGTTTACAAACGGACGTTACGGCGAAAGAAGCTGCGTCAAAAAAACTTGGAAGAAAGCCTATCCTACCTTCAGATCTAGAAAAAGAACTGGTTAGGTTCTTGTTGATAATGGAGAAGACGTTTTATGGTTTAACGAGGAATGACGTCCGTCGAATGGCATTCCAGTTAGCAGAAAGAAATAAAATACCGCACCCCTTCTCAAATACCATGGCGGGTCAAGCGTGGTTTGATCATTTTATGAGCAGATTTAAGAACGAATTATCAGTTAGAAAACCTACTGCGACCTCTATTGCCCGTGCTAAGGGATTTAACAAAGAAAATGTGAAAGTATTTTTCGACATTTTAGAAGCTGAAATGGAGACACATAACTATCCTGCCGACAGAGTTTTTAACGTTGATGAGACTGGGCTGTCAGTTGTTCAAAGTAAGATTCCCTGTCATTGGCCATAAAGGAAAGCGTCAAATCTCGGCTATATCTGCCGCCGAAAGGGGCTCTCTTGTGACAGTCATTGTTTGTATGAGTGCAGCAGGCAATTTCGTGCCACCTATGATGATCTTCCCGAGGACAAATTGGAGTGACCGGCTCATGAAAGGAGCTCCACCAGGGAGCATAGGAGTTTGTCACCCGTCAGGTTGGGTTCAAAGCTACCTATTCACCCAGTGGTTTGAACACTTTGTTAATAAAACAAAACCGTCTGCTGATTCTCCTGTGTTGCTGATTCTCGATGGTCACTACGCACACACACGCAATTTGGAAGTCATTCTCATGGCAAGAGAAAATCATGTGTCTATCCTGTGCATTCCTCCGCACACATCGCACAAATTGCAACCACTCGACAAATCCTTCATGGGAGCGCTCAAAACCCACTACAGCGAGGAAATTCATATTTGGCTTAGGCAATCACACACTGTACTCTCACAATACGAAATTACTGAATTATTTGGAAGAGCCTATTTGAAGGTGATGACTGGTGAAATTGCTGTAAATGGTTTCCGAGCCACAGGCCTCTTTCCAGTAAACAGAGGAGTTTTCACTGAAATTGATTTCATAGCAGCAGATATTGCAGCTAATGAGCAACCTTTAACAGTAGTTCCGGTGATGAAGTGGTCCGACCAAGAGAAGAACCAAGACAACACGATTTTGTGGGACCTCAAGATATCACTCCAGTACCAGGACCAAAACAGAAAAAGACTACTCGAGGTCGCAAAGGTACAACGTCTACTCTATTGACTAGCTCGCCCTATAAAACGTCATTGGAGTTGTCCCTTCAAAATGCTAAAGAAAAGACTATTAAACAAAAAATTAACAGAAAAAGAACTTCAGGTCTTAGCAAAGAACCAGTTGCAGGACCTAGCAAGGAAGAGTGCACGTCTACCACAGAACAAACTTCATTAACAAAGGAACAACAGCAGAGAAAGAAGAAACTTCACACGAAAAAGAAGTTACATTTCAGTGTCGGTAATAAGTCTGACAGAGATGAAGCTGTGTCAATTTCTTCTGGTGAATCTAACATTTCAGTGCCAATTGGAGAAACAGCTCCCGCTTCTGATGATGCTGAATGTATGTTCTGCTCTGAAAAGTTCACAGATTCCAAGGCTGGAGAACTTTGGGTTGAATGTGTTTCATGTAGGGATTGGGCACATGTAGCCTGTTCTGGATGTGATAGAGACTGTTATGTGTGCGACGTCTGTTCTTAAAATCTGATTTCAAGCTTTGATTTTGTTGGACTAAAGCAAACTAAATTCTAAAATAAAATTAATTTCAAATTTTGCGTGAAATTAGACTAGAGCCTTTAGAGTATTTAAAGTTATCTTTTTTCTTAACATTTTTATACTTTTTTAAGTTATGTGGTAGGCCTACTTCAAATAGACTAATGCAGCATTTAGTCATGTAAAATAAGTTATCTCAAAGTTAGGTTTTCAGAATTTTTTTACGTTTGTTTATTTATTTATGTATCTCATCTATTCTGACAAGTAGTTAGCGCCCATCTGTTTTCATATTTTTGGTATTTATGTGGTTCATGTACAGGTAGTCTGAAAGGTAGTTAAGTCGATATACAGTATTTAATATTTGATTATGTAAAACGTAGTTGAGTTGTTCTTTAATAATTTTCTGTTTATTTATGTATTTTGTATAATCTTTAACCAATAAATTAAAAGACTTACCTGTCTTTAACACGTTTATATTGTTTATGTACATGATGAATTATAAAAATTAATGTTTTCTTAAGACTTTCAGCTATTCCCATATTACCACCCATATTTCCCAGACTAAAATTATGCATAATTTTATTTTTTTTGTTATATTTATTATACTAATTGTCTTTTTACTTTCATACTTTGCAGACATGTAGTCAAATGTTTATGTGATATATTAATGCTGTTAAATAAGTTGTTGGCACGGTTACATTAGATTTATAGACTTACTAAAAAGACCTTCCCATATTACCACCTTCTCCTTATAAAGTTCAATATATCAATTTATTCAACAAGAAATGTAAAGCTAATACATCAGATAATTGACTACTCTGATTTGTTAATTGTTTAATTTAACGAATGAAGCAAATTCTCAATTTTAACTCGACCTTCTTACATTTTTATCTGTCACTCTATCTGTTTCAAGTATGTCTCGTGATAACTTTTGAATACATCAACCAATTTTTGTAAAACTTGGCGTGGATGTCTACATATTTATCCCTCGGAGCTCCATTGTATTTTAGATTTATCCCCCCTCCAAAATAAGGGATCAAAATTTTTAAAAAATTCATATGGGGTAGCAAATTAGAGAAATTAATGGAATCTGATATGACTTCCATGCGCGCTTCTCGATCCCTAGAAACCTATAGAAGGTAAACAGACCCTTAATTTTTTATAATTTCGGAGTGGAACATATAAAAAAATAAGCAAGGATTACATTATGTAGAGAAAAATGAACCGATAATTGTGCTGAGTTGCAGAGCTCGCTAACAGTTTTAAACGAAATAAAGGAATCCTTATTACTTTGAGTACAATTAGCACTATGAACAAACAGAATAAACAAAACAGAGGTCACCCGGACTATTGCACCGTTTTTCTTATTAAACTTGTAAAACCATAGTCCCTATATGACACATAGTTTATTTTTTGTTTACTAACACACACCACACACACACACACACACACACACACACCAGTTAAAACAGAATTCGCTTCGCCCGTTTAATTATACGTGAGACTCAAAACAGCGATCTGAATTTCGCTTCACGCGGTGACGTCACACGACACAAACAGCTGATCGCTATTGTTGATTGTTGTTTATAAAATAATTAAAGTTGTATAGGGCTACGTATATCAGTGTCGTTGTGTTTCCCGGTTCTGCCCAGCAAGGTAATTAGCGTTTCATTACATATATTTTTTCTGTAGTTTTGTGTTTAAATTTGTAGTTTGGTGGATGGTTTTAGTTCTCTTGAAGGTTCGCGCTTGTTTAGAGAATGGATCTCTGCTAGGTGAACTTAGTATTTAATGTATTAGTTTAATTTACAACTATGCCTGAAGACGACCACAGATTTTTTTCAGTGGTCGAAATGTTGAGTAACTAAATAAGAAAGATAATAACAGTCCTATCAAACCCTTCTGGTAATGTATGGCATACATTCCATCAAAAGTTAGGTTTAAACATCATATCGTGTGTGGTAGATTCCTATCTAAAATTTATAAATAATAAGCAATTTATGGTTCAAATGAATAATAATTAAGTTTTACTCGTAAAAGGATTGCCATTAGATGCGGGTTTAAAACATTTGTATCTTACAAATATTGTATATAATACATTTAAAATAAATAAATAAAAAATAATCTAAATTATTTAGAATCATTTAAGTTCAAATATCTGAACATTTGAACTACAACTGGTCAGAATTACTTTATACTGTATTACCGACTCTCTGTTCTTCATGAAAGCTGATTACGGTACACAGTTTACTCACTATGAACAAAACACACACACATTTTGAACATGACAATTCTTGTTTCTTGGAATTATAGGCTACTATTATCTTCAACTATTATTGTTGCTATCAATTACTTTCAACCTGGTATACAAGACTGCTGATAACAATAGACGTATGAAGCAATAACACGTATTTTTGAATTAGTTATCAGAGGTCACCAAACCCGCGCCCTGCAAAGGTATTTCAAGTGGCGCGTAGTAACAGAGAAAGAATAACTATTTTTTCTCGAATTCTGTTAATTGTAAAACTTTTACATAATGCGTTTCGAACACTTATTTTATGCGTAATTTTAAAAGTAGGACCATATCGAAAAACTATTACAAATTAATTTAAAGTAAGATATGGTAAGCTGGAATTTTACATGAGGTAATACTGATAACGAAGATTCGCCTCCTTATCAGATCAGTGTTTCCTGCAACAATACACTGTGTGTGTGTGTGTGAACGAATTCTGACTGATCATTTAGTTTAATTCAGTGGTTTTAACCGGTACCATGAACGACTACCAAGGGCGCCGTAGGTGAATATGAAAATTTTTATTTGTGGTTTAGCAATAAAAGACTCTGCCACTGTGAAAAGACGCGCAACAAAAGACTCCATATGTTAAATAAGGTTTTATTTTAAATTATATACATACATAATTAAGTAATAATAATTATTATTATACCTGCTCAAATAATAACATAACGAGGGATCCAGCAGGGGTTCCTTTAGGTGGGATGATTCTGGAGTGGGTTTAGATTTTTAGCCATAAAACTACAAAAAAATTAAAAGGAAAGTAACTGATTGTTTGCTACTTACTTTCTTGTAATCAAGATCGTCATTGTGGAAACGTAAATGCTACATCAGAGTGTATGTAAGTCACAAAACAATAAAAATGTCATCTTATATTAAAATATAAATAAAATGAACGATAAACTCGACAGGATAGAAACAGGCAACAGGGCATACTGTGCTATCAGTAGACTATTGAGAAGCAAACTCATTAGTCACCTCACAAGACAACAATGAAACTATATAAATCATTCATTAGACCGGTTGACGCTTATGGAGGTGAGACGTGAACAAGAAACACTGAGAAGGTTTGAAAGAAAGATTGTAAGACGTGTTTATGTAAGACGATGAATGGGGAGGGGATGATTATTGAAGCACGAGGAGGATACTGTAAGATTCGTAACAAAGAAAATCCTGAGGACACAGGTGTGAGAAATCAGAAAGAGGTGTCAACCTAGGATAAGATGGTTGCATGATGTGGTGGCAGATCTCTGAATGACGGACGCGAGAGGTTACGAGATGGCAGCGGATACGAAATGTTGGAGAAGATTAGAGTTTGGAGGTCAGAGCTCACGTTGCCGAAGAAGAAGAAATATAATGAACTATACCAGGAGATTGGAACAAACTTTCCCCGTCTTCTGCATACGCCGTTATGTTGAATGTTTTTACGATTAAAAAAAAAATAGCCTTTTGAGTATGTTTCTACAAATATTTGCAGCAAATGGAATTAGACCTGTCTAAATAGATGGCACTTCGGTGTTTCATAAAATGAGAACTAAAAGCCCTCAAAATGAAACATTTGAATATCACGCTTTGGGACCCGAAAGTGCGTGGTCGGACGCACATTTTGTTGAAGTTAGAATACAAAACAGTTCACTGCGCGCAGTGGAGGCCTAACAATTAACGAACTCTAAGTTTTTTGATTGTTGATTTGTTTCGGAAACGGTAGTAAAGCTCTAAATTAATTAATAAGAAAAAGTAATTAAATCTGTATAAACAACAGGCGCGTGTGTATAAGACTGGAATAGCGAGCTAAAAACTGGTTAATATAGAAATGTTTTAAGTTGCTGTCAAATAAATTACTGCACTATACATATTGTAAACTGAGTTGCATACACTGTAGATGACCACCCCGTAAAGTCAGCCTCGTCACGCTATTTCTAAATAGCCCCAGCATCTTCCTCTCCTTTCTGTCTCACCTACGCTCCTCAGGGAAGCCCTTGATCATCTCAAACCGTGTTGGTCATCCCCTCCCATTTTTAGGTACCCCGTCAGAAAGTCCAGCACTGTTATTATCTGGCAGTCATCGGGCACGTCCCGGAAGCTGCAACCTAGCCACGGATGTAAAGATTTCCAGTACTCAAACCAAGCAAGCAGTAGCAGCGGCATACACTGCGGGCTGAATGAACAATGGAAGGCTGCCTCTTTCTTCCTACTCGCTAAGAGGACATAACGTCACAAACTAGAATACAAATTTCGTACCATCCCCCAACCACGATTTTGCCTCCCGTCCCATATTTTGGGGAGTCAATATAAAAAACAATCGAGGTTTTTGGGAGAGGCATGTCAAGTTTTAAGAAAATTCGATGCCCAAAACAAACCGGGCGATGCCCAGAAAGAAATCCAAGCCGCGCCCCACCCCAGAAAGAAATAATACGTTATTGTTGAAGAAAACATAATAATAATAATTTTTTAATATTATAATTATATGATAATATAATATTTTTTTATTATAATAATTATATGATTTTTTTTTGCACGAACAGGCCAGCCGTGAACCACGCGAATATAATTTCCTTTTCTTCTCCCACCAGAAGATCCTCATTCGCACACTATGCGCCGCCTTCCTATCCACTGTCCACGCCTTTCTCGCCTTCTTCTCACCGCAGAGAACCTCGAGATTTTGAATTTTGTTTCTGTATGTATTTCTATCCACACAGTCGTTCAAATAGATACCCAGTTTCATCATTTCCTCCTTGAGTTGTCTTGGTGTATCCGTTCAGACTGGAAAGTTGCCAAATATAGTTGAAAATTTGTTTATTTAATTTGGACCGATCCATTCGAACCATATGTCCAAGGAATATCAGTCTTTTCCTTCGGAAAGCAGTTTCCAGATCCCTGTACAGCTCTTCCCAACGGTGGACAGGGTTGAAGAACTTTAAAACCCAGACGCGTCTGTTCCCGTATCGGGCGGCGTTCTGGTCAGCGTCTGTTTCCCCATATGAGGGTCGGCTGTTTTAACAAGACTCTCCGGCTCACAACCGGAGATGTATTTTCGGTGGGATTTATCCCAACCCCCTTTAAAAGGTGAGTAATATCATGGAGAAAGCTTCT
This sequence comes from Magicicada septendecula, assembly GCA_034769895.1. Taxonomy (NCBI): domain Eukaryota; kingdom Metazoa; phylum Arthropoda; class Insecta; order Hemiptera; family Cicadidae; genus Magicicada; species Magicicada septendecula. The sequence continues at coordinate 47,181,512 of CM068375.1, forward strand.
GACGGAAAATTTACCTCGGGCGCACTAGCGCAAGATGGGCGATCGGATTCCGGGGTGCCCATCAGTTTGAAGCAAAATGGTATATTTATTTATTTACTTATATAATAAAAGCTTATTTAACATACGGAGTGTTTCCTTGCGCGTGTCATCTTACAGTGGCAGACGTTTATCCCACCAAGGTAGAGTGATGAATGACTAACAGAATAAACAAACAAATGTTTATAAAGGCATAATTGTTCATATTTCATTTTCTAGCTTAAGTCAGAACTGACTAAATTTCTTTTACTTTGTGCTTTATCTCTACAGACAAAAAACTCGTGTGAGTTTACGCGTAGAGTACTTAACTTCATAAGAAATAACTTTTTATCAGTTTTGTTAATCTGTTGACGGTTTACAAACATTTGAATCACGGAGCATTTTTACAGCAGTGTATCCATATCCACTGGGGAAGATAGTTTTAAACACGTCAAGCTTTATTTAATAAAATATTCTGTTTCATCCAATAATTTTATAAGAATAAAAACACTTATTTAACGGTGTAAACGAGAAACAACAAAACGGTAGCCTAAGGCAATACTTTTAGAACGAATTCACATCCATTGAGAACATCGACGACGTATTTTAAATTACGTTACTGCAGTCAGTCAGTTTTGACAATATGCTTTACATATTTTACTATTTTTCTTTCCAGTTTTTTTGCGGAAGGCTGAGCAGTTTGAGCACAGTTTGGGAAACGTTGGTCCAGAAAGCATGACGTATTCCTACTTGCACACTACCACACTACATTTCCACAATTCCGTAATATTTCTATTAAACAAAAATTCTAACTTTCTCAGAGGAACTGTCATGTTTTTACACTCTAAAGTATTTACATATGTTTATATATTAAAGGTATAATAGATTTTGTATTGCATACAGATTCACCACATAAGCTTTCTTTTTTTTAGTAATGGCGTCTAGATCTTCCCTTATAGCTATCCCAACATACTGAAGATTTCTAACAGGGAAGCAGAATGACTGTATTTTAAATCGTAGGCTTCAGGGCCGGCGTCAACATCATGCAGTTGAAGCCGGGCTGTTGGGTCGGTCGTGGTCGGTTGCTACCGTCCTCAGAGCCGCAAAGATCGCCGAGGGCGGTACTGAAACGTTAGCCGACTACCCAGCAACAACCCGGCTTCATTTCAACTGAATAAAATGACTGTATTCTGATGTGAAGAACATTGTTGTGTGCACTGTAACTGGCACGTATTTCACGGGAAACGTAGAAGACAGCGAAATATGCTGCACGTGACATGTAACTTAAATTAATACTACACGTACACGTACTTATTTATAAAATGGACAGAGATCCTAGTCGAAATCTCACTCACAACCTTCTTTCCAAGGCATTAATACGTATTCTGACTGAAAATGTCAACACCTTTACCGTCACAAACTCTGTTCAACATTTTGGTGGATCTCACCACATATGTAACCGATCCCAGACAGGGGTGGATTTACGCACAGGCACTTGCCTGGGGCCGCAAATTTTGGGGAGCGGCAAAATTTGAGTTAAGAAATGATATTTTTAGATTCAAACAAATTTACAAGTATAAAAGCCAGTTCAATTAAGCACACACGAATATAAAAATTATCTTCACTTAATTTGTAACTATAACGCAGTTATCGTTTTTCACCCAAAAGTAATACGGGCGAATGTTTATGTTTTCAACCGTTGAAATATTTTGCGTTGATCATCCGTGAGATTTTAGATGTTGGCAATCCAGATCAAATTGAGAAATGTAGATCTGTCAATGTAATACCGAATTGTAGATTGGTTCCAGAAACCGAGGCAAGCTAATATTTAAGGAATCGAGACATTCTAGTGACACCGACAATAACTGTGATAGCAGTGAAGGTGAAGATACTGTTCACACAGTTCAGCCAGAGAGGTCCGTTGTGGAGGAACCTTCATTTTTGAAGAACGAAGAGTCAGTTCACGTCAAAAATCATGATGAAATGTCATCAAATCAGGTAGGGAAGGTCTTAGATTCTGATCCTATTAATTGGCAAATGAACGAGAGCACACGCGATTATGTAGCAAAGTTTGGATTTAAACAGAACACTAGTGCGGACTGTAAAACCAAAGAGGGAATATAATGATGCCCCCCCCCCCCAAACAGAGATTTGTGGGAGGGGGCAAATTTATACTGCCTACGGGCGGCAAAATGTTAAATCCGCCCCTGATCCCAGAGATATCTGTCTCAGGAAGGCCGTGAATACTCTTTACACACAAATAGCACAGCTTGTAATGCTTTTGTATTTTTAAGTGTCATAATTCTTCCATGTTCAAAATTAGGATCATATGAAGGTTTTCCTAAGGTTTTCAAAGTCAACGTTTTCGTTGACTGATACAACGATATTGTACTTAATAATAATGATAATAATAATAATACGTAATAATAATTGTAATAACAATAACAATAATAACTACTTTATGAAACAATAAATAAATAAATAATCATAAATCATAATAAATAATAATAAAGTAATTAATAAATCATCACTTTTAACACATGGGTATATTTTATTGGCAATACAGTAAGATTTGTGTAGTTTGAATTGTCACTGTCTCATATTTGTTTAAAAAGAAATTGTTTACAGATTTAATTGGTAGAAAACCAGCAAATGTAAAAAAATATAAATAAATATTTATGAGTTTAATAATAACAATTTCCTTCTAAACAAAATAAAATAACTTCATTAAAAGAAATCTACAAACACCAAAAACGAACGTTTGGGAAAATGTAGAAGAAATATATAAAATAAATAATACAGAATATTACTTAATGAACAAAATCAATACTATAAATGTAAATTTTTTAAATTCTAAATTTGATTAAATAAAATAATAGTTATGTTAATATAGTTTTATAATAATAGTTAAATTAGTATATTAATGTATAATTATACGAGTATAGTTATATTAACATATATAGTTATATATATTTTCCTTATAGTAAATCGGCTTTTTGTATAATAATATAATTTTCAAAAATATATCTTATTGCATTACTGTAAACTAGTAAAATACCTCTAATATTATCAATATATTCTTCTCTTAAAGGGTAGATTTCTTTATTAGACAAAAATAGAAAGATGCGATACACATGTTACAATAATAATATAAACTGTTTATAGCTAAAATATTACCCGATTTAATACAATATTAATTTAAAAACGATATAATTTTTATTGTGTTATTACCTTTCCAGCTGTGTTTTGCGTCATCGTAGACAGACAGCTGATCGTCACGGTAACTAATTACACTAGTGTTAATAGGATCGAATTCCACGATAAAACTGATCGCGCGCTTTGTTTTGACAACATAATTTATACTTTAAACAGATAACCGCCCACTGTGGAACCGCCAATCGTCTCACTGTATGTCCAGTGTCGCCAACTAAATTGGCGCGCGGTAATATATATTTTGTAAGGCAAACTGGACTGTTTGACTTGTAGGTTAAATGAAAAGTACAGGGCAGTGTTATAAAAGTACTCGTATAGGCCTACTACAGTGAGCTCCCTGAGCCTGAGTTGCAGAACTCGCACATTATTTTGGACGAAATACATTTATTATTAAGTACATTTCGGTATTAGATAAGTTTCCAGTTGTCGGAAAATTACAGAAAACCCCGGTTACTCTATTATTATTTTAGTGAAATAGAAGTTGTAAAGCCTTGTAGTAAACACTAAAAGTCCAAACGACTGCACTATTTTTTTTGTTTTTTTTTTATTTATAAACATATACCTAAATGACAAAAAGTTTAAAACATATACCTAAATGACAAAAAGTTTAAAACATATACCTAAATGACAAAAAGTTTAAAACATATACCTAAATGACAAAAAGTTTAAACATACCTAAATGACAAAAAGTTTAAAACATATACCTAAATGACAAAAAGTTTAAAACATACCTAAATGACAAAAAGTTTAAAACATATATCTAAACGACAAAAAGTTTAGTCGTAGCTGTTTAACTTTTTTGCACGTTTTCTGTCTCAATGGCCATATCTAATACTTTTCACAAAATGAGTAGACTATCTGACATCACTATAGAAATATAAACAAATTTTTTTTGTAAACATAGCTTACAATCTTTTTGGAGTCGATCAAAAATTTGCAGTAAGTGTTGAGAGACATTAATTATGTCAGATTATTTAAGCGAGTTTGTGTTTTCTATAAAATTTCTCGTAACTTGATTCTTCACGTAGACTATCACAATTTACATAAAATTTTGAGTTCCATTTTAGGCCCGTGCTGCCCCTAAAGGTAAAAAAACATCGTAAGTTAGTAAACGATACCTTCGAAGAATTCTGTTTAAAATTCCCTTTAATCTGACACCCGGATGAATTTTTGCAATTTTTCCAAATGTTTGAACCCCTTTTTGAGCCTTGGTGTCCTAAAACTTTGCAATTTTAAAAACAGATTTATCCAGATTTTGAATAACAATTGTTTACTTGTAAACTTTCATAGTTTTCATTAATAACAAAATTGGCCTATTGAAAAAAAATGAAAAAAATGCATTTGTTAGTAAGTTCTAGTGGTAAGTGATTTTGGCCTATTCTGTATCATTTTTATATTTAAGACAAACTTAAACATCTATGTTTAAGACAGCTTACTAATATAATAATGAAACACATATGAATGGCAACATTGTCAAAATTATTATAAATTGCAAAATCAAGAAATACATTTTTATTCAAAAATTTACACTATATCCACACTTTGGTTAAAATTATTTTTAATTTTTTACTTCGTAGATTTTTGCGATTTTATCAGATTTTTTACTCATTTTTTTAAGCCCTGGGGTCCAAAAATTTTGAATTTTTAAAAATCGAACACTGTATTTAGATTTTAATTAAAACTCTTTTTAATTTGTGATACCCTACATGGATATTTCCGATTTTTTCGCAATTTAGACTTCTCACATTGTTGGTTCCCGTCCCCCCTCCTTTTTGGGGAAGCAATGCCAAAAAACAATTGAGATCTGTAAGCTAGAAGTATGGACACGGGTGCCAAGTTTTTCGAAAAATTGTGGGTGATAGGCTACATTCAAAAGTTACCGTACACACCCTAAATGTATAGCAGACGAACAAATCGCAATGTTTCTCGCTTGTCTCGTTCAACTCGTATTACGCTATTATTTTGTAGCCACAAAAAGTCCTATACGTATTGTTTCAGTTATGTTTGCTTGTAAAACGTATTAGTCATAGACTTACATTTATATAGCCTACTGTATCTTAGGCAACGTAGCGCAGTGTATACTTTATCTCAGTGTATGTTTATTTATGATCACGTATGGTCATCTCCTTGCGTTGTTTCTTGATTAATTATAAAAATAATACGTGCAAGGAACTTTACTCACAGTTAAAAAAATAATATTAATTTGATTTTATCTAATGAGAAATGTCCGTTCAAAATAGTGAGTTCTGCAGCTCACGGAGCGTACTAGTACAGTAATTATTACCATTACAAGCATTGTATATACAGATTAAACGTTATGTTTTCCTCAACCATGGCTTTTATTTATTTTAGCAGTAAACTAAAAACCAAAAACCGTCGTCACCCAACCTCACAAACGAAAACAACACGGTTTTTTGGCTTTGCATTGAGAAATATGACAATTTACAATTAGTAGAATTCTTCTTTTCCACATCGTAATAGTCTATATCAATACAATCGCATATTAAAAACATAACAAACTGCAGGAACGGATAAAGGTACAGTTCCGATGCCGCTGAATAGCATTTGTTTATTTAGGCCTACTTGTTACTATTGTAATTAATTCTGGTCTCCGTGGTATTTTTGACATCTTTATACGCGTCAACAAAAAGCCATAATTAAAAGGGCCTAAATCGTTCGAACGGGGCAAAATATCGAATTCTACGTTAGACAGTGTTTTTCGCCTTGTGTCAAAAGTTATCTAAGAAAACTTTGGTGGCAACCGGTGTAACGGTGTGGATTTGTATTCAGTAGAAAGAAATCCTCAGTCTTTGAGTTTTAAGTATATAGATTATAGCCATTGAACATTTTCAGCTGTACGGAAAGTAATTGTAAAAATTTAGAGATAGTAATTCGTACCTTAGGCTTTCACGTCCGCCGTCAACTCTGTTGCAGTTTGTTTGACCGGGCTATTAGGCCGTAGTCCCACTACTGCCGCATAGAACAGGCGTTTCGGCCTCACCGTTGGAGGGCATCTTCAGTATAAAACGACTCGATAACTGGTACAGATCTTCACCAGTTAATCACAGTACTGTAGCAAAAGTGCGGCAGTAGTGGACAACCCTGAGAGCAGTCAATCAAATTTAGAAACAGTGTTTATCAATTTATTAGAAACAGACAAAGTAAAAATGTCGTTGACCGATAAGAAATGTTAGCAACAGATACGAAGAGCATAATTAGTCTGTGGTACCTTACAGAGTTGGGATGTTAAGCTACCTCATTTCGTGGTAATACTTTGTTCCGCGGAGTTGTGTCAGTTCTAGTTAATGGTTTCTGATCCAGGTCTTCCCAAACAGTCTAATGTCTTGTTTACGCGTACATCTACAGTTTGATAAACACGCGCTGTTTGCAGACTGTTTGATGTCGGTTCTCTGTTTGCTTTTGTACTCAGTTCTTTCTTTGTTATTAATCTATGCTGCCTGAACTGCAGAACTCCAGTGGCGTAACTCTTATTTCTGGCCCCTCCGCAGGAATCCATTTCGGGCCCCTTATTACATTTACTAATTCAATGCCATTGTTCCCTCTTGAATACTGGGCCCCCTCCTTATAGCTGTTGTGCCAACCACTAAAATTATATAACTGTTCTTCCTTGTATGATATACTGTACACTGACTAAATGAAATATACAGGTTTTTCATGAATAGTTTGATTTGTTAGTACCTTTTATGTCTTTGACCAGTGTACAAATATACTGATTATCAGACGTGTTACTGGTATAACCAATTATAATTTTGTCATTTATTGAACTTATATGCATCTTGAAAAAAGTACAAATTTTATTACATTGGTAGTCGTAAAGACAGTGAGTGTTTCTATTAAATTTTATGTCGTACACTTTATTAACTAATCTCATCTTTATAACAACTTAAGAGTCTATTATACCTTTAAAACTTTTTGTCAACTACTTATAATTTTATAATTTGCAATAATTTTAGTATCGGATTAATGTTGGCACTGGAATTAAATAAAAATATTCTGATATAAAGACACTTTATTTTACAACAGGATTTTTGTATTACAATACATTACTTGAAACGCAATTCTTAACTGGCCTCTGTTCAAACTTAACTTTAAACTCGTATTTTACAAATTTTAAAACATTACATGAAATGCAATCCTTAACTGGTCTCTGTTCATTCTTAACATTTTATTTTACAAATATAAGACTTTGGTTTTTTAAAACATTACTTGAAATACAGTTTTTAACTGACCTCGGTGCATTCTTAAATAGAATTTTAAGAATTGGAGTTGAAGTTACGCAACGGGAGAACCAACATAGGATATGTGTTTTTTCGATACGATCCTTCGGGGGGTCCTTTTGGGGGTCCTTTGCGGTCTTCCACATCTCCTCCTAAACCACTGGACCGATTTCAACCAAACTTGGCACAAATATTTTACGCAAAGGGAGAACCAACATAGGATAGGTGTTTCTTCGATGGGGTTCTTTTGGGGGTTCTTTGGGGTCTTCCACATCTCCTCCTAAACCACTGGACCGATTTCAACCAAACTTGGCACAAATATTTTACGCAACGGGAGAACCAACATAGGACAACGGTACCAGGCTTTCAGTGAAACAGATGATGAACAATATCATCGAAGCTACAATTTTAAATGGAAAATTTAAAGGAGAAGATGTACTGTTGCCACGCATCCCAATGATTCCGACATATATGCCATTCGAGTTCAAACGTTCGCAGTTTCCGGTGCGACTCGCATTTGCAATGACCATCAACAAAGCACAGGGACAATCGCTACAAGTGTGTGGACTAAATTTGAAAAATCCATGCTTCTCACATGGACAGCTGTATGTGGCCTGCTCACGCGTCGGAAAACCTTCGGATTTATTCATGTACGCACCAGACGGAAAAACAAAAAATATTGTGTATCCAAAAGCACTTCAATAAACAGAATTAAAACACAAACACTTTCTTCCTTTGAGTGGCATTGCAACGCATGCCGGGTACTCGCTAGTAATTTATACTCTCTAACGACATCATTAGATACTAGCAAAAATAACAGTGAAAAATGAATGTATTTGTATATGATGTTAAATACATGCGGGAAAATTCATTTGGTTTTACTTAAATTCAATAGTTTATGCCCATTCGTAAAAAAATTAAAGGAAATGTTTGCGTCGGGGACCCTTAGTCGGCAAGCCCCCCCCCCCGCATTGCGGGTCTTTCAGGTCCGGTAGTTACGCTACTGCAGGACTCGCATACTATTTTGAACGAAGTTATTAATTATTGGAAAAATATGAGATAATTATTTATGTGAGATAATTGAACAATTATCGGAAAAATTATGAAACTCCAGATTACTGCAAAAATTTTTGTTAGTAAACTAACTGCAGTGAAGACTCGTACAATAAACGTTAAAAATTCCAAACATTCTGATCGGTGTTAAAATTCGTTTTAATCTGAGACCCGGCTGGAATTTTACAATTTTTTTTTAAATTTTGGATTCCTTTTTTTGGACCCTGGGATCAAAATTTTTTCTAAATCCAAAAATGTACACTTTATTTTTGATATTTAAATTAATTTAATACCCCACATGGGGTTTTACGATTTTTCACAATTTTGACCCCTCCGTCCCCCGTATTTATGGAGGGATCAACCTCGCAAAAACAATAAGACTCTGTGGGGTGAAAGAAAGTATGGACAGTCGTGGTAAGTTTTGGGAAAATCGGTTGGTGAGTTCAGAAGTTATCGTGAGACATACAGGTAGACAGACAAATGTCAAACGATCGAGTTGAATCTGTTAAACTCTCTTCGCTCGTTCAGTTATTTTGATAGTACACTCTTCTGGCTTTTTTGAAATTGCTGTATGCTGGCCTATTAGACCGAGGTCTACTGAGTCTATTGAAAACAGACGTTTCGGCCCCACGATCGGAGGCAAACACCGTGCCAATTGTTGATCATTTACACTGAAGTTGGCCTCCGATGGTGAGGGCCGAAACGTCTGTTTTCAATAGAAGCAGTAGACCACGGCCTAATAGCCCGCCAGGTAGCAATAGAAGCAGTAGACGACGGCCTAATAGCCCGGCAGGTAGCAATAGAAGCAGTAGGCCACGGCCTAATAGCCCGGCAGGTAGCAATAGAAGCAGTAGGCCACGGCCTAATAGCCCGGCAGGTAGCAATAGAAGCAGTAGACTACGGCCTAATAGCCCGCCAGGTAGCAATAGAAGCAGTAGACGACGGCCTAATAGCCCGGCAGGTAGCAATAGAAGCAGTAGACGACGGCCTAATAGCCCGGCAGGTAGCAATAGAAGCAGTAGGCCACGGCCTAATAGCCCGGCAGGTAGCAATAGAAGCAGTAGACGACGGCCTAATAGCCCGGCAGGTAGCAATAGAAGCAGTAGACGACGGCCTAATAGCCCGGCAGGTAGCAATAGAAGCAGTAGACCACGGCCTAATAGCCCGGCAGATAGCAATAGAAGCAGTAGACCACGGCCTAATAGCCCGGCAGGTAGCAATAGAAGCAGTAGACCACGGCCTAATAGCCCGGCAGGTAGCAATATAAGCAGTAGACGACGGCCTAATAGCCCGGCAGGTAGCAATATAAGCAGTAGACGACGGCCTAATAGCCCGGCAGGTAGCAATAGAAGCAGTAGACGACGGCCTAATAGCCCGGCAGGTAGCAATAGAAGCAGTAGACGACGGCCTAATAGCCCGGCAGGTAGCAATAGAAGCAGTAGGCCACGGCCTAATAGCCCGGCAGGTAGCAATAGAAGCAGTAGACGACGGCCTAATAGCCCGGCAGGTAGCAATAGAAGCAGTAGACGACGGCCTAATAGCCCGGCAGGTAGCAATAGAAGCAGTAGACGACGGCCTAATAGCCCGGCAGGTAGCAATAGAAGCAGTAGACGACGGCCTAATAGCCCGGCAGGTAGCAATAGAAGCAATAGACCACGGTCTAATAGCCCGGCAGGTAGCAATTTCAACAATGTTGACGCCGGCCGTGAAAGCCTTTGGAATTCTTTACTGTAGACAGTACACGAACTTGTTTAGACGTTAAGTGTCTTCCTCATCTGGCTACTCGCATGTTCTCTTGTCTGTCTTCTTGTTTGTCTCGGTCCGTGTAGTTTTCCCATATTTACTACATGCAGAGTCGATTTTATACCTATCTTTCTCGATATTGTTGTTTTCTTGGACGGACGACCAAACAAACTTTAATATTTCTTCCGCCTTCCGCTTTAAATTATAATTTGATGTAGATTCGTAGGATTGTTGACGGTTTTAACTTACTTCATTTCTGTCATTAGCCGTATCTGCTCATCGCCTCATCCCAACAAACAGCTGCCTCACGAATTGCAGTTAAACTGTTTCCAAAGAATTATTTTGAACTCGTAAAAGTAAATACCTTACTTTTGTGAACATCCACCCCAAAATAAAATGGCTGCATTCAGTTCCTTAATACACCTAATGCTTAGAATTCTTTAATATTCTCTTTTAATTTGACACAGAAGGATTCACTATTACGAAAGAAGAAGCAGTAGATAATGGACACAAAATATAAAAACTATTACTAAGCTAAAAAAAAAATAAAATAAAACCAAACTTGACCAAAGAAAAATACCTAATAAATCTACACTTAAGCACACAACTATTAAAGATAAAACGGAAATATAAAACGGTAATATAAAACGGAAATAAAGATAATCTTTACTTGTTACGGAAATGTGACACAGAAACTAAGTAAAATATTTATATATGCAAAGTTGAAAATATTGTAAAAGTTTGTAACACAGGAAACGTAGTTTTTGATAAAATAAAACCTAAACCTAACATTCGTAGTGAAAATGGAATGTTTGTGAACGTTCATCAGAATGTTCAGATTGCAATAAAGTTTAAATTTTACATAGGCTAGACAAATAAATAGCTATTGGGTAGACTCCTTCAGCACTGCACCGTGTTTTTACAACTGAATATCTACAAGTTTATACAGACAGAAGATGCACGGACGGGGCCACGCCGAAGCCCGATGAACGCCAGTTTCATACAGTCCAGCTCTGTCATTCGTTGGGCACAATGTGTTAGGGTGCGGACCACGAATACACAATGGATGTGTATATCGTGGGGGCGTCTCTGAGTGATTTGCTTCGGCCAGTCGCCAGGCCTGAGGCACGTCTCCATGGCTCCCTTAAGCCATCGCCCGTAGGAGCCTAGAGACGCGCTGGTGTGGTCGATAGGCTCGACTGTCCGGAGGCGAGTCGTCTGTAACGATGGGTTGCCACTACAGGGCGGACGGCTCCCGCAATTACACCTCGCGGATACCGAGATGGCAAAGCAGCCGCTGATCTACGAGTCTGGTTAGCCACATACTGTCTAACTTCCCCGAGCTTCAAAACGTTAAATTAATAAAAATTATGCGAAAAGACTACAAAAGTAAATATAATGGGAAAATCTCAGTATGACAATAATAATATTTCGTTAGTTACAAAACAAATTAAAAGAAAAAGAAAACAAAATAATTTACTTAAAATCAATAAATTAATTACCTTAAATTATCCGCCGTGTGATTTCTTGTGCTTCGTCTATGAGTGATAGTTTTACCTTTTTAATATCTGATGATGGAGCATATGCTCTGAAACGCGTCATAGACGAAGCACAAGAAATCACACGGCGGATAATTTAAGGTAATTAATTTATTAATTCGTACAAGTGATTTGGTTACCATATTAAACATGAATATTACTTAAAACAGTTTATTTATTAAACTAAATATAATATACATATTTAAGATGTTCAATATAACCGTCAAAACATCTGATTACCGTAAACAAACATTATAACAAATGAAAAATGTTTAAATCGAAATACAAATCAATTATTCATTGATTTATATTCAGAACTATGAAGATGGTGAGTATTTTTGTGAAATGTAAGTAAGGTGCATATAGAATGATATAAATTATAGTTTCAGAAGAGATTTGTTACTTGCCAATAGAATATATAACATTCAGTCAGGCCTATTGCAAGGAACTCGAAAACATCGACAATTAACCTACTTTCAAAGAGTAACCAAATACAATGAGCACTAATTTACATTATTTCATATCGTAAATACTTATACTAGTATTCGTAAATGCCTCTATTATTAAATTAAATACATTAACAAAAATTAACACACACGCGCACATATGGTTATCGTAAAGTAATATAAACAATTAGTTCTTTACAGTATTATTTAATTTCATTAACGCTTCAAGATTGCGATAAACATATTTTACTGATATTTCCGGTATCACTCGAGTTTCGGTCTAAATAAACTTGATGAACTCATTCTACTTGAATCAAAATGTATTATCTACTGAAGTATTATTGGTCGCGGAATTAAACCTTCGAGTGTCTTCTTCTTCGCATTCGAGCTTGTTTCCGTGTGGACAGAGGAATCTCTTGCCTCCGCCAGTGTATGTTGCTTCGAGTTCAGGAGATGGTGTAACCTATAGTTTGCTTACAAATTCGATTAATGTCGTTTCGTTATGTTGGTTATTAAATTCAACACGGTCTTCTAATGTTACAATGTGCATACTGTTGCGTGTGCGAGGGACGAATCCACGGCCACGCCAAGTGAGCGTTTCTGCAGGTTTGAAGTGGTTGGATGTTGGGACGTCATAAGGTAAGGACTGGTGTACTGATACGTTTAATATGACTATTCTCGTGCCAAAAATACCTGATTCCACACGTGTACTGTCCAGCGCCTGGACACACAGTCTGGATTCAGTGCCTTATGTAGATGACATCTGAGACAAAATGTTATAAATGTAGTTTTTTTGTGTCTGTTCCTTATTTTTTAATTACCAATCAGATTGTTACATACGTACACTGTATGAGCTAATGCTATGCTGTAACACGCATTTGGGGAGGAAGACATCCGTTGACGTCACATCTTTACAATTCTGATTAAAAAGTCTTTAAACTTCTTACGATACAAAGGTTTTAAAATATACGAACACTTGGTAAGCTTCACAGTTTATTATTTAACTCTGACAGCTGTTTCAGTTTATTAAGCTATTCTCAAAAAGATCAAGGAACAACTAAACAAAGAATGTGAGGGTGGTGAACATGTGTTTAGGGTGTGTATCCGGACATGTGTGTGGGGTGTGTATGATAGGGGGAGGGGAGGGGGAGAAGCTATTAAGGGAAGGTCAAGTGTCTGTAAAACTAAGTATCATCGGAAGGCAAAATATAAAAATCGGTATGGAGAACCATACATGACTTCCATGTCCTAAAATTTATATTTAAAATCATTTAAATATTAATTAAGTAAGGGGATGATTGAGTTCTGAAGAAATTACGTATCAACTAAAATGATACCACCATGTCAGGTGGATTAAGACTATCCTCAACCTTCGTGAGGAAGGACTGTACTTTTGGATAAAATGTCTGTAGGTCGAACGAAGAGCTAGCTAAAGGTAGCTGCGATCTGATTCCTGTAATGAAATTGGACTCTCGCTGCAAGGGGCCGAGGGATGTCTATAGTGTTATCAAAGTCTTTCCTGTCAATACTATACTAGTCATTTTTACTTCCATGGAAATGGAAGTATGGTGATGGCAAAAAAAATCGTGTTCGAGATTATTGCAGATTCTGATTGTCCTACACTCAAAACATGAAAAAAGTCACTTTTCGAAAAGTGTCTGTGTGTGTGTCTGTCTATCTCTGTGTGTGTGTCTGTAGATTTTTACTTCCATATTCCTTAAGGAAATGGAAGTATGGTGATGGCAAAAAAAATCGTGTTCGAGATTATTGAAGATTCTGATTGTACTACACTCAAAACATGAATAAAAGTCGTTTTTCGAAAAGTGTCTGTGTGTCTATCTGTCTATCTGTCTATGTGTCTTTAGATTTTTTTCTATGGCAAACGATAACAGCCGCAAATTCAAAGAGAATCAAATAATTTTTTGCATACTGCCCTGATTAGTAGAGTACTCACGACCTATTGTTTTTGGTGAAGATCGGTTAAGGGAAAGGGGTAGTTTACCTGCAACGTATTATGTTTTAACAAGGGTATTTCCTATGGCAAACGATAACAGCCGCAAATTCAAACAGAATCAAAAGATTATTTGCATACAGCCCTAAATTGTAGAGTTCTCAAGACCTGTTGTTTGTGGTGAAGATCGGTTAAGGGAAAGGGGTAGTTTACCTGCAACGTTTTATGTTTTAACAAGGGTATTTTCTATGGCAAACGATAACAGCCGCAAATTCAAACAGAATCGAATAATTTTTTTGCATACAGCCCTGATTTGTAGAGTTCTCAAGACCTATTGTTTTTGGTGAAGATCGGTTAAGGGAAAGGGGTAGTTTACCGGCAACCTTTTACGTTTTAACAACAGTAAATTACTTAAAAATTCATTTAAACTTTTCAAACAATGGTAATTGTTAAAAATAAAATAATTTTGTTGCCAGGCAATAAAATTATAATTTTTTCATTTTAATGTAAATCATGTATGAGAGAAAATATATCGTTCGTGGCAGGCAAGCATATCTCAGTTATGTAATGTTTACGTTTCCATTTTATTATTATGACTACCGCAATAAAAAGGCAGGGAAGACACACACACACGCGCGCGCGCACACACACACAAAATTCGCGTTATTTCTGGCCTCATTCATGTTTATTTTCTTACATTTGCACGCTTTTTAAATGGAAGTGCCGAAACCCATACCAACATAACGCGTGCAAGCCGAAAAAGTGTCCAGCGTGGATAGCAATTTGCTTCCTGTGGATCGCTGGGCAGTGGTACTGCACGTGTTTACAGACGAACGATTCATAGACAGACTTTTCGTCTTTAGGGAATGAACCCTCTGCAAGATGCTGAGGGTACATGAGTGCCTTCGGAGCGCTCCTTCTTTTCCGCGTGTTTGTTCTGTGAAACGTACACTGTAGATTCGCAGCTTTACTCTAAGAAACGCTCAATAGGAAATGTTGAAAATTTTTGTCCACGGTGTACCCTCATACACACTAAACCTGCTCTGATGTTTTAATTACAGACATCATAATACTAAAACTTTGGAAACTTGAGCACTACTTAATGGAGATCAATCATTAACTTATACAAGCCAATAATTTTATGAATATTTTATATATATATATATATTGTAATATAGACGTGAGTACGGCTACCGTTTTACTCTGTAAAATGTGAATAATGTACAATTTGTGTGTGATGGGTGTAACGTGTCTTCTCGATCCGTAGTTCAAATGCGTGCAACTTCCGCAGATTTCGTCCGTTGCGAACGTACGAATAACCAGGTCTTGACGTTCTTACCTGATGTTCATTAGGGGTATGAAAATCCCGGTGGCGCCAAATTGTTTTCTTAAAACAATTAAAATAAAATTCAAAGGTGTATGATCAGCGCAGCTCAGGCGGTTTGAATAATTCAAATATTTCCGCCCGCCTAGGCCAACTGTAGCATTCAGCAATTCGTTGTGTGTGCTGTGTAAATCGTTAGTCGTCTGCTGAAATGTACATAAAATATTGTGCACCTCCTAATGAAATTATAACACCGTGGTTACACTCAATACTTACACATTTTTTATTAGTGATTGTTATTCATTTAATACAAATTATTCTAATACAAATGCTCCGGTTGTTTATATGAGACAATTACAGGGTTTGACAATCGATATTTGAATTGATAACCAGACGTTTAATGATGGCGTCTGTTGAAAATTGTATACAAGTTATTAATGTTGGTTTGTCATAGGTTCTTGAGGTTACGTTCAAAGGATTACAAATGTTAAAACAATAAAAATATACATCAAGACCACATCCCTTACATCAAGTAAACTTAACTAACATATTGTGTAGGTATAATTTGTTTAGCGCAGTGTAGTAAAAGTGTTTACAAGTTATGGATCATTAACAACAGTTTATATTGGTTAGTTTATAAATTGTCAGTGACTTAGTATTCTTTTTAATCTTTGAAAGTAATTAATTTCAGTTCCGTGAGATTTCGACCTTTAGTGAGATAATTAACGTGAGTTTATTTATATATTTTGGGTAATTTAAGAGGTACTTATCACTTCCGTAGTTATGGCGAATTCATACGATCTGTTATTCATGGGTTATACTATAATCTTCTTTAATTTGCTGGGTTCAGGACATCGGGCATCTTTTCCAGTTTAATTGGTAGTAATTTATTTTCTTTTTTCGTTAATTTGGCCTCAACTTCAATAATATGATTCCAGTCCTTGTCTTATGTCTTGGTATACACTTAGTAGTAACTTTTTCTGATATTTGCTATGTTTTAATTGACAATTTTGGTCACTCGAAAATTAGCGTCTATACCATTAAAGCATCATGCATTCAGTAAAAAAATCTAACGGTATTTTTTCTTGTTACTCCACAGTTTCCATGGTAACGTAATTATTCTACCTGGTCGATCTCAAAATAAACACATTGTTATCAAACTTTGAATTTTTTGTTTAATTTGAATAAATATTTTATAATGGCTATATTTACTTGGGGATAATTTCAATGGTTGTAATCTTTACGTAGATGTTTCTATTTTCTTTCAAAGATTAGTTTGATATCTTACAAGATTGGTCTAAGTCATGTATTAATGTTTTAGTCCAAAATTGATAATACTATGTTAATACATAATTTACTTATTTCTAAGTTTTAATATAATTCTGCCATGTTCCCTTTCGTTACACATAATTAATATAATTTGCCTATTATTTCTTATAAAGGTATTGCTATTATTTTCTTTATAAATTCCTTACTTACTTAAAACATACTAACATATTACTGTAAAACTATTTCTTCTGGTAATTATTGCCTTAAACATTAAGCCAATAACTTCTTTCTTTAAATTAACAAATGAGCAAATTTGGTGAGTGTTATACCTACACCATCTCTTTTATAACAGTAATCACCCTGGTGATTTTTATACTGAGATAATATTTTTTCTGTTTTTTTTTTTACATTCACAATTATTCTGTGTCTTTCAGTCTAATATACTTAACTTAATTGCTCATTTAACATGTGCTTATGTTTTGGGTTTGTCACACTTGTTTAACTCTTTTTTCTTAAGATTATATGCTGTTTATTTTATTACACTTATCACTTCACTGTTCATCTTTGTCACTCCCTACCTATCTCTAATTACCCTTATATTTCTCACGATCTCACTATTATTACAAAGTTTTTGTATCTAATGAGTTCATGTCTCTTTTGTTAACTTCAGACTGTCACATATCATTTTATAATATGCAAGCAACATGGTATTGTAAATACATCTTTCAAATAAAACATAACTTTGTATATATTGTCATTAAAGTGATAAAAATTGGTCTGAAATGTCATAATTAGTAATAATAACAACAATTTAATAATGTTAAAATATATTGTGTTAATTGAAACCTACTACATCTGTAGCAACAGCAATAATATTAGCGAATAAATAAACTCTCCAAAACCTTATACTTTCAAATACATAATGCTGAGATAACATACATACTGCTGAAATAATCCTAGTAAAAGTTCCAAAGTATATAGTAGACTATACAATTTGTTCTCTGATTGAACCACGCACACATTTCTATTCTCTGTCTGTATGAGTGTAATTTTAAACATAACAGCTGACACATCACCTATAGATAAGGATGTACATACAATCATATCTACACATGGTTTTTTTATGTATAACAATTGCTGAGATACTGTCATTTACAAGTTACCACTAATAAAAATTTAAACATAAATTATTAACAATAATAAAAAATTATGCTCTTTTAAAACAATCTTGTGAGTTAATTGTTATGGCCATGTAATTTTTTTTTTTTCTTTTTTCTTCACTGTCTTCTTGTCTCGCTTTACTTTGGTTAATATCTGGCCAATCTCTGGGGTTGGGTCAATGTCAGTTGTCTGTCAGTCTAGTTCGTATTTTCTTGTTTTGTAACCACCTTTGGTTGTATTCTTCCTCCTTCACTATTGATTATATTTACTACTTTCATTCTCGTTATCATTTATCTATCAAAATATATGGTTTCTTGGCATTTTTTACATACTTATTTATATCAAATGTGATCAGGGTTTGGCAATGTTATATAATGCCCTTCCACCAAAATTGATCATTTTATAAAACGTGAATTTAAGTTTGATGAAATTATCAATTGTATCGTATCAAATTTTTTTTTTTTCAAATTCTTCTGCTTCTCATTCATTTTTTATAATTAATTCGGTATCTTTTATTTCTATTCTTCTTAGTCTTTTCTTCATTATTTTCTCACATTGCGAACTGGCTTATTGATTTTTTATTATAACTTATTCCCTATAAATCTTATTTTTCATCAAAACTACTCTTATACTGATATCAGGGGAACATCATCCCTGCTCAGTAAAATGATTGCTGGTTCATTCAACAGACAATCTCAATCAATAATTCTTAAATATAGTCAACTCGTGACTCAAAATAATAATAATATAATCATAATCATAATATTTGTTGGGAATCTTTTACTTTTATACTTCATTATAGCTCAGTTCGAGTCATATATTGTTTCATCTTTCTTTATAGATACTATTTGAAGCATTGTTTTTTATTGATACAATTCACATTTTTATTCATTTTTAATTACTCTTTGTTTCATCTCATTTCACATTATAACTCTTAGAACGTTTATTTCATTTATATTGTTTTGTGATCATTGGTTTGGGTAATTTTACTTCCCTTGGGTAATTTTACTTCCCCTCTTTCTAAATAGTTGTGGAAGCTGATCATTTTGATTGATTTTTTTTCATAATTTTTAAATATCATAGTAAGTTATGGCTTCTTACTAGTTAGGAATTTTTTGTAGCTTATTCCTTTACAGTATGTTATGCTTTTTATGCCTCATTTTTTGGCTAAATATTATGGTAATTTAACCTTATTTTGTAGGAATGTTTTGTAACTACACTCCTCTATTGTTAATTTTTATTTAAATATTGTAGTAAGTTGGTTGCTCTTACTTTATCTGAATGCCTTGTGACTTTTATCTCTCCATTTTTACTTGTTCTAAAATATTATTGAGATATTTGGGTAAGCTTTTCTTACATATCTTTTTTGATTTTTTTTTTTACAATTTTTTATTCATCATAATGGTTTCTCTAATGCTTAGTGTAAGCTGTACTTACGAATGTTTTGGAATTTTGACATTCTTTAGAGATCTTTTCTTTATGACATTGGCAGACTTGTTTGTTTGTCACGTTATTTTTTTTTCTTTATTTAAAGTATTTTTGTTGGTTTTTTACTTTAAATTTTTTTTTTTTTTACAGTTATTGTTGATTGTCATAATATTTCTTAATTGAGGCTTGATTGTATACCCCCTTTATTTTCTTGGTGACGGGGTGAGTGATCTCGTAAGTGTTATTGCCCTTGTCTTTTGTTATAGTGTATGGTCCCACGTATAATAATAGTAACTTTCTAGTGATGCCTTCTATGGAGCTGGGTAATTCTCTGTTTTTTAACAGTACCCTTTCTCCTACCTCGTACTTAATAGTCTTTTTCTGGTTCTTAGCGTATTTATTCTTTTGTTGCTCTACCTTTTCGGCTATTCTGTTATAGAATCTTTTTTTCTCGAATTGATATTCGGTGTTGGTGGGGAATTGGATCATATCCGTTATCTCTCTAGGCGGTGGCCGCTCAAACATCATTGTGTATGGGGTAGCTTCCGTAAAGTCGTGGTAAGCTAAGTTTATAAATTCTTCAGTGGATTTCACATAATTGTGCCATTCTCTTTGTTTATCGTGGCAGTAGGTTCTCAGTATACGACCCACTTCTCTGAGTACCCTTTCAGCTGGGTTGCTGCTTGGGTGATAAACGGATGTTTTGTAAGTTTTAATATTATGTTCACAGAGCTTATTTTTCCAGAGATTTCCCTTAAATTGGGTTCCATGATCTATTATAACGGCCGTCGGTTTTCCCACGTCTGGTATAAACTTGGTTAAGATAATTTCAATTATTTTCTTTGTTGTTGCACGGTTAATGGAGTACAACTTTGTATACTTGGTGAAGTGGTCAAACATAATGATTATAAATTTATATCTGTGTCTTCCTCCACTGATAGGAAACGGACCACATATATCAAGGAATACCCTTTCTAATTTCTGACTTGATGTGATAGGTATCATCATACCTTCCTTTTTTGAATTATTGCATTTTACTTTTTGGCAAATATCACATTTTTGAATGATTTTGTTTACTTTTCGATAAATATTTTTAATGTAAACTTGTTCCTGTAAAGCTTTTATCACTTTTACAGCCCCCATATGGCCGTATCTAATGTGGTAGTCTAGTATCAATTGTTCCTCCACTGTAGATGGTATTACAAGTTTCCATTCTCCGATTGCAGGATTGTTTTTAATAAATAGCAAGTTGTCATGTATTTTATAATATTGTAGAATGGTTTCTTCATCTTTTAACATTCTCTCCCGGATACTCATTATTTTTGGATCCACAGTTTGACATCTTCTTATTTCTTGGGTTATTTTTTCTAGATCTACTCTGTTTTTAATAATGTTATACACCTTAACTAATTGTTCTTTCTCCCCCTCGAAAGTTTGTTGCTGGACGTTTATACGGGATAAGATGTCCGCAGCTACGTTTTGCTTCCCTGGGATGTACTCCCAGTTTATGTGATATTCCTGTAGCAACAATATCCATCGAGTTAATCTTCCGTGGCTGAGTTTACACTGCTTAAGGAATGATATGGATCTATGGTCACTTCTCACTGTTATATCGTATCCCAGAATGTAAGTCCTAAATTTGTTGCAGGCGAACACGACACTAAGTAGTTCTTTCTCCGTGACGTGATAATTTCGTTCGCATCCATTTAAAATTCTGCTTGCAAAACTAATAACCATATGCTGTCCCTTCTCATCTTCTTGGTATAATACCGCACCTACACTGACATCACTCGCATCACAGTTCATGAAGAATGGCTTTTTGAAGTCTGGATGATGTAAGATCACGGTGTTCAAGAACTTTTCTTTTATTTGGTTAAATACTTCATCTTGTTCGGACCCCCAAGTCCACTTGTCCTTGACTGATAATTGTTTTTTGAATTTTGCTGTTAGTTTGGAATAATTATCTTGAAATTTGCGGTAATAGTTGCAAATTCCCAGGAAGGATTGAAGTTGTTTTTTGTTTTTTGGCGTGGGGAATCGTTGTATCGCCTCAACTTTTTCTGACGAAGGAGATATGCCTTCCTCTGCTAGATTGAATCCTAGAAATTGTATTTTTCGGGCTATAAACTTTGACTTGTCCAGCTTAAGGGTTACGTGATTATCTGATAGCTTTTTTAGTACGGTTTCCACTCTGGCACAGTGCTCTTGCCAATTTGATGATGTTATTAACAGATCATCTACTTACACGGTGGTAAAATTCAGTACATCTTGTCCCAGTATTTGGTCCATACATTTAACAAATACTGCGACCGAATTTATCAGTCCAAATGGCAGTCTTTTGAACTGATAGTTCCTCCCATCGAACAGGAATGCTAAGTATTGTCTACTGTTCGGATGTAGCTCCACCTGCCAGTAGCCACATACCGTGTCCCAAGAGCTAATGTATTTTATACCGTGGAACTTCTTAAGGATTTCTTCTATTTCACCCGGTGATGTTCTATCGTTCACTATCATTTTATTAATTTCTCTGGCGTCGAGGCAGATTCTCACCTTTCCGTCCTTTTTTGGTATCGCCACTATTGGACTTGTATACGGTGATTGACTTAATTCAATGATATCGTCTTCCATCATTTGATTGATTTCTGCCCTCACTGCATTTCTTTGTGAGTAAGCAATGGGGTAAGATTTTTTCTTGAAGTCAACGGGTTCTTTAAATCGTATTCGGCATTGATAATTCTTTACTTTGCCTGGAGCGTCAGAAAAAATGTGTTTATATCTGTTGTATATACTTATGAGTTCCTCTGACTGTTGCACACTAATCTGTGGATCTTGTTCTTCTCGTTGGAAGTTTCTGATCTCCTCCAGCTTGCTTGACCATAATTCTTCATTCTTCCAATCTGTCAATATTCTTTCGGGTGATTGTCGGCAATAATTGTTTTGGATCATGTTATAATGGTTTGTTATCAATGGTAAGTTGCCACCATTCACTATATCGGCTGACCATATTCCTTGTTCTGTGGTTAGTGATACTTCTCCCTGCCGCAGGTTAATTATGGCAGAGTGTTGTCTGAGTACATCACACCCAACAAGTAATGAGAAAGGTAGGCCGCTGGCAACAAGAAATGGCATAGTTACTATTATACCTTTGCTATTAAGTTCCAAGGATACTTGTTTCCGGACGGTTTTGTTTTGTCGGCCGGTAGCACCAATGATAGTTATATTGTTTATGGGCAGGGTTGATATGGGTACACTACTTCCCTGCTGTAGTCTGTTTAATTCTATTTGGTCGATCAGGGAGACATTAGACCCTGTATCGATCATTATGGTTGATAGAATTCCATTTATTTGGGCACTCACATACACTATTTCATTGTTTCTAATGGGCATCATGTTATCATTTTCTTCGATCAAATCGTCCCTTATATTTTTCAAATAATTAGTACATATTATTGTGATCTTCTTATCATGTGTTGTCTTATATTCCCCCAGAGATTGGTCCAGTGATGGGCTGTCCGCAGTTTTCACTGGCCTTAAGCGTTTAAATGAGGGTTGACCTCATTGCCCCCAACATCAGTAGTGTTTGATGGTTGGTTAGCGTTCGGCTCCTGTTGATTATTCCGGTCATCCACGCTGTGCCTGTGATCTTCTTCGAATGGGTGACTTCTCGTATCGGGTACCTGGTTATAGTACGTTTGCCGATAGTTAGATGAGGGATAGTTTCTTCTTGGGCTCCTTTGTCTTTGCCCCCTTATGTAATTTACCTGTGGCCGGTATCCTGGATTATTGTTCTGATTACTGTTGTTTCCAGGGCGATAATTGTTGTTATAACCATTCGACGGGAAATTACCCCTGTGGTTGTTCCTGAAGTTGTTATTATTATGGTTTCCACTTCTGTTAAAATTTCTGGGCACGTTATTGCCCCGTGTGTTCCCTTGGTAATTGTTAGGGTTATTTATCGGTGGTTTATTATCTCCCTGTTGGTTCTGTGACAATTGTCCCTCATTAGTTCTATTATTTCTGAAACTGTACCCTCTATTTTTCCTGTACTGCCACTCATGTTCATGGCTTTCTAGTAAGCTAGCCATATCTTGGATGGTCTTTACCTGGCTGTACATCCGTGGCTTTTGGATGGCGTCGTCGTAGTGGTAAGATAACTGTATTACCAGACACTCTTCAGGTATACGTGGCTCCAAATTCCTGGCCATGCAGATTTTTCCCAAGAAGTAGGAGGTAAGGGATTGTCCATTCTGGTTTTCATACCTTCCATTGCTCAGGTTATTGCGGTCCATATTCTGAGTTGACTCAGACCAGTATTTAGCCTTGAATTGAGTCTTAAAGTCTTGAAGGTTTTGGATGTCTGGTCGAGTGGCAGTCCACCAGTTGTCGTATGTCTCCTTGAACATTTCGTCCAACATCCCTCTTATTGTAGTCCATCGAGTCTCTCGATTCTTGATGATTAACTCTTCTACCCTCTTCAAGAATTCAATAGGGTTTCTTTTATAATTACGGAAATTAATAGTATCTCTGTTGTCTGTGTTCATGACATGATTATTATTACATGGTCGGTCACGCCAGGCATCCACTTCTTCCCGTAATGACTCTTCTATTCTGCGCATTTCGTCAATCCTTTGTTGGTTTTTGTCTACTTTGCTATCTACTTTATTTAAGTTACTGTAAACTCCTTCCATTCGTTCTCCCAAGTCTGTTCGTACAGCTGCTACCTCTTTCTGGTTTTCTTCCCGGACTTGGTGTATGTCCTGGTCTATCTGGGTACATTTTCTGACTGTTTCTTCATGACCTTCCTCAATTATTCTCTTATTTTCTCCTTCGAGACGGTTCATTTTATCGAGTACTTCCTTGCGGACTCCAGAAACATTTTCGTTGGTCTTCTCTAGCTTCTCCAACGTTTCCTCTAATTTGTCATTGATTTCCGTAACCTGCTGTTTTGCTTCTTCTCGGTACTCCATTAATTGGTGTGCCATCTGCAGCTTCATTTCTTCTTTATTTTTCTCGTGGTCCATCTTCAGCTGTCCCTTCAATTCTTCCTTTAATTCTTCGTTTCTTTGCTGAATTTCCTCCAGCAATCGTTGTTGTAGTGTTTCATTATTTTGGTTGACTGTTTTCCTCAATTCTTCCTTAGTACTCACTATTTTTTCATTGATCTGTTTCAAATTGTCACTGGTTTCTTTCTTCATGCCGTCGAATTTATTGTTCATCTCCTTCAAGCTCTCCTCATTCTTGTCGAATTTATTGTTCATCTCCTTCAAATTATTGTTCATCATTTCCATTAATTTTAGTATGTTCGGGTCTCCTCTAAATTCTCCCTTGTCGCCCGCCTGTAATTCCATTTCTTCGTCTTGGCTTGTTTCTGTTGTGGTTATTATTGTCTCCACTTCTTCAATCGGTGTTCCTTCCTCTTCTTCCCCTCTGTTTCCTTCCATCTCCTTCTCCTTTGCCAACTTTTTCGACAATCCTCTGGTGTGCATATTGTAACCTTTCGTAATCGCCGCTAGAATTTATAGGGTTTAATTGTATAATTTCTTTATTATTCTAGCCCTACTAGTTGGCGCGCCACTTTGTAATATAGACGTGAGTACGGCTACCGTTTTACTCTGTAAAATGTGAATAATGTACAATTTGTGTGTGATGGGTGTAACGTGTCTTCTCGATCCGTAGTTCAAATGCGTGCAACTTCCGCAGATTTCGTCCGTTGCGAACGTACGAATAACCAGGTCTTGACGTTCTTACCTGATGTTCATTAGGGGTATGAAAATCCCGGTGGCGCCAAATTGTTTTCTTAAAACAATTAAAATAAAATTCAAAGGTGTATGACCAGCGCAGCTCAGGCGGTTTGAATAATTCAAATATTTCCGCCCGCCTAGGCCAACTGTAGCATTCAGCAATTCGTTGTGTGTGCTGTGTAAATCGTTAGTCGTCTGCTGAAATGTACATAAAATATTGTGCACCTCCTAATGAAATTATAACACCGTGGTTACACTCAATACTTACACATTTTTTATTAGTGATTGTTATTCATTTAATACAAATTATTCTAATACAAATGCTCCGGTTGTTTATATGAGACAATTACAGGGTTTGACAATCGATATTTGAATTGATAACCAGACGTTTAATGATGGCGTCTGTTGAAAATTGTATACAAGTTATTAATGTTGGTTTGTCATAGGTTCTTGAGGTTACGTTCAAAGGATTACAAATGTTAAAACAATAAAAATACACACCCTTACATCAAGTAAACTTAACTAACATATTGTGTAGGTATAATTTGTTTAGCGCAGTGTAGTAAAAGTGTTTACAAGTTATGGATCATTAACAACAGTTTATATTGGTTAGTTTATAAATTGTCAGTGACTTAGTATTCTTTTTAATCTTTGAAAGTAATTAATTTCAGTTCCGTGAGATTTCGACCTTTAGTGAGATAATTAACGTGAGTTTATTTATATATTTTGGGTAATTTAAGAGGTACTTATCACTTCCGTAGTTATGGCGAATTCATACGATCTGTTATTCATGGGTTATACTATAATCTTCTTTAATTTGCTGGGTTCAGGACATCGGGCATCTTTTCCAGTTTAATTGGTAGTAATTTATTTTCTTTTTTCGTTAATTTGGCCTCAACTTCAATAATATGATTCCAGTCCTTGTCTTATGTCTTGGTATACACTTAGTAGTAACTTTTTCTGATATTTGCTATGTTTTAATTGACAATTTTGGTCACTCGAAAATTAGCGTCTATACCATTAAAGCGTCATGCATTCAGTAAAAAAATCTAACGGTATTTTTTCTTGTTACTCCACAGTTTCCATGGTAACGTAATTATTCTACCTGGTCGATCTCAAAATAAACACATTGTTATCAAACTTTGAATTTTTTGTTTAATTTGAATAAATATTTTATAATGGCTATATTTACTTGGGGATAATTTCAATGGTTGTAATCTTTACGTAGATGTTTCTATTTTCTTTCAAAGATTAGTTTGATATCTTACAAGATTGGTCTAAGTCATGTATTAATGTTTTAGTCCAAAATTGATAATACTATGTTAATACATAATTTACTTATTTCTAAGTTTTAATATAATTCTGCCATGTTCCCTTTCGTTACACATAATTAATATAATTTGCCTATTATTTCTTATAAAGGTATTGCTATTATTTTCTTTATAAATTCCTTACTTACTTAAAACATACT
This sequence comes from Magicicada septendecula, assembly GCA_034769895.1. NCBI lineage: Eukaryota > Metazoa > Arthropoda > Insecta > Hemiptera > Cicadidae > Magicicada > Magicicada septendecula. The sequence continues at coordinate 47,208,103 of CM068375.1, forward strand.
AACATATTACTGTAAAACTATTTCTTCTGGTAATTATTGCCTTAAACATTAAGCCAATAACTTCTTTCTTTAAATTAACAAATGAGCAAATTTGGTGAGTGTTATACCTACACCATCTCTTTTATAACAGTAATCACCCTGGTGATTTTTATACTGAGATAATATTTTTTCTGTTTTTTTTTTTACATTCACAATTATTCTGTGTCTTTCAGTCTAATATACTTAACTTAATTGCTCATTTAACATGTGCTTATGTTTTGGGTTTGTCACACTTGTTTAACTCTTTTTTCTTAAGATTATATGCTGTTTATTTTATTACACTTATCACTTCACTGTTCATCTTTGTCACTCCCTACCTATCTCTAATTACCCTTATATTTCTCACGATCTCACTATTATTACAAAGTTTTTGTATCTAATGAGTTCATGTCTCTTTTGTTAACTTCAGACTGTCACATATCATTTTATAATATGCAAGCAACATGGTATTGTAAATACATCTTTCAAATAAAACATAACTTTGTATATATTGTCATTAAAGTGATAAAAATTGGTCTGAAATGTCATAATTAGTAATAATAACAACAATTTAATAATGTTAAAATATATTGTGTTAATTGAAACCTACTACATCTGTAGCAACAGCAATAATATTAGCGAATAAATAAACTCTCCAAAACCTTATACTTTCAAATACATAATGCTGAGATAACATACATACTGCTGAAATAATCCTAGTAAAAGTTCCAAAGTATATAGTAGACTATACAATTTGTTCTCTGATTGAACCACGCACACATTTCTATTCTCTGTCTGTATGAGTGTAATTTTAAACATAACAGCTGACACATCACCTATAGATAAGGATGTACATACAATCATATCTACACATGGTTTTTTTATGTATAACAATTGCTGAGATACTGTCATTTACAAGTTACCACTAATAAAAATTTAAACATAAATTATTAACAATAATAAAAAATTATGCTCTTTTAAAACAATCTTGTGAGTTAATTGTTATGGCCATGTAATTTTTTTTTTCTTTTTTCTTCACTGTCTTCTTGTCTCGCTTTACTTTGGTTAATATCTGGCCAATCTCTGGGGTTGGGTCAATGTCAGTTGTCTGTCAGTCTAGTTCGTATTTTCTTGTTTTGTAACCACCTTTGGTTGTATTCTTCCTCCTTCACTATTGATTATATTTACTACTTTCATTCTCGTTATCATTTATCTATCAAAATATATGGTTTCTTGGCATTTTTTACATACTTATTTATATCAAATGTGATCAGGGTTTGGCAATGTTATAATATATATATATATATATATATATATATATATGTGTACAACGTTATCGGCAACAAAGAAGTAGTTTTTGTTAAAATTCCTTCCCGGGATATTTGGCCGTAGTCCAATGTTTTCTACAAAACCAGACGTTTCGCAATGCCATCGACTTCCATCATCAGTGAAAATCGAGTGCGATAACGTGAGGTAGTATACGTTAGTGACCACAGTACTGTAGTTAAGGCTGAAGCAGTAAGTAGAAAGAAGTAGTTTCTATGGTAATATTTCATTTCGCAAATGATTTTAAATATAAATCTTAGAATATGGAAGTCATGTATGGTTCTCCATACCGATATTTTTCTATTGCAAACGATAACAGCCGCAAATTCAAACAGAATCAAATAATTTTTTGTATACAGCCCTAATTTATAGAGTACTCAAGACATATTGTTTTCGGTGAAGATCGGTTAAGGGGAAGGGGTAGTTTACATGCAACGTTTTTTTTATCAAGGGTAATTTTTTTTGGCAAACGATAACTGCCGTAAATTCAAAGAGAATCAAATAATGTTTTGCATACAGCCCTGAATTGTAGAGTTCTCAAGACCTATTGCTTTTGGTGAAGATCGGTTAAGGGAAAGGGGTAGTTTACCTGCAACGTTTTATGTTTTAAAAGGGTATTTTGTATGGCAAACGATAAGAGCCGCAAGTACAAACAAAATCAAATAATTGTTTGCATACAGTCCTGATTTGTAGAGTACTCAAGACCTGTTGTTTTTGGTGAAGCTCGGTTAACGGGAAGGGGTAGTTTACCTGCAACTTTTTCTTATCAAGGCTAATTTTACTACCATGTTCCTTAAGAAAATGGAAGTATGGTGATGGCAAAAAAAATCGTGTTCGAGATTATTGTAGATTATGATTGTACTACACTAAAAACATGAAAAAATATCGGTATGGAGAACCATACATGACTTCCATATTCTAAGATTTATATTTAAAATCATTTTCAGCCAAACAGCCAGGCTGTGTCTTACCTGCCTTTTTATTGCTGTATTAAATGAAAAATATATTACATTAAATGAAAAAATTATAATTTTATTGCCTGGCAACAAAATTATTTTATTTTTAACAATTACCATTGTTTCAAAAAGTTTAAATAAATTTTCAAGTACTTTACTCTTGTTAAAACGTATAAGGTTGCTGGTAAACTACCCCTTCCCCTTAACCGATCTTCACCAAAATCGAAAGTCATTGAGACCTCTACAATTCAGGGACGTATGCAAAAAATTATTTGATTCTGTTTGAATTTGCGGCTGTTATCGTTTGCCATAGAAAATACGCTTGATAAAAAAACGTTGCAGGTAAACTACCCCTTCCCCTTAACCGATCTTCACCAAAAACAATAGGTCTTGAGTACTCTACAAATCAGGACTGTATGCAAAACATTATTTGATTCTGTTTGAATTTGCGGCTGTTATCGTTTGCCATAGAAAATACCCTTGTTAAAAAAACGTTGCAGGTAAACTACCCCTTTCCCTCAACCGATCTTCACCAAAAACAATAGGTCTTGAGAAATCTACAATTCAGGGCTGTATGCGAAACATTATTTGATTCTGTTTGAATTTGCGGCTGTTATCGTTTGCCAAAAAAAAAAATTTCCCTTGATAAAAAAAACCGTTGCAGGTAAACTACCCCTTCCCCTCAACCGATCTTCACCAAAAAGAATAGGTCGCGAGTACTCTACAAATCAGGGCTGTATGCAAAAAATTATTTGATTCTGTTTGAATTTGCGGCAGTTGTCGTTTGCCGTAGAAAATACGCATGATAAAAAACGTTGCTGGTAAACTACCCCTTCCCCTCAACCGATCTTCACCAAAAACAATAGGTCTTGAGTACTCTACAAATCAGGGCTGTATGCAGAAAATTATTTGATTCTGTTTGAATTTGCGGCTGTTATCGTTTGCCATAGAAAATACCCTTGTTAAAAAAACGTTGTAGGTAAACTACCCCTTTCCCTTAACCGATCTTCACCAAAAACAAAAGATCTTGAGAACTCTACAATTTAGGGCTGTATGCAAATAATCTTTTCATTCTGTTTGAATTTGCGGCTGTTATCGTTTGCCATAGGAAATACCCTTGTTAAAACATAAAACGTTACAGGTAAACTACCCCTTTCCCTTAACCGATCTTCACCAAAAACAATGGGTCTTGAGAACTCTACAATTCAGGGCTGTATGCGAAACATTATTTGATTCTGTTTGAATTTGCGGCTGTTATCGTTTGCCAAACAAACAAAATTACCCTTGCTAAAAAAAAACCGTTGCAGGTAAACTACCCCTTTCCCTCAACCGATCTTCACCAAAAACAATGGGTCGCGAGAACTCTGCAAAACCGGACTGTATGCAAAAAATTATTTGATTCTGTTTGAATTTGCGGCAGTTATCGTTTGCCATAGAAAAAAAATCTACAGACAGACAGACAGACAGACAGACAGACAGATAGACAGACAGACAGATAGACAGACAGACAGATAGACAGACAGACACACACACAGACACTTTTCGGAAAACGACTTTTTTTCATGTTTTGAGTATAGTAGAATCAGAATCTGCAATAATCTCGAACACGATTTTTTTTGCCATCACCATACTTCCATTCCTTAAGGAATATGGAAGTAAAAGTCGTTTTTCGAAAAGTGTCTGTGTGTGTGTCTGTGTGTCTATCTGTCTTATATTTTTTTTCTATGGCAAACGATAACAGCCGCAAATTCAAACAGAATCAAATAATTTTTTGCATACAGGCCTGATTTGTAGAGTACGCACGACCTATTGTTTTTGGTGAAGATCGGTTGAGGGAAAGGGGTAGTTTACCTGCAACGGTTTTTTTCTATCAAGGGTAATTTTGTTTATTTGGCAAACGATAACAGCCGCAAATTCAAACAGAATCAAATAATTTTTCGCATACAGCCCTGAATTTTAGAGTTCTCAATATTTGTTTATTTTGGTAAAGATCCGTTAAGGGAAAGGGGTAGTTTACCTGCAACGTTTTATGTTTTAACAAGGGTATTTTATATGGCAAACGATAACAGCCGCAAATTCAAACATAATCAAATAATGTTTTGCATTCTGCCCTGAATTGTAGAGTTCTCAAGACCTTTTGTTTTTGGTGAAGATCGGTTAAGGGAAAGGGGTAGTTTACCTGCAACGTTTCATGTTTTAAAAGAGTATTTTCTATGGCAAACGGTAAGAGCCGCAAATTCAAACAGAATCAAATACGTTTTTGCATACAGCCCTGATTTCTTGAGTACTAAAGACCTATTGTTTTTGGTGAAGATCGTTTAAGGGAAAGGGGTAGTTTACCAGCCATGTTTTTTGTTTTATCAATGGTATTTTGTATGGCAAACGATAACAGCCGCAAATTCAAACAGAATCATATAATATTTTGCATACTGCCCTTAATTGTAGAGTTCTCAAGATCTGTCGTTTTTGGTGAAGATCCGTTAAGGGAAAGGGGTATTTTACCTGCAACGGTTTTTTATCAAGGGTAATTTTTTTCTATGGTAAACGATAACAGCCGCAAATTCAAACAGAATCAAATGATGTTTTGCATACAGCCCTGTATTGTAGAGTTCTCAATACCTATTGGTGTTGGTGAAGATCGGTTAAGGGAAAGGAGTAGTTTACCTGCAACGTTTTATGTTTTAAAAGGGTATTTTCTATGGCAAACGATAAGAGCCGCAAATTCAAACAGAATCAACTACTTGTTTGCATACCTTTATGAATTATAGAGAACTCAAGAGGTCTGTTGATTTTGTTGAAGATCGGTTAAGGGAAATGGGTAGTTTACCAGCAACGTTTTATGTTTTAACAAGGGTAATTTTTTTTTTTGACGAACGATAACTGCCGCAAATTCAAATAGAATCAAATAATTTTTTGCATAATGTCCTGAATTGTAAAGAAGTTGAGGCTTAAAGAAGTAAAGGCCTGTTGATTTTGGTGAAGATCGGTTAAGGGAAAGGGGTAGTTTACCGGCCACTGTTCATGTTTTACCAAGAGTAATTGTTTCTATGACGAACGATAACTGCCGCACATTCAAACAGAATCAATTATTTTTTTGCATGCATCCCTGCATTGTAGAGGACTGAAGGTCTATTGATTTTTGTGAAAATCGGTTAAGAGAAAGGGGTAGTTTACCTGCAACATTTTATGTTTTAACAAGAGTAAAGTACTTAATTGTGATAAATAAAGTATCCTGATAAGAAGCTCATAATAATCCACTGTAGAAACGTAGATGAAATATCTATAAATGCAGAGGTTAGGTGAACGAGGTGGGGGTAATTTTCTATTAATGAAAATTATAGTTGAAGGGGGAGGGGATAATTTTTTATATGTGTGCTACGTTATCGGCAACAAAGAAGTAGTTTTTTGTTAAAATTCCTTCCCGGGCTGTTTAGTCGTAGTCCAAAGTTATCTGCAAAACCAGACGTTTCGTCAATGCCATCGACTGCCATCATCAGTGAAAGTCGAGTGGGGAAACGTGAGGTGGTATACGTTAGTGACCACAGTACTGTGGTCAAGACTGAAGCAATAAGTAGAAAGAAGTAGTTTCTATGGAAATATTTCATTTCGAATATGATTTTAAATATAAATCTTAGAACATGGAAGTCATGTATGGTTCTCCATACCGATATTTAATTTATAAAAAAAATTAACCCCTCCCCCCTTCAACTACACTTTTCATTTATAGATATTTCATCTACCTTTCTACAGTGTATTATTATGGCCTTCTTTTCAGGATACTTTATTTATCAAAATTAAGCACTTTTCGGAAAGTGTCCGTCTGTCTATCTGTGTGTAGATTTTTTTTTCTATGGTAAACGATAAGAGCCGCAAATTCAAACAGAATGAAATCATTTTTTGCATACAGTCCTGAATTGTAGAGTACTCAAGACCAATTGCTTTTTGTGAAGATCGGTTAAGAGAAAGGGGTAGGTTACCTGCAACTTTTTTTTAAAAGGGCAATTTTTTTATTACGAAAGATAACTCTTGCATAATCAAAGAGAATCAAATAATTTTTTGCATACGTTTCTAAATTTTAAAGTACTCAAGGTCTGTTGATTTTGGTGAAGATTGGTTGAGGGAATGGGGTAGTTTACCTGCAACATTTTATGTTTTAACGACGGTAATTTTTTTCTTTGACGAACGATAACTGCCGCACATTCAAACAGAATCAAATATATTTTTTTGTACGTTCCTGAATTGTAAAGGAATGAAGGTGTATTGATTTTGGTGAAGATCGGTTAAGGGGAAGGGGTAGTTTACCTGCCACATTTTATGTGTTAACAAGAGTAATTGTTTCTATGACGAACGATAACTGTCGCACATTCAAACAGAATCAAATAATGTTTTTCATGCGTCCTGAATTGTAGAGTACTCAAGGTTTGTTGATTTTGTTGAAGATCGGTTAAGGGTAAGGGGTAGTTTACCTGCAACATTTTATGTTGTAACAAGAGAAATGTTTTCATGACGAACGATAACTGCCGTAAATTCAAACAGAATCAAATAATGTATGTGCCTGAGTTGTAGAGCACTCAAGGCCTGTTGATTTTGGTGAAGATCGGTTACGGGGAAAGGGTAGTTTACCTGAAACATTTTTTGTTGTAACAAGAGTAAAGTACTTAATTTTGATAAATAAAGTATCCTGATAAGAAGATCTTAATAATCTACTGTAGAAACGTAAATGAAATATCTATAAACGAAGAGGCTAGCTGAAGTGGGTGGGGGTAATTTTCTATAAACGAAAATTATAGTTGAAGTGGGAGGGGATAATTTTTTTTATATATATACTACGTTATCGGCAACAAAAAAGTAGTTTGTTGTTAAAATTCCTTCCCAGCCTGTTTGGCCGTAGACCAATGTTTTCTGCAAAACCAGACGTTTCGGCAGTGCCACTGACTTTCATCATCAGTGAAAATCGAGTGCGATAACGTGAGGTGGTATACGTTAGTGACCACAGTACTGTGGTTAATGCTGAAGCAGTAAGTAGAAAGAAGTAGTTTCAATGGAAATATTTCATTTCGAAAATGATTTTAAATATAAATCTTAGAACATGGAAGTCATGTATGGTTCTCCATACCGATATTTTTCATGTTTTGATGGTAGTACAATCAGAATCTGCCGTTATCTCAAACACGATTTTTTTCGCCATGACGATACTTCCATTTCCGTATGGAACATGGAAGTAAAAATTAACAGAACTAAATAACAACTTTTAATAAAGGGGATACACAGAATTCAGTTTGTTCGTTTGTTAAATTTTTGTTACTTTTGATTGCTTTTATAATTTCTAGAATTTCTAATAAATCCATTTTTTTACCTTTTTTTATGTTGTGCTACGTAATTACGTAATTTTTTTTGTGTTATGTATTTTGTATCAATGAAGTTGTTTTGTAAGCAATGATCTGCAAAATCTGTATTGGCTGTATTAGTTAAAATCGCTTTCTTATGTTCAGAACATAACTGAGTTCCTTGTTCAGACTGCGTGCTGTTGTTTCATCGGCGGTAAGATCTTTTGGTGGTACCTTGTAGCGGTTTGAGACAAATCATGGAGCGTGACCATTGTTCTGAGGGCTTTGAACTGCTGAGGGCCCAACAATATATTAACTGCTGAGACATCTCCAAAGTTAACCAACCTAACTGAACAAATCGGGCTGCTCATAGTTTTGTTGTAAAAGAATATCTTTTTCTCCAGTATAAACAACGACCTTCTCCTAGTGAGCTATTGCAGTTTTTTTATTCTTAAGTCCATCTCCTTCGTTTTACTTCCATGTTCCGTAATGAAATTAAGGTATGGTGATGGCCAAACAAATCGTGTTCGAGATAAGGGCTGAATCTGATTGTACTACCCTCAGAATATGAAGAAAAGTCATTTTCTAAAAAGTGTCTGTGTGTAGAATATTTGGTATAGCGAACCATAACTGCCGCAAATTCAAACAGATCAAATGTCTGGCTCTACCCACACACCTGTTTTACGTTTGTAGGTAATACATTTGTGTCCTACAGGTTTATTATTTCCAGACTTGTTTGAATCTGACAGTCTTTCTAAGTGTTCTTTACACCGTTGTTTGTAAATTTTTCCTTCAAGTAATTCTTTTAATAACTTGTAATTCTTCTCTTATGGCCTCATTCTTTAGAAGGTCAAGTTTAGATAATCTTTTAGCTCCTATTAAGAACGCCATTTCTGAGGCCTGTATTTTACTGTCTTGTTTCTTAGTTGTTGTCCATAATTCACACCGATAGGACAGTACAGGGTGTGCCATAACTTTGTAAAACTTTAATTTTATATCCCGACGTACCTTGTTTCTAAAAATACGTTTGGTTGTTCCACAGATCATCTGGAATTTATCTAACTGAACATCAATATCACAATTCTTATCATAGCCAATATCATTTCCCAAAATGGCTCAACTGTTCCACAATATCAGTAATATTAATTATTTTTGTTCTTATTGGTTCCTTGCCATTACCGTTGTTTTTGCAGTGGAAATTTTCATATCCTATTGTTTGTAAATCTGATGAAGCTAAAAACAGATTTTTGAAAAGCAGATTCTGTATTTAGAATACGTATTCTGTATGTATGATCGTGTAATATAGAATATATTTTTTTCAGTTGGACAGAAACGCAATATGTACCGTATTAGTAAACGTTTGTAATAGAACTTTTTAGGAAGTTCGGCAATCCAGTTAACGGCAATCCATTTTAGAAAAGTCAATGTTGCAACAAAATCATGAGTTGTCTGTCCAAATTCAGTCGTCACGTTGTTCATGAGTTCAGAGTGTTTTTGCACTTTTTTTATAAACGCGGAGCATTTTATGTTTCAATTAAAGATAAGGCATGAATTAAATAATAAACGTGCATTATAAATGATTAATTTTGTTACAAATATCGTTTGTAAGAAAAAAAGTCGCGCTTGAATTCGGATCAACTGAAACAAAGCTGCAACGATAAAATTAAAATGTTTTAAATACATTATTGAACCGTTATTAGAAATTTATGTACAGCATACACAATGTTAACAAAAACATATGGTTATCAACTGTTAAGAAGTGTGTCTTTCAGTGCATCCTCTTCCGCGTGGAAGTAAACAAACAGGCTAGCGCCCATGCACGCTTGAAACATGTTCATAAACCTTCCCGGTAAAACAGAAACTTAATTCGGTTGTTAAATGGGTCGATGAATATTAATCGGTTATGTAGATGTTACCAGGAGGAAATACATAAAAAGTTTCATTTGGAGCATATGCACATATATGGCTCAGAAACTTAGACCGTGAAGATCTACCTTGAAGGTTTTGAGACGTGGTGCTGCAGGACTATGGGCAGAAAGAGTGCCTAATGATGAGGTTTTGTAGACAGTTGATGAAATAAGGATTCTGATTGAAACGCTGCGGAAAGATCGCCGGCTATGCCATTCACCCTGATCGACTACCGTGGCGTCCATGTAACCGCTGTTGCCGGCGGCAACAGTGCTGAAAATAAGAGAGAATAATATTATTTATATCACAGAATAAATACTTTAGTTATTGAATAATTTAAAATTTGACCAATATTAGTAGGGGAAACTTGAAGAAAAGCCTAGCATTGCTTTCGAACTGCTGGGCACTCGCACCGTCTTGTGTTGCCGGATCAAACATCTTCAGTGTTTTACTGCCTAAGGTCATTGACCTCGTACTAGTTGTCACTGTACAAACTGTGGTGGTGGAGAGGGGACACTCGTCCGTCCAATGTGTTGCCGCTGTATAAACCGGCACAACTCTCAGTTAGCAGCTATGTTCGTTTCGGAACTGACGTGCAGCAGTTACTACATACCTATTTGTGTTTTGTTCGTTTAGTTATGCGTTTCTCTGTTTCCCTTTATTATTTTTAATTCGATTATTTGTGTTCTGATTTATTCTGTGTAAGTATAATGAGAGTCAAATCCCGTTAAACCGGGACCCTCTTCTTCTGCCAGCGAATGATAGAAAATGCTCTAAAAACAACACTTTGTACAAGAAAAAATTCGAATTAATATTTAGGTTAAGTTTTAGGCCTATCACAACCGGCAACAGGTGTTATGTACCCACGCCACGCTACTGGACGTAGTGGTAAGGGAAAGCCTAGACAGAAGTACGCGGATGGGGTTAAAGAAAGAAGAGAGCATGTGATGATCAACAAGCTGTCTACAGAAACTGCAAGCCTCCCAACTACTGAGTTGTGGAGAAGACGATGAAGAGAGAGTAGACTGGGTTCCTGGAAACCAGAACGAAATTTATAAAGAGTTTCATTTGGAGCATACGCACTCGGAGGAAAGTGGAGAGAAGCTACCTTGAATCTGTTGAGATGTGGTGCTGGAGCATGGCTTTAGGAATACCGTGGATGAAAAGAGTACCTAATGATGAGGCACTGAAGAGGGACGCTGGTTAGATCAATTATGGCAAGGAGAAGCAATGTAGTTGGTCATCTGCTACTCCACTGAAACTGGTCTGGTTCACCACTCTGATGGAGGAAATGGTTGGCGGGCGTTGTGGAGGGAAAGCTCCAGACATGAGTATACGGATGAGACAAAAGGAGGAAGAAGGTAGTTTGTGGTGAATAAGAGACACTGTCGTCGTAAGGGAAGGAATTGTTGCAAGCCCACTAATCTCTGCACTAGGAGAAGAATAGAAGAAGAGAACAACAAGATATAGACGTAGTACGACTACAAACTGGTACCGGTATCTGACAAGTTTCTAATGTAAGGGAAGACGAGGAATTCGGTGTAAGCATTTCGCCTCTTGTCATGTGATTTTGAGAAGCACACGGCACCAATTCTGACAATGACAGTGTCTTATGGAAGTGTACGCAATATTATGAAAACATTCAGACGGCCGTGCTATTTGAGTACACAATTTCCAAGAAGACTTAACCGTTATTGTTAGACACTCAGCCAAGTTGGTTGTGATTGGACGAAGGCTTTACAGAAATATCCAACGCGTTTTAGTTAAAAGATAAAAGTTGGATCTGAACTGAAACTGTTGCACAATGTGCGGTAATTTGGCTGCATTTTCTACAAAATTTTATAAAAAATCCGAACGATATAATTTTTACTTCCATGTTCCATAAGGAAATGGAAGTATGGTGATGGCAAAAAAAATCGCGTTTGAGATTATTGCAGATTCTGATTGTACTACCCTCAAAACACGAAACAAAGTCATGGTCCATCTGCACAATTGTGTAGCCCTCGACTCCCAGTTCGTCAAGCACGACCTGTGGATCAGCTTGGATGTCCAGTCCCTGTAAAACGAGGGCTGCGGGCTTAACTCGGTTCAGCGAGTAAGTGTGGAACTGGAATCTTCTTTCCAGTTTTAGCCATTGGACCACTCCGAAGTGTTCAGATGCAGGTCTCGCGGACGGTCTCGCTGCCGTAAACCCCTTAGATAAATTCTCATTGCAGCACGATGTAAGCTGGAAAACAGCATGCCCAATCATAGTCATCTGTTATTTGACTGGCTTGGATGCACAGCATGCCAAACCCTGTTTAAGAGGTGGCTTTCTCCCCTTCTATTCATAAATATTAAATATTTCGTGTCCACGTTTATGCTAGTTTCTCTTCTCTAACGCTTTTTATATTTGTTTACAATTGTTTATCTTTAGTAGTTTCCGTACAAATAACACACATAGGTATTAGAGTGGCCGGGTCGCTCAAGTGATTTACGATAAGGGTGACAAATTGATTACAAGTTCAAGAACAAATTTATTGCGCAATGGAGCGCACTGCCAACACGTTATGTGGCGATAAGATTACAGTTTACATAAATTCATTGCATCACATGTAGTAACAGCGTTGACGTGCTATTTATTATTATATAATTTTATTGTTATCTATTTGTGTTAAAGTAGGATTAAAATAAATCTACACTTCAAACTACAACACTTTATTCTTCGTATTGTTTGAATTAGCAGCCATCCTTACTATTTCTTTTATGAAATTGCTAAACTGCTGCAATTTTTATTGTTCAGACAAAGCTTTTCGTCATCACTGGTGATCAGGGTTGTTTAAGACCTGATGATGTCAGTGATGACGAAAAGCTTTGCCTGAACAATAAAAATTGTAGCAGTTTAGCAATTTCATAAAAGAAATAGTACAACTCTTTAATTTGAAGTAGCCTTTCCACAATTATTTTTCATCTTCTTCTTCAATCCCCTCCTCCTCCTCCTCCTCCTCCTCCTTCTCCTCCTCCTCATTCTTCTTCCTCTTCTTTTTCTTCTTCTTCAACCTGTAGTACTAATAAAAACAAGTGTTTCAACCCGTAACAATGTAAAATCGTTATATGCTCCCTCAGCTGGAAAACTCGTTCACTACTGTAAGCGAAGTACGTTTATTGTTGGGTAAATTTTAATATATTAGATAATATTTTAATTATGAGAAAATTACGAAAATTCCGGTTACCCTATTTTTTGTTTAATAATGTAACAATTATAGAGCTAAAAATTCCAAACAATCGAATTTGTGTTTAAATTCTCATTAGTCTGCTCCCAAGCTGGATTTTTACAACTTTTTCTAATTTTTGATCCCTTGTGTCAAAAAAAAATTTTTTAATTTCTAAAACTGCACATTATATTCAGATTCTGGTTAAACTCTGATATCGCATATGTCACATTTAATTTGATACCGCACATGGAATTTGTTATTCCATTAACTTTTTACCCCAATTTTTAGGCCAGATGTCTTAAAATTTTGAAATTTCAAAACATAAACACTACATTCAGAATTTCATTATAGTTAAAATTTGTTTTAAGTTGATATGCCACATGAATTTTTGCGGTTTAAAAAAAATGTGGACCCCGTCACACTTTTGCTTCCGCCTCTTAATTTTTTGTGGATGAATCCCATAACAATAGGTTTCTGTAGGGTAAAATTTTGGACAATCACGCCAAGTTTCAAAGGAAATTTGTTGATCCGTTCAAAAGTTATCGTGAGACAGACAGGACCTAAACAGGTAGAAAAATATATAGACAAAGAAATGTCAAATGAATGATCAAAAAACCCTTCGCTCGTTCAAAAAAAAAAAGTATGATCGGCAGAAATGTGACAATTATCGTCAATTTGACGATTGACATGGACGGATTCTGAAAAACCGAATAGAAGCTACCATACATGACGCGAGGGGGACCCCCCCCCCAGAGGGGTTATCGAAAGGTTATCGAATTTTGTTAGTCTCTTAATTTTTAGTCTGTTTTATTATTTGTCAGCTGTGTACGGTAATGTAGTAGTAACCCCTTTTTACTTCTATGTTCCCTAAGGAAATGGAAGTCTGGTGATGGGAAAAAAATCGTGTTCGAGATAAGGGTTGATCCTGATTGTACTACCCTCAAAACATGAAGAAAAGTCATTTTCTGATATGTGTCTGTGTATCTGTGTGTAGAATTTGTTCTATGGCGAACGATAACTGCCGTAAATTCAAACAAAATCAAATAATTTTGTGCATATGTGCCCGAGTGCGCGAGTTGTAGAGGACTCAAGTTCTATTGATTTTGGCAAAGATCGGATAAGGGGGATGGGTAGTTTACCTGCAACGTTTTAACAAGAGTAAAGTACTTCATTTTAATAAATAAAGTATCCTGAAAAGAAGGTAATAATAATCCACTGTAAAAAGGTAGATGAAAACGGTAGTTGAAGGGGAAGGGGGTAATTTTATATAAATAAAAATGATAGTTAAAGGGGGAGAGTGTAATTTTTACTTCCATGTTCCATAAGGAAATGGAAGTATGGTCATGGCGAAAAAAGTCGTGTTCGAGATAACGGCAGATTTTGATTGTACTACCATCAAAACATGAAAATATCGGTATGGAGAACCATACATGACTTGTATGTTCTAAGATTTATATTTAAAATCATTTACGAAATGCAATATTTCCATAGAAAATACTACTTTCCACTTATTGCTTCAGCCTTAACCACAGTATTGTGGTCACTAACGTATACCACCACACGTTATCGCACTCGATTTTCACTGATGATGGCAGTCGACGGCACTGCCGAAACGTCTGGTTTTGCAGAAAACATTGGACTACGGCCAAACAACCCGGGAAGGAACTTTAACAACAAACTACTACTTTGTTGCCGATAACGTAGTACACATATAAAAATTATCCCCTCCCCCTTCAACTATAATTCTCATTTATAGAAAATTACCCCCACCCCGTTCAACTAGCCTCTTCATTTATAGATATCTACAGTGGGTTATTAAGATCTTCTTATCAGGATAATTTATTTATCAAATTTAAGTACTTTACTCTACACTACACTTTGATCTTAGCCAAAAGGCCGAGAAGCGATAAAATTACAGCAGAAATGATAAAGAATATGGGGAAAAAGGGGAAAGAAATGCTTTTAGAAATTATCAATAAAGCGTGGACAAGTGTAGACATACCAAGAGAATGGGAGGAAGCATTGATAGTTCCTATTTTTAAGAAAGGTAACTCAAGAGATTGTAATAATTATAGGGGTATCAATTTGTTAAATACAATTGTTAAGGTTTATGAGTAGATAATTAATAATAAATTGGTTCCAATTTTAGAAAATAGTTTGGAGGAATCGCAGAGTGGCTTTAGATCAGGGAGAAGTGTGCAGGATCACATTTTACTCCATGTTCCTTAAGGAAATGGAAGTATGGTGATGGCAAAAAAAAATCGTGTTCGAGATTATTGCAGATTCTGATTGTACTACACTCAAAACATGAAAAAGTCATTTTTCGAAAAGTGTCTGTGTGTCTATCTGTCTGTCTATAGATTTTTTTTTCTATGGCAAACGATACCAGCCGCAAATTCAAACAGAATCAAATAATTTTTGCATACAGCCATGATTTGTAGAGTACTCAAGACCCATTGTTTTTGGTGAATATCGGTTAAGGGAAAGGGGTAGTTTACTTTTAATCGAGGGTAATTTTTTCTATGGCAAACGATAACAGCCGCAAATTCAAACAGAATCAAATAATTTTTTGCATACAGCCCTGAATTGTAGAGTTCTCAAGACCTATTGTTTCTGGTGAAGATCGGTTAAGAGAAACGGGTTGTTTACCTGCAACGTTTTTTTTATCAAGGGTAATTTTTTATATGACGAACGATAACTGCCGTAAATTCAAGCAGAATCAAATACTATTTTGCACACCTTCCTGAATTGTTAAGTACTCAAGGTGTTTTCATTTTGGTGAAGATCGGTTAAGAGGAAAGGGTAGTTTACCTGTAACATTTTATGTTTTAAAAGGGTAATTTTATTTATATGACGAATGATAACTGCCGCATATTCAAAGAGAATCAAATACGTTTTTGCATACATTCCTGAAGTTTTAAGTACTCAAGGTCTGTTGATTTTGGTGAAGATCGGTTAAGGGAAATGGGTAGGTTACCAGTAACGTTTTATGTTATAACAAGGGTAATTTTTACTTTCATGTTCCTTAAGGAAGTGGAAGTATGGTGATGGCAAAAAAATCGTGTTCGAGATTATTGTAGATTCTGATTGTACTACATTCAAAACATGAAAAAAAGTCATTTTTCGAAAAGTGTCTGTGTGTCTGTAGATTTTTTCTATGGCAAACGATAACAGCCGCAAATTCAAACAGAATCAAATAATTTTTTGCATACAGCCCTAACTTGTAGAGTACTCAAGACCTATTGTTTTTGGTGAAGATCGGTTAAGGGAAAGGTGTAGTTTACCAGCAACATTTTATATTTTAACAAGGGTATTTTTGGCAAAAAAAATCGTGGTCGAGATTATTGAAGATTCTGATTGTACTACCCTTAAAACATGGAAAAAAGTAATTTTTTTGAAAAGTGTCTGTGTGTGTGTGTCTGTAGATTTTTTACTTCCATGTTCCTTAAGGAAATGGAAGTATGGTGATGGCAAAAAAAATCGTGTTTGAGATTATTGCAGATTCTGATTGTACTACACTCAAAACATGAAAAAAAGTCAATTTTCGAAATGTGTGTACGTGCGCGCGCGGTTGTGTGGATTTTTTTCTATGGAAAACGATAACAGCCGCAAATTCAAACAGAATCAAATAATTTTTTGCATGCCGCCCTGGGTTGTAGAGTTCTCAGGACCTATTGTTTTTGGTGAAGATCGGTTAAGGGAAAGGGGTAGTTTACCTGCAACGTTTTATGTTTTAAAAAGGTATTTTTTATGGCAAACGATAACAGCCGCAAATTCAAACAGAACCAAATAATTATTTGCAAACAGTCCTGATTTGTAGAGTTCTCAAGAAGTATTGTTTTTGGTGAAGATCGGTTAAGGGGAAGGGGTAGTTTGCCTGCAACGTTTTTTTATCAAGGGTAATTTTTTTATGCCAAACGATAACTGCCGTAAATTCAAGCAGAATCAAATACTATTTTGCACACCTTCCTGAATTGTTAAGTAGTCAAGGTGTTTTCATTTTGGTGAAGATCGGTTAAGAGGAAAGGGTAGCTTACCTGTAACGTTTTATGTTTTAAAAGGGTAATTTTATTTAATGACGAATGATAACTGCCGCATATTCAAAGAGAATCAAATACGTTTTTGCATACATTCCTGAAGTTTAAAGTACTCAAGTTCTGTTGATTTTGGTGAAGATCGGTTAAGGGAAAGGGGTAGGTTACCAGTAACGTTTTATTTTATAACAAGGGTAATTTTTACTTTCATGTTCCTTAAGGAAGTGGAAGTATGGTGATGGCAAAAAAATCGTGTTCGAGATTATTGTAGATTCTGATTGTACTACATTCAAAACATGAAAAAAAGTCATTTTTCGAAAAGTGTCTGTCTGTCTGTCTGTCTGTCTGTCTGTGTGTCTGTAGATTTTTTTTCTATGGCAAACGATAACAGCCGCAAATTCAAACAGAATCAAATAATTTTTTGCATACAGCCCCAATGTGTAGAGTACTCAAGACCTATTTCTATGTCGAACAATAACTGCCGTAAATTCAAAGAGAATCAAATACGTTTTTTCATACATTCCTGAAGTTTTAAGTACTCAAGGCCTGTTGATTTTGGTGAAGATCGGTTAAGGGAAATGCGTAGTTTACCTGCAACATTTTATGTAGTAACAAGAGAAATTTTCCATGATGAACGATAACTGCCGTAAAGGATAACAGAATCAATTAATTTTTTATATATGTGCCTGCATTGTAGAAGACTCAAGGCCTATTGTTTTTGGTAAAGATCGGTTAAGGGGAAAGGGCAGTTTACCTGAAACATTTTTTGTTGTAACAAGAGTAAAGTACTTAATTTTGATAAATAAAGTATCCTGATAAGAAGATCTTAATAATCCACTGTAGAAACGTAGATGAAAATTCTATAAATGAAGAGACAAGTTGAACGGGGTGTGGGCAATTTTTTATACATGAAAATTATAGTTGAAGGGGGAGGGGATAATTTTTATATGTGTTCTACGTTATCGGCAATAAAGTTGTAGTTTGTTGTTAAAATTCCTCCCCGGGCTGTTTGGTCGTAGTCCAATGTTTTCTGCAGAACCAGACGTTTCGGCAGTGCCGTCGACTGCCATCATAAGTGAAAATCGAGTGCGATAAGGTGTGGTGGTATACGTTAGTGACCACACTACTGTGGTTAAGGCTGAAGCAATAATTGGAAAGAAGTAGTTTCTATGGAAACATTTCATTTCGTAAATGATTTCAAATATAAATCTTAGAACATGGAAGTAATGTATGATTCTCCATACCGATATTTTACTTCCATGTTCCATAAGGAAATGGAAGTATGGTGATGGCAAAAAAAATCGTGGTCGAGATTATTGCAGATTCTGATTGTACTACCCTCTGTCACGTTTTCGACGCTCTCGAATAATCTTGAGTTGGTCTTACAACGTTAGGTGATGAGTTGGCTGGTAAGAAGGAAATAAAGTAGTGGACTGTATATATTCTTTGAGTTAACTGTTTATTGAATGTTGCAAGAAAATGATTGCATGGCGCGTGCAGTGTAGCGCGGCATACATTGCCTTGGAAATAAAGTTGAATTAAATATTGAAAGTCGCGATAGTGAATTGAGGCCGAGATCGCCTAAGTATTAGTGCATTAAGCACTGAAGATCATGCTAATAATTTGAAGTAGAATATGCCGAATTGAAAATAATTATATGGCCGCGTCTGGCGAACTGAAGGCTTGTTGCCTGTTCGGAGCAATTAACTAACTAGACTGGACTGTTGCGAGCTTGCAAGACACGCTGGCAGTAGTTTGGCGGGGGAGAATGACGTCACTGCATGCACGCCGCATTGCAGATATTATAAGTACAAAGTTTAACATACTGCCGGCACAAAATCTGGCGATTTTTCAGCTTAAGTCATTATGTGAATAGTGCATAATAATTGACATTACACAATAATAGAATAATGACACCAAAATTCAATAATATGTAACAATATGATAATACAATAATAAAAGGCATAATAATTGACATGCATAACAATAGAACAATGACACCAAAAAATTCAATGGTACATAATAACATGATAATGATACATAATAATACAATAATCTGAAAGACATAATAATTGACAGTACATAATAATAGAATAATGACACCAAAATTCAATAATACATAACAATATGATAATACAATAATAAAAGGCATAATAATTTACATGCACAATACCAGAATAATGACATCAAAAAATTCAGTAATATATAATAATAACAAATGGAAGCATGCGATCGCCCGGTATATGTCCCGGGCATGAAGCACGATAATACGATAAAGTTCAAATCAATGATACATGTCGCATGAACGCTCATGTAATTAATCTGAGGCCACTGGAAGTGGACATAATTTGTGAATGGGCCGACGTAGGATGCCGTTTGCGGTGCGAACATCCGCTACGCGCACTAGTGAATCCTGACCCAAATGGACCTGAGTGACTACCCCGCGTTTCCACTGCAGGGGGGGAATTATCTTCCAAAATAAGGACAAGTTGTCCGGGAGCCAAATTTTTTGACTGGATGCGCCATCTATTGCGTTGTTACAACTGGTGCAAATAATCCTTCGACCACCTCTTCCATATAGAGCGGGTGAATCTTTGGAGCAGCTGCCATCTGCCCAAACGACCAATTTTGACTTCGGAATAGTCAGGTTCCGGGAGTGAAGTGAGTGGAGAACCAACCAAGAAGTGCGCTGGAGTTGAAGGCTCGGGATCCCTAGAGACATTTGAAATGGCGAACAAGGCGCGTGAGTTAAGGCAGGACTCTATCTGAGCTAAAATAGTGTAATACTCTTCAAACGTAAGAATGGTTCTGCCGACAACGCGCCGCAAATGAAACTTGACGCTCTTGACTCCACTCTCCCACAGGCCACCGAAATGAGGTGCTGATGGGGGAATGAAGGACCATTTGATTCCTTGGGCACTGGTAAAATCCTGGGTAGTCTGTTCAAATCCGTTAGATTGAAGAAGTTTGTATAAGTCGTGAAGTGTACTGCTAGCACGACGAAAATTTGTACCATTGTCGGAGAATATCTGTGAAAAGATACCTCTACGAGATATAAACCGTTTCAAGGCTGCTATGAAAGCGTCTGAGGTAAGATCTGACACTAATTTAAGGTGAATGGGCTTAGTGGCCATGCATATAAATAGAGCCTTTGACGTCGATTTTGAACGCTGCCCGCCATGACGTATAAATACAGGACTGGCATAGTCGACTGCGCATTGAGAAAATGGCTTGGCAGGAGTAACTCGGGAAGAGGGCAGTTGTCCTAATAATTGGCTTGAGCCCCTAGCACGGAATCGAAAGCAAGTGATACATTTGTGTATTACTGATCGTATGTACGATTTATCATTAATTATCCAGTATTTCTGCTGTAGAGAGTACTGAGTCAATTGTACCCCAGCATGGAGTAGATGAAGATGCTCGCCTTCTATGATTAGTTTACTGAGATGAGAATGCAGGTGGAGTATAATTTGGTGTTTGCTATCATAGGTAAGCTAGGAGTGCTGAAGGCTGTCCGCCCACGCGTAATATCCCCGGATTGTCCAGAAAGGGGTTAAGTGAAAGAATTTTACTATTATTAGGGATAGAGCGTTGTGCCTCAAGTTCCTTGATTTCGATGCTAAAGTGCGATCGCTGGGACTGGCGAATGAAAATCAAAAGTGTACCATGTAACTCATGGGAAGTTAAAAAATAAGTGTTTCTATCAGCTATGGGAAGCCTAGAGTTCCGAATGAATCGAAGGCAGTAGCAAAATACACGAAGGAGTTTTGACAGCGAAGAGTAGTTTTCAAAATAACTAGGCGTAGATGAAGCGGCAACCAGTGAGGTTTGGACTTGCTTACGTTGTTCTTGCTCAAGATCGGGATGAGTGCAGGGCGAATGGGCATCGAAAGCACTGGTGCGCCATGATGATGACTCATGGGACAACCAGGATGGACCACACCACTATTGTGGGTGACCGTGTAAAAAACGGGGTTGGCAACCACGCGATAGGATGTCAGCAGGGTTGTGCTTGAACTTAAGTTCCAGTGATTGAAATCTGCGAATAGTTCTGGGAAGGGAATCGCCCAAATGAGAGTTGTATCCCCTGCGATGTAGGGACACCACGAATCTACCACTATTATTGCGGAAAGTGTTAGCGACAAAATGACTTTCGCATTCTGAGTCCTCAACGGAGGGAGCACGAACAGCAACGTCCTCCAATTGCCAGAAGTCTTTTAATTGCGATGAAATGGCATTGTTATCTTCGCATGCTATGAATGATGAAACAGGTTTTGTCATGTCAACATTAAAGGGCAGGTTACCCGCGAGGATGAATCCCAATTTTGTCTCCTGTATTATGGAGTGTGGGCTGCGGATGAATTTGACAGGTTCAATCGATTGTAAATTATAATTGTAAATAGTAATATGTCGATTTGTGAAGAAAAGTTCAGTTGCGGGTCAGCTAGGAATATGTCCTTTGGTATATTTAGGGATGAGATATCAAACGATTCTGTAGGAAGATTATTCGTAATACTGGGAAGCACAGCGCAATGCATGTTCAAATTAAAATCCTTGTAACGAGAATGCAGCCTTACCCTTGTACTAAAGTCAGCTTGACATAAGGAATTGTTTATACCAGTGATGGGTAATTGAGACTTGGTCAATTTTAGACCCATGCGGCGTGCGAAGCTCGTAGTACAGAAGTTTGCTTGAGATCCTGAGTCTAATAAAATCCTTACTGGATGCTTCCTACCGGCATGGTCCGTTGTCATGCAGACAGCGGTGGATAACAGAATAGATTTGTTTGTTTGCAGTTTCAGTGAGAGTTGATTGTTGCCCCTACTCGAAGTGTTACTGCCTGATATGTGGATCATTGTATGATGTCATTTAGAACATGTTCTACAAGCAAATTTGGAAGGACAGTGTGAGGTATCATGGCCTGGACGCATGCAATTTAAGCAAAGTTTGTGCTTGATTAAAATATTTTTTTCGCTCAAAGGGAGATATAGCCACGAATTGTGGGCATTCAGAGAGTCGATGTTTACCTCAACACAGCTGACAAATGTTATTGCTGATATGAGTATGAAAGGTTGACCTAGTGAAATTAACGGGTTTAATAGTTTTGCGACAGGGAGTCTTATCGCTAACTTGTATTCTATTTACTGAACTGGTCGAGGCGCCGACGTTTTGCATTAATTGCCTTCTACCATTTAAAAATTTAATAAAATTGTTGAAATTAGGGAATCGCTCGTCGGATAGGCTTTCCTTCCATAGTCGGCATGTCTGGTTATTGAGCTTCTGCGTTAAATATTGAACGAAAATAATTTCAAAGTTATTTACCGGTAAACTTAATGAATTTAAAGCATTTATATTTGCGGTGATTTCGTCAAGAAATTTTGAAATGCCAACCATGGACTCTTGCTGAATGGACTTCATGCCCAAGACATTCCCTATATGATACGCTGAGGCAATTAATTTGCTATCATACCTGGCCCTCAATAGATCAATGGCTACCGCATAATTATCATGGGTGATTGGGAGAGATTTTATTACATTTAACGCCTCTTCCCTTAATGAAGAATGTAAATAGTGCAATTTCTGAATGTCCGTCAGGTCAGTTCTGACGTGTACTAACTCCAAAAACATGTTGTAATAATGCTGCCAATCAATAAATTTGCCTGAGAAGCAGGGCAATTTAATTGGCTCTAACTGAATAGGGGAGGTTTTAATTGGCGTAACTTCCGCTTGAATTAATGGTTTTTTGTTCACCTCTTCTACACGTTCTAATAAATTGTGTAGCTTGCACTCAATAGTACAGAGATCATCCTCTGTCTGAACCCTGTCACTCACCGATGTGAAATCAGACTCATCAGCCTCAATTTGGGTCTGAATTTCATCATACTTCGCGGACAACTCCATCAAGTGGCGGAGTTTAATTTTTAAGGCATGGTGATCGTTTATGTCAGGATCGAAATTGTCAGCGAAGGTATTTACACGGGATATAGAGGCCTTAATTGTGCCACGTTTTTTAATTAACGCTTTCACATCAGTCATGATTGAAATGCAAGCTGTGTCGAAACAGATAGATAAATACAGAGCAGGTGAACAATTGATGTAATTTGAATACTTTACTAAATTCTGATATAATGCGGGAGCCAATGATCGGTATGTAACTTAATCTATTACTTATTATAATGAGTACTTATTTTCTTTAAAAAAATAGTTATATGGAAATTATTTGAAAATATGACTCATTCAAAGTGAAAATATACATACAGCTTCATCACATTATTTAAGTTTCTGACTGATTATTGTAAAATTGCATAAATGAAAATTTATGCGAAAATACAAGTATATGGTCACTGGACACTAATTTCTGTTTATATAAAAATTATTAATAATTTTATATCAAATGTTATTAATTATATGTGCTCAAATATTACTGACTTTTACTTTACATAAAATTATAAATGAAAAACTATAAGAAATACAAGTTCATAGTCACGTGGATTATGAGTCCCCGGCATGTTCAAGATGGCTCCGTTGACTGTTGTTTCCTTGGTGATCCTGTTCGGCAGGCCTTGGATGGTAGCGCAAGTCTTGTTTCCGCTGGTCGGGTAATGTTTGAAGCTGTAGCTCTCCGTTTAAGCTTGAAGTTCTAATTTTTCGCTGCTGTACGACAAATGACGATGAATTGTAATGTCTTGCTGTCTTAGAGATGATGCCCTGCAGAATCTTGTAATGTCAAGTATGAAGTTTTTTTTTTTGAAAACAATGAAGGTATGCTACGGCCAGCAATCTTAAGTTTGAGAATATTCGGGCTTGAACAAAACGTTGTTTGAGCCCATTACAATGAAATATAGATCAGAATCTTAATCCGAATCACGATCCGGATCCGGCCCGGAGGACCAAAAATGTCACGTTTTCGACGCTCTCGAATAATCTTGAGTTGGTCTCACAACGTTAGGTGATGAGTTGGCTGGTAAGAAGTGAAACAAAGTAGTGGACTGTATATATTCTTTGAGTTAAATGTTTATTGAATGTTGCAAGAAAATGATTGCGTGGCGCGTGCAGTGTAGCGCGGCATACATTGCCTTGGAAATAAAGTTGAATTAAATATTGAAAGTCATGATAGTGAATTGAGGCCGAGATCGCTTAAGTATTAGTGCATTAAGCACTCAAGATCATGCTAATAATTTGAAGTAGAATATGCCGAATTGGAAATAATTATATGGCCACGTCTGGCGAACTGAAGGCTTGTTGCCTGTTCGGAGTTTAGCAATTAACTAACTAGACTGGACTGTTGCGAGCTTGCAAGACACGCTGGCAGCAGTTTGGCGGGGGAGAATGACGTCACTGCACGCACGCCGCATTGCAGATATTATAAGTACAAAGTTTAACACCCTCAAAACATGAAAAAAGTCATTTTTCGAAAAGTGTCTGTGTGTCTATCTGTGTGTCTGTCTGTCGACATGTAGATTTTTTTCTATGACAAACGATACCAGCCGCAAATTCAAAAAGAATCAAATAATTTTTTGCATACTGCCATCATTTATAGAGTATTCAAAACCTGTTGTTTTTGGTGAAGATCGGTTAATGGGAAGGGGTAGTTTACCGGCAACGTTTTATGTTTTAACAAGGGTATTTTCTATGGTAAACGATAACATCCGCAAATTCAAACAGAATCAAATAATTTTTTGCATACGTTCCTCAATTGTAAAAGGCTGAAGGTCTGTTGATTTTTGTGAAGATCTGTTAAGGGAAAGGGGTAGTTTACCAGCCACATTGTATGTTTTAACAAGAGTAATTGTTTCTATGACGAACGATAAATGCCGCACATTTAAACAGAATCAAATAATTTTGTGCATACTTTTCTCAATTATGGATAGATCAAGGTGTGTTGATTTTGTTGAAGATCGGTTAAGGGAAAGGGGTAGTTTACCTGAAACATTTTATGTTTTAACAACGGTAACTGCCGCATATTAAAACAGAATCAAATAATGTTTTGCATGCATCCTTGAATTGTTGAGGTCTCAAGGACTATTGGTTTTGGTGAAGATCAGTTAAGAGAAAGGGGTAGTTTACCTGCAACATCTTATGTGATAACAAGGGTAATTTTTCTATGACGAACGATAACTGCCGTAAATTCAAATATAATCAAACAATTTTTTGCATACTTCCCTAAATTATAGAGAACTCAAGGCCTGTTGATTTTGGTAAACATCGGTTAAGGTCGAGGGGTAGTTTACCTGCAACATTTTATGTTGTAACAAGAGAAATTTTTTCATGAAGAACGATAACTGCCATAAATTCAAATAGAATCAAATAATTTTTTACATATGTGTCTGAGTTGTAGAAGACTCAAGGCCTATTGATTTTGGTGAAGATCGGTTACAGGGAAAGGGTAGTTTACCTGAAACATTTTTTGTTGTAACAGAGTAAAGTACTTAATTTTGATAAATAAAGTATCCTGATAAGAAGATCTTAATAATCCACTGTAGAAACGTAGATGAAATATCGATAAATGAAGAGGCTAGTTGAACGGGGTGGGGGTAATTTTCTATAAATGAAAATTATAGTTGAAGGGGGAGGGGATAATTTTTATTTATATGTCATGTGTACTATGTTATCGGCAACAAAGAAGTAGTTTGTTGTTAAAATTCCTTCCTGGGCGGTTTGGGCTTGATCCAATGTTTTCTACAAAACCAAACGTTTCGGCAGTGCTATCGACTGGCATCGTCAGTGAAAGTTGAGTGCACTATCGTGAGTGGTATACGTTAGTGATCACAGTACTGTGGTTAAGGCTGAAGAAAGAAGTAGTTTCTATGGAAATAGTTCATTTCGAAAAGTATTTTAAATATAAATCTTAGAATATGGAAGTCATGTATGGTTCTCCATACCGATATTTTTGTTAGTCACAAAACGAGTACTTGTCGGAAAACGTATTTTACCAAAAAAACGAGTTCTGCCACAAAAAAGTGACATGTACTTCGAGCCTTACTTCGAGTTGGGTTTTCGTGGTTTTAGAAAAAAAATAGTTTTACATTACACACGTATTGGTTTCCATGTATAATTTCAGTTTTCATGTTAACCTAACATAATCAATTTTTGGTGTCACAGCCATGACCTGATTACACCACTACAGTCATACCACCGGTGTGTAGTTTTTTACTACTACAGTCATTTACCATTAAGAAATGTCAAACGAAATCAATTGCAATCACCAGCCAATTATTTTGCAACATACAAAATTAAAATTTTTGTATAATTCTTTCACTACATAAAATTACGTGCGATATTCACTACATATCGAAGCCCAAAAATCGCATTAACGAAATAACTGCGGGTACGCATAAAGGCAGTACCAAATGATTTTATATATAATCTGAGAACGTGGAAGTCATGTATGGTTCTCCATACCGATTTTTTATATGTGTAGAGGTTGTCAACGATAGAGAAGCGTATGCGCATTGAAACACGAGAGTGGTGTAGTGGGGGGAGTAGGTATACCTACCAATATGGTACCCCCACCTTTCTCCC
This sequence comes from Magicicada septendecula, assembly GCA_034769895.1. NCBI lineage: Eukaryota > Metazoa > Arthropoda > Insecta > Hemiptera > Cicadidae > Magicicada > Magicicada septendecula. The sequence continues at coordinate 47,234,388 of CM068375.1, forward strand.
TACCGGCGCAAATTGAGCTTCTCTAAGGTTGATAATCTTTACTACGTTATCGGCTACAAAAAAGAAGTAGTTTCTATGGAAATATTTTATTTCAGTTTGTCAAGCTTGGCAACTTTTTCAATTTATATTTAAACAATTTTAAATATAAATCTTAGAATATGGAAGTCATGCTTCGTATGAACATGGTTCTCCATACCGCTTTTTAAATATACAAACAGGTTTATTATACATCATTAGCGCATACGTTTGAAATATGAAATATAGGAATATCAGTTGAGTCAATAAGTATATTGCAAGCGATGTTTCAAATACACGTATTTTTATTGTGTTATTACCGTTTACTTTAAGTGATTTGAGTCAGTTTAAAGATAATAATTTTTAATTTGTTTTTTCTTTTGTATGAACCCCCTCCCCCCTGGCCAAATTCTAACTGTGTGATGCAGAGGAACAAAGTGGTTTCAGTGCGGGAAGGTAATGTGTTTAGTGTTTAGCTTTGTGTAGGCTGTCACCCACGAAATGGCTGTGTACCTAACATCTATTGATTTGTGTAAAGCGAGTAATCGTGTAGCTTAATCAAAGCTCTGCCCAAGCTGTTGCCTATAGGCCTATTATAGCAACACGTAACTTCTGCAAGACTGGCCTAATACACGGTTGACTCCTCCATGTTTATTGAGAAACTAACACTGTGTTACTGTTCTGCGTTCTTTAGTATTTTTCTAGTTTTCTTATTCTCTCCTTTACATAAATTATAATTCTATATATTGCAACAGAACACAGGATGATAAGATATGCTGTTTATATCAGAGTATATGAATGACGAGCATTATCTTGTTTAAATTTGTTTTGTGTAATATTTTGTCTTTTAGTCATAAGTTTTGTATTTAAAAATTGATAAGCATATAGGTTACACCAAACTCTTCATAAAAAATGTACTATATTGTCATGTATTTTTTGTATGAATTGGTGCGCGTGTGCGGGTGTGATAATCTGCGATCGCTATTGCGGCAGTGGTAGTTAACCGATTTACATGAAAATTTGACAAGGAATTATTTAAGTAAATAGCTTCGATTTGTGTATACTCTGAGATTTGTAACTATTTTAGAAATATTTTTTTTTTTTAAGTAAAGCAAAACTCAAGTGCAACTCTTATCAATGATAAGGAAATAAAATTTGTAGATAATTTCCATGCAGGACTATGCAAAATTATACAAAGTTTTTCATGAAATTTGTGTATCTGGTCGTTCCATCAATCATGTGACTTGGGCTTGGCCTATCAAAATACACCAAATTCAGTGAGATTCATACGTTGCAGAGCTAGGATGGACACAGTCTGTCTGTCGACGTTGCTAGGGGAAGAGAGTTGTTCTCTTACAAACGTAAAAATATCTTATATAAAATAAACCATAAACCTTAAAATTCTTAACGAAGTTTTGCGGTGAGAACCAAGAAGGAATAGAGGAATATCTTATATAAAATAAACTATAAACCTTGAAATTCTTAACGAAGTTTTGCGATAAGAACCGAGAGGGTAAATAATTAAATAAAATTTAAAATATAATACAGTGCTGTTTCGTGTAAGTTAAGATATCCGCTTAGGGGACTTAAAGACACTACAAGATATCGTGGAAGCAGTCAAACATAACTACGAGACTCTGTGAAATATCGCCGCTGGAGCCGCTTGCTGTAGAAGAGGACGACGAGACGAAGAGGACGCCAGGACGAAGAGGACACCAAGAAGGAGGGACAGGAAGAAGAGGACGCCAAGACGGGACCGACGAGACGAGAGGAGGACGTTGCAGCAAACAAGTAAAATCGGTTTATATTATCGAACAATACAAACAATTAAATATATTATCAATACATGACAATTTAAAATACATTATACATCTTTATAAACAATATTTGTATACAATAAATAATTTTTCATCTCCTCCATAATAGACTTGTATCGATTTTTACACACTCACAATATCCTTATTAGAATAATAAAGTTTGATCTGTTGCAATATATTTTGTCATAATACATGATTAAATGTATTGTTCAGTTTATTTAGTGTCTCAAAAAAAAAAAAAAAAAAAGATAACGTGTTACAAATTATGGGGTACAGAACGCGTGACGAGAATAACGTAGCTGGGAGAATTTTATATTTCCCCACAGCATGGCACAACTGCTTATCCAGATCAGTCTTCGTATGGTTTTTTTGCGACTACATAATGTTATGTGGACTACCGGTACTAGTTTGTGGTGCAAATATTGAAACGGATATTACCAGTTAAAAATTCATTACTTTGTGAACATGCTAACATAATAAATGTTTTAGTAACCACTGTGCACAACAGCTATACACAGCTTTTTAAGAATACAAAGGATAAAATTGTAAATATCACTATAATATTGACGACTCGGAACACTAAGTTTTTTAAAAGTAAAAACGTAAAGTTTTACCTTACAGCCTAAACCGGCTTTCACCTATAGAAGGCTTCATCAGAGGCTGTCGTTAGTAGCGCTGCTCGTCTTGTTGTTGGTGTTCGTCTTGTTTGAGGCCATCTGTTCACTTATAACTCCCTCTCCAGGAGGCTCTTTGTCTGGAAAGAGACGGTGAAGTATCTTGGCGCAGTGGCGGATTAGAAGCGAGTGGTGCCCTATGTTACCATCACACTGGTGCTCCCCCGCCCCTGATTCAAAATTCAACCTTTCATCCATTATTTACTGGATAAAATTGTTATTGGAATGATGTCATACTAAATGTTTGTGTATCACAGATTATGAAAATATCTAAACAAGAGTATAGGCCTAGTACAAACTAATATTAGGGAAATGTTTCTTAAAATTATTTAATTTAATAGAAGTAATTATCTCCTTTCAGATTTTTTTTTAAATTTGAAATAACATTTCGTGTCTTCAGAAACTTCAATCGCGTATACAATACGTCATCATCAGTTACATATTTCGGTTCATACATTAACAAAGTATTTCTCCCAGTCTCCGTTAAATATTGAGGGGTTTACCGTAAAATAAATTAGAGGGGTTGCGGAAGAAGAAAGCCCGTCTGTTATGTTCGTTGGCCTTTCTGACTTTATGCCATGACGCGGAAACTGTTCCAGTGTCAGTTGGACTTACTTCCGGACTAGAGAAATTCGAGGCCATCTGTTCACTTATAACTCCCTCTCCAGGAGGCTCTTTGTCTGGAAAGAGACGGTGAAGTATCTTGGCGCAGTGGCGCCCTATGTTACCATCACACTGGAGCTCCTCCGCCCCTGATTCAAAATTCAACCTTTCATCCATTATTTACCCTGATAAATGGCATACACAATTTCAAAAGTTAACAATTTTTTATTAAACTTTCAAATTACAACAAAATAGTGATTACATTAAATAGTGATTATAGCTAAGTAGTGATTATAATGAGCATAGTAGTACTTAAGCTTAGAAAATACTAATCGATCCATTTTTTTTTATTTTGCCTTAATGAAATCTTGTATAATTTCTTCTAAATCGAGCGATTCAAGTATCTCGCTTTCAATATATTCAACCTTGCTAACTAAGATAGTCTCTCATCTCTTGTAGTTGTATTAAACACATCTTTAATGCGTTTTAATACAAAAAACTATTTTTCAGATTCACAGTTAGCTATTGGAGTCGTCAAAAGCAGACGATAAGCAATGTATAGCCTATATTCGGAAATACTTCAATCATTTTACAGTTAATAATCCAGTTTAATACTTTCAGCGGACAAACTGTAGTATCACGGAATCTGTCATCTTCCTTCGAACGATTTGAAAAATATTATCTTTTTTGCAATTTTACTCGTGGCACAAAGTGCTTCAATTCTATAAGAAGATCGTTATTCAAATCGTTCGAATAGATTTCTATAAGACTTTTCGCTTGATTTTCCAACTCGACACTGTCCATGGTTAATAACTGCCTAAGCAAACCAAACAATTGCGTAATGTTATCATAAGCTTTGCTTCGCTTAGTCAATTCAGCTGGATGGTGCCCCCCTCTGACAGCTGAGCCTATGGTGCCCGGTACTCCATGCCCTAGTATTATGGATAATCGTACACTGTCTAGTCGTTCGGCGGCGCCTATGCTTCAGCGTTCACGTGAGCGAAACATGAGTTCAGTACTGTTAAAGTTGGGTATAACCAGAGGCGTCCAAACCCTTTGAAGTAACAAAACGTTTAAGACAAGAGTGTGTCTTGTAGCACCTACTTTATATCCGCGCAGCCTCAGGCAGGTGTCATAACTCTGGTTCCCTATATTCCGTTCTCACAATACATAGGCTATAGCATTGTTCAGTCTAACCATTCCACTCGGCTTTTACACAGTTACCATTTCAAAATGTTTTCAATTCTTTGACATCGCTTTTGACAGTGTTTACTCTGAAGTAGTCGCGACAGGTGATTATCTTTTGCCGTTATACAATAGAAATCTCTATTCGCAGAGAATGGCTATTCATTCATTAGGCCAAACTAGAATTGTTTATCTTTTTTTTTCACAATAAAAGTTTTTAAATGAAAAAATATGATTTTACGGTTACCTATGTTATTTATAGCACTTACAAAGAAGTGGTTACGGAAGAGTGAAAGACAGTACTACGAGGGACCAGAAAAGAAACACACACATTCTAGAAGAGCTGATGCCTTAATGATAGTGCGTAGAGGCAGTAGTCCTGCTGGAAGAACCTTCCGGAGCCTTGAGTCATTCCTGCAGGATGCATCCTCTTGACGGGTTAATGCTAATTACACAACACCCTACATATTCCTTTTAAAACAATTTATTATACAAAATAATAAAACACTTACTGTATGCTCCGTTTCACAGACCTGCGTTAAGAATTTAACGGCCAATAAATCACCTGTTAAGGATTTAACGGGAAATAACATGTTTCACGAAGCTGTCGGTCGTTGAAATCGTCAGTTAACTTAACGGGAGATATTTGGCCTGATAGGTATGTATCGCAGTGGTAACAGACGAGAGTGCCTTCCGCAAGAGAAAGTATAACAGGGATTGAGTGATAAAGGTTCGGTGGTTAATCGGAGGGATAGACAGAAGTAGTAAAAAATTCTTCCTGGAAGTTGTAAATAAATGGGGTGCTAACGGTTTGTTGGAAGTAACTGAGAAAAACTTTCAGTCTGGAACCACTACAAATACGAACATGTGGAAGGGCTACAATTCTCTACAAAGTATAGGTTATACTCATTTGCGACTTAACATTCGCTGAACTCTGTACGCTGCAGTGATATACACATTCATACACAGAACGTCAAGAGCCACTGGTCAAAAATGAAAAAAAAATGAGGCGACGGGTAGGAAGGATGCCGGTGAAGGATGTCGCAGTCTGTGTAACAATGTTATATGAACAAAATTAAATTTCGCTTATCAAAAATGAAATAATTATTTTAGTGTTAAATTAGGCCTATAAATAAATAATAATAATTCATCATGTATTATTATTATTATATATAATGGTAATATTATCATTAATATATTACTTTTTTTTATTTGGTGTTCTGTCCTAAGGCAGGTCTTCAAATGGTAAGAGCTCTCCAAGCTGTCCTATCGCATGCCAGTCTTTTCGTTTCTTCGTAACACCCTTTGATTTTATTGCTATCTATTAACTTCATTCTTCTACGCCCTCTTCTTTTTTCTCCTTCTATGACACCCTGCATGCCAGTTGTAAGCAAGCAGTCTCTTCTTAAACAATGACCTAACCAATTCCTTTTCCTATTTTCTATTACCTTCAGGATTCTTCTCTCTTCCCCTATTCTTCTTAAAACTTCATCAATCCTTACATTATCAACCCACTTCACTTTTTCCATTGCTCGCCAAACCCACATCTCAAATGCTTCTAGTCTTTTCTCATCCTCTTTTGTCAATGTCCATGTCTCTGCACCATATAAAGCAATGCTCCACACATAACATTTGGCCAACCTTTTTCTTAAATTCTTATTAATTTTGCCACACAGCAGTATTTTCTTCCCATTAAATGCCCCTTTCACTGTAGCATATTAGCATAATGTTATATAATTGTTGAGCTGTTATCATTATATACGCGTAAAAATAAAATAAATGTTTTTGACCCAACTAAAGTTAGGCCTACATGCAATGGACTAAAATGCCACTCAATCCGCTGGATAGGGGCCGCCTCAGTAACGCTACTGTAAAACCCTCTTAACAATAGATGCACGTTTTTAGTGACCATAAAAATAACTTTTCTTGAAGTGAAGGGTACAAACAGGTAAGCAGACAATGATCATCCATTGCCTCACTATCCTGTCCAAAAAATAATAGTCTTCTTTTTCTCATTGTTTCTGTTATATTTTCTATACTCTATATATTTCATCATTACTACTTAATTTCCAACCTTTTGACGTTTTTTGTGGGCCTAGTATTTTCCTAATAATTCGTCTTTCCAATATTTATAGTCTGTCTAAATTGTAATTCAATGCTAGACATTCACTTGCATATAGGCATTCTGGTCTCACTACTGTACTGTAATGCCTTATTTTCGCATTTTTAGTTATGCACTTTTTATTGTAAATATCTTTAGTTATACCATATGCTCTTTCCATTTTATGAATCCTTTCTTCTATAGCAGATTTTTCTAAAGTGTATTTTCATTTATGCAAAATTATTAACCAAACTTTATTAAGTTTGGTGACTTATTTCCTAAAATTAATTAAAGTATGCATTTGCAGAATTAGCGTTGGTCAAGAACTCCCAACACATGTGTAACCAAAGCAAAGCGTAACCCAGACTAGAGCCTCAAACGAAAACAAAATGAGGAATTTTGAAAGTCAAGTACGGTATTGGCCACACTTGTGTACAACTAGAATGTCCAGTTTAGGAATCAGTAATGCCAAGGTAAATCAATAAAAAGAAAACATTTTAATTTAATAATAACAATTATTATTACAATAACAATTTGAGTTTGTTTGTTTACAATTTGTGTTTACAATAACACAAATGTATTTGTGTTTGTTCAAATATACAAACATATAAGTGTTTCCTTGTACTTTTACATTTTTATGTAACAACATGTAATTCGTACTCCTGGGAAAACCACTTGCCAAACTGTGTCTATCAAAGTAATTTCTTCTGAACGTTTTTACCCCAGATTCTGTGGGCATCCTCAGCAGGGGTGTATTTACAGAGGGGGCAAACAGGACCGGATCCCCCCAGAGGGTTGGAAAAAGTTGATGAGGAATTTGATTAAGTAACTATAAGTACCTTTTTATGTAAAATCTGCTAGGTTTAACAACATTGTCAAAACGGGTTTAACGAAGTCAATTTTTTGAAATAGTAAAAGTCTATACAACCCCAAACTCTAGTTAACAATATAGTAACAAGGTAACTAGTACGTATCAGAACTCACTCTATATTTTGAATAAAGTAGGCCTAGATTTTTTATATAAGACATAAGAAAACAAATTACTACAATGAAAGCAGTCCAGCAAGCAGTTTTCTGATGTTCACCCGTCAGTAGGAATTTGAAAGGTAACTCATGCTTATTAAATATATTGTTTCAGGCAACTGCTACCATTACTAATGTGAATGTATTGTATTAACCCCATTGTTGTTGATTGTTGTTGTTGTCTCAGACAATATAATTGTTAATAATATTAAACCAACAACTCTTCGCTTTATGGTAACTTTTGCCAGACTGATGTTAAATTCAAAACTTAAGACTGTCTAAGCTCCAGCACAGACGTGTTGTTGAATGAAGCCTCGTTTGATACATGAAGTCGGGTGTACAAACTAGAGATTAATAATACAGCGGATGCTGAAACAAAGCAAATACAATATGAGTTAATTAAAACTATTCACCAATATAAGACATAACAGACAAACAGAATAATTGAGACACTGCTGGCGAGAAGTAGACTGTACTGAGAATTTTATTGCTATGAGTGTCACTATCTGTCCTTTGCACATCAGATTTCATTCAATTAATAACTCTTCTCATAATAATATATACAAAACAATAAATTCCTTACAACCGTATACAATTTTAACTATATTTTTCTTATATTATGTGTAGTAGCTATACAATTTTACTGAAACCTGTGATTGGTAATCATGTATACAGAGGTTTTATAATCAGTTTTCTCTCATAGGGGTAATCTTGTATATGTACGTTTTCAACTTTCACTGCCTCGGTATTGCCGATATACAACAAAGTTCTGATAAATTCCATTATCAGAGGCCTAACATATTAACCAAGTTGTTGCTGATCAAATGGTTAGACATATTGTTACACCATGCAGAACGTTCTACATGTTTCTCGGCTATCCCAGCAGAAGCAGCTGTAATGTTGTGTGCATATGTGCCCCCTTAACATGTGTTAATGAGGCTGTTCCAGACTCGCCGGTCCACGTGCATTGTGTTCAAGGCCGCAAAAAATTACGCTCTACTGTTTTCTAATAGTGCTGACACGTATTATGGATTATTCTGGAATCTCAGTGGGGTATAAATATAAGCATTCAATGATGCCTAGTTTCAGTTTAAGTGGTGATTTATTCAAGTGAGGTTTGAGTTAATGCTGGGAGATTTACACGGTGCATCTTAAGTGGTGTATTAGTGAAAAATGATATAGTGGAGAATTCTTTATAGTTGACATTATTATTTGTGTGGAGAGATTAACTTGAATTATTGTACGAGTATAATCTTGTTGAATAACTTGTTGATTACAAACTGTTAATTGTGATAATTAAAACTGGTTTTTAGTGGCTTCATCGGTGTCTTGCATTTTGTTTTCCACTGTACCATACGACGATCAGTTAGACCGTCATAACAGTATAGTCAGGAAAGTGTACTTTCACACATGTTAACTCCATATCAGTAAGCTTTTTTACCTGAAGAAGTGAGGAAATATAATAAATGATAGGTAACAAGCCTGAAACCACATTCCAAGGAAAATATGCCATTTCAAAATGCATGCAGTTCTGTTGAAAAAAATAAAATTGTCAGCTATATTCAACTAATACAGGGCTGACAAAATGGTTAATAATCAAAACTGCTAACACATGGTCTTATGCCAACCAGATTCATAATTTTTTGAAAATGGCCCTCATCTTAATACTTTCACATCTAAGTGATTTGCAATTATTCAACCCCTTTGTCTAGCCATTTTTAACACTCTTGACGAACAGTGTAATCCACAGTACAATTCTAATTAAGGCAAAATATATATATTATTGTAAATTAAATTATAATTATAATTGTATATAAATTATATAATTGTATTTTCTAAATTACTGTACACAAATAAACCTTAGTTAAAAAGAAAGAATGTCTATGTTATTTTTAAAAGATATGTTTTAGCAAAAAAACTGGAAATTTTACTTTAATTAAATATAACACACTATATTTTTTCAAAACTTCTGATATTTATCCTATAAATATTGTTTTATATTTTTATTACATAAAATAAAAATAACAGATTTTATTACATTCACTAAAAATTTTGTTGTGTGATGATTAGAAACAATGAAGTAAATAAATTGAAGAATTCTGAAACTTGTAAACAAATTATTTACCTGATATATCACTATTATAACAATTAGGAAATAATAGTATCACTATGACTTTCTGAAGAGAGTTTTACAGTACTTTCTGAACAAATACTATTATCAGTCCCAATTTTATAAACGGACACATGCCCAGGGGTGCAAAATGCTGGGGTGTAATGTCTGTGCAAGGAAAAATATGAGGGAAAATGAGAAAACATCCTTAACCTAAAAAATGGCAGTTAAAAAATAACTAAACTTACAAAAAATATGATAAATACGAAAGATGCAAGTGAATTGTATTTGTCTGTTATTAGAGTACAGAAGCAATTGAACGGGCATGGTACTAGATCTGCTCTAAGTTGGATGCTGATTCTGAAAAAGAGAACCAAATCAGAAGAACCTCTTGGGTAAGTGTTACCCCAACCTATTGATGGGGTAAGCCAGTCCAGTCAGAGGCTTATTTATGTTTTGCCGTCTATGGGATATACATGTTTTGCAGCCCTCACTCTGGTCTAATTTATACCCATCCCCCTCTCATCCCTTCCACCCCCTCAAAAAGGATAAAATCTGAAAAAGTAAAACAGTTAGATATTGTTGTGTATGCTAAGCGACATAATTGAAAATGGAATTAACAGATTTAATCGATGATTTTGCTAGAGCCAAAACCAGAAGGAACCGCATTTTATATGACATTAAGTTAAAAATATCAACTGATATGGTGATAAAGATGTGTAAAAAATTATGTATAATCTGATAAGTTAGAAATAGTTATAATTGGAACTTTTTAGAAAAAGGGCGGAAGGGAGGTCCGTGATACCGTAAAATATAGTCTACATTCTCGCTATCATTACACGAATAACACAGGTTTATTTTTTTATGGTCGCTGGTTGCCAGTTAGGGACATGGCAGGTCCATAGGTGGTCGATAATGGAAAGGCTCTCCAAAAGAGGGTTAAGGGAAAAATCCCTCCTGAAACAAAACTGGCATGCCCTAGTTGTTATTGTAAAGGCTGAAAGGCCTAGGTGGGGAGGGGGCTTGCCCAGGGCACTGTTGATGCCGAACATGAGCCTGATCACTATCATTATTTATAAGCAACAAATCTCAGGTTCTGCAAGATATTTGTTGCTCACTGACTTCATATTGAAAGTAACACCAATCACACTCAATTACAAAAACATGTGGCAGAAAATGGATCCGCACTATTGCAAAAAGTAATATTGCTGCAATCTAGTAGCAGAATTGTAAACTAGAAATATCCTACTGCAAATTACAGATGACAGACAGCAAGAAAATCATGATTTTCATTATTGAAAACAATGTTATACTGAAAGCCATATGTGTACAGCACTCTACAAATCTTGGAGAATTCAAGAGTATTCAAGAGAAAACATGTACTGCTTGATGTGAAACTGTAAAGGACAGATTGTCATGAAATTTTTCAAAAAATCTTTTTTTCAAATATATTTTTTACTTAAAGTTTGTTATTTTCTGAACAAGAAAATATATAATTATTATAGCTTATCATTAATATTTTGGCTGTCATAAATTTTTTAACGTAAGCCTGCAATCTAATTTTTGCAAACCTTTTCGTAACCCGATAAAAAATTTTGCTAGTAATAAAGGTCTGACACTTCTTTTTTAGTTGCAAACTGTTTATGATATTATGTTAGGATATGTGAACAACATTTATGTTTATTATGGCAAATAAGTGGAATGTATTGAAGCTTGAGTGTCAGCTGACTGCAGTCTGTCAGCTGTTAGTGTATTGTTGTCCAGTACAGATTTTGACTTCCCCTGTGTGTTGTTGCTTTGTTGCTTTGTTTTGTGCGGTGTTTTATATTTTTTTTAGAATGCCAAGAGTAAGAAAAGTGTTTGCGAAAAGAGTATTTAGAGGAAATCGTCATTCGAACAGTAGGAGTGTGCTAAGTTCAATTCTGCCGGAAAAAGATACAAATGTGGATGTGAACAAGAGTGAGGTTAGGTCAAACTCATCTAAACTGAAACAGTTATATGTACTTGATGAAAATGGTTATGAAATGTTTGAAGATTCCGATTCATGTAATATAATTGTTGATTTATCACTACTGTCTAACCTTATCCAGTCATTTGTTGTGTGTAAACATTGTAAAAGCTCAAACACTGTATGTATAAAGGAAGAAAGTACAAAAAGAAAAGGACTAGCAACAAAGATTTCAGTGTATTGCTCAAATTGTAATGAAAGCATATCAACAATTACTTCAAAAATTGGGAAACATAGATTATATGATATAAATACCAGATTTGTCTACGGTCTTAGATGTATAGGCAAAGGCCAATCAGCTGGTAAAACGCTCTGCACAGTAATGAATTTACCACCCCCACCAACTACATTCAAGAAACATTCTGATGTGATATTGAATGCTACTGCTTTTGTGAGTGAAATGTCTATGATGAAGGCTGCTAATGAAGCTGTAAAGGAGAATTCAGGAAGCACTAACATCACCGCAGCATTTGATGGCACGTGGCAGAAAAGAGGCCATACTTCCCTGAATGGTGTATTTACTGCTACATCTTTTGAGACAGGCAAAGTTTTGGATGTAGAGTGTTTAACAAAATATTGCCAAGGATGTAATTTGAATAAAAAGTTTGAAGGTAAGCATGAAGAACAATGTGTAAGAAACTATAGCGGTTCAAGTGGTGGGATGGAAGTTATTGGAGTTGAAAAGTTATTTCAGAGGTCTTTTGAGAAAATAGGTGTGCGATATGTGAAATATTTAGGAGATGGGGATTCTAAAGCTTTTGACAATATAAGCAATAAAACGCCATATGGAAATGATGTAAAAATTGAAAAACTTGAATGCATAGGCCATGTACAAAAAAGGGTAGGGGCCAGACTGAGGCGACTGAAAAATCAACATAAAAAACTCTCCGATGGCAAAACACTTTCCGGCAGAGGTAGACTTACAGATTCTGAAATTGATCTAATTCAGTCTTACTATGGGTTGGCAATAAGGAGAAATACTGGTGATAGTAAAAAAATGAAAAGGGCAATTTGGGCAATATATTTTCATAAGCTATCAACTGATGACTCGCCCCAGCATGGTTTGTGCCCTACAGATGCTGGAACATGGTGTGGGTACAATAAAGCACTACTTACAAATGAAACATTCTCTACTTACTCTCATAAACATTCTCTGCCAAAATCTGTGATGGAAGCAATAAAACCAATTTTCAGAGATCTCTCAGATGAAAGATTACTGCAGAAATGTACGCACAGAAAGACACAAAATCCCAATGAAAGTCTAAACCATGTAATATGGTCTAGAATTCCAAAAGATATTTTTGTGGGACTAAGAACATTAAAACTAGGAGTTTTTGATGCTGTACTAACCTTCAATGAAGGTGCATCCACAAGAGCAATGGTTTTGAAAGAATTGTCCATTGATCCAGGAAGAAACACTGTGAGTGCGCTACGAAAAATTGATGAGCTCCGAATGAAAAAGGCAGAAAGAGAAGCAGAAATGATGACAAAGGAGGCAAGAACCCACAGAAGGAATGACAGGGTGTCCACATTCTGGAAAGTCAGGGAAAAAAAAGTTGGTCAGGGAAAGTCAGGGAAATAAACAAAAAATCTGGAAAGTCAGGGAAATCTTCCCCGATGACAGACTTGAGGGTAATTTTTTACTCTAGTCTGCTGCAACCCGTGAAAAATCTGAAAAGTCAGGGAAATCTTCCCCGATGATGGATTTGAGGGGAATTTTGAATGCTCTAGTCTGCCGTAACCCAGACTATTGTAACATTTTTTCCAGGTATTTTTCACAAGAAGTGCACAACAATTATATATTTTTTGTTGTGCCCTTGTGTCCTTTTTTCAACCGATTTAGCTAAATCTTTTTCTATTTTCAGTTTTTTTAGGCTGGTGACTTAAACTCATTACAATGGCTAACAAGAAATGTTTGTTTAATAAACTTTGGCTGGACAGTAAAGTGTCCGGAATTTAGTGGTTGGTTGGACTTGGTGGTTAGTGATGCAAATTCGGCTTATTGTCAAGTGTGTCTCAAATCTTTCAAACTAAGCAATATGGGGAAATAAGCAATTGTTTCTCATGCTAAGGGACCAATTCATGTAAAAAACATGAGAGCAAAGGCTTCCCAGCCGGCAATTTCTTTTTTTACTACTCCATCTCCATTAAAAGATGTGCAGCCAACACCTTCAACTGCAGCTACAAAAGAATTATTAGTAGTGCCAGGAACAAGTCAAACAAGTTTAAAGAGTTTCAGTGTGAATGAAGATAATGTTACGTCAGCCGAAGCAATATGGGCTCTCCACGTCATCACTGGGAAAATGTCTCTAAACTCTTGTGATGAAACCTCTGCAGCCTTCAAAAATATGTTTCCAGACAGTAAAATCGCTCGGAGCTTTTCTGTGGGCAAGACTAAGGCTTCCTATGTAATAAATCATGGGTTAGCCCCATATTTTCAAGAAATGTTGCAAAATAACATGAAACAGTGCTCTGACTATGTTGTTTGTTTTGATGAATCTCTGAACAAATTTGTTCAAAGAGGACAAATGGACTTGTGTGTAAGGTTTTGGGAAGTAAACATTCAGAAAGTTTCAACACGATATTGGAATAGTGTATTTTTAGGCAGGGCAACTGCAGATCACTTGTTAGATGGGTTTATTCAAGGGCTCTCCTTACCTTTAGGAAATATTTTGCAAATCTCAATGGACGGGCCGAATGTTAACCTCAGTTTTATAAAAAAACTCGAGAGCCATTTGCAAGTCTTAAATCCAGAGGGAAAGTCCCTTCTTGATATTGGCATATGCAGTTTGCATACAGTTAATGGAGCCCTGAAGACTGGGATCTCCAAAACTGGTTGGGAACTTTTTCACTTTTTTAGATCTCTCTACAGTCTTTTCAAAGATAGCCCAGCTCGGCGAGCAAAATACTCAGATATTACAACCAGCACCTCTTTCCCTTTTAAGTTCACAGCAGTAAGATGGCTGGAAAATGGTCGCTGTGTAGATCAAGCTCTCAAAATATTTGATCATGTCGATAAATTTGTAAAAGAACACAACAAAAAAGACAACAAAAACCTGCAATACCTTAGAGAAGCTATGAAAAATCCATTTTTTAAGGCAAAACTAAGTGCTTTCAGAAGCACATTGTCAGACGTTGAGCCGTTCCTGAGAAGGTTCCAAAGTCAGAAGCCTATGGTCCCTTATCTCTTTACTTCACTTGAACAACTTATTAAAAACCTAATGATGAGATTTGTAAAATATGAAAAAATAGCTGAAGCAAGTACTACTCAAAAATTAATGAACTTGGACTTGCAAGACAGTGCTAATCTGGTTTCAGTAGAAAAGGTGGACATTGATTATGCTGCAGAAAGCTTAATGAAACAAATTAAATGCTCAGAAAAAGAGAAACTTGTTTTTAAAATTGAGTTCAAAAATCTCCTTACCACCATGATAGAAAAACTCAGAGAGAAAAGTCCTTTGAAATCACATTTAGCACGAGGCCTCACTGCCTTAGACCCTAAAATGATAATGCTCAAACCCAGTTTGGCAATAAAAAGGATTGATGTTGTTCTAGAAAACCTGCACAGCCATAGAAGAATATGTGATAAAAGTGCTGAAAAGGCCAAACGACAGTTTTCTTTGCTAACTGAAGAAGCTAACGATTTCATTTCCAAAACATCTGATGACATGGGATTGGACGAATTTTACTACGGCCTTTTAGGAGAAGATAAGAAATATGAAGATCTCTGGTCTGTAATGAAGCTGTGTTTCATTTTATCCCATGGTAATGCATCAGTTGAATCTGGCTTTTCTGTCAATAAGCATTTACTAGTTGAAAATCTCCTAGAAGAATCCCTTGTGTCCCAAAGAGTTATTTGTGATAGCATAAAGCATCTAGGTGGTTTGAGGAATGTGACTATCAACAGAAGTATGCTTACCTCGGTCAGATCTTCAAGAAGAAGATATCAATCATATTTGGAAAAGAAAAAAGAAATGCAGTCAGAAGAGGAAAAAAGAAAATAGAGAAAAGGAAAATTGAATTACAGTTGAAAGAGTTGGAAGAAAAAAGAAAAAAGTTGAAACTTGAAAGAGAAATGGAGGATGTAGAAATTGGGGAAAAGAAAAAACTGCTGGAGAACATGAAGAGATCACACTAGTAAATTTTGAAGGAGTGCATATTTTTCTTTTTCATTCTCATCCTGTCGGACTGGTTCATTTTCAATTTTGAAAGCTATAGCTGATTATTATAATTATTTGTTACCATGTAAGTTGTTCTATTAATTAGTCCATTTTATCTTGTTCATATATTATTTTATTAAGTTCTAGTGAAAATACTCTCATTCTTACGTTACCTAAGTGTTACCTTTAGGTAATAATGGAAATATTTATTTTTAAAATGCCATCAATGTATTTGTATTTTTCAATAAATAAATAATAAAAAATAAATAAAATAAAAGAGGAAGAAAAAAGAAAGTGGAGAGAGAATTAGGCCAGCTATGGGGAAGGTGGAGGCTGGGTTTTCTTTTTTCTTCCTTGTAAAATATAATGCTCAAAGAATTAACGTACTATGCATTTTAGTGAGTCAGGGAAATTTCTGTAAGTAGGTCAGGGAAAATTAAAACAATTTCTGTGGACACCCTGAATGAGAAAAGAAGAAGGGAAGAGAACGAAAATGAAAGTGAAGTGCTGCATTCTGCTGGTAAATTTTAAAACAAGAATAAAAACAAAATTTTTACGTTTTTGTGTTTTTCCGAAAATGCTGTTTTTGTGAATAAAGATACATATACATCAGAAACTATTGCAGTTATATTCTTAATTTTTTTACCTCTTGTACACCACTTATGCATACGTGGTCTGTACTAGAATTATTAAAATATATAAATAAATAAAAATGTTACTAATTTTTAAAACATAATATTACAATGAAAATACAAAAACTGAAATAACAACAAATTCTTTAGGTTGTAGAAGACAATATACTGGAGCAAAATTAATAATTCTAGTACAGTATCTATAGTAGCATATTAGAAACATGAAGGAAAAATTTTATGGCTAAATAACTGGTTCCTGAGAAAAGTGTACCTAAAGCGTTAAGGAATTACCTATGCTTTTATATGGACAAATCCTTCGTTTCAATCAATTCTGGAATTGATAGAAGTAATAACAAAATTAACTGTCTAAGTTTACTTCAGTTATAGAATTGTTTAAAACATTCAGTTTAAAATTGAGTTTAGGAAATGAAATTAACAGTTTTAAAACATATTTTCATATCCAAGCAGCGTCATTTAACAACAGAATAAAATATTACGTGTGACATATCAATTGTGTGACTTCCTTGTTATCCACAAATTATATAACTGGATATGAATTGGGTATACAATACAATATAAAACAAAAGTAATATAACGCAGGAGCAAAGTGACTTCGATAAATAAAACATAGAATTAAAATCTATACACAATTAAAAATAAAAATAAGCTGGTTAGCCTTCTCATATACCATTATACATACATACCTATGCAACTAATGGAACATACTTAGATCATGGCTGTAAGGCATAATTTGACAAATCTGAGCAAATCAAATTACCACAAGATATAGAAGAACAAAAGCAAAAAAAAATCTTCTGGGAATTATATAGTGAGAGTATTATGGATTGTCTGAACACAAGAAATACAAACGAACTGCAAATAGAATTATCAAAATTACCATTCTGAAGACTGAATCACTTTGACAGCTTCATTGATCTCTTTCAAGGGGAATTCGTGTGTGACAAAATCGTCTAACGGTAGTTTTCCCTCAAGGTACTTTTCCACTAAGTGTGGCACATCCTTCTTGCTCTTCCAGCCTGTAACAGACGTTTACTCATATGAATATCAAACAATTTTTAGTAATCTGAATCAAACAAGATGATGTAGACGCAATGTGAACAGAGTAAAATACAAAACTAATTTCAGAAAAATATACAAACTATTACAGAATTCAAAGTAATTTAAAATTAAACAAAAAATTTAGACAACAAATTATAATCCACATACTAAAAATATCTGAAATAAAATGCATGTATATTATTCTACTCAATTTAGATATTTATATTTCAATTTTTTATGACTATATAACTATTAGTCTTTTCTTAATTTCATTGTCCATGACGTGTCCGTTGATTAACTAAATATAATTAAATCACTACCAACTCGGAACACAAAGTTTTTTATGGGTAAAAATGTAAAAGTTTTACCTTATAGGCTATTAGTCTTTTTTTATAAATTTATTAGAATGGTTAAAATATTTTAAAGAAAAAAATTTTTTTTTTAATTTGATGTATACTAGAGAACCCCCAACCCCTATTCCAAGCAATATTGTGATTGATATTATTAAAACTATTTGTCATTAGAATAGTACATGGGTTATGTTACACGTGTATATTTACATTGCCCACAATTGATGTATAACTTATGTATGTTGATGAACGCTATTTATAGAATACACTAGAATGTTCTGTATCAATCTACAAATACATTAATACTTAATGTAGTTTATTCTGCAATGTTCTGGAATGAGTGCCTACAGTATTCTGAGTGATATTAATAAATTAAGCATGTTGGTGAATGATGTCATTACAATACTCTATACAGAACTGAAAGAGAGAGAGTGTTAATCACTGTTGATTCTGAGTTCAGCGACTTTATGTTAAAAATTTGGTGTATGTGTCTGATACCACATTTGTGAGTTATCTTTCTGTTTATATAAATTATGGTTGTATCAATAATCAATATCGCAGTTGCAAATCAAAATTGAATTTTCTGTGTTATATTTTTACTTGTGAAAAATTATTTGTGATATCGGTAAATCAACAAGCTGATGACAGTGATACAAGTGTTTTATTTCAATCGCTTCCTAGAATATGACAACTTGAAGTACAAGGTGGTATCAAAAATATCTGAGACTAGGTCAGTGTATAACAAATAGTTCCCTTATGCAGCAATACACTGCTTGCAATGCGTTTTCCACTCCTGGTAGATCCTACTTTGATGCATGTCAAGCACATCTATGATTTCTGCCCTCAGTCAATGAAACCATTGCGAAGTTCAGCAAAAGATGTGAAACAGTGTTAAGAGCACACTAATCCTTTAGCCATAAATCTATTAGACAACAGCCTACAGACAAGACGTCTAAAGTTAACATTTCCTGTGGACTTACCTAGACTCTAATACTATTAACATATTATACATAATATGTTACTTTTAAATACTCATACAGAGAACTAGTCAATGGATTATTTTTCTTAATGCCCATGTATTCTGTAAACAATTATGTTTATTGTTATGTATTAACAGATTGCATAAATAAATGTAAACAAAACTCTATGATTTGTGTTTGATCTTGTCAACAGTTTCAAAATGGCATCAACTTCAAAGCTGCAGTGTTTCCAATGCTCTGTGAGCAGGTGCAGTGCCATGACAGAACATCCAATTGGCTTCCTGCTATAGTTCAACTATTTCTCACCTCAGATACTTCAGAACATTTCTGTGAAAATGGGTGTAGCCCTCAGGGATGAATTCATTCGCGAATGTTGAAGAAAATGAAGAGCTTATTTCCTCCATGATCCTGACTTGCCCCATGTTTTTATGGTCTTGGAGATTCTGGGCTCTTTACTGTTATTTGATCTCTGTATCGTAATTGTAATACTTGGTGATGACTCTCGATATAAATGTGGATCATCCAAGACCTACTGATAACAACCTTGACAGAGGTCAACATTATGTGCTTCTTGAGCCAGTGTCAGAAACTTGGCATGAACTCTATAGCAACGTGATGCATATTCAAATCAAATAAAAGGATTGGCTGAACTGTTCGACATGACATGTTAACAAGTCAGTAACATGGTGATCTTGATGCCTTTTAAAGGCAAAAACCAGTTCAGATTGTAAGGTAAAACTTTATGTTTTTACTTATAAAAAACTTTGTGTTCCGAGTCGTTAATATAATAGTTGTATTTATATAATGTTCATCTTTTAACTACTAACTGGTACATAAATTTGTTTTCTGACATGTGCAGTAACTTATCAAAAGTAACTCCACATCACTACTTACTATATAATTGATTCAAAATATTTGTTTTCTTAATTATTTAATAAGGTGTCTATGGATGATGCTTATCATTACTCTCCACAATAATAAAGTATTTTATAGACAACCTCAAAACACTGTTTCCAACATAACTTATTAAAGTTCAACATCAAGTTACTTTTAAAAATTTATTGTCATAAAGCAATATGAATAAACAAACTGCTTTATGTGGCCCAGCAGCTGCAGCATACTCCAGACATTGGCTTGATGCTTGACTCAAGAAGTAAAAAGTAAGCAAGCAATATTAATTGAGAATATTGATTGGGGCTGGTACTCACCACCAAAAGCAGAGCCGGTGACAGTGTGACCGTTGATATAGTGTGACGGCGAAACGTTAATAATGTGTCCATCAGGAGGAGCACCGATAATTACTGTGAGGCCCCAACCCATCACAGTAGACTCGACTGCAGCTTTCTGATAACACAATGATTTTACAGTGTGTAAAATACCTCAGTCAATAAAAAATAAGATTTTGTGTAAAGTAAGGTGCAGTCACACAAAAGTCTTGGACATACGGTCTGTTCAAATTTAATTTTGTGTATGTGCAGAAAGGAGGCGAGATATGGACACTGATAAACAAGGAACAAGAAACACTAAGAAGGTTTGAAAGAAGATGTGTTTATGGCCTGGTTAAAGAAGATGATGAATTGAGAATAAGACATAACCAGGAAATAGATGAGCTATTGAATCGTGAGGACATTGTAAGATTCATAAAGATTCAACGAATACAATGGCTAGGTCACTTATGCCACAGTGTATGCCAAAGAAAATCTTTATGGCACAAGTCTATAAAAGCAGAAAGAGGGGCCAACCTATAAGATGGTTGGATGATGTGCTAGAAGATCTAAGAAGACTGGCTGTGAGGGGTTACACTGAGATGGCAATGGACAGGACTTTGGAGAAGATTGGTGTTGGAAACCAGGGCTCATGTTGGGGTGAGGTGCTGAAGAAGAAGAAGTATACACAGAAGTTAGTTTTGTTTACTGGAGGTATACCAAGGATCAGTATACAGTTTTTATATTCAGTAATGGTAAACTTACTGAAAACGAGTAATCTCAAGTATTTTCATCAAGTGCAAAGTGTTCTCTGCATTTTGTTTTGTGTATGTATAAAATGAAAGTCCAACAGTTTGGCAAATTCATTGACAAAGCACTAAGTGTATAATGAAAATGAGATGGATGGCAAGGTGCCAGGAGGTCAGTAATGGCTATGAATTTATTTATGACAAAGATGTAGCAACTGACCTTCAAAACTTTTGCAATTTAAAAGCTTATGAAATAAGATCTTATTTCACAATAAGATGAGTGATAATTTTGAATTTCTCAAACTGTTCTTTACAAAATAATAACTTGAAAGTTGAGGACGATAACACAAAATTTCCAACATTGCCTTGCATTTTCTGTGGCTTTTGACTCGGCAAGAAAACTGTCATCCTACTCATGAAGCTAGCAGCCGGACAGTTGTAACCACTATTCATGAAATATTTGTGAAATTCAAGCAGGAAAATTTAATGTCATGTTTCTTATAACTCAACCTTAGTCCTTACTGACCTCCCCGTATTTAAGCATATGAAAATTTTCTTGGGCATCAAACAATGGAAGATCAAAAGTTGGTAAAGGATGGTAAATAAAAAATTGTCGGCTTTCGTTGTCCATGACGTGTCCGTTACTTAACTAAATATAATTATTTCACTACCGACTCGGAACACAAAGTTTTTTATGGGTAAACTTTTACGTTTTTACCCATAAAAAACTTTGTGTTCCGAGTCGGTAGTGAAATAAGAATATTTAAAAATTGTCAGTATACGAGTTTCAAGAGGGGATAAACAAGTTTGTTCCACACTGTGACAACTGCCTTCACTATTTTGGTGACTGCATTAAAAGCAGATCAAAATTCAATGAAGTGAATGAATGTAATAAAATTAATTAATCATTAATTGTGTTTCTTCAATTGGATAACAAAAAAGCTGGATAGGCCGGAGTTCTATAATTACTCACTTCCTGCCCCAATAAGAACATACTTTTTACACAAAACCCGCTCTTATTCATATTTTCTGACCTCTTAGTACAGGTCAGTACCTTATAAATGTTTATGTACTGTACTGTACGTTTTAAAAATTTATTACAGAAAAAAGTCTAAGAATAAAAATATTGTATACACATTTTAAGATAAATTTTATAATGTCTAACTTAATTGCAGGAAACATAAAATGATGTACACTGTACAGTATGAATACATACAATTTTAAAATAAATAATACATTAACGTAAAAAGTAGGCCTAATTCTTAAAAAATTGGTTTAAACTTATTTTACTGTTCATTGATAAATGATTACACAAATGTGAAAAGTCAATCGCTGACATCAACGAACTGAGAAGACGCCGGCGATACTTTTTTTTTGGCATTTCAAGGACGTCCTGGTTCATCAGCTGACAAACACCCATCACACTGCCTGATACAAATAAAGCTTTGATGTCTCCATCTGTGAGTTCGTCAGTGGCCGGATGCGAAGGTGCGTTGTCAAAAATTACCACAGCTTTTCTTGGAAAATTGTTGTCTTTCAGATGTTTTTCTACAGTCGGTACGAATTCATTTTGGAACCAGGTTTAAAAGACTTCTGAATTCATCCATGCTTTCTTTTGATGTGTGTAATATAGGAGTAGTGATTCCTGATTTTCCAGTTTTTTAACACTTCTAGGTTGCTATACTAAATAGCCCCAAGTTGTGGTGCCAAATGCTACGCTACTTTGTTTTGCCTGACGTTGTGTGCGTCAAATGTAATGAAAATATTTTAATTGCTTACGATCTCAGGGTTTTTTGTTGTTGTAATAATTTATCCATTAGCAGTTATCCAATCATATGTTATGAGACTCTATTATTCAATATTTACTTGGAAGGTGTTGAAAACTAATTCTAATGATTAATTTAATAGGGTTATCTTCAGTAAACATACAGGACGTGTTTATCTGTCTACCATTACATTTATTATGTGAACGATTACTGTCATTAGTGTCATATTTCTAATTTGATAACAATTGCTTATCAAGAACTATTTTAGTACATGATTTCTATCAATAAAACAATTATAAAAACTAAAATATCTCTTCATACCTCAGTATTCCCTTTTATCTCAATATTCCTTTTTTAGTATTATTAAAACATGAATTACTCCTTACACCTAATTACTTATTTCATTATGATGTATAAATTTAAATGGATTCATTTAAATATAAAATGTATTTAATTCTCTTTATTCTAACACTTTGACTTTAACATTTATAAGTAAGTTTTGAATGAGTACATCCTATCTTATAAAATTCTCTACGTGAATTCTTTTAGAGTGACAGACAGGTGATTTTGTAAAATAAAATTAATACATACAATTTTTACTCTTGGTACGTATCTGCAAACTACAGCATGTTGTCATTATGTGCTCTCCCTCTCGGTTACTTAAATCAGCGTGTGGAGATGTAAATGCTCCGCCAATTGCATTGAACACAGTCTCATTGCATGCATAACAAATGTGACTCCTTCTTGAAGTAATTGGCACATATACACTTTCACTATTCACTCCTTCTGTTGATAACCGGTAATTCCCAATTTTCAATTTAGTGGAATTATTGGTTACTATTTACTTCGGTTACGTTCACTGATATCTCGTAACGACTCATTCCGTTTCAACAGCGATATCGTTCGGGATACATGATAAGATACGGTCTTTTTTTCCCCCAAAATATTTCTTTTATCAATATCAAGAAAAGATAAAATTACTTAATTTAATTACGTAACAAAAAATTCACGAGTTAATCCCTAGAAACCTATCCTGGCTCTAACATCAGCCATTAGCTGATCTCTCTGGGTCAGGTGAATGACCTTACCCTATATACACCATACAAAACTATATCATGAAAATTACACAACATCTGTTCATAATCCTTACAATCTAACATAATAACAATAATGACACAATAAAACATAATAAACAAAATCTGATAAACATCTTCTACACTTGAAATAGTCTTTCCAGAATCAGTAAAGTCCTTTATGAATTTATTACACAGAGTATAACACACTTCAATCACTTACGTCTAAACAGACTATCTACTACAGTATTACTTCTTGAATCAAAATAAAATCATTTAATTAGCTCGTCAGCTAGTCAGCATCATTACGTCTCAAGTTTTAGTTCGTTACTCCCCTGAGTAATCCCCTTACCACACACTCTATGGCCCCCCCTGGACTGTGGCATCCAGTTGCGTCCACAAGGACTGAATTTGGGGAGGAATTTTGGCATCTCCTGTCCTTGCTTCAGTCTTACATGTTTAAAATTATCAGATATCATAATATCTGGAAGTTATATATTTAAAACCTTAATGCGGGTCTATCACCTTTTTTTACTGTTCCTACGCGAACAGAGTGATAGCCGCTGTTCCATAATTTGGTGATTTCCCTGAATTACCCCCCTGTCAATTTCTAAATTCACCTTTACAACGATAACAGCTATGGCCAGTTAAGGCAGAACGTGATGCAATGAGCCCCGACCACAGCTGTCAAAGCTAAACCAATTCACGGTCAGGGTTCGGTGAGGCCGTGACCGCCCGAAAAGTGGGGAATCACAAGTATAAAATATATTTGTTTATGATATGGTTACACTTTAAAGTTACAATTTACATTGCATGAAATTTTTAATATTGATTACGTGTTCGAGCACTACTCATTTGCTTTCTTATCTTTCCTACTTGTGGCCTTCATTAACATAAAATAGCGATTACAACAAAATATTTACTTATCCATCTGAACTAGTTTATACCTATTTACATAGGCCATCGTCAACTAATGATTGCATCTTTAATTACAACTTAATTGGCCATTTAAATAAAAAGGATTCACTCTCTCACTACATTAAAATAAACATTTAATCTGCATCTGAATAATATTACAAACATTTCAATTTTAGGTCTAGTTTCAAATTCCCTAAACCTCTCATCCCATTACATTTTATTATGAACTTCTATTCATCATTTTCACATTAATTTAATCATTGAAAATTACATTGGCAAACTCCCAACTACCTCAAATTAATTCCCTCATTTAATTCAGACCTTTAAAACTCATGTAAACATTTTACTTTATTTAATTGTATTATAAAATTCATACTTACAGTACATCACTCATATACTGTCATAGACACAAAATATAAACATTTGCCACCACCAAATCATGTACACAACTCCATGTATCTTCTGAAACATTTTAACAATCATGATGATTCCTCAACTAAATACATTTTACATTTATTCATTTATTATTTATTATCAAGTTTAAATCATTTAAATTCATTATCAAAATTTATTACCACATTTAAATCAATTAATTCATCTAAAATTCTTTAATTCAATCAATTGTTCAAAACACAAATTATTACTATATTTTAATTACTTTACTCCAAAATAATTACAATTCATTTATTGTAATAACCTCCATAATTATTCTCATTATTTATTTAGTCTGCCAAAATATTATTATTACATCAATTTCTACTACATACACACATCGTTTACATAAAACATTTCATAACACAACACAGTTAATTTGACTATAAATTTATTTACAATTCTTTGACATTATTTTTCTGTTTACCACACCTCATTTTATAAAACAGTCCAATTCAAAACCATTAATTACATAGTTGGATGCTCATAAACATTAATTGTTTTACCCCCCATCATCGTACAAGAATCTGGCTTTACGTTTACACAGTTCATTTTTTATTAAACTCATTATATCATTTTTATTAATATAAAGAATATCCAAATTTTTATATTCTTCCACAATACCAACAGGATTATTCCATGTTATTAAATCATATAATTTATTATCATCAAGTATAGTCCAGCAGTCACCCTTAGTATGATTTGTCGTAGTTATGTCAATTACAGTTTCATTATCATTATTATCTACTGCTGTATCAGTTTCGTCATAAAGTAAGTAATCAATATTATCACTTTTATTATTTGCTGTACCAACTACTTCGCAAGGTAAGTACTTATTATCACTAACTCTTTCAATACCTAACCTCTTTATCAATTCGTCATAACCTCTACTGGTCTTAAATAACTCTGTTTTCTTATCAACATACCTTTCACCATAACACCAATTCACACTTTTTCTGTCATTCCATACAGAGGGTATTAAATCATAAAAACGCCTACTAAAAATTAAAAAACTACTTAAAAACACATTGTTTTCCTGTAAGGGACTCTTGCCCTTCAAAAACATTTGTAACCAGCTTGGTTTACCATAAAACTGGGGAAAATCTACCCTCTGCCCTATATTCACAAAATCATTCTTTTCATACTCTCTCTCTAACTTACAAATACTGATCTCTACTCTCTCTCTCTCTCTCTCTCTCTCTCTCTCTCTCTCTCTCTCTCTCTCTCTCTCTCTCTCTCTCTCTCTCTCTCTCTCACTGTTTCTATATTATTATAATCGCTAATTATTTTCACGGTATTATTTTTATATATCTCGTTTTCAACTATCTTACTACTATTAGTTGTTAATTCATTTTCGTAACTAACACCTACCTTATTGATGATCCCTTCGTAATTATTTGTTATTTTACTATTACCCTGGTCGTCTGTTATTTCGTCACATTCACCCGTAACTGTGTCATTTTCTACCTCCTCCTTCAACATTCTACTTTCGTTTATTTCGTCTTGTATTTTATTTATATTTATCATTATCTCACCTTTCATTCCCGCAATAGTCTCATTCATACTTTCTAATTTATTGTCTATTTCTCTTAATTTTCTTGTTTGTTTATTTCCGTTTTCAGTTCTATCTTACTAGCATTTATTTCTGACTTAATTTCAATCTTAAATTCATTCAAACTCGTTTTTAAATTATCATTTTCTGATTTCATTTGTTTTAAATTCATTTAAACACGCGTTTAAATTATTATTTTCTGTTTTCATTTTCTCGACTTGTTTGTCAAGTTTATCATTTACTATGTTTATTTCTAATTTGACTTCCGTTCTAAACTCATTCAAATTATCATTGTTCTTTTTCATTACTTCCATAATCAACGCTAATTGATTAAATATATCTACACTGTTGCTTTTACTACTACACTCAACTTCGACTGTTTCGTTTACATTCGGCATTTCTAATTGTACATTCTCATCACTACTTTCGTTTGTTGAAATTAAATTGACTTGCATAATGTTAAAATAGATTCCTCTACACTTTCATATAAATTTGCACTCTTGTTTTTCTCTGCTATTTTCGACCAGGTTGTAAATTAATTGAATTTATATTAACTTAAAAATTAATTTACAACGTCCCTGTTCGGGCGCCAACTGCAGCATGACTTGTAAATTAGTATTTGAAATATTTAAATTTGTCCCTATTTAGGGCGTCAACTGAAGCAGTTCAGGTTAATTAAAGATTGAAATATTTAAATCATCCCGGTGTGGACGTTATCTGAAATATTACACGTTAATTAATTCTTAAATTATTGAAATTTGAAATGTTACCTACCTTTCGTAATTTACCAAGGTCTCGTCTGGTGTACTGGCAGAGAAAAAAAACAGGTGAATGCAATGACAAATACATGTTTATATTGTTAATTAACATCTTTTTATTTTATCTGATTTTATCATCAAATGATATCAAAACTTCCACCTCAACAATTTCTTTTACGTTACATCGATAATAACTGCTGGATAATAACTTTAATTTATGTATTACTCATTGTCTCGAAAAAACTACTATTTATCTACATATTTGATTTTACGTTATTTCTTTGTTATTTTCCCTTTTTCTCAGAAAACATTTGTTATTTATCTATTATACATGAAATAAGACTTGTTGAATTACTTATTGCTAACAATCTTAAATTATAATCATACTCCTAATTGTAATCAGACGATCCAGCTTGCTACATTCACTCACTCATTCCTTATTCCCCCCTTTTTTGTGTAAAATGATAATAATAAACTGGTGAAATACGGTTACATGGTCTGGCGTCGTAGTTCACGACCGCGTGGTGCGTCTCACATAATTCTCTTGTTTGATGTCCGAAAAGTTAGGTTTTCACTTTTGACAAACTGTTATTCGTTCACTGTTGCATATCTGTTTAGCTTTTTCTCTTTACACTACTTTGCATGTTCTGATTTATACTATAGGTGGTCGGCCGACCTTAAATTTGCGCGCACAAAGTTTTTTCTAGCCACGCGTGGCCTGTAGTTAAGTCGACTGAGACCGGCACACAGCCCCGCTTCCCACCAATATTCTGTGAGGCAGTCGGAAACCACAGCCTTCATGTGACCAAATTTTTTGTCAGTGTACAGGGAACATGGGTTGTTAATGTTCCCAAGGTGTTGACAATATTCCAGTGCCACGAGTCACGAGACTCAGGTGGGCGGAGTCTTCACTGGACTTCCGTCATCTCCCAAACACGTTTTGAAATAATTTTATGTTTAGCCATTTTTTTGTAGCGTCCCTTAGGACTGATGCGCGTCATCTCTGCGCGCGTGCTCATGTTGCGCATATGGTTGCATATCACAAAGCTTGATTTCCCAGAACGGTATTGCGTTGTATCGCCACACCTCGCTCTCAAAGCTATGTCATTGTTCATTGTCCGAATATAACCATATTACGTATAGGACTTTCTGCGTTGATCACATACGCATTAAAATACATTTAATAAAAAATAAAATCCCCCTTTTTGCCCCATTACAATTGTAAAATATAGTATAAATATTTATTATTTTATTAAATTAGTAATTTTGAAAATACTATAATTTTTACTTCCATGTTCCATAAGGAAATGGAAGTATGGTCATGGCAAAATAATAGTGTTTGAGATAACGGCAGATTCTGATTGTACTAACATCAAAACATGAAAAAAAGTCATTTTTCGAAAAGCGTCTGTGTGTAGAATTTTTTCTGTGGCAAACGATAACAGCCGCAAATTCAAACAGAATCAAATAATTTTTTGCATACAGTCCTGAATTGTAGAGGGCTCAAGGCTTATTGATTTTGGTGAAGATCAGTTAAGGGAAGGGGTAGTTTACCTGCAACATTTTACGTTTTAACAAGAGTAAAGTGCTTAATTTTGATAAATAAAGTATCCTGAAAAGAAGGTCATAATAATCCACTGTAGAAAGGTAGATGAAATATCTATAAATGAAAAGCGTATTTGAAGGGGGGAGAGGGTAATTTTTTTTATAAATTAAAATGGTAGTTGATGATGGAGGAAGTAAACTTTATAAGTTTTATATGTGTAATACGTTATTGACAACAAAGGAGTAGTTTCTATGGAAACATTTCATTTCACTTTAACAAAATTCTATATTTTTTCATTTTAATTTAAATCATGTATGAAAGAAAATATATCGTTCGTGGCAGGCAAGCATTATGATTACCGCAATAAAAAGGCAGGCAAGACACACACACACACACACACACACACACACACACACAAAATTCCTTTTATTTCTGGCCTCACTCATGTGTATTTTCTTACATTTGCACGCTTTTTAAATGGAAAGTGCTGAAACCCACACCAACACAACGCGTGCAAGCTGAAAAAGTGTCCAGCGTGGATAGCGATTTGCTTCCTGTGGATCGCTGGGCAGTGTAACTGCACGTGTTTACAGAAGAACGATTCATAGACAGACTTTTCGTCTTTAGGGAATGAACCCTCTGCAAAATGCTCAGGGTCCATGAGTGACTTCGGAGGAGGGATGATTATCTGCGTAGTTCGGTTTCTTTATAAGAGTAAAGTAAGCCTACTTAATTTTTATGGATAAAGTGACTGAAAATAACATTATATTAAACGACTACCCCATAATAACAAAACTATCTATAAATAGTGAAATTAGTTTGAGGGTGGGCGATATTTTTTTAGAAATTACCAAACCGAATTCAAGTAAATTATTTTAAACGTATATCTTACAACATGGAAGTCATGTATGGTTCTCTATACCGATTTTTTGTATTAATCATTAAAAAAATACTGTTGTACAAAAAGTATTATTATCATTAATAATAAATATATAATTATATTTGGTAATTAATGAGTAATAAACAATTTAAGTAAAATGTTATCAATGACAAGATAAATAATAAACATTAACTTGAGCAGATACAAAATAACAATTTAAAAATTTTGTATGGTTTACAATGAAGAATAACAATATAAGTAAACCTAGGTCATGTCACTAAAATATTTCTGTATATTACTTAACACTTTATGTTACAATGTTACATAAGTACAAACCATTGTGTTAACATTTCCTACACATTCAAATGTGTAATCGAGTCCACCGCCTGTCATTTCACAGAGTATTTCTTGGAATGGTTTCCTATAGTCATCTGGATTAAAGCATTCGGTAGCACCAAATTTCTTTGCTAAAACATTATAAGTGTAGAAAATTAAAAGTGTAGTTCCGGTAATTTTACACTTAACATTCCACATGTAGCCTATCTGCATCCAATAATAAAATAAGAAATAGTTGTAACCGTGGGCGTAACTTGGGGCCTAACTTTGGGTGGGGGGGGGGGGGTAAACTGCATTAATCCAAGTGTGTAGTGAGACCATCTATATAATAAAATTAATAAAATGTATTATATACAAAATTAGAAAGTTTAGTAATAATTCTTAGTTAATAACTTAAATGAGGGACAATTTCATTTCATAATGATCTTCAAACCTTTCTTCATAAGTTGTACTTCCACTTATGTTTACCTAGAACAAATATATTGTAGGCCTATAAATATAAACAATTTCTGTTTTTGTTCAACCGAGGTAAGTTGCCACATTATGTACTATGATGGTTGAGTGGCTGGTTTTGTTGCCAATGAAGTAGGAGTCTCTTTCCTCTAAGAGTTGCTTCGGAGTCAAATTCATCTATTGTTTTTTAAATGTCAATTTTATGTGTTCTTTCAATGCACAGAACAGAAAGGTGATGAAGTCTTTTTGTCCAGTAGTGTTGCGTATGTAAGTCTACAGCCTCCGACAACTAGAAAAAGAGCGCTCACTGCTTGCTGAACTTACAGGCACTGTCAAAAATGTTTTAAACATGTTGTTTAAGTTGGGAAACCATTCAACAAAACTCTTTAGTCTTTGATCAAATTCATCACCAATGTTTTTATTTACACACATACGTGAAAACACATTCAATTTAAATACAGTTCCTTCTCTGGCACATTATAAGTAGCACACACTAATTTCACATCCTCTTCCTCAACCTCATTTTTACTCAGAACTGAGCAAAGTACATGAAGTACTTTTAAGTAATTTTCTTGAAATCTGTATGTAATTTCATTTATAAATATATCTAAAACAGGAAAATATACATTCTGCCTATAGGAGTCAGAGGCTGTCTGATAATTTCCAGTTCTGTCACCACCAAGCTTTTCAGGCATTTTCTTTTTTCTTGGAACCACTGTCATATCACATCCTTTTTCAGCCATTTTTTCTGTTTCTTTCCATTTTGACGTATATCATTTAAATCTGTCAAACATTCCCCTAACAAGTTCTTCGAAAGAAATAATAATAAATTTATGGCAACTAGTCATCTGATGACAGTACAGATGTTGATAAATAGCGCGTATTGTGCTCACAATCATAGAAACTGTCTCCTGTTTGACTATTTGTTAGTAAAACTGGAAACAAAATTTTATAATGCTTGGAACACTAGGGGGCGAGTGCCCCCGCAAGTTACACCTATGGTTGTAACTATAAAGTTTCGATCCCATATCAGGTTGCCAGCCTCGTCATGAGGTGCCTGCTCAAGTATCCTATAAGGAAATACTCCAAATATGGATTATATCTGGAAAATGAAATAGCTGAGGTTACCCGAAAACTTGCGTGACAGGGTCTATCTCAGAACTGGTGGCTACCAGCAGTGTCTGGTTCAAAATGGGCAGCAGAATGTTAATAGTGGACCTCCAACTTTCATAAATTTAGTTTTTTCTTTCTTAATTTTATATAATTTTTTGTACAATTTTAGTAGGTTCCCTTTTGTAACTCTCTATAATTTGTGCTGATTACAATAGCAACATCATCAGCATTGATAGGCATGTACATGTGTTATTCTCATTCCTGTGATGTGTCCACTAGGCTTTCTAGTCTTTGTAAAATGTTTTACAAATCTGTATTTAAATATATAGAATGTTCTGGGTGGAAAGGACACTCTTACGTGAGGTGATTCTTGAGCCAAAGTATAAGGAAAGTATCATAAAAGTATATGTCTGGAAATGCTTTGTTCCCGAGTTATGGCTTGTTGAAAATTTTACCTATGTTTCTGTTTTGAAGTTAAAATAGTACAATACAAAAATTCCAGGAACACAATTTATGGGACAAAACTAGTAGTTCTATATGTTGTTTGAACAATTAATAATTAAATGCACTTTCACTTGTGAAAAAACTTACTTTTTGTTATATCCTCATATTTTATACCTCACTGATGATGGAGCAAACTACCCCGAAACGTGCGTATGAGGATATAACAAAAAGTAAGTTTTTTCACAAGTGAAAGTGCATTTAATTATTAATTGTTAAAGTGCTGTGAAAGAAGTGATGATCATTCAAAATAATATGTTGTTTGACCTGAAATATACAAATAAAGGGTGACAGAACTGTATTACTAATATTTTTTAAGACAACTGCAGAAAAGTGCAAAAAATTGAAGTTGGGAAACATAATTTTTTTAGGTTTGGTGTACATTAATTTTTGTTACATTGCTCAAAAAAAAAAAACTTTCAGATATAATTTGTAGACCATTCAGTTCTAGGAAATTTGAAAACAAATACAGGTTTGAGAAATTTGACTTGAATTCAAAACAAAACATACCAAAAAATGTTGCAATTTTAAATAAAAACAGAAAGGTACAAAAACATGTACAAAAGCACATGTTTTGTGATTATAAAACGTTCTTACTTAATTACTGTGAACAAATGTTGTCACTGACAAATTTGTTAAAATCTACCCTGAATGTGTATTATGTATTGTTTGCAAATAATGCTACGTTTTCTCTGTTAAGTAACTGTTTGAATTGTACTTATTTATATTCAGAACTTACATTTAATTAATAAATTATTTACCTTAAATTATCCGCCGTGTGATTTCTTGTGCTTCGTCTATGACGCGTTTCAGAGCTTATGCTCCATCATCAGATATTATTAAAACTATCACTCTTGCGAGATCGTTAAGAAGTTAAAATGCCAAATTTTGCATATGAACCGTACGCGGATTTGGGTGCGCAACCGTTCAAGTTCATTCTGCCACTGTTGGGTGAACTGTTGAACGGGTGCGCACCCAAATCCGCGTACGGTTCATATGCAAATTTTGACATTTTAACTTCTTAACGATCTCGCAAGAGTGATAGTTTTAATAATATCTGATGATGGAGCATAAGACTAACAAACAACTGATTAGCAGACTCCAAACATTCGTGAACAGAAGTTTGCGGAATATCCTGAGGATATGGTGGCCACAAGTTATCTCCAATGAAGAGCTGTGGAG
This sequence comes from Magicicada septendecula, assembly GCA_034769895.1. Lineage (NCBI taxonomy): Eukaryota > Metazoa > Arthropoda > Insecta > Hemiptera > Cicadidae > Magicicada > Magicicada septendecula. The sequence goes on from CM068375.1 coordinate 47,267,569, forward strand.
AAGAACCCATCAAACACCCATTGACATTGAGATGCGTCGTAGGAAATTGAAGTGGATTGGGCATACATTACGACGAGATGGAGACAACATAGCAAGACAAGCCCTGGAATGGAACCCACAAGGTGGCAGGAGAAGAGGCAGACCAAGGAACACATGGAGGAGGAGTGTAATAGCGGAAGGGATGGAGAAAGGAGGGAAGACCTGGCCCGAGATCAAGACGATGGTGCGGAACAGAGTCCGGTGGCGGAAGTTCATTGATGCCCTATGCTTCACTAAGGAGATGCAGGAATAATGATGATGATGATGATGATGATGGAGCATAAGCTCTGAAACGCGTCATAGACGAAGCACAAGAAATCACACGGCAGATAATTTAAGGTAAATAATTTATTAATTCGTACAAGTGATTTGGTTACCATATTAAACATGAATATTACATTTAATTGATGTTTACTGGAACAAGTACAATTTCTTTAATGGAAGAAGTCTCACTGTCAATATGAGTGAACATGTATTTTAACACTATGGAGCTCCTGCTCATACTAGTCATTACATGAGGGAATTTTTTTAATGAACATTTTGCTGGATTGGTTCCCTTGTTAACTGGTCACAACAATCTCCAAATATGTTACCATTAGATTCCTGCTTACGGAGTTGGATGAAAACTGAGGCTTATAAGCAAAAAATAAATAAATAAATACATGAGGTGAACTAATTGCTCAAATTTTAAATATTACTACCCTCATATCAGGATTGTAAGATGGCGTGAGACAAGTGATACAAGAATTTCAAAAACTGAGTTAACAAGTGCCTTGATTTTAATGGTGTAATTTGCAAACATTCATTGAAAAGTAATTAACTTTAGTTTATTTTGTTTTTTAACATTATGTTTAAGATAATTCAGTATAACTTTTATTTGCTTTAATGCTAATATTTTGTTTGTTTTCTTTAGAATTATAACATTTTCTCCCATGTTGTATGTTTAATTGGAGTCAAATTTTCGACACTCTTGTTTCCTTTGACTAGCGTCATTGACAACAGTATTTTCAAAAATATATTCTCTATAAATTTTAATTTTAATTTTTGTGTGTTTACTAGTGGTTTAACAAAATTATCATACACCAAGTCTAAAAAGTTATGTTTTCCGACTCCAATGTTTACACTTTTCAGCAGTTTTCTTGGAAACTATTATAATATAGTCCACAATCATTTTTTGTCTACTTTAGGTCACTCAATATATATGGGACTACTAATTTTGGTCTATGAGTTGGTGTTCTCAGAATTTTAATTTTGCATTATTATACCTTCAGAACAGAAACATAAACAAAACTTTCACCAGGTTATAACTCAAGAACAAAGCATTTCTGGTCCTATTTTTATATGACTCTTTCTTCTGATTTTTAACTCTAGAATCTCCTTGTGAAATATTGTCCTTACCTCCTGGAACATTTGTATAGTAGGGGTGCAGTTTGTCTACACATCTCGTGCAATTGGCAGTGTGGTAACGGTCAAACTTTGTACCATTCCAGAAAAAATAGAGCCACGCTTAAAAATTGTTTAAGGCATGAAGAATCTGATAATGTTAAAATTATGAAAATACAGTAGAGCATCGATTATCCGAACATCTCGGGACGAGGGCCTGTTCGGATAATTGATATTTTGGATAATAGATCCTAAATTGAAAACATTATTTCTCTTTACAGAAAGAAAGATTTTTAGTGCATAATTTTTTATTTCTAACATACCGTTATTTAATTACAGCAACCTGTATACTGTACTGTAATGTATTACTAAGGCTAAAAATCATTTAATTAAAACTCAGTGTAATTAATAAAAGTTAATTTAAACAAAATTAGAGTTAAATGAAAACACTGTACTATAAAATTAATTAAAAATAAAAACAAAACATACAGTACCACGGATTTACACTTTTTTTGAAGAAATGTTCTATCACTGTCTGCTTCAAACCAATACCCCGTTACTACCTCGATACATAATTGTACTTTTGATTGAGTTTGGATACTAGATCATTCGGTTAATGGATGTTTGGATAATCAATGATCTACTGTAATACCATAATGATTAAATTTTTTTCAAATATATCCACTATTTCATTAAATATTAGTTTAATTTGTTGATATACAGTATTTTTTAATTCCTTACACTGATCTGCAGGATATATTTTTAAATTCTGACAGAGTTTACTGCATTTATGATAATCTGTTCAGAAATTACTGTCTTCACCAACAGAAATTGACTAATCAGCAGATGATTTTCAAAGTAAGGTTGTTTTACCCATTAATGAAACATTATTTCATGTCTTTCAATATTCAGATTTTTAATACAGATTTTATAGTCTTGGAATAGTTTTGGGAAAACTTTTTAGTTGACTAAATACAACTATTTCACTAACGGCTCGGAACACAAAGTTCTTTTATGAGTAAAAACATAAAGTTTTACCTTACAACCTGAACCGGTTTTCACTTTTAAAAAGCTTCTTCAGAGGTTCAGGTTGTAAGGTAAAACTTTATGTTTTTACTCATAAAAAACTTTGTGTGTCTGAGTCGTTAGTGAAACAATTGTATTTAGTTAAATAACGGACACGTCATGGACAACGAAATCCAAGAATTTTTAGTTGAATTGTTACTTTCTAATGTTTTGTTTATTATTTTTTTATTATGGTTATTAACAAGTGATCTTTCACCTAGAAAAGTGGTTCTGGGCAAGTGAGGGGCAAGAAAAATGTTATAAACAAACATGGGCAGTACAGACTGCATAAACATTTCATTAACATCTATGTGTAGGTTGAAGAAGACTTCCGATTCCATATGTTAATGTACACCACCTCGAGAAAATATAGGAAAATAGGAGAACTATTAATAAAAGCTTACAGAAAAGTATGGATAAAAATGTTTGTTATTCTTCCATCTGCTGAAAATTAATAACTGTGACTCTATACAGGCCATCATCAAAACAAGGCTAAGAGTACACTGTGTGTGCCAAAGAAAAGACTAGCTTGTAAAGAATAATTCAGAAACAACTGGAACAAGGGAAGAATATCAAGTTTCCTTTGGTTAATCAGTAAAATTTGATGTTTCATTTGTTTTCCCCTAGAAGTTATGCACACGGTTATACTAAGAACGCAAACTTATGATTATAGTGTGCAGCAGCAGATTGTCTTTTGTGTGTGTTATTCTGATAAATTCATGTTTATAATATCAAAATATGTATAATATTTACTATATTTCTTCCGTCGTGTGACTTCATGTTGCGTTCGATTGCTTTACATGTTTCAAAACATATGTTTCATCTTCCGAAATAAAAAATCACTCAAAATGAGGTCCTTAAATATTAAAATTGCAAATATTGAAAACAATTCCACACATATCCCCATTACATGAGCGCACATTCGAGTGGGATCGATCAGACACTGTCTGTTAGTAGCTATTGTGTAAACAGGTTTATCGTGGTATTGTAGAGTGGGTTTGATTTGAAGTTTAAATGATCATTTAGCACGAAGTCACGACTGTGTACATCATTGTAGGTTCTATATATCTCGAATTCTTTCAAGGCGTTCATGTAAGCACCTTTATTACAAACATATATAGGTTTCAATTTGGAATTAAAACTTGAATATTTATGATTTTCATTTATCAAGTGACGTGTGTAGTTGGATTTTATGTTGGATAGTGTTGTCTGAGACTTCAAATTGTGCTTTGGTGTGTGTTCAATAAAACGTTTTTGGAAACCCCTTCCCATTTGGCTGATATAAAAGCATTCACAATAGTTGTATGATAATTTATACACCCCCGTTTTCTTTTCTAAAGGCATAGTTATTTTGTTACGAAGTATGTTCATAAGATTATTGTTGGTTTTAAATATTACAGTTGTAATGTTATTATTTAATACACTAGTTAACATTTTTGGCATTATGTTGGTGTACGTCATTGAAATAAAAGTGTTTTTGTGTCTTTTTCTGTAAGAGGTTTAGGTCGCTTGTACTTTTGTTTTTTCAGGAGGTTGTTGATCAAGGAACTATTGTAGCCATTGGCTTGAGCTATGTATTTTATTGTGTTTAGTACGTCATTGAAATCCTCGTCGTCAAGAGGTACTGTTAAGAGTCTGTGTATGAAATGCGTAAATCAATCGAACACAACACGAAGTCATACGACGGAAGAAATATGGTAAATATTATATATATTTTGTCAATAAGTGACTTGGATATCTATTCAAACATGTTTTATAACATCAGATAATAAGTGCCGATAAAGACTTTGGCCATTTTATGGTCAGGCCATACAATACATATAACACATTGATGAAACTACACACACACACATAGAAGTTGTCAAATTTTTAATCCATCTAATATCGTAGAAGATAGTTACGTTGCTAACATAGCTTTAACCTACATGTTTATGTATAACATATTTCTTGTAGAAAATACTTGGCTGGAAGCACTCTTGTAGGTGAAAAGTCATAAGTCATAGCCATTTTCAATCAATAGATAATAAAAAAACTACTAAAAACTATAAATTCAGCTTGAAAGGTATTAAAAAATTATTATTAAATTTGTACAAGTTTTGCAAGTAAAGTGTATTTATATAAAACAATGCTACATCACTAAAAATCTAGTCACTAAAAAATAAACGCTATATGTGGATTTAATCATGTGGTACACATAATCTCACATTAAAATCATTGCCAAGCAGCTGAATTTTCTATGCTGTGAAGGTGTCATGTATTCTGTAAAGAAACTAATTCAAATTGATCAGTGAACAGACAAAAAAATGCAGTAAATGTATTAATCCCATAAAAAGTTTAAAAAGTATCCTCAAAACCATTCTTAAGAGACGTAAAATAAATTATACTAACAAATTAATGAATATATAGTACGCCCTCTGTAACCCGGCACTGCAGTAGTCCGGCCCCTCCAGTAGTCCGGCATTTTCAGGTGGGTGCTGGCGAGTGTGGAGGGGGAAACAAGTCATTGACCATAGACATCAGTTGAATCATTAGTCCCTCACTGTGTACGGTGCTGTTTATTTGCAGTTGTTCTTGGTTAAATTATTTGCCATTTTACATAATTTAAGATCATGAGTGCAAAATGTTATCACAATGCAAAAGAAAATGTAAAACATTAACACTGCCAGTACAGGGTAACAAAGATGAAAAAAAAACAGTTTATGGCAGACGATGAAATATAAATGTAATGACCAGAGAAGATGAGGAGAAGGAGGAAGAGGGACAAGCAGTGACAGCTGATCATACAGTAGGCCATGATATGACAGTTGTAGCGGGGCATTTTTGGGCATACCTGGGGTAATAACAGAATTTGTATTTTTTGTTATAAATAATAAATAACTTGTTGAGTGATAGGAAAATTTTGTGACCGAGAGGTAAATTTGTTATTGTGGAAGCGATCGCAACGTGGCAGCATTGACTGTGAGAATTGTTTAATAATTGTGTGGACAGTTTAATAACAACTGCAAATGTACCAGAATCAGTTCAAGGACAATGACGAACCCGGAAAACGTAAACACGTTATGTAACAACAAATGACATAATCGTGTCAGGCGATGTGTTGCGTCAGCAACTTACATAACAACTGTGTGTCATCGGTTCGTCAGAGCCTATCCTGGGTGTGTCACGCCAGCAACATTCTGACACAACAGAACAACAGTCGCAAAACAACATCTGAGTGATACAGACGCTAACCACTGTGCGTCGCCGGTTCGCCGGTTTTCGGGCGAAGTTATTGTGTTCGCCGATGCGCCCGCAACATAAAAAATGTAAAAGTTTTTAAGATTTGATCATCTAAAACAGTATTTTTGAAACCGAATAGATACAGTGAGAAAATAATAAGTAAATAATCATGTAACAGTTCGGCAATAAATCAGTGTGTGTATACGAGAAGACATTGTAGGAGGGTACCTTCAACGTAATAACAGGAAAGTAAATTAACAAATTTTATTATTTTCATACAGTACAAGAACAGAGGGGGAAAATTAATTTAAAATATGAGCTCTAATGGGAATATAACTTGTCTAATGTGAAAGTGTGTGAGTGTGTATGGGTGAGTTTGAATTACGTAATTACAAAGGCGCTGGTTTAAGTTAAGAAAAGTTAGTTGAGTATTATTTCTTTACAGCATTTGTTTTAGTGTTCAACAGTTTAATTATCAATAATGTTTTGAAAGTTGTAGTCAGAATAAAGCATGTACACTGTCAATGTTAAAATAGTAAAAGTATAAAAGATGGGAGGAGTAATTTTGTCATTGTCGTTAATATGCAACAGTAAAACTAAATTATGAATAAACACAAGTTTGTTTGAGTATAGTAGATCGAAGTAGTCATTTCAAACAACCAATTCTGTTCTTCTAGTTCGCTGATACGAACCTTGGTAAATTATTTTCTTGCAGTTGGCAAGATGGCGCCCGACAAAGTAGATAGTACAATTTTGACAAATTCGAAATCACATTATATTTAGTTATTAATATCAATAAAACGAAATATCACACAGTGGACGCCTTCACAACTTCTATTAAGTGGGCAGAAGAAAATGGCATGTCTGCTTGTGAAATTCTCGTGTTTGAAAAAACTGCAAGAAAACGCATTTCAAGTGTCATTTCAAGTCAAGAAACAGAAGAAAATCGACAGTGTTCTCATTCCACTGGAATAGTACTGTAAATTACTCTGCGAGTTTCATTTTTTCTATGTTTGGTTAAATTATAAAATAAAACTGATTTGAATAACTTTAAGAAAAAATAGAAGATAATTTACTATATTTTTAATCTGATGTTTTAATCAGGTGTAAGTTTCTTCATGTTTTATCATTGTGAACAATATATGCTTCTTTTTGTCGTTTAAATGCATTTTTTTCTAGTAACTGTACACTAATCTGGCATTTCCACTGATCCAGCACTACCCTGGTCTGATATCTACCAGATTAGTGAGAGTGTACTGTAATATTTAATGAAATACTGATTTGATTTTATTATAAATTGTATTCATTTAGAAGAAGAAAAAGAAACAACACATTTTTTAAATTTAAATTATTCTAATAATTTTTACACCTCTGTATACACAGTAGAGCATCGATTATCCAAACATCCATTAACCGAACGATCTATTATCCGAACTCAATAAAAAGTACAATTATATACTGTACTGTACAGTATAATGTACTGGACATGCATAGGCATATTGGATATTTATTGAGCATAAAAACTTGTATACTATAAATTACTATAGTGCTGTACAGTAATAAATAAACACTGTAGCAAATAAACATCAACAAACTTTGATAAACACATTTACAATTGATAAACAAACTGTGTCAATGAATGTCTCTTGTCACCGAATGTCTGTTTTTTAATTAATTTTATAGTACAGTGTTTGTCATTAAACTCTAACTTTTGTCATTTAAATTAACTTTTCGTTTTTATTAATTACATTCAGTTTTAATTCAAAGATTTTTAGCCTTAGTAATACATTACAGTCCAGTATACAGGGTGCTGTACTTATATAACAGTATGTTAGAAATGATTTTGTAATAAAAACCTTTGTTTTTGTAAAGGGAAATAATGTTTTCAATTTATGATCTATTATCCAAAATATCGATTATTCGAACAGGTCCTTGTCCCGAGTGGTTCGGATAATCGATGCTCTACTGTATATTTTACTGTAACAGAACTTATCAGACACACTTTGTAGAACTTTGTTAGAAGGGGACTACTGATAAGACACAATGGCTAGTACTCTTACTAAATCCATCTATTTTTCCGTCATAAAACAAGCACTGTTCAATATGACTATAGACATGAAGAAGATAGTTTCAGCTGTTATACTATACTATACTATATATACTGACCTAGAATTGGTGTCCAGTTTTGAATTAACCCGCCAGGACTCGCGCTATGAGATTTTCTCTCTCGTTCTGACATAACGAGAGATTTTTTAGTTCACAATTATAAATGACGATCGTCGCGCTCTCTAGCTGAGTTTTATGACCTTCACTAAGGGCTGGTAACAGTATCAGTGACATTAGTTGCATCTGAGCTCTGCTAGCGGTATTTTGTCAGCTTACGTCATCTAGTGTGAGAGATTCTCATTGCGAGAGTTCTCTAGTTCCATTTTTGTGTTCAGTGTGAGAGCTTTTTTTACGGTGCGAGTTCTGACGTTTAAGTTTCTTTTCACATTAGTTGCAGTTATTGGTGTGTGATTTCAATATTTATGAGGTATGTCCTGTCTTACAACAATTACACTATATAATAAATGATGCTAATAATTCTCATTCTGAATCTTGCAGCCTAGAAAGATAAATATTGTTATTTTTTCATTTTAGGATGATGTCCTGTGGTAAAAGGTTAGCTGAATTTGGTCGGCAAAGATATTTGGAACGACAAGGCGAAATTCCATCCTGGACAACAGCAACGAAACCATTGGAAGACTTAACTGATAACACTGGTTGACTGGATGATCCTGAAAGTGATAATGAGTCAGAACAATCATGAGTCAGATTCTGAGCAATCTGGGGATGAAGAAGACAATCTCTTACCTTCGGATTTCATCCTTGGAAAAGACAAGACGTGTTGGAACCTTCATCCTTCACATACAAATGTTCGAACTGGAAGAGAAAATATAGTAACTCACCTGCCAGGAGTGAAAACAATGGCAAAAAGTGCAAAACTCGTATAGACTGCTGGAAACTTTTTTCCCAGACTCTCTTATTGAACAGATAGTGGCGTACACAAATAAATATTTAGATAAACTGCGACCTCATTACAGCTGAGCTCGTGACTAACGAGAAATGGATACAGCAGAAATTTTAGCCGTAATTGGACTATTATACTCGTATATGGCAGGAGTGAAGAAAGCGCAGCACCTCAATGTGAAGGAGTTATGGGAGACCGACGGCTCTGCACCTGAGTGTTTCAGAGCTACGATGTCTAAAGAGAGATTTCTACTTCTATTGCGAGCGTTACGGTTTGATGATATTGATACTCGTGATGAGAGAAAGAAAACTGACAATTTAGCCTCTATTCGTCAGGTTGTTGAGGAGTTTACAAACCAGTGTAAAAATTGTTATCAAGTAGGAGAGTACGTAATGATTGATGAAATGTTGGAAGCCTTCAGAGGCAGGTGTAAGTTCCGGCAATATATTTCAAACGAACCAGCAAAATACGGAGTAAAAATCTATGCTTTGATGGATGCAAGAATGTTTTATACGCGAAACCTTGAAATTTATTGTGGCAAACAACCTGAGGGAGAGTTTAAAGTTGACAACAGTGCAAGTGCAGTGGTGAAGCGTTTGGCCGAACCAATTCTAAATACTGGACAAAATATAACAATGGATAACTATTTTACCTCAGTGCTGGCTTTGGAACTTCTGAAACATAAAACAACAATTGTAGGAACTATTCGGAAAAATAAGAAGGAACTGCCTCCAAGCTTTCTGAATATGAAGTACCGTGAACCCGCAGCTCTTTATTTGGATTTCTAAAAAAAGGTGTGTTGGTCTCTTACAAACCAACAAAGAAAAACAAACTTGTTTTGGCCTTTTCAACTCTACACAAGGATAACAAAATTGAAGAAAAAACCGGTAATGCAGCCAAACTAGAGATTATAACTTTTTATAATGTTACAAAAGGAGGTGTGGCTACTGCAGATGAAATGAAAGCAGCTTATTCTGTGTCCAGAATAAGCTGTAGATGGCCATTAACAGTGTTCTTTTCTCTGCTAAATATAGGTGGAATAAATTGTCAAATTATATTCAAGCTGAATACAGGAATTGTAGAAGAGTGAAGATTATTCCTAAAACAGGTGGCTTTGGACCTGATGAAATGTCATATATTGTAACGATACAATTAAGCCAAATCCCGTACCAGTGATAAAAAAAAAAGATAATTCTTGATATAAAAATACTTCATATAAAATAAGATGTTTAAAAAATGATTAAAATGTAAATACTTTGACACGACGTACAACGATATTACCCAACCCAAGTGATTGAGCCAACAACATAAACATAAAGAAGGGAACCACGTAACATACTTATGATAGACAAAACGATGAACACAGAACTAAAGAAGAACCAGAAGAAGAGAACAGATCCCTACAATTAAACAGAATTTAGACCAGAAGAGAAGAAGAGGAGAACCGAACCAATATGAAGACTATTGAAGATGATGAAGATGAAGAAGAGGAAGAATGAAGAGGAGACAGGTTAAACCCAAGGGGACACTAACACACATATATATATATAAGGGAAAGATAGTATACTTAAAGATAGAATACGGTCAATTAACAAAACACAAATAACCTAATATTGTTAATAGTAAATGTCATACTAAAACAAAATAGTGAGAAATGGTAAAGTATAGGGATTACCCATTAAATAACACTAATTACAAAACAGTGAACCAAAGTGAAGTGCTTTAGTGAAGTGTAAGTACCCTAAAAAATAGTGAAAGTCGATGTGAAACATTCAAAATAGAATGATAAGTAAGCAGAAAGTTAACATGGCATGATAGAACAGAATTAAAGTTTTGTTATTAAAATTAAGATTGCAAAGAATACAACACCCCATGTTGAAAGGGGAATTAACATTCATAATTTTATGAAAAGTGACAATGTTTATCACTTTAGTTTGTAACTCAAGAAAGAAATCAATGTTAGTACTAGTAATAACTAACGACTTGTAAAGAATAGTTGTTTTAATGTTAAAGGAGGAATATGGCTGAAAGGAACCTACAGTCCATAAACCTAATTATGATATTTTAAAGGAAGAGCAATGAAAATATATGTTGAATAGTAGTTCAAACACAAACAAATAAAGTGAAGCCCATCAGGCTGAATTCAGAATGTAATTTAAAAAGAAAATACACTAAAAAACAATCATGGCTGATTTTGACTATGAAGACATTTAACTGCCAAAGACATTCAAATGTAAATTGTATCAATTTCACAAAAAATCTTACTAATCTAAGACCAGTGAATAGACAATAATTATATATCAGTTATTTTAACACAGAAATATTATTGTAATAATTTAATTTAAGAAAGATATGTTGTTTATTAAATGTCAAATAATTAGACTATAGTTAATGTATAACAGAATATGACCTTATGAGGTATCATTGTAAACTTTGAAAGGAAAGAAAAATAATAGTGATGTCATTTATTATCCCAAAGGAATTATAAAGGAATAAAATCATTAGGAAAATACTTAATAAATTTGAATAAAAATTCAAATATTTTAACAATGTCTTAAAGGAGTAATTAACCAATCATCGAATTATGGTTACTATGACAATGAGCCGTTGAGGGCTTATTTTCCATTAAATTATATAGACTCTGAAAAAACGAAGCGTGGGTAAGCGACGCGCAAAATTGGAACGATTAAAATTTTGATTTAAACAGTTATAAAAAGTCGAATCAGTGAACCAAGATGACCCAAAATGAAGAGACGTCGATCTATAAAGAACACATGATGTCCAGGAACCAGATTAACTAAATTAATTAAAGAAAAAACCCAAGACCAGAAAACCAGCCCAAATTCGAAGAATATACGACTATCCTGATGACGACGTTTCAACGTGAGATGAACTGATAAGTACCGAATAAATTCCTTATTCCCAAAACCCTAAATTACTTAAATTATTTTCAAATGATAAAATTTCTCACTATTTAAAAAGTAGTATTTTCTTTCAAAGGTAAAGGCATAATTTACTTACATAAAAAACATTTTTACTAAACTCGATATAACCTTATTTGAGAACACAATTTTTGTAACAGAAATACGATACTACCGAACAAATTGTATAAACACATTATAACTTCTAAGTACGTATAAGGTATGGTAGTGTACTTTTTTAATGTAACCAATGTTTATGTCTATTTTCATGATCAAAAGAACCCCAGATTTTAAACATTGTAATTTATTAAAAGTGACGGATGCCGTCTAGGCAACGCTAATGTTTTTGAAATCAATTTTGCCAACTCTGAGATATTTTGTGTTTCAAGCTCTACGCCGGAGCCAATGTTATAAATTTGTTTGTAATTCATTTGTCATATTTATTGATGACCCAATTTGTATTAAAAAATACAGTAAAGATCATTATTATCTTGTTATTTCATAGGATTTTGTAGAATATATGTGTGTTAGCGAAGTTTTAAGCAACAGCCAACTAGCGCTCGTCACGAGTGGACGAGTTGACAACCTGACTAGCAGCGGGAACAATTAGAACGCCACAGCTGTCCATGCTAATATCACGTATTATCTTAGAAATTAAATATTTTAATTGTTTTAACAGAAACAATTTGGCGCCACCCGGGAATAGCAATCCCTATGAATTAACAGGTAGGTTGTACTGGTAACATTGACAACGCTACGGACTCCAGTAGTGACGTCGATTTATGTAACGACCAGTGTGAGGCAAACACACTACATTCACACTAATACACCCTATAAACAAGTGTGATACATTTTAACAGGTACACCCCCAATAATCTCGTTACAATATATGCAAGATCCCAGATACCAACAATGCCGATAGAAGAGAGAAAAAGAACGAAAAGACTTGCTGGAGTACAAGATGATGAGGCAGCTGGGTCTAGTGAAATAAAGCCTGGGTTTTGCTATTACTGCCCACGAAGAAAGAACATTGAAACTAAGAAAAGTTCTAGAACATGTAATAAGCCTATCTGACCTAAACACACTATATATACCTGTAACTTATGTGCTGATCAGTCAGATAATTGATAGACAATGTCATTTCTTTAAATACATGTATGTTTCGATTTTTTAATAAATTTATAATTTACTACTTTTTGAATTTTTGTAATTTTCTATATTTGAATTTTAGTTAAAATAAATTTTTTTGTATAAGTGTGCAGTTTATTACATTATTTTGAGTTGTAAAATTAGTCACTAATGTTTAGTGTTAAGTGTAAGCTAATAAACACGTAATTATTTGGAAAATAATTTTTTTTTAATAACCTTGATATATTAAAGTTAAAAAAAATAAAAATACATATATTAACAAAATAAATATTAAATAATAGAATTTAATAGGCATGAGAGAAAGACTGACGCGCGAGTTTTCCCGTGCGGAAATAGGCGCGAGTTCTTATGGGTTAAATTCAATACAGATAATTTCTGTTGTTCAGCAACACAAGTGTTTAACAACAAACATTATTTTTATCGTAGAAATTTGAAATTGTTTTGGATTAAATATATAATGATAAGGTTAATTTTACTTCCATGTTCCATAAGCAAATGCAATTATGGTCATGCCGAAAAAAATCGTGTTCAAGATAATGGCAGATTCTGATTGTACTACCATCAAAACATGAAAAAAAGTCATTTTTCGAAAAGTGTCTGTGTGTAGAATTTTTTCTATTGCAAACGATAACAGCCGCAAATTCAAACAGAATCAAATAATTTTTTGCATACACCCATGAATTGTAGAATACTCAAGGCCTATTGTTTTTGGTGAAGATTGGTTAAGGGAAAGGGGTAGTTTACTTGCAACATTTTATGTTTTAACAAGTAAAGTGCTTAATTTTGATAAATAAAGTATCCTGAAAAGAAGGTCATAATAATCCACTGTAGAAAGGTAGACGAAATATCTATAAATAAAAATGCTAGTTGAAGGGGGAGGGGGTAATTTTTTTTATAAATTAAAATGGTAGTTGATGATGGAGGAGGTAAATTTTTATAAGTTTTGTATGTGTAATACGTTATTGACAACAAAGAAGTAGTTTCTATGGAAACATTTCATTTCACTTTAACAAAATTCTATATTTTTTCATTTTAATTTAAATCATGTATGAGAGAAAATATATCGTTCATGGCAGGCAAGCATATCTCAATTATGTAATGTTTACGTTTCCATTTTATTATTATGATTACCGCAATAAATAGGCAGGCAAGACACACACACACAATTCGCGTTATTTCTGGCCTCACTCATTTTATTTTCTTACATTTGCACGCTTTTTAAATGGAAAGTGCCGAAACCCACACCAACGCAATGCATGCAAGCCGAAAAAGTGTCCAGCATGGATAGCGATTTGCTTCCTGTGGATCGCTGGGCAGTGTAAATGCACGTGTTTACAGAGGAACGGTTCATAGACAGACTTTTTGTCTTTAGGGAATGAACCCTCTGCAAGATGCTCCAGTGTCCATGAGTGACTTCGGAGCGCTTCGGAGGAGGGATGATTATCTGCGTAGTTCAGTTTCTTTATAAGAATAAAGTAAGCCTACCTAATTTTTATGGATAAAGTGACTGAAAATAACATTATATTAAACAACTACCCCATAATAACAAAAATATCTATAAACAGTGAAATTAGTTTGAGGGTGGGCGATATTTTTTTAGAAATTACCGAACCGAATTCAAATAAATTATTTTAAACATAAATCCTACAACATGGAAGTCATGTATGGTTCTCCATACCGATTTTTTATTTATGTCATGGGCAGCAGTATAACTAATGTGGGCCCACAGAGCCTGCAGTGCAGGGCTCCTTAAATTATTAAATTACACAGTTTAAGAAATAGTTCAATCATGTCTGACATATATGGTTAAAGGCAAAGAGCTGTTCAAACCAGTACTTTTGCCATATATGCCATTTACGTTTGGACAAGTCATAACAAATATCTGGTGTTCACATAACCAGGTTTTGATTAAATTATGTCCTAGATTTTACTGTTACAAAATTATGGTTGAACAGACAGACAGCTACTTGTCTCCCAAATGCGTGTATGTTTACCCCCCCACCCCCCACCCATCGTATTCTAGAACATGGTGTTGTTCAAAATTATTTTTAATTACCTTTTTCAAATTTATCAGGATTGATGTCAATGCCTATGATTCTTGATGCCCCGGAATGTTTGCATCCTAATATACAAGCAAGACCGACACCACCAAGACCCCAAATGGCGCAGGTAGAACCAGGCTCAACCTTTGCAGTCTTTATGGCCGCACCGTATCCTGTTGACACACCACAGCCCAGCAGACATGCTCGTCTGAAAGGCGCCTTACTATTTATCTAAAATAAAAATGATTACTCTTTTTCAGAACATAGATTAAAACTAAAAAAAATGTTGGAAAAAAATTTTAACACTACAAAGTCTTAGTAAACAGGAGATAATAACAATAGAATGAAGGGCTGAGCAGATTCTGCAACATGGTATTTCCATTATTGATTAGTGAATTCCATCACAATAATTTAATTTTGGTACAAATGACATATAAAAAGAAATATGTAAATCACCACATCTGGTATAATTCTCCTCCTATTAAAAATTTCTCCTCTGACCCAAGGCAAGTTTTTCCATAAGAATCAGATAGAAAGAATTATCAGGAGGGACATATGCAGCTATAATTTTAAAATATTATGAAAGTCTTTCATGGATGTGAGAACTGGATTCTTGAACATCAAAGGAAAACAGAAAGTGCGGAAATTTGGTTTCTTGGAGCAGAAGCATAGTCCACCTTAACTGACAGGAAGAGTAATGACAGGGGGCAAAGGGGTAACTAAGTATATTTAATCTGAGGCATACTGATAAATCACTGGAAATATGCTGGCAGGATGAACACCCAAGCCTCTAAATTATTAAGAATTATAAACCTAAATATGGCAGAGGGTTGAATGGAACTTTCTATGACAGAAGAAACCATCAGCTGATGTGTAGGCAGAAGAAACCAGTAAAGGTTTCTATTCTAAAGTTGATGACAATGATGATAATGGTGGTGGTGGTGGTGGTTTTACTGGTGACGACAATGATGATGATGGAGTAGATGTAGAATCCTTTTTATTAGTTGTCAAACTTGAATAAAGAAATTATATAAGTCTTAATTTATTAACCACTATATAAGTGTTGTAATCTGACTCCTGCTTTCAGTATTTAAACCATCATCAGGTTAAAACCGATTATTTATTTAAAGTAGGATTATAAATTTTAATGTGTAATGGGTTACGACATCCAGTAATATATTGTTCCAGAGGGATCCGGAATGTAATGCGTGTGGTGTACGTGATTCTCAACGCATTAGCTAGACTGTCCAGAAGCCGTGCGAACTGTGTCAAGGCCGCAATGAATTATGCTCTAATGTTTTCCTTTATTGTTAATGTGCAGTATGGAACCTCAGCGGGGTATAAATGCAGGTACGCAGGGACGCTCCGTTCAGTTTATTGTAGGGCGGTTACAAGTGATTACTGTGTGCGTTCAAGTGGTTATTAGTGAAGTGTTGTGTTTTATAATCGGGCGGTATAATCGTAATACAATTGTGTTTTATATTAGTTGACATTTTATTGCGTGTGAATAATTTTTTATTTGATTTGTTGTAAGAGACAGTGTTGTTAATTATGAACTGTTTAACTGTGAAAATTAAAGCTGGTGATTAGTGACTTAATTGGTGTCTTGTATTTTGTTTTCCACTGTGCCTATGATGATCAAGTAGACCGTCATAACAATATATTAAACTAGAAGGTGCTTAGTGAAGACAAACATTGCAACAAAGTACGCAGGAACTGTTACGATTTAAAACTACATTAAATATTTGTTTAAATACCAGCAATAATGTAAAATAAAGTGAGAAATATTGCCCCACACAACACAGATATTATATATACACGTCATGTAGATATTACAACGATACATTTTGTGTATGCAGGTTGTAAATACAAATTAATTTGTGTTTGAGGAGCCCCACGTTCTTGGGACGCCAAACTTATACAATGACACAATGTATTAAATATCACTATAATATTGACGACTCGGAACACAAAGTTTTTTATAAGTAAAAACGTAAAGTTTTACCTTACAGCCTAAACCGGCTTTCACCTATAGAAGGCTTCATCAGAGGCTGTCGTTAGTAGCGCTGCTCGTCTTGTTGGCGACGAGAAAGTGTTTCGAAAGATTGAAGCTGTGTGTGTGTGGTGAGATGTGTTCGAATAATGCGTGCGATTTGAATTGTGTCTGTTCGTTTAGGATGTCGTTTTTATTTGTTTTTGTGTGTTTGTATATTTCTAATTGTTCTAGAGTGTCTAGTTTTCGGCCTTTTGTGTGTACGTGTAGTATGTTCATGTTATTGTCGATGTTTTTATATGTGTGGTTTGCTTCAATGAGGTGGTTTGCGAAGGTAGATTCTGTAGTGGTGTGGAGTGCTTTTGTGTGTTCAATGTATCTCTGTTTGAAGCTACGTCCTGTCTGGCCTATGTAGAATTTACTGCAATTTGAACAATTTAGTTTATATACACCGGGTAGATCGAATTTGTTTTGTGCTTTGGGCATGCGTTTTGATAGTGTGTGTTCTGTTTTGTTAGTAGTTTTGTAAGCGATTCTGTATCCTGCTTTTTTGAATTTGTGGGCAATTTTTTCTGTTTGTTTGTTGATGTATGTTAGTGTTATGAATTTGTTGTTTTCTGTCTTTGTCTGTTGTTTGTTTTGTGTTTTGTGTAGGAGTTTACTGACTATTGTTCTGTCATAACCGTTAGATTCTGCTAGATATTTTATCGTGTTTAGTTCGTCTTTGTAGTCTATTTCATCTAAGGGGATGTTGTTAAGTCTATGTATCATGGTTCTAAAAGCAGCTAGTTTGTGTTGTATTGGGTGATTGGAGGTGTTGTGTATTAGTGTGTCAGTTGTAGTTGGTTTTCTGTATATACTGAATTTGTGCCTGTGTTCTAGTTTTGTGATGGAGAGGTCTAAGAAGTTTATGGTATTGTTGTGTTCGTATTCGGCAGTGAAGGTTATGTTTTTATGTATTTTGTTTATGTGCGTTAGTAACTGTTCACATTGTCTTTTGTTTCCCCTGTATAGTATTAGAATGTGATCAACGTATCTGTGCCAATATAGTATTTTATGTGAGTGTCTGTCATTGTTTGTGAGTATTTTTGTTTTTTCTAAGTGTTGGAGGAAGACTTCTGCTAGAATGCTGGATATGGGGGAGCCCATGGGTAGGCCATCGTTCTGTGTGTAGTATTTATTGTTATAAGTAAAGTAGTTTTGTTTTGTTTCCCCCATATCCAGCATTCTAGCAGAAGTCTTCCTCCAACACTTAGAAAAAACAAAAATACTCACAAACAATGACAGACACTCACATAAAATACTATATTGGCACAGATACGTTGATGACATTCTAATACTATACAGGGGAAACAAAAGACAATGTGAACAGTTACTAACGCACATAAACAAAATACATAAAAACATAACCTTCACTGCCGAATACGAACACAACAATACCATAAACTTCTTAGACCTCTCCATCACAAAACTAGAACACAGGCACAAATTCAGTATATACAGAAAACCAACTACAACTGACACACTAATACACAACACCTCCAATCACCCAATACAACACAAACTAGCTGCTTTTAGAACCATGATACATAGACTTAACAACATCCCCTTAGATGAAATAGACTACAAAGACGAACTAAACACGATAAAATATCTAGCAGAATCTAACGGTTATGACAGAACAATAGTCAGTAAACTCCTACACAAAACACAAAACAAACAACAGACAAAGACAGAAAACAACAAATTCATAACACTAACATACATCAACAAACAAACAGAAAAAATTGCCCACAAATTCAAAAAAGCAGGATACAGAATCGCTTACAAAACTACTAACAAAACAGAACACACACTATCAAAACGCATGCCCAAAGCACAAAACAAATTCGATCTACCCGGTGTATATAAACTAAATTGTTCAAATTGCAGTAAATTCTACATAGGCCAGACAGGACGTAGCTTCAAACAGAGATACATTGAACACACAAAAGCACTCCACACCACTACAGAATCTACCTTCGCAAACCACCTCATTGAAGCAAACCACACATATAAAAACATCGACAATAACATGAACATACTACACGTACACACAAAAGGCCGAAAACTAGACACTCTAGAACAATTAGAAATATACAAACACACAAAAACAAATAAAAACGACATCCTAAACGAACAGACACAATTCAAATCGCACGCATTATTCGAACACATCTCACCACACACACACAGCTTCAATCTTTCGAAACACTTTCTCGTCGCCAACAAGACGAGCAGCGCTACTAACGACAGCCTCTGATGAAGCCTTCTATAGGTGAAAGCCGGTTTAGGCTGTAAGGTAAAACTTTACGTTTTTACTTATAAAAAACTTTGTGTTCCGAGTCGTCAATATTATAGTGATATTTAGTTAAGTAACGGACACGTCATGGACAACGAAATCCAAGAACAATGTATTAATTAAATGTAATCTAAATTGTGTAGTGGTATAGCTCATACAACATTACTGATAACGTGTATATTGTAACGGTTCAGAATTGGCAGGCAGAGAATGTTAGTAAAATTGTCAATTCATACAAGGAACAACCTATTGGGAACCCCTGCTTTTACAAAACTGAACAATGTTGTTGCAGACTGTTTATGTCTGGTCAGATAGTCTAGACGTATTACGTAACCGTTGGCAACTCAGTCTCTCTGTGAATAACAGAAAAACACATAATTGCCACCCCAGTTTGCATCAGAGGAACACACACAGTAGTCACTAGTCAGTCTTTGTTGAACCAGCCAAGTAGACAGCAGTGCATTAGCAAGTCAGTGGTGGCCTCGGGCGTGTAAGATGGGCCGAAAACATCGTCGGCCTATCCAGTAAAATAATTATTAAAGTGTGGGAACAATATAGCGTTCAATGAGCCAACTCGTAATTCCCTGACCGCGCGGTCAACTAATCAACTAATTAAAAAATATGAGTGCTTGAGCAAATACATCGCCGGCCAGCTAAATAACAACTATTATTTTAATTCAAAACAATTGTGCAGTGCAAGTTAAGGAACGATAAAGATATTGGTGAATGACTATAAAATCTGAAAATTCGCAGTGAGTTAAATGAAGACGTGGTGAAACAACAGTATGAACACCGGACGGATGGGTAACTGTACTGAACAATTCATTAAAAAATAAATAAAGAATTTTACTTAAAGCACCAGTCCCATTTACAAAGTCATAGTTCAAAATCCAAATACTTTGGGAATGAGATCTCAGTAAGGGGTATGAATCTGTTATTGTAAAAGAGAGCGTGTGAATGCAGAGTACTGGTTTAGTAATAATATAAATCAATTGTAAAGGTAGTTATAAGAATTGTGTATTTTGTCAATTTTTTAATAGACGTAGTCGTTGACTAGAAACGCTGAGAATACCAATGTAGAATAACGTAAATTTTTTGTAATAAACCTACAATAATTTGTTTTAGTCAGCACAAACTGTATTACTATTATTTCGCACTCAAACCCAAATAATGCTTCTGCAACTTGTTCGTCTGTAGAACCCTGGAGTGGAACCCGAAGGTAAGATAAAAAACAAAACTTTTATAAATGTAATAAGATTTATTATTCGCCGAAGAGTTTCAATGTATAATTGGAGTTTAGGTGTAATCATAATAAGAGTAGTCCTTTTATGAATCGTAACATGTTTTCATTTCTTTATTCAAAAAAAAAAAAAATTTTTTTAAATATAATAATATTTACTTCACCCTAAAATATTCATTATCAATTGTTTCAATGTTTCTGTGTTGCCGTACACTCATCATAAAATAAATCTTATATCTTATACTAGCAAAACTCTATGTTAAACATTTCTTTGTTGCACTATAAATTCTCGACTACTCAGTTTGAATGTGTGCTTTATAAGTTTGTTCTTATTTAAATTATTATTCTATTCTTGGCATACGTCTTACCTATATTTTTACTATAAACTAAATCTCCTATAAATAGTTTTTGTTTTCACACTAATTCACGTTTAAAGATAGAAGAAAAAACTTTGCACCAGGCAGTAACACTATTGACTTTTGCTGTCTATCTGGCTGAGAAACCCAAACCAGAAGTAGGTAAGACTTCCAGGAAGTGATGTCAAATTAATTCATCAAATAGTATGTATCAAGTATGCATCAAATAGAACTAAAATTTTAGACGATTGTCACTAACTGTGTGCCAACATCACATAAAAACAGTTTTTTAATTGAACTCTTCTAATCAATTTATTGCACAGTACCTCTTTCTAACCCCCGCTCCAACCACCTTACATTTGTTACGCTACCACCTTAACAGTACATCAATGCCGAGTTTAATCAAATAGGTAATGAATGTTTAAAAATATCATTGTGAGGCATTTCATATTATTTGAAGTTAAAAACTGTGTTGTTTCTTAATAGTTTTATACTGAATCAATTTTATAGTTTAAAATTTTTATTGTGCTGTGTTTGGTCACCAGAGTAAACCTAAGATTTCAATTCAGCAATCATAATCAATTTACCTTTTCAAATTCCAGATGGATACTAATATAATATTTATTTTGGGTATTTCTATGTTGTAAGCAGGAATACATAGACATGAGGGAGTGGGTAAACAATATGTTAAAATTGTCAGCACTTGTTTAAACTGTTATGAGTTTGTATACCTTCTTTGTGTAGTTTAATAATATTAAAACAAATATCAGAAGTTCTAACACGTGTCTAAGATGGTTTCGCCTCCTCTCTGAATTCTAGTCTGAACACAGCAAGCTTGCACACAACACTTTGTCAAAATACAAAAGTCTGTTTGGTATGACCATAAGTTAGATACACTATGTGTACAAATATATACAAAACACACACACATACATACATATTCATAGGTTTCAAATATAGGAATATAACCCAATTTCGACACAGGAATTGCTGTGCATTGACAATCAACGGGGTTTGGTCAAAGAGTTCATGCAATTTTGCAGTTTCCACTGTTACAAGTGTCCAATAAAAAAACTGTTTTCATATGATGTTGGCACACAGTGACAATCGCCTAAACTTTTAGCCCTATTTGATGCATACTTGAGATTTCACAGCTAACTGAGTATGTTGTCCTTAGGTGTATTAAGTCAGTCTATAAAACAAGATTGAAGAACGTGGATTAAATTTTGTGTAAATTGGTGAAATAAACTGCTCTGTTCTGGTAAACATGCTTCTGGATGTGAGTGAACAAGTCGGTTTACAAGCTTCAAACTGCCGTAAATACGTAAGTCAAGATCATGGTTGTCAGATGAAGAATATCTTTTTGGTGTTCCACAAAGTTTTGTTAGGTGCAGTAGTAAATAAAGAGATTTTATTATTTAGCTATTCAGACATTTTATGCCATTGTATGAAGGTATTCATAGAAAACGGCCAGATTTATGGAAGAATAATTTATGAAAATTGAAGCACCTGGATGAACGTCATTGCGTGTTAAGAATTTTGCCAGGCTAGGGAAAAGAAAACGTCGTAATGATGACACAGCAACTGCAGTATTCACCATATGTGTCGCAATGCGATCCTCCCAATAGTGATAATTCCCATAAAAGGACAATGTTTTGCGACCATTGAAGATTTAAAATCAAAATCACTAGGCGAGCTCAAGGCTGTACCAACAAGTGGAAGCCTTGAAATATTTTGAAGACTGCAAAATGGCTGGCTTAATCATGTTACATTCGACTGAGACTACTTTGTGGGGGGCAGTGTAAGTGTCAGTGAATGAAGGCATATTTTCTAAAATAAACAAGAACTGCATGAACTTTTTGATAAAACCTTGTAATTGCTAATTGCATCCAGTTTCTAGAAACTTAAAATAAAAACACAACACATTAAGAAAAAAATTAAAAGATGATTACAAATGAAAACAGATGAAAGGTAAATGATGTAAAATTAAAATATTGCATTGCCCAAGGATAATAAGGAAGAACTGCAGTAACTACAGACACCTGTAACTAATGTTTATGAGTTACAACAACTCTGATAGTTTAAACATTTTTCTTGCCTCCAGAACGGTTAAGACTATAAAATAGGTTAATTACCTTCTGTCAACGTTTCTTAGAATCCTTTTCGGGATAACTCGAGTTTCGACACCAATGGTGTCATCATCAGATCGGATATGAATAAGGTTAAAACATTATTGATGTATATACATCTCGTCAAATATTAAAAATTAAAAACAACACATACATTATACAAATAATAAATAAAACATATTATAACAAAATAACAATATAACAATGAAATACAAAAACATGCGGCCGCAACGAACCTGCACAAGAACGCCCTCACGGTAAGACTAATCAATGCCGGCTTGACCTTGGTTCAATTTTATCGATCTGATATAGCCGATTTCTCGTTCTATATGATCAACTCTATTAAATAAAATATTATTTGTATGTATTGCTGGTTCATTTAGGAAACGATTGTGATCCTCCTTTATAGCTTTATATATCTCGAACCTTTCAAGGGTGTCCAGGTTTAGTGACTTTTTACATTCATGTAGGATATCTAAAATGATCACCGATACTCTTTATATTATGGTAATGTAAGCTTAAATGTTCTGCAAATGTAGATCTCCTTACATTTGACTTGGAGCTTGGGATATGTTCTTTGTAGCGTAATTTGAAGGAACAGTTTGTCCTATATAGAACTGTGTGCAATCAGACCAATTAAGTCTATATACACCAGTACCGTCAAATATATTGGAGGGTATATTTTTGTTAGTAATTGTAAGTTTTTTCTCAAGTTTATTACTCGCCTTTGAGGCCAAAGTAATATTTTGCTTTTTTAATTGGTTTTTTAAAATATGGTGTAGAATTTCACCATATTCTATTGCAATGTATTTGTTTACTTTTTCTTTGGATACATCAATATTTATTGGTTTATTTTGTTTTTTATTAATTATTCTATCTACTATATGAATTTTGTATCCATTGGCTAACGCTATGTGTTTGATAATGTTTAGTTCATTGTTATAATCTTCCGTAGATAGGGGCAATGCCAGCAATCTATGAATCATACAACTGAAAAATGCCATTTTATGTGAAACATAACTTGTGTAATATGTTATATTATATAACTCTGATAGGAAAATGGATAACGGCATACTACTGTACTTTAAACAGTCTACATCTTCCACATAATCAAAAAACTGGAAAGAAACAAAATTGAGTTAACTTTATAATGCATTCCCAGTCATGTAAATATTACTGGTAATGAAAAGCGGATGAGATAGCTAAGGATGAGATAAGATGCTGTCCCCAATAGAGGAAAGTGTACATCACTACTGGCTACCACTTAGGATTACAACACACTCACAGAGACGTGGAAGGATGCATTTTTGAATTCAACCAAAGGTTCAACATACAAGCAGCATGTCAGTACACAAGATATCTTCATATATAGAAACATCCCTAGAAGTGTTCAAACTTTTCGCCTCCAAAGGGAGACTTGGCCATATCGTAACCCAGTCATACTTGTACAAATTCAACTTGACTCAAACTGCTACCTGTCTACTATGTCATCACCATGAGGAGACCTTACAGCACATATTAGTGGATTGTCAGACAGACATCCCAGGAGTGCCAAGACTCAAAAAAAATATGGATGCAATATTGAACGACAACTCATATTGGACAGTGGCGAAGAACATCTACAGGAGACATCGTGTCATCGGAGAACAATCCGGAAACACATAATAATAAGAAGAAGAAAATAGATAAGGAATTGAGAAATGGTAGACAACTGAAACAACGCTCTACAGAGTGTAGGAAAAAAAATAATTCAAAAAAACTCCCCCCCCCCAATTGTGTCACTGATGACTAAATGTTGTCATTAAAGTAGATTATGTAAGTAAATTTGATATCAGGAAAACAACTGCTGTGTTGCAAAAAGTGAGCAAAAAATTATATAAGATAAAAATTACTTTCACACACACTGATAACACTGTGAGTATTATCACAGTAATGCATATTGATAAGACGAGATAAGATACAATAATCGGAAAGTAAAATATTTACCTTACAAAGTCCTGACTCATGAACAACCGTGTACTCACTGAATGTAGAACAAAGCATATAGTGCGAGAGCTTTTGTCCTTTACATGTGAATCTTGTTGTACCATCCAACATTGTCGACTTATACTGGCAAAGTACATTGATTTCTATTAGTTTTTCATATAATTATAAATATTAATACAGACATTCACTCACGCATAATTACTTCTATAACACGCATGCACTACACCTATAACAAAACACTCCTCCCCACCCATCACCTCTCATCACTGTATGGTTATATGGAGACTGATTCATACAAGCGTCTAGCGGATTGAGTTTATTGAGGATGTGGAACCCACAGCTGTGCATGGTAGGGCGAGACAACACCATCTCTGTATCAGTTGATGCTAGTGCCATTTTGTTGGTGTGCCACGGTATCAGTTTGGTTGAGCTGTAAACTATTCTATGTCATTAGCGCACTGTGCTGTTAACTTGGTTATTTGTTTATGTAACTTAGAGAAGTTCTAAAATAATTCAAACTAAAACTTAATTCCAGTTTATAATATTTATACGTGATTTATTAATTTTAAACTGTGTTTCTCTTTAAGCTTACAATAATTTTATGCACTGATGGAATCAATATGAAAAGCTAGGCAGGATTCCAAATAACTGTAAAGTAATGATTTGCACTTGGAATGGAGAAAATGACTACTAATAACGTCACATTAACTAATACATGTAAATGAATAAAAAATTAGTAGTTCTAATAAACATTTTGGTTATGATTGTTTTTATAATTCACTGAAGTTTTAATTTTTCCTCCAAGGCAGAATAATAAAATTCTGTCAAAGGGGTGCTAAATAATTTCACTTCATAACAATAGCATTAAAATGTTATTAAGTACAGTGTTTATCTTGAATTGCTGTGATGGATGAAATCTTTTTGGAAATTGTTTAAATACTGGGGATCACCTCTAATTGCCATAAAATTTACACTTATCACAATTCCATGATAATTGGGAAAGCTGCGATTAAATTAAATATTAACATTATATATTTATATTGTTGAAAATAGAACGCTTGTAGAAACAACACTACACAAACCAAAAGCAGGTTATAGCCTGTACGTTAAGTTTACAAAATACCTCGCTGTTGATGAATTAGTTGTTGTTGGGCTCCTAGACAGAGAAAGATGGTCTTGTCTCCCCTCCTCTACCCCATTACCAGCAGCGGGTTCCACATCCTTGATAAACTCGATCTGCTAGACAATTGTGTGGTGTTACAACAGGCTAGAGAGCACAACAGGGCATGGGCCAAATAACTGGAGGAAAATGAGTGAAAAAAGGTTTTGTGTGTGTGTTGTGTTTTCATGATGATCCTGTGTAATATACCATATTGATTTTATTCTATAAGTATATGTATTTGTCCAATGCAAATTTTACAGGTTTATTCTGCACCGCCAGAGATATAAAATGCAAGGCTCATTCAAATATAAACCGGATTTTTTTACACAGAATTATTGGTGTGAGATAAAATTACAAAAAAATATCTTATTTCTCTACATAGTTTCCTTCAACAGAAATACATTTTCTCCACTGGATAGGTACCTTCTTGATCCCCTCATCAAAAAAAGAAGATGGGCGCTCCAACAGCCAATTGCACACATACTGCTCAACCTCTGCATCGTTGTTTAATTTTTCCTCTCCTAACGCTTCCTTCAGCACACAAAACATGTGGAAGTCACATGGAGATAAGTCTGGACTGTAAGGAGGGTGTTCAAGAGGTGTACAGTGAATTTCAATGAGTTTACTGCGAGTTTGAGCTGCAGTATGCGGCCGTGCATTGTCATGGAGAAGCAGAACGTCGCAAATTGGTTGCTGGCGACATTTGTTGTGATAAGCGGCCCTGATGTCATCCAGCAGCTGGCAGTAGTACGCCGCATTCACCGTCTTTCGATCGTGAAGGAAATTAAACAGCATCATACCTCTTGAGTCCCAAAACACAGTTGCCAGAACTTTCCCTGCTGACAGGCGAGTTTTGGCCTTGACCAGCACCCCCTCTCCACTTATCCCCAACTTGCGTTTTCCATCATCATGACTGCTTCAAAATTTTTTGGCCCAATCAAACACTTGTGTTCTTGACGGAGTAGCATCTCCAAACTGTGCATGTAGTGTGGTCAAAATCTCAGCTGATTTGACCCCTTCATTGGCGAGAAATCAGATAATTACCCGTTGTGCAACAAATGAAGGTACCTCGTGCTCAGACATTGTGATACTGACACGGGAATGTGTTCTGCTGGCATGGCTGGGCATTCCATCACCTCCACACATCCCCACCTAACTACCTCAAGCGCCTCACCTCACTCACTCCACTTCCTGAGTCCACACAAAAAAAATCCAGTTTATGTTTGAAAGACCCTCGTAAAAACATTTAACGGCCACAAACCCGCGGCCACAGATATAATTCATAATAACTTTTGTAAATCATCAAAAGACTTGACATATTTATTTTTATTCACTAAAAAATTATATTTTTGGCAAGACTCGATAAACTGTAATTAATATTGGTTTACAATTTTGTAACAGCTCTATTAAATAATTCAGTCAAATTTGAAAATAAAAATTTTAAACTCCTTGATCACTTTGCTTGAACGTTCAGTGCAAATTCTTTTTAATGATATGTAACATTTCATTATAAAACCACTTTGATTTTTTAATTTTGTAAAAAAAGCTTTTGTCTTACAATCTGTCTAGCAGAAATGTAAATTTCAATTAGTCTTAAACTTTGATAAATCAGTTGTTAAGTTTTTAAAATATAATTTTTTCATTTTAAGCTTTTATTGCGTCTAAAATGCCCCTCAAAATTCTGATGGTGCAACTTTGCCTCCCCCCCCTCATTGGAGGCATCCTTACCTTATGTACATACAAAACGTGTGTCCTGTGTATCCTGTATTCTGTTCCCTAACAGAACTTCAGGTTCATTAAATAATGACATTATGGTATTTATACAGAGGTGATCTGGACAACAGTACAGACCACAACCATACTCACTAGCAAACACTCACTCACACTCATCCCAGTTTATATTAACACTACTTATGTTAACTTATTTTTACCAGAAAGCCTTTTAAAAATAAAAATCAACTTTTTATATTTACCACATTAAGAAATAGTTCGCATAAGTTTGTTTTTGTGCTTTTACAGAATCTACATTCACCACATTGAAGCATAAACAGAGGAATCACATGATCGCCTGTAAACAAGACAAACAGACATGTTTGTGGTAAAAAATGTTTGTTCCCCCCTTCTCACTCTCTCTCTCTCTCTCTCTCTCTCTCTCTCTCTCTCTCTCTCTCTCTCTCTCTCTCTCTCTCTCTTCACATGCACACATACACACCCAGCTTATTTTATGTTGTAGTGAGTGTATAAAACAAATGAATTTAAGTAAATTATTATTTCAGTTTTATATTTTTGTTCACCTTGTTATTTGAATCAGCAGTCTCTGTAATTGCAACTTTGTCATGTTTACTTGCTGAATTGCTACTGTCATGTTCCGGACGAGGCTTTTCAGTGTTTCCACCAGGCCTGTGTCATGGTTTAGGCAGTGGTGGATTACCAATTGGGCCCGGGCCCAGGGGCCGCAGGGCCAATTTTTTTTCTAATGAGAAAAACTGTAAGTCAAACACGCACTTTACTACCACCAATAATTAATTAACAGTGCAAGGCAGTGACTAATATCAGGTTGATAGTCCTAGAGGTTACTAGATCAGGATATGTCCCTGGGTAGACAGCCCGTCAAATCAGTCAGTCGACAGTCGACACTGGCGCGTCGTCGCGTCGGTCGTGGCGGTGACGAGTCACACTCTCCCCTTCCCCTTCTAACTTACAGCCAGTAGACCGGCGGCGGAACAGTAAACAACAATGTACCTGTCAGTTTTGAGGTTATTTTAAGTTGGAAAGGTCTAAATACGTCGTAAAAGCTCTGTAGATGATACACTTTGTGTTAACTGTTTTTATTATTTAGTGGAGTCATTTGAAAGCCATTTATTTATGTTCAGATATTTGTATTCTTTAGCCTGGTTTGTTTTCTGTGTGTCAGTGTGTGTGTGTTGTTTTGTCTGAACATCTTTGTCTTCATTGAAAATGAGTCAGAATTTGCACACTGCAAGTGGAGCTTATAAATGCAAGTTGAAAAAAGCTAAAGATGATGCTCACTCAAAATTGTTACACAAAACTGCTAAGTTGGACAAGTTTTTGAAAGCAGTTTCACAAAGTACTGGTTCAAATTCTACCGATTCTGATAAGTTTAAGGATCCTCCCCCAACTAATTTAACAATATATTCGGATTCTGATCAAAAACAAAATCCAAATTATTGTGAAGTAAATAATGAAGTTGTAAATGCAGCAGATTTTAACATAGGTCTCAACGCCCATGTTGTAGCAAAGTAAATATTGACTTTAATAGTGTAAATACTGTTTTATATGAAAGTGGTGATGTTAATGATCGGGAAGTAGCAGATACCATTCTCGATAGTCAATGCTTAGAATCAGATAATTCAAAAGTTAACTGTAACGTGCAAAAAGAAATTGTTAAATTTGATTTAATGGACCCAAATTTTTGGGAACCATTGACGAACGAGCTTAAAGATCATATAATTAAAAATCTTCCAGAACACTTGTCAAAAATAACTGATTGTGATTGTGATTTTTCAAAATCTAGGCGTATTTATCCTGATAAGACAAGGTATGCTAACAAGAGTATGTTGTTTACTCGTTTGCAAAATGGACAGTTGAAGAAAAGAGAATGGGTGATATATTCTAATTCAAAGGGATCTTTTTATTGTGTTCTGTGCAAACTTTTCCATTCAGACGAGACTGTAAATTCTTTTATTCATGGCTTTTTCTCATTTTTCTCATGTACTCCAGATGGTTAATCATGAACCCCCTTCCCTCCATACATATTTGTACCACAAGTTAGGAGCAACTGCTCTATTGGTATAATGCATTCTCATCTCATGCTAGGAAAACATTTTTAAGAGTTCCAGATCCAGGTCATGGTGCAGGGGGGGGGGACAGTGTCCGGGCAAGCCCGATGACTGCCTGATACTCTCTGAGTGCTTGGTAGCTTTCTTGGTGCTTTTATAGGATGGGAACCTCCTTTTTTATTTATTTGGTGGAGGGACAAGATGTAGCATTCTGGCTGGCTGAATTACAGAGTGATTCACTACAGTAAGAAGGAGGAAGTCTCTGGGGACCATTCGCGTGGGCAGGCAGGATTTGCACGCCCACAATGGGTTGTTACACTTCCGCCAGCTGAGTAGGCATTGCAATGCCAGGGCATGCAAGACAGTGGAGGGAAAGAAGTCGCCTGCAAAATCTGGTGCTTGGCACACCTAAAGCGGGCACAATCCCTCAAGCCATCCGTCATCATGCAATTTTTAAAAGTTATTTAGTAATAAAGACGTTTGCTTAAAGCTGATTTGTTGTAGTTAAATGAAGCTGGCCTTAATGAGTTCTAGTATTTAGTCAAAATATATTTTACATCAACATTCAGTATTAAGTAAGTACATAATATTTTACCTGGTTGGAAAGTAGTAACTCCTTCACCAACACTCTCTATGATTCCTGCTCCTTCGTGGCCCATAATACATGGAAATGTTGCTTTGATTCCAATGTTGTACAGACCGCTTACATCAGTGTGACACACACCCGTTGCCAAGACCTTGATCCTGATTTCATGTGCTTTAGGAGGATCGACTTGGACTGTCTCTATACTGAGCGGCTCTTTGGGTGCCCACGCTACCGCTGCACGGCACTCAATAACCTTTCCAAAAAATTAGACCTTGTTAGATTACAGTTTTATTAAAAATATGTATATATCTACTTTATTTAATAATTTAAAAGGATTCTTTTTTTACCATCTTCTTACTGTGTGAAGGTTAGCTTACTATAAATGAACTAATTATATAATAATAGAAATTCTTTCAGTTCCTTTCCATATAATCTCTGTGGCATGAACTCTTTATAGTCTTTCAAAATATATTTGGACGCTTCAGTGTCATTTGTGGAAACAATTTGGTGGTTATGGAGAGTCGATTAGGGTTTAACTCTTTAACCATAGTTGATTATGCTCTGAAATGATTTTTTTTTTCCATGCCATTACTAAACAGAATAAGTAATTCATATGTATATTTAATAATATATTAGTTTAACACTACTTCAGAAGCACTCCTATGTACGATGGTGGTGGTTCGAAAGAAGTTGGATCAAGGCACCAGAAGATTTTTGTAACGATTTTTATATAATTTAAAAATGCATTGCTGACCACAGAACAACATCTGCTCCCTGACATGATATTCCTAATTAAATTCATGGAAAACAAATCCACACCCAATACATATTGTAATTAACCGCGGTGTGTCCACTACTGTTCAAGCCCGCGATGGAAGCCAATTTGTAAGTAAACCGATACGTACGGTCTAAATTCCCACTGTTGTATTTGTCGATTGTGTTGTATTAATTTAATTGTATAAATTCTCGGAAATATTTGGAGTTGTGGAATATATGGATGTACTTAATTAATGTTAACTTAACTCTTTAATAATTATCAGTGTTAGTGTGCCTAGAACTTAAATAACTTAAGATTTATTCTACAATTTCATCCAACCCTATTATGCCTTGAAGAGAGTTCTGTCTAATTTTATATTTTTACGCTCCCTCTTTGGTGTCAGATAATTCCGCTATAAGCGCTGTAGTATCGGCTCAACGAAACTTGTAGGTTATTCGATGTTTATATTAACTATTTATTCTCTACTTATTCAGTTACTTTTGTTCCAGTTCACTAAACCATACTCCAAATAACAAGGTGTGACAAATATACAAAGTTCTTTATTTGTGTATTCAATTCACATTAACTAAGATATATCCTAATTAATATATATTGGGACTATAGATTCAGGTATCGATTGTTGATTATTTGATCCTTTGTTTATATTTGGTTATATATTATATTTGATTTGTATTTTATTTATTTCAGGGTGTGAAGGTTCTTGTAACTGTGGGGAAGACTAAAAATACATAATAAGAATGCAAGATTTACAAAAATTATGTGTTGTGTATTTAGTATGATTAATATAATATAACTTTACCAGTCTCTAACGAAGCAAATCACGTAAGCGGTTGATCGCTGAATTCGTTGTTCTGGTCAATTATGAAGTACAGTTTTCTTTCTTCAGTTTAATAAAAGTAATTCTTGTCCTGTCCACTTCGGAATACAGCTTCTGACTTGTTTTACAGCCCGATGGATGTTTCTTCTACACCGCCAGGATCCAAATAGGTTCTTCCTTCGGTTGAAGCAGTTAGTGTTGTTCCGTATATTTACAAGGTTATAATTTCTGGTGTTGTGAATATTATGCGTTGTGTTACTATTAATGCTTTATATTTGATTAATTTTTCATTAATTCCCTTCGGACATGGGACAGTCCAAGTTTCTTCTTGTAGAATTCAGTGATTTCTTCTCGATTATTATTTCATAATGTATCGTAAGTTATAAGTGTTTATTTAGTATTTTTGGCTGTTAGGCCTTTTATTGTAAATTGATCTACCTGTGGTTATGTCTGTTAGGCATCTATAGTCCCTTTTATATAAATTCGTACATACAATCAAACTTAATTATTAACATTTGTATAAACAATTATTTTTCTACATCTAATAACAAATTTATCTTGATCTCTTGATCACAAACAACAAAATTCAAACTTATGAACATTGGTTAACTGCCTCACACTTCATTCTATGACAGTCATTGAATAACACTATTTGTTTCATTATTTTTCATGAACTCAACACATATTTGATATAACATCACATACACTTTATCATAACATTTTTGTCATAATATAATACTTTTTTAACACAAAATTCTTATCTGTTATTACCATAAATTACGTCATTGTTTCATTTTTCTGTTTTGTTTTTTATTAAACATATATCCTTAGCTATTATTTATTTTACAGGTTCGTTTATTCTATTCAACACTACCTTGCATTCTTATTTAATTTTGTCTATGACTATAATTGTCATAATTGGGTCTCTGTTCTATTATGGGATTAAGTATCAATTTATTTATCAATCTGTGAATCTTCTTTTATGTGACATAAATGCTATCATTTTTGTTGCGTCACATATGCTTCCCCTCCTAAAAAAGTTTAGTTTACCTGAATGAAGTTTAGGTCAAATAAACTTGCCTTTTTCACATGCCTTTTCTTAATTTCATTGTTAATGGTTGACGATGGTCTTCTCAATGTAACTTCATTAGACTAGTACTAGTACCTTTTTTATTTAATAACATTTCATCATTTTATTTAACATTCTTGATTCTTGATATATTTTTTTTTTCTGTACACATTATTTGTTGGTAACTGGCTACACTATTCACTGATACATTAGTTTTACATCTCTCCTATTTATAATTACTATAATTACTGCATTTTTCATTATTCTTCTGTCAACACGCTTCTTTCTGTTTTCTTCGTCCTATTCCTTCGGAAACTGAATTTATTTTTGCGACTATTCTAATATTCCTTAAATATTTAATTTCCCTAACAATCCCTAACACATGCGTTGGTACAGTTCAGAGAGGCACTGTTTGGCTTCATACTCTGCTGCCCACACTACATCTTAATATAGTACTGCTGGAATTCATCTACAGTCAGCTATAAAATATAATAATAATCTCCTAATAATCTCTTTAATCATTTAATAATAAATATTTGGGAAAAGATTTTTTCTTTGTTGCATTTATATTTTTTCATTACTATTTTCATATTTCGTAGTTCCATTTTAATTCCTTAAACATTCGTTAATATTGACTTTGACAGTTATCAATTGTAATCATTTTTGTTTTCATTTTTGTTGAGATTGTAATGTTATGTATCTTCTTCGTTTTTTTTTTTTTTTCTGATCTCAATATTTTTTAATCAGTTGTTGTGTGTTGATCATTATAATTGTATTTCTTACTAAATATATTCCTTATACTTAATTATTCTTCTCCTTATCGTATTTCACTATTTTGGCTGTTTATTTTTTAATGAATTATGTTCATAAATACTCTTTCCTTCTTGTCTTCTTTAACATTATATTAGTTACATTCAATCGTTTACTGAGATTGTTCCATCATGTGGCAATGTAGTATGTATTTTAGGTCGTATGATTTTTTTTTTTTTTTTTTCTTTATTTTGGATAAGTAGGTTTGAGGTAATAACTTTTATCTTGGGGTTCATTCTTCATTATACACATTATTTCTTTATACATATAATAATAATAATTATCGTTTTCTTCTGTAATCTTGGGGTTTTCTTATTCATTATACACATTATTTCTTTATACACATAATAATAATTATCGTTTTCTTCTGTAATCTTGGGGTTTGTTATTCATTATACACATTATTTCTTTATAAACATTTAACAATAATTCTTGTTTTCTTCAAAATCGATAATACGTTGTTCTTATTGTATTTCAGAATTTAGTGGTAATATTCAACTCAAATTATTTTTAAATTCCAAGTAGTTTTCTTCAAGATTGGTAATAAGTTGTTCTTATTATTTTTTAGAATTTATTCATTTATATTTCTTTTTGGATTTAGTAATTTTTTTTTTCTTACTAAATTCGTTTTATATATAATAGTTATTTCAAATAATTTTTGTAAGTTGGTCTTACTGTCTTTTAGGATTTTGCTGATATATATATGATTTCGTTATTACTATTACTGTTTACATGTTTCTGATCCTCTTCTAACAAATCTTCCCTGATATTCTTTAAATAGTGGTTATTAATTATGGTTATTTTATGATTACACTTAATTTTATTTATTAATTGTTGTTCCCCAAGATTACGGTTCAGTGACGGGTATTCATTAATTTTCACTGCCTCTATTAGTTTAAATGAGGGCTTACTCCCTCTTCTCTATTTTCATTCTGATTACTGTGTTGGTTTTGTACTGGTTCCGTGCGATCCTCCGTATTATGTTCTGCTATCCTATAATTTCCATCATGTGGGTAGTTGTCTTCATGCCGAGATTGGTCATAATGGTTGTCATATCGGTGACTCCTTGGGTAGTATCGTCGCTGATTACCTTGAGGTCTGGAGTAAATATAATTGACGTTATTTCTATAATTATTGGGTCGTCTGTCCCCATCTCCTCTATTATTGTGACTATCACGATAATTGTAATTGTTATTGCCGCGATAATTATAGTTTCTGGAATTATTATACGTATTTTCATTTTGTGTTCTATTAGTATTAACGTTATGCGCAGGTCGATTGCGATCGTTATTATGAGAATTGGCTGGTGGCGCGTTATTATCATACTTCTGATATTTATGATTTAGCATTCTATTTCTTTGGTATTGGTTCTCGTGCTCATAATTCTCCAAGAATTTGGCCATGGCTGGAATCGTTTTGATTTGACTACACATACGCGCATTCTTTATCCCTTCCTCGTAATGATAGGATAGTTGTATTACCAAACATTCTTCAGGAATTCGGGGCTCTAAGTTCCGCGCCATACATACTTTTCCTAAAAAGTATGAAGTAGGGGACTGGCCTACATTTGTTTCGTATCGACCGTTACTCAAATTATTCCTACTCATGTTCTGGGTCGATTCCGACCAATACTTCTCCTTAAATTGTTTTTTGAACTCAGTCATGTCCAGTATATCCGGGCGCACCGCTGTCCACCAATTATCATAAGTATCTTTAAGCGTTTCATCAATCATGCTTCGTATAATACTCCAGCGACTCTCTCTATTCCTTATGATCACCTCTTCCAATCTCTTTAAAAATTCCATGGGATTGCGCTTATAATTACGAAAATTAATCGATTCTCTGTTCTCATGGTTATTTGTATGATTAATTTGGCATGTCCTATCCCGCCATGAATCTACTTCCTCCTGTAATTGTAACTCACGCCTACTAATCTCTTCTATTTTATTTTTATTGGTATTGATTTGACCTTCCATATTATTTAAATTGCCATAGACCCTTTCGAGTCGTTCGCCCATGTCTGTCTGTATTTGCTTAATACCTTCCTTATTCTCTTCCCGTACCTGATGTACTTCGTTTTTAATTTGCTCACATTTTTCGACAGTTTCCTGTTGGATTTCTTCGACCAATGTTTTATTCTCAATTTTTGTGTCATTAATTTTATTCTGTAATTCTTCACGAACCTGTACTATTGTTTCGTTAGTTTTTTCTAATCCTTCATTTGTTTTGGCTATTTCTAATTTCCTTTCCTCATTATTTTGGTCCACCTTCTGGTTAATTGTCACATGAAGATTTTCAATTTTTTCATTAATTTGTCTTAAATTTTCTTCATGTATTTGTAAGATGTCTTCCTTCATTTGTTTGACACCCTCATCATTCCTATCTAACCTTTCGTGAATTTGGTTCAATCTTTCGTTCATTTGTCTTGAGGTTTCTTTAGTTTCCTCATTTGTTTTATCGAATTTTTCCTCCTGTTTCCTAAATTGTTCCCTTAAGTTTTCCTTATTTTCCTCATTTGTTTTATCTAATTTTTCCTCCAGTCTCTTTGAGTTTTCATTAATTTCCTCTTTCATTTGTCTATTGCTTTCCTCCTGCTTCTTTGATTTTTCCAATAGTAGTTTAAACATTTCCTGTATACTCAAGTCTTCCTTCTGGTTGGGCTTATTTGGTTGATCCCCTTGGGCATCTTCTTCAATCACTTCCTTTTCCTTGTCCACAATTATTTCAGTTTCCGTTATTTCGTCTGTCTGATGCTCCATTTCACTATCTGTTATTAGTTCTATTTCCTGTTCTTGTTCATCTATTTCCTTCTCTGTTTCTCCTGCCCTAATCCTTGATCTACCTCTGGTATGCATGTTTACTCTCCCACAGTTGCCTGCTCTGGTTAAGTAATATTAATATGGTTACAGTTACTTAACTTAAGCCCTACACAAGTTGAGCGCCAATTTGTAATTAACCGCGGTGTGTCCACTACTGTTCAAGTCCCGCAATGGAAGCCAATTTGTAAGTAAACCGATACGTACGGTCTAAATTCCCTTCGGTTGTATTTGTTGATTGTGTTGTATTAATTTAATTGTATAAATTCTCGGAAATATTTGGAGTTGTGGAATATATGGATGTACTTAATTAATGTTAACTTAACTCTTTAATAATTATCAGTGTTATTGTGCCTAGAACTTAAATAACTTAAGATTTATTCTACAATTTCATCCAACCCTATTATGCCTTGAAGAGAGTTCTGTCTAATTTTATATTTTTACGCTCCCTCTTTGGTGTCAGATAATTCCGCTATAAGCGCTGTAGTATCGGCTCAACGAAACTTGTAGGTTATTCGATGTTTATATTAACTATTTATTCTCTACTTATTCAGTTACTTTTGTTCCAGTTCACTAAACCATACTCCAAATAACAAGGTGTGACAAATATACAAAGTTCTTTATTTGTGTATTCAATTCACATTAACTAAGATATATCCTAATTAATATATATTGGGACTATAGATTCAGGTATCGATTGTTGATTATTTGATCCTTTGTTTATATTTGGTTATATATTATATTTGATTTGTATTTTATTTATTTCAGGGTGTGAAGGTTCTTGTTACTGTGGGGAAGACTAAAAATACATAATAAGAATTCAAGATTTACAAAAATTATGTGTTGTGTATTTAGTATGATTAATATAATATAACTTTACCAGTCTCTAACGAAGCAAATCACGTAAGCGGTTGATCGCTGAATTCGTTGTTCTGGTCAATTATGAAGTACAGTTTTCTTTCTTCAGTTTAATAAAAGTAATTCTTGTCCTGTCCACTTCGGAATACAGCTTCTGACTTGTTTTACAGCCCGATGGATGTTTCTTCTACACTGCCAGGATCCAAATAGGTTCTTCCTTCGGTTGAAGCAGTTAGTGTTGTTCCGTATATTTACAAGGTTATAATTTCTGGTGTTGTGAATATTATGCGTTGTGTTACTATTAATGCTTTATATTTGATTAATTTTTCATTAATTCCCTTCGGACATGGGACAGTCCAAGTTTCTTCTTGTAGAATTCAGTGATTTCTTCTCGATTATTATTTCATAATGTATCGTTATTTTATTAATCTGTGTTAGTGATAGATGTAAGTATTGTCATTGGAATTTTATCTTTTTTATAATCGTATCTCTTGATTTCGAATATTACGATTCAATATATTCTTCTTGGTTTTTTTTTAAATCATCACGTTCAGTTTTTACCAAACAATATCTCGTTATTTTTTTATAAATCAACAACCTTCTTCTTAATTTTTTCCCTAGCAACCTATATTAATTTCCGCTTCCACATGTTTTGACTATATAGTGTTTCTTTCATATATTTTTTGTCTATTCCTTGTCAATTTGTTGTCCTATCGGAATGTAATTTTACCGATAGCTGGTTTATTATTTTATACACATCTTCTACTGGTTTTTTATATAATTCCGTTTTTTCCTTTTTTATTATATTTAATCCACCTTCGATATTATTTTTTACCAATCGATATTATGGCATTATGGTATTATTATAATTTGTATAAATTTTATTAAATATTATTATTAACTTAATGTTTTTTCTTCTTTCTAGCTCTTCATAGTGCATTTATTAATTATTATTAATTGATGCATCTAACCTTTAAGTTATAAGTGTTTATTTAGTATTTTTGGCTGTTAGGCCTTTTATTGTAAATTGATCTACCTGTGGTTATGTCTGTTAGGCATCTATAGTCCCTTTTATATAAATTCGTACATACAATCAAACTTAATTATTAACATTTGTATAAACAATTATTTTTCTACATCTAATAACAAATTTATCTTGATCTCTTGATCACATACAACAAAATTCAAACTTATGAACATTGGTTAACTGCCTCACACTTCATTCTATGACAGTCATTGAATAACACTATTTGTTTCATTATTTTTCATGAACTCAACACATATTTGATATAACATCACATACACTTTATCATAACATTTTTGTCATAATATAATACTTTTTTAACACAAAATTCTTATCTGTTATTACCATAAATTACGTCATTGTTTCATTTTTCTGTTTTGTTTTTTATTAAACATTTATCCTTAGCTATTATTTATTTTACAGGTTCGTTTATTCTATTCAACACTACCTTGCATTCTTATTTAATTTTGTCTATGACTATAATTGTCATAATTGGGTCTCTGTTCTATTATGGGATTAAGTATCAATTTATTTATCAATCTGTGAATCTTCTTTTATGTGACATAAATGCTATCATTTTTGTTGCGTCACAATATAAATGTGTTAAAATTATTACTGAAATGCAGCTCGGTTAGCCTACTTTGCCCTTAATTGATTGGAGTAGATTAATTATTATACACAACACAGCATGGTGTCCTGATAATCTTGTAATTATCAATATATAATGTACAGTACAGCCTGACCTCTGCAAACTTGAATCCAGGTAAAAACAGTTTCTTTTTATTTTAAAATTATTTTAACATATAGAAATAGATTTCCTTTTAAAATAGTAATATTTATTGTACAATTTAAACAATTTTATATTTTTTTCTAATACATACCTATTTTTTTTCAGCGGCCTACTGCTAATTAGATTAATCTGGATAATCAGAGTTCACACAACAGGCATTCTACAGTGTGCAAGTTAATTGCAGTGAACGATTGAAATTGTTTCCCTGCCAAGGAAAACTACATTGTTATGTCAGCGTACAAAGTGGTTGGCTAATATAAGAAGTTTGATTCACAATCTGGCATCCAGTTTATACAAGATTTATTATAAAGACTGTAGCAAAGATTATCTGGCACTATCTCCCATGAAAAGAGGGGACTAATCAGAAAATTTTACTTTTACTAGAGCTACGCAAAACAACATCTACTGATAGAGATATAGATATAGAAGAGATCAAAGGGATACATCCTATATCATGTAGAAAAAACGTTAAAAAAATTGACTGACAAGGGATAAACCACTATGTGTAGAAGGTGAATCAAATTTACTCTTTGGCCTCCAGAATCATTGCGGGTGTAAAAAATGAACCTAGATCACATCAAGATACTGCTCTACAAGACAGACAGTTATATCTATGTCATTATATAGGACAGTCACTGTGTTCCCGTTGGAGGAACACAAAAGTAGAATATAAACAAGTGAGATGAGATTTGCGAGGTCTGCAGATGGAAACTGAATATGAGCTGGTACCGGAAAGCTACCAGACTGTACTTACAGAGACTGTATTGAACAGGACACTGGTTGTCCAAGTCTCCCAAGTCTACTCCGTTAGTGTGCGAAGTTTTGTCAATTGCGTGCACGTGTTCCATATAGAGGAAATATTTTGTTATCATGTGTTAGTACCTGTCTGCCATGGTCGATAAATTAAAACAATGGGCCTGCATAAAATATTATGTAAAACTTTGTAAATTGGCTACTGAGTCTTTTGAAATGGTTTGTGAGATGTTTCTCAAGAATGTTGATTAGGTCACACACAGGTTTTCAAATGGCATGCTCATTACAAGGCCAGTAGAATGTGACTTGAGAACAATTATCACTTAGGACAACTTTCCACACGAATTTTTTTTACAAATAATTTGTTCCACAGCTGGTATTACAGAGAATTCTAATTTTTGTTGTGATGTTTTGAGGTGGAGCAAAAAATATTGGCATTGTGGAAACAAGAAAATTGTCTGTTACACACACACACACACACACACCATCCTCAAAACGACATACTGTCTTATGAAGAACAATATGGCAGTTGGGCAGTCGTCCCACACCCACCGTACTCTCTGGATCTACCCCCCTGCGACTTTTCTTTGTTTCCCAAAATGAAGGCTGCCACTTTGACAACACAGAAGGCAACAAAAATAGAAATGTGTTTTCACATGTTGGGCCTATAACCCTTGTAAGCAACTTTGTTCCAAATCTGTCCAACAGCTCCGTTGCTGATCTATTAAGGGACCAGGTTTCAACACCATATGCCATGGCTGTTTTACATAACCTGAACTTTGTTGATTGGTTTATTAACTTGTTCCCCAAAAAACCATTGTAAGGACCTTTTTGCTTGAAGCTATCACTTTCTCAGTTTAGTCGAAGAATGTGAGTGGTGCCTCTCAAGAGATTATCGTTTAGTCTCAGATGTGTTGTAGGATACCTGTACTCATGTCTCATCTCTTATCACTACGTGATGCAAGACATCTCACCTTCGATATGGTAGTGATAAAGAAATACTCAAAAAGTGTATTCTGTTCATCATTCTCTTCAGTGTGTTTTGATATCAGGATTCTTGGTATCCAACTCACACAAACATTGTTGAAAGTAAGGTTTCCATAGGCAATTCCATAATCAATAGACTAAGAAACATAGGGAAAGCTGCATAAAGCTCATCAATTGTAATCTCCTTTTTTTATCAGTAGCAGTTTTCAGTGTTTTAATGATGACAGAAGAATGTCCAGGTCATGCACACCTTTTCTCCCTTTGATAAATAACCAACACCATTCATGTACAATTGTCATTTATTACATTTTCTCTATATGCTATGACTAGCTGTCAATGACTTTCGGGTGAATGGATATCTCTTGCAATTAAAAATCTTATTACAGAGCACATTTCACAACTACCAGAATTTTGTATTGAGTCATCCATTACAAATGGCTACAACAATAAACCTTACAATCAAAAATACTGCAACAATAAAACTCAATACGCAGCTGGCAGAGATGTTGTTACAAACAGCTGACTATGTGGTTGTTACTGGGGTGTTAGAACTTAGATCTACATGGTTGACGTGGACTAATGATTATTACTTAAAAAATGGCCCTCATTAACAGTACACACTTCTTGATGAATATAGGATTAGTAATTACTTTGCAGTATGTTTTTAAATTAATAGTTACTGTACTTCATTTACAAATATGCATTTGTCAATAGCCATTCAGTTTCGGAATAAATTTCTGTATCATGATAATTATTTTACTCCTTCGTTTGTGTGTAATTATGCTAACATGGTTTAATAGCATACTAGACTATTTTTACGTTATTATAAACTGTTAGTTTCACATTGACCATAAATTAATAATAGTTTTTTGTAAGACTAGACCAACAGCTAGACAGAATTTTTTAAATGCAGTTGTGTTTCTGGTGCCATAACAACACATTGACAGATGTCTTGATGCCAATAAAAACTGTCGAAATGTTGACATAAATATTTTGAAAAAGCTTCTAGCTAATGAGTGAACCTCACAAAACCTGTCAATATTTTTTGTTATGATAAACATAATTGTGTACTTGTTGTCAGCTTTGTTATATACAATACTTACCTGTGGCACTTTTGTTTGAGATTTCTGATTTTGAGTTTTAGTTGCACACTTAGGTCCGAACCAACAGGTCACTCTACGTGGCAGTGGATTTTTTGGTGCATCACCCTGCATATAAGTATTTCTTTATATCAAAATTTGCTAGTTCTGAAGATTCCATAATCCATATGACATTTAGGTTAGCCAATGTTTTACAAAGCATAAGTGCTGTGTGCAGATTACATGTGCTGAAATCGACCATACGTATTGATTACCTACCTGATGTAAGAGTTATGGCTGGTAACTCATCTCATAGGTTACAACTGACAATGCTCCATCCTAGTGTTATCCTTCTGCTGCTAATATAAAAGTAATTTGGTTCACGTAAAGTCAGTGTTATTTAGTTACCACTACATTATCACCAAAAAATTTGTATAAGAATATGAATGAAGAATGAAAATTGCTGATGATAATTTGAGCTTGTGTTAATCCATATATGTGAAGCATGCAAAGCTTGTTGAATACTGTAATATGAGAGACACAGTACTTGACAGGTCCAGTACCAATAATTACATACAACTTGTTATATGTCTAATCCATTTGTAGAAAGAAACTTATTGCATTTTACAAAGCAAAGAACTTTGTTATCACAAAGATTTACATCCCAGTCTTTTCCAAACCAGTTTCTTGTTTCATAATTGTAGTCATTCGTATTAGTAGAGTTTATAATAAAACTATCAAAATGTCTGTAATGTAATCACGTCTGAGAAGTTTGTCTTCTTCTTTCCATATATGCCAAACATAATGCATGTCTTGTCACCCATTTCATGTCTAGCACAGTTGCCTGAACTAACTGTATGAGTATCGCTTATAATTGCCAGCTGTCTCTTATAGATTGTTTGAATTCTACATTAAAAGATACTGTTATGACAGTCTACTTGATCGTCGTAGGTGCAGTGGAAACAAAATACAAGACACCAATCACCAGTCAGTAACCACCAGCTTTAATTTTCACAGTTAAACAGTTCATAATTAACAACACAGTCTACTACAACAAATCAAATATAAATTGTTCACACGCAATAAAATGTCACTAATATTAAACACTTAGTGCCAATTGCGTCTTAGTGCCAGTCTACTACGTAATTAATTACGGCCTTGACACAGTCCGCGCAGCTGGCGGCCTCGAGAAGACTCTCGCAAATGCGTCTACAGTCACATATGCCACACAGTTTAGAGCGAGATTCTTCTGGTACATTCGACAAACACGTAGATTGTTCTGTGATGTTGTAACAATACGGTTTTACCAGTAATAATGACTAGTCGATAAGAGATTGATCTACCTGGTGCATGATGTTTGCAGATGACATCATGCTGTTGCTGTACTAGCACAGATGTTGTGGAAACAGTCGAGGGCAACAATGGAGGACA
Organism: Magicicada septendecula; assembly: GCA_034769895.1. NCBI lineage: Eukaryota > Metazoa > Arthropoda > Insecta > Hemiptera > Cicadidae > Magicicada > Magicicada septendecula. Next base: position 47,311,202 of record CM068375.1, read on the forward strand.
GAGGACTTAAGATTATCAGAAAGAAGATGGAATATTTGAGTTTCTGTAAGGATCAAGGCAGTGAGATCAGAATTCAAGAGATAAAGCTGAATGTCATGCATAAGTTTAATTACTTGAACTATGTTGTTAACAGAGATGGAAATCTGTATTAAGTGATAGAACTCAGAGTTCAGGCAAGATAGATTAACACTTTGAAGTCTGGATGTTTCAGGCATCACGTGACCCTCATGGACTGGGTATTTTTTATCTAACTTTGGGGATGTGTTACTGTTTCCCTGTAACCACTACTGACCGTTTGTTTATTTCATATAAAAGCTGTTTTCATCCTCTAAATAATAGTACCGTACACAATATACACACATTTGTGGTATAATGCAAATTGTCGGAGTAAAATAATCAAAATACTTTTTGCATTTGAAAATAGTTTGACATATGTAGTTTAAAAAGATTGGTCTATAGTAATATGATGTCTTACATATAACATGTAAAAATAATTACTATACATAAAATAAATTCAATCAGCGTTTAGAATGTGATTATTTAGCTTTTAAAATTATTTTGCTATCATCCAGAGGCTCGTTTCGTGCGCATTCTCGCCAAGTCATCATGGCTACCACAAATGCTTAACACATGTGCAAGTGCATAATTATTAGCTCCTACATTCGTTATTGAGAGGTGCTGTGATCAGTGGTGAGTTTAACAACAGACAAAATATGTACTAACATAACTACACTGACACCAAACGAATCCATTTTGTTAGACACAAGGTAATAGAGTGTGAATACACAAACGAGCTCTGTTCAGGCACCGTCTACTGCAGCAAACTACTCTACACAAGAATGAAAGCTGTGGAGTAACCAAATTGGATATGGTCAGGAACAGCATAATAAAAGGAGCAATGAGTTTAGTAGTGATACTGAAGAAGATGCAAGAAAGAAAACTACAGTGATATATGATCATGTGAGGAGTAGTGAAAAGTCATATGTGGAGGGGATAAGGGTGCTGGAGGTGGAGGAACAGGATTAGGCCTAAATGGAGGTGAATGTATCGTGTAAGAGATGCCTGAAAAAAAGGCAGCTAACAGTGGAAGATGTACACGATCGGGCCAAATAAAGATGAGCTGTAGAAACATCGAACCCACACAGTGGCGTACGCAGGGGGGGGCTCAGGGGGCTCTAGCCCCTCCCAACCGCAAAAATGTAATATGCACTTCCTTAATTTACTTAGGTCTCGTTTAAAATTAGAAATTTCCATATTTCGGCGGATTTGGATGGGGATATAAATACTAACAAAATAAGTAGTTTATAATAACAATTATTACTTCAGTTATAATTTATAGTTCATTGAGCAGTGTATTACGCTGAGTGTAACATTCAGTAAGCTACCTGTTTTCTCTCGCTCTCGCTCTCATTTGACGGCGCGGTGGCGCAGCCACACGCATGTCAACCAGTGACGTGCCACCGGCCACTACTACCAGTGAACCCTAAGAATTTTTACTTAAGTATTAAATAATGTTTTTATGAAACTTAAATAAGAATATAAACCTTTTTCATAAAAATATTATTTAGTACGGTACTTAAGTTAAATTCAGCACTTTTTTTATATCAGTCGATAAATAAAACGAAAATTTTAATAATGTTCCTAATTTCATATCTTGAATAATGCCGCTGTAATAATGAAAAAAATTACTTTGAAAACACTTTACATCTATACGAAATTTTTGGATAATTTTTTTACTTAAAAAAATAGAATCGTTATACATATTACATATAGAATCATTGTATATATTATTATAAAAAAATTAATTTCTAGAAACAATAATATTTTATTTAAAATGTATCGTATTTTCCGAACGTATAAACATAACTAACCTACCTACCAAATCCTGCACGCCTGCCTGCGGCATGCAGGCCCTTCGAAGCATCCACGCACTCCATAGCGTGCGTGCAAAATTTCGAGTTTAACGCATGCTCATGCAAACAGAAATTCGCTGCACGAGCGCCACGTGTGAGAGGTAGCCTCTACAAGCTTCCATATACTCTCTATTTTCTGCAGTGATCGGAGGTAGTCGTTCAGGAGATACACCACTCGTAGACACGTTGCTGTCATCATCCGCCATTGTCGCGTTTGTGTTTGTTTGGCAGTACGGTGTTTATTAAATCCGCCGTTTTTGTAGTTTTATTAGTGATTATGTGATTGTTTGTTACATCTAAGATGGAGACTAATAAGTCCAAACTTGGTGACAAGACAAAAGTACCAAAAAGGAAAGTCAGAACTTTGGGTTTCTTTGTAACAAAAACTAAATTAGCGAAGTGTGATAGTGTAGCAGAAAGGCCTACATGTTCTTTGTCAACTTCTACATCATCTCAGCAAGATACTTGTGTTAGTGAGGCTTATAGCAATAACAACAATGTTTCTGGGCTTGTTTCTGAATTCTCTGAAAATAGTGAAACTATAATTCTTGGCTGTTCTGACACAAATGTTCTTTCACAAAACGAATCTTTATTATCTTTATTATTACATAAAATAACAGACATTAGTAATTTATTATTACAATATAAATCTCAAATTGATGGTAACCTGAAGTAGACCTATGCCGTTATTTGTAAAAATTACACTGAAGTATGGCTGACCACAAATTTCCTGTAAAAAAGAAAGTGCAATTATGCAATCATTCCAGTATTCTTGTTATCACATATCAATCACATAGAGCAAATGCTGGCCAGGAATTGCGGGTGAAACAACTCTGCAAGCTAAATTTATATATTCCTTTTGTTGATCATTGCGTTGTTGAATTAGTAACTCGTTTTGGACCTGAGTTTGATAAAATTTGTCATCTTCAATTATTTAGGCCTCATTTCATCATTAATGCTACTACTCAAGAGATCAACCAGTCTGTTGCGTCTATCATTTACCCTGACATTTCCAAGATGGAACTTAAACTTGAGGCAGAAATATGGAAGCAAAAGTGGGTGGATGAAGCAGATATGAATGTTCCAGATACAGCTCTGTCTTCTCTCCAAGCTTGCAATCCAGATATATTTCCCAATGTTAGAAAAATTTAAGAAGTACTGTGTGTACTCCCAGTAACGTCAGCTGAGCCAGAACGCTCCTTCTCTGAGGCGGTTGAAGACATGGCTGAGGTCTACAACATCGGAGACAGGGCTTAATGGGCTAGCTTCACACAATATTCACAGGGAAATCGACATCTCTCCTGAAGATATTGTTGAGCGATTTGCCAATCAAGGAAATAGGAGACTGAACATGGCTTTTTAAATTACAAATTGCTTGGCTTGGACACAAATGGTTTACCTATTGTAAATTAATAGTTAACTTGATTCTTATTTACTGTACATTGTTTCTTTTTCATTTTTCAAATCCTGCTGTTAATTTTGTAAGAATTCGGCCAATATGCACTTGTGTAATTTTTCATTAATAAAGTATTAGTAAAATAGTAGTATAACAGTAAGGAGTATAAGAGTTTAATGAAAAACTGTTTTTCGTATTGGCACAATTAGTTAATTAGCAAGGCATTTGAAATATATAGTTGTTAAATACCAACATTGCAAAACTTTATTCCCAGTGCTACTGATATTAATGTATAATATTATAGTATAATTGAAGTGAAATGAATGTGTTGTTAAATATTACAATAAACATACATAATTTATTAAAAATATTTAGTTTTAGAAAGAAAAAAGTATTGTTTTTAAAATTGCTTATTAAAAAACAGAATGAGACATAAGTCCCCCAATCAAGAATAATACATTTTTAATATAGAAAATGTGAAACCTACTAAAATAATATGCCTACTAATAAATTTTAACCATTAACTGGTATGTGTACTGTACCTTATACTATAATTTGTAGAAGAGTAGGGTAAATATATGGACTGCTAAGGTTCAAGCCCCCCCCTCCCAGACTGATTTCTGCGTACGCCACTGATCCCACATAGAGTGGGCATAGATGTATAGAACAAGAAGATGAATACTGCATCCTGCTTCTATATAATCAGTAGTTGATATTTAAAATCTTAAACAAGACGTTGGTAAATAAAGTTAGAATAATTGAAAGAAAATAAACAATTCATTTCCTCACTTCCTCTCATTAACTTGCTTTCATTTATTTTTTCTTACTGAGTGGCCCCTAAAAGTGGAGGGGCCTATGAACTAAACATATTGCATACCCCCCCCCCCAGGTCTCTTCTGAAACAACGTAACATTAAATTTTCAGTTAATACACTGTTTATATGTGCAGCACTCTAATTCATTAGAAAAACACCAGATTTGTAAAAATTATTTTATTAGATTTTCCTAAATTATTGAATTCTTTATCATCATCATCATCAGTGGCGTAAAACCTACTGAGACCCTCTCAGCCATCCTCTGCCCAAGGCAACCATCATCTAGTTGCGGATTCCTGCCCTTTCTGCACACTGCTACACTCCATCTCACCACCTCAGCTTTGGTCTTCCCACTTTCCTTTTGCCATCTGGTTCATACAGGAAGAAGCATGTATTGAACATTCTGACAACGTGACATCCCCATCTAAGTTGTCCTAACTTTATGTTTTTAATTATGGTCATGTCATGTAGCAGGTTATATAACTCTTCAGAAACTTGATTGTGGCATTATTTAATTCTTTAAAAATAGTAAAAGCTGTAGCTGATAATTTTTTTTATTATTTATTTTCTTACGAGAGTCTATTCATCAAGAGAGTTTATAGTTGATTTCTTATTTAATCCTTATTCTTTGAAACTTCTGAAAATATTCTTGTAGATGATGCAATAGACTTAACTACAAGTTAAAGTAGAAGGCATTTGTTCCCTACAGCATTTTCATTTAATAAATGCTATTCTAAGATCCATAAATTCTTGACCTTTTTTAAGTGCTACTACTGGACTTAATGTTGGTTATTCTCTATCAGACTTTTCACAACTACTTTTGTCAATAAAAATAAGAAAATTTAGAACAAGTGATATTATACTGTATGGTATTGTTGGGAAATAAGAACGTACTAGATTTGTTGGTGATTGTACTAAAACACTAGCAATTTGTAATACATACTGGATCCAGTACAAAGGAGTCATACTGGATAAAGTTGGTTGCAATTGTAAGAAAAATATTTTTTAAAATTATATTTTTATCTGTACAGAAAGTGCTGTGCTATTGCAGTTAGGGTGCGGTCACACAGCACGCTGGTTTGAGTAGCCTTGAACATTCAGCAGGTTTAAGCAGTAGAGCGGCATGGAGCTGAGCTGATACTGTGGCCGGACAGAAAGCAGTCATGCCGCATGTTCAGTCTCGGTTTGCAAAATTATTGCTTTTAAGTGAAAGTTCCCCTTTTTTAGTGGAACAGACAATCAAAGAGCATAGACACATCCAATAAATTTACGACGAAATGAACGTGGTGAATTTCATCACCTCTATCATGAATTAAGAAACAACCAATAAAAGTTTTTTGAGTATTTGTGCACATCAGTTGGAACTTTTGGTTTACTTTTAGAAAAACTGCATCTTAAGATACAAAAATACCTCATCCCAGCCAGCAGCTGACTAATTTTTAGTTAATAATTTTTTGCCCTTAAAATATTTATTTGACACATCCCTCAGTACTGTACGTTTGAACTCAGCAGATATTAAGGCCTCGTTATCGAATGCCATGATAAACAATTTTGAAAACTTTACAAAAAGACAACACCGAAGTGAGCGTGTAAGCAGGTAAAATCGACTAGATTGTGTTTATAAGTAGGCTGTAACTGTAAGCAGTTGAGCTGCACTGCAGGTGCTGCTCTTGGTCATCGATGTATAATAACACTGGATTGCCGGCTGCATGTACTGAATTCGGTCCGCTCAACTCTACGCTCGCCCCACCACATTAAGGCAAAAGCCACTTCGCCTGCACACTCGCAGTGTTATCTTAATATTAGTTTAACCGATATGCTAGTCGCATAAACAATATTGTTATGATAATTGTGCATTTTATATTAATCAAATTAAATGGAACACCTGATGCTAATTTAAAAGTAATGTAAATATAAATTTAATTTCTGTTGTTCATAATAGAAGCTCGTACACTTTTTTTCGTTGGTACAGATCTATAAACAACAAACAAGTTACCGGTAACATTAAAGTTATGCATACATATTTTCGCTAACTATACCGGTTTGTTAGGGTGTAATAATTACCTCTTTTTGTAGTAGTTTGTTTTTATTTTGTCAATAAAATAAAGGAAACTGACTAAACAAGAATACAAATGAAAACGAAATTGTTTATTACATAGCTTTACATTTTTTTACATTGATGAATATTATAACCTACCGCTTTTTATAGTGTGTGTTCGTGTTTACGTGTTGTTATGTCGGGTGTCACACTCCGCGCACTTTTTTATACTTACTGACGGCTGGTTCCTCTGCGACGGTGTTGTCCTGCAATCACAACTTAATCTACTATATGTATGTGGGCGCCACTTGGATATTTTGTTCCAAGAAATTATTATTATTATTATTATTATTATTATTATTATTATTATTGAAATTAAATTTTGACTTCTTAAATTAATTATATTAAAAAAATGTGAACAAGACAGTTTGAATTGAAAATAACGTATGTTTAATGAACTTTAAAAATTGTCTGAAGGACTAACGCTCGAATTAACAAAATTGCAGAGTTACAAAAATATTATTCTTGACAAGTTTTTCAATTAAGTATCGGCTAATAAATATTTATTTACTCAGTTGAATAGCATGAGTTTAGTGTATGAAAAATCTTTATACTCAGGACGTGACTCCTTTGAACTACCAAGACAAATCAATAGGATGCTTTACAAAAATTGTGTGATTTGAAGGTGTGTGACATATGTAGTACAATTGTGTGACAAATGATACCAGGTAAAAATTATTTTAATTTTTGAACAACTCACGTTCCGGTGGGTAATTATTTCCTGCACTGGACACTTCTCTTGGGGACGTTTTCAATCTTGCCTCTTCGTGTATACGTTCCTCGTGCACTGGTAATTATTTATAAGTCAAATAACGGTTCTTAAAACTCCGCACGATTGAAATAAGTTTCGCACTGTGTCTATGCTTTGAATTCTGGCGGTGGCGATCAGCTGTCTGCATGGTTTCTCGATTCGGCCGTCACAGCGCTAGTTCCAGACTCATGTAGAAAGCCAGACTCATGTAGAAAGGCACGTGTCAGTAAATCGTTTTGGGAATGTTGTCAAAGTCCGTTTGTCTTTAGCAAATACCAGCAGAATTGATTCTCTCTATTAAAATTCGGTCCTTTTCAGGGCTGCTAGTATTCTGGCTGTGTGCGTTCTATTAAATATGGCGTGTTGCTGCTCTATTCAACAACACGTTGGCGTATACTCCTTGTAGAGGTTAAGTCAGTATTTTGTCATGTACGGGAAAAGCCTTTCTGTGTTCTCGTGTCGAATTCTCGTTCTTCGATTTCGCCTCGGATGTGATGATCAGTTTCGTGGGTGATGTGTCTCTTCTGGATTCAAAGCATAAAGTGTTTTTTGGTCAAATTTCGTCTTCCTTATATACTCTGTAAGGTTCATTGTTTTAATTTTTGACATGAACTTCCGGTGTATTTGTGTAAAAATTCCTTCTAGAACGTTCGAGAATAATCAAATGGAACATCATAGAACAAATTTGACTTCCGTAGAAGCTTTAGAACAAGAACTTCTTATTCTTCACACTAAGGATATTACTAAAATTATTTTATTTGTCAAACAATTTTACATAACTACTTACAACTTGCATGCCATTACTATTTTTGGATTCTCTGCTTTCAACTAAATATAATGATACTAATTACGATTGGTTTTTAACCAATTGAATCTAATAAAATAACATAAAATACAACTCTTACCTTGGAATGTTTTCACAAAATTCTAATTTTCTACTTACTAAAATGTTATGAAGTTGCTTGGTTCTTGCTATAACATTAATGCATAACATAATTATCTTTTCATAACAAAATAAACAAATATTAACACATATAACATATAAATAAGTTCAGTTTTGTGTAGGCATTACATATGGCCTAGGTTTTTTGTCACTGGTTCTTTACAATAATTTGTCTTTTTCAGTATCATATATGGGATTTTTTGGGTATTCACTGAAAGTTTGTTATATTGTTTATCTTTGGTAATACCTGGTTTATCCTGATACTTTTTATTTTTACTGTAAGATTACTTAGCATCATATTGTTTTGCATAAATGATTTGTTTTCTTGGTGTGACAAATTTCACTCTTATATTTCAAATTCTTTAAGAATTAAGCTTGTTTTCAACTGAGCAAGTACGTTTCTAATGTACGTTATAGGATTGTACCTTTTTCCTTTATTTTTTCTAATATTCTGCAATCATTCTGTCAAATATGACTATTTTTGTGATTGTTTTTTGGCCTCAGCCTGGTATGGTATAGGTAAATGGTTTCATAACATGACTGTTAAATTGTTTTAGGTGGTCATATATATAATTATAGTTACATTATCTTGTATTTCAACTTTAGAATACAATTTGGTTGCATTTTGACAACATTAAATTCATAAATATTACCATTTTATAGGTTCATCACATGTTTTCAGTTAATACTGTTTTTGACTATTTTAATTGATTTCTAATCAATTTACAGCTACTCTATTTACGATAATTTGTGTATCTCTGTCTAATTGACATTTACATATAGTTTTTATATTAATTCTATAATAATTAATTTTCACATAAGATCTGAGTGATTGGTCTCAAATCCAACACATTAATATTTTTTGTCATAACATTTATATATTTTTTATTTTAACTTATATCCTTTTTAATGGCGTATTCAAATCATTTAATACATTTATTTTATTTATATTACAAAGTATAATAATGGATCTTGTCCATTAATTCACAATAAATAGTTTTTTGTACCCTATTCAGAGTTTCATTTCTTAATATGTAATGGCCTCGTTTTGGTCATTTCTGAGATTATCTGGTTCTCTTATAGTATATTACTAGTTTTACACTGTTCTTCACTTAAATAATATATATGGGGTTTGAGTCTTAGTCATAGTCTTTGTCGTTCTTTCATGTTGATGATATTAACTATCGGACAATATTACAAAATTTTTCGGATTACTTGGGTTCGATACTGTTCACCTCACTTTCCTCTTATGATAAATTACTATGCAAATAATTTCCTTTATGGAACGTTCTGTGACGTTACAATATGTACAAAAAAAATCTTAGTTTACAGCCTATCTGCATATACAGTAATTACAACGTATCTTACTATTTCTAATCAAAATATATTACTTTTGATATAAAACTACATTTGCTATGAATAACATATTGCAATTCTGGGCTAAACATTGCTAAATAGAACTAACTTATTTAATTTTTGACGCCACCAAGTTTTGAAAACATAGCTGATGATGTCTTTTCTTTAGCTATACTAAAACATACAATTTTGTAAAATAAACTACGGTACCTATTAACATTACTAATCTAATTTCGTGAGTGTCTTCACCATAATCATTGTTAGAAGTATGGCCTTTAAATATGTTATTAGTAAAGGTTCTACACGCTAATATAATCATCTTTTTTATGTCCACATTGTTTTTGTCAATGTTTTGTTTATTTTTAAAAAGGGAGTACATAAATTTTACTATCCTGATTACATCTGAGGAAGCCCTGACCAAATTTCCTTTTGAAATATAATCAACAAAATGGGTGTAAGGGCTAAGGTTGCTATCATCGGCTATCAGCAGTCTTATACATTCCTCACATTTCAACTTAGAACTAATTTTTCTGACAATAAATCCAGACAAGTAGAAACGAATATTATCTTTATAATACGAGCTTTTATTTTCCAGCAGATATTTAATGTTTTTAATGGGTTCTTCATAGACGCTGACTGAGTTTAGGTCCACTGTTTCTTCTGCTTCTGCAAAACTCATAACAGAGTTTTGAAATGTCATGTCAAAACTCAAACAGTTGCTTTTGTCAGGCGCTTTAACGCTGTTCCTGAACATAAGTTTCCTCAAGGCCCATTGGAACTGCTTGACATTAGGATTGTTATTATGTCCCCCTGGAGATCTTACACAGGAAAATAACACTTCCAATTGATCTTGAGAAAACTTGTAAGTCAAAATATACTTGAATTGTAAACTATTTAATAATCTGTTTGTCAGAATCTTTATTGCGTTTATATTCGTAATAAATCCAAATGCAAATGTTTTCCTAGGATGCCGCAGAACCTGAATATTTTCAATTTTTAACGTCGTTAAATATGCCAAAAAACTATCTAACATTTTATTGTCATTTTCTAAATTCTTCTTCTTTGTTGGTTGTTTGAAGTGCTCCCCAAATGGGTCCCTGCTATTAAAATAATCGAATAGCCTGTCTATAACTCTAATATATTCCACTGTTGGTTTAGCACCAATAAAATCAGGATGTTGTTTATACATCAAAAATTCTATGGCGTCTGCTACGCTGGCACTTAAGGTTTGGGCCGCAATTTTCACGTTCATTTTTCTGTTGCCATAATGTATGTGTATGTCTGAAAGGCTATTGGCAAACTTTAATCCTTGTTCTTTTTGTAAAGTGTTTAGCCGTTGAATATATTTAAAATCTATCACACCATCTGTAGATAGTAAAGTACCTTTATCTGCTAATGTGTTGCGAGCCAATTTAATCATATGGCTAGCATCTAGCATTACACAAACTGTTACATTTTCTTTGTTTATTTTCACATTGAAAAAAGGCTTTTCTGGCAATTCGCAACCAAGTTTCGTAACAGCGTTTATATTTGTACTAGTACCATCAAATGTTACATTATGTACATGGATACCTGATTCGTATAATTTAATAATGCACATTTTTATTAGTTTGGACAAAATTTCTGAACTAATCGTATCAATAAAAAAATAACCAACGGCACATCTGAAATTTCCTCGTAGTTCAACTATCTGAAAGACTAGTGCTTCACTAGCTAATGTTTCGTGTTCGTTCACTTTTATTTCATTACCCAAAGTCACATACCAATAGTTCTTCCCCTCTCGTGGATCGTAGATTACTTGTTTCCTTATGCTCATAGCATCAAAAACCAAGTTAACGTGTTGTAAATGTGGCTTGCTTTGAACGTTTTCTTTTAAATATATAAAAATCTCTTCTAAAAAACCGGGTGAGCAATTAAAATTAGAAAGCCACCTCCTTAAAGTTGATGGGTTAGGTAATTGAAAGTTTAGATTTCTCAAATACTTATAAGCTTTGGGACTGTAGAAATAAACGGTTAAAGCAAACTCCTTCATTTTGTCTGAATAAAACCTCTTAAACTTGCTTCTATTATTATTGCTAAAGTTATTAATAATAATTTTTAACGGAACACCAGAAAAATTATCTTCAAAAATTTCTAGTAACCTTTCAGAATTTAATTTTTTCTTTAAAACTAAAATAATATCTTTCATGGATTTAATTTTAGCATCCCTTCTGTGTAAACGCTGTTGCAGTATTTTCATCTTCCGGCGGAGAAATGTTTCAGTAGGCGATATACACAATTGAAAAATAAAAATCATAACTTAATTTTATGTTGTTTATACATTGGCAATAACAACGTTCTTTAATAATGGTCCTTCTTTTTTTTGTCAGAGGATTTGAAAGTTTTGAAGGAACAACATTTTTTCTTTTTGTAGCTATAATCCATTTCTTTCGTAGCTCTTAATCTTGTGGAACTCTGGAAGAAATAATGTTATTATAGTACGGTCTTCCTTATTTTTAATACTGTACTTTCCGTAAAATAATGAAAAACCACAGTTTTTTCTTAGACATTTGCATTTCTTATATTATGGTATGTTGATAATATAATAATGCTATCAGACAATGCACTGTAATAGATAATTCACAGTTTATGTGAAAAAGAATACAACGTCAAAAAATAACAATTTATAATTAATTTAATCAGTAATTAATTTGTAGAGATTTAAAAAAATGAGTGTTTTATATTACTCTAATAAAAGTTATAAAGGAATTAAACGAAATACAGTACTTACCTATAAAATGATATTCCACTGTTCTTCTTGTATCTGTTAGTGCAGTTGTAAGCAGCACAGGAAGTTACCATTATGCAAAACTAATAATCACAATAATCAAAATTACATACAATTAAATAATAAAAATTACATAACAGTTTCGCTAATAAACACGGAAAAATTTCCGAACTGAATTAACTATGTAGTTAACAAAACACGGAAGCACAAGCACGACTGCATACATGTGTAAACATGTGCTTAGTGACGGCTTCTTGCCTTATTGTGGTGGGGGGCTGCTGCTTACCCGGCGGACCGTTTTTTACGCTTTTATTCCCACCTAGCGCGCTATCCAGTGTTATTATACATCGATGCTCTTGGTATGGCCACAGCCGTTAACAAACGTTACTTGTGTCGAGCTGCTTACAACCCCAGTGCTGCTTCAGCCAGCTTACTGCTTGCAGTCTGGCCATACCCTTAGTCCCAGAACTGCCGTTTGTCAGACATCTGATGTCAGAATAATATGTTTTCACAACAGAGTGCAAATGGATACACAGTTACATTGTTTGCAATTATTGTTTATTCTTAGAAGCATGTGTTTTTAAAATATGCTGTTAAGAATTAAGCCAGTAAAGAATTATTTGTGTATATCAACAAATTCAGTGCTACATATTGTTTGGTATTGCAGTGTATTGCTATTCTCATATCATACACATTGTTGTTTCAACAGAATAATATTCAATAGATGTTTACAAGGAATAAATCCCAAATTTTTAGTACCAAGCCACGTGTAGTTCAATCAAATATATTGCAACTTACCGTCTGCGGCTTTTTGAAACAACGTCTTCACTATAAAGTTAACATGTTTCGGGACTCTTGTCCCATCCTCAGAACTTAAAATGTTCGTGTATCATTTAACGTTGATACAGTTGTCAAATAATTAAAATATTAAAATCCAATATGAAACAAAATCACAATACTTAAATGTTTAAAACGAGCGCGACGGTTAAACGATGTACATCGTACGGTGACTGACCGCGCATTGAATTATGTCTGGCTCCCACCACGACAATAACGCAAGGCAGTGTTGTACAATACATTTGACTTGAAAAGCAGTTGATCATTTAAAACACGTGGCTTGGTATCAGTATTATTATACGCTTTATAAATTTCGTACTCTTCAAGGGCGTTCATATATCACCCTTTCTTACATATGTGAAGAGGTATCAAATTAGTTTTAAAATTAGTGTAATTATGATTCTCGGAAATGAGGTGTTCTGCAAAATTTGACTTGATATTGTCCAAACTGTGAAGGTGTGTAGGCGGCCTATGTTCTGTAAATCTTTTTAAAAAACCACGACCTGTCTGGCCCACAAAAAGGCATCACAATCGTCACATATCAATTTGTAAACACTAGTTTTGTGTTCAAGGCTGGTAATTCTGCGGACACGTAGATTATTCATAATATTATTAGTGGTTTTGTAAGTGACCTTTATATTGCTGTTTTTATTAAAAATTGACCCAAAAATCTTAGGCATAAGGTGTGTGTATGGTGTTGCAATGTATTTGCGCGTTGTACTCTATAATAGTCAACCAACACATATGTACTTCACCAGACACAAAAACCGGAAGGCTGAGGATGGGTACAAGATGGTACCCGAAACATGTTCCTAATAAGGAGAAAAAAAGGTATATCCTGAGATAAATTCATTATAAATATTAAATGTAATATGTATATATATATGTAAATTTTATCTGTAATCAGAATTACAGAATTAATATTTATTTTGCAGTGTGTGTGTGTGTGTGTGTGTGTGTGTGTGTGTGTGTGAAACAACCATATTTTGTATTTCATCTTCTGACTGTTGATGTCTTATTTCTTGTCTGGTGGTTTTATGTACTCTTTCTCTCTCTCTCGCACACACACATGCTGGGTGCAGCAGTGTGACTGCATGGGAGTGAGCAAAAGTTGGGGTATAGTATTTCAACAGCAGTCAACAACTCTTACAATTGTTTCAATTAAATATGATATTTCTCAATTAATAATAACAATAATAATAATAACTTGTTTATTCGTATTATTATAGTTTACAATATTTATTACATTCACAGCACTGGGAATTACCTGCTCACCACAAATCATGAGTAGTGACAAGTTAAAGTTTATTAAAGCTATTGTTAAATTTTTACATCAACTCATTTAATGAGCTTATTGCTATTACATTTATACCTTTATGATGTTAGAATATGTTTAAAACGTATTGTACAATATTTTGTAGTTTTTAATGCAGTGTCATTAAAATATATTAATACATATTTTAGATTCATTTTTATGAAGTTTAATAATACTTATAGACCATGAACGCGAAAGGAAACGCTTAGTGTATATTTCATTTCAACAAGTCTCAAAATTTCAACGAGTCGCAACAAGTCTTGTGCAAGAAGAGGTTTGTAGGTCATATGACCTATAGCAGCAGCAAAACCTCTTCTTGCACAGGACAGCAAAATATCAGCGAACTAGTGACTGTTGGTTCCTTGTATTTTGGTTGACTATGCTGTTGTTGTTATTGGGTGTTACTTGGTTTTTGTTGGTTCCATTGTTTTGATTGTGATTGGTCTTCAGCAAGAATTCTGATTTTTGAGCGTTTCCAATCTTTACTTCCAATGACAAGAGCCTGGGGGTTTCGGCCCCTGGGGGCGTGTAGAAGGAGCCTATACCGACCGTCATTCCCGGTGGCTCCGGTCTCTGCCTTCTCCCACCTGATACCTGCCGCCTCATCACTGGACTGGGGGCGAACAGGTAATTCGGCTGGGTTGGAGCCGATCGACTCCAGGCTAAGGTGGATGTCTAATAAAAGGGAACCAGGGTTTCCTCGTTCCTGGCAAGTAGCCGTACTACGAAACAACCCCTGACCTAAATCACGTGAACCCTAGTAGCAAACGAAGCCTGGTCCATGCAATGCGTAACGTCGCGTGACTGGCTGCACCCCGCAAGGTGGTTGTGAGACGGGTCTATGCCTCTGATTACCGGTGGCTTCATATCCTTCCGAGACACCCCACCCTGGTGCCTGCCTTACGGGGCGCGGGATTACCCGATTTCTGCTGACCGCCATCGTTCGCTTGTCCGGGTACCGAAACGGCGCCTCCTCGAGGCCCTCGTTGGGCAAAGTTGTGTTTTGTACGGACATTCGTGTCGTTGCATAATACAGTGGCTAAATTCGTTAGCCTCTTTTTAAGGAAAGGCCTCCAGCCCTGCTCGCTGATGTATACAGGTGATGGAGAGCGAGGATTCTTCCTAGCCTTTCCCTGGTAATAAGCGCATATGGTTTGCAGTTTAGTGGAGACTGGATAAGAGGGTCCCTTCGGGGAACTGTAATGAGAAGTGGAGGTATACACTCCTCTCCCACCAATTCGTCTTCCAATATTTAGTGTTTGAAAAATGATTGTCACATTTTCTACTGATTAACATTTGTTTTGGTATTATGTGTGTGATTTATATGTGAATGGGTTTTCCCAAATGTTCATTATAATGCGTTTGTGTTAGACTGATGTTAGTGCCTGAAAATTCATGTCCTGTGTTATTGTGAAATTAAATTTGTAAATATTTGAATGTTTGTCTTTTTGTATCCAGTTTCATGTTATTGGCATTTTTCAATTGTTTTTGTTCAGCCTCTGGAAAATTTGTTGTAAACAGAACGTAGTATTTATGAAGCGGTTGAAACGGAAACACAGAAAACAGTAGTAGTGTGGATTGCAAGCACAGTGCATTCCAAGACGTTATCTTTCCACCCGTCAGCAGTTTCTGAAGGTCATTTGTAAAAGAAAGTTCAAAGCCAATCCATTGATAAACGCTTAACGTAACATGCATTTGTAGAAGTTATCGAGTGTGGGAGAAGGGGGAGGTAAAGAGAGAGAGCAGTCAGGCAAGAAACTAAATCCACTCTTTTGTTATCAATCCACAATATGATGGAATTAATAACTAGTATGCTCCCTGAACTATAGAACTCGCTCATTTTAAACCAAGTACATTTATTATTATTATATAAATTTCGATATTAGATCATTTTTCAGTTATGGGGAAAATTACAAAACCGCGATTACTCTGTTTCATTAATAATATAACAATCGTAGAGAACACAACCGTACAATAAACACTAGAAATTCGAAATATTCGTATTTGGGTTTCAGTTCCTTTTAGTCTGACATTCTGCTGGATTTTCAAAATTTTTTCTTCTTTTGATTTGTTTTTTGTACTTTGGGGGTCCCAAAATTTTGAAATTTCAAAAACTTGAAACTACATTCAGATTTTTGTTAAAATTCTCGTTAATTTGATACCCTAACGAATTTTTGCGATTTTAACAAAATTTTGCACAACTTTTTGGGCCCTGACGTACAAGAATTTTGAAATTAAAAAAATGAACATTATATGCCTATTCATATTGTGGTTAAAAATTCTGTTAATTTGAAATCCCACGTGGGCTTTTGTGATTTTTTCTTAATTTTTACTCCCTTACCTATTGGGACCCTTCCAAATTTTTTGAGGATCAATGTCAAAAACAATAGGGCTCTCTTCTTCTTCTTCTTCTTCTTCTTCTTCTTCTTCTATCAGGGAATAAACGAATCACCTGTTCCGGTCCCAAAGGAATGTCTCCACTTCACCAACGTCTTGCTATACTTCGTTGTCCAACACGCTTGTACTACCAAACTTCCTTAGGTATCCTGCCGCCTGGCATCATGTTCAGGAGAACAGTTCACCTCTATTTATTCTCTCCAGTACAATCTTGGATCACTGTAGAGTCTATCCCTTCGTGTCCAGCCCAGATCGCAAGAATCTCATCTCCAGTGCCTGTATCTTACTGAGATGTTTTACGGCCGGAACTCAAGTTTCAGAACTATACATAACACTGGCATAGCCATTACTTTATAAAATTTCAGTCGAGTCTCTACAATAGGGTTCTGTAGGGTAACACGCATGCCACAGTCGATTGATGCGACCAAAAGTTATCGCGAGTCATATCCCAAATAGACACTCAACTCGCTTCGTTCGTTCCTGCAGAACTAATATTGGAAAGGCTGTGTTAAACGTAATCGAGACACTGTAAAAGACTATGGGACTTATGACTTTCTACGTTATAAATACAACAACGTTTGTGAAACAGTTCAAGCAGTCGGCAGAAACGGAAAATTCCAAAACAGTCGTTGCAGTGAAATTGCAGGACGTTACCCGTATCTTTACAAGGGCTGACAAACAACAGTTCCTCAAGGTCACTTGTAAAAGCTGGTTGCGCCAATCCACTGATAACGTCTTGGTTTCGTGGCCTGTGTAGTAGTTGTAGAACTTATCGAATGCATGTGGGGGGGGGGATTGGGGTTTTTTCAAGAAAGTGTCTACAAACAACTCTCGCAGCGTTCCCTAGCCCGCCAAGTCCTCCCACCAACATTCGCTCCAGTCCCTACTCCTACAGAAGCGGTGTGAAGGAGGGGTGATTGGCACACCACTACACACTAGGTTAAAAAATGTGTTTATCGTGTAACTTACGACAAGAATACAAAGAATGTTCATTAACAACGAATGTCATTACGAAAAATGATAAAAGCAGCTGCCATCAGCAACATCAGCAACTGATAAAGAGCTCTTTGTTCCCTTTAGTTACATTACTTGCAGTCTGCTGTTACGTTGTACGTTTTGCAGTTACATTGTTTCATTCCTTAGTTATTCGTTTCTTCTTACATACTCTTATAACTACGTGTTTTTTTCATTTTTTACATTTCAAAATGAATTTGGATGAGTTGATGACTACCATCTCAAACGAGGAAGATGCCATTAATTTTTTCAGAACAAAGGATTAATTCACAATCCAAGGATATGCCCTAACAACCACAATATGGTTTTGCAGCTGGGTGGCAGAGATCGCTGGAGCTGCTCAAAGTCAACATGCCGCACCTACAAACAGCTGCGAAGTGACACGTGGTTTGAGTCCCCATCACTCCTCCCTCACACCGCTACTGTAGGAGAAGGTACTGGCGGGAACACTGGTGGGGGAGCTTGGCGGGCTCGTGAATGCTGTGAGAGTTGTTTGTAGACACTTTCTTGAAAAGACCCGGGGATTGTATTGTAACCGTACAGGCGTACACATAGTACACATAAACATTCTAAAAATATTGAAAATTGTAGTACGGGATCAAAGAAAAGCGACAGTCACAAATAGATTTCGGCGACAAAAAAAATCCACGTGTAGAGTAAATTTACTGTTCAAAGCGGAAAGCGAGTTCTATTTCAAAAAAGGAGAAATGTATAATAACTCGAAAGGGGTGGCCTTACTTCGAGTTCGGTTTTTTGGATGATTTACACAAAATGGAGTATTATTTTTAAAATGCATTGGGTTTCCTGAGTCCTGTCAGTTGCCTGTTCCTGACAAGAGGTCTGCCACAGGCTCAGAGAATGAGAGAGTGAGAAAGGGTGGGAGGTCAGGCAAGAAATTAAACCTACGATAACTACTCTCTTTTGTTATCAATAAGATGGAATTAAAGGATGTACGCTCCCTGAGCTGCAGAACTCGCTCAGTACTTTGGACGAAGTAGGCCTACATTTACTGTTACATAAATTTCGATATTAGATAATTTTTCAATTGTGAGGAAAACTACAAAATTCCCCGGTTTCTCTACTGTTTCTTTAGTAATATAACAATTGTACAGCACACAATCAAATAGTAAACAACAAACATTCGAAACATTCGGATTTGGGTTACAACTAATTTCAGTCTGACAGCCCGCTAGATTTTCACAATTTTTTCAAAATTTTTATCTCCGTATTTTTCTATACAGCCCTGGGGTCCAAAAATCTGGGAGTTTCCAAAACTTAACACTACACTCAGACTAGTTCAAAATTTTGTTCAATTTGATATCCCAACGAATTTTTGCGATTTCATCAAAAGGTTTGCTCACGTTTTAGGTCCTGACGTCCAAAAATTTTGAAATTTGTAAAAATTAACACTATACTCTGGTCGTAACTAAAATTCCCTTTAATTTGATACCGCACATGGGCTTTGCGAATTTTTCACAATTTTGACCCCGTCACTTTTTTGCCTCCCCCCTCGCTATTTTTGAGTAGAATCAATGTCAAAAACTATAGGGTTCTGTACGGTAAAACTATGGCCACACATACCAAGCTTTACGAAATCGGTTGATGAGTTCGAAAGTTATCTTGAGACATACCATAAACAGATAGATAGATAGACAAATTCCAAACAATCGAATTGAAACTGAGAACTCGCTTTTTGCTCGTCCGATTAGATAAAATAAAAGTCGATTTTAATTTTTAAAAGTTGCCAGTAAAGTTCTCCATATATATAATTCTTGGCGTTAGTCGAGAGACCCGTAATCAGACATTTATCAGACCGTTAATCAGACATTTATGTACGTTTCCATAGATATCTATAGGCCTATATTTAACACTTTTCAGAAATATAAGCTAAGTAAGCGATAACAGTATGTAAAGATTTGTTGCAAACATAGCTTACAGCTTTTTGAAGGCGGTCTACAATTTTACAATGGCGTTGTTGTCAAATATTTATTTTGACAACTTATTAAAGATACAGAAATTCCTATTCAAAAGAAAATTTTGTACCTAATTTGGTACTACACACAGACTTGCAATTTTCGGGAACTGTCTCAATATCCGTACCCGCACTACATTTTCGATGTTTTGAATATAGGATTGTATCGATATACAACGGTGTGAAGAAGAAGAAGAAGCGTACTAATTGTAAATTATTCTATTTCTTAATGTAAAGTGAAAATACGTGTTGTTTTCATTTTTGAGATTAGGTAATAATGGTTATTGGTTTTAGTTTACTGTTTCGAGAAATAAAACTTATGTTTGGAAAAATAATGACGTTTAATGTGTCCACACATTGCTTGAAAGAGAGAAAGATTTTAAAAAAGAAGATAACGTTTTTTAACAAAAACAACAACAGAAAATAAAAAGTGCAATTGAGACATGTACAGTAACAAGCAAGTAACTCGCCTTACTTCGAGTTGTTTTTTTTATTACGTGGATTTCACAAAAAGCGAGTAGCCTATGATTTTAAAGGCATTATGGTTTCTATGTGTAATTTTAGTTTGGATGTTAACCTAACAACACCAACTTTTGACGTCACAGGGACACACCGGAGTTATATTATTGCTAAAAATATTGTTCGTAAAAAATAGCACAACACAACACGATTGGAATTGTCAACAAACTATTTTATAAAATACACAAATACATTTTCACGATTTCTACTATCGAACTAAAATTATACGCGATTCCCTACATATCGATGCTCATAATCGAAATATCGGACATGAGTGTGGGTACGGTTATTAGGGCAGTACCCAATTTTCTTTTTAATTTTGACTTCCGTTTTTGGCTCACGGTGCCTCAAAATTAAAAAAATTTTCAAAGTAAACAATGCATTTGAGTTTGTATTGAAATTGCCTTTGGTTTGATACTCGGCATGAAATTTAATTTTTTTGTCAAAACTTGGTTCCCGCTTTTGGGCCCTGGTGTTCTAAATTTTTTTAATTTCTAAAAATAACAATGAATTCATATATTGGTTAAAATTCTTAATAATTTGTGTTGGACATGGTTTTATACTATTTTTACAAACTTTTGATACACTTTTTGGGGTCAAAATGTTTTTCAAAACTTGTAAGTTTTCAATACTGAACACTGTAGTCACATTCTGGTTAAAAGTCTCTTCAATTTAAGGATGCCACATGGATTTACGATTTTTTTCTAAACGATGGTTATCCCTTTTTCGCCTCCCACCCTGTATTTTTAAGGAATCAGTTTCAAAAATGATAAGTGTCTGCGGAGTAAAAGTATCAAAAATGATAAGTGTCTGAGGAGTAAAAGTATGCACACAAACGCTAAGTTTTACGAAAATCACTAGATGCATTGAAAGGTCACCTGGCACAGATGGGTTGCTAATGATGCGATTGCCGTGGAAGCGGACACAGCGGCAAACTGTCCGTATTTCAGCGAACGGACACGCAGGAATTCTCGGATGGTCCAGGAGACTGAAGCTTACAGTTACGGATTTTGGCCAAGTACAATTTCCATGCCCCCCAAAATAATTCTTCAGAGATCGTTCCTCCGTTTTAGACAAGGACGACAACAGCTCAACGTTCTCGTTCCTTGGAATGTCACCAGCTCTTAATAAATTTACGAATCTATTTATTTTTAATGTGAAAAATTGAACATAACAATAATCTGTTATAGGAATTAAAAATAAGCGCACAAAAACTTTAATAAGGTTGATATCTCGAAACAAGGAAACATGAAGTCACCGACACCAAATTAAAATAAGCTTTGTAAGATAGCGCGGCGACCCGAGACGCAACCCTGCCTGTATAGACTTGTCAGTCACTCAGGTTCGCGCTCGCTGATTAAAACAGGCAATAACTTTATCTAACAGACATGCAAACTCCAAAATTAAATATTTACTATAGTTAATATGTCCCACAATATATTAAATAATAAAGCCTTTACTTTAGTACTATCAATAATTTCTATCATGTGAGCATGAAGCTATTTTACTTCCATATTCCTTAAGGAATGGAAGTATGGTGATGGCAAAAAAAATCGTGTTCGAGATGATTGCAGATTCTGATTCTACTACACTCAAAACATGAAAAAAAGTCGTCTTCCGAAAAGTGTCTGTGTGTGTGTGTGTCTGTGTGTCTGTGTGTCTGTCTGTCTGTGTGTGTGTCTGTCTATAGATTTTTTCTATGACAAACGATAACTGCCGCAAATTCAAACAGAATCAAATAATTTTTTGCATACAGCCCTGATTTGTAGAGGACTCGCGACCTATTGTTTTTGGTGAAGCTCGGTTGAGGGAAAGGGGTAGTTTACCTGCAACGGTTTTTTTTTATCAAGGGAAATTTTTTTTTTGCAAACGATAACAGCCGCAAATTCAAACAGAATCAAATAATGTTTCGTATACAGCCCTGAATTGTAGAGTTCTCAAGACCTTTTGTTTTTGGTGAAGATCGGTTAAGGGAAAGAGGTAGTTTACCAGTAACGTTTTATGTTTTAACAAGGGTATTTCATATGGCAAACGATAACAGCCGCAAATTCAAACAGAATCAAAAGATTATTTGCATACAGCCCTAAATTGTAGAGTTCTCAAGACCTATTGTTTTTGGTGAAGATCGGTTAAGGGAAAGGGGTAGTTTACCTACAACGTTTTTTTAACAAGGGTATTTTCTATGGCAAACGATAACAGCCGCAAATTCAAACAGAATCAAATAATTTTCTGCATACAGCCCTGATTTGTAGAGTACTCAAGACCTATTGTTTTTGGTGAAGATCGGTTGAGGGGAAGGGGTAGTTTACCAGCAACGTTTTTTATCAAGCGTATTTTCTATGGCAAACGATAACAGCCGCAAATTCAAACAGAATCAAATAATTTTTTGCATACATCAGTGAATTGTAGAGGACTCAAGGCCTTTAGATTTTGGTGAAGATCAGTTAAGGGGAAGGGGTAGTTTACCTGCAACCTTTTACGTTTTAACAAGAGTAAAGTACTTGAAAATTCATTTAAACTTTTTCAAACAATGGTAATTGTTGAAAATAAAATAATTTTGTTGCCAGGCAATCTGAAAATTTCAGATTTTGTACCACAAAATCTGAAAAGATTATACGATAGTTTATGAAATGGTTAATAATACGTCAGTGGAAGGTGTAATGAGAAATTAGCAGAAATGGAACCTGGGGAATGTTAACTGTTCTGTAGATACAATTTTGTCAGAATGTTCGGAAATGATCATCAACATTGAAGAAAAAGTAAGCATATTAAGAAACATATGTAAGTACTTATTATAAAAAAATAATGTTTGTTTTTTGATAAAGTCATTTTGATTATAAAATATAAATATTTACAACAAGAAAAGAATTTTCAGTTTTCAAAATTTAAATATATTTTTATAAAACAATGGGTTCTTCATTGAGGTGGGGACCATGTCACTCACTCCATCTCAAGCCTCCTCTCTCATTTTGCAGAAAAAGAGGACCCTGTCAAGGCTGATACTTTGACGACAGTGACAGGGCTTTCCACCAAATTCAGCAGAGTGACAGGTAGGCCCAACTCTGATTGGCTCCTCAGATTTCCCCAGCGTTAGTAGGTTCTATGAAAATATTTTATTTCAAAAATGATTTTAAATATAAATCTTAGATATGTTTTATAAATCTCATGTTTTATGTTTTAACATGGGTAATTTTTTATATGACGAACCATAACTGCCGTAAATTCAAACAGAATCAAATAATTTTTTACATATGTGCCTGAGCTATAGAGAACTCAATGTCTGTTGATTTTGGTGAAGATCGGTTACGGGGAAAGGGCAGTTTACCTGAAACATTTTTTGTTGTAACATGAGTAAAGTACTTAATTTTGATAAAGTATCCTGATAAGATCTTAATAATCCACTGTAGAAACGTAGATGAAATATCTATAAATGAAGAGGCTAGTTGAACGGGCTGGGGGTAATTTTCTATAAATCAAAATTATAGTTGAAGGGGGAGGGGATAATATTTTTTATATGTGTACTACGTTATTGGCAAGAAAGAAGTATTTTTTTGTTAAAATTCCTTCCCTGGCTGTTTGGCTGAAAATGATTTTAAATATAAATCTTAGAATATGGAAGTCATGTATGGTTCTCCATACCGATATTTTACTTCCATATTCCTTAAGGAATGGAAGTATGGTGCTGGCAAAAAAAATCGTGTTCGAGATTATTGCAGATTCTGATTCTACTACACTCAAAACATGAAAAAAAGTCGTTTTCCGAAAAGTGTCTGTGTGTGTGTGTGTCTGTCTGTCTGTCTGTCTGTGTGTCTGTAGATTTTTACTTCCATATTCCTTAAGGAATGGAAGTATGGTGATGGCAAAAAAAATCGTGTTCGAGATTATTGCAGATTCTGATTGTACTACACTCAAAACATGAAAAAAAGTCGTTTTCCGAAAAGTGTCTGTGTGTGTGTCTGTCTGTGTGTCTGTCTGTCTGTCTGTCTGTCTGTCTGTCTGTCTGTCTGTAGATTTTTTTTCTATGGCAAACGATAACTGCCGCAAATTCAAACAGAATCAAATAATTTTTTGCATGCCGCCCTGATTTGCAGAGTACTCGCGACCTATTGTTTTTGGTGAAGATCGGTTGAGGGAAAGGGGTAGTTTACCTGCAACGGTTTTTTTTTAGCAAGGGTAATTTTGTTTGTTTGGCAAACGATAACAGCCGCAAATTCAAACAGAATCAAATAATGTTTCGCATACAGCCCTGAATTGTAGAGTTCTCACGGTCTGTTGATTTTGGTGAAGATCGGTTAAGGGAAAGGGGTAGTTTACCTGTAACGTTTTATGTTTTAACAAGGGTATTTCCTATGGAAAACGATAACAGCCGCAAATTCAAACAGAATCAAAAGATTATTTGCATACAGCCCTAAATTCTTGAGTTCTCAAGACCTATTGTTTTTGGTGAAGTTCGGTTGAGGGAAAGGGGTAGTTTACCTGCAGCGTTTTTTTAACAAGGGTATTTTCTATGGCAAACGATAACAGCCGCAAATTCAAACAGAATCAAATAATGTTTTGCATACAGCCCTGATTTGTAGAGTACTCAAGACCTATTGTTTTTGGTGAAGATCGGTTAAGGGGAAGGGGTAGTTTACCTGCAAAGTTTTTTTATCAAGCGTATTTTCTATGGCAAACGATAACAGCCGCAAATTCAAACAGAATCAAATAATTTTTTGCATGCAGCCCTGATTTGCAGAGTACTCCCGACCTATTGTTTTTGGTGAAGATCGGTTGAGGGAAAGGGGTAGTTTACCGGCAACGGTTTTTTTTTTAGCAAGGGTAATTTTGTTTGTTTGGCAAACGATAACAGCCGCAAATTCAAACAGAATCAAATAATGTTTCGCATACAGCCCTGAATTGTAGGGTTCTCAAGATCTGTTGATTTTGGTGAAGATCGGTTAAGGGAAAGGGGTAGTTTACCTGTAACGTTTTATGTTTTAACAAGGGTATTTCCTATGGCAAATGATAACAGCCGCAAATTCAAACAGAATCAAAAGATTATTTGCATACAGCCCTAAATTGTAGAGTTCTCAAGACCTATTGTTTTTGGTGAAGTTCGGTTGAGGGAAAGGGGTAGTTTACCTGCAACGTTTTTTTAACATGGATATTTTCTATGGCAAACGATAACAGCCGCAAATTCAAACAGAATCAAATAATGTTTTGCATACAGCCCTGATTTGTAGAGTACTCAAGACCTATTGTTTTTGGTGAAGATCGGTTAAGGGAAAGGGGTAGTTTACCTGTAACGTTTTATGTTTTAACAAGGGTATTTCCTATGGAAAACGATAACAGCCGCAAATTCAAACAGAATCAAAAGATTATTTGCATACAGCCCTAAATTGTTGAGTTCTCAAGACCTATTATTTTTGGTGAAGATCGGTTGAGGGAAAGGGGTAGTTTACCTGCAACGTTTTTTTAATAAGGGTATTTTCTATGGCAAACGATAACAGCCGCAAATTCAATCAGAATCAAATAATGTTTTGCATACAGCCCTGATTTGTAGAGTACTCAAGACCTATTGTTTTTGGTGAAGATCGGTTAAGGGGAAGGGTAGTTTACCTGCAACGTTTTTTTATCAAGCGTATTTTCTATGGCAAACGATAACAGCCGCAAATTCAAACAGAATCAAATAATTTTTTGCATACTTCCCTGAATTGTAGAGGTCTCAATGACTTTCGATTTTGGTGAAGATCGGTTAAGGGGAAGGGGTAGTTTACCTGCAACCTTTTACGTTGTAACAAGAGTAAAGTACTTGAAAATTTATTTAAACTTTTTGAAACAATGGTAATTGTTAAAAATAAAATAATTTTGTTGCCAGGCAATAAAATTATAATTTTTTCATTTTAATGTAATATAATATTTTTCATTTAATACAGCAATAAAAAGGCAGGTAGGACACAGCCTGGCTGTTTGGCTGAAAATGATTTTAAATATAAATCTTAGAATATGGAAGTCATGTATGGTTCTCCATACCGATATTTTACTTCCATATTCCTTAAGGAATGGAAGTATGGTGATGGCAAAAAAAATCGTGTTCGAGATTATTGCAGATTCTGATTGTACTACACTCAAAACATGAAAAAAGTCGTTTTCCGAAAAGTGTCTGTGTGTGTGTGTGTGTCTGTCTGTCTGTGTGTCTGTAGATTTTTTTTCTATGGCAAACGATAACTGCCGCAAATTCAAACAAAATCAAATAATTTTTTGCATACAGCCCCGATTGGTAGAGGACTCGCGACCTATTGTTTTTGGTGAAGATCGGTTGAGGGAAAGGGGTAGTTTACCTGCAACGGTTTTTTTTTATCAAGGGAAATTTTTTTTTTGGCAAACGATAACAGCCGAAAATTCAAACAGAATCAAATAATGTTTCGCATACAGCCCTCAATTGTAGAGGTCTCAAGGTCTGTTGATTTTGGTGAAGATCGGTTAAGGGAAAGGGGTAGTTTACCTGTAACGTTTTATGTTTTAACAAGGGTATTTCCTATGGAAAACGATAACAGCCGCAAATTCAAACAGAATCAAAAGATTATTTGCATACAGCCCTAAATTGTTGAGTTCTCAAGACCTATTGTTTTTGGTGAAGTTCGGTTGAGGGAAAGGGGTAGTTTACCTGCAACGTTTTTTTAACAAGGGTATTTTCTATGGCAAACGATAATAGCCGCAAATTCAAACAGAATCAAATAATGTTTTGCATACAGCCCTGATTTGTAGAGTACTCAAGACCTATTGTTTTTGGTGAAGATCGGTTAAGGGGAAGGGGTAGTTTACCTGCAAAGTTTTTTTATCAAGCGTATTTTCTATGGCAAACGATAACAGCCGCAAATTCAAACAGAATCAAATAATTTTTTGTATACATACCTGAATTGTAGAGGTCTCAATGGCTTTCGATTTTGGTGAAGATCGGTTGAGGGGAAGGGGTACTTTACCAGCAACCTTTTTACTTCCATATTCCTTAAGGAATGGAAGTATGGTGATGGTTTTACTTCCATATTCCTTAAGGTATGGAAGTATGGTGATTTTCTATGCCAAACGATAACTGCCGCAAATTCAAACAGAATCAAATAATTTTTTGCATGCAGCCCTGATTTGCAGAGTACTCGCGACCTATTGTTTTTGGTGAAGATCGGTTGAGGGAAAGGGGTAGTTTACCGGCAACGGTTTATGTTTTAACAAGGGTATTTCCTATGGCAAACGATAACAGCCGCAAATTCAAACAGAATCAAAAGATTATTTGCATACAGCCCTAAATTGTAGAGTTCTCAAGACCTATTGTTTTTGGTGAAGTTCGGTTGAGGGAAAGGGGTAGTTTACCTGCAACGTTTTTTTAACATGGATATTTTCTATGGCAAACGATAACAGCCGCAAATTCAAACAGAATCAAATAATGTTTTGCATACAGCCCTGATTTGTAGAGTACTCAAGACCTGTTGTTTTTGGTGAAGATCGGTTAAGGGAAAGGGGTAGTTTACCTGTAACGTTTTATGTTTTAACAAGGGTATTTCCTATGGAAAACGATAACAGCCGCAAATTCAAACAGAATCAAAAGATTATTTGCATACAGCCCTAAATTGTTGAGTTCTCAAGACCTATTATTTTTGGTGAAGTTCGGTTGAGGGAAAGGGGTAGTTTACCTGCAGCGTTTTTTTAACAAGGGTATTTTCTATGGCAAACGATAACAGCCGCAAATTCAATCAGAATCAAATAATGTTTTGCATACAGCCCTGATTTGTAGAGTACTCAAGACTTATTGTTTTTGGTGAAGATCGGTTAAGGGGAAGGGGTAGTTTACCTGCAACGTTTTTTTATCAAGCGTATTTTCTATGGCAAACGATAACAGCCGCAAATTCAAACAGAATCAAATAATTTTTTGCATACATCCCTGAATTGTAGAGGTCTCAATGACTTTCGATTTTGGTGAAGATCGGTTAAGGGGAAGGGGTAGTTTACCTGCAACCTTTTACGTTGTAACAAGAGTAAAGTACTTGAAAATTTATTTAAAATTTTTTGAAACAATGGTAATTTTGCCAGGCAATAAAATTATAATTTTTTCATTTTAATGTAATATAATATTTTTCATTTAATACAGCAATAAAAAGGCAGGTAGGACACAGCCTGGCTGTTTGGCTGAAAATGATTTTAAATATAAATCTTAGAATATGGAAGTCATGTATGGTTCTCCATACCGGTACCGATATTTTACTTCCATATTCCTTAAGGAATGGAAGTATGGTGATGGCAAAAAAAATCGTGTTCGAGATTATTGCAGATTCTGATTGTACTACACTCAAAACATGAAAAAAGTCGTTTTCCGAAAAGTGTCTGTGTGTGTGTGTGTCTGTCTGTCTGTGTGTCTGTAGATTTTTTTTCTATGGCAAACGATAACTGCCGCAAATTCAAACGAAATCAAATAATTTTTTGCATACAGCCCCGATTGGTAGAGGACTCGCGACCTATTGTTTTTGGTGAAGATCGGTTGAGGGATAGGGGTAGTTTACCTGCAACGGTTTTTTTTTATCAAGGGAAATTTTTTTTTTTGGCAAACGATAACAGCCGCAAATTCAAACAGAATCAAAAGATTATTTGCATACAGCCCTAAATTGTAGAGTTCTCAAGACCTATTGTTTTTGGTGAAGATCGGTTAAGGGAAAGGGGTAGTTTACCTACAACGTTTTTTTAACAAGGGTATTTTCTATGGCAAACGATAACAGCCGCAAATTCAAACAGAATCAAATAATTTTCTGCATACAGCCCTGATTTGTAGAGTACTCAAGACTTGTTGTTTTTGGTGAAGATCGGATGAGGGGAAGGGGTAGTTTACCTGCAACGTTTTTTATCAAGCGTATTTTCTATGGCAAACGATAACTGCCGCAAATTCAAACAGAATCAAATAATTTTTTGCATACAGCCCTGATTTGTAGAGTACTCGCGACCTTTTGTTTTTGGTGAATATCGGTTAAGGGGAAGGGGTAGTTTACCTGCAACGGTTTTTTTTATCAAGGGAAATTTTTTTTTTGGCAAACGATAACAGCCGCAAATTCAAACAGAATCAAATAATGTTTCGCATACAGCCCTGAATTGTAGAGTTATCAAGACCTATTGTTTTTGGTGAAGATCGGTTAAGGGAAAGGGATAGTTTACCTACAACGTTTTTTTAACAAGGGTATTTTCTATGGCAAACGATAACAGCCGCAAATTCAAACAGTATCAAATAATTGTCTGCATACAGCCCTGATTTGTAGAGTACTCAAGACCTATTGTTTTTGGTGATGATCGGTTGAGGGGAAGGGGTAGTTTACCTGCAACGTTTTTTATCAAGTGTATTTTCTATGGCAAACGATAACTGCCGCAAATTCAAACAGAATCAAATAATTTTTTGCATACGTCAGTGAATTGTAGAGGACTCAAGGCCTTTAGATTTTGGTGAAGATCAGTTAAGGGGAAGGGGTAGTTTACCTGCAACCTTTTACGTTTTAACAAGAGTAAAGTACTTGAAAATTTATTTAAACTTTTTCAAACAATGGTAATTGTTGAAAATAAAATAATTTTGTTGCCAGGCAATCTGAAAATTTCAGATTTTGTACCACAAAATCTGAAAAGATTATACGATAGTTTATGAAATGGTTAATAATACGTCAGTGGAAGGTGTAATGAGAAATTAGCAGAAATGGAAACCTGGGGAATGTTAACTGTTCTGTAGATACAATTTTGTCAGAATGTTTGGAAATGATCATCAAAATTGAAGAAAAAGTAAGCATATTAAGAAACATATGTAAGTACTTATTATAAAAAAATAATGTTTGTTTTTTGATAAAGTCATTTTGATTATAAAATATAAATATTTACAACAAGAAAAGAATTTTCAGTTTTCAAAATTTAAATATATTTTTATAAAACAATGGGTTCTTCATTGAGGTGGGGACCATGTCACTCACTCCATCTCAAGCCTCCTCTCCCATTTTGCAGAAAAAGAGGACCCTGTCAAGGCTGATACTTTGACGACAGTGACAGGGCTCTCCACCAAATTCAGCAGAGTGACAGGTAGGCCCAACTCTGATTGGCTCCTCAGATTTCCCCAGCGTTAGTAGGTTCTATGAAAATATTTTATTTCAAAAATGATTTTAAATATAAATCTTAGATATGTTTTATAAATCTCATGTTTTATGTTTTAACATGGGTAATTTTTTATATGACGAACCATAACTGCCGTAAATTTAAACAGAATCAAATAATTTTTTACATATGTGCCTGAGCTATAGAGAACTCAATGTCTGTTGATTTTGGTGAAGATCGGTTACGGGGAAAGGGCAGTTTACCTGAAACATTTTTATTGTAACATGAGTAAAGTACTTAGTTTTGATAAAGTATCCTGATAAGATCTTAATAATCCACTGTAGAAACGTAGATGAAATATCTATAAATGAAGAGGCTAGTTGAACGGGCTGGGGGTAATTTTCTATAAATCAAAATTATAGTTGAAGGGGGAGGGGATAATATTTTTTATATGTGTACTACGTTATTGGCAAGAAAGAAGTATTTTTTTGTTAAAATTCCTTCCCTGGCTGTTTGGCTGAAAATGATTTTAAATATAAATCTTAGAATATGGAAGTCATGTATGGTTCTCCATACCGATATTTTAATTTTGTTAAAATATTTTTATTTTGTGCCACTTCTGTCGCTGTGGCTATGATGATTTTTCATAGGCGTCTATCATAGAATTGTTAAGTAAAGGAGGGACGGAGTTGATATAAGCATTGGGTGGGCAGTTTTACGGGCTACTTGCTCGGAGTTTGTCCGCCACATGAGACCACGATGTCCGCCAGAGAGGAGCTATTTTAAAACCTAAAATTACCGTTTTTACATAAAATTAGTACATGTTTGGAATATTCGAATCTTCAGTTACACTTTTACGTTTAAGTTTGGTGTAAATATTAGAGGACGTAAGGTGAAAACGAAGTGCGTATTTACGGAGGGGGATGAACGGGACAGGACCCCCCCCATAGGGTCGAAAAGTTGACGAATTTAGTTAATTTCGTACTATTTCGGTGTTTATATTTTTTTCAGCCATGTACGCTAAAGTAGCAGTAACTCTATTTTAAATATACAAACAGGTTTATTACTTAGCATTAGCGTATAGTTTGAAATATGAAATATAAGAAAATTAATTCAGTCAGTAAGTGTCTTGTAAACAATGTTTGAATAACGCGTATTTTTATTGTGTTATTGCAGTTTACTTCAATTGGAGTGATTTTAGCCACTTTAAAGACAGTAATGTTGATTAGTCTTAACTCGTTTTTTCTTTCGTATGAAGCCGACCCGACCATGGTCCCCCTCCCCCCAAGGTCAAATTCTAGATACGCTACTACGTTTGTGTGAACGTTTTGCTTAACTTTCGCCTGTACAAGGTGTCCTGGAAATAATACGCCATACATTGACTGCTGTAAGGGTAGGGACTGTTTGCCTGTTAAACAATATTGTTGTACATGGCAATATTAGCTTCCTGTATTGTTATCTCAGCATGACGATTGTGACGTGACACTCGACCCCTACAATCTGTTTACAAATAACGGTTCTTATTTATTTTTATCACTTCTCTTCCGTTCCATTGTTGCTGTTCCTCTGTTAGGTCACCTCACATTCTACGTAGTGCAGTAAACTTTCTCCTGTTCGATGGATCCCACGCTAACCAGAGCCACAAATACGGTATCTGTTACCATAGTTCGTGAGGGAGATGCTAGCAAATTTTTATTACTATCCCTGAACTCCGTGCAAAAGGATACAACATTTATCCCAAGGTTTTTCGAATAACACTTACCCTGTAAAAGTAAGGTATCTTAAACTTACCCTGTAACAATAACACTGTTATTAGGGCACGGTATCAGGGCAACGTAGCTGTCAAAAAATGTTCCGTATTCCTTTAAACACATTTATTACTACATTGACAGTAAGAATGTAAAATGAAAATCATACAATAACAGAACGAGTGACGCGATGCCTACAACAGCAGAAACATAACGTATGTAACACTTCGTGTACTAAGCAAACAGCCTGGTCTATTCTGTAAATACCTAAACTGTCTCTACACGTTACATAGCAGGAGCAGAGTTAACTGTTAAACTATATCGTGTTTAGTTGACCACGTCAGTGAGGGTTCGTGTCAGGACTTTACTCCGGGAGCCCCGTGGGCAGGGCACGCCCTGTCTGCGCCCCGGCCGGGTCCATACAGCCGGACTCGAGGTTGGTCTGTGGTTCCGGCTGTGGGGCGTCGACTCTGTGACGGTCTTGAGCGGTGGAGCCGGTTGCTACTGTCTGCTGTTAAATCCTAGGTAGTCGAACCCGCGGAGTGTTAGAGGTGCACGTCTAAAACCCAAGGTACTGATCATAACATCGCCAGACACCTGGACTGCGTTCAGAACAATAGACAATGGTGAGCCGGGGATGGTATAAGCAGAGGCTTGGAACATCTCCATCATTCTTTGAGTTTCTGACATGTCTCACCCACCCTCGTTTATAACGCTGCCTGGCTTACAGCGTTCTAAAATCTTTCGTCTTTTCAACTGGGTTACATTCGAATCAATTGTTGAACATTATTATATAGCATACAACGCTATTCACGATATAAATTATAAATATCCCACTACATAATATATAATTGAATATAATATATTACAAAATTATAAACTACTCAAAATATAGCTGCATCAATATATAAAAAAATCCATCCCGGCAGTACTATTATGTTATAATAAAATTAAAAATAATTAGTATAATTTTGTATTGTAATGATGTACTGTATAATAATAATAACAACAATAACACTCTTAAAAACAATAAGTACTATTACAATAATTGTTTTTTTTTTTTTTTTTTTTTTTTTTTTTTTTTTTTTTTTTTTATCACAAACTATTAAGTCACGGAAATAGTAGTTTGTTTAAGTTTTAATTTTATTCGTGAAAAATAAAACGACTATTTTCATTGAATATTTTATTTATTTAATTTTACTTATTTTTAAATACTTTGGCTGAAACTATCTTCGTACTTTTATAAACTACAATAATTTATTTTATAAATCGTGAATATAATAAAGTATTAAGTTTATTTTTACAAAATACATTATTGAATAAACAGTGTGTGTATGTGAACTGAAGAAGTAAAAAAATGCGTACCTTTCCCTCGGTATCAGGAGGATCCATTGTAGATAACAATTGTTGATCCGGACAATATAAAGCCAACAGTAAACACAACAGTACTGATACAATACCGTGTTTTCCAACCTAATTGTTGCTTTAAATAAGATATCCGCGCCGCTCGGATAGGAATCACCAATCAGTGTGTCGGAGAAATCTCCCTCAACCACGCATTAAAAAATCCCTCCAAGTCCCCTTCCATTAACTAGTGGAGACAAGTTAAAAGTCATAATTAGTAATTCATAGTTTAAAAAATACATTCATTACTTTATATAATTTTGTTAACATTCTTATTTACTCACATTATTCTTGTTATTCTAATTTACATAACTAATGATTATATTTGGACACAAGTAGGCTATATAGGCTATATATATTTTTTTATTTACAATGGTCGACTGTTTTATAATGTACTGTCATCATCAGAATAAATCGTTGAATAAGTAAATTCGAAAATAATTGTTGCAATAATTCTTGCGGTATGTTTTATATATATCGGTGTCTAAATTATGTTTATATATTTAAAATAGTGGAAGATATAATTCTGGTGGTTATATAGAAGTTTATATTATTTTATTAAATTAATAATTTTAAAAATGTTACCTTTTTTTCATTAATTTGTATTTGCTCATTTGATAATTTATTATTTGTTTTGTGTTTATAAATTTCCATGTTCTTCGAAAGGTTCATTTTACGACCAGTTGCAAATATGTTGTAATAAAATTACGTTATTATTTACATTTGGAAAAGTATGATTATTCTTACTTAATCGAATGTGTAGCTAAATTTGATTTATAAAGTTCCGGTCTTATAAATGAGATGCGATGTTGAAAAAATCCCATCTTTTACACTCTGTTTAGTTTGGCCTTCATAGGATTTATTACAATCAGGGCGTTCAAATTTATATAACTCCATTTAAATTTTGAATTACATTAGGTGTTGTAGGTTTAGTTCTACCAAAATCTGTTTTATTACTATTTATAACACATTTATAAAATATACTATTTATACAGCCTGCTATTTAGAACTCGTTTTTTTCCGTAAACAAGCAGCTCTTATTTCGCTGTCACTGCATAACACGGGTTGCAGTCGCAAGCGATAACTAGACGTGAGTAACCTTGAACTAGAAAAACGAGTATTTTAATAACACATAATGTCGTAGTTACCGGAACAAAAAGCGACTTAACACTGCACGCAGGTACACGTATCGATTGTATGTCGTAACCAATGGCCAAGGCCAGGCCCATGGTTTCGAGTCCGACATTGTTTTCCAAACACGCTCCTCGTTGTGTCCATTACGTTTATTACCTTTATTTCCTTCCACTACTAATTTGCTGGCAAGAAGATCTACCAAGCAGCATCCTCTATTTGTCCCCACGTTTTGCGAGTACAAAGCTGCAGCGTCAGTTGAATCAGCTTCCGGACTGGTTACGGAAGTGGCGGGTGATGACCAACACGGAGAAATCAGAGGCGATCTGCTTCACCTGTAAGTCCACTTCCCGGTGCCAGTCCCTCTCCCTAGAAGGGAGGCCTATAGCCTGGAAGGAGTCGGTGAACTATTTGGGCATTCGGTTTGACCGGCGTCTTACCTTCAACGCCCACGTGACTGACAACTTCAATAAAGCTCGAGGCATCCGAGTCAAAATATTTCCCATGCTCTCGTGCCCCAACCGCCTGGCTTTGCTCACTAAAGTAACCATCTATCTCTTGTTTCTCCAGTCAGTGTTGACCTATGCTGCTCCCACATGGTGGTCGCTTTTGTCGACCACTAACAAGTGCATACTGGAAGCTTTCCAGTCCCGTACCCTCCGATCCTTGTCGGGGTCTCCATGGTTTGTGAGAAATAATGTTATTCGTGGAGACCTTCGAGTTCCTACCATCGCCGACTTTGTCCGGTCGCTCGCTGAAACTCTCTTTGCTTGTGCAGCGACCTCGTCCTTTCCTTTTTTACGTACCATTAGCACGTCTGAACCACCTCCCCCTATAAGAGTCGAACGCCCTCGGGCGATTTTAGACGACCCCCCATAATTCTATTTGCTGCTACTTAGGTACCCCAGCAACTTGACTTCCTTGTTACCTTCCTTCTAAGTCTTACCCTTCCCCAAGAATGTTGACACACTGCTTGGAACTGTTACCGTTTGCCACCGGCACGGAGGTTCCCTGCCTCGCGGGGCACGACCGGCGTCTCAAGGCGCCTGCCTACTGGGCCGGGCGTAGCTCGTAGCTAATGAGGGGACGGGGCTCAAGGCCCCTGCATGGTAGCAGCGCCCGGAGTGACTCCTCCGATGACTGCAAGTAGGTCGGGCTCTCTCAAGGACTTTAGGAAAAACAAGGTCAAGTGGGTGGGATGGTGTGCTCCTTTTCCAGTTGGGTAGGGAAGAGGATCTCACAATTGAGGTGCTCAGCCTAGCCAAAGTCTGGTAGGGTTTGGGCCCTGAAGCCAGCGGTGACGCGTCCGAGTCACAGCGGAGAAACCTCCCGGTACATATGAGGACCGGTTGGCCAGCGCTGCTGCCTCCGACGTGGCCCCACTGTCCGCATAGCGGTGATCAGCACAGGCCCGTTGCGTATAATGGGCGGGCGCCTGATGAAAGAAGGCACTTGCACAACTAACATAAGACAACCCCGCCGAGGCCGCAAACGACCAGGGCAGACCATTCAGGGCAGAGTGAGATGTAATGCTATGTCTATGGTGTGGTAGGTGTTCTGTTTGAGGTAGGGTACTTGCGGTAGGGTGTTGACTCCCTCAGGAGAAGGGCCCTATGTAGGAGACTATGGGGGGTCGTCCAGCAGAGTGCGGGGTCTCTTGACTACGTGGCAAGGGGGACCTTCGTCCTTGGCCAGGTCACGGAGGTGGGGGTATTGGGAGTCTGCAGCCCGGAAGAAGAGGCCCACAGAGAGTCTGAAGACAAACGCTTCCACCGTTTGCAGACGGAGGCCCGTCCTGATAGCTCTGTTACAAACAAACCAGGGCGAGTTGGAAAGGATACGGACGGAACTGTTTTGGAACTGTTCCAGCTTACGCTTCGTTGTGGCAGATAAGAGGGGCCACCACGCTGGGGCTGCGTAGGTGAATACTGTTCTGATAAGCAGGAGATAAAGGGTGAGTTTAGTGCGCAGTGAGAGGGGACTTCTGCGCGAGATAAGGGGAAAGATTTTGGCTCTGACGCCACGGCCTTGTCGGAGTTTGGTTTGGACGTGGCCGGCGAAGCTTAGTCGACTGTCGATAGACACTCCCAAGTACTTCACCGACTTCTTCCAAGCGATAGGGTTCCCATCTAGGGTTAGGGGCTGGCATGCGGTCCGCTTGCGCGTGATGCAGATCGCTTCGGATTTCTCCGCGTTGATCGCCACGCGCCACTTACGTAGCCAGGGAGGCAGAAGGTCGAGTTGGCGTTGTATCACTGTGCTAGCAAAACCAGAGTTCTGCGAGCTGTAGTGATACATGGCATCGTCAGCAAAAAGGGAAAGAGTGACGTTGGGATAGACGGGCAAGTCGTTCGTGTACACGAGGTACAGAACCGGGCCGAGGACTGATCCTTGGGGAACGCCAGCGTCTATGGGGCGGACAGAAGAGACCGCTCCATCTACGCTAATGTGAAAAGTCCGGCCGCGGAGATACGACCAGAACAGTCTCACAGTAGATGCGGGAAGGGGCGTGTGTGCCAGTTTATAGAGCAGACCTTCGTGCCAGACACGGTCGAAGGCCTTACTAACGTCCAAGAGGACGTCTGCGGTGTGCAGCTTTTTGTTTGCAGCGTCAGAGAACTGGGTAACGACGCGGACTAGTTGTAGGGTGGTTGAATGCTCCCTGCGAAACCCATACTGTTCGATGCGGTTGAAACCATCAAGCAGCGGTACAACACGGGCGTGCAGGAGGCGCTCAAACACCTTCGATAACACGGGCAGTAGTGAGATGGAGCGATAATTTTCAGGGAACATGCGAGATTTCCCGGGTTTGGGAATCATGATTACCCTTGCATTTTTCCACAGGCGAGGGAAGTAATTGAGGCGGAGACATGAGTTGAACACGTCCAGGATATGGTCTGTAACAACTGATGGGGCATTCTTTAGGGCGGTCGCTCCTATTCTGTCTGGGCCGCAGGCCCGTTTAGGATTCAGCCGTGCGATACCATGGACGAGATCGGCTTTTTCAAAGGGGGGTGGGGGATCCGTCAAAGGTTGGGCGAGATAGTTTTCGAGGAAGTCCTCGACGCGAGCCATGTGGTCCGCATCGAAGACGCCTCTGTGAGGGGTAAATTGTTCCTCAACGGAGTTTGCGAAGACCTCAGCCTTGCGCTCCGGTGAATGAACAACACCCGTCGGGGAGTCGAGGGGGTGGCGAGTCCTCTTTTCGCCAAGGAGGCGACCAGTAGCCTGCCAGACGGAGGCGTGGTCGACTTCCAGGGATTCAAGATAGTTGTCCCAGCTATGCTGATTGACATCAAGCAGGAGTTGCTTTACGTAATCAGACTGTCGGCGATACTGCCGCTTGACAGCGGGATCGCGAGTGTTTTGCCAGCTGCGGCGAAGGCGCCGCCGCTGGCTGATGGCTTCTTGGACGTCGACAGGGAGTTGAGACTTCCTACGATGTGCTGGAACAGTGTAAGAGTGGGTATCCATGCAGTGGGTAAGTGTGTCATGGAGATGTGTGACTTGGCGGTCCAGCTCCCTTAGAGAGGGCGCTGGGGGCTCGGGGGCTGATGGGAACCTACGGCACAGCTCGTCGTGGTAAGAGCGCCAGTTGACTCTCTTACGAGGACGGGCAGGCGGGGAGTCGCTTGTTCGTCGGAGCGTCACAACCAGTGGATTGTGGTCGGACGATAGGGCTGAGATGGCCTCGACCAGGATGGGGCAGACAGCGTCCTTGACAATAACTATGTCGAGAACGTCTGGCTGGTTGGCAGGGTTGGCGGGAATGAATGTCGGTTCGGCTGGGCCGATGACGAGGCCCAGTTTCTCATTTGGCGTCTGTAGTTTCCCTAAAAAATTCTGTAGAATAAAAATTATAAATACGTATGAACTACATAACGTAAAGATTATACATTGTTACCGCGACTGTCAAATTTATTAAACCGAAACGTGCTTTACTGAGCGACCGCTAGATGGTGACAGGTAAGATTCGGCATAGCTCGTTTAAATCGAATGAGGCAACCTGAACTTGCCTCAGCGTTTTTTGTATACATCGTATGTAAGCAATGTAGGGGAGATAGGGAAGTGAAGGGAGGGGGATTGTCCCGCGCTGTACACATAGAGCGTTGAGGCATGCCTCACTTTTGTGAGTCCAAACAGTTAAGTTAAAGCGCCTGTGTTGTTTAAAAGTGTGTTTATTTTATGCGGTTATTAAAAGTGTCCCTGTTATTCCGCTGAACTAACAGATGACCAAGATTGTTATTTGAATTATCTGTAACATTAAACATATATATAGAAACTAATCAAGTTTAAAATTTTGAAGTTCAATCAGTTGTATTATTGTGTATGACTAATACAAGGATTGTTCAATAGAAACACGTATAGAGCTGTAAAGCATTTTTTATTCAACGATTTTAAAAGAAGTCTCCATTAACATTAAGACATGAGTTCCACTTTTGTGCTAACCTGTAGATTCTCTGCTAGTAAAATTCTTACGGCTGTTTGTGGAACCATTCAGTCTACCTCAGCGTCCGATTTGAACCACCGTCCTTTTAGTGATTCCTTAAAAAAATGTAAGATAAGATTTTTGCCTACCCATTCATTAACTACTAGCTTCGCCACTAGTTTTAACGAAGTCTTAACTGACGAATTTTTTAATCTCTGATGATGGATTAACATAATCCGAAACGCGTAAGAAGACAAAGAAGACAAAATTAAGCGGTCACATAGACGGATTAAGGTAAAAAACTTTAAATTTTAACCTAGACAAACCTATTAATATATTAATAAACCTACTTGCTGTGTATTTATTTGAAGATATTATATAACCTATACTATATAATTTGTTATAAGAAATAAATTGAAACTAAAAGTATTAACAGTGTTACTTTACACTGTGACTTTATTAAACTATTACTGTTTAAATGAAAATATGAAACAAGAGAATTTATAGGCCTATCTTCCTTTGGGAATACCAATTTAAGTTTTCACTAGTAGTAAACAAACTAACATTGGTTAGACAAATCAGTTGCGAAACTCGGGGCAATTAAATAATTTAGAGTAGGCCTACACATAATACCACAAAAAATAATGTGAAAAAACATCAGAAACGTATAATAAAAACATAACAGTAAGCCACAAGAGTGAATGAGAATAAACAAAATTTTACAAATAAAAATAAAAAAACAAATTGTAATAAAATAAATATAAATACATAAATAAAAACTTATAAATAATAAGCAACAACAAAAGTAAATTAAATGCATTACAGATATTTAAGGAACAGGACTAGATAAAATGCATAAATGTGCATTACAACAATCTCATCATTTACGTGAGATGTGTAGTGAAGTTAAAATCACATTAATAAAAAGTATAATATAGCTTATCAACATCAGCCACTCTATAGGTTATAACTCAATATAATTAAATACAACTATTTCACTAATGACTCGGAACACAAAGTTTTTTTGAGTAAAAACACAAAGTTTTACCAACCGATTTTAGTTACAAGTTGGTGATTAGTATAATATATAATTTATTAGCATATACTCTGTATTATATATCTGCATATCACACAAGAATAAATGTAACAGCAGGATGAATTATTTCCTTTATTAAAAACAGATTCGTCTCTTTGCGCAGAATGAAGTATTCAGGACGAAAAAGTGGCTTCGTACTACTTTCTACTCGAAATACGCTTGATATAAAAATACTACTTGTTCCTAAAATACTAGGTGTTCCTAAAATACTACTGTTCCTCTGATACGTGTTCCTCTGATACGCTTAGTATTTGTAATACGCGTTGTTCCTTGTGTATCGGTGATACCCCTAGTACTTAAAATACCTAGTATTTGAAATACTGGTTGTTCCTTGCGTACCAGCGATATTTTTGTACGCCTAGTATTTGGCCTTGGCGTATTTGTTTACTTGTTACTTACGTACTTTTTGTGTATGTGTGTCTGTATAGGAGTGTAGGGGGCGTGCCTCGACTCGGAACATCGAGGGGGGCATGTCTCGACAAGGAACAGCGTCGCCGCGAATAACAGGTATTTCAACTTTTCAGTCACTGTTACATCCGTTCCACAAAAATATCGTTCCAAAATACCTGTTACAGGTATATCGGCCCACTTCTAATCCACAGTAAGAAAATGACGTTAGTAGGACACACTACGCAAAGTCAGTGCAAAATAAAGTGTGCCAAAAAATATGCAATTTACACTAAGACACTCAAATTAATACAGTGAGTGCTTAATCAAATTATCTATGATTTGTGCTACCTCAATTCCTTACAAAACATTGTCATTTGCAGAAAATTGCAAATATATGAAAAGGTTCGGGAGTGGGGGCTATCATGCTGCAGGTCTCAACAGGACAATTTCGGAACCAACAGGTGCGGAATCTCAATAGGCTATAAATTAAGGGTTCGACTGGAAGCCCTTCTCTTCATTTCAAGACACAGTTGCAGTCGGACACGCT
Source organism: Magicicada septendecula (assembly GCA_034769895.1). NCBI lineage: Eukaryota > Metazoa > Arthropoda > Insecta > Hemiptera > Cicadidae > Magicicada > Magicicada septendecula. The sequence continues at coordinate 47,352,125 of CM068375.1, forward strand.
GTCCATCGGGAGATCAGTTTTATTTTGTTATAAGTCTCATCTACGAATGAATAACAATGTTTTATTATTTATAATGCTTTTTAAACAATAAACATGAAATTTTAACTACTCATAAATTTACTACTCTTATTTCAGTTACACCTGGTATCATTATAACTGTTTAAACACCTGGTATCGTTATAACTGTTTACATCTGGTATCGTTATAACTGTTTAAACACCTGGTATAGTTATAATATATATACATGAAATTGTTACTAATTAAAATATTAGAGTTAAACTGTATGAAGCATCTATCTCTGTTTGTGTTTCATTAGTTGCTTGAGGTTTCCAGCTCCTACATAACCCGAGCTAATCGCTTCATCTACACACCTATGTCCATTGTTCCTCATCATTGTGCCGTGTATCACCAAAATCATTAGTCCTCAAAGTCTCAGCTGGTGCCCAACCAACTAGTGTCTCATCTTCTCCTGATAGTTTACAAACTTGTCCTTTCTCTCATTATGTCATCTGTTATTTTGTCTACTCATTTTATTTTCAACATTCTCCTATGACACTCCACATTGTAAATGCTACTATCATTCACCTGTCAGTTTTCTCCGTTGTCCAATTTTCTCATCCCTATCTTGCAGTGCTCCAAACGGATACATTCAGGAATGTATTACTAATTCCTAATACAGTATTTGAAAATAAGAAATGTTTCTGCAAAACATTCATTTTTGTTTGTGATAATCTGTTGTTTTTATTATAATGCACATGATCTGATAGTATAGTTGCGTAAACTAACAGAAACAACTTCCAGCAACAATTTCTCTGCTACCACAGACATACCTTTCGACGCACGTGTATCCATGCTTACTATATTATCAGCTTTGGAATTTTTATCACTTTCAACGTTTATCTTTCCATTTAGCATTGCGTAATACACTTTCCACTTAATGGTCATAAAGAAGTTTCCACTTGATGGCACGTGCACATAACTGTGCCAATTAACAACACAGTGATTTTTTCGACTTGTCTTCCCATTGCAAAACTTAAGATAACCTTGGCACAATTATTTATATCACACACTGTTGTTAGTAAACAATGTTTTATGGCAGTCTTCCTTATAGATTACCTAATGTCAGAGATATACTAGTAGTATAACTTGAGTTGTTACTAGCTAAGTCAAAACAATGCCAATTCTTTTAATTATCCTAAAACATTCAACTGCTTTTGTTAGTTTACTCCCCCCCTCCTCTCTCTCTCTCTCTCTCTCTCTCTCTCTCTCTCTCTCTCTCTCTCTCTCTCTCTCTCTCTCTCTCTCTCTCTTCCCCCCTCCCCAAACACACACAATGTTAATTATACAAAAATCGCAAAAAAAGCACCCTTCCCAGATTATACGAACTTACACAGCCCAGTATGAAGGTCAATTATGTCAGTTTTAACTGCACATGCTTTTGCTATATTGTGTTCCATGAATGGTTAATACAACACAGTACAAAATGTATTTAACTGTGGATGTACTAGTGTTCATTTGTATAAGTTATACAATGTTTTTTTAGTTGTATGAAATGCTAATGTCCTGGAATATTTGATTGTTTTATATAATGAATAAACCCAACCCTTCAAAACCTGGAAATAGCCACAAAAAGTATAGAGGCAGTAAAAGAGTTTATATAGTACTAACGACACCAACAGTGAAATAAGAAGAATATATCTTATATCTTTGTGCAGGCCAAGACCCACCATGTCTGATGATGATATTATGAGTAATTGTATACTTCCCTTTTATCATGAATTTCTTGCTGTTGATGATTCTCCTGTTTACGTCCTCTTATTTCTGTCCAACGGCGGTCGCTGTGGCCAATGTGACCTCTTGGTATGTATCCTCTCCTGCAGACCCCTCCCCCAGAGAGTTGAAAAAGTTAACAAATTTTGTTAATGTCTTAATTTTAGGCTGTTTTATAATATTTTCAGTTGCGTACGCTAATATAGTAGTAACTCTATTTAAATATACAAACAGGTTTATTACACAGCATTAGCTTGTTTGTAATACGAAATGTAGAAAAAACAATTCAGTCAATAAGTATGTTGGAAACAATGTTTCAATAACGCGTATTTTTATTGTGTTATTACCGTTTACTTGAATGGGACTGATTTCAAACACTTTAAAGATACTAATGTTGATCAGTCTTTACTTGTTTTTTCTTTTGAATAAAGCCGATCTGACCCCCGACCTCCTCCAAGGCCAAATTGTAGATGCACCACTGGACAGCAGCATATTGAGCTGAACAAAAGTCCGTTACAGCCTTCACATAACCATCAACCAAACAGAGAGGAAGCTGCAAGACTGCAGCCAGTATTTTCATGCAAGTTTTCATGATTTTGGGTATAATTTTAAAAAAATCAAATAGATTTGGGCAACGAAGCTGAAACAATCTCTTTACTGTACATTTTTGCATTGTTGTCTTCTAAAGAAAGGATTCAGTATGAAGTTATTCTTTTTAGAAGTTGTTCTAATTCAGAAAGTTGAAAAATAAATACTTACTTATATATTTACTAAGTAAGTAACACTCGTTTCAACCTTAATTTTTATAAAAACTGAGTTTTCAATCGAAATTGCGGGTAGTAAGTTACTTATCGATGGTTTTGTGTACATAAGATCAAAAACTAAGACTGCACCTACTGGGATTGCAATAGATTATGTTAGCGTGAATGCAGTCCAAGAGCAATCACTATTCCAGGAGGCTTAGCAGCAGGGAAGTATTTACGGGGGGCGAATGGGACCGGACCCCCCCCCCTAGAGGGTTAAAAAAGTTGACGAATTTTGTTAATCTCTTAATTTTTAGGCTGCTTTATTATTGTTTCAGCTATGTGTGCTAATATAGCAGTAATTCTTTTTTAAATACATGAACAGGTTTATTACACAGCATAAGCATATACTTTTGTAATATGAATATAGAAAAATCAATTCAGTCGATAAGTATCTTGGAAAAAATGTTTCAATAACAGGTATTTTTATTGTCTTATTACCAATTACTTTAATGGGATTTATTTCAGCCACTTTAAAGATAGTAATGTTGATTAGTCGCAACTTGTTTCTTTCTTTTTTATGAAGCCAATCCAATCCCTGATGCCCCCCCCCCCTCAGTCCAAATTCTAGATACACCATTGGGATTTGAAATCACAAAGTACTGAGCCTATCAGTTATATCCTCCTGGATAACATGATATTTTTATAGAGGTGACTTTTAATATTTTTTTCAATTTATGAGTATCATTACAAATGAAATTAGCTTGAAGTTTTTGAGTTACACAACAACTTTACACTCTATAAAAAAAAAAAAAAAACTGAATTAAGTTGCTGCTTTTATCTCACACATAAAGTGGAAGACATGACATGTCTGAGATTGTATGAACATGTCAAAGCCTGAAAGTCTATTCAGCACTTTGTGTTGCATTAGAGTTCTCTCAGCTGTTTCTTCCTCTTCACTCACAAACACTTGCTAGTCACGCTTCTTTACACACACCAACTGACTGATCCTCTATTTAACCATTTCAACGCCTGAGATATAAACAGTTGCAACTCCAATTTTATTAAAATTGAGATAATGAACATTATAATTTCTTGCTCTGTATATTTTTATATGGTAAAAAATGTTCAATAAAATGAAAAATCACTCTTGTAATTATCTTTACTTTTCATTTACTCAGAACTAGTTGAAGTGCAGTTACAATCACTTACCTCTCATGTACTTATTTGTAACATTTTATTGTGTGTGTGTGTGTGTGTGTGTGTGTGTGTGTGTGTGTGTGTGTGTGTGTGTGTGTGTGTGTGTGTGTGTGTGTGTGTGTGTGTGTGTGTGTGTGTGTGTGTGTGTGTGTGTGTGTGTGTGTGTGTGTGTGTGTGTGTGTGTGTGTGTGTGTGTGTGAATCAAGTGTAATACATTATTATTTTTATTGTTTAATTGAAACCTGCTTGGAAATTTGCTTTTGGTTGCCAAAAGGTGTCATACAATATTTAAGTTGATTTTCTCTCTCATTTCCAGCAAGGTGGTAGACGGTAATCTGTTAAAACATCGTTAAAATCCTTTCACTAGTCAGATATACCTACATTCATAATTACTCACAATTATTCTTGTTAATTAGTGAATATGAATAATAAATAATATTTTTATACAATTTTTTTTGTATATTTGTATTTTTATTCAATCACTTTCTGCTACAGTCCGTTTCTTGATGTATATAATACATTTAATATTTGTAATTAAATTTACCTCAAGATGTTATTTTTCTATATGGAACATGTTTCGAGAGTTCCTGTTCTCTCATCTTCAGCCTTGGCGATCTTGTTTCTGGTGAAGTATTTGTGTGTTGGCTGCTGGATGCAATTAAGGTTGTTTGTTGGTCTTTGGTATTTTAAAGTTGTATTATTGTGTGTGATTGTGGTATATGTTTTTGTATTTTGTGTATTTTCGATGTTGAGTGCTTTGAATATTGTGTCATGTTTTGTATTGATTTGTATTTGTTCTGGTATTAGTTTGTTTTGTGTTTTATGTTTGTATATTTGTAAATTTTCCCAAATGTTCATTATGGTGCCTTTGTGTGGTATATGTTTTATTAGTGATACATTGGTTATGTCTGGGAATTCGTGTCCTGTGTTTATTGCATGTGTGGCTAAATTGGATTTATATATTTCTGGTTTTTTGTATGCGTTTAGGTGTTCAAAATAACGTTTTTTCAGCTGTTTTTTTTTTTGTTTGTCCTATGTAATATTTATTGCAATCTTGGCATTCAATTTTGTATATACCGTTAGTTGTTGTATTATCTTTGTTGTGTGAGCTATTTAGAATTTGTAATTTATTTTTATTAGTTTTGTATGGTATTTTTATATCTGTGTTTTTAAATAGTTTTGTTAGTTTTGTCATTTTATTATTTATGTATGTGAATGTGGCCCGTTTTTTGTTGTTGTTATTATTTATACGTTGTTCATTTTGATTAATTCTTAATTGTTCAATTTTTAATTTTATATTTGATTTTATTTTCTATTTTGTTCACAGTAATTTTATTGTATCCATTTTCATAACCAATTTGGTATATTATATTTCTTTCTTTGTCAGTTTCTTGTTTGTTTAGGGGAATTTTGTACATTATGTTAAATAGCGAATAGAATGCTGCCATTTTATGTTGTGGTGGGTGGTGAGAATGGTTAGGTATAATGATGTTAGTGGAAGTTGGTTTTCTATATATTGCATATTGTATGTGGTTGTTGTATCTTGTGATGGTTATGTCTAAATAGTTGATTTTGTTATGTTTTTCTTTTTCTTCTGTGAATTGTATTTTAGGGTGTATGTTATTGATTTGTTTCAGTATGTTCTCTGCATTTGTGTTTTTGTTATTTGATACATATAGCCCATCATCTACATATCTTATCCATATGCCATTTGGGTCATGTGATTTTATAATATTTTGTGTCTATATGTTGTGGGAATATTTCTGCTATTATGCTTGATAATGGTGATCCCATTGCTAAACCTTCTTTCTGTTGATAAATTTTGCTATTAAATTCAAAGTAATTTTGTTTTAGTATTAGTTGGAGCTATTTTTTATTTCGGTTATATATTGTTTGTTTTCATTTTGTTCTTTAAGTTTGTTTATTATTATGTCTATTGTTTCTTCTACTGGGATGTTGGTGTACATGTTTGTGATGTCATATGATTGTATTTTTATATAACAGTTTTTTACTCTGTCATCTTCAGACATTATAAAATGTCATGAGATAATGGCGGCCCGTGACCAAAATAATATGAATCAGTGGCAGCTCATGACCAAAAGTCTGGTGGTGCACAAAAACTCCCTCACGCAAGATCAACTTTAGGTATTTATTTAAATATTATTGGACCTAATTACTTGTAAATATATTGTTACGACGGCCTACTGATCGTCGTAGGTACAGTGGAAAACAAAATACAAGACACTAATTACATCACTAATCACTAACTTTAATTATCACAATTAAACAGTTTGTAATTAACAAGATAGTCTCTTACAACAAATCAAATAGAAATTGTCCACACGCTATAAAAATGTCTTCTAATCGAGTATCACACAATTATAAAACACATAATACTTCAGCACAATACTTCAAACCGCACTGTGTAAATCGTCACTTAAACGCACAGAGTAATTGCCCGACAATAACTCTGAACTATAATACTACGAACCGCATTCCAATAAATCACAACTCAAAAACTGACTGAGCGTCGCGGAGTAACTTGTATTTATACCCCGCCGAAAGTCCAGAACACTCCACATACTACGCATTAGCTCTACACTACAACATAATTGATTGTGGCCGTGACACAGTCCTTGCAGCTGGCGGCGTCTAGAAAAGTCTCGCAAATGCATGTTGAAATCACGTACGCACACAACATTACAGCTGGATTCTTCTGGAACATTCGAGAAACACGTAGATTGTTCTGTAATGTCGTAACGATATAATGTTTATAACACTTACACCTAACTGTACTTAAAATGTGTTCTTCTGTCCTTCATACTGGCAAGTTTGTCAATAACCCTTTGAGATTTCCTAGATTGTAGTCTCTTTTGATGGACAGCATGGCAAGTGGAGACATGGTGTTCCCAAGGAAGATTTTCACCTGTTTTAAAGTAAAGAATCACCTCTCTGCTTCTGCTGTTGTCATCGGAATTGTTATAATGACTTCTAACAGCTTTCAACATTCACTGAATGTTATAATTAAATTGTTTTCAGAAATGTAGCAACGGACCAGTAACTGAACTAAAAGATTCACTGCTGAATATAATTGAAAGCTGTGTCCAAAGTCCAGAAGGGGGAAGTAATAGATACTTAATCTCAAAGCCTAACTTATACTCATGAAACTTATTGCAAGAAAGAAAAGCAACAATTATATGTAAAGTAAAGCTGAATCTTTCTACATGTAAGGTAGAAATCATGTAGCAGGCTGAATCTACATGTAAAGTAGAAGCAACAAGACAGCCAGGTAACAAAGGAAACCAATTAATTGGCACACGGCCAGGTCAAGGCTCTGTGATTGTCTGATACCTGGTCAGTGAGGTCGTACATGGTGGCCTGAGGAAGATCCGCGAGAGGAGAATTGAAATGTTGTCAACATGGTGACATTTCACAGCAGCCGACCACAGCCTAACAGCCCGATTTTTAGATGTAATTTTGAATAGTGTAATAGTGATTATTTGTTAACATAACAGATGAACACATAAACACATAACAGATGAAACAGATGAACTGTTACAAACAAATAATCTCCAACCATTTGATTGCCTTGTTAGATGTAGTGTTTATATAGTTAATTTTTCAGTTGTAATTTATTTTCATTGTGTAAGTATCATGTGTTTGTCTTTCCTCGTAACTTTACTTTCACGTACAATTTGGTAAGTTCAAACAGTGCGCGAGTGTGTAATCGTTCTACTAGGCCTGTCGGTCAGTTCGCAGGACCAACCACAAATCGATCTCTCGCGCGTGCGCTGAACTCTTCTCTGTTGTTCGCATTGCATGTTAGTACTACAAATTACAAACGTTCGCTTCGCTTTCGCAGGCCTGCCCCTTTTTTCGTATGTAACTTTTTCCGCAAATACGGCAAACGGTTCAAACCTCACGCATAAGTTCGAAAAATCGCGAGTGTGCGAACTGTTCGTAAAAATCGCAGTTTCTCTACATCAACTACAGCAACAAGCAGCTTCAGCTACATGCGGTCTTACAGCCTACAAGAGTGCTTTCCATCAAACCACAGGTACTGTACGTAATTTGTCTTTCATCAGTGTAAATGGCAATTGCTGGGAGGGAATTTACAACTCCCACAACAATTCCAGCAATTTACCAAGTTCAGTTGGGTTTAACAACTTGAATACTACCTTTCTAATGAACCAGCTTTTATCAGAGCCTATAATTAATCCCGACAAATGGTCCCCCGGGCCGGATTGTTCAAACAGTGGATGGTTCAAATTCGCAGTGTCGTTTTTGTGAAATCATAAAAACTTGTGAAACGTGGTCGGGCGAACTGTTACTACCGCTCATTTCGTCGGTTACCGGTAACGGTTATGTTTTGCAACTACTCTCTTATGTCTCCATGTGAACAGTGTACAGTAATTGTTATGAGTGTCAAGTAACTGTTATTTCATAAGGTACATTTCATAACTATTCTTTTCCTTGTTTTGTTGGATGAAAACTATTGCGACATCCCCATTACGTCACCAAACACTGTGACTCCGTATCTCCCTCCTGTATCCCCCCTGTGTGTACGCATAACTCACGTATCCACCGCGTTCACCTGCATCCTTTTCACCCGGGAGCCAGTCCACACGCAAAAATACATTCAGCCGTCTGTACTACATGGCTCCGTTAACATAGAATTTGGAGAGGGGAAGCGTAGCAGCACTGCCACTGCCAGTTGCGTGGGGGTTCAGTACGTTCCCCCACGCTGCTTGACGTTTGTACAGTCAAAGTAAAACTACTACATGGCTCCGTTAACATAGAATCTGGAGAGGGGAAGCGTAGCAGCACTGCCACTGCCAGTTGCGTGGGGGTTCAGTACGTTCCCCCACGCTGCTTGACGTTTGTACAGTCAAAGTAAAACTACTACATGGCTCTGTTAACACAGAATCTGGAGAGGGGAAGCGTAGCAGCACTGCCACTGCCAGTTGCGTGGGGGTTCAGTACGTTCCCCCACGCTGCTTGACGTTTGTACAGTCAAAGTAAAACTACTACATGTCTCCGTTAACATAGCATATGGAGAGGGGAAGCGTACCAGCACTGCCACTGCCAGTTGCGTGGGGGTTCAGTACGTTCCCCCACGCTGCTTGACGTTTGTACAGTCAAAGTAAAACTACTACATGGCTCCGTTAACATAGCATCTGGAGAGGGGAAGCGTAGCAGCACTGCCACTGCCAGTTGCGTGGGGGTTCAGTACGTTCCCCCACGCTGCTTGACGTTTGTACAGTCAAAGTAAAACTACTACATGGCTCCGTTAACATAGCATCTGGAGAGGGGAAGCGTAGCAGCACTGCCACTGCCAGTTGCGTGGGGGTTCAGTACGTTCCCCCACGCTGCTTGACGTTTGTACAGTCAAAGTAAAACTACTACATGGCTCCGTTAACATAGCATCTGGAGAGGGGAAGCGTAGCAGCACTGCCACTGCCAGTTGCGTGGGGGTTCAGTACGTTCCCCCACGCTGCTTGACGTTTGTACAGTCAAAGTAAAACTACTACATGGCTCCGTTAACATAGCATCTGGAGAGGGGAAGCGTAGCAGCACTGCCACTGCCAGTTGCGTGGGGGTTCAGTACGTTCCCCCACGCTGCTTGACGTTTGTACAGTCAAAGTAAAACTACTACATGGCTCCGTTAACATAGCATCTGGAGACGGGAAGCGTAGCAGCACTGCCACTGCCAGTTGCGTGGGGGTTCAGTACGTTCCCCCACGCTGCTTGACGTTTGTACAGTCAAAGTAAAACTACTACATGGCTCCGTTAACATAGCATCTGGAGAGGGGAAGCGTAGCAGCACTGCCACTGCCAGTTGCGTGGGGGTTCAGTACGTTCCCCCACGCTGCTTGACGTTTGTACAGTCAAAGTAAAACTACTACATGGCTCCGTTAACATAGCATCTGGAGAGGGGAAGCGTAGCAGCACTGCCACTGCCAGTTGCGTGGGGGTTCAGTACGTTCCCCCACGCTGCTTGACGTTTGTACAGTCAAAGTAAAACTACTACATGGCTCCGTTAACATAGCATCTGGAGAGGGGAAGCGTAGCAGCACTGCCACTGCCAGTTGCGTGGGGGTTCAGTACGTTACCCCACGCTGCTTGACGTTTGTACAGTCAAAGTAAAACTACTACATGGCTCCGTTAACATAGCATCTGGAGAGGGGAAGCGTAGCAGCACTGCCACTGCCAGTTGCGTGGGGGTTCAGTACGTTCCCCCACGCTGCTTGACGTTTGTACAGTCAAAGTAAAACTACTCATACGCGACTAGATAATTTACTCGTGCAAAAATTAAAGTTAGAGCATTATAATACTTAAACTGTACGCATATGGTGTCAAAATTGTTATTCTACACCGTTTCAAAAATTATTAAATTACTTTGACCATATACATAAACAATATGAGCAATAAACTCCACAATTTCAATTAGGTATTGACCTGTAAACCATAACTAGTTGTGTCTCTGTTGTTGATCAACATAAATGGGTTATTGTTACTTCAGTTTGGAGCTTAATATGTCAATAAAGCTATTCGATGTTTAATTTTTTTTGTACTCTTCATACACGTATAAATTTATGTTACTTTTGCTCATGATTTTTTCTAATTACAACATGAATCATTAGCTGGTAGAGAAAGGTTTTGCTATTACAAATAATAGTTCTATAAACGAGTGAAATTATGTGGAACAAGTGAATTTAATTTCTATTCAATTAGCAAGTTTCTAACGTGATATTGTGTGTACCACGTTATAAACACGATATCACGTTATAAACAGACTTGGGAAAGATCATAATAATTGTTAACTGATCAAAGTTAAAGTTACTGTCCAAACAAACTAACTAAGTTAAAGTTACGGTTGATAGTTACAAAAACTAACTGATTAAAGTTAAAACAAAATTAACTGATTAAAAGTTAAACCATTTTTGGTTTGCTTTTTTGTTTTATTTTTATTGAGTAAAGTACTTAGATTTTTGAAGGAAATAGAAGCAATAACATTTTCGGTGAGGTTTTTAATATCACCTGCTTTCTGATCGACGTTGAATTTTGCTACTTGTCCCTTAACTATGTTCCATACGTACTCAATGGCATTCAGGTTACAGTGGTATGGAGGTAATCTTATCACTTCGTGCCCTTTTTCTTTAAAAATCGTATCTACTTTATACGTTGGTGATGGCTTTCGAAAATGAACTATTTCCAATAATTCACTTTTCGTCATATCTTCTGAAAAACTGACTCCCATTTTTCTTAGCCATTCCTGGATTTCCGCTTTTCGAGAAGCTTTAGTCGGCGGTTTGTTTTCTTGTACACTGTGGTATGGTGCATTGTCCATAACAACTAAAGACTTTTCTGGAAGGTTTGGCAACAGTTTTGTCCTTAACCCACCGGGAAAAATTTTCAAAGTTCATCTCGTGGTGGTAGTCTCCACTTGTAGTTTGAGACTTGAACATAAGAAAGGCTTCAGGAATGAAACCTTTCTCCCAACCTGCATTAACAATGATCCAGCGCTGTCCAGTACTATTATTTTTTAAAACTCCACTAGTTGTAGGATCCTGCCAACACTTGTTACTGTGTAAGTGGGATGGATGAATGTCTCGTCGAGAAAAATAACAGGTCGCTTATTGTCACAGGTGTCATTCCTCCTAATCTTTCGTAGGTATCTTGCTCGCCATGCAACTGTTTCGTTTCTCTCCATCAATATACTTCTTTTATTTTTACATTTTTTAAATCGGAATCCAAGCTTATGTATAATTCTGCGTAAAGTTTCCTTGCCTCCTTCAAAATGTATGTCACTTTTTAATTCAGAAAGAACCGATTGAACGTAGGAACCTGTTTTTTAATAGAATAAAAATTCTGTATCGTACGGCGGACTGCACATAAATCAAAATCATCTAAAACAATTTTTCTTGTACTCTGCTGACGTGTCTTTCCAGGAGTGCTCAGTTTTCTACCAGTAGATTTTGACACTTTTATCTCTTTCCGTATCTTACAAATGGTGGTTTCTAACTTTCCTGTTGCAGCTGCTGCTCGCTTTGTCGCGTTATTTATTGGGTACTTATAACAACCACTGTTCTTTTCTTCATCAAAAAATTCAATAACTCGCCCAACTATTTGGCGTCCTTGACTGCGAATTGCAGGCCTTTGTTTGTTACTTGTCATCTTTCAATTCTACAGTTAATGAATTTTAAAAGTGTGGTGTTAAAGCCTGGAAATTAAGCTGCATAAAAAGTACAGTATAAAAATTACACTCACAATACTCACAATTAGTAAATATAAATTCAAATGAAAAAACTCTGTAACACGAACACGCACAAATATTAATTATACCGCAGATCAATGCTACGATACTCTCAGTTAGTAAATACAAATTCAAATGACAAACTCTGTAACACGAACACACACACAAATATTAATTATACCGCAGATCAATGATACTCACAATTAGTAAATATAAATACAAATGACAAACTCTGTGACACGAACACGCGCAAATATTAGACCTCACGATATTCACCGCTGGGAGTACATACATTCAAATGACAAACTTTTGAGTATGACTGTAAACTGCTTGGTTGGGTGAGACGCGCTTGCGCATTTGTCTCTGAACTCAGTTAGTTCACATTTTTCCTGCATGTTTTGTTGACTCGGTCAGGTAATACTACTGTATACGCACATTATACATCGCATACTTCAAATGCATCGTGCACATTGTACTGAAAAAAGTCATCTCGTCTAATATTCGTCTTCTCCGCAAGAAATTGTTCAACAATCATTCAACATGACCGGTAAAAAAGACGCATTACTACGCGCAAATGCAGTTTATTTTTCCAAATGCAAACGTACTCTAAATACGCTACAGACCTTTGCAACTTCAAAGGGGCATAATTTAGATGGGAAAACGTACGAAATCGCACTTAAATTATACAACTTTTCAGATGCAATCGAAAAAATTGAAATAAATAAAATTTCCTTACAAGAAAAGGATTCAACTGATGTACTTGACATTTCAAAAGAATGTGATGAGCTGTTCAATCTCCTCACACTGGACAATTCAACTGAACAAAAGCCTGTCATACAGGCACATGCTTCCTTTAAAGTGCCCAAAATTTCACTGCCTGTTTTCTCTGGTGAACCTAATCAATGGATTAATTTTAAAAATTTGTTTTATTCATCTGTTCACAATTCATCTGTCTTCACACCATGTCAAAAACTTCAATGTTTGCGTACGCACTTGTCAGATCATGCAGTGTCCTTAGTTGAAACATTACCAATTACTGATGTAAATTACCAAACAACGTATGACATTTTATGTAATAGGTACAGTAATAAGAGGTCTGCTGCAAATCATTATTATGCTTTGATGAAAAATTATCAAATAAAAGAAAATAGCCATGACAACTTAAAACATTACCTGTCAACCTTTCAGTCATCCGTCAATGCCTTGCTCAGCCTTGACATAAACATGCAAGATTTTCTCCTGTTGCAGCTTGCTTTACACAAATTGCCTTCTGACGTCCGTATGCTGTACGAACAAAAGCAAACGGAGGATGATAATCAAATGCCTACCTTTCAGGATTTGATAAAATTTATCACCAACTTAGAAAGGTCATACGAAATCATTCAGGCTGAATCGCCTCCCAGTACACCACCTGTCAATAGGCGATCGTTTCCCGGCACAAGTGGTTTCAAAGGCACACTTAACCAGGCAAAATTTGTAAATAAATCTGCAAAGACTCTGTTAGTTCAAACCTCTCAGGAAGCTCGACCCAACACTACCTGTTTCCATTGCAATGGCAATCACAAAATATTCAATTTGTAAAGGTACTCGCCTTTACCCTTTTATTTATAAATTACACTCATCATAAAATAGTACTTACCGCTGCCAGAATTTTACTTACCGTCATGGTCCCCGTAAAACTTACCTTTTGAAACTGCCCAGGTCGCCACGATATTTTTGTTAAAGGTTAAATATCGAAACCTTCTACACTCTTGCCCTTATAAAAAAATCCCGCTATCTGACTGTAATTAAATTTCAGAAAACCCCCGATCGCCGAAGTTTTAGACGAGTTGTCGGCACAGAAAACTAGGAAGTGGTTACGGCGTAATAACTAGACTAACACATGGTTTTACCGTGACTAGACTTAAATAGTTTTAATCAATATAAGACAGACTAAAATCATTAGAACAAGAACACGAAAACAAATTTTGAAATGTATAGATATGTATTATATTTAAATATACTTCTTACGTTATACAAGACAGCCCAGCTTGCTCACACGCACATTCACACGATTTAAAATCCTTTATTTTGAAACACCCCACTTGATTTTAATTTATATGTACATCGAGACACCGCCCGGACACGCGTTTCCCGGTTCGCCAGTTCACTGCACATTAAATAATTCACCCGCTGACCACTGCACTTTTCCCGTTATAAATCTGGTAAGTCCATTATCTCCTTGGGTCCCGGTCGGTATGAAAGCGGTATTACACTTAGTTATTCATATTTAGAAAGTTTAGGCCCACGCGGCACTATCTGCGTCCGTTCGCTGTTGTGGTTCTTCGTGGACTGCCCTTATGCATGAAGCCAGACATCCATGCCATGCCTGTGAAACAAATTTCGTCGCCGCACAGCCTTTTTTGTCCAAGTTTACTGGCTGTACACTGGGGGTGGAACGAAAAAATCAAGTTTTGATTTTTAATTTGTAATAGTGCTGAAAAGTTGCCTTTTGGTGTAAATAAGATAAAAAAAAAATATGAAAAATATTGGAGCACGTTTTGAGGTGCCGCAAGGACGATAAATTTTCATAAAATTGCAATTTTCGCTACATTTTTAAGTTTTTTTAAGAAGTTGTCAAACATTTTTTTTTAATTTCAAATACTGTCAAAAAAGCAGTTTTTATATAAAAAAAGACATACAATTTTTTTTTAACTTTTTGGATTATGTCTTGAGGTGCCGCAAGAGCGGTAAAGTTTTATAAAAACACACTTTTTGTAACTTTTTCAAAGAATTTTATGTGTCTCGATTATGCAATAAAAGTTTCAAATAGGCGTTTTAATATGAATAGAAAGATAAAAACAGTTTAACTATTGCATTGTTTTTTGATGGAAGAAGAGACAAAACAATTCTTCAAGAAAAGAAAGGAATTAAGTTGTACAAAAAAGTTATTTCAGAAGAGCACGTTTCACTAATAGAGGAACCAAACTCGAAGTTTTTAGGCCACGTAACACCTAAATCTGGCACTGGAAAGGCATAGCAGACAGTATACAGGAGTTTCTTGAAGATAGAGAACACAACGAACAACTTTTGAACTTTACTGCTATTGGGTGTGATGGAACCGTTGTAAACACTGGACATAATAATGGTGTGATTTCTTTGATGGAAAATGAAATAGGAAGACCTTTACAATGGTTAGTTTGTTTGTTCCATGGAAATGAGCTACCTTTGCGACATCTTTTTTGTCATTTAGATGGTAAAACGAAGGGACCCAATGAGTTTAAAGGCGAAATAGGTCAGCAGCTGGAAAACTGTGCTAATCTTCCTGTGGTTACTTTCTTGCCAATTGAAAATAACCTTCCTCTTTTGGAGAACATAAATGATTTAAGTACAGATCAGAAGTATTTATTGGATATGTGTATCGCTGTATCAAGTGGAAATTGCTCACTAGATTTATCTTTAAGAAAACCTGGAAAACTTGCTCACTCCAGGTGGCTTACATTAGCAAACCGTATACTTAGATTGTATGTGGCAACTGAAAATCCAACTGAAAACCTTAAGACTCTGGCTGAGTACATTGTGAAAGTGTATGCACCTGTGTGGTTTAACATTAAGTTAAAACCTTCATGTACTTATGGTTCCAAACATCTGTTTAAGCTTATCTCATATTCACGCTATCTCTCTGATGATTTCAAGAACGTTCTAGACCCGGTTATTCAAAGAAATGGGTACTTTGCTGCTGCAGAAAATCTCCTTTTGTCCATGCTATGTGATCAGCGCAAAAATGTAAGAGAACTTGGTTTACGACGTGTTTTAAAAGCAAGAACAGAAAGTAGAGGCGGAGTCAGGAACTTTAAAGATCCAAAGATAAACTTTGACGCAAAGGATTACATCGACATGATCTCATGGGCTGAAAATGACGTAACTGAACCCCCCTTGGTAAAACATGTTTCCATTGACTCTCTCAAAGACTTTATACGGAAGACATCTGAAGCTCAACCAAATAGTAAAGTGGACCCGCTTATCGACTTTCCCCGGCTTCCTTGTCACACGCAAGCAGTGGAAAGAGCTGTGAAACTGGTGAGCGAATCGGCTCAAAATGTCTGTGGTTCAATCGCAAGAGAAGGATATATAAGAGCAAAAATTGACTCACGTGAGAACATGCCAAAATTTGATACAAAAAACAGTTTAATGTGTCAATGAAGTAGAAACAAACATTTTGCAGCTGTAACATTTGTAATTATTAAGGGTTTTTTAAATCATAAAAAATGAACTTTCAATGTCTTTAAAAGTGTATTATGATATTTTTTACGTGTGCTGTAATAAAAAAAATATATAATTGATTTGACGAGCTTTTATTTCAACCTTATTTACTACTATTTGTAACAACCAAAATGTTCGCAAAAGTTTCAAAGTTAGCAAAAATACAAACTTTTTGACATTAAAAAATATTTTTTTAATATTATTATATTTTGTAATTAATAATTTTTTCCAATTCTAATGCTTATATATGTATTTACAACTATCTTTTGTAACATTATATGTACGAGAAAACCATAAAAAATTATTTATCAAACTTTATAATTTTTCAATTTTTGTAATTTTCTTACAAATTTTAAGCTCTTTGCGGCACCTCAAGATGTTGTAGTATAGCAACCAAATTTTTTTTTCTTCTTTTTGAACCTAAAAGGCAACTTTTCCCCACTATTACAAAACTAAACAAAAAAAAAAATTAAAAAAAGGCCATTTTCGTTCCACCATTACATATCGGAGTTTTTTAGTGCGGGATGTCGACGATATTCTGTGAGCACTGTTCTACGTCACCAAAGTAGGATGGGCTTAAACGTTATTTCCTCCAGCATGGATTATGTGCAAGGCAAAAATTCTTCTCTAAGCCATTTTGCGTTCAACAAGTCCGCGTCGGTCTGCGCACATGCTTGTGTGGTGCGTTCGGGCGTAACTGCCACACACCCGCAAAGTTCTGAGAAATGACGCTTGGTACATTCTTTCGTAACGGTTACACAACAACTATTGCGTATTGTTCCTTGTCCGCGCAATGTTTCATTTCAACACGTGGCCGTAATCCAGTTGGAAAATGATCTTTATGATCTTTTTAATAAATCCCCCAAAATTAATAAAATAAAAATCCCTCAAAATTTGTCACGTTACAAATTGTGAAAAGCTTCAACAACTGCCTGTTGACTCTCGTTACAATGTACTTCGTCAGCACAAACGATGCTTTGCTTGTTTTTCCACTCATCCTCGTGCAAATTGTACTGCAAACAAAAGTTGTCGAACATGTCATAGTAAAAGCCACAACACTATGCTTTGTCAGGCAAATGTTCAAAGCTCGTCTGTCAATTCAACGCCGACTAGTGTGCAAACGGGCACGCACCCGGACCTGTTTTGTTACCATCAAGCTCTGCCAACAGTCAGAATGCAACTTTCTCTTGTCACGCCTCAACCGTCGATACTGTTTCGAAAATTGTGTTACTCGGCACAGCAAAAGTATTAGTAAAGGATGCATATGGTCAGTGCCAGGAAATTCGAGCTGTTCTTGATTCTGGCAGTCAACGCAGCATAATCACCGCAGATTGCGCGGCACGTCTTGCTCTTAAACAATGCCCTGTTGACTTCACACTCACTGGTATAAATTCTCAAGTGAACAAGGCTACTTTCACTGTAGATCTCAGTCTTCGGTCTCGAGACACTCGTCAACGTCCAATTCATGTACAGTCTGTAGTCATGGATCGCATCACTAGTGAATTGCCTTCCATTAATCTCCACAAGGATGTAGCTGCCCAATTCTCAGGCCTGCAACTTGCTGACCCTGATTTTTATCCCCCTGCCAAGGTCGACCTACTCATTGGAAGTGACGTGTATCCATATTGCCTGTCAGACGGCCCACGCTCCGTAATCAAAGGCGTGCTATATCTACCATGTTCGGATATGTCCTAGTCGGCACTGTAGTCAATCGCCAATCATTCTCATCACGTCAAGCGTCGTCCACCACCTTGTTCTCAACTCTGAACGATAGGGCTGATCTCCAACTTAAACGGTTTTGGGAAATAGAGGAAGTCGAAACACCAAAATCTATATCTCCTCAAGACCAATATTGTGAAGACTTGTTTGTTCAAACCACGACGAGAGTACAGGGCGGGCGGTACATGGTTTCACTGCCAGTTGCCCCTGAAGCTACTGAAATTGGATCGAATCGTCCAGCCGCTGTTGGTTCCTTTCTTAACTTGGAACATCGCCTTTCAAAAAACCCCGAAGTGCAGGACAAGTACAACAATTTCATGCAGGAATACTTGGACCTGGGCCACATGTCTGTTGCGCACACTCCGTCTTCGTACATAATTCCAAACCATTGTGTATTCAAAAGGCACGATCCTCACGCAAAAATCTGGGTCGTGTTTAATGCCAGTTCTCCAGATCACACTGGTGTGTGTCACTCAACGAACGTCTTCTTGCAGGTCCCAAGCTTCAAAGTGATCTTCAACACTTATTGATATCATTCAGTACTCACAAATTTGTCATCACCGCAGACTGTCGTCAGATGTATCGTCAAATTATACTTCGTCCGGAAGATCGACATCTCCAATATATCTTTTGGCGCAGCGATTCATCTCAACCTCTCCAAGAATATGAGTTGGCCACTGTAACATATGGACCAAAACCGTCAGCGTATTTAGCTCAACGTTCTTTAAAACTACTGATTTCAGATGAAGGCTCATCTTTCCCACGCGCCGCGTATGCACTCGAACATCATACCTTTGTAGACGACCTAGTCACTGGTACTGACACCTTTGAGGAAGCTGTTCATCTTATAAAGGAGCTAAATTAAATGTTGTCACTCTCGGGATTTGAGCTAAGAAAGTGGACGTCAAACAACCCAGCACTGATAGCCCAATTTCTTCCAGAATACCTGGAAAATCCTTTCATTTTTTCTGATGAAAACCAAACAGTAAAAATTCTTGGTATTCGTTGGTGTCCATCTTCTGATACCTTTTCGTATAACTATATTCCGTTCAAAGGGAAAATCACCAAACGCAGTATCTTGTCCTATATCTCCCAATTTTTCGATCCTCTTGGTTGGCTTTCGCCTGTCGTTTTTTGGGCTAAATGTTTCATGCAACGTCTTTGGACTGCTTCATTGGATTGGGATGACCCGTTACGCTCTGAATCCGAAGAGGATTGGAAAAAATTCATTGTTGGATTATCAGCTGTAAGTGAAATATCATTTCCACGTCGCGCCACTATTGACAACGCTCATTATCATCTCATCGGTTTTTGCGATGCGTCACAGCATGGCTTTGCCGCCGCTGTTTATCTGCATTCAGAAAGTAATGACAACCGAGTCAACATGCAACTGCTTGTAGCCAAAAGTCGCGTCGCCCCGCTAAAAACTGTCTCCATCCCTCGACTAGAGCTCAATGCCGAAGTGCTATTGTCACGATTGATAGTATCAACTCAACAGGTCCTATCCACTCTTCCTATACAGGAAATTCGACTGTACACCGATGCTAGTACTATACTGGATTGGCTTAATACGCCATCCTACAAACTCAAAACGTATGTTGCTAATCGAGTGGTGACCATCCTGGAACTCACCGCACTTAAATGTTGGGCTCACATTCCTACGCACAGTAATCCAGCTGATGTGGGTTCCCGTGGATGCACTGTGGCCACGCTTCAAAACTCAGGACTGTGGTGGAAGGGACCACCGCAATTTCACGTGTCATCTAAGTCTTGTCTACAGTAGAAAGGTCTACTTGGAGATTCCTGAATTGAAACCTGTTCCGGCCACAACTCTTGTGGTCACTTCTCCAGAAAAATTCACTGACTTCTACCAAAGAATGTCTAGTTTTCAAAAACTCATACGTGTATTTGCTTACATTCATCGGTTCGTAAATTACTCTCGTAAGCATATGGCGTCAAAATCTACTGTTTTCTCTGTCAAAGAACTCAAAGTCGCTGAACTCACCGTAGTCCGTCTAACGCAACAAGACTACTTTGATCAGGAGATTGCCTTTATGAAGAAGGGAAAGATTCCTGACTCGTTACGTTCGCTGTCTCCGTTTATCTCCAACGATGGTATCCTTCGTGGTGGTGCTAGACTATGTCACTCCTTGTTGCCGGACAGATCCAAGTTTCCTATGCTTTTGCCAAAGAAATCACATCTAACTGATCTCGCCATTGATCACTTTCATACATTAGGTTTGGATTCTGGACCACGTACTACTCAAGGATTGATCAACCAAACTTTTTGGATTCCTTGCCTTCACTCCACCTTGAGAGCTCGGCTGCGTAAATGTGTCAAGTGCTTTAAAATGTCTGCAAGGCCCTCGCAACCTATCATCAGTAGCGGATCTAGGTTGTCCTGCGCCCGGGGCAAGAATAATATTGGCGACACACACACACACACACACACACACACACACACACACACACACACACACACACACACACACACACACACACACACACACACACACACACACACACACACACACACACACACACACACACACACACACACACACACACACACACACATGACCGGGCATATGAAGTTGAACGTAAGTGTAACTAACCTAAAAACAGGCATCTAGCAGAACTAAAAGCTTCCTAACGGGAACTAAAAGCCTAACGAAAGTCTAACCTCCAAACGGGCAGGAAGGCGAGCTAGCTAAATTATAACCTCCGAATGGGCAGAAAGGCGACAAAAACTTAAAAGTACCGCCCTCATCCATCCTCCTTTAAGTTTCTCTATCAAGCTCTAATTTTTTTTTACAAGACACGAGCACATTTAAGTAGAATAGGGTTTGAGATAAAACGTAATATCCATTTTATACTAAGAAATTCTTTATTTGTCATTTTTTATTACAAAGGAAAACTACATACCAAAAGTTATATACTTAAAAACCCAATCACTAACGCTATTCAAATATTACGAAGTCAGTAACGAAAATTACTATAGCAAATCACTACAAAAATAACAATTATATAAAAAAAGGAGAAAATAGAGATTCCACGACCCCGTATTTTATTTATTGGACGCCCGGGATCCGCGAATTCTAATTTTTTGTTTTATTAGGAGAAATTAACAAGATGAATTAAATTAAATGTATTTGTTCTTGGGAAAATTGATTTTCTATCTATGGCTTTTTAACAATGGTATGTTTTGGTGAAGGTCGCTGAAGATTTTCAATACTTGATTTTAGCTTCTGATAAGGGATCACGAATGTTTCGAAACGTTAAGAAATTGTTTCATTTTTATAAAAATTGCATAATGTGATTATGCATAATGTGCTACTACACCTTCCCGTAACATTAGTACTAAACTGTATATTTACTAGTTACGCGGTGTCGGTGTAGAATTCCCGATTCCTTATAAAAATAATCGAGTCACAAAAATCGAATCGAATCAACCACAGTTGAATTTGCCGCCCCCTGAAGTTGCCGCCCGGGGCAAGGGCCCCGGCTTGCCCCCCCCTAGATCCGCCACTGCCTATCATGGCTTCGTTGCCTATGTCTCGAGTAACACCACAACCTGCATTCTTGTCCACCGGCATTGATTATTCTGGTCCGTTCTCAATTAAAGACTCTCGCCTTCGTAAACCACGCACATATAAAAGTTATCTTTGCGTATTTGTGTGTATGGTTACCCGTGCAGTACACCTAGAAGTTGTCTCAGATTTGTCTACTGAGGCTTTCCTCGCCACGCTGGATCGTTTCATCGCTCGTCGTGGACTTACTTCAGATCTTTATTCTGACAATGGTCGCAACTTTGTCCGCGGCTCACGCCACCTTCGTGATCTATGTTCTATGTTGAAAACTCATAGCGATGAAATAGCCTCTCAGTTAGCGAAACGCAAAATTCAATTGCACTTCAATCCGCCGTATGCGCCAAATTTCGGTGAAATTTAGGAAGCCGCCGTCAAATCCGCGAAAGGTCATTCGTACCGCACTCTTGGTGATATAACATTTACATTTGAAGAATATTGTACCATATTCACTCGCATTGAAGCGATATTGAACAGTCGCCCTCATGCGACATGTCACCAGATCCATCTGAGGAACTTGATTTTCTTACCCCTGGACATTTCCTCGTTGGAAGATCCTTGTTGTCAGCTCCAGAAGAGCCTCAAGATAATGTCGCCCATCCACGTCAGTGATGGACTCATCTACGTCAAATAGTTCAATCGTTTTGGAAACGGTGGAGTAAGAGCTATCTTCACAGTCAACTTCAATGCTCCAAGTGGAACAAGAACTCGGCGTCACTTCATGAAGGGCAACTTGTACTATTACAAGACGGAGAGTCAGCACCACTGCACTGGCCTGTCGGACGAATCCTCTCCCTTCATCCCGGTCCTGATTCCGTTACCCGAGTTTTGACCATACTTACCGCAAAAGGTATTGTATAGTGCGATCCATCAATAAGTTGCACCCTTTCCAGTTTTGTAAATGCACGTGGTCACCCCCGTCACTATTTGAAAAACCATAGGTTTTTGGCGGGCGGTGTGTTAGATGTAGTGTTTAGTTAATTTTTCTGTTGTAATTTATTTTCATTGTGTAAGTATCATGTGTTTGTCTTTCCTCGTAACTTTAATTTCACGTACGATTTGGTAAGTTCAAATAGTGCGCGAGTGCGTAATCGTTCTACTAGGTCTGTCGGTCAGTTCGCAGGACCAACCACAAATCGATCTATCGCGCGTGCGCTGAACTACTTGCGTCTGCCAGCGAGCCATAACATCGTGCTGTGCCTGTAATCTGGCGTCTTGGTGGGGCGAGAACCGACCGATGCTAATCTGATTTTTAAAATTCTTTCACCACCGTGCTTATTGAAGTTTGAGGATGGTTTTAGGCATACATTTTAACCGATAATTTTAACAATTTTCAAAAACAGAGTCTTCAGACGGTTCCACGTCATGAAGTTTCATTTTAATTTTCAAGTAGTGAAATTTCGGCATGCGACAAACTTTCGTTTTATGAGAGATAGCTATATGGTGTCTGCGAGTGAAAATTATAGAAAATTCCAAATTTTATTTTGCTTTTGTTTCAATAAAATCGGCTTTTTCGTTTTCGAGATATTGGCGGTTTTATAAGAAATTTAGTTGGTTGGCACATGCAGCGATTTTTCTTGTAACGATTTTTCTTAATAATAAATATTACCTTAACGTAATCATATTTTAACATTTATTATATTATTCTATTTAATAATAAAAATTTCAATTTTCATGTAGTACCTTAATATAATTTGATTTCCTGGATTTTGTTGTCCACTGATTATAAATATATCATTACTGACTAGGAACACTCATTTTTTATACATGCTCCATGAAGTTTTAAGAAGACTGTTTAATGATGAAGAAACACATTCATTTTATGAATATTTTATAAAACAACATATTAATAAGAAACAATACAGATCATGGGCCTACTGTTATCCGATTCATTTAGGTATAAACACTAACATGTCAATAGAAAATTTTAATAAAATATTAAAATATTGTTATCTAAAAGGAAAACGGATTAAACGACTGGATAAAACAATCTGTGCCATATTATATTTGTTACCAAACGTATTAAACACTGCACATCATGTCATTGTAAGAGGCAATTTTAGAAACTTTGCAACAGATTTTTACTATCTGACTTAGCTTATGTATCCAAACAGTTTTACTGTTTCTAAATGCCAGGCATTGAATCATTTAATTTACTTTTAAGTGACTAAGGGCTAACTCAAGCCGAATTAAAATATCAGTTTGTCTCTGTTGATTTTAATTTCGATGGACATGTGTATCTTTGCTTGAAAGATCTTAGAATAGTGATAGTGTTTGACAAGAGTAATTGTGAAATGTGTATAATAGGGTACCGGTACAATGCATAAATGATAGTAAATAGTACACTATAATAAGTAGTACTAGGAACCTGGCAAAATCTTTCTCAAATGCAACTTACACTTATCCCGTTTCTTGCTTAATTGTCATGTGGGCGAGCGAGCGCACGCACGCACACACACACAACATGTATATAATAAACCTTACCTCTGATTTGACTTAACTAACTTTTAAAGTTTTTATGAACAAATTATTCTTATAACTTTAAATTGTTTTGTTACTTTTAATTGCTTTTGTTTTTTATTTTTATATTACATTTAATGTTTAATTCACTAATTTTTACTATACTGTACTGCTAAGCCACTTACTAAATTACATTTATTATAGTACGCGTGCGTGCGTATGAAAGAATGTGTGCGCGCGCGCGCGCGCGTGCGCGTGCGAAAGAGAGAGAGAGCGCGAGAGGGGGGAGAGGGAGAGAGGCGAGCGCGCGTCTGCTACACACCTGTACATATGCTAAAACAAAACTATATCAATACATCAAAACAATTATTTCTACTGGTATTTCAAAATCGATTTTTTGTAAGGATCGCTTCGCCTGATATTAAAGAAGTAAAAATACGGAATTGTATTGGATGTCGTAAAACACTCAAGATCAGTTTTTTACCTACAGGCGCATGCACGCGCGCACGCACGCGAGCGCACAAACACACACACACACACAGTACACTGTTCTGCTAGTTGTGAACAGCTGCATTTGCACCAATTTCACTTGCAGACACTTAGATAAATAACATAATTAATATTTGTTGATGTAAGAGGGTACTTTTTATACCTGACGTGCTATGCTACATTTATCAAAGACACATCGAAAAAGTAAAATTTACATTTTTACATGTAAAGTACTCAGATTTAAAAATTAATACCAGTTGTAATGACAGCTGAGTAAAATAAACAGTGCTTATAAAATTTTATTTACTTAACCTAACTCATTTCATATATTTCATTCGCTATATTTTTAACTAGATTACTAAGTACATTTATCAAATTAAATTGTGTACCCCTCCACACACACACACACACACACACCGCATATATATATAAACCTTACCTTTGATCTGACTTAACTAACTTTTAAAGTTTTTGTGAACAAATTATTCTTATAACTTTAAATTGTTTTGTTACTTTTAATTGCTTTTGTTTTTTATTTTTATATTACATTTAATGTTTAATTCACTAATTTTTACTATACATGGTTCAACGAGTGTTTGCAGAAAATGTTGGCCTATTACGACACTGGCGAATGGTAGAGGCCGGTTCACAGGCGGACGTGCGGGGGGCGCACGGGCTACCGAGCATCTAATAAATTGATGTTTTGTGATCGGTGGACGTTAGTATTAATAAGCCTCCGAGGGAAACATCAACCCCTCCACCTTCTCGGAGGTCACTCTTTTTATGCTAGGGGAAAGAGGCTTCCACAGGCCTAGATCACATAAACCTGTGGTACGAAGAACCCCGGACTAAAATTATAACATAGGCAGGCCCATTTGCTATCACAATACTAAAATCTACAATGAAATTAATTATAAAATAAGCCTATTTGCTATGATAATACTAACATGCCATTTACTACAATATTTACATCAGCCTATCTACTACAGTATGTACGTACATTGGGCTATTTACAACAATGGAAACTACGTTTATTCCAATTCCATAGCTAAGTCGGAGTCACTGCTACTGTCATCATTACCAACATTTATAATCAAAGGGCTACTCTCCTCCATTTCTTCTATTAAGTTGTCCAATTCCCACAGTTTCGCCTCTTCTTTCTTTACGTGCTCTATACACTTCTTCCAGTCTTCTTCAGTTACATTTTCCACTCCTTCTTCCAACAGCCGTTTTACATCTGCAAGCTTAAATGTTGTGTTGTTAGCCGCAACATGATTTTTCACTTGAGCCCAGATCAACTCGATGGGAATTAACTCACAGTGATAGGGGGGTAATCTCAATACTGTCTTGTTTTCCTTCTTGGCCATCTCATCAATAACATATTTGTCGTAATTTCCTTTTTCTTGTTCTACTATATAAAGAAGTTCTTTCTTTAGATAACTACTATCAGCATTAAAACCTTTTTGTTTTAACCAATTTGCTATTTCATTTTTTTTCCACGACATGTTCGGAATTTTTTCACACTTTACTGAATGATATGGTGCGTTATCTAACACCACAACAGAGTTATCTTCCAGGGAAGGTAGGAGTTCTCGAAAGTAATCTTCAAATACATTCTCGGTCATTTCTTCGTGATAGTCAGCAGTAGACTTTGATTGGAACACCATTAATCCATCTTTCAAAAAGCCCTCTTCACAGCCCATATGCACAACTATCAGGCGGCTCCCTTTCCCCTTCGGACTTCGTAGTCCTGTCGGCAGACCTTTCAAAACGCATCTTTCGGCGACTTAATAGTTTTATCTTGCCAAACCTTATTTTTGACATGGCCTGCATTTACCCAAGTTTCGTCTCGATAGTAAATTTTACGGCCTTCTTCACGAAACTGTTTAATTTTGCGTAGGTAATTCCGTCGCCATACAACTATATCATCCCTGTCACAGATAAACATGTTACGTCTTCTTTCATGAAATTTAAAATTCAGTGATTTTAAAAGTTTATATAGCGTAGACCGTTTGAAATCCGGTAAGTCTTTATCGTTGTTAACTGCACTCAAAATTTTATTTATTGTCGGTTGTTCATTTTTGAAAAAAAATTCGTGAACTTTTCTCCTAATAGCACATTTTGTAAATTCGTCCAATTTATCTACTGCCGCTACTCTAGATTTTTTATTTTTTGGTGAACTCAAGCCTAACGTTTTGTTTTTCAAATATACATTAATAACACTATAAACACTCCGCTTGCTAACACCGGTCATTTCAGCAACTTTTTCCATGGCCTTGTCCTTTTTTATGGTAGGATTCTCTGTACTTAAATGTTTAAAATTATTCACTATACACAGTCTCTTAGCACTATGTATAACTTTGCCGCGTTTGTTCCTTGCTATTGGGGAAAGAGTCTCCATATTGTACAGTTTTAGTCCAAGCTATTAATAATAACTAAACAGTAAAAACAGACCCAAATGACACGTTATTCAACGGTGAAAACAAGGAAGGAACTGAACTACGCACAGTACCTACAGAATGTGACGAACAGGAAATATGAGTTGGCGGACTGCTGTGGAACGGGCGTTGGAATGTTACCGATAACAATAGAATCCGACCCTCGTCAATGTCATTCGCTTGAAATATTTTCTGCAAACACTCGGTGAACAAAGTATATACTATACTGCTAAGCCACTTACTAAATTACATTTATTATAGTACGCGTGTGCGCGTATGAAAGAATGTGTGCGTGTGCGTGCGTCCGCGTGCGGGAGAGTGAGGGGTGAGAGGGAGAGAGGCAAGCGCGCGTTTGCTACACACCTGTACATATGTTAAAACAAAACTAGGTATATCAATACATCAAAACAATTATTTCTACTGGAATTTCAAAATCGATCGCCTCGCCTGATATTAAAGAAGTAAAAAAACGGAATTGTATTGCGAGAATAATAAGCGCGGTAAAATGTTCGGACGTCTTCGTTAAAATTCGTACCATAATCAGCTAAGCTCGGTTCTCGCCCCACCAAGACGCAGGATTACAGGCACAGCACGATGTTATGGCTCGCTGGCAGACGCAAGTCGTTGAACTCTTCTCTGTTGTTCGCATTTCATGTTAGTAGTACAAACGTTCGCTTTGCTTTCGCAGGCTTGCCCCTTTTTTCGTATGTAACTTTTTCCGCAAATACGGCAAACGGTTCAAACCTCACGCATAAAATAGGTTAATTACCTGCTGTCGCGTTTCTCTGAATCCTAATTACGGGATTACTCGAGTTTCGACACCAATGGTGTAATCATCAGATCCAATATGATTAAGGTTAAAACGTCATTTATCGATGTATATTCATCTCGTCAAATAATAAAAAAAACAACACATACATTGTACAAAATAATAAATAATCAACATATAATAAAACGAAATAACAACGAATGAAAAACAACATGCGGCCGTCACGAACCTGTACAGGAACGCTCCCACGATAAAACTAATCAATACCGGCTTGAACTTCGTTCAGTTTTATCGATCTGATATAGCCGATTTCTCGTTCTATATGATCGATTCTATTAAACAAAATATTATTTGTATGCACTGATTTTTCATTTAGGACGCGATTGTAATCATCCTTTATAGCTTTATATGTCTCGAACCGTTCGAGAGTGTCTAGCCTTAGTGATTTCTTAAATTTATGTATGTACGATATTAATTGAAAAATTGAGTCTGAAGGTACAACGGTTTCTCTTACAGTATAAAAATAACCTCTGGTGAGCCCTTTAGCAGAGCAACATGCAGAATTGCTAGCGACAAATAATTAATAATAAAATGACTTACCGAAATCTCACGAAAGGTTGATCCTGACACTCAGGCAGAAAAGTCTGGTTGGAAAGAGGATGGGTTACATGAAAAGGATTTCTACCTGCCAAAAAATGCGGCTCGTGGATGTGAACACTTCAATGGTTGGCGTATGACAACGGGTTCAAGCCCGGTGCATGAATCGGCTTCGCAAAAGCCATAGTGCCAACCTCGGAAACTTAATTATTGACCGGTTCGATATCCGAAATATCGAACACCGGCCCCCGTTGACCACAATGGGTCAACAACCAAATACACCAAGAGTAATGACCAAAATGCATTACAAAAAAAAATTTTTAGTGAACATGAACACTCTGAAAAATTACCCTCCAACATAGGAGGTGGTCACACGCAAACACAAGAAAATTCAAAACATACAACAAACATGCAATTAATTAGAGAAACATGCCGACAACTCCGCCGCGGGCGCACCGACCAGGCGAGCAATCCGAAAGGTTCGGGTAGAGCAGACAAAACCCACCAACATGCAAGAAACAATGGCCCAGCCAAGCACAACTTAAAACTCAGCAAATCAACTTAGTTAATATTCCCTAATTTTTTACATTTTTTGTTCCCTTTATTTTTTATCATTTTTTTTTTTTACTTATTTTTGTTGTTGTTGATTTGCTGAGCACAAATAGACTGGCACAACGCCATGCCAGAAACATTCCACAATGTAAACTTCAATGCGGACAACAGCTGGAAGGAACCACCTGGGAAATCCCAGAAAAGTGTCAAGTAAGTCCCCAACACAATCATTAAGACTAATTCTGCTCACCCGAAAAAACAAGATAAACCCAATCAAGAGGCTATAGGCAACCTGTATAATTTAATAGCAGGTCGTTCAAAAGAACCTGCGGACGTTTTAACTAAAACGCGACGAACAACCCCGTTGCTCCCCTGAAACACGGCCAAGAGGCCACATCAGGGGAGGAGAATTCTGTTCCTCCATAACAACCAGGTCCCCAGCTATTAAGTTTCTGGACTTAGACGACCACTTCGATCTGGCATGAAGTGCCGTCAAGTATTCCAAACGCCACCTTTTCCAAAATGCCTGGAGCAACGCGGCAATTTGTTTGTAATGGCGGACTGTCCCTTCATTTAACGAGACTTCAGCTTCCGGGGGCGCGGTAATGGGGCGGCCAACCAGAAAGTGACCAGGCGTTAGAGCCTGGTAATCACTTGGATCTGAAGATAGGGCAGTTAAAGGACGGGAATTTAAGATTGCCTCAATACGAATGCATAATGACGAAAATTCTGCTACAGTCAACGACCTGGTCCCAATCATGCGTTTCATATGAAACTTGGCCGACTGGACAGCCCGTTCCCACAAGCCACCCTGATGAGGGGCAGACGGAGGGATAAATTTAAAATCAATATGGTTGTCGACAGCAAAAGCTGTTATCTGAGCTGACATGTCAGGATTGGAAAGAACATTTTTTAGCTCCCGTTTAAGTTCGGAGCGCGACCCCACAAAATTCCTGCCACAATCCGAATACAGTGTTTTAGGAGCACCACGACGACTAATAAATCGCCTCAATACAGCAATAAACTGTGAAGTAGAAAGATCCATCGCTACTTCAAAATGAACTGCTTTAGTGGCTAAGCAGATGAAATTACATAGATACGCTTTGACTATAGGTGCCTTCCGAACAGCGTAAGCCCGTACCAAAAAGGGGCCAGCATAATCCATGCCGGAAGAATAAAATGGAGGTGCTGGATTAACCCTAGGAATTGGCAGATCCCCCATTAACGGATTGGTGGGACGAGGACGCGCCCTGAATCAAGGAAGACATTTCCAAATTATGGTTCTTATGACGTGACGTGCGGACAAAATCCAATAATTTTGAGCCAGCTGAAATTGAACTTGCAGAGGACCAGCATGACCCAACCACACATGGGTGTGATGAATTAGCAACCCTACTAGATGGTGATGTTTGGGCAGTAAAACCGGAAAACGATTTCTAGTTACCGTAGAGTTGGTCAAGCGACCACGTACTCGAATGAGACCAAAATCATCAATAAACGGGACCAGGCGCTGAATGCGGACCGGGAGTCGCTTACCTAAACGAATAGCCGCGAGCTCCTGCCCAAACACGCTGCGCTGAATGTAGCGTAAAATACAGTTAACAGCCAACCTCTTCCAACCCACGGCTGTGGAAGGTTCAACCCCCGAAGGCATAGCCCAGCTTAAGATAACCCCCACCACTAAGGGCCACGAGGACAAGTGATCGAACAATTCCACCCGGGGCTCCTGAGTAAGAAACGAAGAGACCTTGGTCTCCAAGGCAACATCTTGCACGTCGTGATTCGGACAATAATTAATAGGGGGCCAGTGCAGAGAATCAAGCTTTAGCCAATCTGGCCCTGACCACCACAATGTCGACGACTGGAGGCTGGAGATTGAAGTACCTGTAGAGGCCAAATCAGCGGGGTTAGAAACACCATGAACATGACGCCAAGACTTAGTATTGGTCCACTCGGTAATGGCAGCCACCCGATTAGCAATAAACGTTTTCAATTTAAAAGTAGGCATATTGAGCCAATCCAAAACAATCGTCGAATCTGTCCATAAGAAAATTTTACTCACTTGAAAACATGAAGAGAATAAGCCAACATAATGACAAACTACTTTGGCTAAAAGATGAGCTCCCAACAACTCCAAACGTGGGATTGATAAAGGTTTAAGAGGTGTCACTTTAGTTTTAGAAAACACCAACGAAACCACCGGAGGACCAGAGTCAGTATAAATGGACAGGTAAAGGACTGCCGCGTAACCCAACTGGGAAGCATCACAGAAACCATGTAATATAACCCTTTCAATACGCCCACCTTTAGGGAGGGATGGCCGAGAAATAGTGATTACCGAAAGATGATTCAGAGAGGACAAGAATTGACTCCAATAATCATTTAAGTCATCATTGAGAGGAGCATCCCATTCCAAGCCTTCAGCCCAGAGTTTTTGGAAAAAGGCCTTGGCCCTGAAAATCACTGGCGAAAGCCAACCACATGGGTCAAATAATTGTGCCATCTGGGATAACACGACATGTTTGGTGAATTGTACCTGAGCATTACTGCAACAGGCCAAAGGAGGAAATGAGAAGCAATTGGTTGAATGGTCCCAACTTAAACCCAGAATATCCTTAACAACGACGGAATCACTCGGAGCGACTGATTCAGGTAGGCAGTCAGGTTGATTAGTACACAATTTTTTCAAATTGAAACCTCCTGACGATAACAACAGAATTAGTTCCTGTTGTAATTTGCAAAGCTCTGATTTTGAATCAGCACCCGCATATCATCAACAACAAAAATATTGCGGCTAAGTACCGCCGCTCCCGCAGGAAAATTAACTGCCTCATCCTGAGCCAGCCGCTGCAAGGTTCGCAACGCCTGAAAAGGGGCGCAAGCCAGCCCGTAAGTAATGGTACGCAAAGCGAAAACCCTTAGTGGGGCGGTAACCTCCTCACGCCATAAAATACACAAGTACGCCGAGTCATCAGGATGCATGGCAATTTGGCGATACATCTGCTCGATGTCGCACGTGAAGACATTGCTAAAACGCCGAAACAAAGTTAAAACATCGGACAGTAAGGTCTGCAACTTAGGGCCGACACATAACACGTCATTTAAGGAAATCCCGGAGGACGTCTTCATGCTGGCGTCAAACACCACTCTTATTTTTGAAGTATCGCCTCTAACCTTAAAGATACCATGATGTGGGATGAAATATTTTGGAAAATTGGGGTCAGACACCAGCGACATATCCCCCTGAGCAACATAATCAGTTATAAATTGCACATACTGGCTCTTAAACTGATTGTTAGACGCAAATTTCCTTTCTAATGCGAAAAACCGAGACATAGCTCCCTTAAGGGAATTTCCCAAAGTGTGAGAAGAGATTTTAAAAAACGGCAAGCGCACCTGGTAACGACCCGACGGCAACCGACTTGTTGACTCCATATAAAACTTTTCAGCAAAGTGATCCTCTTCAGATAACTGGTGGGGCAAAGCTGGAGGAGGCTCTTCGACCTCCCAAAACCGATGAACTTGCTCAAGTAGGTTGGTTGTATCCGTTGATAATGTTGTGACTGAAGGATAAAAGTGGTGGCAATGACAGTGAAGCTGATGCGCAGACACCAGATCCAAAGGAAGGCCAGTGAGACCGCTGGCACACGTCAATGCACAACTAAGTGAAATTGGGGCTCTACCCATAATGACAAACCCAAAACGAGTCCTAACTGCAACAGGCAAACCTGCACCCAAGGGAATAGTCTCTCCCAAAAGAATAGCCGCAACAATATCGGCTCCAAACAACGCATCAATTGGGGCTGCTACATCGAAGGTAGGGTCAGCTAACAAAAGGTCTTTTGTAGCCTGCTTAACTTCAGGCAACACCTGGAACCTAGGTGAGTCCGATGAGATCTTAGGAAGAATTACGAAAGCATGGTTAGACGCCGCAACCTCGCGTTTTAAAGTTTCCAAGGAAAGATGGCACACCTTTTTTGCTTCGGTGGCAATATCACCTACCCCATTGACACTTATTGAAGCGTCAAAACAAGCGCACTTTAAGCGAGATGCACACGCTTCAGTGATGAAAGAAGCATGGGACGCGCTATCCAGGATGGCCCTAACTACGATATAACCACCACTGGGAGACGACAAGACTGCTAGACATGTGGCTAACAGAACCCCTGCAGGATGGGGCAGAGACACGGTCAAAGTAGTGCTAGACAAATCAACTTGGTCAGCAGGCGATGACCCCGAAGCCTTGAATTCAGCTGTTTCAGAAATCTGTGAACGAGACAGAGACGGACGGGCATTTTTGAAATGAAGTAAAGTGTGGTGGTACTTAGAGCCACACGTTTTGCACCTATTTTTGCACCATCCCGAATGTTTATGTTGGAGGCACGAAAGACAACATTTTTTAGTCTTAAGACTTTGAAATCGAGCCCTAGGGTCCTTACTCAGCCACGCCGGACACTTGAGAAGCACATGGGTCCGGGAATCGCAATGAAGGCAACGTGAATTAGATGAATCCCGTTGCGTAACCTCCGCAGATAACGTGGACACAGCAAGAGGAGTAGCCTTAGAAAAGGAAACCTGAGTTTTCTGGTGGCTAGTGCTAGGAAGAGCAGGTAAAGCCGATTCCAAAGATGCCTGTTCTTTTTGTTCCGCCATGGCGGTTAAAAATGTCATAATTTCTTTTAGAGAAGGGAGGGGGAGATTTTCTTTGTCCGTAACAGATGCCTCAAAGCGTTCACGTAGTGATAAATTCAGCCTTGACAATACAAAAGACGCATATATTGCTTGATATATATCAGCAATGTTTAGAGCTGACAACGCTGAAAAGTTAGCATTGAAGCTGTCTACCAATTTTCTAATAGACGCAGCTGATCACATAGAAGCGGCTGGTAATTGAAGCAGATTGGTACAATAGACCCGGGCGGCCAAACGAGGGTTGTGATAACGGCTTTTAAGAGTTGACAGTGCAAGCGGATAACTATCGTCAACTATGGGAAGCGCGGCAACCTTCTCATAAGCCTCACTCTTAAGATGAGTCAATAAATATAACAATTTCTGCTTAGGGGTGAGGGCAGGACTTTCGTCCACTAATGTGGTAAACTTTGACCAAAACTCGGACCAACATTTGGACTGGCCATCAAAACAAGGTAAAGAAAGTTTCGGCAACTCATGAACGAGAACACCTGAGTGCCCGCCACTTGCCGATGAAGACCGACCGGAACCAACCGGTATCTCTGGTTTAGTTAGTTTTGACGCTAAAACGCTTCCCCGGACATAAATATCTTTAATTTGAGCTACCACCGAAAAAATGTGGTCCTCGTCCAATCCCTGGGGCAATGACTCTGCCGATAGGTAAGGATCTACCTTTCCTAGAAGATCCTGATATTCTTCGGACAACCGGGATGCCAAGATACCGGCCTCAAGTTGATCCACGACTTTCATTTGCGGCAACCCTTCCAACTTATTTATTAAGTGTTGCAGCGCAAGTATTCCCACCGAAGTGGTCCGGTCAAAGGCTACCAGCGACAATTTAGCAGGCATTATGATTTCAAGAATGTCGCGCAACCGACAACCACCTTGGACGAGAGAATTAGAAATTAAACAATATAGTCACGACCCAGACCTAGCCTAACAGTAATCTAGATAGATCGGCCTCTGAAACAACTGGTTTTCATAAACAATACAGAGCATAATAAATACAAAAGTAAATTAGTGCAAGGCAAAATACAACTTACACAATCCAAAAGGCTAAGAGTACAAAACACAATAAATTACATACTCAAAAAACACGCAACAAATTAATTTACACAGTGCAAAAGCACGACAACACACAAGTTGCACAAGATTAAAGCACATACGGTGCAAAATAATGGTACACAAAAGTGTACCCAAAAAACATGTATAATACCAAATAAAATAAGGGCACCAAAATACATGAATACACAACAAGGCACAATATACAAAAATTCAACAGTTAACGATACATTAAATGCAAAAATTGATGGTCAACGCGGGGTGTATGGACAGGATATCATGCATATGCAAAATATAAACGGCACCAAAAAAGGTAATAGCCAATTCCAGAAAAAAATTGAATATAAAGGCAGGCTATACCGAAAAACCCGGATAACCTCAAAACAAACGTCCCCCACACGCCTTGCACATTCGCAAGCATGTAACACGTCGACTTCATGTGTAAAGCAGACCATAACAGGACGGGTACAAACTTCTCAGGAACTGACCCAGTAATCAAACGATTACCAAAAAAATCAAGGTGCAAAATTTTGAACACAATATTTGCTCACCCGGCCCACGCACACGCGACGAAACTGGTCGACACAACCCACAGCATTAAACACAAAATAATGTTTCACATGCGTATCGTACCAACGTGCTTCCGTGCCACAGCATGCAAATGACGAACATTGATATAATTTGGAAACTAACAGCACGCAAAACAACCACGAGCAGGCACAAAAAACGAAACGGCACCGCACGTTGGTAATTAAAATAAAAATCGCACAGCCAAAACTGGCTTATAACCCATTTACTCAAACTGCCAGCAGCAACATGCAAAAAATTACAAAACACGTGCTCCCATTCGTAACGGCAAGCAATGAAATTGAAAAAGAAACTAGCAACCTCATGAATCCTCTGGTAGATATAATATGTACGATATTAATTGAAAAATTGACAGTCTGAAGGTACAACGGTTTCTCTTACAGTATAAAATTAACCTCTGGTGAGCCCTTTAGCAGAGCAACATGCAGAATTGCTAGCGACAAATAATTAATAATAAAATGACTTACCGAAATCTCACGAAAGGTTGATCCTGACACTCAGGCAGAAAAGTCTGGTTGGAAAGAGGATGGGTTACATGAAAAGGATTTCTACCTGCCAAAAAATGCGGCTCGTGGATGTGAACACTTCAATGGTTGGCGTATGACAACGGGTTCAAGCCCGGTGCATGAATCGGCTTCGCAAAAGCCATAGTAGTGCCAACCTCGGAAACTTAATTATTGACCGGTTCGATATCCGAAATATCGAACAATGTAATATATCTAAATTATCACCAATACTCTTTATGTTATGGTCATGTGAGCTTAAATGTTCAGCAAATGTAGACTTTTTTACATTTGACTTGGAGCTAGGGATATGTTCTTTATAACGTAATTTAAAACGAACGACCCGTTTGTCCTATGTAGAACTGTGTGCAATCTGAACAAGTAAGTCTATATACACCAGTACTGTCAAATATATCAGAAGGTTTATTTTTGTTTGTAAACGTGAGTTTTTCACCTCAAGCTTATTACTCGCCTTTGAAGCCAAAATAATATTTTGCTTTTTTAATTGGTTTTTTAAAGTGTGATGTAAAATTTCACCATATTCTATTGCAATATATTTTTTTACTTTTTCTTTGGACATATCAATATTTATTGGTCTATTTAGTTTTTTATTAATTATTCTATCTACTATGTGACTTTTATATCCATTGACTGTCGCTATGTGTTTAATGATGTCTAGTTCATTTTTATAATCTTCCGTAGATAGGGGCATGCCAGCAATCTATGAATTATACAATTAAAAAATGCCATTTTATGTGAAATAGGGTGATAAGAGGAGGCGTGAATAGCATGATCTGTGATTGTTAGTTTTCTGTAAATATTAAAGTTAATTTTATTATCTATTTTAGTTCAAGTTAAATCTAAAAAATTAATTTCATTATTCATTTCTGTCTCTAATGTGAATTGCAAACTATTTGTAATAGTATTCATATATTTTTTAAGCATCTCCAATTGCCTGCAATTGCCATTATAAATCATTATTGTGTCATCCACATATCGTCGGTAAAATACAATTTTTTTATAATGTCTGTTTTTAGTTGATAATATTTCGTTTGTTTCTATGTAGTTTAAGTAAATTTCCGCCAGGATGCCTGATAATGGTGATCCCATCGCCAATCCATCCCGTTGTAAATAATATTTGTTATCGAAAGTAAAATAATTTTGTTCCAAAATTACCTTTGTCAAATTGAGAAAAAACTCACGTTTACAAACAAAAATAAACCTTCTGATATATTTGACGGTACTGATGTATATAGACTTAATTGTTCGGATTGCACACAGTTCTACATAGGACAAACGGGTTGTTCGTTTAAATTACGTTATAAAGAACATATCCCTAGCTATAAGTCAAATGTAGAAAAATCTACATTTGCTGAACACTTAAGCTCAGATATCTTACAGAAATCACTAAGGCTAGACACTCTTGAACGGTTCGAGATATATAAAGCTATAAAGGAGGATTACAATCGCGTCCTAAATGAAAAATCAGTACATACAAATAATATTTTGTTTAATAGAATCGATCATATAGAACAAGAAATCGGCTATATCAGATCGATAAAATTGAATGAAGTTCAAGCCGGTATTGATTAGTTTTACCGTGGGAGCGTTCCTGTACAGGTTCATGACGGCCGCATGTTGTTTTTCATTTGTTGTTATTTCGTTTTAATATATGTTAATTATTTATTATTTTGTACAATGTATGTGTTTTTTTTTTATTATTTGACGAGATGAATATACATCGATAAATGACGTTTTAACCTTAATCATATTGGATCTGATGATGACTCCATTGGTGTCGAAACTCGAGTAATCTCGTAATTAGGATTCAGAGAAACGTGACAGCAGGTAATTAACCTATTTTATAGTCTTAACCGTTTCTGGAGGCAAATAAAAATGTTTAAAATTCGAAAAATCGCGAATGTGTGAACTGTTCGTCAAAATCACAGTTTCTCTACAGCAGCTTCAGCTACATGTGGTCTTACAGCCTACAAGAGTACTTTCCATCATACCACAGGTATTGTATGTAATTTGTCTTTCATCAGTGTAAATGGCAATTGCTGGGAGGGAATTTACAACTCGCACAACAATTCCAGCAATTTACCAAATTCAGTTGGGGTTAACAACTTGAATACTACCTTTCTAATGAACCAGCTTTTATCAGAGCCTGTAATTAATCCCGACATGCCTTTTTCAAAGAGATTACAACCAGCTTCTTCTCAGTACATAATAATATACATTTCCAAAAATCAGAATTATGGAGTTACAACCAGTACGAAACTATGGTACAAGTACAATCAGAATGAATATAATGGCCTAATTGTAATCCAAATGAACTGTGCAGGGGTAAGCTTACTATACAGCTAATTACATAGGTTCTCTTCTCATATATCTATTGCACCAACTCACAACTTACAATTACTCACAATTACTTTATATCAGTTCATATGAATTAATTAAACTTACGTGTTATTGTAATGTGTTTATTAATTGAATAAGTGTTCCATTATAGTTTCTTTACATGAGTGTGCAATTTTACATAGAGTTACCTAACTAGGTAATGCTTAAAAGTAGACCAATTATAATATTTCCTCCATGAGCTCTTGTTCATTAGTGTCTATTTTATTGGAAACCTTTATTTTCGAAAACCATTACCATACACATTGATAGAATGTGTGCTTTGACTGTGGGCGAAGTCTGTATCAAGCCAAATTGCCAACATTGCTTGAAATCAATCATTTTGTACAGCAGAAGTAGATGCAAATGGATTTCATTTTTAAACGAATCAATATAACTAAACCGTTTGCCATTTTTCTGTCTGTCTATCTATCTGTTTGGTATATGTCTCACAATAATTTTTGAACCCATCAATTGATTTTAATAAAACTTTGTATGGTGGTCATACTTTTGCCCTACAGACGCCTAATGTTTATGAGATTGATCCTCCCAAAAGTAGGGGGGCAGACAGAAGACAAAAATGTGAGGGGACAAAACTGCGAAAAAATTGCAAAAGTCCGTGTAGGCTATCAGGTAAAGCGAATTGTAACCACAATTTGAGTATAGTGTTCAGTTTTAAAAATTAAAAAATTTTGGATGTCAGGGTCCCAAATGTGGGTGAAAATTTTTATAAAATCGCAAAAATGCATCGAATGTATTGAATTGAAGAGAATCTTAAAACTAACATCTGAGTGTAGTGTTAAGTTTTGAAAATTTTGAAATAATTTCCAAAATAATTTTGGAAACCTAGGACCCAAAACAGAGATAAAAAATTTGATAAATTCATGAAAATCCAACAGGGCATCAGACTAAAATGAATTGTTACCTTAATCTGAATGTTTCAAATTTTTAATGTTTATTATATAATTGTGTGCTCTAAAATTGTTAAATTACTAAAGAATAAGTAGAGTAATTGGGACTTTTTAAAAAAATGATCCAATGAGATTTACGTGATAATAAATGTACTTCATTGAAAATAGTGAGGAGTATTCAGTATAGTGAGCATACTAGTACACTGTTTTATAATATAACAATCAACCCGTTCCCCAATAGAACAATAGTTTCCAGCCCTTCTAAACTCAAAAGTCACCAGTCACCATGGGAAAAGCAGACAGAATTTATGAAACAGTTTGCTGGAAGACGAGCATAATGTAGGAACAACTGGAAGATTGCAACATACTAACCAGGTGCAGAGATCAGTCAGGAGGTCATCAGTAACGAAGATGGGACAGAAAGAGACAGACTGTTATGTTTTAAGAATTCCAAGATGGATCAAAATTAAAATAAAACAGAATTATTTAGACCAATGAACAGATAAATTTATTTATAATAATTTTACACAATTTATTTTAATTTTACAGTATAAATATTTTGAAGAAATTATTTAAATTATCTATCTTATAAACTTATTTTGTTAATATGTAAAATTTGCAACTTATGTTCACTTTTCAGATATTATAGTTATGTTCTAACCGACCATAAATAGGAAATATATTAAAGCTAGGGAGCTTTAACATTCTTTTGTAATGATTTTGCTAAGGGCTGATTAAAGCTATCTTAACCCCACCCCCCATGAACACAATAATTGTAACTTTTTTCATTACATGGTTTGATATCGTTTTAGTTTTTTTTAATAGCTTGAATACTTATGAAATAATTTATAAAATTAAAATATTAAATGTAAAATATGTTTCCTCTGTTTCAATGGTTCAGTTCTTTATTTATGCTCCAACTATGCACAATATCTATATTATTTGAATGTGACTTTGAGACAGTGATGAATGCAATGAAAAAAAAAAACAAAATTTGGTATTTTCTTATAAGAACTGCTTTTGTAGAGCCCTAAATATTAAGACTTATTGGTATGGTTTTACCTAAATTCCAACATCATTGTGCTTACTTGCTGAACTGCTACTCGTCATGCTCTGGATGAGGCCTTTCAATGTCTCTTTATCACACTCTTTACATGTCAATTTGTACACCCCAGTCTTATGTAAAACTGGTGTTTCTTCAACACTGTTATTCTTAACTTGATCGAAAACTGTTAGTCCCTTATTTATGGCTATACCTACATCATATTTATTAAAACACTTTATTATTTTCTTTGTTTGGTGTCCCGTATATGTAATCAATCCTTTATATTTCTTTTCAATTTTTTTTTTTTGCTTTCTTCTAATCTTTTATCATGTTTAATCCTTTTTAAAATTTAGACTATTAATCTTGTATTATAGTTACGGTATTATTTTTAGCTATGTTCTTTATTCTTTTTATTTTTTCCAAGTGCCCAATGAGTCATCAATTAATATCATAAAATACTTCTTCGATATGAATATAAACTACATCAATAAATATACTTGTTCATGCAGTCAATACATGAACATACTGAGTAGGAACACATTGTTTTTTAATAACTGTTTCCGACTCTCCATCATCGGATACAATTTCTAACTAGTTCAATAGGACAATGGACAGTTTCAGAAATACTTCGGTTAATCACTTGTGTTGATCAGAAGGTGTATGTTATGTTATAGAACTAATGTCAGCTAGAATCAGAACACTCCAGTCCATACACAGCATCAGCCTCTCTGTTTAACTATAATTGAGAACACAGCGTACACTGAAACCAAATTTAACATACGGTATTTGTTAACAACATTTAATATGCACAAAATTAAAATGATTAGGGATCTACAACTAATATACAATTATAGGAAACAAGAGTTCTATAAATTCTACCTTAAGCCACCCAAGGATGCTCAGTTTTAACTCACAACATAACGTGTATACAAACAATAACATCGTATTGCGACAAAACATATATTAGGCATAGTAATAATTGAACAATGTAGTCAGTTAACTGGAGCAAGGTTGTATATTTTGAAACAAATTTTACAAATGGTCTGTAATTCACAAATAATTTATTTTAATTTAATAATTGTCTTTGAATTATCAGAACTGATCTGTTTAAAATGTCAATTGTTACTTGAACATTGTATCCAAATATGTTGATTTGTCTCACTGCTGGTCCTGTGATCCGTCGAAATCTGCTCCCTCGTCATCTGCTACACTGCGCACACTGACGCTTCGCTGACACTCCTCTTGTACGCACGCACGCTGACACACCCGATAACAGTTTACTCTTTATCTCAAGGTACTGAACTGGGCTGTAATTTATTATTTATTTACTATGGTGCTTTAAGCGTGCACCTTCCCGCGTCTTGAGGTGTCCTCGCGTTAACACAGGAGTATCCCGGATAGATAAACCTTCCCTATGCGGAAATCTTGACTCACGCAAGACTAGCACTGTTTAATGTAAATATTTTATTATTTGGGAAATACTGAGTTTGTACCAATACAAGATATTAGCTAACGGGTAACTCGTCGCTAAATTGTCACTGATAACTTGTACATAAGAATGTTTCTGTTCGAAAAACTCGCACAGAGAGCACGTCCGTAATATTCGAGCTGCTGGATGGAACTAACTAGACTTACGTTGCCGGAGACCCAATCTTAATGAAAATTGGGGCCGCTGATTGATCGAAACACCTATCATGTGATTGATGGGTAGAACTGATAGACAAACTTCTTGAACAGATTGGCAGATTTCTGCAGAAGCAGGTATAGATTTTATCTACAAACCTCATTACTTCCAAAAGATAAGGAATCTATAGAAGTTGATTTTTACTAAAAAATCCCTATTAAAAT
Organism: Magicicada septendecula; assembly: GCA_034769895.1. Taxonomy (NCBI): domain Eukaryota; kingdom Metazoa; phylum Arthropoda; class Insecta; order Hemiptera; family Cicadidae; genus Magicicada; species Magicicada septendecula. The sequence continues at coordinate 47,393,991 of CM068375.1, forward strand.
AGTATGTAACAAGTCTCTGACACACAGAAAATATAGTGCTATTTAAGATGCTTGCGCTGTGCACATCTCAGTTCAATACGTTCATTTATAACAGAGTTATTCATAAAATACGAATGACACATGCACTCGTGCACTTGCACATTAAACTCACACATGACATGATCACAAATAAATTTATGGGCATTTTGATACATAATAGTTTTTTACCCAATTCTTAATTCAAAACTTATATCTAATTAACATAATCAAACAAAAATCAAATTTTAACATGTCTATAACGTCATAAAATGATATATCAGCATGTAGTCCTAGCTACAGTTTCCTTTATTGCAATGTTCTATTGCAGTATATAAAATGTATGATATACAAATGAATAACGCATTATAGAAAAATGAACAACCAACATAAAGTGAATGATACAAGCAACATAACGTGTATCATTTTTATATTTTGTTACAAGCTACAATAATTGTATGAGCCTCTTAAAACATTAACCAGTTATTATTAATTCTATATTTTATTATTTAAGTGAAAAACATTTGAGAGTATAAAAAGACTTTACAAAGACTTATTATAAACTTATTGAAGTCCTATATGGTACTTTGTAGATTTATATAACTTACAAAGACAGATTGTTTTAGTCGGGCATTTTGGAAGAAAGCATATGAAAGTTACAATCATATTAAATATGAACAGAAGAGCAAAAATGTTTACAGATTATATTACGAAAAACAAATTGTTACTATTTATTATAAAAACCTATATTAAACATCATCATCATCATCATCATCATACATAACTTCAACATCAACATCACAATTCTGAGGGACTGGGATTGATCTATCCACCACTAACTAGAGCAACCAGCATTTCTTCTCTCTTGTGGCTTATACATAAATAATAATTTAAGGACTCATTCTCCTGACATTCCTAAAATATGTCCATGGCACTTTCTGCAGTTTCTCTGCAATGCTCCTATCTTCAAATTCTTCTCTTATTTGAGTATTCCTATTCTGATCACATGATTTGTACCTGACCCATGATATTTTATTCCGGTCCTTCAAAATCTTATTTCCACTGCCTCAGTTGTCTTGTCTAGCTTGTTGTCAGTGTCCGGGTGTCTAATCAATATAACAAAATTGAGACAACCATTATGCTATATAATGTTAATATTGTTTCTCATTTGTTACAGATGCTACTGCAATTATAAGAAACTTCCTAACAGTCTGGCTCACATAAACAGTGAATACCTACACAACCAGATTCACATATGGCAGAATAGAGCAGTGATCAAGACAATCCAACTTTGTCTACCTGATGTTGGGGACTGGCATAATTCAGTCAGATGACATATTCATGTTCAACAACAGCCATAACAAAATTAGTGTACACACCAATATGGTGTGATCAGATTCCTCCTTATTGTGTATCTGATCACACCACGTGGTTAAATGCAGGCTGATTTCTTTCTCAGCAAATTGTAACACAAGGCATGAGCCTAATACTTAAGGAAAGATGATGATGATATGATAATAGTCATAACATTTTCTTTCTCAATTTTAATCTTATATAAAATAGCACTATAAGTGTATAATAGCACTTTCACAATAAACAGTAATTTATTCAGTGAAGGGTTTGTGAGGACCAGTAAAAAATTAGACAACTTTTAAGATATTTTGACAATGTTTATTGTTATCATCAGGACAATTGTTGCTGATGCCACAAAGATGACAATAAACATTGTCAAAACATCGACACAAATAATTTAAAATTTGTGTAATTTTAGACCCATCCTCACAAACCCTTCACTGGAAAAATTCATTGATGATCACTACGAATTTAGGATTTAATAAACAGTAATGCTCTAAACATTAATATATCAAAACTCTAGCTCATCAATTCTGGCAAACATAATTTTGTTATAACCATTCAATTTTTCCTTCATGTTTTGTATGTTTCTGATGTTCAAATAAAGATTTAGTTAGTGTTTTCTCTATTCTTCTGCCCTTCCAGTCTTAGACACTTCTGCAAGTTCTGGCTTCACCGCCTGATCCTCGATCTTGTCACGCTTCTTCTATCTATCAGGTGATAATTCAAGACCTGCTTTAGAATCGTTTGTTCCTATGTTTTGAGCGGAACATGTTCTTTCCATCTTTCTTTATATACAGTGTTATCTATACTGAAAAATACAAACAATCAGAGGCAAAAAGTAGGGCAAGCTTCGGGGGATTTTTACCAAATTTTTAACAATATGTACAGACACAGGTCTGTACATGTATTCACAGCAAATGTGTTCTTGGTAGCTGTCTGGCATAACAAAATTGCATAAATCAAGAACATTATATGACCACATAATATACAAAACATGGGTTTTCTATGCAGTAACAGATTTTAATTCCAAGTTTTAAGTTTTAAATTAATATTTTTAATACCTATGTTCACAGTCAAACAACAGGCCTGAAATGTATTTAGTATAATATATTTTTCAGGTGTTATTTGTACAAAAGCATCTTATTTATTAAAAGTCTGGTAAAAAAACTATAGTAGGCAGTGTACTTACAGAATCCGTGTATACAGACATGTAATACATACAGTTGGTGTCAAGTATTCTACTACTCAAGTATCGGAGTAAGTTAATATTATTATTTTTTTCTGATGCGCAGCTGAGGATAAAATTCTCTGATGCTTCGATTCCTTATCCACTTCCTTCACTACTCTGACTCTTTTCATTTTATTCTTAGTTTTTTTGCTGTTTTCCTTGCTTACCACAGATTTCTTCAAGCCTCTATAGACATTGTTACCTTTATTTGCCTCTCTCACATTTTCTGTATCTTTTCATTCCAAACATTGTCTTGGATCTACTTTGTTCCATCCTGTTACTATAATTTGTGAACTACTGATTTTTAACTAATTGCAGTTTTAATATCTTATTTCCTAATATGATCCCATTTTTTTACATGGAATTTTCCTTAAGTATTTCATTTCTTTGCCACTGTTAATCTGGTGTCTTTACTCCATTTTAAAATCCAGGATTTCTTGTCAAAAGCAAAGTTGTTCTGACATTGTATTAGATCTCAACGTTTTTGGTTCTCAATTGATGTTTCCTTTTCCTATAACACACGTATGTAAAGTACATAGTCCATACATTTGTGTTACCTTACTCCATTAGCTATATACTTTCTAATTCTTCCATTATTCGTACCCATTCCACCCACCCATGTAATCATTCCACTATCTTTTAGAAATGAATGTGGCCACATCTGTGTTATTAAAAAATCTGCACGTGAAGATGGAGAATTGCATGCAAATCACAAAACAACAATTCAATCAATTATTTAATAAAATAAAATACATTATTTTAAAAATTGAAACATTTGTGAGAGAAGCAAGCGACACTACTCTGAAGTTCTAGGCTTTTGACTAAATGCTGAGTCATGTGTCGACTCCTGTATAGTTAGATGTGAATTTGTTCAGAAAATTGGAGAGGGGAGTACGCTATTTGCAAAGTAAATAGCAGTTTATTCGCTTCACTAAACAACTTATTAATGTCCCCACTTCCTTAAGTACTAAACGAACTAGTTCAGATGGAGAAGTAACTAGACTTAATAACTCAATTTAGCAAATATAATTATTTCACTACCGAATGTGTAAGTGTAGAATGTACATATAGAACATCGACAATAACATGAACATTCTACATGTTATAACCTACTACCTCTTTTCCAACTGGTATTTGTGGTCGTATAGCCTTCTTCAACAACCTCACGTTGGAGTCGTCAGGTTATAACAAATAGCACGGTGTGTATGGGTTGTTATGTGTTGTAAAATGTCGGGAGTTACCTCCGCGCACTTTTGGTACTTACCGGTGACTGGATCCTCTGCGGTGATGTAGTCCTGTAACACAACTTAATACTATGTTTTTTGTGGGCGCCACTTGGAATCGTTTGTTCCAAGAAAGAAATGTGATTATTAAAGAAATTAAAATTTTGAATTCTTAATTCTATGAAAAAATGTAAACAAGTCAGTTTAGTTGAAAAAATAAGGTAAGTTTAATGATTCTTCAAAAAAAAAAAAAATCGTCTGAAGGACTAACATTCATGAAAAAATTATAAAATTGCAGAGTTACAAAAAAATTCCTAAGTTATTATTATTATTGACAATTTTATTTCTCCAATCAAGTATCGGCTAGTATTTTCAATTTTTTACTCAGTTGAAAAGCATGAGTTTAATACGTGAAAAAATCTTTAATCTCAGGACGTGACTCCTTTGAACTACCAAGACATATTAATAAGATGCTTTACAAGGAAAATTAAGTGATTTGAAGGTGTGTGTGGCATGTGTAGTACAACTGTGTGACAAAATGTAACCAGGTAAAAAATGACTTTAATTTTGATAACTCACGTTCCAATGGTTAATTAATCTCGCACTGGACACTCCTCTCTGGTAGTTTTTCAATCTCGCCTCTTCATGTGTGCACTGAATTTAGTTTAAGTCAAAATTGCGATCATTTACAATTTCTGCACTTTTTGTGAAACAGTTTGGCAGTAGAATTTCGCTCAAACCCCGCCGCTACAAATCAGCTGCTTCGCGTTGATTCCCAAATTGGCCGCCACAGCGCTGATTCCCATGTAGTCGAGAGAAAGGCTTTGTGTGTGTATGTTTACGTTAAGGGAGTTATTGTCAAGTTAGTTTGTCTTTGCGAACACAGCAGAATTGGTTCTCTATTTAAAATTTCGGTCCCTCCTGGGCCGTTGACGTTCTGGCTGCATGATTTCTATTAAAATGTGCCATGTTGCTGCTCTATTTCAGCAACACATTGGCGTAGATTCTTGTAGAGGTTAAGTCAGTCTGTTTGTCAATGTACGGGAAAAGCCTTTCTTCGGGTCTTGTGTCGATTTCTCGCCTTCGGTTTCGCCTTGACTGCGTTGATCAGTGTCGTGGGTGATGCGTCTGTTCCGGATTTCAAGTTTCAAGGGTTTTTGGGTCGAATTTGGTCTCTCTTTTATACTAATTCAGGCTGATTGTTTTCATTGACTTCCGGTATATTTGTGTAAAAATTCCTTCTAGATTGTTCGAGAATAACGAAATGGAATGTCATGGAACAAATTTAATTTCCGTCGAAGCTTTTAGAACAAATTTCTTATTCTTCACACTAAGGATATTTCAAAAATTACTCTGGTATTTGTCAAACAGTTTTACATTAGTACTCACAATTTGCATGCCATTATTACATTTAGATTCTCTGTTTTCAACTGAATCTAGTGATACTAATTATGATTGGTTTTTAAATAAATTAACTCTAATAAGTAACACAATATACAACTCTCACCTTGGGTTGTTGTCATTGAAATTCAATTTTTTAGAACAAAAAATTGTTGTGAAACTATTATGTTTCTTCCATAACATGAACACATAACATTACTATCTTCCTATAACAAAACAAACAAATTTTAACATATATAATACATAGATAATTTCAATTTTACATGGCCCATGCCCATGGCCTATGTTGTTGTCAATGTTATGACACAATAATTAGTCTCTTTCTTTAACATATATAGTATTTCACTAGTGTACACTCAGAGTTTATTATATTGTCTGTCTTTTGTGATACCTGGTTACTCTTTACACATATTATCTTTATTACAGGATAACATAGCATCATATTGGTTGGTCTGAGATGTCCTTTGTCATAGTGTGACAAATCTCACTCTTATAAGTTAAATTCTTTCATAATTGATCTTATTTTCAACTGAGTTTGTTCGTTTTTAAGGTATACTGAAGTATTGTACCATTCTCTTTTATTTTTGCCAACATTTTGTAAATATTTAGCCAGATATGACTATTTTTTGTACTGGTTGATTGGCCCCAGCCATACATGGTATAGGTAAATATTTTGCTAACTCGACTATTACAATGTTAAAGTTAGTCAAATATATTAGTATAGTCGCTTTATATTATATTTCAACTTTCTAATGCAATTTGGTTGCATTTTGGCAACATTAAATCCATAAATCACACAATATTATATGCCTTCCACATGTTTTTAGTTAATACTGTTTTTGGCTATTTTGACTGACTTTTATTCATTTGACAGCTTTCTTTATCTAAGATAAATTGTTCATTTTTGTCTGCTTGACAATTACATATAGTTTTTATTTCAATTTGATAATAATTAATTTTTACATGAAATCTGAGTGTTTGGTCTCAAATCCAACACATTAATATTTCTTGTCATAACAATTATATCATTTTTATTTTAACTTAGATTCTTTCTAATAATGTATTTAAGTCATTTAATACATTTATTTTATTTACATTACATAATATAATAATGGATCATGTCCATTCATTCACAATAAATAGTTCTTTATACTCTATTCAGAGTTACTAAACTCAATAATTAATGACTTCATTTTGGTTGATCCTGATATTATTTGTCTCTCTCATAGTATCTTATGGTTTTTTCACTGTTATTCACTTTAATAATATATATAGGGTTTGTGTCTTAGTCACAGTCTGGTCGTTTTTTCATGTTAGTAGTAATAATTATTAGACAATGTTACAAAATTTTTTAGGGCTACTTGGGTTTGATACTGTCCACCTCACTCTCCTCTTATGATAAATTGCTATGTAAATGGTTTCCTTTATGGAACGTTCTGTGACGTTACAACGTACACACAAAAGCCCGAAAACTAGACACTCTAGAACAATTGGAAATGTAAAAAACACACGAAAACAAATAAAAACGACATCCTAAACGAACAGACTGAATTCAAATCACATGCATTATTCGAACATATCACACCCCACACACACACAACATCAATCTTTCAAAAATCGATACCGTCGCCAACAACAAGACGGACAGTGCTCCCAGTGGCAGCCTCTGAAGCTTTTTAAAAGCGAAAACCATTTCAGGTTATAAGGTAAAACTTTTACGTTTTTACGCATAATAAACTTTGTGTTCTGAGTTGGTAGTGAAATAATTATATTTATATTATACTTGTTTAGCATACCGTGTCACTTATTTTAAATAATTATATAATTACCTTTTATCCACTCGAGTGACACAAAGTTTTGTCTAGTTATGGCGCGTTTCGGGCACAAAGTCCCATCCTCAGATAAAACTGATATTAATTTAAAACTAACTATAATATAAAATTGTAACCATGATTTTGGTTATGTCATTTGAATAAAATAAAAACTTTAGATCGCATGTGAAATTGTTAAATGAAGCACGGCCAGAGCCCCCGCATGCGTGTACTCACTACCGCGATCGTCATGTGACTCTTCATGCTTCATTTAACAATTTCACATGCAATCTAAAGTTTTTATTTTATTCAAATGACATAACCAAAATCATGGTTACAATTTTATATTATAGTTAGTTTTAAATTAATATCAGTGTTATCTGAGGATGGGACTTTGTGCCCGAAACGCGTCATAACTAGACGAAACTTTGTGTCACTCGAGTGGATAAAAGGTAATTATATAATAATTATATTTAGTTAAGTAATGGGCACGTCATGGACAACGAAATCCAAGAATCATTTTTGCAGCTTCTTTAGCAATTGTACACATGAAAATTGGACACAAGTAACTTCTTCTTTTTAACCCAGTGATTGGTGCGCTTGCAGTTCCAAACACAATCTCTTAATCTCTACATAAAACTTTTTGTTTCATCCATATACTCTGGGCCTCCCCCCCCCCACTAAAAACCATATTGCTTCTTCTTTCCATAGTGGTTTTAAACGGAATCTTTCTTTCGTTGATTCTCTTCAATAGAGCTTATCATTAGTCACTCTTCTTGTCATTCCACATTATTCTTGAGGTCCTCCTCAAGCATAAGTAATATCCATATTGCAACAATACATATATTTGCATATTTGCCCAGGGCGGTATGTTTTGTAAATAATTAGTATAAAAAGAATACGACGAACAGTTTTAAACAATTTTGTGCGGGAGGATACAGGCTGGGGCCTGTTGAAAGTGACACCTGCTTCGGTAGCGTACAATACAGCGTTAGTGTGTATGTGTGTGTAAGCCAGTTCTGACCTGCATTGAACAACGAAAAAGGGGAGACGCGTCCGAATTGTTGGTTGTCAATAAATCAGGTTTTAACCGGATTAAAATAAACTAATTAATACGTTTTAAACCTGTGAACGAAGACTTACCCAAATTATAAAGACGCCATTACATTAAGGAATTTTTAATGAATACGGTGATATAAAAATTATTGCAAAATGTGCAATAATAAAGATGCTATTAATTTAATATTAATTACTAGTGTAATTAAATAGTAATTAATATGTGTGGTATATGTGAGTGACCAGAAACAAATTATGCAAACAATGATATCGCTCATGCTATGAGTATGTTCATGAGATCGCGAAAATGAACCAAAAAGTGATTGTAATTAAAAGGACGCTTTGCATGAACTGACAATATCTAACATGTCGAAAACAGGCTTGGACCTGTCAGATCGCCGTCCAGTATAAATAGCACTGGCAATTGTGGGCGGTTACACACTCAGACTTAAGAAATCTTCACACAACATCACGCTGTCAGTTTGCAGATCGATCAAGACACACACACTGTAACACACACACCAAGACGTATGGAGGAACTCTGGAGCATCACCAACAACAACCCATAGAGACAGAGATCACAGCATCAGCATCATCATCAAATTCTCAGGATTCTGGACACACACACACACACACACACAACGGTAATGACAGATGTATGCAGGTGATAACAAACAATTATATTTTTTGATGTGAAAAGAGCTCTTAAAGAGAACTTACCTATGAAGAGTAAATAATTAAAGTTTGAAAGTTAAATAGTAGTTAGATAAGAGAATTTAATTTAACAAGAAAATCTAGAAAAGAAATACTAATCTTTTGTTGTATGTTAAAAATTTGGGTGTGTCAGTATAAATGAATAATAGATTGGAAGTAAATGTTAGATTATTTTTATTTTGTTTATAGCAACAATAAATTTTATTCTTGAGTCTTAATATTATTTTGTTTGTAAATGATTTGTTATTAGTATTTAAATTTTGAGAATTTTAGACACACAAAAATAAAAAGGATTTAAATAACTTGTTTAACATGTTTGTTTAACTAGTAAGATTATATGGTTGTTTATTTTTTTTACATGTTATGAATAGCATAGCAGGTTACATTATATTTGTGAAGCTTATAAAAGTGTATATTTATTTATCTAATATTTGAATTTTTAATATTGGAATATTTTTCTATTAAAAATACTTGTTTATTCTTGTCTTTTAGTGGTTCCATTATTTCCTATATAAAACCAAGCTTATCCTGTAAGTAAGGATGTTCTGTAACCACGACTGTTCCAAAGCAAGCTCACCAAATTTCCATCACGTGAACATCTGATGATCCTCCGGATGTCATGAATGATTCACACACGTACACGTTCACGTTCGTACACGTTCATGTATGATTGGATAATCTCAGATGTGATGATCGTAAAATGAGCCACTAAAAGTATGCGAAAGAAGTCATGTGATCTAAAGGGGCGGGATACCTGAGTTGGTGGTACATTCAATAAAACTACTTACCTTCGAAGAAGGGGTAAGAATTCACTCTTAGATTTCGGACATAGATATCACTATCACTGTGACTGTATTATTGTATTCGGTTAAGTCTAGGTAGTAAATGTTGTTGTTCGCTACCATGGAACTGTGTAAGTCAACTTTATGTACTATTTGCCTCAATATATCAATACATGTACTTTAACTATACTTGCTGTGTTGGGTATTTCTATATATCTCTCACCCTCGCCCATTGGTAAGCCAGACAAGCTCGGTCACAGCATTTCAATTGGTGGCAGCGGTGGGATTCCACTTGCAAGAACAGTGGATCCTATTGGTTATGAGAGATGTATGGCAAATCAAAGTAGTAATTGAAAGTAGTTGCAGAAAAATTTGTTGTTTTGAAAAGAAAGTTTCGTTCAATAACTCAGTCATTCAAACAACTAGACAAAGTAAATGCAAGGGAAATAATTAACCTTATTTGAACTTATAACTTATAATTTTCAAGATATTTTAAGATATTATGTTTTGTGTGCATTTTAAGTGTGTTAATGTTAAGTTATTTAAGTACTATTGAGTTAGTGTTAAGAAATTTAATGAACTACAAAATACGTGCATGGGAAACAGTTATCGGAAAAGACATAAAGATAGTGATAATTATTTTATGGATAGTCGTAGAAATTTCGGAAGTCTGTCTGGTTAGCTAGTAAATAGAGAACCTATAACTCCTGATTTGTTTATGAAAATTGGTACTCGTGTTGGTACTATAACAGCCTATTATCAACATATTTCTCTGGTTTCCAGTCTGAGACACCCATCGAACACTTCTACTGTACCTTGTTCGTCTTTACCATCATTACAGCTTCCAACAGTGAGTAAAACACCTGAGTTAGAAAGCGTTCTCCCTATTAATGAACAACCTGTGTACAATGTTCCTCGATCACAGAAATGAGTTCACGACCTATTTATTACCTACCTATTTCTGACCCTGACGTTCTTCTAGAGGGGTGTGAAATGTTGCTCAAAACCCTGGTTCAACACATTATAGAATGACACATTAACGGATACTCCAATTACACGGTCGACGATAACGTAGTACGCGTACAGATTATAAAACTAGAAATAGAGTATTACAATTAAGAGTGTAAAAGATAATATTCTTTTAAATGACACTAAAATCCCTAATTTGCGTTATCTTGGATATTGTGGTTTGTATAGTAACAGAGATAATTCTTATATGGAGAAGCAATTCATGTGGGGTTTTTCCTAGTGTGGCGCCTATTTAGAGAAATAAATAACACTAGAAAATAATGATTAAAATATAATAACTGTAGCATGACAGATTATCCACATTGTTCTAATTTAAAAAATAATCATGTATAAAATAAAAATAAAATGACATAAAGGAAAACTACTATAAAAATTAATCAAGGACCACAGTGAAGTGAAATCATAGTTCGAAGAGATAAAATAAATTAAAACCAACCATGCAATATAGAATAAATTATAGGAAAATAATGATAGGCCAATGTATAAAGTAATTATACCCAGGTAGTATAGGAGCATGTAAGGAAATACCCCGGATAGACAAACATCCATAATAAAAGAACAACTATTGGAAAAACAACCACATATAATAAAATTAGAAACCCCCAAAAAAGATGAAAATAAATAAGAAAAGTACAATGCAATAACATAAGAGTAAATGTAAAGTATGTGTAAGTAATGATTCTAGATATAAAATTAAAAATGTACCAGTGCAATTTATTTTTATAATGAAAAGCAAATCCTGATGATCTCACATAAGTGATATTCTTTATCATACAATACCAGACAAAATGACAAAAAATAATATAAGAGTATGCAATAAATAGTGAAGTGAACAACAAGGGGAAATCCCTAAACTAAAACCAAAAACAGCAAAAGACTGCTTAAAAATTAATTTTAATGAATAATTTAAATGAAGAAAGAACAGATGTGTTTTGTTTATATTAACAGTTCATTGAACTCAAGGCTTAAATGTTTGAGATTGAGTATAATTTTTTTGTTATAGAATATTTATTACGTTTTAATGGTATCAATTAATAATAAACTTTACTGTAATTAAATAAGGGTAATTTAGTTAAGATGTCATAAGAATTGTAGGTCAGAGAGGGTATTAGCAAGCTGGAATAATAATAAACATTGTAAATTAACTAACATAAAATCTAGGCCAAATGGTAAATCTCACCAACCTTGTAATTAGTAAATAAGTAAAGGAAATTAATTAAATTGATGAAAATTATATAATGTAAATCAATCACTGTGTACAATAACTGTAACAACAATTTGTGAAGGTATTGAAGGAACGTATAAAATATTATTAGAAAAAATGGAAGTGTAATAACACTGGAATCTAAAGAAAAAGCCTAAATTAAGGATAATATTAAAATTAGTCAACCAAATAATAAAATTACAAAGAATTAAAGAAAAATAACCATTTTAATTCAATCAATGATCTTGTTCAATGATAATTAGAACATGACAGAAATTGTAAACCATATAATGACAGGAAGTACAATCGTTAAAGCCTACATCCAAATATACTGTAAATATGATTTTTTGAGTTAGAAAATACTATAAAGTATATCATGTTTGGTATTAAATAACGCAGAATTAAATAAGGAAATTGATTGTGTAATTAGTATTTAATAAATATAAGTAATAAGCAAAATGTAAATAATCATATAATGTAAAAGTCAATTATTTAGTTCAACATATAATTGAGACGGAAATGCCAGCTGAGTAAAACAATGCCACTTTAATATTAAATCAGCCAGAACCTTATATATATGAAGAGGAAAGAGAGTTAGTTGATTGTTACACGTTGAGACGTACACTTCGGAACGAGCTCACGCCGATTAATTCATTAAAAAAGAGAGAAGATAATTTTTTAATATAAATAAACCTATAAAAAATAAAACAGAGAAGTGTAAAAATATGATTAATAAACACTGAGAGAAACTGGAATAAACCAAATTAATCTATTTATGAAGATTGAAGTCGTAACCCAGATAATAGAACAATATAAACGTGAATTCTAAAATTGTATCGATACGAAATTGGACATTGTAAAACCTTACAACTATTGGAACAAAAACACAGTTGAACACTGCTTGCCGTGCCGAACAACTGACCACTAATCCCGAATAATTACACTGTGATGAAGAGGAACTAATCACTACTGCTTGGAAGAGGAACACACCAAAAATTGACATTTATTTTAAGGAAGTCTGCAGTGAAGACGCCTCGTACATATTCAGCACGAGGGCAGCCATTTTTGAATACTCCCAGCATCCTCTGCGGTGATGTCAGAACATCATCCTGCGTTTGGTTCGAGAAATTTAATTTGTTAACATTTATATCTTAAATAATATTTCTATTTTTTATAATTAAGAAGTTTTTTCCGTAAGTGTTGTACTTTTCAGCTTTGCCCTTTCTCTGACTATTTAAAATAACAGCTAAAAGAACCTGTAACTTAACATTAATAATTTATATAATGAAAGCAATCGCCCTGAGATATGAGTATGCGAGCTATTGATTAGCCGATCGATTCAAAATCGATTAGTCTCGATTACATTAATAAATTCATTGAATATTATAATTCTGCGTTTTATTTATTAGTAAATATATAGATAGAAGAATTTCAGATAATATTTGACACCTGAACTCCAAGAAAAGAAGAGAATAACATCATTGAAGGAGTACACTCATTAAATAATGGAAGACCACTAATCGATTATTATATTTTATAATCTAGTTAACATGGAAAAACAATTCTTGTTATTCTAAAGTAATAAATTAATTAATTTAATAATTAAATAATTAATAAATTAATAAACCATAAAAAATAAAGAAAGAAATAATTAAAGAAATAAATAAAAATTTTTTTCTCAATTTTTTTTTGCAAGTTATATCATAAATTTTTTGTAACCCAGAAACTCGAATTATTTTATTTTGTTACAAAATTGGCGAGCCCAACAGTGGGGCTGAAGATTAATACTGAGGAGGAAAATTTGACATAATTAAATAAATAATTACCCTAATCGTAAAAAGGCAATATTTTATTTTGTTACATAACGTATTTTAAATATTTTGCTTTCTTATTGAAATGACAACTCCAAGTGCAGAGGTACAGGAGTTCAGACAAGCTCTCTATAGAGCTCAAGAGCAACTCAAGGCACAAGCGCAAGCAGCAGCAGTCCCAACAAGAGTTAAAGATCTAACTACCGCGAATTTAATTGATGCTTGGTGAGGTGATGGTCCCGTGCCAGTTAATGAGTTTTTTGAGAATATCGAAAGAGCAGCACAAGTAGGAAATTGGACCAAAACGGATAAAGTCTCTATATTGAAACTTAAGCTGAAAGGGCCAGCCGCATTGTTTCTAAATAGTAATGCAGAATTGAAAAGAGTAGACATAACCTTTAAAGAATTGCGAGAAGTTTTTGTCGAGCGCTTTCGTGTCAAACAGATCAGTTTCACTATGTTGCCCTTCAGAATGCCGCCCAACATAAAAATGAGTCGCCCGAAACCTTTGCCGATAGATGCAAAAGGCTGTGCGCTAAAACAATTAGACAAGTTGCTGATGCGGAACAACAAAAGATCATAAACGAAAGCTGAGAGAAGGATGTTAGCCGCGTATACCAATGGTTTATTTGGAACCGTGGGTCAACAAGTTAGATATCGAATGCCTGCAATTATGGCAGAAGCTATCCAGTTAGCGGTTACTGTAGCAGCGGTTGAGGCACGCCGCCCTTCGTACCCAAATAAAAAAGTGTTCTTTACTCAAGTGACTTGTTTCAACTGCAATTGTACTGGCCATATAGCTAAAGATTGTAGAGTGAAACCTAATAACAAGAATATCCTAAATAAAAGTGCACATAAGCCCGGTAAAGACAACAAAATTAGCACAAATAAAACCAACAGTAATAAAAGTAATATTGAGTGTTATTCTTGCCATAAATTTGGCCATATAGCAAAAGATTGTCAAAAAAGAATTACCCAAACGCGCAAGGTTCAGCAGGAGACAGCACCGACCTGTCGAACTGGAATTAAGACCAGTTAGGAACAGATTTAGCCAACATAGAATTACTGAATATCACTATAATATTGACGACTCGGAACACTAAGTTTTTTATAAGTAAAAACGTAAAGTTTTACCTTACAGCCTAAACCGGCTTTCACCTATAGACCTATAGAAGGCTTCATCAGAGGCTGTCGTAAGTAGTGCTGTTCGTCTTGTTGTTGGCGACAAGATAGTTTTTCGAAAGATCGAAGCTGTGTGTGTGTGGTGAGATGTGTTCGAATAATGCGTGCGATTTGAATTGTGTCTGTTCGTTTAGGATGTCGTTTTTATTTGTTTTTGTGTGTTTGTATATTTCTAATTGTTCTAGAGTGTCTAGTTTTCGGCCTTTTGTGTGTACGTGTAGTATGTTCATGTTATTGTCGATGTTTTTATATGTGTGGTTTGCTTCAATGAGGTGGTTTGCGAAGGTAGATTCTGTAGTGGTGTGGAGTGCTTTTGTGTGTTCAATGTATCTCTGTTTGAAGCTACGTCCTGTCTGGCCTATGTAGAATTTATTGCAATTTGAACAATTTAGCTTATATACACCGGGTAGATCGAATTTGTTTTGTGCATTGGGCATGCATTTTGATAGTGTGTGTTCTGTTTTGTTAGTAGTTTTGTAAGCGATTCTGTATCCTGCTTTTTTGAAATTGTGGGCAATTTTTTCTGTTTGTTTGTTGATGTATGTTAGTGTTATGATTTTGTTGTTTTCTGTCTTTGTCGGTTGTTTGTTTTGTGTTTTGTGTAGGAGTTTGTTAGTGTTATGAATTTGTTGTTTTCTGTCTTTGTCGGTTGTTTGTTTTGTGTTTTGTGTAGGAGTTTACTGACTATTGTTCTGTCATAACCGTTAGATTCTGCTAGATATTTTATCGTGTTTAGTTCGTCTTTGTAGTCTATTTCATCTAAGGGGATGTTGTTAAGTCTATGTATCATGGTTCTAAAAGCAGCTAGTTTGTGTTGTATTGGGTGATTGGAGGTGTTGTGTATTAGTGTGTCAGTTGTAGTTGGTTTCCTGTATATACTGAATTTGTGCCTGTGTTCTAGTTTTGTGATGGAGAGGTCTAAGAAGTTTATGGTATTGTTGTGTTCGTATTCGGCAGTGAAGGTTATATTTTTATGTATTTTGTTTATGTGCGTTAGTAACTGTTCACATTGTCTTTTGTTTCCCCTGTATAGTATTAGAATGTCATCAACGTATCTGTGCCAATATAGTATTTTATGTGAGTGTCTGTCATTGTTTGTGAGTATTTTTGTGTTTTCTAAGTGTTGGAGGAAGACTTCTGCTAGAATGCTGGATATGGGGGAGCCCATGGGTAGGCCATCGTTCTGTGTGTAGTATTTATTGTTATAAGTAGAGTAGTTTTGTTTTGTGATAATGTTCAGAGTTTCTGTTATTTCATTGATAAGTTCGTCTGGTGTGTTGTTCTGTTTGAGTTTGTTTTGTAGGATGGTGATTGTTTCAGAGATGGGGATGTTTGTGTACAGGTTTTTAATGTCAAAGGAGGCTAATGTGGCATTATGGGGGATGTGTATGTCTTTTATTTTTGTTACTAGGGCAGTGTTCTTTTTTACTGCAATGTGTTGTCTATTTGTGTGTGTTGTCTAATAATTTTGTCTAGATATTTTGCCAGTTTGTGTGCAGGGGCATTACGGTAGTTGATAATGGGGTGGATCGGAATGTCTTCTTTATGGATTTTGGGAAGCGCTTGGAGTGTAGGTGCTGATGGTCCGACCATATAATATCTAGACAAAATTATTAGACAACACACACAAATAGACAACAACATTGCAATAAAAAACAACACTGACCTAGTAACAAAAATAAAAGACATACACATCCCCCATAATGCCAAATTAGCCTCCTTTGACATTAAAAACCTGTACACAAACATCCCCATCTCTGAAACAATCACCATCCTACAAAACAAACTCAAACAGAACAACACACCAGACGAACTTATCAATGAAATAACAGAAACTCTGAACATTATCACAAAACAAAACTAGTTTACTTATAACAATAAATACTACACACAGAACGATGGCCTACCCATGGGCTCCCCCATATCCAGCATTCTAGCAGAAGTCTTCCTCCAACACTTAGAAAAAACAAAAATACTCACAAACAATGACAGGCACTCACATAAAATACTATATTGGCACAGATACGTTGATGACATTCTAATACTATACAGGGGAAACAAAAGACAATGTGAACAGTTATTAACGCACATAAACAAAATACATAAAAACATAACCTTCACTGCCGAATACGAACACAACAATACCATAAACTTCTTAGATCTCTCCATCACAAAACTAGAACACAGGCACAAATTCAGTATATACAGAAAACCAACTTCAACTGAAACACTAATACACAACACCTCCAATCACCCAATACAACACAAACTAGCTGCTTTTAGAACCATGATACATAGACTTAACAACATCCCCTTAGATGAAATAGACTACAAAGACGAACTAAACACGATAAAATATCTAGCAGAATCTAACGGTTATGACAGAACAATAGTCAGTAAACTCCTACACAAAACACAAAACAAACAACCGACAAAGACAGAAAACAACAAATTCATAACACTAACATACATCAACAAACAAACAGAAAAAATTGCCCACAATTTCAAAAAAGCAGGATACAGAATCGCTTACAAAACTACTAACAAAACAGAACACACACTATCAAAACGCATGCCCAATGCACAAAACAAATTCGATCTACCCGGTGTATATAAGCTAAATTGTTCAAATTGCAATAAATTCTACATAGGCCAGACAGGACGTAGCTTCAAACAGAGATACATTGAACACACAAAAGCACTCCACACCACTACAGAATCTACCTTCGCAAACCACCTCATTGAAGCAAACCACACGTATAAAAACATCGACAATAACATGAACATACTATACGTACACACAAAAGGCCGAAAACTAGACACTCTAGAACAATTAGAAATATACAAACACACAAAAACAAATAAAAACGACATCCTAAACGAACAGACACAATTCAAATTGCACGCATTATTCGAACACATCTCACCACACACACACAGCTTCGATCTTTCGAAAAACTATCTCGTCGCCAACAACAAGACGAACAGCGCTACTTACGACAGCCTCTGATGAAGCCTTCTATAGGTCTATAGGTGAAAGCCGGTTTAGGCTGTAAGGTAAAACTTTACGTTTTTACTTATAAAAAACTTAGTGTTCCGAGTCGTCAATATTATAGTGATATTCAGTTAAGTAACGGACACGTCATGGACAACGAAATCCAATAGAATTACTAATATTATCCATGATAGTGTAGATGATCAAATAATTTTAGATGTCATGATAGGAAGAAAACCATGTAGGTTCGTTGTAGATATAGGTGCTACAATATCGATAATAAAAAGGGGTATTAGTCGAAAGAAAGTTTATAATAGTGACATGATAGCCACAAGTGTTACCGGTGATTTATTGAAAATATATGGTAGACAGGAAGTTACTGTGACCCTTGTTAGAAAACGTAGTTTTACACATGAATTCATAGTAGCGGCATTAGAGATGCCTTATGACGGCATATTAGGAATGGATTTCCTAAGGCGCATAGGAGCTAACTTAGATTTGTCCACAGGGAAACTGTTCTCACATGATAGCGTTTACCATGTAGAAAGTAGAAATATAGATAATAGGAATAGAGTAGATAGATGTACGATACATGAGTCAGCGTTTCAGTCACAAGCACCCGAGACTATAGAGCACAGCCGGCTCTCTCTCGATGCTAGTGACCATGATCCTATGACCTTGCATGGTGCAACTACAGTATGGTGTGTTGCAACCACCCGAGATATACCTCTACCTCCTATGTCTGAAGTGTTCATTCAGGGACGCTTGAAAGTTACAACACAAGAGAAAGTATTAGCTCCAGAAGAAGTAATTACAGAGCC
Organism: Magicicada septendecula; assembly: GCA_034769895.1. Lineage (NCBI taxonomy): Eukaryota > Metazoa > Arthropoda > Insecta > Hemiptera > Cicadidae > Magicicada > Magicicada septendecula. Next base: position 47,412,619 of record CM068375.1, read on the forward strand.
AACTGAGTTAAATATTCATGGCGTACGAGTCGCCAGAGTTCTTAATAAAGTGGGAAGAGATGTCCCGCATGTAGTATTGAAAGCTATTAATTTTAGCAAAGAAAAACTGTACATTAGGTATAGCAGAGTCATATAGGTCTCAGGCAGTAAACAGAAGTAGTAAACGGTTTAAAAAAATGTGCACAGTGAACTATATGAAATCCAGCAAAGTAGAAAACGAGAAAGTAGTTAAAAAAATAGAAAGTAAATTAGAGCATTTAAGTATTTCTGAGCGTAAAGTGCTATTGCCGGTACTGTATCGTTATTCACACATATTTGATGAACCCCGAGGTAAGATTGGCTGTCACAGTAAAATTGAACATGAGATAAATACGGGTCACCACCCACCTATCAAAAAGAATCCGTACAGACTCCCACATGCACTAAAACCAGTAGTTGACGAGCAAATAGACAATATGCTGAAAAAGGGAATTATAAGACCTTCTACATTACCGTGGTCGAGTCCCGTGGTTATAGTAAGCAAGAAAAGTCCCGATGGATGTCCTAAATACCGTTTCTGCATAGATTATAGAGCCCTTAATACCATTACGCGTTGTGATACTTACTCTCTTCCTAACATTGTAGAGACATTAGATTGCTTACATAGTAGCGTATACTTTACTACTCTTGATTTGTACAGCGGTTTCCATCAAGTGAAAATGTCACATAAAGATATTGAGAAAACAGCATTCTGTATACCGGGACAACATTACGAGTTCCAAAATATGCCTTTTGGTCTTTGTAATGCACCCGCAACTTTCCAAAGATTAATAGATAGTATATTGATGGGGATCAAAGGTGAAGAAACTTTAGTTTATTTAGATGACATCATCGTATTTAGCAGTACGACGGAACAACATGCTGAACAGCTTGATAAGGTTCTGAGTCGACTAGAAACAGCAAATCTTTATGCACAATTATCGAAATGCGTGTTTGCAGTAAATGAAGTAGAATACCTTGGATATATCGTAACAAACAATGGTATATTGCCAGATCCCAAAAAGATTTCCGCTATTAAACACTATCCCAAACCACGTAACGTGAAAGATGTACGTGCGTTCTTAGGATTAGTTGGTTACTATCGACGATTTATACAAAACTTTGCCGAAATTGCTAAACCTCTAACCGAACTTACCAAAAATAGTGTCCCATTCGCTTGGAATAAAATTCAAGAAGAAGCATTTCAAACTCTAGCTAATTCATTATGTCACGAACCTGTTTTGAAATATCCCGATTTCTCAAAACCTTTCATTCTAAGTACCGATGCATCTTCAACAGCTATAGGAGCCGTACTGTCACAATTGCAAGACGACCAAGAACATCCAGTTGCTTATACGAGCAGACAACTAGATAATGCTGAAAGAAATTACGGTACCACCGAAAGAGAGCTTTTAGCTTTAGTGTGGGCTACCAAGTATTTTAGATGCTATCTCTACGGACATAAATTTACGGTTATAACTGACCACGCAGCATTAAAGTGGATGTTAAGCTTAAAGGATCCATCATCTAGATTAACTAGATGGGCACTCCGATTATCCGAATTTGATTATGAAGTTATTCACAAACCTGGGAAAAAGCATACAAACGCAGATGCGCTAATTAGAGTTGTTAACACAGTAGTAACGCCATATTTATCTAGGCAGGAAATTGCCGTAGAACAACAGAGAGACGAATTCTGTCAACTAATGCAAAACGACCCTAAAAACTGTTATAAGTTAGCTGATGATGGATTACTTTATAATGTAGAAAATGATAAACTTAGATTAGTTATACTTACGTCTATGGTCAAACAGATGATTAGTCATCATCATGATACTATCTTCTCTGGGCATCAAGGTATAAAGAGAACAATTAGTCTGATTAAAGATAGGTATTTCTGGTCAACATTGAATAAAGATATAGAAGAATACATAGGTAAATGTATCTCATGCAATCAGCGAAAATCAGGTAAGAGAATTAAAGCCTCTACGGCGAAATTTAAACCTGTATTAGAACCATTTGAACTTGTATCTTTAGATATAGTAGGACCACCACCAGTCAGTAGGAATGGTAACAGATATCTATTAACTTTTATAGATTATTTGACTCACTATTGTGAGGCTATACCAATACCTTATCAAAGTGCTGATATTATAGCAAGAGAATTTGTCTTAAAGATTATTACTCGACACGGAATTCCTAAACGACTGTTGACTGATCAAGGTAGAAACTTTGTTTCATCTTTCTTTACGTCATTGTGTTCTTTACTAGGTATAAAGAAACTCCAAACCACTCCTTATCACCCTCAATGCAATTGATTGCTGGAGAGACTACACAAGACTATAGCAGATATGATATCCGATTATATAGCAAAAGATGGTAAGAATTGGGACACGATTGTACCGTATGCTCTAATGGCATACCGAAGTACTCGACAGACGTCAACTGGACATAGTCCGCATATGCTTTTATATGGACATGAAATGAGAATACCAACAGAGGATGATCTTTCAATGAAAGTAGATGTTAGTGAGGATGCACAAATAGAATTAGACGAAGTGGTAAAGAAATTAAGGCAAGTTAGAAAAACAGCCGTACGCAACACCGAAATTAGTAAAGATAAAAATAAGAAGTACTACGATAGAGGAAGTAAACCAATACGTTTTAAGGAAGGCGATTATGTATTTCTACACGATCCTAATTTAAAGAAAGGACCGCGTAAGAAGTTTGGAAAGAAATGGAAAGGACCATATGTAATTGAAAAGGTATTAAACGATTCGAATTATAAAATAATGTTAAACAATAATGAAAGCATCGTCGTTCATATAAACAGACTGAAGCCAAGTAAAAGTAAGCCGGAAAAGGTTAACCGCAGACGTACACTTCCAACCATGTACTCAGCTGATAACAACGTACTAAATGAATCTAATACCAACAATGAACTTGACAACGATGATAACAGCACCTTAGTAGGATGCGGCCCATATTGCAGTATGTAGAGCCCGAAGTTGTCAAATCCTAATTAAGTGAAAGCGAGGAAGAAGATGACGTACCCTCGAATGCAACTTTCATTGATCCTAGAGATCCAGAATGGTTACCAGAGAGACCCCAGCATGTAAACCCAAGTCCACACCAGTCCCATTCTTATAACTTAAGACCTAGAGATCCTCGTATGAGAGAGTAATTAAATCTTTTCGTATTCCAGATTTGCTCCTTGGATTACTACTCTTCGTGGGCAACCAGGTGTGTTGTTCACATGATTGTTCCTCCCTACAGAATTCTTTAAATTCCTGTAATCTCAATAAAGGCCTTATATTTCTGAAGGAACAAGACGTAATTCTATCTACAGATGTTTGGACTATTATAGTGTCAGTTGATACTGAAGATTATGACCAGGTACTTCACAACATTGAATCAATTCTTCAATACCTTGAATCTGATAATATAACTGTTGGCATAAAAGATTTAATTCCTTTCTATGAAATTATACAACTCCGTTCTTCTCTTCAAATTACAAAGCAAGAAGTCAATAATTTGAAACTACTTCTCCCCATTACTCGATCTCGTAGAGGTGTGATTAATGGCATTGGTTCTGTCTTGAAGTTCCTCTTCGGAACTATGGATGACGACGATTTACAAGCTATAAATTCTAAAATTAACAGTTTAGATGACCAGTTTGATCCATTAGTCCATGTTGAAGATGAAAAACTGACTTATATAAAGAAGTTAACAAGCGAAGTTGACGAAAATTCTAAAGCAATTAAAACTATAGCTAATACACTTAAATCAACAATTGAGGAAGTTAAGTCTACTAACTTTTCAATCTGTACAGAGATAATTCAACTAAAACGTAAATTGCAGTACCAAGCATGAATTTCCTCATTATTTCGTGATGTCAAAATGACTTTACATTTAGTGAATAAACAATTAGTTCAAATACAGGAGGCATTAGATGTCACTGCTACTGGACATTTAAGCTCAATGTTGCTAACACCTGCTAAGTTGTATGAAACTTTGAGAGAAATTGTACCTAAATTACCAGCTGATTTATCATTGTTAACGGATGTAGAATTAGACAAGGTTTATAGTTATTATAGATTAGCGAGAGTGCATGCTGTATCTATACAAAACATGATAGGTTAATTATTGAACTCCTTTTGCAATCGTTTGATAGACATTTTGAGTTATTTAGTGTGAACGATCTGCCATACTATGATAATGCTTTGATGCAGTTTGTAGTAGTTAAAGGTGAGGCAAATTACTTCACGATATCTGGTGATAGACAATTGCACGTTTCCTTGGAAGACAATCAACTGAGAGACTGTTCCACTCCACCATATGAAGTGTGTTTGATCAGAGTACCACTACTATTTACCAGCGAAAGTGAGAGTTGTCTACATGCTATGTTCATTGGTGACGACGTCAAGGCCTAGAAGTACTGCCGACGAGCTGTTGTACCCAGCTACACGACCTCAACACTATATCAAGGACCCAATGGAGACTACTGGGTGTATAGCGTACCTGAAGCAACCAGAGTTACCTGGCGATGCATTCGACCTAACTCAATTACCGAACTTTCTAAGTTGATTATGCAAACAATAAATGGTACAGGAGTGATGTCAGATACTCGAAATTGCTACATTTATTCAAAATACTTCAAACTGTTACCACATTCTATTGGTCAAACATATGTTAAGACCAAGATAGATACTGTTGTCATACCGTCAGTTAAAAATATATTCCCACCTTCTGAGTTATCTTCATTAACCTTGCCAGCAAATTACTTAATGTCAGATAATAACATTTCTGAATTACAACAAATTATAAATGAAAATAAGGAAAGAGTCAACACTATCTCAATTGATTATTTACAACGGAAGTTGACGGAGATAAGAAAACCCAAAGCTGAAACAAACAACTATTTTCTGACCTACCTCACTATAATTATTGTTGTCATTCTTATCACCAGCTGTGTGACCCTCATTGGCACACTACGCTATGTCTCTGGCTGCAGAGCCCGCCAACCAAACCAACCACAACAGGATGTTGACACTGAATCAGCCCACCCTATGCCAACAGCTGTGCATATGTATGACCTCTCATGAGATAACATCAGATCGGAAACAACACGCTTTGGTGCCGGACAATTGTCGACCTTGACCTGAGACCATGGAAACGAAGAAAGAAAAATTGTGGAAATATGTTTTAGTGAGATGTGTTTAAAGTCTTTTTAATTCACATAAAAAAAAAATGTTTAATAGTTTCCTTTTGTTGCGTTTCCTTTGTTTTTGCTTATGTGTAATTGCTACCCTCGTTGTGTTAATAATGTGAAAAGTCTTATAAAGCAGTGAAGTGAGATAAAGTGTATAACAATTAATTGACAACTGTGTATTAAGATATAAGTAGAAAAACCAAAGAGAAACATACATTCTTTATGGGTAAATGACAAAGACCTATGAACTCAAGTTTAACATTTCTTTGAGAAATGGATGTATTTTAACATACTTAAAATAGATGTAGAATTGTGTTTAGCTAAATAAGATAGTAGATTTAAGTAAAGACTAACCGAATATGCAAGATTACTCTATTAATAACATGAATTGGAAAAGAAAGTCACTCTATGCCTTCCTTTTTTCTAAGGGAGAGTGGTTGTAATGCCACACCAGATTAACCCGGTAAACCCCTAAGGAAAATATTTGTTTATTCTTGTCTTTTAGTGGTTCCATTATTTCCTATATAAAACCAAGCTTATCCTCTGTAAGTAAGGATGTTCTGTAACCACGACTGTTCCAAAGCAAGCTCACCAAATTACCATCACGTGAACATCTGATGATCCTCCAGACATCATGAATGACAATACGGTCATGTATGATTGGATAATCTCAGATGTGACGATCGTAAAATGAGCAACTAAAAGTATGCGAAAGAAGTCATGTGATCTAAAGGGGCGGGATACCTGAGTTGGTGGTACATTCAATAAAACTACTTACGTTCGAAGAAGGGGTAAGAATTCACTCTTAGATTTCGGACGTAGATGTCACTATCACTGTGAGTGTATTATTGTATTCGGTTAAGTCTAGGTAGTAAATGTTGTTGTTCGCTATCATGGAACTGTGTAAGTCAACTTTATGTACTGTTTGCCTCAATATATCAATACATGTACTTTAACTACACTTGCTGTGTTGGGTATTTCTATATATCTCTCACCCTCGCCCATTGGTAAGCCAGACAAGCTCGGTCATGGCATATCAGTTGCAATATTAAAATTATTCTAATTACTAGATTAGAGTAAACAAAATAGAAATCATACATTTTTAAAACACACACACACATGAATAAGGCCAGTGCTTACCACATTCCATGATTGACAATTTCCACACTTTCATTAATCTTTTCAAAAGGCAGTTCATGAGTGACAAAGTCATCCAAATCAAGTTCTTTGTTAAGATATTTGTCTACTAGTTTTGGTATGTCGTCTTTTCCCTTCCAATCTAAAACAAAAATTGGCATCACAGTCCTATTGATAATAAAAATCAATTTAGTATAGGTACACTAAATTTAAAAAAACTTGCCAGATGTAGTTAAGAAGTGGCTTAAGGTGTGCTTTCTAGACAAACAGGCATAAACACCAAAACAAAACTGTAGACTTCGCATGCTGCTGCTGGTGCCTAGACATGTGTAGCGCTTGTTGTATTGAGGCAGGAGGCACAAAAATCTTCTTACTTACTGTATCTAATTAATATTAATTAGATGATGATGCATAATAATGTAGCTTTTTTAATCTACATTTAAAAGATTTTAATGCTTATTAACATTTTTAGTGTCTATTTAGGGAACACTGCCTAATACTAGCACTGTGGACAAGGTTTGATTCACTAATGAAGAAGAGGGTAGTGCATAGTTACTGGTGGTGGGGCCCTCATTGCTAGATGGCTCTGAATTTGGAGCTACGATTGTAATTTGAAAAGTTTGCGGAGGAACATCTATTGCTGACAGCTAGAACTAACATTTTTTGTATGCTGTAAGATTTGTATTTCATGTAAACGCCTGCTAATTTTCAAATCTACCTGTCAATTCATTCACTGTTCATCAGCTATTCAAAATTTACGTATCACACGTGTATTGGAAAATGGACAAAATCATGAATTCTTAGTTAAAAATGGTCTAACACTTTAAACATTTTATTTGCCTCCAGAAACGGTTGAGACTATAAAATAGGTTAATTACCTTCTGTCACGTTTCTTTGAATCCAATTGCGGGATTACTCGAGTTTCGATCACAACTGTGTCATCATCAGATCTTATATACAAATATGGTTAAAACTCCATTTTTCGATGTTTGTACATCACGTCAGATAATAAAAACAACAAGTACATGGTATAAAACATTAAATAAAATAACACACAATAAATATAAAATAAAATGTAATAGCACACAAAACATGCGGCCGTCACGAACCTGTACAGGAAAGTATGGAGGCGTCCTGTACAGGTTCATGACGGCCCCATGTTTTGTGTGCTATTAAGTTTTGTTTTATATTTATATTTATTGTGTGTTATTTTATTTAATGTTATATACCGTGTACGTGTACGTGTTTTTTTTATTATCTGACGTGATGTACAAACATTGAAAAATGGAGTTTTAACCATATTTGTATATAAGATCTGATGATGACACAGTTGTGATCGAAACTCGAGTAATCCCGCAATTGGATTCAAAGAAACGTGAAAGAAGGTAATTAACCTATTTTATGGTCTAACACTAACGGACATTCACAATGACATGGTAAGTGTGTTAGGAGATGGTTTGCATCTTCAAAAACAATGGTTGGAAAGTGGCAACTCAAGTTTAAACTTATTTGAACAAGCGCTGAAAATGGTGCCTGGCAGTGGACTTTCAGAAAAGCAACACTCCAAATGCGGCACCGATCTTGCATGAACTCTTCTCACACCAAGTTCTTGAGTTAAAACATAATGCACATGCTCGTGTAAGACGCCTATGATCTCAGCAATGCCATCCATTCTCAATCGTTGGTCTTCCAACACCCTGTATCACATTTTTTTAATGATATTTGGAGTTGTTACTTATTTTTGGGCATCCACTGCAGGAATCATCTTCAACGCTCGTGTGACGGCATTTAAACTCTACTACCCACTTACAAACTACCGTTTTTGAAGGCACAGCATCTCCTAACACATTTACCATTTCGCTGTGAATTTTTATTGGCTCTAGGCCTGTTTTAATAAACAATTAAATCACAGCACAATGTTTGATTCTGTCCACTTTTCAAAACACTCGTGACACATAAATTTTAAGTAGCTGATAAACAGTGAATAAATTGACAGATTTGAAAATTAACAGGCGTTTACATGAAACATGAGAATCTTACAGCATATGAAAAATGTTAGTTCTAGCTGCAAGCAATAGATGTCACTCCGCAAACTTTTCAAATGACCCTTCTAGATAAGTCTGTCTTGTGCGACCCAAGTCTCTTTCCTATGGGATCCTTTTGCATGTCCTTATTATTATTGTAAAACTGTGGCTTAGAGTATTCACTTGTGCCACTATGGTACTCACATTTCTAAATGGTGGATATCAGAACAGACATGTAGGTGATAAAGGTAAAAACATCTAGTATCAGATCGTCTGATACAGAGCCATCAAATCTTACCTCAGAAAGAGAAGTATGAGGGCATGTTTCTAGCACATTAAAGCAGAACCTTTGTATAGTTATGGTAATATTAACACAAGTGCCTTTGGTCTTCCAAGTGGTGGTCGGATATATTATCTACCCTGTAAAACCCTTTTGTTTTTCAAGGAATAGTACCAGAAGTAAAATACTACAGAAAATTGAACCATGACAACTATACAATGTAACGGTACAAACAGATGAGACTATACAATTTAAAGCTTTTATTTAACCAGAGTATATTTTTGTGTCACCGACTATAGCTCCGTGTGAGGTACGAAATGGTACAGGAATGCAGACTATCAGCAAGGGTGCGTATTCATGCATACGCGCACATGTGTGGGCCAACTTTCCCAGCGTGAAAGACACGTACATACATTCCAGAGCCGAACATTTGATGGGAACAAAGGATCACAGAGTGCGAGCTCACAGCAACGCCTAACACCTGGCGGATAGGCAACCAAACACACACACACACACACAGTCAGTCATCGCAGAGCAGTGCAGTTCGCTACAACTAATTACAAGGTACAGTCATAAATAACGCAGCCTCGGAATTTCGGTAGACCGATGTGAATTGAGTAGCCGAGGTCTACCGAAATTGGAGCAATTCATAAAGAAACAAACTCAGAAGGAAAGTCGACATAATATGTAAACGAACAGTGTTTAGTGATGGAGTGAAAGTGCGGTAAGGAAGATGGCGGGAGTTAGTGGATAACTCGGACAGGTACAATATAGAAAACAATCAGTTTGATCTGAAATAAAATAGGTATTAAAGAGCTCATAAATAAAACGGGGGGTAAAGCAATGTAAAAAAAATGGGGGAAAATCAAGGGTACTGGTTTAGTAGTAGGGGTTAGTATAGTAAATACTAGGTAATAGAAGTTAATAGAAAGAAGTGATTAAATTTGATTAAATAAATAAGATTTGTTTCACAAGAATAAATATGTGTTAGAGTAATTATTACGCCGTAGAACCCAGCAACCACTTTTACAGGTCGTGAGTTCGTGCAAAAAACCCTGGACCAAAACAAGGTAAGAATTAAAACATAGAAAGGGGAAAGTTAAAATGTTTGGGTGTTTTAATCGTTTTCATATAATAATTAATAAATGGTAACTTCACAATTGGCGCCTCGAACACGGACAGTTTGTATTAATGTATTAGATACGAACTGTACTTACTTGCAAATGTAAAAGTGAGATTGCTGGGTTAAGGTGTATTACATATATATTTACGTTGAATAAGGTTATGTTTTGGTAGCGTCAAGGTTGTGTTTACTTTTACACATTGCTAATGATTTTAGGTAGTGGGTATCTGTAGTTAATGTGAATAATTATTGTAGTTTTATAAAGGGGTATGATATAAAAATTTCATAAGCATGGCTGATGTAAGAGAAACCGAAGAAAAACCGAAGTTCATTGGCTGATGTAATGAATCTTCTGAAAACAATGTATGATAATATGAATACTAGATTTGATGCATTAATTAAACGTATTGACGAAAGCAATGAGAAATGGGAAAGAGATAGACGTAAATTAAAAGAGAATACAGAAGTCGAATTAAAACAGGTAAGTGGTAATAATGTTGTTAATTATAATGGGGAGATAAATATGAATAATAATGAAGAAACAATCAACGAGGTAAGTGGTAATTATAGTAATGCGTTTAATATTGAAGTAAAAAGCGATAACAGTGAGGTAGTTGAAAAGGAAATATCTGTGTGTGATATGTTAAGTAAAGGGGTGAATAATAATAGTGGCGATGAAGTTTTAGTGGAAATAGAGAGTAGTAATAAGATAGTGGTTGGTGAGAGGTTAGGTTGGCGAAGGGCAAATTTTCCCCATGATTTAAATGGAGTAAGGACTCCATTAGTGTATTATGAGGACATAGTTTCCTCCAGTAATTATGTGAGAGACGAGGTGTCTCTAAGTAGGTCCCCTTTTTATCATGAGTTCCCTGGAAGAGCCAGGAGGTGTTATGATAACGTTGCGTTGCCTTTTGTGTGGAGAGAGAGAGAGTAAAATGGGGTTGTGTAAGCAATTGTGAGAGATATAGAATTATTCACATTGAGAGAGAAAGAGATTGTGTTATTTAATGTTATTCAAATTTACGAAGAACTATTAGAGAAAATAAAGAGAGAGAGAATTAGTGATATTGTAGACTTACCTTGTTGTGAGAATGGTGCAGAAATAAATGATGATAACATTGATAATTATATTGAATAATTACCTGTACATAGACGTGGGATATTAATAATAGATGATTCTGAAAATAAAGAGAGGTTAAAATGCTTAAGGGTGATAGACAATAATACAGACGGTGACAAGACCAGAATTACGGATGTAGACAGGTTATATGATTTAATAATAATGAGGGATAATCCAGTAGATTATTATGTGGGTATAACGGAACAATGTGAAATAGTAAATAATTATTATAATAATAATAACAACAAAATGGAAGTAATTAAAAGTGAATTCTGTTGTAAAAACATAAGATTGCTGTTTGATGATGGAGGGTAAAGAGTATTGTTAATGAACATTTAAATATTTGAGTGTAGTGGTTTTGAAATGGATTGAATTATGAAATGATTTGTGGTAAATAATAACAGATAACAATGTGGATTGTATATACTTTTGTATTGATGTTAAATGTAATTGTGTAATAGATTATTTTGTATTTTTGGTAACCAATGTATGTATGAAATAGGAATTGATTTTAATAATAATAATATTTTATCAGACTAAATAAATAACGAGAGTTTATAACGCAAATGAATTGTAATTGTTTTGGAATAAGGTGATTAAAGTAACGTGTTTTAGAAACTGATTGAATTAAATAAAATTGAGATGAATTAATTAATTAATTTAAAATATTGTATAAATAGATTTTGGTAATAAATTCAAATGATTTTTCTGAGAGTAAGACTTTATAACAAATAGTAAATGATTGAACACACAATGTGTTTAGGTATTGAGTTATATTATTATTATAAGGCATCAGAAGGTACATATGGTTATGTACAATATATTTGTTGTAATGAATGTTTATATTTTTGAGTATGACAGTAATCATGTTTTTATTTGATTGAATGATTGACCATACAGTATGAATTGTATAATGCAATTGAAGTAATATAAAAGGTTTTAATGTTTTAACAATGAATCTAAATGAGTTTAAAAGGTTTTAAATTGGGTGATTAAATTAATTTGAGGTAGTTATGAATTTTCTAATGTAATTGTCAATGGTCAACTTAATGTAAAATGTGGTAAAAGATGGAGTTTGGGTGATAATTATTTCAATAAGGCATTAAGTCAGTCAGCGTTAACTTTAAACGGGTATTAGACAACATAAGAATGTCTGGAGGTAAAGTAAGATAAACACGGGTCAGTAGTAGGGACACAGTAGCGAGAGTGAATGTGTGTAGAGAGAAAGGGAGTGATGAAAGTGGAGAGTAAATAGGTGAGAGCAGGGTACATAAATTTTGTAGTGAGGGTGGTGTGGTAAGGAGTCCTCAACACAAGATGTTGTGGCGGGTGGTGAAAAGTTTTAAATGGGGTTTGGCGGAGTTACCTGGAAAGGGCCAGGAACTAATAAAGGCGTGAATATAAGGGAAGTGAACACACATCCTATGTACAAAAAGGGTATCAGGTGCTTTGTTATAAGAGGAACATGATTTAAGTAAAGTTAGATAAAGGGTTGGAGGGAGTTGTTATTGAGAGATCAATGTCACCCTATGCAAATCTGTTAATGGTTGTTAGAAGGAAGAAGGTGAGTAAGGTTATATCTAGATGCCCGTTCAATAAATCAGATCATTATTAATGACTGGGAGTCACCCAAACCAATTGATGATTGAAATGCTTAATGGAAATTCATAGTTGAAATTATAATGTAATAATTGAAAGATGAAATAGAGTTTGAAACTAAAGTAAAGCAAGGTGTGTAATTTTTGGTCAAACTTAAATTTGAAATGTTTGTTATTATGTAACAATGATAATGTTCATGTTGATTGTTTATTATGTTGTATATGTTGATTATATAAGTGTAGGTGTCTAAAACATGTATGTAATATATTTTAAACTAAAGTGATTCCCCACTTTCGGGCGGTCACGGCCTCACCGAACCCTGACCGTGGAATTGGCTCAGCTTTGACTGGCTATGGACAAGGCACATTACGTTACGTGCTGCCTAAAGTCTGGCCATAGCTTGTTATCGTTGTAAGAGGTGACTTTAGAAATTAACCGGGGGAGGTGAATAAGGGGAATCACCAGAACTACGGAACAGCGGCTATCCATCAAATGGGATGGTAGACCGTATAAGGGCATATAACTAATTTTTAGTAGGATTACTGGTGTCCTCGGACATCAGTAATGCCGAATGTTTTGTAACGCAGAAGCAAGAACGGTGTAGGCAGCGTCTACACCCTAAACAAATTTCAGTTCTTGTGGAGGCAACTGGGCGCTACAGTCCAGGGGGAGCCATAGTGTGTGTGGAAGGAGGTTTTTAAAATTGTTAATAAATAAGGTCTTATTGCAAAAGAAATAAAATAAAATTGATGATTATTGTAAAGGTGCTGAGAATAGTGAAGTAGTGGAGTAGATTGTTTGCTTATCTGTGTACTGATTGTATTGAATAGTTTGCTGTTTTATATCATCAGACCTTGTATTGTGTATAGATGGTAATAGTAATCTCCCTTGGTAACTAAAATCAAAATGGAATTTTAATTGGAGTTGGTAAATGAAGTTGAATTATTTTGAGTTAAAATTTTTTTGTTTGTTGTGTCTAACCTAAATGGTAAATGTGTATTGTATAGGTTACAGAAGTAAAAATAATATGGAATATATAATACAGAAAAATATAATATGTTCAGGTTAAGGATACATGTGTTAAGAAATATTGTTTATTTAAGTAGATAATTGAGATACAACCAGTACTTTGCTAAACCAGTACGACTAAGAGGAAACAAGTCAGTTAAGGATGTGGTATGTGGAAAAGCCAGTAATTGATATTTTTTATTGAATGTTGCAGAGTTTGGTGATACTGTGGCGGGTGCCAACCCCACCAACCTGGGCCCAATGTTTGGGAAGCCAGGCTCTGCCTGTCACAAGTCAGGACAAAGGGCGAGTGATAGAGGAGTAACACCTCTTTAAAAAACCTTGGGCCAGCTGACCTGGCTGGTAGTCCCTTGTAAGGGTCCCTTGCCAGGGTTACGGTGAAGACCTCAACGACAGTGAAGGCGGAGAAGAGGGACTTCAGAACGGCGGAACTGACGGAAGAGGCAACCCTCCTGTTCGGGTAAATAGAACAGGAACTGCTGCCTTGTAGTTAGAAGTGGGAACTTCAAAGGCTAAGGGAAGAAACCCCGACAGAAAATCAGTAGGCCTGGCTACTTAGAAGGCAGCCCCTTCACCAGGCTTTGGGTGCTGAAGGCCAATAACCTACACACCCGAGATTAACTCATTACAGAAACATCAATGAATAGAAGCCGGATGGATAAAATGGATTTGACCTTTGGCATGAAACAACTTAAGAATGGCAAAGCGGCAGGCATGGACAATATCGCACCGGAGGCCTTGAAAGTGGATATGGGTACTTCGGTTGAGATTCTATTCCCACTTTTTAAGAAGATTTGGGAAGAAGAGAAGATCCCCTCAGATTGGAAGAAAGGACTGTTGATTAAGCTTCCGAAGAAAGGAGATTTATTAGAATGTGATAACTGGAGAGGGATTACCCTCCTTTCGATACCAAGTAAGGTACTCTCACGAGTAATTCTTGAAAGGATAAAACAGCGAGTTAACTCAAGGTTGAGGAAAGTACAAGCAGGATTTAGAGAAGGTTATTCCTGTATGGACCAGATCAATACACTGCGTATAATTATAGAACAATCCACGGAGCTGCAGTCATCACTGTATATACTATTTGTAGACTTTGAAAAGGCGTTTGATAGTGTAATGAGGAAGAAGATGTGGAAAGCCATGAAAGAGTTTGGGAGTCCAAAGAAAATTATTAAGTTAACTCAAGAAATGTATGAGAACTACACATGTCAAGTTTTACACCAGGGGATGTTGTCCGAGCCCATCCCAGTAAATAAAGGAGTGAAGCAAGGATGTTTGCTGTCACCAATATTATTTATTATGGTGCTGGATCTCATGATGAAGAAGGCAATGAATCGCAGAAGAGGAATTCAGTGGGGACTGACAGATAGGTTGGAGGACTTGGACTTCGCGGATGACCTGTGCTTGCTAACCAACAGTTTTAAGGATATGGAAGCAAAGCTGAACGATTTAAAAACCGAAGCATCAGAGGTGGGATTGAAGATTAATGGAAAGAAAACCAAGGAGATGCGTTATAATAACCGCAATAAGGCACTATTATTTTTAGGAAACCAAGAGATCGAACAAGTCAAACAGTTTTGTTACCTGGGAAGTATGGTCACCACGGAGGGAGGAACCATAGAGGATATAGGAAATAGAATAAATAAGGCTAAAGGAGCATTTGCAATGCTGAGACCAATCTGGAAATCAAGGGAACTTAACACCAATACCAAACTACGCATCTTCAATACAAATGTCAAGTCGGTACTGCTCTATGGGTGTGAAACTTGGAAGACTAACAAACAACTGATTAGCAGACTCCAAACATTCGTGAACAGAAGTTTGCGGAATATCCTGAGGATATGGTGGCCACAAGTTATCTCCAATGAAGAGCTGTGGAGAAGAACCCATCAAACACCCATTGACATTGAGATGCGTCGTAGGAAATGGAAGTGGATTGGGCATACATTACGACGAGATAGAGACAACATAGCAAGACAAGCCCTGGAATGGAACCCACAAGGTAGCAGGAGAAGAGGCAGACCAAGGAACACATGGAGGAGGAGTGTAATGGCGGAAGGGATGGAGAAAGGAGGGAAGACCTGGCCCGAGATCAAGACGATGGCGCAGAACAGAGTCCAGTGGCAGAAGTTCATTGATGCCCTATGCTCCACTTAGGAGATGCAGGAATAATGATGATGATGATAATGATGTGGCGGGTGCCTGTCTGACTTTATGGTGTTGGGATCTTAACAAGAAGTCCAGTAATGTCATTCAGGTGCAGCCATAGTCACCAGACTAGGGGGGTAAGTTACCCATGATTGTAATAAGGATTAAAGGGGGGTTGTTGGCTTCATATCCTTGCTGGTCCTCTTAGCTTTTTTAGGCAATTAGAGTTTTTCTGTTTCGGCAGAAAACCTCTCATTGGGGGGGGGGGAGGTATTGTAACGGTACAAACCGATAAGACTATACAATTTAAAGCTTTTATTTAACCAGAGTATATTTTTGTGTCACCAACTATAGCTCCATGTGAGGTACGAAATGGTACAGTAATGCAGACTATCAGCAAGGGTGCGTATTCATGCGTATGCGCGCACGTGTGGGCCAACTTTCCCAGTGTGAAAGACACGTACATACATTCCAGAGCCGAACATGTGATGGTAACAAAGGATCACAGAGTGCGAGCTCACGGCAACGCCAAACACCTGGCGGATAGGCAACCAAACGCACACACACACACACACACACACACAGTCAGTCGTTGCAGAGCAGTGCAGTTCGCTACAACTAATTACAAGGTACAGTCGCAAATAACGCAGCCTCGGAATTTCGGTAGACCGACGTGAATTGAGTAGCCGAGGTCTACCGAAATTGGAGTAATTCATAAAGACACAAACTCGGAAGGAAAGTGGCAGGAAAATCGACATAATACATAAATGTGCAGTAAACGAACAGTGTTTAGTGATGGAGTGAAAGTGCGGTAAGGAAGATGGCGGGAGTTAGTGGATAACTCGGACAGGTACAATATAGAAAACAATCAGTTTGATCTGAAATAAAATAGATATTAAAGAGCTCATAAATAAAACGAGGGGTAAAGCAATGTAAAAATAACAGGGGAAAATCAAAGAAAAGTACTGGTTTAGTAGTAGGGGTTAGTATAGTAAATACTAGGTAATAGAAGTTAATAGAAAGAAGTGATTAAATTTGATTAAATAAATAAGATTTGTTTCACAAGAATAAATATGTGTTAGAGTAATTATTACGCCGTAGAACCCAGCAACCACTTTTACAGCTCGTGAGTTCGTGCAAAAAACCCTGGACCAAAACAAGGTAAGAGTTAAAACATAGAAAGGGGAAAGTTAAAATGTTTGGGTGTTTTAATCGTTTTCAAATAATAATTAATAAATGGTAACTTCACAACAAGAGACAATATTTATCATGGTTGTTATCTAAAACTTTCTGGCTGATTGCCTGTGATTTGTTGCTAAAGTTTCTGCTTGACTCTGACATTTCTGCAGCAGCCAACTTCAGAACAGGGACCAGATCCAAGCATGTCCCACACTATGCTTGGCTAGTTGTTATGTAGAGAAATCATATGTGGGTTTTGGTCAGAAAATTAAATAGGGAAGTCACCTGCCCAGTTTACAACGTCTGGTGTTTCCAGTGTTTGGGATATACTTGACATATGGTTTGCTCTGAAGATGGTTGATACACATGCTGTTGAAAATGTCATCATCAAGAAGTTTTAGTAACAAACCAATCATCCTAAAAGTTTTAGAAAATAACAATGATGACATGAACCGTACGAACCTTTGTAACTCAATAGACAGTACTTAATCACTTTGAAAATAAAATACTAAAGAAAATCTATGGTGCAATACAAGAATATGGATTGTAGAAAATACAAGATAATTTGAATCTGATATGGCCTCCTGCCAAAGTACTTCCATCTTAATAAATTTTCAACCCTAAAAATCTGTGGTCATCCTTACTAACAAAGTTGTACATCTTTTAATCAGCGTTTGATAACAGCCACAGATTTTTAGTATCAGAACAACAAAGAAAAATTAATATGATAAAGTTAGTCTGCTGGAGATTTTACTAGATGCAGTTAACGCATCGTGTAGGAGTTAAAGAGGTAATTGTGAATTGTCCAACTATTCTTCCAGTTACAGCAAATATGAATACAACTATTGAAATTGGTACAAGATACTTTAAGATTTGCTAATATTGCCAACAGTAACCAGTTGGTAGTAATGCCTAGACATGTGCAGTGCTATTCGCTTGTTTCTGAAGTTGTTTGTTTAATTGTTGTCATATTGAGTGAATAGGAGGTGCATGTATCCATTGTGCAGCATGTAATTATTAAGTTTTTAGTATTACTATGGTGTTAAACCAGCTGAAATGTTGCACAGATTGCAAGCACAATTCTACAATGATACTTTTGTAGCCTCAAGCATACAAATGGCATATATTTTTCTGCAACGGTTTTTTCTATTTACAAAAAGGTGCAAGAGTTAATGCACAATTGAGTACAAACAAGTCCAACAAAGAGGGAATTAAAAAAACTGCCAGTGTGATGAAAAAACGTGTAGATAATACATATCATTATTATTATTATTATTATTATTATTAATAATACGATGATTCTCCCCATGAAGATGCCTTGCACACATTTTTCAAGTGCTGCAGCTTTGCAAGAGAAAGGATTGCACTGGAAATGGAACTCGGGGAGTTCACACCCGAGAGCGTAGTTGTGCTTGTGATTCGTAGTAAGGCAGAATGGGACCTCATCAATGTATTTATTTAATGGGTCCTACTGGAAAAAAGACGGGCCAAACTTGCATCCAACGGGCAGTATAAGATAAGGAACAACTAGAAGGAGCCTTATAAGGGTGCATTAGTCTCCATCCTGAAGTAATACGCTAAGTGGTTCCAGGATGGATATGAATGCCTGAATTAGAGGTGGGTTTTTTAGTGGGTGAGAGTCACACACACCAGAGGAAGTACGGTCTTCTCTGACAGTGCATAAAGCATTTTCCCCCTCCAAAAATATTATTATTATTAATCTAATAATAAATTTGTCAAACAGTCTCGTTTATATTTTATCAAGCGGCAAGCCTCATATCACTGCCAATTACCTTAGATTGGTAGATCCTGTACTACACGTGGAGATGGATAAATCACAAAACACTAATATTTAAGAGAGTCAGAGGACAAAAGAAAACTGGCAAATAAAGATTCTTAGACAAAGTTGAGACCAATATAACAAAAACAAAATTATGGGGATGGGGAAGGAAGACATTGAATAGGGACAAATGGGGGAATCGAAACCAAGTCTCATATTGAGTGCTAGAAGAAGAATTTTAACTTAGAATAAGTACACCATAGACATTATTGTCAATGTTACAACTCACACAGGGGTCCTGAACTTCTAACTTTGTATTTAGCCCATGTTTTTTGAAAATCAGAATGGACAGATTCCATGGCCTGTTTACTAAAGAAACCAAGACCTCTGTGCATTTTTGAACAGAAATAGGCGACATGAAAAAACACTCCATGAACTTTCGGAGTAATATTAATTTTTGAATCGACATAAATCTTACGGGATTGAGAACTGTAGCAAAACAAGAATATTGACAACATCTTGAAAATCCTTTAAACACTTGACATATTTCAAACAACCAATATTGCAGTTGGCGTGCAGCACGTGCACTTTATCCAAAAGGATTTTGGAAGAATTGCCTGAAAAAGCAGGAGTTCCGTGAGTTATCTCTTGTGCAACACAACATGTCTTGGCCCAAGTCAAACTATCGTCCTCAAATTCGATTAACACGTGTTTAGATATAATATTAACTACACCAATCCTTAAGTGTAGTTCCGGTGGCGGTATTATATCAATTATTTCAGTGTTTTCATTGCCTGAAATAATCGGAGGATATATGCAGTTCTTATAGTTTTTAGCGTTTCCTTTATTACTTCCTGCTTTTTCCGAGGCATCATAATTTTCTAAAGTCCCCAATTGTTCTATATGCACCACATACATTTAATTTGTCTTTTAATGCAGTACTCCATGTGCAAGGAAAACTGCTTGCATGTGACATAATACCTGTTAGTATATTTGCAAGTTTCAAGTCTGTGGCAACAGTTCCTTTAAACTCGTTGATACCTAAAATTGACCATAGCATTCAAATATTATCATAATTTTCTTGTGTACATGGCACCAACCCCAGTAAAAATAACTTTTTGACTCCAGAAACCTTAAACTTTTTAGCTGCAACACCTTGGTTATAAGGGGGATTTCACTTTCACAATTTGATTTGTCAATTGACTGAACTGACAGACAGACCTTTCAAGAAACCTCCACCACCATCTATCCCAAACTTCAAATACACTTGCTCAAGTTGCCTATTTCCTTTTACATATTCAATTAACCCCTTTAAATTATTACAGAACACTACAGTTTCTATAACATTATTTTTTATATTATCTTTGACATTTACAAAATCACAGTTTTCGACGTTAAAGTATGAATCAAGCATGTGATTTAAAGTAATCAGTTTCTGTGTCAAATTTGGTTCAGAAATTTTGCAATTCTTTGTACCAACATGAATAGTAGAAGGAATACCACGAATCATTTTAGAGGAAAGAGAAAAATTTGTTTTTATTTTTCATATATCTTTGGCAGTAATTTGCTGTCACTTTAAATTGCTTGGTTGTTTGATTTAACAGAAACTGTCAGTTGCTTACCGTGCAGTTGAGATAAAGTCATTTTCCCAACATCTCTCTATATATTATTAGATTTTTTTATAGAAATATCTTTTATCAGTTCACATACTAAGTGTTCTTTCACTGTAGGTGGTAATGAATTTTTTATGTGTTCTTTCAAGTTGTTGTAGTGGTTTGAAGAATTACATATATGTTGTTTTCCTCTTGAAAGTTCTGAAAGACACTTTGTGCACTTTTTCTTTGTCAAATTTTTAGGCTTTTTACCAGATACCTGAATGGTTTTTAAAAAATTAGGATGTCCTGATTTCCTCATTAACTCACACAAACTACACTAACAAAGATTTGCAGATTTCAATCTCGTATTTTTGTGTATAAATCGGAAATGTGAATAGTCTGGAAACTTTATACTTGTTTTATTGTTAATATCATGGGCTTAACTTGGGGCCTAACTTTGGGGAGGGGGCAGGGTCATAGGCGTGCGCACGGGGGGTGCCACAGGTGCACAGGCACCTGCTAATAAGTTATATTTAAATAAATAAATAAAAGTTTTTTATATTGTTGGTATTTACATTCTCAATGTTTTCGTAATTTTTATTTCATTGAGTAACAAACTTGTGTGAGAAAAGTGGGATAGAAGCCTTGAAGATACGGGGAATCTCACTAAACAAGACGAACATGAAACCTGAAACTATCAAGGTAGTGAACTCAGTCATGAGTCGGAGCGGAGTGGTGTAGGGAAGGCGTGTGTGGTGCGTTGTTCCCTTCCCTTTCTCGCCCCTCACCGCCGCCACTCAACCGGTCTACTGGCTCGACATCTGGCCTTGGCTCGACCGACCCACTCCCACATTTCACAGCTGTTCTTAACTGACTTCACGTGCGCGCTAAAGTCTCTGTAGTCTGCACCGCACCGCATTAGTACAGAATCGTGATAATTTAGTAATTTAGTGCAGTATAGGTACTAAATAGGGACAAATAGTGAAAGTGAAATAGTGCGTAATTAGTTAGTGTGTGAAAATGAAGAAAAATAGTTTAGATAGGTTTATTATAAGAACAGAACAGAACAGAACGGACTAACACAGAATAGTAGTAATGTCAGTTTAAAAGTGCAAATTTGTGAAAGTAGTAAAAGTGAAAGTTTAAGTAGTAACACCAATGGAACTCCGTTGCATGATGTTATTAATGAGCCATCGACATCGACTTCCAAACATGAGCCAACGACTCCTCACCCTGATGATCCTATTCAAGAAATTCCTAAAAATAGATTTGAGAGAAGTGATAGATTAGTTCGAGGTCCCTATCAACCAAAACTCAATAAATATCCTTCCACTAAAGTAGGGAACAAGCTAAGAAGTTTTCAACCACAATGGTATACAAAATATGATTGGATAGAGTACAGTCCCTCAGCTGATGCAGTTTTTTGTTTATATTGTCGATTTTTTTCTTCTAATGATTCAGGCAAAAAGGGTCATACTGACAAAGCATTTATTACGACAGGATTCAAAAGTTGGAACAAGGCGAATGAGTGTTTCAAAGCACATCAGGGGTCGACATGCCACAATCAAAGTTTGAAATCATTTTCCAGCTTTACTTCCAATGAAGAAACACCAATCGATGTTTTGTTAGATAAACAAAAAGAAGAGGTTCTGGTAAAAAAACAAGTAGAAAAAAATAACAACCGAAGCGTTATGGAAAGGCTTATAGATATAGTTATTTGTTTAGCAAAATCAGGATACCCTTTCAGAGGACACAGGGAAAATGAAAGTAATGTAAACAAAGGGCTATTTTTAAGCTTAGTTGATATGTTAAGGAAGTATGACCCTGTTATGAAAAAACACTTAAAGGAATCGCCTCGAAATGCCATGTACACAAGCAATCACATTCAAAATGATTTAATCAAAGCATTGCACAACATTATTCAGCGTAATATTGTAAATTCTGTGCAAGGGAAAAAAATTTCATTGATAGCTGATGAAACTTCTGATTTAGGTCATAACGAACAAATGTCTGTGGTAGTACGACATTTTGATGATGAAAAAAACTGTGCTGTTGAGCAATTTGTCTGTTTACAAAGATTAACAAAACAAAATGCAGAGTCCGTTTTTCAGAAACTAAATGATGTCCTTGTAAATACTTTAAAAATGGATTGGTCCTCTGTAATTTCTGTTTGTTTTGATGGTGCATCAACAATGTCTGGATGCTATAACGGAGTTCAAGCAAAGTGTAAGGAGATGTGTAAAGAGATCATGTATGTTCATTGCTATGGGCATTGCTTGAATCTAGTTTTGGTTGATGCATGTACCTCAAGCAAAGAAAATCGCATAATTTTCAACTGCTTTGGAATTGTACAAACCTTATTTTGCTTTGTAGAAGGAAGCACATCACGCCATGCAGTGTTTGCTGCAATGGCAAAAGAAGCTAACTCTAAGTTAAAGACTCTTAAGTCCCTATCTACAACCAGATGGGCTTGTAGGGCAGAGGCTGTTAAATCAGTGAAGACAAATTTTGTTGTTCTTGTTGAGGCCTTACAGGAAATTATATCAACAACTGACAAAGCTGATGTGAAAATAAAAGGTCGAGGGCTCTTACATGAACTGAAGTCATTTGATTTTGTGTTGGCTTTGGAAATCACTCACCCGATACTTTTATTGATTTTAAAAGTAAGCAAAACACTTCAGAGTGAGGACATTGACCTTTTGACTGCCATGAACGGGGTTAAAATGCTCCGGGAGTCACTTTCATCACAGAGGAATGAAACACCTTTTAACAAAATTTTTAATTGTGCAAAAGAAGTTTGTGAAGAAATTGACGTGGAGGTTCCTGTTTTGAGAAAAAGAAAAGTGTCTTCACGCATTGATGAAGCTGTCCAAAACTCTCACTATTTTGATAGTAAAGAAGATCAAGACAGATGTTTGACATTTTACCCTTTCATAGACTCACTGGTAATGGGCATAGACGAACGATTTGAGCAAGAAACGTGTGATTTAATAGTTGCAATTGGAAAACTTCTCAAGTTGGAAGCAGAAGAGAATGATTTGAAACTAGTGTCAAAAAAACTTCAGGTTGACTTTTATGGCATCAAAGCAGAACAACAACTACTACAAAACAACAAGTGTGATAACGGAGCTCCTCAAAAAGGTGAGCATAATAACTTAAAAAGCTTTAAACCTTCTGTATATTTAATTACACTTGGACAGGGTTACATTCCAAATTGGAATTGACAGAAATGGAAACCCTGTCCAAGTGTAATTAAATATACAGAAGGTTTCCAAATACATACAGTAGGCCTAATGGCACTGTGTTTATGTAATTCATATTTTTATTTGATAGGTACGACAAGGACAGCCTTGAAGAAGTGGTTGGACTGGCTAAGCATTGAAAATTGTGTTAACTTGTTCTCCGAGCTTTACGCCACATTAAAACTGTTTCTTACAATACCAGTAACAAATACTTCATCTGAGAGAAGCTTCCCCAAACTGAGTATTGTAAAATCAAAACTCAGAACAAGCATGACTCAAGATAGATTGGAATATTTTATGCTTCCTTTTATTGAGCTAGAGTTAGGAGTAAATGTGGATTATAAAGACATTATTGAAGAATTTAAAGTAATGATTCCTGGAGAAAGGCGTATGCTACTGTAAACTTACAAAATGTTTGTCTTTATTTTAAATAAATTATTTTTAGTGTATGTCTCAGAAATATTTTTTTTCCTATAAAACAGTAGATAGAAGCAAAGTTTAAGATTCAACTTAAAAAAAACATGTTGCTTAGAACTAAAGTTCAAAAACTTCAACTAAAACTTTTTTGTAGCCCAAGAGTGTTAGATTTTTGGTTTAATTTTTAACAAAAAAATTGTTTAAAATACGTTTTAGACAGCATATTCTTTAAAAATTCCAGACCCCCCCCCCAGTACAATGGTTCGTGCACCCTCTAATAAAGGATGCTGCGCACGCCTATGGGCAGGGTAAAGCTTCATAAATTCAAGTATATAGTAAGACCATCTATTTAATAAAATATATTATATATACAAAATTAGAAAGGTTAGTAATAATTCTTAGTTATTAAACGAGGGATAATTTCATGTTTTAATGATCAACAAGCCTTTCTTCATAAGTTGTACTTCCGTTATGTTTACCTAGAACAAATATACTGTAGGCCTATAAACATAAACAATTTCAGTTCTTCCAATTCTTATACCCAGTTTTTGTAAACGCATCCTCTCCCTTAGGCACACTGTCATAAAATGCTCGGCAGTAGTAGCAGTAAGCTGAATCAGTCACAACACAAAGAAATTTTCAAATTGCCAGTCAGCAAATTTTCAAAGAAATTAAGCAGTGTTACTCCTTCGTGTTTCTTACCTCCCATTTCCCAGCACTTAGGAATACAAAAAACCAAAACAATCACAACAATAACGAATTAAGAAAGAGACAAGCGATGTGTACTTTAACGGACTACATACACGACCGAGTAACCGACCGCACTCGAATCAAACAGTAAACAATCCGAGCACAGAGATGATGACTCAGAAGAATGTGTGACAAAGAGAGGAAAGTAAAGAGAGCAAATTCTTAGAAGTACATCTGCACTTCTTATTTCATTACGGTGTTCCAAAACAAATCTTTGTTTGTGCAAAAGGCACGCATTGTATTCAAGTTAATTAGCTCTCTAGTGTTTGTGTTTTTTCGAACAGAAATATTATTTTGATGTATATCATTCAAATCTGTCAAACATTCCCCTTACAAGAGTCTTCAAAAGAAATAAGAATAATAAATTTATGGGAACTAGTCGTCTGATAACAGTACAGACGTTGATAAATAGTGCTTACTATGCTCGCAAGCATAGAAACAGTCTCCTGTTTGACTATTTGTTAGTTTTTATTTATAACAACTGGAAACAAAATTTTATAATGAACGGAAGATTGGAGGGGGGAGTGCCCCCCTTACCCCTCCCAAGTTACGCCTATGGTTAATATTATTAACACATCTATAAACATTTATTTTACAGGCACTACATACAACTGATGGAAGACGATTATCTTCATGATCATATTATATAACATTTTCAATTTTTTTTCTAAGAGCACCATCTATTTTCATCATTTTTCCTTTTTTCTTGAGACAGAATAAACAAATCCTCATGCGATTTTCAGAATGACTTCCACCATGATCTTCAGATTTATTCAACATTTTGAAAAAAAATTCCGCAGCAACCACGAACACTCAGATGTATTATAAAACATTTTAGTATCAGTATTTAACATTAGTTTTAGTAATTTCTTGTTGTCTTTTTAAGTTAGTGTTTTGTTACCAGTCCTAATATAGCATGAACCAAGACTAAGGTAATTGCTTACTTCCAAATATGCTGCCTAAACACTTGTGTCCTGAGATAAAGTGCATCGGAGCTATTTCTATGATACTGTCAGATGGAGGGACCCCAATAATCACTGTAGTGCCCCAGCCCCAGATGGTAGATTCCAGTGCAGCTTTCTAGAAAAATGAAAACAAATATATATATGTGTCACCATTAGTATAAATAAACATACACAGTGTAGCATGACAGATTATCCACATTATAATGAATGAAAAATGATCATAAATAAATTTAAAATAAAATGAAATCAAGGAAAAAACCAAATACAAACAAATAAGTACCACAGTAAAATGCAATCATAATTTAAGGAAATAAAAATAAATTAAAAACAACTAAGCAACACCTATGAGTAATGAAAAATACACCAAAAAACTAAAATAAAGTAAGGAAATACCCAGGTAGGATAGGAGTAAGTAAGGAAAAAACCCAGAACAAACCGACACCCCTAATATAAGGACCATTTTTGAAGAAACAAGGTAGGATAGGAGTAAGTAAGGAAAACCCCAGAACAAACCGACATCCCTAATAACAGGACTGAAAATGGAAGAAACCACGGAGTAGAATAAAATCAAGTAGGCAAATACCCAAAGCAAACCCAGCAATAAGAAAAAACTAAACCCCAAAAGAAAGTATAATTAACTAGTGAAAGTATAACACCAACAAATAAAAATATATGTAAAGAAGATATAAACAAAAGTGACTAACAGTAGGATATTATTATGAAAACAGAGTATAAAAATGTTTCTAAGTGAGGGCCACCCTTTATCTAATAACATTTATTAAAATGAAAATAAGAGCAGGCAATAAATCAGTGAAGTGGCAAAGGATACATCCCCAAAATAAAATAAAAACAGCCAAGACTGCATAAATTTAATTTTAAGAATTACTTTAAATAATGAAGGGGCAGATGTGTTATTTATTTTAAGGTCAAAGAACTCTATACTTAAATGTTGGAAGTAAAGCATTATGTTTTTTGTTATTTTTAAATATTTATTATGTTTAATAGTATCAATCAAGGCTAAATGTCTGAGATGGAATACAATTCTTTTATTATAAGATATTCATTATATGTTTACCAGTATTAATCAAGACTGAAATGTCCGAGTTAGAGTACAACTCTTTTGTTTTCAAATATTTGTTATGTATTAATAGTATGGATTCAATACTAAATGTTAATGTAGTTAAGTAAGAGAAATTTAATTAAGATTATATAATAATAGAAAGTCAGAAGGGGTATAAGCAAGCTGTATTAGTCATAAAAAATTATATGTGAACAAATCTAAAATCTGGACAAATGGTAAATCTCAACAACATTATAATTAATGAATAGGTCAAGTAAATTAATTAAACTGATGAAATTTGTATAATGTAAGTAAGACACAGTGTATTATTATAACTGAGACTATACTTTAGAAAGATATTGGAAAAAGGTATGAAAGATTACTGGAAAAAATGGAAATGTAATAACAGAAACATCAAAGGGGGGAGTCCCAAATTAAAGAATGATATTTAAAAAAGATAACTAATTCATAAAATTACAAGGAATTAAGAAAAGATAAACATTTTATTTCATTCAGGGATCTTGTTCAATAATAAATAACTTCATAAAAATTGTAAACCATTTAAAATGACAGCAAGTAAAATATTAGGCCTACCTGTTAAAAATACAGTAAATAGGGCATTTCGAGATGGAAAACATTGTAAAAGTATCATATTTGGTATTAAATCACGTAGAATTAACTAGAGAAAGAGATTATGTATTAGGTATTTAATAAAATTAAATAATAGTAAAAATGTATTCAATCATATAATGTAAAAATCAGTTATGTAGCGGAAATGCTAGAAATTTAAAACAATGTCTTTTTAATATTAAATTGGCTAAGACATTTCAGATGAAGAAGAAAATAGAACAGTTGATGGATATACGTTGAACAGAACACATCTAAGCCAGCTCTCGCAAAATATTCACATATAGCGAAGGAGTAAAACATGGCGAAGGTCTAACCAAGTCGAATAATTTTGAGTTCGCGAATTTTGGAAAAACTTAAATAATCACTAAATTCAGTGAGATAAACCAGTACAACTAGTAAATTAAACAAATACTGAACAGAAAAAAGTGAATTAACTATTAAAACACATAAAAACGATAATTCGGAATAGTGAGACGGAACTTGCCATTATCGACCTTATGGCATAAAGTAAATTAAAAACATTATCCAACACAATTTAACGAGGCGAATCACTGAACACTGATCCAGGACAACTACACTATCACCAGAGGGATTAATCACCATTGCTGAGACGAGGAAAACACGGAAAGGCGATATTTATTTGCAGAGAATTCAGTCGAGCCGTCGTCATTTCGCATATGCAACATGAAGCAGCCATTTTGGAATCCCATGATCCTTTGCGGGTCTGCTAGCTTCACATCACAACGTTTGGTTCGAACAAATACTTTAATAAACATTATATATTAAATCAGATCTTTGTATTTTTAGATAATTAAGCTTGTAATTGTAAGTGTTATACTTTCCAGACTTTGCCCTTTCTCTGACTATATAATATAACAGCTCAAAGAACCTGTAATTAATTTTAATAATTTATATAAAAATAATCGTTCACCCTGAGAGAACGAGTCGATAGTGTAACTGTTGAATAATCGATTCACTATCGATCCTTAATCAATTTATCAATAAAACTTGGAATTCTGCAAAATTGATTTCTATTTATTTCTAAACCATATAAATAGAATAAGATAATCTTTAAAAAAAATTAAATAAACGAATTAAAATTTACACGCATATAATACAGAAATTAATTAATAAATAATAAAAAAATTATAAGTTACTTAATAATATTTTTTTTTATAAATTAAACAAAATTTTTATTTTGTTACCAAAAAATAAAGTATTGTTACAAAATAGGCGTCCAACTGAAGGGGCTTTAATTAGCGATTGACAGGCCACTATAATTTGCCCAATTCCTAATTTTAGCTTGCCAGCTGTTATCAAGTCAGAAGAATAATTAAAATGAAGAAATGGGCGTTATCTAAGAAAAGGGCAGCAGAAGCCGAAAAAGAAATCGAAAAGATTGACATGGATGACAAAGAGGCAACTCCGGTGGAAGATTTAGAAGGAAGATTACCTCCTGCGGAACCAAATCAACCCACACGACAAGAGGAACAACCCGAGATGCCCACGCAAACAGGAGAAGTCAATGTACAGGAGAAAGAGGTGGAGAAATCCAAGACAACGGAAGATACTAAAATGGATAAGATAATGGAGATGTTCCTACAAATGAGAGAGGATAACAAATCATTGAGCAAGGAATTGATAAAAGAATTGGGCAAGAAAATGGATGAAAACAACCAATCCACAAAGGAAGAATTGGGAGAATTGAAGGAAGAATTCAAATCAACGGAAGATACTAAAATGGATAAGATAATGGAGATGTTCCTACAAATGAGAGAGGAAAACAAATCATTGAGCAAGGAATTGAAAAAAGAATTGAGCAAGAAAATGGATGAAAACAACCAATCCACAAAGGAAGAATTGGGAGAATTGAAGGAAGAATTCAAATCAACAAAGGAAGATTTGGGTAATAAAATAGAAAATACAAATAAGAGAATTGAGGAAAACAGTAAGAAGATGGAGGAAACCAGTAAGAAGATGGAGAGTGACAACCAACAGTTGAAGGAAGAATTGAGGGAGAATAGCAAGAAGATGGAAGAAAAATGGAGGAAAATAACAAGAAAATGGAAGAGAAGATGGAGGAGAAGTTAGAAGAATTGGAGGATAACCAACTATTAAGAGAAGAATTAAGGGAGGTTAACCAGGAAAATCTGGACAAGTTAGACGAAAGGATAGAGATGTTAAAGGAAGAGTTGAGCAAGGAAATCAATGATAATAAGGAATCCACAAACAAGAAATTAGAGGAAGAAACCATAGTAATAAAACAACAAATAATGGAAATTGACGAAAGGTGTAGCCAGACTGAGCGAGAAGTACAGGGTGTTAAAGAAGAAGTAAACACCAAATTCACTAATATCGTAGAGTATAGTAAAAGGAAAGCGGAAGAAAACAGAAGAGAAACCCAAGAAGAATTGGGGAAGGTATGGAACCAAGTCACGGAAAGGTGTGACGGTATGGAAGTTGCTATGACGAACATAACCGGTCAAGTGCAGCAGAACCAAGAAGAGATGGAAGTAATTCAGAACAGACCCACTAACATTACGGGTATTCCAATGAACGAGAAACGAGAATGGCTGAATTTCCGTCAGTATAAAAGGAAGCCGATGGAGTTCTTGGCCCGAATCAAAGAATAATTTGCCAAACATCAGGGCAATAGGTGGAGTAGCAACCAGGAACTCTTGGACAAATCGTTCCGAGATATGGCGGACAATTGGTGGATGGCGAACCGGAGTGAGATCGCGGACTACCAGCAATTCAAAAACCTCTTCAAAGCAAAGTACTGGTCAGAGACAACGCAGAATTTAATATGGGACAACATCTGTCATGGCAGATATAATACCCAAGGAGGTAACACTATGACCGTTTATTTCCTAGGAAAGGTGTGTCTTGCGAAGCATTTAGAACCAGCCATACCAGAAGAATGCCTAGTGAACAAGCTGTCATACCATTATGATGAAGACATAATAAGAGCGAGAAGGGGTAGCCAGATAAAGACAGTGCAAGCGATGACCGAATTGTTGGAAAACTATGAGAATGAAGATTACTATCAGCAAAGTAGAAGGAGGAATGGTCGGCCGGAACCAAGAAATAATCAGTACCCCAATAACAGTAATAACCGTAATGGAAATAACTACCAAGGGAACCGCAACAATTCAAATTATTATAATAATAATAACTATAATAATAATAATATTAATAATAATTTCCAGAATAACCAAAATCCTAATAGGAATAACCACAACTACCCGAGTAATCGAATTAATTATTACCAGAATCCAAATAATTATAATAGTCAGAGAAGTCCCAACCAAAATAATACCGAACGGTATTACAATAATAATCGGGGTTACCAACAAAATAACAACCACAATAACAATAGGGTTTCCCGACCCTGAGTAAATTTCATACGGGCCGAAGACGATAGTCAACAAAGATATAACCATCAGCGGCAGAACAGTTTCCACGATTATGATGGTCGGCGGAGAAACGGAGAACGTGATGGTCCAAGGTACAGTCAACACAGAAGAAGTACCAGTTTAGATGATCCAGAACGGCAACCAAACCAAGAACAAAAATTTGACCATCGCACTGAGCGGCAGGAACCCGCTCCAAGTTTCCAGACTGACACCTCGGTCGGAACTAACAATAATAACAATGAAAATAATAATTTAAATGGGAGGAGGCAGTGATGAATGATCACGACCCCTTCACTGCTCCTATCTCCTGGGTATCAACAAGAGTTGCAAGGTGCAACTGAAAATAATAATATTACAATCATTAGGTGAACTATCTAAAAAAATCCGAGACGAACTATTGGAGGAGAACAACACCAGCCTCAATAGTCCAAATAACGAGATAATATACATAAACGCGGAAGTAGAAGGAATTTTCGCCCAATTAATGATTGATACAGGTGCGAACGTATCTATAATTAACACTATTGAATTGGAAAGAATCCAACAAGAATGTGGTAAAACATTGCCAATATTACCGGTGAATAACATTGTATTAATAGGTGCCACTGGTCGCCAAAACAAAACAATATGAAAGCAAGTTTCAGTAAACTTTATTACCAAGGGTATAGCTATAAACATGGTATTTTTAATTGCGACAGGATTGCCCTTTAATATATTGGTGGGATGCGACGTACTAAGGAGGAACTCCGCTATCATCGATTTGTGCGCAGAAACAGTATCACTGTTTACAGAAGGTATAACGTGGACGGCTGATTTAGTAGGTAGCGAGACAATACTTCCCAGCAGTATCCACCAACAACTTCGGAACATAAATTATATAGAAAATAACTCCATAATTAACCCTATAATATACAATAACACGGACGAAGATTTATGGTCACAAAAAATACAGGAAATAAGGGATTTCCGGGGCGGAATCACAAGTGAAAAATTACCTATACACCAAGCAAATAAGTTAATAAGTATATACGAGAAGTATCGCTCAGTATTTTCAGATGAACCCGGTAAGATAAAAAATTACCAATGCAAACTTAAATTTAGAGAAACAGTGGAGTTTAACCGGAAGTCATATCCCATCGCGCATTAACGAAATAAACAAAATGATCAGCAGTGACATCATAGAGAGTAGCCAATCTCCATTCACTAGCCCTATTGTGGCTATTCCTAAGAAAAACGGCCAAGTCCGGCTTTGCTTGGATGCGAGTGAAATAAACAAAATGATCATAAATGACAGAACATTGCCCGGTGAGATAGAAGAAATTTTGAAACGATTCCACGGTACCAAGTAAATTAGTACCTGGGACACGGTATGCGGTTACTGGCAGGTGGAGTTGCACCCACAGAGTCGTCAGTATCTGGCATTCATATTCGAGGGGCGCAATTACCAATTCAAGAGATTGCCCTTCGGACTCGTGAATTCAGTAGCCATCTTTGTGGCCTGCATGGACCAGATACTTGGACAGGAAGCACTTCAGTTTACCACCGTGTATGTAGACGATCTACTGATTACCTCAGAAACTTGGGAGGAACACTGCTACCGAGTGGAACACGTACTTGAGAAATTGGCTATAAATAATATCACTCTTAAATTAGAAAAATCCAAGTTCATTGCAAGAGAAGTCCAGTTCTTGGGGTTTAATTTGGATGACCAAGGAATCTCACCGTCATCAGAAAAGGTGGAAGCAATCCAGAAATTCCCTAAACCAAAGAATCGAAAACAATTACAGTCATTTCTGGGACTCTGTAATTATTACAGGAAGTTCCAGGAACAATATTCAGAATTAACAGCTAAGTTTCAACAACAATTATCCTCCAAAAACAAATGGATCTGGGGTCAAGAGCAGACGTTGTAACGGGACATTTTGGCCTACTTGGGGTAATACTTTAATAAAAGGTAATAAAACTTAACAACTTGGCTTTTCAATTCATTAAGGACAAGTTTTTAAAAACCATAATACTTCACCACCCAAATTTTAAACAACCTTTTTACTTACACTGTGATGCCAGCAACATCAGCCTAGGAATGACATTGTATCAACAAGATGATAAGGGTCAACATCTAGTGATTTGCTTTGCAAGTTGGACTTTAAATCAATGCGAAAGGAATTACAATGTCACCAAAAAAGAATTGCTGAGTGTAGTATTCGCTTGTGGTAAATTCCGTACCTATACCTTGGGTTACCCAGTTACAGTCCGAACAGACCATAAATCTATATCGTTTCTACGGAGATGCAAATTGAGTCACGGCAGACTGACCAAGTGGATACTTGCCCTGCAAGAGTATGATCTACGATGGGAATACATCCCGGGAAAAAAGAATGTCGTAGCGGACGTGTTATCATGTATTAATGTGGAAAATCAAACTTTTGAGGGAGAGAAGGAGAGCATACTCAAGATCTACCACATTATTAGCACCAGATCCGATTTAGCAGCATTATTAATAAACATTAGCATCCACCAGCAATCTGACCCGAAGTTGAAAAACATACAAAATCGATTGGAAGAACAAGATGAAACAGTAGCTCAATTTTACCAGATGAATAGAGGAATATTATTTATTAAAACTTCATTAAATCAAGAGACCTGGAAGGTGATTATTCCCACCAATATTGAAAAGGAAATAATAGTAGATTATCATATACGGTATGGCCATATGGGCGCCTTGAAGGTAATAAAGGCACTCGAAGAGAGCTGTCACATAAAGAACATAAACCGGAAGGTGAGACGGTACATCAAATCTTGTCATATTTGCCAACTGGTGAAAACTAACAACGACAAGAAGGGAGGCATGATGATACCGATAACATCCAAGGCGAAGTTAGAGAAGGTGTTCTTAGACATCTGCGGACCACTTCCCCATAGTGACGGTCGACACCGATATAAATACCTAATAATAATAATGGACCATTTCACGAAGTTTATAAAGCTATACCCGGTCAATCGTGCAACTACTCTAAAAATTCTGGGAGTAATAACAGAACTATATATTCCAAACATAGGGAAACCATCTTCGATCATAACGGATCATGGCACACAATTTAAGGGGAGAAAATGGCGGGATACCTTATTATCACTCGGTATTAGAACGTACAAAACATCGGTCTACCACCCGAGTAGTAATCCGGCAGAGAGGGTGCTAAGAGAAGTGGGGAGGATATTGCGGACATATTGTCACCATCAGCAGAAAAAATGGCAAGAATATCTAGCAGCCACAGAGAAATTCCTCAACTTAGCATACCATCCAGCTATTGGAATTACCCCATACTCCGCCATGTACGAGAAACCACCACCACGAGAGATCACAGAAATCATAACGTTCCCCATGAATCACGGTTATAAATTCGACAAGGTAAAATTCTATAACAAGGTGGCCGAAGACCAGGAGAAGTGGCGAACCAAGTATCAGAAGGCGATTGGGAAGATAATAACATATAAACTAGAAGAAAAGGTATTGCTGAAAAATCGTGAACTACCCAGCATGCTAGAAGGAATAATGAAGAAGTTATTGCTACTGTATACAGGACCATATATAGTATCCAAAATAAATAACAATAACACATATGAAATAAAGGAGATGGTTTCAGGAAAAATCAAAGGCGTGTATAACCAGGCTTCCTTAAAAAGATATTACGAGGAGTGAATTTGAATAAAATATTATAAAAAATTCTAAAACAAAGTAAGAACAACTTACAAATAATTATTTATGAACTCTAATTTTGGAAATGAAGAAAAGGAATTTTGAAAAATTTACAAAATTTTAAAAGGAGTTAAGATCAACTTACAACAAGTATTTACAGAAATGATTTTGAATGGAATAATAAAACCACAAAACCTAAAAGGAAGTAAGAACCACTTACAACCGATTATTTATGAGAATTAATTTGGAATGGAAGAATTTGAATTTAGAATGACCACTACAAAGTAATATCAACTTATCACAATTATTAACCGCATTTAATATTAAGTATTTATTGAATTACCAAACTCTAAAAAACTATAAGGACAACTGATACAAATAAAATGAATAAACTTGTTTTGGAATGAAAATAATAAAACCTTTACAAAATACAAATAGAAGCAATGACCACATAAATAATATAATTAAGGAATTAATTTGGATGAAAACAAGAGTGAAATAATTTTTTGAAAAGAATAAATATATAATATAACTATGATCATAATTTGAATTTCAATAATAATAAAGACAATTAGAAGAATAACTGTAATAACATAAATCCAGTGGAACAATTCATAAGAACTAAGAAAAAAAATATAATAATATATATGCGACCAAAAACCAGAAGAAGACATTACAAACAATAAATGAATTAAAGAGAATTCAGATGAAAAATTTATACAATAACTAGTGATAATTATATCAACAGACTTTCCAACCATGAGAAAAATAAATATATTAAAAGAGCTTCCAACTATGATAAGAATAAATATATCAGCAGAGCTAACAAATGAGAAGAATAACTGAAAAGAAAAATAACTGAGATAGAAATATTAACAAATCTGAGCAAATACGAAGTGAGGTATCCAAGGATGTTTTTTAATAGTCGAAAAATAGACTATTCTTGTATAATTTTTATTAATGACTGTCTGTAGATAATTCCAGCAGTATTATTATGTTTTGAGCAAAGATGAATTTCCTCTGATCTCAATGAGTAGTGTAGTATGGCCAGCAGAGTATATGTAGCCACAAGCGCCTCTCTGAACTGCCCCAGCTCACGTGTTAGGGAATGAATATCCCAAGGATAAAACACCAAGTTAAGGAAAAAATAAAGGTAAATAATAATAATAAACCTCAGATAACAATAACTATCAAAAAAAAAAAAAAAAAAAAAAACCTAAGCTCAAGTGTGAAGAAGCAAAGATAGAAATGGAAAGGAAGACTAGAAATATCATAAGCAATTATTTCATACATACTCAAGGTATGGTCTGAACTAATCTCTTCTGGAGGAGAGCAATCTGTAGCATGACAGATTATCCACATTATAATGAATGAAAAATGATCATAAATAAATTTAAAAAAAATGAAATCAAGGAAAAATCCAAATACAAACAAATAAGTACCACAGTAAAATGCAAACATAATTTAAGGAAATAAAAATAAATTAAAAACAACTAAGCAACACCTATGAGTAATGAAAAATACACCAAAAAACTAAAATAAAGTAAGGAAATACCCAGGTAGGATAGGAGTAAGTAAGGAAAAACCCAGAACAAACCGACACCCCTAATATAAGGACCATTTTTGAAGAAACAAGGTAGGATAGGAGTAAGTAAGGAAAACCCCAGAACAAACCGACATCCCTAATAACAGGACTGAAAATGGAAGAAACCACGGAGTAGAATAAAATCAAGTAGGGAAATACCCAAAGCAAACCCAGTAATAAGAAAAAACTAAACCCCAAAAGAAAGTATAATTAACTGGTGAAAGTATAACACCAACAAATAAAAATATATGTAAAGAAGATATAAACAAAAGTGACTAATGGTAGGATATTATTATGAAAACAGAGTATAAAAATGTTTCTAAGTGGGGGCCACTCTTTATCTAATAACATTTATTAAAATGAAAATAAGAGCAGGCAATAAATCAGTGAAGTGACAAAGGATACATCCCCAAAATAAAATAAAAACAGCCAAGACTGCATAAATTTAATTTTAAGAATTACTTTAAATAATGAAGGGGCAGATGTGTTATTTATTTTAAGGTCAAAGAACTCTATACTTAAATGTTGGAAGTAGAGCATTATGTTTTTTGTTATTCTTAAATATTTATTATGTTTAATAGTATCAATCAAGGCTAAATGTCTGAGATGGAATACAATTCTTTTATTATAAGATATTCATTATATGTTTACCAGTATTAATCAAGACTGAAATGTCCGAGTTAGAGTACAACTCTTTTGTTTTCAAATATTTGTTATGTATTAATAGTATGGATTCAATACTAAATGTTAATGTAGTTAAGTAAGAGAAATTTAATTAAGATTATATAATAATAGAAAGTCAGAAGGGGTATAAGCAAGCTGTATTAGTCATAAAAAATTATATGTGAACAAATCTAAAATCTGGACAAATGGTAAATCTCAACAACATTATAATTAATGAATAGGTCAAGTAAATTAATTAAACTGATGAAATTTGTATAATGTAAGTAAGACACAGTGTATTATTATAACTGAGACTATACTTTAGAAAGATATTGGAAAAAGGTATGAAAGATTACTGGAAAAAATGGAAATGTAATAACAGAAAAATCAAAGGGGGGAGTCCCAAATTAAAGAATGATATTTAAAAAAGATAACTAATTCATAAAATTACAAGGAATTAAGGAAAGATAACATTTTATTTCAATCAGGGATCTTGTTCAATAATAAATAACTTCATAAAAATTGTAAACCATTTAAAATGACAGCAAGTAAAATATTAGGCCTACCTGTTAAAAATACAGTAAATAGGGCATTTCGAGATGGAAAACATTGTAAAAGTATCATATTTGGTATTAAATCACGTAGAATTAACTAGAGAAAGACATTATGTATTAGGTATTTAATAAAATTATATAATAGTAAAAATGTATTCAATCATATAATGTAAAAATCAGTTATGTAGCGGAAATGCTAGAAATTTAAAACAATGTCTTTTTAATATTAAATTGGCTAAGACATTTCGGATGAAGAAGAAAATAGAACAGTTGATGGATATACATTGAACAGAACACATCTAAGCCAGCTCTCGCAAAATATTCACATATAGCGAAGGAGTAAAACATGGCGAAGTTCTAACCAAGTCGAATAATTTTGAATTCACGAATTTTGGAAAAAACTTAAACAACCACTAAATTCAGTGAGATAAACCAGTACAACTAGTAAATTAAACTAATACTGAACAGAAAAAGTGACTTAACTATTAAAACACATAAAAACGATAATTCGGAATAGTGAGACAGAACTTGCCATTATCGACCTTATGGCATAAAGTAAATTAAAAACATTATCCAACACAATTTAATGAGGCGAATCATTGAACACTGATCCAGGACAACTACACTATCACCAGAGGGATTAATCACCATTCCTGAGACGAGGAAAACATGGAAAGGCGATATTTATTTGCAGAGAATTCAGTCAAGCCGTCGTCATTTCGCATATGCAACACGAAGCAGCCATTTTGGAATCCCATGATCCTTTGCGGGTCTGCTAGCTTCACATCACAACGTTTGGTTCGAACAAATACTTTAATAAACATTATATATTAAATCAGATCTTTGTATTTTTAGATAATTAAGCTTGTAATTGTGTTATACTTTCCAGACTTTGCCCTTTCTCTGACTATATAATACAACAGCTCAAAGAACCTGTAATTAATTTTAATAATTTATATAAAAATAATCGTTTACCCTGAGAGAACGAGTCGATAGTGTAACTGTTGAATAATCGATTCACTATCGATCCTTAATTAATTTATCAATAAAACTTGGAATTCTGCAAAATTGATTTCTATTTATTTCTAAACCATATAAATAGAATAAGATAATCTTTAAATAAATTAAATAAACGAATTAAAATTTACACGAATATAATACAGAAATTAATTAATAAATAATAAAAAAATAAAAAATTATAAGTTACTTAATAATATTTTTTTTTATAAATTAAACAAAATTTTTATTTTGTTACCAAAAAATAAAGTATTGTTACAAAATTGGCGTCCAACTGAAGGGGCTTTAATTAGCGATTGACAGGCCACTATAATTTGCCCAATTCCTAATCTTAGCTTGGCAGCTGTTATCAAGTCAGAAGAATAATTAAAATGAAGAAATAGGCGTTATCTAAGAAAAGGGCGGCAGAAGCCGAAAAAGAAATCGAAAAGATTGACATGGATGACAAAGAGGCAACTCCGGTGGAAGATTTAGAAGGAAGATTACCTCCTGCGGAACCAAATCAACCCACACGACAAGAGGAACAACCCGAGATGCCCACGCAAACAGGAGAAGTCAATGTACAGGAGAAAGAGGTGGAGAAATCCAAGACAACGGAAGATACTAAAATGGATAAGATAATGGAGATGTTCCTACAAATGAGAGAGGATAACAAATCATTGAGCAAGGAATTGATAAAAGAATTGAGCAAGAAAATGGATGAAAACAACCAATCCACAAAGGAAGAATTGGGAGAATTGAAGGAAGAATTCAAATCAACGGAAGATACTAAAATGGATAAGATAATGGAGATGTTCCTACAAATGAGAGAGGAAAACAAATCATTGAGCAAGGAATTGAAAAAAGAATTGAGCAAGAAAATGGATGAAAACAACCAATCCACAAAGGAAGAATTGGGAGAATTGAAGGAAGAATTCAAATCAACAAAGGAAGATTTGGGTAATAAAATAGAAAATACAAATAAGAGAATTGAGGAAAACAGTAAGAAGATGGAGGAAACCAGTAAGAAGATGGAGAGTGACAACCAACAGTTGAAGGAAGAATTGAGGGAGAATAGCAAGAAGATGGAAGAAAAATGGAGGAAAATAACAAGAAATGGAAGAGAAGATGGAGGAGAAGTTAGAAGAATTGGAGGATAACCAACTATTAAGAGAAGAATTAAGGGAGGTTAACCAGGAAAATCTGGACAAGTTAGATGAAAGGATAGAGATGTTAAAGGAAGAGTTGAGCAAGGAAATCAATGATAATAAGGAATCCACAAACAAGAAATTAGAGGAAGAAACCATAGTAATAAAACAACAAATAATGGAAATTGACGAAAGGTGTAGCCAGACTGAGCGAGAAGTACAGGGTGTTAAAGAAGAAGTAAACACCAAATTCACTAATATCGTAGAGTATAGTAAAAGGAAAGCAGAAGAAAACAGAAGAGAAACCCAAGAAGAATTGGGGAAGGTGTGGAACCAAGTCACGGAAAGGTGTGATGGTATGGAAGTTGCTATGACGAACATAGCCGGTCAAGTGCAGCAGAACCAAGAAGAGATGGAAGTAATTCGGAACAGACCCACTAACATTACGGGTATTCCAATGAACGAGAATCGAGAATGGCTGAATTTCCGCCAGTATAAAAGGAAGCCGATGGAGTTCTTGGCCCGAATCAAAGAATACTTTGCCAAACATCAGGGCAATAGGTGGAGTAGCAACCGGGAACTCTTGGACAAATCGTTCCGAGAGATGGCGGACAATTGGTGGATGGCGAACCGGAGTGAGATCGCGGACTACCAGCAATTCAAAAACCTCTTCAAAGCAAAGTACTGGTCAGAGACAACGCAGAATTTAATATGGGACAACATCTGTCATGGCAGATATAATACCCAAGGAGGTAACACTATGACCGTTTATTTCCTAGGAAAGGTGTGTCTTGCGAAGCATTTAGAACCAGCCATACCAGAAGAATGCCTAGTGAACAAGCTGTCATACCATTGTGATGAAGACATAATAAGAGCGAGAAGGGGTAGCCAGATAAAGACGGTGCAAGCGATGACCGAATTGTTGGAAAACTATGAGAATGAAGATTACTATCAGCAAAGTAGAAGGAGGAATGGTCGGCCGGAACCAAGAAATAATCAGTACCCCAATAACAGTAATAACCGTAATGGAAATAACTACCAAGGGAACCGCAACAATTCAAATTATTATAATAATAATAACCACAATAATAATAAAAATAATAATAATTTCCAGAATAACCAAAATCCTAATAGGAATAACCACAACTACCCGAGTAATCGAATTAATTATTACCAGAATCCAAATAATTATAATAGTCAGAGAAGTCCCAACCAAAATAATACCGAACGGTATTACAATAATAATCGGGGTTACCAACAAAATAACAACCACAATAACAATAGGGTTTCCCGACCCTGAGTAAATTTCATACGGGCCGAAGACGATAGTCAACAAAGATATAACCATCAGCGGCAGAACAGTTTCCACGATTATGA
The DNA here is from genome assembly GCA_034769895.1 of Magicicada septendecula. NCBI lineage: Eukaryota > Metazoa > Arthropoda > Insecta > Hemiptera > Cicadidae > Magicicada > Magicicada septendecula. The sequence continues at coordinate 47,453,363 of CM068375.1, forward strand.
TGATCGGCGGAGAAACGGAGAACGTGATGGTCCTAGGTACAGTCAACACAGAAGAAGTACCAGTTTAGATGATCCAGAACGGCAACCAAACCAAGAACAATCATTTGACCGTCGCACTGAGTGGCAGGAACCCGCTCCAAGTTTCCAGACTGACACCTCGGTCGGAACTAACAATAATAACAATGAAAATAATAATTTAAATGGGAGGAGGCAGTGATGAATGATCACGACCCCTTCACTGCTCCTATCTCCTGGGTATCAACAAGAGTTGCAAGGTGCAACTGAAAATAATAATATTACAATCGTTAGGTGTAACTATCTAAAAAAATCCGAGACGAACTATTGGAGGAGAACAACACCAGCCTCAATAGTCCAAATAACGAGATAATATACATAAACGCGGAAGTAGAAGGAATTTTCGCCCAAATAATGATTGATACAGGTGCGAACGTATCTATAATTAACACTATTGAATTGGAAAGAATCCAACAAGAATGTGGTAAAACATTGCCAATATTACCGGTGAATAACATTGTATTAATAGGTGCCACTGGTCGCCAAAACAAAACAATATGAAAGCAAGTTTCAGTAAACTTTATTACCAAGGGTATAGCTATAAACATGGTATTTTTAATTGCGACAGGATTGCCCTTTTATATATTGGTGGGATGCGACGTACTAAGGAGGAACTCCGCTATCATCGATTTGTGCGCAGAAACAGTATCACTGTTTACAGAAGGTATAACGTGGACGGCTGATTTAGTAGGTAGCGAGACAATACTTCCCAGCAGTATCCACCAACAACTTCGGAACATAAATTATATAGAAAATAACTCCATAATTAACCCTATAATATACAATAACACGGACGAAGATTTATGGTCACAAAAAATACAGGAAATAAGGGATTTCCGGGGCGGAATCACAAGTGAAAAATTACCTATACACCAAGCAAATAAGTTAATAAGTATATACGAGAAGTATCGCTCAGTATTTTCAGATGAACCCGGTAAGATAAAAAATTACCAATGCAAACTTAAATTTAGAGAAACAGTGGAGTTTAACCGGAAGTCATATCCCATCGCGCATTCACGAAATAAACAAAATGATCAGCAGTGACATCATAGAGAGTAGCCAATCTCCATTCACTAGCCCTATCGTGGCTATTCCTAAGAAAAACGGCCAAGTCCGGCTTTGCTTGGATGCGAGTGAAATAAACAAAATGATCATAAATGACAGAACATTGCCCGGTGAGATAGAAGAAATTTTGAAACGATTCCACGGTACCAAGTACATTAGTACCTGGGACACGGTATGCGGTTACTGGCAGGTGGAGTTGCACCCACAGAGTCGTCAGTATCTGGCATTCATATTCGAGGGGCGCAATTACCAATTCAAGAGATTGCCCTTCGGACTCGTGAATTCAGTAGCCATCTTTGTGGCCTGCATGGACCAGATACTTGGACAGGAAGCACTTCAGTTTATCACCGTGTATGTAGACGATCTACTGATTACCTCAGAAACTTGGGAGGAACACTGCTACCGAGTGGAACACGTACTTGAGAAATTGGCTATAAATAATATCACTCTTAAATTAGAAAAATCCAAGTTCATTGCAAGAGAAGTCCAGTTCTTGGGGTTTAATTTGGATGACCAAGGAATCTCACCGTCATCAGAAAAGGTGGAAGCAATCCAGAAATTCCCTAAACCAAAGAATCGAAAACAATTACAGTCATTTCTGGGACTCTGTAATTATTACAGGAAGTTCCAGGAACAATATTCAGAATTAACAGCTAAGTTTCAACAACAATTATCCTCCAAAAACAAATGGACCTGGGGTCAAGAGCAGACGTTGTAACGGGACATTTTGGCCTACCTGGGGTAATAATTTAATAAAAGGTAATAAAACTTAACAAAGTGACTTTTCAATTCATTAAGGACAAGTTTTTAAAAACCATAATACTTCACCACCCAAATTTTAAACAACCTTTTTACTTACACTGTGATGCCAGCAACATCAGCCTAGGAATGACATTGTATCAACAAGATGATAAGGGTCAACATCTAGTGATTTGCTTTGCAAGTTGGACTTTAAATCAATGCGAAAGGAATTACAATGTCACCAAAAAAGAATTGCTGAGTGTAGTATTCGCTTGTGGTAAATTCCGTACCTATACCTTGGGTTACCCAGTTACAGTCCGAACAGACCATAAATCTATATCGTTTCTACGGAGATGCAAATTGAGTCATGGCAGACTGACCAGGTGGATACTTGCCCTGCAAGAGTATGATCTACGATGGGAATACATCCCGGGAAAAAAGAATGTCGTAGCGGACGTGTTATCATGTATTAATGTGGAAAATCAAACTTTTGAGGGAGAGAAGGAGAGCATACTCAAGATCTACCACATTATTAGCACCAGATCCGATTTAGCAGCATTATTAATAAACATTAGCATCCACCAGCAATCTGACCCGAAGTTGAAAAACATACAAAATCGATTGGAAGAACAAGATGAAACAGTAGCTCAATTTTACCAGATGAATAGATGAATATTATTTATTAAAACTTCTTTAAATCAAGAGACCTGGAAGGTGATTATTCCCACCAATATTGAAAAGGAAATAATAGTAGATTATCATATACGGTATGGCCATATGGGCGCCTTGAAGGTAATAAAGGCACTCGAAGAGAGCTGTCACATAAAGAACATAAACCGGAAGGTGAGACGGTACATCAAATCTTGTCATATTTGCCAACTGGTGAAAACTAACAACGACAAGAAGGGAGGCATGATGATACCGATAACATCCAAGGCGAAGTTAGAGAAGGTGTTCTTAGACATCTGCGGACCACTTCCCCGTAGTGACGGTCAACACCGATATAAATACCTAATAATAATAATGGACCATTTCACGAAGTTTATAAAGCTATACCCGGTCAATCGTGCAACTACTCTAAAAATTCTGGGAGTAATAACAGAACTATATATTCCAAACATAGGGAAACCATCTTCGATCATAACGGATCATGCCACACAATTTAAGGGGAGAAAATGGCGGGATACCTTATTATCACTCGGTATTAGAACGTACAAAACATCGGTCTACCACCCGAGTAGTAATCCGGCAGAGAGGGTTCTAAGAGAAGTGGGGAGGATATTGCGGACATATTGTCACCATCAGCAGAAAAAAATGGCAAGAATATCTAGCAGCCACAGAGAAATTCCTCAACTTAGCATACCATCCAGCTATTGGAATTACCCCATACTCCGCCATGTACGAGAAACCACCACCACGAGAGATCACAGAAATCATAACGTTCCCCATGAATCACGGTTATAAATTCGACAAGGTAAAATTCTATAACAAGGTGGCCGAAGACCAGGAGAAGTGGCGAACCAAGTATCAGAAGGCGATTGGGAAGATAATAACATATAAACTAGAAGAAAAGGTTTTGCTGAAAAATCGTGAACTACCCAGCATGCTAGAAGGAATAATGAAGAAGTTATTGCTACTGTATACAGGACCATATATAGTATCCAAAATAAATAACAATAACACATATGAAATAATGGAGATGGTTTCAGGAAAAATCAAAGGCGTGTATAACCAGGCTTCCTTAAAAAGTTATTACGAGGAGTGAATTTGAATAAAATATTATAAAAAATTCTAAAACAAAGTAAGAACAACTTACAAATAATTATTTATGAACTCTAATTTTGGAAATGAAGAAAAGTAATTTTGAAAAATTTACAAAATTTTAAAAGGAGTTAAGATCAACTTACAACAAGTATTTACAGAAATGATTTTGAATGGAATAATAAAACCACAAAACCTAAAAGGAAGTAAGAACCACTTACAACCGATTATTTATGAGAATTAATTTGGAATGGAAGAATTTGAATTTAGAATGACAACTACAAAGTAATATCAACTTATCACAATTATTAACCGCATTTAATATTAAGTATTTATTGAATTACCAAACTCTAAAAAACTATAAGGACAACTAATACAAATAAAATGAATAAACTTGTTTTGGAATGAAAATAATAAAACCTTTACGAAATACAAATAGTAGCAATGACCACATAAATAATATAATTAAGGAATTAATTTGGATGAAAACAAGAGTGAAATAATTTTTTGAAAAGAATAAATATATAATATAACTATGATCATAATTTGAATTTCAATAATAATAAAGACAATTAGAAGAATAACTGTAATAACATAAATCCAGTGGAACAATTCATAAGAACTAAGAAAAAAAATATAATAATATATATGCGACCAAAAACCAGAAGAAGATAGTACAAGCAATAAAAGAATTAAAGAGAATTCAGATGAAAAATTTATACAGTAACTAGTGATAATTATATCAACAGACTTTCCAACCATGAGAAAAATAAATATATTAAAAGAGCTTCCAACTATGATAAGAATAAATATATCAGCAGAGCTAACAAATGAGAAGAATAACTGAAAAGAAAAATAACTGAGATAGAAATATTAACAAATCTGAGCAAATACGAAGTGAGGTATCCAAGGATGTTTTTTAATAGTCGAGAAATAGACTATTCTTGTATAATTTTTATTAATGACTGTCTGTAGATAATTCCAGCAGTATTATTATGTTTTGAGCAAAGATGAATTTCCTCTGATCTCAATGAGTAGTGTAGTATGGCCAGCAGAGTATATGTAGCCACAAGCGCCTCTCTGAACTGCCACAGCTCACGTGTTAGGGAATGAATATCCCAAGGATAAAACACCAAGTTAAGGAAAAAATAAAGGTAAATAATAATAATAAACCTCAGATAACAATAACTATCAAAAAAAAAAAAAAAAAAAAAAACCTAAGCTCAAGTGTGAAGAAGCAAAGATAGAAATGGAAAGGAAGACTAGAAATATCATAAGCAATTATTTCATACATACTCAAGGTATGGTCTGAACTAATCTCTTCTGGAGGAGAGCAATCTGTAGCATGACAGATTATCCACATTATAATGAATGAAAAATGATCATAAATAAATTTAAAATAAAATGAAATCAAGGAAAAATCCAAATACAAACAAATAAGTACCACAGTAAAATGCAAACATAATTTAAGGAAATAAAAATAAATTAAAAACAACTAAGCAACACCTATGAGTAATGAAAAATACACCAAAAAACTAAAATAAAGTAAGGAAATACCCAGGTAGGATAGGAGTAAGTAAGGAAAAACCCAGAACAAACCGACACCCCTAATATAAGGACCATTTTTGAAGAAACAAGGTAGGATAGGAGTAAGTAAGGAAAACCCCAGAACAAACCGACATCCCTAATAACAGGACTGAAAATGGAAGAAACCACGGAGTAGAATAAAATCAAGTAGGGAAATACCCCAAGCAAACCCAGTAATAAGAAAAAACTAAACCCCAAAAGAAAGTATAATTAACTGGTGAAAGTATAACACCAACAAATAAAAATATATGTAAAGAAGATATAAACAAAAGTGACTAATGGTAGGATATTATTATGAAAACAGAGTATAAAAATGTTTCTAAGTGAGGACCACTCTTTATCTAATAACATTTATTAAAATGAAAATAAGAGCAGGCAATAAATCAGTGAAGTGACAAAGGGTACATCCCCAAAATAAAATAAAAACAGCCAAGACTGCATAATTTTAAGAATTACTTTAAATAATGAAGGGACAGATGTGTTATTTATTTTAAGGTCAAAGAACTCTGTACTTAAATGTTGGAAATAGAGCATTATGTTTTTTGTTATTCTTAAATATTTATTATGTTTAATAGTATCAATCAAGGTTAAATGTCTGAGATGGAATACAATTCTTTTATTATAAGATATTCATTATATGTTTACCAGTATTAATGAAGACTGAAACGTCTGAGTTAGAGTACAGCTCTTTTGTTTTTAAATATTTGTTACGTATTAATAGTATGGATTCAAGACTAAATGTTAATGTAGTTAAGTAAGAGAATTTTAATTAAGATTATATAATAATAGAAAGTCAGAAGGCGTATAAGCAAGCTGTATTAGTCATAAAACATTATATGTGAACAAATCTAAAATCTGGACAAATGGTAAATCTCAACAACATTATAATTAATGAATAGGTCAAGTAAATTAATTAAACTGATGAAATTTGTATAATGTAAATTAGACACAGTGTATTATAACTGAGACTATACTTTAGAAAGATATTGGAAAAAGGTATGAAAGATTATTGGAAAAAATGCAAATGTAATAACAGAAAAATCAAAGGGGGGAGTCCCAAATTAAAGAATGATATTTAAAAAAGATAACTAATTCATAAAATTACAAGAAATTAAGGAAAGATAAACATTTTATTTCAATCAGGGATCTTGTTCAATAATAAATAACTTCATAAAAATTGTAAACCATTTAAAATGACAGCAAGTAAAATATTAGGCCTACCTGTTAAAAATACAGTAAATAGGGCATTTCGAGATGGAAAACATTGTAAAAGTATCATATTTGGTATTAAATCACGTAGAATTAACTAGAGAAAGACATTATGTATTAGGTATTTAATAAAATTATATAATAGTAAAAATGTATTCAATCATATAATGTAAAAATCAGTTATGTAGCGGAAATGCTAGAAATTTAAAACAATGTCTTTTTAATATTAAATTGGCTAAGACATTTCGGATGAAGAAGAAAATAGAACAGTTGATGGATATACATTGAACAGAACACATCTAAGCCAGCTCTCGCAAAATATTCACATATAGCGAAGGAGTAAAACATGGCGAAGTTCTAACCAAGTCGAATAATTTTGAATTCACGAATTTTGGAAAAAACTTAAACAACCACTAAATTCAGTGAGATAAACCAGTACAACTAGTAAATTAAACTAATACTGAACAGAAAAAGTGACTTAACTATTAAAACACATAAAAACGATAATTCGGAATAGTGAGACAGAACTTGCCATTATCGACCTTATGGCATAAAGTAAATTAAAAACATTATCCAACACAATTTAATGAGGCGAATCATTGAACACTGATCCAGGACAACTACACTATCACCAGAGGGATTAATCACCATTCCTGAGACGAGGAAAACATGGAAAGGCGATATTTATTTGCAGAGAATTCAGTCAAGCCGTCGTCATTTCGCATATGCAACACGAAGCAGCCATTTTGGAATCCCATGATCCTCTGCGGGTCTGCTAGCTTCACATCACAACGTTTGGTTCAAACAAATACTTTAATAAACATTATATATTAAATCAGATCTTTGTATTTTTAGATAATTAAGCTTGTAATTGTAAGTGTTATACTTTCCAGACTTAGCCCTTTCTCAGACTATATAATATAACAGCTCAAAGAACCTGTAATTAATTTTAATAATTTATATAAAAATAATCGTTCGCCCTGAGAGAATGAGTCGATAGTGTAACTGTTGAATAATCGATTCACTATCAATCCTTAATTAATTTATCAATAAAACTTGGAATTCTGCAAATTTGATTTCTATTTATTTCTAAACCATATAAATAGAATAAAATAAGATAATCTTTAAATCACGGACTACCCGAAAAGCAGCAATTACCAAAGTGGAGGAGCCTACACTCAGTAGAAGAAGAACCGCAAATTGATTAGTACCGGAGACAATCCTATTAACGCAGAACATAATTCTAATTACACCCAGTGACATAAGTTGATAAAAAAATTTAATAAACAAATTAAAATTTACACGAAAATAATACAAAAATTAATTAATAAATAATTTCAACTTTTCACTGAAACAGCAGAGTTCCCTATGCCCTAATTCACAACAAGCCGAGATTACAGTACAGTTCACTGAAACATTACTGTTATTACTGAATCATTATTTGCATAGTTATTGAGCAGTTTATTGATTATATTCAAATTATAAAGTATAGTGTGGTCAGTATATGTATTGTGATTGAAAATTCAGTGGAAAACGTTAAACGCAAAAACGGTCAACACAAAATATTGGTTAATACAAAATACGGCTCAGGTCCCAATCATTGCTTCTGTTTTACAATTACAGTCTGTACAGTTAACACAAAAGTATTACCTACAAAATATCGGTTAACACACAAAAATTTGTTATAACTTTTTGCTGGATTTCAATAGCTGTGTAATAAATAAATTCATACATGTATGCCCTAAAACAGTGCAAGTTAAAAGCTGTGAAAGTGATAAGGATGCCGACGAACTTGACACTGAAAATGACAGTGAAAATTTTTGAGTTCTTACTGCTACTGATATGCTTTCTTTGCTGAGCCGTGTTAGTTGATATGTAGAAGCCACGTCGGAAAGTGAAATGTTGACCACATTAATAAATTAGAACAATCTGTTAAAAATAATGTAATGTAGAATTGTCTGCAAAAGAAAATAAAAGACTACTTTTAAAAACAATTGCACATTGTCACTATGCGTAGCCTACTTTAAAGACATACTACATTACTGCACAAGAAAACCTAAATCATAAGACTAAATGAAAAACAGCTAATGTGTGTGTGTCTACTAAATTTTAAGAAAAATTGAAACCATATTTTTCCCCCAAAATTAACCAGAAATTATTCAGGAGGATAAATAAAACATTTATATATAAATTGTAACCACTCATTTTAAATTCTTTTTCACAACTTTATAAAATTTACTTTTCTTACCTTCGGGTTCACCTCCAGGGTCCTATAGACGAAACTGTTGCAGAGATGATTATTTAGGTTTAACTGATGAAATAATTATGCTAACACAAGTTATGGTTTTTTAACAAATTACTTATCTTTTATTTAACAAAATCATTTTTTTTCTCTCAACCTCTCTCACAACTCCTCACATTATACTCATTTTTTGTTACCAGCTAATACGTCGGTGTCAAACCCAAATTTATAAATTACAATTACAATTATAAATGAACAACTCTTACACAACTACAACAGACTATTTAATATAGTTAACGACCCAGTACTTTTCTTTTTTGTCACACGCTCTCTCTCATTCTTTTACATTTTTCTATATATAACCCCCGTTTATAGACCTCTCCATTGCTTGTTCTTTATGATTTTAAAATTTGTAGCAAAGTGTTAGAAGTTTAATCAATTGGTTATATTAGATACTCATCCATTTCATCTGCGCCTCGGTGAGTAGCACCACCACGTGTTATTCACACTCCGAAGTTTCACGGTCACTCTGTTAATTTCACACCATTATTGTTGTTAGTTCATTACATTTAATTATACTGCATTATTGACTTCATATTTTTATCGGCCGAATTGACTTTTTGCTCGGGAGCACTGATTTACGGAACCGCGTGGTTCTGGAGTAGAAAGTTCACTGGTATATTGCTCGCACACTGTTTACTGGAACCGCACGCTCATTTACTGATCCGCGCAGCTCTGTAGTTTCTAGTCCATTGGTATATTGCAACTGCCCTTGTTGGGCGTTGGTCCGGCTGTGCGCCAACGTCTGTGTTTCATAGCACCTTCTGATTGGCTGGTTTAAACTAGGCCAATGATGATTGCAGCTGTTGCCTCCTGATGAAACTGGCTTGTGACACTTATGGGTTTTACTGTAATTCACAGACAACACAAGTTGTACGTAGTTGCGTAACGCGTCTAGCCAGATTGACTCCAGATACAAACACAGACGGGTGTTTCACAATCATTGTATGCATCTTTGTTAAAGCAGAGGTTCCCCAAAGGTTATACACTGTTTGAATTGAATCTGGTTGGAATTATTAGAATTCTTTATCACCCCATTCTGTACCATTACAATATACTTTCTGAATATCCATGGCCCCAAGAAAACTGAAGATGGGTACAAGAAAGTAAATAGGAAATATCAAGTTATTTTTTTTGTTTTTGTTATTTTATTCATAAAAATCTAACCCTCCCCCATCTCTCCAGAAGGAAATCCTGGCTGTCCCATACACATTAGTTGTACAGTAGCGCGGTAATTTTTGCATTTATAGGTTGGCTAATCTGCGCTTTTAAGTTGCTCAATTCATGTCCGTACATCGGGACAGTTCATTTTGAGTTCGTTACATACGTTCGCTAGCGGCGGTCGGCCTTGCGCCCGCTGCTATCCTGTCACATTTTTCTTCTTTGTCGTGACAATTAATGTAGGCCTTAGGCCCAAGACTTTATATATGGCCTTCTAGGCCTTTTCATTAAATTAATTATTCAATGTAACATTACGACTTGTATTGTATTTACGATGCGCTCATTAGCCAATCTTATATTCAAAGGTGACACCTAACTATTTCAATGCTGTATATGTGAATAATTTTCAATAAATGTATTAACTACAGTCCACTCTCTCTTCATCATTTCTGCATCCTGGCGAATTAATTACAACAGTAAATCGACAATTCACGAACACTTCATACTTAACATTAGTATACTAAAAATTTTAAAAGTAAAATATTTATGTTTGTACAATACATTTGTACAATACGTTTGTGATTCACAGATTTACCTGAACACAAATTATTATATAATCTATGAGTATGAAGACAACTTTTTCTGTTTGACTTGAAGAGATTATGATGCAGTATACCTTAACAATAACTATATTTACAAACTGCAATCAAATTTAAATCATCCATGGTGCAATTGGTTCATTGTTAGGACTAGTAACACAATCTGCTATCTGTTATTTATTGAGATAATGCGTTCTATATAGCAACATAATGGAAGTATAAACAATTTACTGTCATTCATAGAACATCATTCTCTAGCTAATCTAGAATGTGTTCAACCTTTTTTATGGCTAGTTGTAAACATTTTGTGTGGTGAAGAATGTCTATCTGTAATGGTAATCATATTACTTCCGAGGAATAAATCTCTCTATTTATTCTGCACTGATGTTGCACCAATCCTGATGACAATTATGATTTACAAGATGTAACTGTAATTTGTAAGAATAAAAGTAATAGTTTGGACTTATTTTTCAACCCTTTACTATTATTTTATGTCATCCTTTATGTGAAATATTTGGTGACATAAAAATGATAAAGAGAGATCTCAGCCTGCAGGCTCAGTCCAAACTTGTAAAGACTAGTCATCAAAGAGTTAATGTAAATGTCTCAACATGAGGCAAATACAATAGAGGAGAAGCTGTGTAGACACATTCGACTAGTCAGACAAAATGGGAGATCAAAATATTGCCCAACAACCATTCCAAACAGTATGTTAGTAAACTACTCAGCCGCCAAATATACATCTACCATACTACCATCTCATATGATTTGACAAGACCTCCACCACTCAACTTAATCATTATTGTAAATGGCAGGCGTAATTCAAAGAATTAACCATTCCAATTGTTGGTTCCAATATGTGGACGACATTTTCTTGGTCTGGAGCTACACAGAGGGAGGAGCTTCTGCATTTCCTTGAGATCTGAACTGTGTTCAGTGAAGAATCCACATTATGATGCTAAAGAAGTCAGATCACAAGCTAGCCTTTCTTATTGTGCTGGTCTTGGTCATACTGTGTACAACAAGTTGACACACACCAGCAGATGTCTTTACTGGGATCTCAATCACCATCTGAGACAGAAGACTCCTGTTGACCAAGGAGTATATATTTGTGAACTTTCTCCCCCTACCACAATATCTTGCTGAAAAACTGAAGCAAATTCACTTTGCTCTGAAATCCGATGGTTATGTTGCCATGGAAGTGGTGGCCAGCTAAATACAACAGTGGAGTGAGTCGTGATGGGCTTTGACTTTCTCACCATATGAGACAGACGTGTCAGAATAGATTGGCGAGAGAGAGATATGGTGGACAGATGAGTTTTCAATCTGACATGAAAGATCCAGCAATATCAGAAAACATTAGATTAGAGTACAGTACAGAGTGCCCTGCTTGTTCGTCCAGGTTTACATTGGCACCATGAAGTGCAGCATTTGCACTCTCTTGGGGAACACAGTCAAGTCGTCTTGTGCTGGTGTAAATCCGGCTATCGAAGGTTTTAGTTAAAGTTTTTTTTTAATTGTAAAATAACGCGAATGCGAGAGTGCTGAAGCGACCCTTGTACTGCGATGTATATGGACGGTTGCGCGCGCAACTCGTAGTGTGGGGTCGCTTTTCTCTGCTGCTGACGGCAGTTGAACTCACCGCCCGCTACGAAATACATTGGCCTCTCTCGCTCTCTCTCTTCGAACAATTACGGCATAGTTTTCTGCATCTTCATGGCTGGCTGAAGCGTAAATGACTCCCGGTAAGAATTGCATTATTTTATGTCTTATAAGTAATTCATATTAAATGGATGATTAATAACTAGGTGTATGCAACCGTATATAAAACACGTAATTATGTGTGTGCGACCCGACAGTTTTTGTATTAAGAGAAAACTCATTGTTCAGTAATTTACTTAATGTTCAGTATATAGCCAATGTTCCGTTTATTATTACTAGAATAGTGTGAGAGGTATTGCAATTGTCATTGTCATGATAAAGGTGTACAACATTAAAAATTAATGGCTAAAAGTTAATGCGTAGTCAGGGAATGAACTGTCCATGCATGCAGCAGACTGTCGGGGAGCTCTTTAATTAGCTTTACAGTAGAGAATTATTTGTGAGAACTTCCCTAGATGAAATTTTATTAATGTTAAAACATTCTTAATGCTGTGAGTGCCTTGCAGTTGAATTTTTTGGTCAAATAATGATTATTGCTCACCACGTGGCTGTTTAACCTGCAAATTTCTGTCGAAGCATGTAGATCTGGTGCCGATGACTTTTACATTACGCCACTTTTGATGTAGTCGTTTCATTATTAAAATTTACTTATTCCATGGCTGACTTTCTACCCTTTAAGCTGGTTGCAAAGACTTTATTAATGAAACTTGTGCATTTATGGAGAGTTAGTTGATGGCCCGTTCTGAGGTTAATTACCTGAACTCGGGTGTACATTTTTGGTGAACATTTCTCTAATTTATATGAATTAACAGGGTTCTTGATTAAGCCGGAGATTTGGCCTTGCTGATTGCCGTACACCTGCATCAGTCATGGACCATTAGACAAGATCCTGTCCGGAGAGGGAGCTGGTGAGCGGTTCACGATGTAGCACCTTGCCAGCAGTATTAAGGTGATATGCACTCTTTTATTTTCCTTTTGGGGCCGGTCCGGCAGTGCGCCAGTTTTACATTAAATATCATTTGAATCCATGTGACCACGTGTCCAGACTGTCTGCTATAAATGGGAACAGCTGATCATCATGAGTGAATTTCAGAAACACTTTTAATAACTGAATTACCTAACACTATGTGCACTGCTTGTAATTGTGTGCTGCACTGGGGGAGCGTGCCAGAGATATTTGTTCACTTAGATATTTCACAGTTTGCACCTAGTTATTATATTACTCTTTACAAAAAATTATAGAACATGTTATGGACTCTGTTCCGGCTGGAACAGAAATGAGTAAATATTAAATTCACCTTGGGTTTAACATTTAAGGGCTGGGGGTTTTCTTTGTTTTTTTTTTTGCCGTTTTCTGGAGTTTAAAAAGGGAACTTAGTTTTTGTCTGACACATGGTTGTGCAGCCTGAGGCAGGTTAGATTCCTGTCAAATTTTGTCAACCACATGCTGGCGCGCTTCCACAGCTGCTAGGGCACAACCTTTTTATTGTACTTTCATTTCAATTATATTTATATAGCCCGTCGGGTTTTAGTAGAAAATAATTTGCACATTTTTCTGGGCATATACTAGTTAATTTTGTACCTCACAAAAGTCTAGACTGATTGTTTTTCTTTTACTTGTAAAACATATAATGATCAATCTTATCCACTTGTAGCATATACTGATTTATTTTTTTTTAACTGTAAAACATACTGATTAATATTTTTCACTATATAACATATAATGATTAATTTTTTTACTTGTAAAACATGTACTGTTTGATTCCTTTTTCAAAATTTTGTAAAGCCTCAACTGATTAATTTTCTACTGGCAAAGTATACTGATTTATTGAATCCTTCTGAAATTGTGAAGCAAATTGTGAAGCTAACCTTTTAGAATTGTATAACAACTGTTTAAAAATCAGGTGAAGTAGTTTCCGTAAATTTTTATTTAATGCTGTGGAAGGAACTTAAGGTTCATACGCTCATGATGGGTCAGTGATCTGTGGAATGCTATACATATGGGTGGTCCGGTCTTACTTATGCGTATGAGTAATTATCATCCTTTTTGGAGTTTTGGGCTTTAAGTAATTTTACAGAAACGGGTTGTTGATGGGCGAATATTCTATTACTGCTGGGTTCTGAGTATGGTAGTTACTATGCCGCTAGGCGGGTGCATTCCAGGGGCATTCGTGTTCGAGTTAATGTATAATTGTGAGTCAATGTGCCTTATGTTTCAGTGTGTGTTGTTATGTTTGTCCGTGTCTAGCTAGGCACAAGATGGGGGGAGAACTTTATATTTATATATACATATTTATTGAATATTATACACATGTTGTTTTTTTTTAATACTGTTAAAGCAGGGCTTAAATTAGTTGTGATATTTATGATTCATGGGGGGGAATAACTATGTGACAGAGTTGGCCTGCATGTATTAATTCTTGGAATACAATAAAAAAGGTTATTGTTATATTACAGCTGAGTTTCATTGCAAGTCCCGTCATACTGGACCCGGCACAATTTTTGCTTCTCTAGGCTCTAGCCTAGTTCTAAATAACTTGTGGCCTTTCTTTCAAAAAAAAAGAAAAATGTTAAAATAAAAGAAGTTGTTTTATACTCTTAAAAATGCATAAAAGGAAAGAGGGGTTACAGTCTAGGCTGGCTGGAGAAGTCTGCCATAACAATACTTGACCATTCTGACTTGTTTGATGAAGGTGAAGTCTCGGCCACAATGCAGAGTTACTTCCCTTACCTCTATATAGAGTCAAGCACTGCATCAACAAATGGGATGGAAGCCTGGAGCTTAATATAGATTGACTGACAGCTCTGAATGGTGTAAACATGGACCTATGGGAGGACAAGCAACTTTTAACATGACATTAGCAGTGGGCCAGCCAATGTAAATATAGAATGCTCTGCTTGCTTGTTTGTTTGAACGAATCAGAAACATGCATTGGGCAAAAATATCATGTAGGGAGGCCATCTTTGCTGATCTAACATTGATGTTTCCAGTTCATGGGACTCATATAACTACTAGAGTTCCTGCTACTGAAGATGGCTGCTCCTCATACTCCCAAAACTATAGCAACAATTTTGACTATAATCATGACCAAAGCCTGGACTCTTTTAACAACTTTGAATACACCACAATTACAGGCAGATTTAAGGCAGACTGGGAAGATGATCTGTCACAGTTCTTCTTCTTCTTCTTTTTTTAGTAATCTGCAGATTGGTTTGTAGCAGTTTTTCACATCAATCTTCACTGTACTTTTCGTTTCATCCTCTTAGGAATTACAACTTACATCACCAATAATCTGTTTCATATATTTGAGTTGTGGTCTTTTCACATTAATGCAACCTTCTACATGCTTTCATCAAATTCTCATGACACACAATACGACCAATAAGTTCAACCCTTCTCTTCACAATACTTTGCCAAAAATGTCTTGTTTCAGTAATTCTAGCCATAATCTCATTGTTACTAACCTTGTCAATCCATCTTGCTTTCAGTAACTTCCTATAACACCACATTTCCAGTGCTTCAAGTCTTCTCTTTTCCTCTGTTCCAATTGTCCACATCTCACATCTATATAGAGCTATGCTCCATATGTAACACTTCAGGAACCTCTTTCTTGTTTCTGTGGATATTTCTTTAGGAGTCAATAATGTCTATTTACTGTTAAATGCAACTTAGGCTATCCAATACTACTCAAAATTTCTCTCATACATTTTCCATCTTCTGTGATTTTACTTCCTAAATAGGTGAACTCATTAACTTCCTCTATCTTTTTTCCATTCAGCAATATATTCACTGGACTGACTGTGTTTACTACAGACCATCACTTTAATTTTATTAACATTTATTCTTAAACTGTTCTCTTTGCTCAAAATCTAACCCATTATATGTAACTGTTCGCTTGACTCCTGTTCACTTTAACCCATAATTTCAATGTCATCTGCAAATCTTAACGTGTTAATTCTCTCTCCTTGCAGTTTTACTCCACCATCCGTTTGTTCATTTACTTTCTTAAGAGCGTCCTGTATAAATCAAACAATGCAGGGGAGAGGTTGTAACCCTGTCTTACACCTTTTCAAAATTTTGATTTCTCTTTTGTTTTCCCGAAATTTATCACCAGTGTCTCATTTTTAAATAGCCACAAAATTATTTTTCTATCCCCAAAATTACCCCAGTGTTTCTACTACAGTTATAGTCAAAATAGTATCAGACTCTGGACTGACATGGTAAACCAAGTGGATTTACTGCAACATTCTGTTTTGTGTGCTGGATACTAGATACAGAGAAATTTTCTAAAACAGCATGCTGGTTTATGTTGGTCAAATTATTTTCCCTTACATGACCAAACTTTACAATATTAACATACCCTGTTAAATGTTTCATTAACAAACTATGCTTTGTTTATTTTTACCAAAGGTTTATATTACTGAATGTCAGTATTAGCTATCATTGTACGAAGTACAGTATAATTCATACCATTGTTTGAACGTTTCCGATACATTCAAATGTGTAGTCCAGTCCAAAACCAGTCATTTCAGTCAACACTTGTTGTATTGGTTTGTCATAGTCATTTGGATTGAGACACTCGGTGATGCCAAATTTCTTTGCTGAAACATTGTACAGTATATGGTTACATGTTCATCTGTGCACATTACATGTGTTTATATTGCTCTAAACATATAAACATGTTGCTCTCTAATAGGATGCAGTAGACCCATCCTATTTTATAAAATAGGATTAATAAAATATTTATAATTATAATACCAATTTTGTCGTGTTCCAGGCATGGCAGTGTACAAGTAGCAGTTCAGCAAGTAAACACAACAAAGTTGGTATTACAGAGTTTGTTAATTCAAATAACAAGATATATAATATAATATATTTTTTATATTATAAAATAAAATAAAAAATTTTATATAAAAGATAAATTATATAAATAAATAAAAATACATATTTTATTAGGATACATGTGATCACAATAAGCATATAATCACATAATGATAATGAGATGATATACCAGTGGCGAAGCTAGTAGTTAATGAATGGGTAGGCAAAAATCTTATCTTAAATTTTTTTTAAGGAATCATTAAAAGGATGGTGGTTCAAATCGGACGCTGAGGTAGAGTTTGCTGTAAGCGAATGGTTCCACAAACAGCCGTAAGAATTTTACTAGCAGGGAATCTACAGGTTGGTGCAACAGTGGAACTCATGTCTTAATGTTAATGGAGACTTCTTTTAAAATCGTTGAATAAGAAATGCTTTACAGCTCTATATGTGTTTCTATTGAACAATCCTTGTATTAGTCATACACAATAATACAACTGATTGAACTTCAAATTTTTAAACTTGATTAGTTTCTATATATATGTTTAATGTTACAAATAATTCAAATAACAATCTTGATCATCTGTTAGTTCAGCGGAATAACAGGGACACTTTTAATAACCACATAAAATAAACACACTTATTAACAACACAGCGCGCTTTAACTTGAATGTTTGGACCACAGAAGTGAGGCATGCCTCAACGCTCTATGTGTACAACACGGGACAATCCCCCCTCCCTTCACTTCCCTATCACTGCAACACATTGCTTACATACGATGTATACAAAAAACACTGAGGCAAGTTCAGGTTGCCTCATTCGCTTTAAACGAGCTATGCAGAGTCTCACCTGTCACCATCTAGCGGTCGCTCAGTAAAGCACGTTTCGGCCTAATAAATTTGACAGTCGCGGTAACAATGTATAATCTTTACGTTATGTAGTTCATACGTATTTATAATTTTTATTCTACAGAATTTTTTAGGGTAGGCATTGCCTCAATTGCCTCCATGTAACTTCGCCACTGGGATATACATAAAATATGTACAGCACACATAGGTATTACAGCTAAGAGATTTTGTATTTTATACTATATACAACAGTGGTTATATGCAACGATGTAGTGCAAAACATGAAAATCTGCAAAATTGTCAAAATCTGCATGCATTTGGCACCGTGTCACTAATCTTATTGCAAACTTGAGCTGTTCTATAATATGCATAATATAACTAAGGTGTCTGTGACAATACAAGATCACACTAACAAAACATAAAAAATATATATACAAAGCTCTTTGCGAACAAACGTCTTACAGTTAGGTTACAATGTATAGACCTCACTTTCCTATACTGTAGGTGGTGGTATAATGCCCAATGCTGTTTATCTCAGGTTATGATACTCATATGCACGTGTGTAAGAATCCTGTAGAGATACTAAATGGAAAACATATTATAGCGCCCTTACTAGGTAAGATTTTGAAAACACCTTTTGACAAGAGTGTATTTTATATTATCACAAAGAATTTGTTGTAACTAAGTGTACTTTTCACTGGGTGTAATGTGTTTGTGTGTGCGTGCATATGCATGTGTGTGTGTGTGTGTGTGTGTGTGTGTGTGTGTGTGTGTGTGTGTGTGTGTGTGTGTGTGTGTGTGTGTGTGTGTGTGTGTGTTTATTTTAATAGACATGTGTCACATGTTTAAGAAATTAAACAATAAATTTAAGGCAACTGAGAATATGATTATATTTATGTCAGACAACTTTTATTTTACAAAAACTTAAATTTATACAGTTTCCTATTGATTTACAAATGTAACATGGATTAAGTATCTGTGTCATGACCTTCAAAGCTTAGAAATTTGAAAATGCATCAATGGAAATTCACAACAAAATTGTAAACGTGTTAGGAGCCGCTTTGCCTTTGAACAATTGTGTATAAATGAGCACTGAGGGTGATATCCACAGTGGATGCCCACAAAATCCAAATGCAGCAACCATATTGGACAAAGTTTTTCCACACCAAGTTCTTAAGTTAAACTGTAAAACACATAATCGTATGAAATGCCTGTGGTCTCAGTAATGTCACCTACAAGTTCCAACACTGTGTACAAGTTTTTTTTAATGATATCTGGAGTTGTTGCACTTTTTGGAGTCCGCTGCAGGGACCATCTTAAATGCTCATACAACCACATTTAAACTCAAGCGCTTACTTACAGATCATCAACTTTTTGTTGGGACAACATCTCCTGACACATTTACAATTTTGTCGTGAATTTACATTGGCACCTAAAAAAGGTTTTTAATAAAGAATTCATTCACAGCATGATGATTGATTTTTCGCATTTTTGAAAATACATATGACACGTTGTGATGGCAGCGGTATGCGAACATCTGCTCTCCGGTACCAGTGGTGGACACAGCGAGCCAATCCGGCATCAGCAGCCGCCGAGACGTGACCAACTACGTGTTCGGAGCTAGCCAATCAGCGATCCCGGTTAGTTAATAAAACCCGGGCCGGCAGAAAATTTTGCACACTTCTTCATCGCCACGCCATCGGATGCACTTCATCTCCACTCCTCTCTCGGACGACATCGGCGCGGAGTCAGCCGGAAGGAACGGCCGAAGAATAGAACCGGCGTTCTTGCGTCTCCGCCCTCCAGTTCCGCGCCAGTGATGGATTTCGCTGGGCCGGCAACCGACTCTACAACCGGTGCCGAAAGAAGAGGAGGACTGTAGTACACCACGAACAGCGGACGCAGCCGCCGAACATCTTAGCGCGGCACAACCAACATCAGCCTTCTTGCCACAAGGTCCTTTTTAGGGCCACCAATAACACTAGAGTGTACGATTGGCGCCATTTGTCATGCGGCAAGCCTTTTGTCCGGTGACAACGTATATTTAAATCAACTGAAAAAAAATGAATAAATTGACATATAGATTTTGAAATTAACATGTGTTTATATGAAATGTAAATCTTGTAAGGCATGAAAAAGTTTTGTTGTACCACTAAACTATAGTACTGTGATCTCGCTGCAAGAACTTTTCAACTGACCTTCATAGCTGTCATACGCAAAGGTATATAAACTAATTAGTTATGTTTCCAAATTTGGGCAAGTTATGCAATGTGATTGACAACCCGTTCCTTGTTCAGTTATCTAGAATGTAGTTCATGAGTATGGTAAATCTAGTATTTACTAACTGTACTTATTGTTTGATATACCAATATAACACATACCAAGTTCAAATTTATCAGGATTGATATCGATTCCTATGATTCTCGATGCTCCAGAGTATTTACAACCAAACGCGCAAGCGAGACCCACACCGCCAAGACCCCAAATAGCACAACTGGAACCTTGTTTGACTTTTGCTGTGTTAACAGCTGCCCCAAAGCCTGTCGCTATTCCACAACCCAGTAGGCATGCTCTGTTGAATGGTATCTTCTCACTTATCTAGAAAATGTTTAAAAGCTTTATGTACTCTCTAAGTGTGGTCCCAATGTTAATGAGATGGATGATAATTAAATATCTAATTAATACAGTTGTGTTAGTGGTTATAATCACAAACAGAATTAACATTCTTGTACACCACTATAGAAAAATTATTCCAATTACCGCTTTCAAGTTTCACAGCTTATCATCAGATTTTTAAACATCCTTTCTTGCTATTAGTAACTGGCACAGGTGACTGAACATGTTAAGTATAGATAAATATAGGCAAGATAAGCAATTTTGTGTGTACATAAGAAAAGTATAAACAGTTTTATACTAAAATGTGCTTTGTTTCTGACACAAACACACTCACATTTTTAATTCAACTAAATAATGGTAACAATGATGGTGATGGTGGTGATGATAACCACTAATCGTATTCCTGTTATTATTAGTAATATTAATGTTTTAGTGGATGGTTAGTGAGGATCGGTCAATAATACAAATTTTAGCTATTTTGCGTCGATGTTTCGACAATATTTATTGTCATCTTCAGGACCTGTGTATGAAATACAATAGAAATATCAAACATAACGAAACAATTAAATATTTGGGTGAACGTGTTGGTGATGTGAGTGTGTGCGTGCGTATGTATGTATCACTTTATATGTGAAGACTTATGATAGTTTGTTTACATCTTCAAATTATGTTTAAGAAAACGAGCAAATTATAGTATGAGAGAACTTAATTTATACAGTATTACAATTTAAATTACTAAATGTAATGTTATTTTAATTAATTAAACAAACAGTAATCAACAATTGGATATTAGATTGGTACATAAATTGTTTATACCTACAACAGACAACATATAGCAAAGTAATATATTACCTATAACTAAAACAGATTAGGGGATGTTCACTACATAATTATTAAAAGTTATTTTTACCATGTTTCACTCCCTACTGGTGTTAACAAACAATCATAATTTAGAAACATACAATTTACACAATACTGTAAAACATTACGACTTAACTAAATATCACTATAATATTGACGACTCGGAACACTAAGTTTTTTATAAGTAAAAACGTAAAGTTTTACCTTACAGCCTAAACCGGCTTTCACCTATAGAAGGCTTCATCAGAGGCTGTCGTTAGTAGCGCTGCTCGTCTTGTTGTTGGCGAGGAGATAGTGTTTCGAAAGATTGAAGCTGTGTGTGTGTGGTGAGATGTGTTCGAATAATGCGTGCGATTTGAATTGTGTCTGTTCGTTTAGGATGTCGTTTTTATTTGTTTTTGTGTGTTTGTATATTTCTAATTGTTCTAGAGTGTCTAGTTTTCGGCCTTTTGTGTGTACGTGTAGTATGTTCATGTTATTGTCGATGTTTTTATATGTGTGGTTTGCTTCAATGAGGTGGTTTGCGAAGGTAGATTCTGTAGTGGTGTGGAGTGCTTTTGTGTGTTCAATGTATCTCTGTTTGAAGCTACGTCCTGTCTGGCCTATGTAGAATTTACTGCAATTTGAACAATTTAGTTTATATACACCGGGTAGATCGAATTTGTTTTGTGCTTTGGGCATGCGTTTTGATAGTGTGTGTTCTGTTTTGTTAGTGGTTTTGTAAGCGATTCTGTATCCTGCTTTTTTGAATTTGTGGGCAATTTTTTCTGTTTGTTTGTTGATGTATGTTAGTGTTATGAATTTGTTGTTTTCTGTCTTTGTCTGTTGTTTGTTTTGTGTAGGAGTTTACTGACTATTGTTCTGTCATAACCGTTAGATTCTGCTAGATATTTTATCGTGTTTAGTTCGTCTTTGTAGTCTATTTCATCTAAGGGGATGTTGTTAAGTCTATGTATCATGGTTCTAAAAGCAGCTAGTTTGTGTTGTATTGGGTGATTGGAGGTGTTGTGTATTAGTGTGTCAGTTGTAGTTGGTTTTCTGTATATACTGAATTTGTGCCTGTGTTCTAGTTTTGTGATGGAGAGGTCTAAGAAGTTTATGGTATTGTTGTGTTCGTATTCGGCAGTGAAGGTTATGTTTTTATGTATTTTGTTTATGTGCGTTAGTAACTGTTCACATTGTCTTTTGTTTCCCCTGTATAGTATTAGAATGTCATCAACGTATCTGTGCCAATATAGTATTTTATGTGAGTGTCTGTCATTGTTTGTGAGTATTTTTGTTTTTTCTAAGTGTTGGAGGAAGACTTCTGCTAGAATGCTGGATATGGGGGAGCCCATGGGTAGGCCATCGTTCTGTGTGTAGTATTTATTGTTATAAGTAAAGTAGTTTTATCTAAATCCAAGAATTACGACTTAAATTAGATAGTTGACAAAGGTTACAAACAAAAGTTTCTGGTAAATTTTACTAACAGGTAAACTTGGATAATAATTGTAATCATATTATAAAATATAGTCAAGAGTACTATAGAATAATGTAATTTATGTATGTGTCACAATCACCCTTCTCTCTCACCCATTCGCCCCTGCCAGTCTTTCTCACAGCCTCTCGCTGTAACCTGAAATCGATCTATCACTCACTATCACCCCACTCTCTGTCTCTCTTCTACATCACACTCACTGTCTCTCTTCTTCCCTCTCTCACTCTTCCACCCTTCGCTCTCTCTCTCTCTCTCTCTCTCTCTCTCTCTCTCTCTCTCTCTCTCTCTCTCTCTCTCTCTCTCTCTCTCTCTCTCTCTCTCTCTCTCTCTAGTGGAGTAGTGTTATGTTTTTTGTGTCCACAACATACAAAAAGGTAAAAAAATGGATTTGTTAGAAATTTTAGAAATTAAAAAAGCAATAAAAAATAACAAAAATTTAACCAATGAACAGACTGAATTTTGTGTATCCCCTTTATTAAAATCTGTTATTTAGTTTAGTTTATTTTATATTATTTTGAATGTTCATCATTATTTTAAATTTTGCATTCAGTTTATATTTAGTTCAGTTAGTTTTATATTTTACATTCAGATTATATTTAGTTTAGTTAATTTTATATTTTGCATTCATGATTCTATTTAGTTTTTAAAGACACCTGACCTTCCCTTGTCCCTTGCACACCCCCCTTCGCCATCTCAACACAGATGTTCCAGATACGCCCTAAACAGATGTTCACCACCTACACTCCACTCACATCCTGTGTATAGTAATTTTCATTCATTCACCTCTTTGACAATGGCTTAGTTAGTCGAAACAACTGTCAGAGTTAATTAAAAAATTTGTGAAACCTACCAAGTGTTTTTATATATTTTACAAAACCTTTGTATTAATATGTTTTACCAAGTGCCCAACGAGTCATCAATTAATATCGTGAAAATAAAATGGATACCAGTCAGATGATTGAAGCATTCCAAGTAATGTTACTGCAGATCAAAATGCAGACGGCAAAAAGAAGAATTTAGTGATCTGTGCGACAGTCTCACTGTACCATACGATGATCAGTAAGACCATCGTAACAGTGGGTCAGAAGTGGGACAGAACCGTTAACAGTGAAAACAGAGGACACTTCATAGAAGAGTGATGGTAGTGGTAGTTGATAAAAATAAAATGGAGACCAGTCAGATGATTGAAGCATTCCAAGTAATGTTACTGCAGATCAAAACACAGACGGCAAAAAGAAGAATTTAGTCATCTGTGCGACAGTCTCACTGTACCATACGATGATCAGTAAGACCGTTGTAACAATAAATAAAAAAGCTTTGTTCCTGTCCAATGAGATGAGCAGAATGAGATGTGGAGTTGCAATTTAGTATACATAGTAACCATATTATTTTTTATAAATAGTAAATAAAACAAAATCTTATTTGAAAAGTTTCAAAATGGGTATTATTGAATTTTGTATTTTTAATTCTAAAAAAATGTCTTATTAGATAAAAACTTATAATTTTTGTCCATAATCCAATGATAATTATCCATATTCCTAGTTCTACGTACTTCATTTGTAACTGAAGCTGATGTATGTACCAATACTTAGTTGTGTTGAAAATGTTTGTACGGAAAGTAAAATGCAATACGATGCCTTGTGGAAGTGAGGACACTAACACAGTTACTGGAACACTTGGTGAGAAATAGAAAGCATAGCCTACTGTGTTAACATTAACTAATTACAGTTCTGTGTGGAATTCAGCTAAAAAAAAAAACATATTAAATTTCTCTTATAAGAAAACACTGACCAGCTTTTTTTTTCATGCAGTTATTTTATTGCCTGTTTTCTTAGGAAAGAGTCTTAATAACTCCATTAATTTATGTTCAAATTCCACAAAAAAAACGTATTGTTTGATTAAAAAAGTAAGGTATATTTTTTTTTATGTAATCAATTATATTTTGTTATAAGTGCTGATGTTTGTGAAATGTATAATTAAAACTTTAAATGAGCCACCATTTTGAGAATGTTTAAGATAACATTTAGGTTTGGTTTGTTCTTATTAGAAATAGTACACTTTCTGTGTACACGAAGTATTGACTCTACGTCTCATTCCGTTCAGCTGTAGTTATTTTTTCTTTATAAAAACACATAACAACATGCAGACAGAAAATGTAGCATTTTCAATATATATATGTTTATTGGACATTTTTGCCAAAATTTAAGGAGAACAATAATTTTCCAAAGTTTGGCACCATCCTTTAGAAACACCCTGCACATATATGATACTTTCTTTCTTTAAAACCTCTAGGCAATGGGTGATTTCTTATGGGGTTAATCTTCTATTCAGGCTGTTCCATCATGATGTTTTTGTTGCTTGACATTTTGATCCCTAGAATCTAGGATCATCCTCAGAAACTGTGAGTGGCGGTTAAAAGACCTTGTTGAAAGTCCTAACAACAACACTGTTGGTTGTTGGGTCTTTCAACTGCCACTGTTAGCTTCCGAGGATGACCCCAGACTCCGGGGATTGAGAGATATCACGATGAAAGCATCCAAATAGAGGATTTACCTCCAATACTTTCTTTGTCAACCATAAGGTGTAAGGTTAATTAAAATATTATATTAATAAAAACTGTTGCAGTTCAGAAACTACTCGTAGTCCATATACAGCATAGTTAAGTCACAATTATAAAACCATTAGTTTTAAAGTAACAAAAGTATTTGTTACGTTCAGCCAAAACTACATAATACAAATAAAACCTATGCTGGATTCAAAATTTGAATGAGAATTTAAGAATTTACTTAAAAAAGGAAAAACTGATTTTTATAAAGTAACTTTTGTCACAAAAAACTAATCTGTGGTGATTGTATAAATGAAAATTATTTCATATGATGTAATTCGTTCATTAATATGTACTGAAATTGTGTAGTCTTAAAATCAAGTGGATTTTGTTGTGAAATGTATTTTATTTTTGCAATACACTCAATAAATTGGATCCCCGCTAAATAAATTATTTATTTTGTAAAAAGTGAAAGACTGAAAAATATATGTCCAATACCAATATGAATGTAACACATACGATGCTAAGGTGAGGAGTTACATAACATATTTACTTTAGAAAGTGCAATCTCAGGCACAACAGTGTATTCGCTGAAGGTAGAGCAACAGAAGTAGTGCGAGATCTTTTGTCCCTTACACGTGAACCTCTTTGTACCGTCTCTCATTGAACCTGTAAGCTGTCAGCCAACATATTAATACTATGAACACCGTATCTACTGTAAACTTATTATAATTACTAGAGTACAGGATTACAGAGTATCACATATAAGTCTAAGATATTATCTACAATGTACACACTCCATATATATACAAATAATTTGTTAACACTTGAACTCTTAAGTAGGGACCAAGTGTGCAAGCCAGTCGCATGTTAATTAAATGGAATTTTGCTTGGCAGTTTGGTACTTTTATTTCAAAAACTATCTAAGGCAGTGGTTTACAAAGTGGGGTCCACAGACACTTTCAATAAAAATTAGAATATACCGTAATTTTCTCTGATTTTTATGTTCTAAAATCTAAATTTTAGAATCTTAAACAAGTAGTAGAAGATTTCAGTATTTTTTTTTTGAGGGCGGATTCAAACTAACTGTAATTGTAAAAGTAATTCCAAACTAAAGGCTTTATGCTCTAAAATCTAAATTTTAGAATCTTAAACAAGTAGTAGAAGATCCAGTATTTTTTTAAGGGCGGATTCAAGCTAACTGTAATTGTAAAAGTAATTTCAAACTAAAGGCTTTATGCTCTAAAATAGAAGATTCCAGTATTTTTTTGAGGAGGGGTTCAAACTAACTAATTGTAAAAGTAATTTCAAACTAATGGCTTTAATAATGTCTTTAAATCATGTCGTGTAGCAGATCTGTTTGTCAGCTGAACTGACTAGACCTTTCTCTTACACTACAAAAAGAAGATTCATTGCCAGAACTTCAACTGACAGTTCATTAAAATTACAAGTGTTTAACTGTGTTTTCCTCTACTTATTTGTGTGAAACCGCAGTCTCCCTCCTCATGTACTTGAAGTCAAAGTTCAGAAATAGACTTAATGTTAAGATTGACTTAATATTGAAATTATCAGACATTAAACCCAATATTGCAGAGCTAATTGTTCAAAAGCAGCTTCATAGTTCACATTAAACTATGTTTAATAACGTTAGTATTATAATTTTGCAAGTTAAGAGAATTTTAATTTTAATACATTTTAATTAAAATATAAGAGTTTATATCATATTTACTGTTTGTTTTATTTCAGAACTCACACGGAGTCTGTGAATTTTTAAATTATTTGTTGGGGGGGGGGTCTGCGCGGACTGAAAAGTTTGGAAACCACTGATCTAAGGTATACCAGATGAGCCAAAAATAGATGTACAGTAATGCAGTAATTTTTTTTCTCTTCTTTATAGGTATGTGAATGATGCCAGTAAAAAACAAGGAAGTGGATTTTGAAGCAATATTGGGAAAACTGGAAGTGTCCTTCTTATGTGGTTAGCATTTAATACCCCCCCCCCTCCAACACAGCTGACAATTTATCATATCACAGACAAATCTGATGCAATGGGTTCAGTGTCTAATACACCTAAATCTGGATGTTGTAGGACATTCGTGACAGAAGGGAAGGTAATGAGAGTCTCTATGACATTTGTTAACAGTCCAAATAAGTCTACACACAGGTTCAGGAAGTATCCTTAGCAAGAATGTTATTGCAACACTTAATACATTACATAAACTTAATTTAAAGTTGTACCTACCAAGACTACTACATGCTCTTCTGAATGACAACCCAGACCAATGGTTGCAGTTCTGTGAAGTCTTGCTTAACTAAATCAAAAAGTATTTCAGATAGGTTGGAAGGATGCTGTAATGCTGATGGAGGACGTTTCAAGTACCTTCTAGTACTGAGTTGGATTAAAGAATGAACTAATATTCTTTTGGAGAAAGAACTCTATCTTTTAACATTTTATGTAACATCTTGTTACATTACTAACTTTGATATAAAAATTGTTGTTGGCAACACTATTTTTTGGTCTTATTCATGGTTGCCCCTTGTTTTCTGTACTCATTTTCATTATAATGCATTAAGTTAATCGGAAATAGGTTGACATTTAGGAATATCCTGTCTCAGTTATCACTGTCTGTTGACCTTGTTTTATGCCACTCAGTCCTCTAAAAGTGTGAATAGTTTATGAAAACAATTTCAAGAAATGGCAACATAAAACATCATGGGATGGAAAGAAATTAACCTGGTATTGGAACTAAAAGTATGCATTATTTCCACAACATACTCACATGTTATACAAAAACATATACACATATATATTGTAACGCTGTAATAGAGGTCGTCCTCATCTTCGTTTAAGCCTCACGTTGGAGTCGTCAATCTGTAACGAGGAGTGATCTGTGCGTACCTGTAAAATGTACACCAGTTTTGTATGTGTAATAATGATGAGTGCATTCGTCTCGCACTGGGGTCGTTACATTAATGTTCGCGCCTAACGATGTCCGTAGCGTTGTGGTAATCACCTGTATAACACGGCAGTAACCTTACCTGTTGCTTATAGGGGTGTGTTAATCCCGGGTGGCGCCAAGTCGTTTTATAAAACAACTAAAATTATTGTCTGAAGAGTTATCAGCGGTGACGGTCCGGGCATTCAAATAATTCCCGCTCGCACAGCCGTCTAAATTGTCGCTGCTGCTGCGCAAATGACAACTTGTTCGCTTCTCGTCGAATCTATTCTTAACTAAACACTAGTAACATATAAAGCACTCCCTATAAAATAATAACGACGGTTACTCCCTGTAATAGTTATTTTTAATAGGTGATAATTAAAATATTCACATTGACAATTATATAATGATAAATTTGCACCGACTGATTACATTAGACTCTTGCCTCTGGGCTTGACGAAGCGATCAAGGAAACATTCAGCTTTTGCATTGCTGTGTACGTTGAAGTATTACAATTATTTTCTGTTTCCCAAATCGTGGATTCTTGTGACTATGAGCTAAAGAATTCCTATGGTTACAATAAAAAGATATTACCTTATTCTACGTGTACATAAATAATAATGTGTGATGTTACAATCTGTTCTGTGGTGTCGTAAATGTGTTTTGTAAGTTCGTGTTTAACTAATAGGTTATATTTAACGTTAGCAAGTTTCTATCAAGTGTTATTTTACTTAAATAATCTATGAAAGAGAAATATTTGTTTATAGTGAGATTAATTTACCTTTAGTAAAATTTAGAGTGATTAGGGTTTTGGAAAATAAGTAATTTAATTGTACTTAACACCTCAGCATGACTCGGTGTCTTCGTTCGTTTAATCGGGTAGGATTTGGCTGCAATAAGTTCGGTTTTCATGAATTTTGGGGCTTCAATGGGTTGGGCGTCTTTTTTATAATGCATCTGGATGTTCTTTTCGGGTAATTTTCCGTTTATTTTGCCTTGGATCTCGAGTTGACTGCTATAAATGGTCGTCTGCTTCTTAGGCTGTCATGGTTAGGAACTTTAATTACTTTTTTACATTATTTTCACAGAAAAACGTTCTTCCCAATATTGGCTTCTGTATTCTCTTAATGACGCTTCGCTTCTAACGGCATTCAACGGTAATTCCGTCTTCAACTGCCGTTTCCATGGCAACTGCATGATTTTGATTGGTTGATTTTGAGATGATGTATTGTTATCAAAATTCGAATTCTTCGTATATCTTCTTATTTCTGTTATTCCTCTATCTTCCTTCCTGGTTATTAAATATTGTCACTATAGTATTTATTTCCTTTCATAGATTATTTTGATACCCCACAAGTTTGGGTAATTGTAGATTTTATGTTTTTACAATTATGTTAATGCTTGTTAATTACATTTCTTTTTGTATACAAATGCTTATTATAATATTTTGTTTTACAAATGATTTACAATTTATTCTTGGTGAATCCTTCACCTCAGATTTGCTAATTTCTTTGTTAATTTGTTATAATTTTTGGTTGTTTGGTTCTGACAGTTATGTCCTTTCATAGGCCTGAGTAGCCATTATGGTATTTGACTTATTTCATTTAAATCACATTTTGTTTCAGCCTAATGGGCTTTACTTTGTTATTATGATTGGTTGTGTTGTATTTGAGTCTGTTGGTGTTTTGATTACATGTCAGTATTGCTTTCTCTATCTTAATATTTAAAACATAACAATTAGGTTTATGGACTGCAAGTTTCTTTCAGCCATATCCTATTCATAACATTAACATGAACAATTCTTTATAAGTTATTAGAGTTATTATTTTGAGTGAGAAATATCATCACTTCCTTCCAACTTATTATTATTTGCTAATTTTTTGTTTACAATACATATTATTTTTATTGTGATAAACAACATCACTTTTATGAAATTTATAACAGTCCTTTATAACATGGGTGTCTTTGTTCTGTCTCTAATTTCTTAATTTTTAAACAATCTTTACATTCTCTCCATGTCAACACCTTCAATTTATTCTTTCCTGGGATCCTCCCTTTTAATTACTATCGGTTATAATTAAACTTACATCTATTAAACATCTTTTCTTAAAATAATAATGTCATCATCACTTTCCAGTGTTCAGTATATCTTATTCTATAATTCATACTTAATACTATTTTTCATCATATATTTATTCACTGTTATTTTTCCACTTTTAAACCTTTAGTGTTTTTCACAGATTTATTAAGTGTCTATTTTCTTTATTATTCACTATTTCTTATAATAGCTATATTCTAAATCTTACACTATTCCCATTTATACCTCACCTTCACTTTTAAATTATCTATAGTTAATTATAATTTAACTAGCGTACCTTATCACTTCACTTTGGGGTTTTTACACATACACTATCGCACTGTATCACTGTTTATACTATGTGTTTTTTAGTGGGTAATCCCTATACTTATTTCTCTTTCATTACAATATATCCTTAATACTATTAACAATTTTATATTCTTATAATACTATTTTTACATCTAATTCTCATTTGGGTTTTAGGTTGCTTTTTTTGATCATCTTAATCCTTAACCTTTTTTAATAGGGTTTCTTCCCTAGATCATTTTGTCCATTAATGGGTAATAACAGTTACTTTTTCCTTTCTCATAGGATAATTATTGGTTGGGTTCCAATATTATTCTTGAGTGCTTTATTTCTCCTTCTCCTATGCTTTATTACTTGTTTGTGTATCATTATTGGTTTTCACTTCTATCTATTTCCCTCCTTCTTCATTTTCATTATTTGATTAATACTTTGGTTTTTCCATCCTCTTCTTTGGGTACATTTCGACGTGTTATTTTGGGTCGTTTAATTCCATGAACTTGTTTCATTTTTGTTTGGGTTTTGGATTTTTTCCTCTCTTCCTTTGGTTTGGGTTACATTCTTGTTTATTCTTTGTGGCTCCCTTCTTCATTTGTTTTCTGTTGTTGGGTCAATCACTTTCTTCTCTTCTTTGGTTGGATTCTCGTTTGTTTTTTGTGTTGTTCCCTTCTTCATTTGTTTTCTGTTGTTGGGTCCAATCACTTGGGTTAGGTCAAAGTCGTCGTTTGTCGAGTCATATTCTTTATATTTTATTTAAATTAATCATTCTTATTTAACATGAAGTATTATTTTAGATTTAATATTGTTTTGTTCATCCCTGGTATTGGGTTGGCTTATTTGTGTTGTAACAATATTTATGTACATAAATATTTCTGTACTAATAACATACTCGCACACAGTGACAACAAATACACACCATGTATTTAGTTTTCTTCAAATAACCCTTATCAGGACAACACACATCGTTCACACTTATCATACACATAAATTCCAAAATAAAAGATAATTAGAATTATCTGTTGTCGTTACACATGAGCGATGTACCAAAGCATTTACTGTTTACTGTTTTGATTTCAGTTAGGTTACATAAATAGAAAGAAAAAATATTTCATAGAAGACTGACATTAATTTATGTTTATTTCTGTAACTATTTTATGGTAGTAAATTATTTTTTTGTCATACAATGTATGTTTATAGTAAACAGTTTCTAAGAAATGTAAATACATTATTATTATAATCTGTACCTTTTTACAGTATTCAACATCAGATGGAATATTTTTCTTACTGCATTATATTCTTTGCTTCAGGGCACATAAACATGAACATGAGAACAAAGGTAGCCACACACAGATG
Source organism: Magicicada septendecula (assembly GCA_034769895.1). Classification (NCBI taxonomy): domain Eukaryota; kingdom Metazoa; phylum Arthropoda; class Insecta; order Hemiptera; family Cicadidae; genus Magicicada; species Magicicada septendecula. Next base: position 47,485,363 of record CM068375.1, read on the forward strand.
ATCTCAGTTTTGTTTTTAATTTTTGCATTTTTATTATTTGATAAACTTATTGTGAAGGATCTTTGTTTTATAAGCATGAGGATGGCACTACAAGTCTGGAAATGTTTCGTCTACAAAAATAGAAGTTCCAATAGGATTTAATGCGTACTACTTGACAAAGTTAACACAGAATGCGGAAAAATGTGAACTACGGGAGTTTAGAGACAAATGCACAAGTGCGTCTCACACTACCGAGCAGTCTACAGTCATACTCAAAAGTCTGTCATTTTAATGTGTTTCCCAGTTGTGAATATCAAGCGCCGATTTGTATTACAAGTATAAGCTAATATTTGTGAGTGTTCGTGTTACAAATTATGATATTTGAAGTGATGTAGAATAACAAAAGACAAAGTTTAAGTATTTTAATGTTCTTACTGTAATTTTCGAACGGGTAAATTTACAAGTCACATATGAGTTTTACTTTGACTGTACAAACTTCAAACAGCATAGGGAAATGTACTGTATCCCCACTCAACTCGCAGTTCCAGTGGTGCTACGCTTCCAAATTTAATGTTAACGTAGCCATGTAGTACACATTCATACAAGTTATGAATAGACTTACTGATTAATCATTAATGCAATCTGGGCACCAATAATAACAACAATATATAGATGAAGATAGGATGTAGAAGTGATGATAGCTATAGGCAACTGTGTGTGTGTGTGTGTGTGTGTGTGTGTGTGTGTGTGTGTGTGTGTGTGTGTGTGTGTGTGTGTGTGTGTGTGTGTGTGTGTGTGTGTGTGTGTGTGAGAGAGAGAGAGAGAGAGAGAGTGTGTGTGTGTGTGTGTGTGTGTGTGTGTGTGTGTGTGTGTGTGTGTGTGTGTGTGTGTGTGTGTGTGTGTGTGTGTGTGTGTGTGTGTGTGTGTGTGTGTGTGTGTGTGTGTGTGTGTGTGTGTGTGTGTGTGTGTGTGTGTGTGTGTGTGTGTGTGTGTGTGTGTGTGTGTGTGTGTGTGTGTGTGTGTGTGTGTGTGTGTGTGTGTGTGTGTGTGTGTGTGTGTGTGTGAAGGGGAGATCTTTGATTTTAAATGGGAAGTTGTTCTAGACATGTTCTTCTGCACTCTTGAGTTTAAGGTATACTGTCTGTTCCTCAACTTAAAAGATATCATAAATATCTTTTACTAGTGATATTGTTAAATCTACAAATAAAGTAAAATTTGACAATTACCGTAGGCTGATCCCTATATTCTATGCACAGGTTAGTTTCTGGAGACTTGCAAAACACACACTTGTTGCACTGCGGTATGTACAACGGTATCACATGGTCACCTGAACAAACAAGAACATGATACATCATATATTATGTTTTGGTTAATTGAAAACCTCTATATGATGTGTATGTTCTTTATTTATGAAGTTTAAGACAATCTGTATATATTTTTTAAATAAAAATGTTTTAAATAATGTTGAATGAAGCCTATAGAACAGTAATATACGTATAAACAGTAACAGTCTTTATAATATAGTAACATAATTATGCTTTAATTATACAAACCAAACAAGAACATTAAGTTCTCAATTTTAACTCAACCATTTATCATCTATTTATCTATCCTATCTATTTGTGGATGTCTCGTATATTGTTTTTCAAATTTATCTCCTTAAAAAATAGGAAGAGACATAAATCTGAGGGTCAAAATTTTGATTTAAAAATGACAAAATCTACCTAGGGTGTTAAATTAAAGAGAGTTTTTAGATTAGTTGCAACTTAAAAAAACTTATTAATTTTGTTCAGTCTCCAATTGCATGTAACTAAACTAATTACTTTTACTTGGTTTTTTATACAATTCGTTTTATGGATAGATCCTCATCATCAGGTTGTAAAATTAATTCCAGTAAAGTTTGTAAATAAAATAAAATTAATTATCACCACAATTAAAAATATGAATTAAATATATTCAAGACAAATCACAGTAGAGTTTGGTGTGCACCATCCCATTGGTTGGGTTGGTCAGTGGCAACAAGGAAAAAACTGAAGAGTAATAACCAGTAACTTTTTAATGTAACGAGAGAGTTGAAACAGGGCAATGGGCTGGCACCAACCCTGTTCAACCTAGCACTTGAATATTTGATCAGGAAATTGTCAATTGATGGTAATGCAACATTAGAAAATAAAATGCTCCAGATCATGGGATATGCAGATGATATTAATATTATGGCAAGATCCCAAGGAAGATCAAAAGAGACCTTCCAGGAACTCAAAGGTGAAGCACAAGAGATAGGATTACAGGTGAATACAGAAAAAACAAATGTTATGATTACCACTCGAAGGAAAACAGGAAACCTGAACAGTTTTAAATCAAACCAGTAAACCTGGAAATACTGGAATTACTCTTATCAGCTTTGGTTAAAACGAGGTTATTAGTCGTTAGTTTGTGTTTTATGTTATTAATGGTGTTATTTTGTTTATTTTTATTTTTAGTATGACAATTTTGGTTATTATATTTTTTGATATATTTTATTATTTTCATTGAGGCTTCTGTTATTATGATGTTATTTTATTATTATGATAAGAGTAATAGTACAATAATAATGTATCAGAAAGATTTAAACATAAAACAGAAGAATTTATAGTTAATAATAATTGCATAACATTAAATAAAGACCCCACAAATAAATATCAAACACAAATAACAAATATACTAAAAAATAGTAACCAAATCATAAATCCTAAAGAGTCCTTTAAATATAAAATGGATAATCCCTGTGCACCAAAATTAAATTCTTTAATAAAATTACACAAAATCAATAAACCTATCAGACCTTTAATAAACGCTAGGACCACACCAAATTATAAAATATCAAAATTACTAACACAAATATTAAAACATAAAATTGATTTTCCAGCAAAATACAATATAAAAAATAGTATCGAACTCACGGAACAACTAAAAAACATAGAAGTAAACAGAAATACAAAATTATATTCATTCGACATATCAAACATGTATACAAACATTACCATTGAAGAAACTATAAATATTATAATAAATGATCTGTAAACAAATAACGAAAGTAACACATACATTAAACAGTGAACTAATAGTTTAAAAATAATTTTAAATCAAAATTATTTTCAATACAACAACAAATTGTACTATCAAACAGATGGCCTTGCTATGGGAGCCCCAACCTTCGCTATCATATCAGAAATCTTCCTACAAAAACTCGACGAACAAATAATAAATATAATAAAATTAAACAACCCATTACGATGTTATTTTAGATACGTTGATGACACTCTGTACATTTCCCAAAACAATGGTATAAATATAAATAAAATATTCAGCTCCATAAATAATTTACATTCCAAAATAAAATTCACATTAAAAGAAGAATCTAATAATAAATTAAATTATTTAGACTTAACAATAAAGAAAAATTAAACAAATTTTGAATACTCAATATACAGGAAACTTTCTCAAACTGATTTAGTAATACCAAATACTTCTAATCATCCTCCCCAACACAAAATGGCCGTATTTAATTCCATGATTTACCGAATGCTTAGGATCCCATTAAATAACACAGAAAGAAGCAAAGAAAGAAATATTATCCAACAAATAGCAGTTAAAAATGGATACAAAATAAAAACTATTAATAAATTAGAAAATAAAATTAAACATAAAATCACTAATAAAATTCCCAAGAACACTACATTTAAAAATTCACCTATTAATAACAATATAAAATATACAACCTTCACTTATTACGGAAATATAACTCAAAAATTAAATAAAATATTTAAAGATACTAATTTTAAAATATCTTAAATAATACAGATAATATAATTTTTAATAAAATAAAACCTAAAACTAAATCCAATACTCACAATAAAAATGGAATATATAAAATAGAATGTCCAGATTGCAATAAATTCTGTGTGGGCCAGACAAAAAAAAACTACTAGATAGATTCCTTCAGCACCGCAATGCATATTTAAAACCAAATATTTATAAATCTAATTTAGCCACACATTGTCTAAATAATAACCACCAATTTCCAAACATTGAAAATATAAAATTAATTAAAAACATACAAAAAGGTCAAAAAATTAATATTTGGGAAAACCTTAACATTTACACACACAATAACAATAATTTATCAATTAAAGAACAAACCAAAATAAAAACAAAACAAGACGATCTATTTAAAATTATAAATTTACTAAAAAATAAAAATGAATAAAATATAAACAACACAATTTCAAATATAACCGAGAAAACAGCTGCTGAAGAAAATAAACATTAACACAGTCGTTAACTAATCGACCTAAATCGATTATCAGTTATTTTACATTAAAATCGATACAAATTCGATTTTTCGTTAATTTTATATTAATAGAATTATTTCGATTGTTATTAATTTACTTAGAAACCTCTGATGATACTGATATTTTTCAGTGAAACGTGTGTCAGGTGTTAAAAAGAATATACGAATTATACTACTTGCAGAAGAAAGAAATTGAATAACATCACAAATTTATATAATTACTGCAAGAAACGTCGAGTTACTTATATAGAATATGTGTGTGTGTGTGTGTGTGTGTGTGTGTGTGTGTGTGTGTGTGTGTGTGTGTGTGTGTGTGTGTGTGTGTGTGTGTGTGTGTGTGTGTGTGTGTACACTGTTATGTCAGACCTATAAATACTGGTGGTTGTGCAACCTTACAACCTTAACACCAGCCGCCACTGGTTGACAACTATATTCAAGACAAGGAATATTCACTGTCAGTCCAAGGTTATGTTATATAAAGTTATGATTAGATCAGTGATAACATATGACAGCGAGACTTGGATTCTGAATAAATGAGACGCTAACATAGTCAATACCTTTAAAAAGGAGAATTTTGAGGAGAATACATGCACCAACCCAAGTCAATGGGATATGGAGAATACATCACAATGAGGAACTATATTAGCTATGTAGAGACAATTATCTGGCCACCACCATCCGATTGCACATAGATTGAAATGGACAGGACACATCATTAGCATGGAAGGCAACCGAATACCTAGGAAGGTACTAGTTAATCAAATCAAGGGTAGAAAGCTTGTTGGAAGACCCAAGCATCGCTGGATTGATGCAGTGGCAAGGGATCCTGATACTTTACTCAAAATAAAACAATGGACATCAATCACCAAGGACAGGGAACAATGGAGGCAAATGATTATGAAGGCTAAGGTTCGACTCCGAAAGTGATGCTATAGAAGAAGAAAAACCAATAATGCAAGATAAGTGGATAGAAATTTTTCATATTTTGAAGTCCACCATTACCAGCAAGAATATTTTAACTTAGCTACTTTTCACTTTGCTTGTCAGGTCTGCTCCAACAAAAGGAATGTTTTCTATTATGAGACACACTTGATTAGCAGACAGAAAGAAGATTAGAAGTATCATCTGTTTGGTATTTATTAAATACGTAAATCCATAGTTGAAATACATTCAAATACATTCCATTTACCCTGTATAAAAATGGATAAATTGTTTTTTAACAGTCATATCTCCCAAGAAGTATAATCCTAAATAAGAACATGTAGGGTTACAAGATGAAGAAAAACTCTCAGAACCAGAACCTAGTACACATTCAGTGTTATAATTTATAACTAAAGATGCATTAATAGTTTGAATTTGTATTTTATGAACACATGTACTCATTACTAATAAACAGTTTGTTTAATAAAAAAAAATGGGTTGGAAATTAACTTTTTTTTTAATATTTGTATTATCTGTAGGATACTCTACACGATAACTCCTTCCCTCATTAACCACTTTCTAAATTTGAGTCAGAAATTTCCTCACAAATCTTATGGTAATCCTGTGTATCTGGACAATACAGAAACATATAATACAAGCTTACATGTATAATGAATGATAATATATATGGAATAATATAATTACATCATGTAAACAGAAGTATATTGATACGTGTGTAAAAGTGATGACTATCCTTTACACACATCCTAATATGTTCACACACATTCTTATATAAACACTCAATACCTGTGTGAGCTTGTTATTTATGTATTACTTGATTGCAGATTCTCATGTAAAAATAAATTTTTACATAAATTGGGTTTACAAACAGTAAAATTGTTCTAGTCAATGATGAGTCTCTTGGTACTTATCACCGTTTATTAATTCATGGTAACTATTTAAAATAAGGATAAACTCTAGGGTCAAGTAATTATGGACCACCTGAGTATAAAGGTGTGTGTGTGTGTGTGTGTGTGTGTGTGTGTGTGTGTGTGTGTGTGTGTGTGTGTGTGTGTGTGTGTGTGTGTGTGTGTGTGTGTGTGTGTGTGTGTGTGTGTGTGTGTGTGTGTGTGTGTGTGTGTGTGTGTGTGTGTGTGTGTGTGTGTGTGAACTGTCTGTTAGTTTATAAAGTAACAGTGTGACCTGTTACAATGTCAAAAGGTACCATACTAAGGAAAGTTTAAAATCTTCATAATATTGTCACAGATAAAAATAAGCTCAGGACGTATATTAACATTTAACAAAATAACTGACAATGCCATGACAATAGTCAAGCTTGAACAATTACATTGAAGATAATATGGTAGCTAAAAAGATTCCTATACGTTTTAAAAATATGCTATTGTAGTGTATACATTATACTATACAGGGTCACACTGTGTGTACATTAATGGGTTATTTAGAAGACTACAATATCTACAAGCTTACTTCACATGCTCTCACATTTCAGGATGTCCAGATACTGATTTTGAATATAAGATAATGTCTCTATTTGTATTCCACTTCCTTCATCTGTAGTAGTGTCTCTTTCTGATTGATTATTTCAAGCTGTAGACTTTAATATCCAAATATGTTTCAGAATGTACTTAATATAAGAGCTTATTGGTTAAAGAAAGTACTGTATTTCTGTGTGCGTATGTGCACTTTATACATTTATTTTCTCCATGCTCCATTGCACATTGTACAATCAGGGGTCTATATTTATAGAATCTAGATATATCAACAAAAATATCTAGCAGAATCCAACGGATATGACAGAACAATAGTCAATAAACTCCTACACAAAACAAACAACAGACAAAGACAAAAACAACAAATTCATAACACTAACATACATCAACAAACAAACTGAAAAAACAGCCCACAAATTCAAAAAAGCAGGATACAGAATCGCTTACAAAACTACTAACAAAAGAGAACACACACACAAAGCACAAAACAAATTCGATCTACCTGGTGTTTACAAACTAAATTGCTCAGATTGCAATAAATTCTACATAGGCCAGACAGGACGTAGCTTCAAACAAAGATACATTGAACACACAAAAGCACTCCACTCCACTACAGAATCCACCTTTGCAAACCACCTCATTGAAGCAAACCACACATACAAAAACATCGACAATAACATGAAAATTCTACACGTACACACAAAAGGCCGAAAACTAGACACTCTAGAATAATTGGAAATACTCAAACACACGAAAACAAATAAAAAACGACAGCCTAAACAAACAGACACAATTCAAATCACACACATTATTCGAACATATCACACCCCACACACACAACATCGATCTTTCGAAAATCGATTCCATCGCCAACAACAAGACGGACAGTGCTGCCAGCGGCAACCTCTGAAGAAGCTTTTTGAAAAGCGAAAACCGATTCAGGTTATAAGGTAAAACATTTACGTTTTTACCCATAAAAAATTTCTGTTCCGAGTCGGTAGTGAAATAATTATATTTAATTAAGTAACGGACAATTAACAATTATACAAGTAATTAATTAACAAGAAAATCTAGGAATATATTTATCATCACCATATGGAATTCTTGTGTGTGAAAAAACTAGATAGTGCTGCTATCTACATATACATTATGTTGATTTTCATTTTGCCGCAATATCTCAAATACAATATAAACATAAACACTCCGCAACAAAATCAGTTCTCGAGAAACTTTGTACACAAAAGTGCATTTCACGATCATTAATCAGTGTTTTTGAATTCATTTTTTTCTGTAAACAGTAACTATTTCACAATATCATGAACGTGAGTGCATAGTGTAAATATCATGACGATGCTTTATGACCAAAATCAATAGAAATTAAGAATGTGAATAATTTAAAACCTTATTATGTATCATATGTATGATATCTTTAGGCTATGAACAATGAATACTACTACAATAGAAGATTGAGATTATAGGTACCATTAGTAAGCAATAAGTGTGTGTATATTATAAATACGTTACATTATCAGTGGAAGGAAGGAAGGTTATAGTCTTGGTATCCTGGCCTTTGATTACAGAAGATAAGGGATATAAGCTTGGTACTTCTTGGATTGTTGTCCATGTTTGACTTGACAAAAAGGACAAATTCTGCTACAATGCCAGGCACTGTATTTTAGCTGTTCACTGTCCTTTCAGAAATCTGATGGTTCAATTGGGAGTTATCATTACAATTAGTTGAATGAATACAGTGGCTCAATTAATTATCATCTGTGTACAATTAAAAATAATATTTTTTTAAAAGATGAAAAAGTAAAATATAAATGCATGTTTCCAGCTGCAACAGAAATCATCAATACACTTTGTGAACTGTAACAATTGCATTCTTTAACTTAGTTGTATGTTACAAATTTTATTGAATGCTCTTCCCAATTATAATTATTGTATTAGCATTATTACTTCCATATTCCATAAGGAAATGGAAGTATGGTCATGGCAAAAAAAAATCATGTTCGAGATAACGGCTGATTCTGATTGTACTACCCTCAAAAAATGAAGAAAAGTCATTTTTTCAAAAGTGTGTGTGTGTGTGTTTATCTGTGTGTCTGTGTATAGAATTTTTTCTATGACAAACGATAACAGCCGCCAATTCAAACAGAATCAAATAATTTTTTGGAAACAGATCTGAATTGTAGAGTAGGCCTACTCAAGGCCTATTGTTTTTGGTGAAGATCGGTTAAGAAAAAGGGGTAGTTTACCTGCAACATTTTGTGTTTTAACAAAGGTAATTTTTTCTATGAAGAACGATAACTGTCGTAAATTCAAACAGAATCAAATAATTTTTTGCATACATTCCTAAATTGTAAAGAACTCAAGGCCTGTTGATTCTGGTGAAGATGATCGGTTACGGGAAAAGGGTAGTTTACCTGCAACATTTTTTGTTTTAACAAGAGTAAAGTACTTAATTTTGATAAATAAAGTATCCTGATAAGAAGATCATAATAATCCATTGTAGAAACGTAGATCAAATATCTATAAATAAAAAGGTTAGTTGAACGGGGAGGGGGTAATTTTCTATAAATGAAAATTATAGCTGAAGGGGGAGGGGATAATTTTTTATATGTGTACTATGTTATCGGCAACAAAGAAGTAGTTTGTTGTTAGAATTCCTTCCCGGCCTGTTTGGCCGTAGTCCAATGTTTTCTGTAAAACCAGATGTTTCAGCAGTGCCATCGATTTCCATCATCAGTGAAAATCGAGTGCGATAACGTGAGGTGGTATATGTTTTGACCACAGTATTGTGGCTAAGGCTGAAGCAGGAAGTAGAAAGAAGTAGTTTCTATGGAAATATTTCATTTTGAAAATGCTTTTAAATATAAATCTTATAACATGGAAGTCATGTATGGTTCTCCATACCGATATTTATTATTGTTATTATTATTATTATTATTGTATTATCATTATTATTATTATTATTGTACTATAATTAATTAGCTGTATATAATTATTGAACTGAGTTGCAGCTATCCAATGTGTAGCTAATTATGTATCAACATAACACACTATTAGTCTGCAGGAGAATAGAAGATAATATTATTTTAACTTAAGAATTTTTTTACCTTGTATAATCCACTAGGCGATCTCAGTTTTTTACATACAACATGTTTCGGGGACTAAATCCCCATCTTCAGGTACAGTAAAAAATTATTATTCCCCTAATACATAGGGGACAGACAAGCAAGCACAGTCTATAAATACAAGAACATCAAGAGTAAAATATTGAAAATCAACCTCAATATTAAATTTATCAAAAAATGTTTATGACATAACATCACACCAAAATTCGCAATTTTGAATGTTAGAAACAAATCAGCGGCAGCTTATAATGCCAAAATAAAAGCACAAAAGACGTGGCTTAAGGAGGAAATTAAAGCATTATACATAAAGAAAATTCATTTAAATAAATTGTTATACAAAGCTCATTTAATGGTCTTGAACACGTTACACCCAGCTATAGTCAATGAAGTAATTTATCTAATACAAACACAGATTAGAGATAATGCCAAAGTAATTATGTCGAAACACATCAAGAAATTTGATAAACTATACAGTGAGCAACAAAAACAAGATAACATAGAATGTAAACATATATTTTATAAACGTGTAGCCAATCTTACTAACATTGAATTATCAACAGAGGAACAGAATTTATTATCGAAGGGCCTACACTATAATTTACCTGACTTTAGTAAACACGCTTTAACACGGGAAGTCACAAATCCTGAGGCTACAATTAAATGTATTAAGAACCAAGACACTCAGTGTGAAACACGGTCATTAATCAACAATAAGTTGAATCGTTTCCTGAAGTTAAATAGCACACATAACACAGAACATACAAAAGAGTTAAAAATCGCTAAAAATGTCAAACGAAAAATAATAAATAACAACGCAATAATTACAAAAGCAGACAAAGGAAACACAGTGGTTATTATGAAAAATACAGATTATTTATGTAAATGTAACGACTTCATTCAAGATAATAACATAACAATGTTAAATGATGACCCGACTGAAAAACACACTAAAACTATAAATTCAGCTATTAATACATGTGTAAATTTACATGACACACAAACCAAACGGAATGTGAAACAAATCAAACCTAAGGCACCTGAATTTACGGGACTGCCCAAATTAAACAAACAAAACATTCCAATACGACCTTTGATTAACTATACGACTGCCCCTAATTATAAAATAGCCAAAACACTGCAACAAATTATTAAGAACAGCATAAAATTAGAAAATATCCACAATGTAAAAAACACCTTGAATTCATAAATAAAATTAAAGATATAGAGATTACACCTAGTTATAAACTTGTCTCGATGGACATTGTCAATTTATATACAAATATTCCGGTTTTGGAAACATTAAAAATTCTAAAGGTAAATTTAACTACAACAGGTATTCTAAACAAAAAAACAGATAGATGAACTCTATCTTTGTTACAGATTATAGTACAGCAAAATTATTACACTCATGACAACAATTATTTTAACCAAGAGGAAGGTTTGGCTATGGGTTCACCTTTAAGTAGACTTTTGGCCGAAATATATATGAACTATTATGAGAATAAATTTTTATTGTCTGACTATAACCGATTCTATGATAAAATTGTATCTTATACACGGTATGTAGACGACACCTTCATAGTATTTAATGGCACTCATAGACAGGTGGATATGTTTTTTAAATTTATTAACAAAATTAACCACAACATAAAATTTACTATGGAAATAGAAACCAATAATGGCTACCTCGATGTATTGGTGTTAAAAAGAAACAACCATTTCGGTTTTAAAATATACCGAAAACCTACCACAACAGACATAGTTATAAATGCTAAATCGAATCATCCATACACACAAAAAATGGCGGCATTTAATGCACTAGTACATAGACTAATAAGCGTACCAATGAATACGGAGGATTATAAAGAAGAATATAACATAATAAAACACATAGCCTTGAAAAGTGGATATAACACAGAAATTGTGGATAAAATGATACATAAACAATTACGGAAAATAAATGGTGACAATAATAAAGTTAAAAATACAACACAATATGTCTCAGCATTATATACGAACATACTCCCCAACATAATAAAAAATGAATTTAAAAAATTATATATAAATGTTTCATTCAAGACCATAAATAATCTAAAAAATATACTTAAGCCATGAAAACCAATAACTTTGGAGGAATGTTCAGGGGTATATAGAATCCAGTGCAGTGAGTGCGATAAGTTCTATATCGGACAAACGGGGAGGAAATTTATCGAAAGATTTAAAGAACACCTACCAAAAAAGAAACCCCAAACCACCTCATCAAATTACACACTCCACCTCATTAACAAAAACCATAATTACACCGGATTCAAAGAGAACATGGAGCCGATACATGTTTGTAATAAAGGTCATTTCCTGAATGCTTTAGAAGAGTTTGAAATATACAAGGCATCCAAAGTAAATAAAGAGCAGTTACTCAACGATCAGCTATCATTTAAATCCAATAAATTATATGATTCCGCGTTGATGATAAGCAATGAAGCACGAACACAGGCTAGTTGACGATCGGAGGTCGACCGGTGCACCGAGTCGCTTTTAACGTGTTCATATGTTTGTGTTATATGTTAATTTATTCAGTGATTTTTGTGCGTGTGTTTTTATGTATAAACATTTTAATCATTTCGACGACCCCTATGTATAATAATAATAATAATATATATTACCAATTTTCCTTTACATATAATAAAAATTATACAATAAAGGACCTACAGGGGGCATAAATGCCCGTACATAGGTTGGTCCTTAGAATTAATATTTATATACTTAATACTAATTGTGAGTTTTACCTCACCGATCATAGTAATATATTAAAAATAAATTATTTTTCAATTTTAACAAAATTTTAGTTTGTACTATAATACAATTCAATAAATAAATGAAAAAAAAGAGAAAAAAAGGTCCATACATAATAGACTGTTTTTTTGATTATTCAATAACAATGTTCCTAATTTTTTTCTTTGATTTTTTTTTAAGCACTTTTATATTTACACTTAGATTTTTCAGTTCATTAGGTAATTCATTAAAATATTTTATGGCATAATACACATAGCTTCTTTACCCAATACTTAATAGGTGTCGCGGCAATATAATATTTTTATACCGTGTGTTGATTCGATTTTGTAAAAACTCACTTTTTAGATCATTGTATTGATAAACTATAGAATTCACTACAAACACCTGTTTAATATTTAATGGTTTATTCGAATCTTGTTCATTGACTCCTATAATTTTAAGAATACACTTTTGCAGCTGATCCAATGCGTCTAGAGATGATTTATATAGACCCCCCCAGCCTATGATAGCATACCCTGCCACACTATGGAATAGTCCATAGTATATTTGTAGTAGTTGCTTTTTTGATAAAATTTGTTTAAGTCTGTAAAAAACGTAGACTAAGTATTTGGTTTTTTTTTTACAATGTTAGCCACATGTACATCCCACTTCATGTTAAAGTCATATGTTATTCCTAGATATTTACTAGTTTTAACTCTTTTCAATTTTTGACCATTTATCTTAATTTCAAAGTCATGCGGAACAGAATCTCTATAATTTCCAAAGGTGATAAAAACAGACTTGCTTATATTAGGGGAATAATAATTTTTTACTGTACCTGAAGATGGGGATTTAGTCCCCGAAACATGTTGTATGTAAAAAACTGAGATCGCCTAGTGGATTATACAAGGTAAAAAAATTCTTAAGTTAATCATAATAGCGATCTGGAGACTGCAAAAAATGTATAATATTATTTGTTTAAATGAAAAACAATCATAAAGATAAGAACCATATGATAATAATTTGATAATAATTACCTTATTTCAAATCCGTCCTGTGACTTCGTTGCGTTGTTTTGTTGTTACGCATTTCAGAAAATAGAACAATCTATTATCCAAACTCAGTAAAAAGTACAATTATGTACTGTGGGTACTGTACAGTAACATATTGGACACATGTAGGCTTATTGGATATTTATTAAACATACAAAATTGTATACTATAAATTATTACAGTACTGTACAGTAATAAATAAACACTGTAGCTATTTAGCCTTACAATTGATAAAACAAAGAATCGATAAATACACTTACATCAACAAACTTCGATAAACACATTTACAATTGATAAACAAACTGTGTCAATGGAAGTCTCTGTCACTGCATGTGTGAGTCACCGATGACATCCTTTCAACATCAACATGCAACAAAGAAGCAATGGTAACCCTATATCGGGGACTGTCATCTGTGAGTAGGCACTTATAATAAACGAAAAACTCGGAGGTGATCCACACTTTAAAGCTACAACAGGCTGGCTGGAAAAATTCAAATCGAAACATGGTATATGACAGCTAGATATTTCAGGTGAAAAACCCTCTGCTAATTTTTAAAGTGCTGATAATTTTAACAAACAATTTTTGCTTATTATAAAAAAAAGGGTACAACACTGAAAATATCTACAATGCTGATGAGACTGGCCTTAACTGGAAAGCTCTTCCAAAAAAAAAAGGTAGTGTTAAGAAACGAAAAATCCGTTTCTGGGTTCAAAGTTAATAAAGAACGCGTTACAATTATGACGTGGTCCCACAATTTAAAATTGACTGTTATAGGGAAATCTAAGACACCTAGATGTTTCAAAGACGTTAATATGAATAATTTCCTAGTTAATTAGTTACAACAAAAAAACGCTTGGATGAACGTTGAAATTTTTACTAAATGATTTAATAATGTGTTTGTCGCTGTGGTAAAAAAAAGAAAAGCAGAAAATAAATTTAGTGGTCCTGTATTGTTGCTATTGGACAATGCCCCTGCACATCCTTCAGCTGATTCTTTACCTCAACATAAGGATATTGATGTGATGTTTGTTCATCCCACCGAACATGACAAGTATATTGGACCAAAGTGTTATAGAAACATTTAAACGGCTTTACCGCAAAGCTTTTTTGAGGTACCTGTTAGTACTTAGTGAAAATGAAGAAGGATCCAAACAGTTAATAAAAGAATTTAACTTAAAGAAAAGTGCGTATATGATTGCAGATGCCTGGGATAGCATAAAAACTGAAACTCTAAAAGGAGCTTGGGGAAAACTTCTAAATCAAACGTTAAATGAGGAACATAAATCTGATACTGAACATCAAGACACAGATATTGAAATCATGCATCAAATGGTACAGAATACTCCTCAGTTTGAAAACTGTAACAAATAAGAAGTTAATGATTGGCTAAAGGTGGATGAAGCCGATCTCGGTTTTCAGTTATTAACTGATGAAGAGATAGTTGAGTTATTAAATGAACATAATGAAAACAAAACAGATGAAGATGAAGATGGGGAGAATGCTACTAATACAAAACCACCGAAGGCAGCAAAGCTTTTGATACACTTGAGACTGTTCTAAAGTGGGTCGAAACAGAAGATGAGATAGAGTGTATTCAGCTCATGAATCTTAAATGACTTCAGTCTTTAGCAGCGAGAAAACAGGGTATCGATTTGAAACAGACAGTGATAGAACGATTCTCCAAAAAAGTGTAAATCCATGGTACTATATGTTTTGTTTGTTAATTTTTAATTAATTTTATGCTACAGTGTTTGTCATTAAACTCTAATTTTGTTTAAATTAACTTTTGGGTTTTATTAATTACACTCAGTTTTAATTCAATGATTTTTAGCATTAGTAATATTTACAGTACAGTATACAGGTTGCTGTAATTATATAACAGAGTGTTAGAAACGATTTTGTAATAAAAACCTTTGTTTTTGTAAAGAGAAATAATGTTTTCCATTTACAATCTATTATCTGAAATATCAATTATCTGAATTTATGCTACATTCACTTGTTGCACACACCACTAGTCACTGTGACACCGATTAGCGCTTTCGAACGTACCCGTTCATCATCAGATCGTAACTGCCACGATCATAGTGGCAGTTACAATCTGATGATGAATGGGTACGTTCGAAAGCGCTAATCAGTGTCACAATGACTAGTGGTGTGAGCAACAAGTGAGTATAGCATAAATTATTTAACCACTAATAAAATTTGTAGTTTAATTATCTGAATGTTCCCTCGTCCCGAGACGTTTGGATAATCAATGCTCTACTGTATATGGTAATGTACATGTATCCATTATACCTGGTTCCACTTAATACCCACTTTTCATACAGTCTCCTAGAAAATGTTTCAATAAGGTTTTACCATATGTCTAAGTGTACAACACTCATTAACATTGTCTAATTGTTCAGTAATTCTTCAAGATTTGCATTATTCTTCAGTAAATACTTTATAGATTACAAAGGTTTTAAAAGAAACCTTTTATAGATTATAAGAGCATTAGGCCTATAGATTAGATGAAATATTTTGGAATGTCAGAATATAAATACTGAAATTATACTAATTTTTGTTCGTAACACTAAAAAATAATATTCCTTTAATTACATCTGTACATTTAGCTGTAAATATATAAAGTTTATAGTTTTTTAACTAACTTGAAATTTCAACATAAAACTATTCTATTCAATAAGAGAAATTCCTGTGAATTTTACCTGGTACAAATTCCGTGACACCTTCACCGATACTTTCTACGATTCCAACACCTTCATGGCCTAAAATACACGGAAACGTTGCTGGAAGTCCTGTGTCATTCAATGTGTTGATATCCGTGTGGCACATTCCTGTAGACATCATTTTGACCCTGACTTCATACGATTTAGGAGGATCAACTTGAACTGTCTCTATACTGAACGGCTGTTTGGGTCCCCATGCTACTGCTGCCCGACATTCTATAACCTGCTCAACAGTTAGGGCTAATTTGAGATACAGTCAAATTAGATGTGGTGTCTAAGATCCTAAAATATGATTTATTAAGGTATAATAAAGTCAAAAATATTTTATACCCAACTGTGCACTAACAAAGAGAAAGTAAAATATTCCTCAGGCTTTCACGGCCGGTGTCAAATGAATTGTTCATGATATCCGGGCTGTTTGGCCATGTTCCATGGCTTATAACAAAACCAAACGTTTTGGCAGTTCCACTGGCTGCCATCATCAGTGGTATAAAAAATCCTGCATGGCGGGTGTTTACGTACAGGCCACAGTACTGTGGTATAGGCTGAGAGAAGAGAGAAAGTGATTGTATTATTGTATACATGATATTTTGGAAAAACAATGCATGGGTGCAGGACACAATTTTTGTAGTTTCCTTATATGACGATACCAAAAAAGACAATCCACTGTTTTTAAGTTTTTAAAATATTATGTATCTTGGAAAATTTTCAAATGAGATAAATGGTTTGATATTTTTTTTTATGTAAAGTGTTTCAGCCATTCTGTTTTTAGCAAGGATCAATAAAGTTTTAAATGAAAATAGGTTTTTTAAATCTTTGTTTCCTTGGATCTACTAAATCAAAGTAGTTTTAATGAAACTAACATTACTTTTTTTTAATTCGTAGAGTATTATTTAGTGTAATATTATGTCTTTTTCCATGCATGTTTTTCTGGACATTTACTCATTATACCAACATTAAAGTTAAGTGATATACCAAGGCAGTTACCCCCCCCCCCCCATTTGGTTAGGCGCCAGTGTCTTGCACAAGAGTCAGCTGAAAACACATCTATAGCTTACCACAGAACTCAACATTTTTTTGTGTTGTAAATTTCATATGTCATGTAGACACCTGTCTGTTATGTCATTTCCAGATCTGTCTGTTATATTCATTGTTTACCAGCTGTTAAAAATTAACAGGTTGTATGTTTTGAAAAATGAACAAAATCAAACGTCGTGCAAAATGGGTGCTGTATTTGGAGTTGTTGCTCTTTTGGTGCATCCACAGTGGAAATTATCTTTATTGCTCGTACGACCATGTTTAAACTCAAGTGCCCACTTACAAACCATTGTTTTTAAAGGTGTATTATCTCCTAAACATTTACCATTTCATTTAACATTTTTTATTAGTGTTAGACATCTTTTTAAAAAAATTCAATCAACATTGTTTAATTTTGCCTTTTTCCAAAATATACATGCACATAAATTTTGAACATTGAGTAAACAGTGAATAAATTGACAAATACGTTTGGAAATTAATAGGTGTTTGCTTGAGATGTGAATCTTACAACATACAAAAAATTTGAGTTTTACCACAAAGCTATAGACATTACCATGCAAACGTTTAAACTGAGCCTTGTAGGTAACCCATCACCTCACTGGACTCAGGAGTACATATAAAGGCGAGAGCTGCCAGCTGCACAGAGGTAAGAGCATAGTATCATGTGACATATCAGCCAATAAGAGCCAGTCAATCGTTTTGCTTACTGGCTGTCGCAGTGTTACACTCTGTCTCTCTCTGTGCAATGCACTTTCACTTTTCACCTTTATATGTGCTCCCAAGTATAGTGCCTGTGATATATCATATACAGTAGACAAGAACAAGCAAATCTCCTATTACTGACAATACTTCTCTGCCTACTGTACTCTGCCACCAAGAGAAAATCCAGGTCTTCAGCTCCACAGCCACAGAAATCCTGGCTTTGCCGCTGATTATTTTGTCAGTACAATTATATGTCTAGCAAATGAGTTATATTTACTTGAGTAAAGTTTATTTCGTTTTTTATAAAATACCAGGCATAAATATTTATGATAAGATGGAATACTGTCATCACAGTCAACTCAGTTTGCACTCCTGTTAAGTTATAGTTACTCTCTTTCAGGTTCTTGTGATTCTTGAAGACAAGAGACAGTGATGAGTCATTTCAGCCTCACATGTTTGAATATAATTTGATTTTTACTTAAATTTGGAATATTTCAATAAAATGTCAAGTATTACATAGTTATGTTACTTTTATTAGGTAATTATGTTATATATTATATTACTTCTGGTAGAAAATTAATTGTATTAGGATCCTTCCTGTTATATATTAATCACAGTTTGATGCCTTTTTAACTGTATATCTACAAAATCAATCAAAGAACTAAATAACAAGGTACACACACTACCTAATTTTCAGATGTCAGTACTTTTTTTTGTAAACTACCGTACTACTTTTAAAATATTAAATCAGTACTTCATTTAATTAATCATACCTAATGTTTTTGAGTTTACACTTCTGTGTTGGGAGTTTGATAGTATAATATTAATACTCACAGATTAATAATGTGTTTTTGTAATTAAACATTATGTTGACTTTTCTCGATAGGCTGGTTTTTGTTTTAATAATTATTGTTACTTACTAAACAGAATTTTCCATTTGTTATCCTGTCATTATTTTATGGATACACAATTTCATGTTTCATGAATTATGCCTATATATAGTGAAAAGGGTTGAACAACAGTGATGACCCATTTTTAAAAATTCATTAGAACATTGTAGCATATTCACTGATATTCGTTTTCCTGTACAGGGCAACTTTTCCATACATGTTTAAACACTTTCAAATTCTACACAAAATGGAAAACATTTCTACCTAAAACATCATTTCCTAGTTAATTTATTTTGAAGAGCTTAGGTACCTATCTGAAGAGCCATTTAAAGTACCAAATAGAACATAGCACCATGTGGACAGATAACAGGAATCGATTTGCAACATGATTTGATTCAATTTACTTTTTATCACATACTGGTACCATTTAGTAGTAAATACTATATATCTACTAGTAATTTTATACAAACCACTATGTTGTCTTTGGTATTGATGAGAGCTTTCGGCAGTCAAGCCATCTTCAGGTCATTTACCAACGACCTGAGGTTTGTAAATGACCTGAAGATGGCTTGACTGCCAAAAGCGCTCGTCAATACCAAAGACAACATAGTGGTTTGTATAAAATTACTAGTAGAAATATTTGAGACCACTAACACTCCAATATAACAATAAAAAAAATACTATATACTTGTTAATATAAAATCTGATGTGGGGAAATTTAAAAAAAAAATATATATATATGTATATATATATATATATTACATTTAATATTTATAACTAAATTTACCTCAAGATGTTATTTTTCCTTATTTGGAACATGTTTCGAGAGCTCCCGTGCTCTCATCTTCAGCCTTCGCGATCTTGTGTCTGGTGAAGTATTTGTGTGTTGGCTGCTGGATGCTATTAATGTTGTTTGTTGGTCTTTGGTATTTTAAAGTTGTATTATCGTGTGTGATTGTGGTATATGTATTTGTATTTTGTGTATTTTCGATGTTGAGTGCTTTGAATATTGTGTATGTTTTGTATTGATTTGTATTTGTTCTGGTATTAGTTTGTTTTGTGTTTTATGTTTGTATATTTGTAAATTTTCCCAAATGTTCATTATGGTGCCTTTGTGTGGTATATGTTTTATTAGTGACACATTGGTTATGTCTGGGAATTCATGTCCTGTGTTTATTGCATGTGTGGCTAAATTGGATTTATATATTTCTGTTTTTTGTATGCGTTTAGGTGTTCAAAATAACATTTTTTCAGCTGTTTTTTTTGTTTGGCCTATGAACATTTATTGCAATCTTGGCATTCAATTTTGTATATGCCGTTAGTTGTTGTATTATCTTTGTTGTGTGAGCTATTTAGATTTTGTAATTTATTTTTATTAGTTTTGTATGCTATTTTTATATCTGTGTTTTTAAATAGTTTTGTTAGTTTTGTCATTTTATTATTTATGTATGTGAATGTGGCCCATTTGTTGTTGTTGTTATTATTTATGTATTGTTCATTTTGATTAATTCTTAATTGTTCAGTTTTTATTTTATATTTGATTTTATTTTCTATTTTGTTCACAGTATTTTTATTGTATCCATTTTCATAACCAATTTGGTATATTATATTTCTTTCTTTGTCAGTTTCTTGTTTGTTTAGGGGAATTTTGTACATTCTGTTAAACAGCGAATAGAATGCTGCCATTTTATGTTGTGGTGGGTGGTCAGAATGGTTAGGTATAATGATGTTAGTGGAAGTTGGTTTTCTATATATTGCATATAGTATGTGGTTGTTGTATCTTGTGATGGTTATGTCTAAATAGTTGATTTTGTTACGTTTTTCTTTTTCTTCTGTGAGTTGTATTTTAGGATGTATGTTATTGATTTGTTTCAGTATGTTCTCTGCACTTGTGTTTTTGTTATTTGATACATATAGCCCATCATCTACATATCTTATCCATATGCCATTTGGGTCATCTGATTTTATAATATTTTGTATTTTGGTGTCTATGTGTTGTAGGAATATTTCTGCTATTATGCTTGATAATGGTAATCCCATTGCTAAACCTTCTTGCTGTTGATAAATTTTGCTATTAAATTCAAAGTAATTTTGTTTTAGTATTAGTTGGAGGCTATTTTTTATTTCGGTTATATATTGTTTGTTTTCATTTTGTTCTTTAAGTTTGTTTATTATTATGTCTATTGTTTCTTCTACTGGGATGTTGGTGTTTGTGATGTCATATGATGTGAAAAATGTATTTTCATTTATATTTATTATTTTTAGTTTGTCTATTAATTCGTATGTATTTTTTATGTTATGATGGTTATTTGTTAGATGGTTATTTTTTAGTTTTTATGCTATTATTTTTGCTATTTTGTATGTAGGAGCTTTTTTGAAGTTGATTAATGGACGTATTGGGTTGTTTAATTTGTGTATTTTTATTAGGCTATTCATTTTAGGTGGTTCTGGATTATTATTTATGTATATGTCTGTGTTTTTGTTGTTGAAAATGTTTTTAGTTGTTTTTATTAGTTTTATTGTTTGTTTAAGATAGTTTTCTGTTGGGTCTTTATTTAGTTGTATGCATATATTATTATCCCGCTGTCGCATCCTCCTCGTTCACTTTATCAATTTAACAATATATATAAACTTTCACTAATGAACCTACTGTCACCACACACCACACACCACACACACACCATTTTTCCGTAACGGTTATTCTGTAATCGACAATCAGTATACACCCACTGAAGAGGAGAAACAACATCTCGAAACGTTTGGGAGGTGACAACAGTAGGTTCATTAGTGAAAGTTTATATATATTGCATATATTATTGTTGATGAAGTCTTTGGTTTTTTTGATGTAGTCTGCTTTATCAATGATTACTGTTGCTTGACTTTTGTCTGCTTTAGTTATTATTAAATTATTGTTCTTTACTTTATTTTTAATTTCTTTTATTGTTTTATTGTCTTTCTTTTGTTTATCTTTGTTTTTCATTTCGCTAATGATTATTTTTTTAATTATATGTGTTGCTTCTGTTCTTTTTTCTTCTTGTATATTGTCTTTTATTAGGTTAACGGCAAATTCTGTTTCTACTATTAAATTTTCTAGATTTTGTTTGCATTTTGAGTTATGTTAGTTTTTGACATATTGTTTAAATATTCTGTTTCTTTTTTGTTAAATTCTGTAGGCTATTGCTAAGGTTAATGGTTCAAGGGTAAAATGTGTGTTTAGTTTTGTTTTTTTGTTTTTGATTTTTGTTTTGTTCTTTTAATGTGAGTTTTTTGTTGATTGTAATACCGGTAGGCTTTTTGTTTTTTTCTTATTTTATTTTCTATGTTATTGTATTTATTATTCCAAGTGATTGGATGTAATAAACGTGTTACCTCTAAGTGTAGTTTGTATATGTCTAGTGTTATGCTATTTTTCTTACTGTATAATTGATTAATTTCGTTTTGTATCCATAATCTTTGTGCTTGTATTATTGTTTTTTGTGCAGTCATATTTTTGTTGTTTGTGTTTATGTTGATGTACGTATTTAGGTGTTAATATATGTTTTTGGTATTGTCTATTGAAGTATATATTAATGTTTGTGTTCAGTTGTTTTTTCGTGTTTGAAATTTATTTAATAATTTGGTAATGTGGTTATATGAAGTTGTGGTTATGTTGTTTGTGTACATGTTAATGTATATTTATGTGAGAGATAATTTGTTTTATATTTATTTTCCGTTATTTGGTTGTTGATTTCACTTAATATTGATGTTCAATGTTATATATATATATATATATATATATATTCTACTATTAAAATTATTTTTTATTATTAAATAATAAAATATTTACACATAAAAAATATTTTATATAAATCATCATATAAACACTTCTATTGATTGTGGAATTCTAGTAAGGTATTAGTGTACTTTTAAAATATCACAAAATATAAATTACTGTAAATAATTAATCAGCATTGGATCATAACTTCAGGAGATATATTCATGGCTCATTTCCCCTGTGGACTGAAATAATATTTCATTCGATATATGTAGACTACTTCTTGCTCAACTCACAGTAACAAATACTGTATTTACCCTTTACAATTTATTTTCCATTATTAACTATTATTACATCAACCATGTAATTATGTCTCACATCCTCCTAACTTCATTTAACATCTTGATAGATTTTCTACCGAAATAAATTAGATTCAAATTAGATTCGTATTATTAAACATTATTACAGTCAATAATAACTGAGCACATTATTGACACTGGAGTCAAGCCTAAGACAGGTAATGACAACAACAGCCATCTAAATCATTAGCTCCACTTATCAGCAATTGTACAAACATTCTAAGATTCATTTAATTGTTGACAATTCAAAACATGTTTACTGACTTTTTTTATGTTTAAAGAAACTAAATATAATTGCATCTTAGTTATCAATGCTGAAAAATTTTAATAACTGAAGAGTTTGTGTCACATGTGATTGCTTATAGAACTGTCAAGGTTTGCATTATAATCTACCTCTCCACTTCATAATCCATATCAGTTGCACTTAACATAACTTTTTATTTATCTTTTTATGATACTAGAAATAACTAGGATAAGATATGCATGTTTACAGTTATCGTCTACTTAATTTGTTTATTAGTGTGCAGTTGTTGATAAGTTATTTATTGATCAAAATATCAGAAGCTGTGTCTTAATTAACAAACATGAAGCACATTTATAACCAAATCTTAACCCCAATATTGATTAACAAGATGTTTAATCTAATTTTTGTGTTCATTTTTTACCCAACTATGGCAAAGCCAAAAGGAGGGCATTATTTTTGTATGTAACTATGTTCTTTGTTACCCTCCAGAGTCAAAATGTCCGGACCAATTCATGTGAATGAGAAGTCATTAGCTTTGTATCGGTCTTCCAAGGGACACTGGGTAGGTGACAATCTTAAAAAATAAAAATGGTGATTGTGAAACAACAACGAAATGCCAACGCACATGGGCTTCAGTCATCAGTCATAAAATGACGTTCATAATGCAAATTCTGTATTACATGGCCGAAAAAAGATTCTTAATGTTTTCGAATAATAAAATAAAAAAAGTGTAATAATAAAATAATAAGTAAGTTAAATATAAATATAATTATACCACTACCGACTCGGAACACAAAGTGTTTTATTGGTTTTTAATTAGGCGATTTAATTATGGGTGGTCCCGCCTCTCGGATCCTAGCTTCCACTGGCGTCAGTCTAAACAGTCCTGTTCTGTAAGTCCTCTTGCATTCATTGCATCTTCGACGTCCATTTTCCATGAATGTTTAGGTCTTCTTTTTTTTTCTTCTATTGGGTGGAGTCCATTCCCATACCTTCCTTGGCCATCTCTCATCCGACATTATTTTTTTTAGGTGTCCAAACCAATTCAGTCCTCTTGCTTCTATTGTTTCTATAATCTCAAGGTTGATTCCCATCGCTTGTCTTATCTCTACATTTCTCACTCTATCTAGTCTTGTTAGTCTACAGCACCTCCGCTAATAATCCATCTCCATAGCTTTTATTATGGATTTATTTCTTTTATTAATTTCCTACAGTTCTGCTCCATATAGGTCTATACTTTCAACTATAGTTTTATATATTCTGATTTTATTATTTTTTGTTATTTGTGGACTCCAAAGCAGACTATTTAATTGTTTTGTTGCTGTCTTAGCTTATCCTATTCTTACTTTTATTTCTTGGCTGCTGTCACCATCTGATGTCATTGTTACACCCAAATACTTAAAGTTTTTAATATTTTTTATCACTTTTATTCCTAGGTTTAGGTCTTGACCTTCACCACCTACTATAAGGTACCCAGTTTTTGAGATATTTATTTCGAGGCCCCATTTCGCATATTCTTCTGCTAGTTTCCTAAGTAGGCTATATATCTTATATCAATTTCGTCCTCTGCAATTACAGCCTGATCGTCTGCAAAGTGTATAGTAAACGTCTTGTCACTTCCAACTGGTACACCCATATTATGACACTTTTTCCTCCATGATGTTAGGGCTTCATTTAGATAGATCTTAAACAAAGTCAGAACTATCCAACAACCCTGTTTCAAGCCCTTACTAATACTTATTTTGGTGGATATCCTTTTCCCTATTTTAATTTAAGCTGTCATATCTTTATATAGTTGTTTAGTTCCTTTTATATACTTACTACTTATTCCTTGATTCTGCATAGCTCTCCATAAAATTGCAAGTGATACGCTGTCATATGCTTTAGTTAAATCGATAGATACAAAATGGGTTTGTAGATTGTGAGCCATCCTTTTTTCCGCAACTTGTTTGAGTGTAAAAATACTAACAACACATGACCTACCAACTCGGAATCCATTCTGCTCTTCAACGTCTTTCATTTCTTGCTTGATTCGATTTTTGAGAATCTTACCATATACTCTGTAGGAGGTGAATGGAGGAAAAGAACCAACCAAGAACTGAACACTTCTGAATGAACCAGATATTGTGAAAATTATAAAACTTGGTAGACTCAGGTGGGCTGGACATGTGATCATAATGGGAGAGAATGAAATATCAAGAAAGGCACTCACAGAACAGATCTATGGCACCAGGAGAGTTGGTAGACCCAAACTACGTTGGGAAGATGGTGTGAGCTACGATGGTCACCACATCCTTGGGACCCGGAACTGGAGAGCAGCTGCACTTGACCGGGACAACTGGCGGAGGCTGTTAAAGGAGGCCTTGACTCAGTAATGGGTTGTTGTGCCACTGATGATGATTTTGATACCATATACTTTAGAAACAGAATTTGTAACACTAATTCCTCTATAATTAGTGCAGTTTTGGTGGTCCTCTTTTTTATATAATTGCTGATATGTGCCATTGTCCATTCTGGTGGTATCTCATCTCCCCTAAGGAACAGGTTAAATATATAGGCCAGTAATTCCATCAAAATTTCAGGTCCATGTTTGAACAACTCGTTTGGGACTCCTCCTGATCCAGCTGATTTATTATTTTTTAAGTTATTAATTACCTCCCGAACTTCTTCTGCAGTTATTATGTTTTCTTTGTTATCATGTTCTTCTTCACTATTATAGTGTTCCCAGGGGCGTGCTGGCTACCCCAAGAGGGTAATGGATAGACCGGTATGGGGGCGCCAACTACCGGGGGTCTGGCATACCCCCCAAGAAAAGGTGGGTTCGCACACCCCCCAGAAATTTTTGAATTAAAAGATGCCTAAAAACACAATTTTAGACTATCTAATGATATCGTTTTAGAAGGCTTTAATTAAAAATCTGATTGCAAAATTTGGATTAAACAATGATATTTAAATTACAGGAAGGGTTATAGTTACCTCATTCGAATTTTCTGGCCCTCCTATGTTAAACTTATTTTCACAGCATAGTCAGAATTTTCAACATAGTCCTCTGATTTCTCCAACTGACTATGGTGTATTTATTTATTTATTTAAAACCTGAGATGAGCAAGTCCAAATTTTTCTTACGAAACATTCATTCTAAATTTCTGCGCCGTAAAACAGGTTTAAATATGAAGAGAGGGGAAAAATAATTAACACCACGAATTTCGTTGCTATAATACGTATATATTAATAGGCCTAGATACTATATGCACATTTGTTGAATACATCATACATCATGCAATAAACAGGATTTATTTGATGAACTGAATACATCATCAGGTACTTGTTAGGCTTAAGTGTAGTTTAACAAATGGTAAATATAAAATTAATGAATACCTATATCATACTGTCATTAGTATTCATTGAATAGTCATTCAAAATCAAACTCAAAATTGCTTAGTTTTATTATTATCTTTAGTCTTATTTTCCTAAATCTAATGACTACTCCAATATGAATATTTTACATTATTAGGCCGACGGTGAGAGGGCACCGAGGGCGCCATGAGAGGAGGGCACACCGGGACATGTCCCGGTGTCCCGGTGGGTCAGCACGCCCCTTAGTGTTCCTCAGGTAAATTTTCTTCCAGAAATTCCTGTCTCGTTTCGTTAGTAGATCGGTATAATGCTTTTTCCATTTTCTTTCTTGAATAATATTTAGCCTACTACTTTCCTGTCTGTTAGTTTGGAGACTTTTAATCAAATTTCCAGGCTGCTCTTGTCTTGGTTGAACTGATACAAGTGTCTATTTCTTCACACTTAATTTCTCATGCTTCATTTTTTGCATTTGGAATTGATCTCTTGACTTCTCTATTTAATCTTGTGTATTGTTTCCTATCTTCTGTGGTTAGTCATTAACCACTTCTGGTATGCTTGTCTTTTTTCACTTATAAGAACCCCTACTTCTTTGGTCCACCATGGAGGATAGTTGTTACTCTGACTGTTTGGATCATTCAGGCCAAGAGTATCTAAAGCCGTTTTATTGCTAAAAACGTAAAAGTTTTACCTTATAGCCTGAACCAGTTTTCGCTTATTATCGCTTATTTTCATCAGCCAATAAAAAACTTTGTGTTCCGAGTCGGTAGTGGTATAATTATATTTAGTTAATCAATGGACACGTCATGGACAACAAAATTAAAGAATAAGTTAAATATAAATAAATGAATAAGTCCTTAAAATTCGGGTAACACTTTCTCCATGATATGCACATAATATATTTACTACGTGTTCATTCTTCATAAAATGAAGTAATTAATTATGATAAGTCAATACAAAAGGTAAGTAAGTAAAATAATGTTTGAATAAATAAATGATACAGAAAAACAAAAGCCAAACATAGTGTCTTGATCATGTATACGCTCGTCCCGCCCCTCGGTATACCAAGGCTACTTAAGTGTGCATAGCGAGTTGTTGAGTTTTATGCGATGTATTATTATAATAGTTGGATAAGTATTATTGATATTGAAAAAAAAAATTATTTTTTCTCAGTTAACTATGATTTGAATTAATAATTTTATTTTATTTATATTGTAATGATTATTATGATAATAAATTGAATAAAAGCACTAATTAACCATTGAAAATTACAATTTTCTTCTGTTTTGTCTTAGTCAGGGATGGACTTAGAGTTAGTGGGCCCCTAGGCTGAACACATCATGCGGGCCCCCAACTACTGGGGGTCTGGGAAAGTATGGAATACCCCTCCCCCCCAGTAAAACGGGGAGCCGAGTCCTCCCCAGAAAATTTTGAAAAATATATTTTCCAGAACTGCAGATAAAATAATTTTGTATAATTGTACAAATTAAATTGGAATGTACATTTTCAATACTATGTTAAACAATTTAACGGTTTCAAGGTACCTCAATGTACAGTGGCATTCTGGAATCTATGAAAATAACAATACAAGATTGCACTGGTTTCTGTATTACACTCAAAAGACCCTAAACAGAATAAAAATTTAGGGAAAATATAAACAATTTATTTCCAAAGAAAAGTAAAACAATGCCATTGTAATTATTACAACTTAAGCATATTTTTAAAAACAACATAAAAGTATTAGGGTATATTTACATTGTACAGGGTGAGTCAGCGTTACCTGATGGTTTTTGAAATTATGGTACACAGTGAAATTTTAAGATGTAGCAACTTTTTTTATTTCAAAATATACACGATGAATAGCAGTTTACATCTCATATGTTACTTTTTACATAAATTAATCATTTGTGAAAGATAATGTCCTTTAAGTGCTGGCCCTCTTTTTTGGCACACTCGTCGACCCTCTGCGCGAAGTTTGTCATCACTCTCTCCACCATGTTACGGTGTATAGCACGAATATCTCGTTCAATGGCATCCTTTAATTCAACCACAGTACGTGGCTTATTGATGTACACTTTGTTTTTGAGGTAGCCCCACAAGAAAAAGTCACATGGACTAAGATCAGGAGAGCGTGGCGGCCAGTCATCTCCTCTGTGGGATATCACTTTCCCTGGAAACAACCTCCTTACTTCGGCCATACACACATTCGAAGTGTGACCTGTCGCTCCGTCTTGTTGAAACCACACATTTCGACGATTTATGAGACGGCGACGAAGTTCCTGGAGGAGAAATTCACGCAACATGGTCAAATAACGCTCAGAGTTCACGGTGACGGCTCTCCCATTTTCTTCGAAAAAATAAGGCCTTATGACACCAAATTTCCCCAATCCAGCCCACACTGTAACTCTGTCACAATGCAATGGGCGCTGGTGCAGTTGTTGAGGGTTATTTGGGGACCAATAACGACAGTTTTGTTTATTAACACTGCCGTTTAGGTGAAAATGAGCCTCATCTGACGTTAAAATCACAATCCCAGGTTCTTCTTCCAACATCTCTCTCATTATGTCAGCAAAACGTCTCCTTCTCACAAAATCTTGAGGCTTCAACTCCTGGACAATCGCAATTTTGTAGGGATGAAAGTTTAGACCGTGTAAAATGCGTCGGACGGAAGAATTTGATAACCCAAGAGACTGAGCGTGTCGTCTTGCAGATCGGCTGGGGCTCTGTTGAATTGCATGACGCACAACTTCAACGTTTTCAGGTGACGTGGCCGTCTTCGCACTGCCTCCCGGTTTTTTTTTCAATGCAGAACCGGTCTCACTAAGGTTCTGAACCCATAGCAGAATGGTATTGCGGGTTGGAATTGCACCATTGCGTGGAATGTTGAATTGGAGACGGAACTTCCTCCGAGTGGTGGTCACAGATTCTGCATTTTTAAAGAACGTCTCTACGACGAACGCACAGTGTTGCGCGGTCCACCTCTCCATTGTAACTAAACTGCTGCTCTATGGGAAAACTGTGAGACCAACCGCGCCCCTCTACTACGAGTACAGCCTCGCTACTACTCGAGCCAAAAACGTCAGGTAACGCTGACTCACCCTGTACAATTCTGTAAGTAAATATTAATTTTTCTGCATCATAAACAGACTGCTTTCAAATACTACTTTCATTAGGATTTGGTTTGATTTATTGGCACTCACCTACACTTAATATTAACAGATTTACTGATGACATCTTCATAAGATAACTGTTTCAAAATATCACCCTGTAGGCTCATAACAGATAACAAAGTTCAGCCTGTCTTCTGACGTGGTGGTCAGAAAATGATCAACTTCGAAAATGATCAACTTCGAAAATGGTCCTTCACCACTACTGTCGGTAACCATTATTGACAAATACATTCGAAGTGCGTCTTCCATGTCTTTTTTTAGATGTGTTTAAAATTGAAGTGTGGACTGTTGCCCCTCTTACCCTATACGTACCTCATAATACCACCTTTTCCTCTAGTAACATCTACTATTCTCTGAAACACACACCTAATAATATAATGGAAGTTCCCTGTTTTTTTTTCTCTATTTGTTTGTGGTAAGAGGGGGCAAGGGTAAGAGTAAGAGGGGCAAGAGTCCACACTTAAATTTTAAACTCATCTAAAAAAAAAAAGTGGAAGTGGCACTTTGAATATGTTTGGCAATGATGGTTACCGACAGTAGTGGTGAAGGACCATTTTCGAAGTTGAAACTTATTAAAGTAGACTCCAGACAACCATATCAGAAGATAGGCTGAACTTTTTATCTCTTATGAGCCTAGAGAGTGATATTTTGAAACAGTTGTCAATGGAAAAAATTACGATGGAATCAGTTTACTATAGAGGATTTACCCATAAGACATCACCCATCGCTTAGAGGTTTTAGAGAACTATAAGTTGTGTTAAAAATTTGGTTTAGTAGACCACTGGGGTATATGGTGTCTGGGTATAATCTAGAGATCCTTGGCTCGATTCGTAGGTGGACCATAAAATTAAAACAGTATTCCAACCTGTGGTCAATGATTATGTGGGGTAGCTGCGTCCTGTGGTAATAATGTGCGTGGGAGAAGTCGGGCCATACTGCCATCCTTGTATGTCACCTAATTACTAAACTGTCACTTTGTGGTAAAATAAAAACAAGGTATGACTAATTTATTTATTTTAAAAACTTTAGAGTTGCTCCAAAACGTTAATTTTTATATATTTACATCTATTTATGATCATTTATATACTCCCTACGAGATCTCAAACAATTGTAAATTTTAAGAAAATTTAATATGCTCAAGCTTTAGGTAAAACTTTATGTACACCTTACAAATTACAAAATGTGACCCCGTGTGTGTATAAAATGTGTGTATCCCATGTTTATTAAAATACAGTGGAAAACGTTTAACACAAAAACGGTTACCACGAAATATGACTCAGGTCCCGATCGTTGCTTCTACTTTACAATTACAGTTTGTACGGTTAAATCGAAAAATTTTGTTGCTGACTTTCAATAGCTGCATAATAAATCCATACATGCATTCCCCAAAACATTGCACGTTAAAAACTGTGAAAGTGATGAAAGTACCGACGAACTTGACACAGAGTTCTTACAGCTAGCGATATGCTTTCGTTGTTGAGCCGCGTGTTCATCTATATTTAGAAGCCAACTCGGAAGGTGAAATGTATAAATTAGAACAATTTGTTAAAAATAAAGTAGTGCAGAATTCTGTGCAAAAGAAAATAACTGACTGGTTAAAAAAAGAATTGAACATTGTCAATACAGGAACTTTTCAAGACATACTACATTACTGTACAAAGGAACCTAAGTTAAGAACAAGTATGTACAGTGTGTGTATACTAAATTTTAAGAAAAATTAACCAGAAATTATTCAGGAGGATAAATGAAACGTTTATATGTAATTACCTTCTGAATATTTTTACTGCTTTATTTTACTATGTAATATAGTAAGTAATCTCTACAGTATTTGTTCATTTGTCTCATTTTGATTCACTTTTTGTACGTTTAACACGAAAAAAACAGCTGGTCCCCATCATTTCGCGTTAAACGTTTTCCCCTGTAATTGTTTGTGAATTGTTGAACACAGTAACACTCTCATTCTTCAGTCTTATGTATGTCACACACACACACACGCGCGCACACACACACACACACACATGTGAGTGTTCACTTAATTCCTTAAGGTGTACGTACAAAAATGTTACCTTATAATTAATACTAGTTTAGAACAAGTGAATGAGTACTCAGTTTTAACTCGACTGTTTGGCATTTATCTATCTATATGTCTTACGACCAACCGATTTTCATAAAACCTGTCTTGCATATCTTTAAAACACTACACTATACCTTTACCCGCACAGCACTGTTGATTTCGAACTGATCTTCTGAAAAACGGGGAGGGGCAGAGGGCAAAAATGTGAGAGCCAATATTTCGAAAAAATTCATTCGGAGTATCAAATTAAAGAGAATTTTAAACACAAGTTGAATATAGAGCTCAGTTTTGAAAATATCTAAGTTCTCAGACACCAGGGCTCAAAAACTATACCAAAATTTTGAAAGAAATAAAAATCCATGTGAAGAATCAAATTAAAAACAATGTGTATACAGTGTTCAGTTTTTGGAAATCTGAAAAGTTTAGAATACCAGGAACCAAAAGAGGTATACAAAATTTGAAAAAAAAAATTAAAAGTTCGTACCGGGCATCAGACTAAAAGGAATTACAAGCAGAATATCACTGTTGCACACCACTATATAAAAATTATTCCGATTAGCGCTTTCAAGCTTCACAGCTCATCGTCAGATCGGAAATGAACAAAACAACATGAAAACATACCCTTCACCCCTACCCCACCCCACCCTGCTCACACACAACAAGCTATAATTCAATGTCCCTTCCCCACCCTCTGAGCCCTGTCCCACCATCTGGACAGTTACATATTTTTCTAGCAAATTCCTTGTGTGTGTGTGTGTGTGTGTGTGTGTGTGTGTGTGTGTGTGTGTGTGTGTGTGTGTGTGTGTGTGTGTGTGCATTCCTTTTAAACCTAACCATCTTTCTCATCCACACTTGTGGCCCAGTCACACACCCTTATTTTAAAAACATCCAATTAGTCCTAAGCAATTTAATTCTTAATCTTATCTATCTGTCCTTTATCGTTTACTCTTTCATATCGTCCCAAATTCATATTTCTCTTTCAGTACTCTGCTAACTTCCTTTTTGATAATTTATAAATAGGTGCATTAATAAAAGAAACAATCGGTCTAATTTTGGGACAAAATACAACATAGAGAATAATGTAAAATTGATAGAAAATTAGAAAATATTAGAATTAATGAAAATACAAAATTGATATCACTGGATGTTAAGGACATGTTTACCAATATCACAGTTGTTGCATGATCCCCAAAAGTCGTGCAATGCGTGCTCCAGTTATAGTTGATAATTAAAGAAATGTTGATTTAATCATGTTGTTAAATGCTGATGGGGCCTGCTAATTGAACTGTAAATCCATGAACTGAATCCATGAAATGAATGCTCGGTGAAATAAATTATTCGTGAAATGAATCAGCCATGAAATGAATGATCCGGCCCGGAGGACCAAATGTTGCATGATCAACGCTCTCGAGTATTTCTTGAGTTGGTATTTCTCATGCGAAGTGCTGCTGGTTTAAGGAATCGGTATGTTTTAAAAGACGAAGTGGACTGTATAAATTTTGAGTTAACTAGCGTTTATTGACAAATTATATAATAAAGCGTTCATTGACAATTACTCAATAAAGCGCATGGCCCATGCAATTACGTATGGCGTACATTGCCAAGATAAATAACGATTGAAGATTGAAAATGATATAAAGAAGTTAAGCAAATAATCAAATTTCACATCGCCGCGGCTAGCAAAGAGAAAAGAGTATTGAGCAAGTGAAGGCTGAGGGTTAACTAACAACTCTGTCATAGTTCGCAGTTAGCGAGCTGCACTTTAAGCGGGTGACGTAATTGTGTGGGCTGATTGCGCACGGGTATAATGAACAAATACAAAGATTTAACATACTGCCCGCCCAAAATTGGGCGATTTTGAAATAGGTTACAGTATGAAAAGTTGCTTGAAAAAAATGCAAGTATACATTAACAAGTTACGAACCTGAAATGTATGATAATACATAGTATAATGAATATTGGCGCATCGATAGATGGCCCATTAGATAGCATAAATACAATATTGATCAATACTCATCGAAAAATATATAATAATAAAATACAAATGCTAGAACGTCTGATGACACATAATAATAATAACGACAATATACCCAAATTCAATAACAATGGTACATGGCAATGAATAACACATAGTAAGTAGCATTACACAATAACTAATAGAAATCCAAAGAATTCAGTAATAATAGCATGACAATAAGTGCATTATAAGCAATATTACATAATAATACAATGGCAATATACCCAAAAAATTCATGATAATGATAACACTGCACCAAACAGTACACAATAACTGACATCACACTGACGAAAAAACACTTAAAATATTTAGTAATGCACATATAAATAGCGTACATTAACTTGGTATAAATATAAATATAAATGTATAAATAAGTACATTTAACATTGTACTTACAGTAGTACATAGAGCATGTGCTCATCCGGAAATGTCCCTGGCATGAAGCACTGAAACACAAATTAGTCTGTTGCCACGGGAAGTGGGCACAGTTTGTGGATAGGCCTACGCAGGATGCCGTTTGTGGTGCGGACATCCGCTACGCGTACTAATGAATCCTGACCTACATAGATTTGGGTGACAATACCACGTTTCCACTGCAGGGGTGGGGTATTGTCTTCTAAAATGATGACGAGTTGTCCTGGAGACAAATTTTTTGAATGTTTGCGCCATTTATTTCGTTGTTGCAGCTGATGCAAATAATCTCTTGACCATCTCTTCCATAGAGTGGGTGAATCTCTGCAGAAGCTGCCACCTCCCCAAGCGACCCATTTTTATATCCGAATAGTCGGGTTCCGGGAGCGAAGTAAGTGGAGAACCAACTAAGAAATGTGCTGGAGTCAAAGGCTCGGGATCCCCAGAGTCATTTTAAATGGCGAACAAGGGACTTGAATTCAGACATGACTCTATTTGAGTCAAAACAGTGTAGTGCTCTTCAAAGTTGAGAAGCGTCCTGCCGATAACGCGCCGTAAATGAAATTTAACGCTTTTGACTCCGCTCTCCCATAGACCACCGAAATGAGGTGCTGACGGAGGTATGAAAGACCACTTGACTCCCTGTGAGCTGGCGAAGTCCTGAGTGGTTTGTTGAAATTCATCTTGTTGAAAAAGTTTGTACAAATCGTGTAATATAGTGCCAGCACGACGGAAATTTGTACCGTTGTCAGAAAATATTTGTGCAGGGATGCCCCTGCGAGCTATGAAGCGTTTTAAAGCAGCTATAAAGGCGTCTGAAGTCAAATCTGATACCAATTCAAGGTGAATTGCCTTAGTGGCCATGCAAATGAAGAGTGACATTTAAGCCTTTGTGAATGCTTTGGACCGCTGCCCGCCCTGACGTAGAAATATGGGACCGGCATAGTCGACGGCACATTGTGAAAATGGTTTAGGAGTGACTGTGGAAGAGGGTAGGCCTAATTGTCCTAAAAGTTGGCTTGAGCCAATTGCGCGAAATCGAAAACAAGTGATGCATTTGTGTATCACGGAGCGTATGTATGATTTGTCATTGATGATCCAATATCTTTGACGTAGAGAGCACTGCGTTAATTGTACTCCGGCATGGAGTAGTCGAATATGCTCGTTTTCTATAATTAGTCTAGTGAGATGAGACTGCGGGTGAAGTATGATCTGGTGTTTACTATTACAGTTGAGCTGAGAATGTTGAAGGCGTCCGCCCACGCGTAATATCCCCGTGTTGTCTATAAAGGGATTAACCGAAAAAGTTTTACTAGTCTTAGGTACAGGGCGTTGTGCCTGAAGTTCTTTAATCTCGATTTTGAGATGCGATAGCTGGGATTGACGTATAAAAATCAAAAGTGTGCTGTGTAGCTCCTGTGAAGTTAAAAAGGACGTGTTTCTGTTAGCGACGGGAGACTTAGCGTTCCGAATGAATCGTATGCAGTAAGCAAACACACGAATAAGTCTTGAAAGCGAGGAATAATTTTCAATATAATTAGGAGTGGATGAAGTAGTAACCAGAGCGAGTTGACCTTGTTTACGTTTTTCTTTATCCAGATCTGGATGAGTGCAGGAAGAGTTGGATTCGAAAGGACTGGTGGGCCATGATGATGGTTCCCTTGACAACCAGTATGGGCCATGCCACCATTGCGGGTGGTGGTGCAAAGAACGGGGTAAACAACCGCGGGATAGAATGTCCGCGGGATTGTCATGCGAAGCAACATAATACCAGGTGCCCTTTGCAGTGAGCTGCTGTATCTCCGCGACGCGGTTGGCAACAAATACCTTCCATCTGGACGACTGTTGGTGAATCCAGTGTAAGGCAATCGTAGAGTCAGAATAAAAATACAACTCGCTGAAATTGTAGGTCACAGCGTTGACAACCTTATAAACCAACTGAGCCAATAATAGACAGGCGCAAAGTTCAAGTCGAGGTAAAGATATCTGCTTTAAAGGGGCGACTCTATATTTGGAACACAATAAATGAGATGATATACTGCGGTCAGAATATACTGTACGCACATAAATACAGCATGCGTAACCCTTTACTGAAGCGTCGGCAAACCCATGTAAATGAAATGAAATGATTGGAAAATTACATGAATCCTTTATAGCTCTTGGGATCTTAAAATGAGTGTCTGAAATTAATTGAGCGTAAAACTCTGCCCATTGAACTGATAATGAGTCAGACAGCGGGTCGTCCCAATTGGTACCCGATGACCATAGCGTTTGCATAAAGTGCTTACACCAAAATGTAATAGGACCAATGAGCCCTAATGAGTCGTTAATTCCAGCGATGACGGATAATACCCTTCTTTTATTAAACACATCGATTTTAAGATCTCTTTGGAAATTGTGTATGAAGTTGTCAGCCTGAACGTCCCACTGAATACCTAAAGTGCGGACGGTTTGGTCTTTGTTGAAGTCCAGGGATGAGTTGGTATGTAAAGATATGATATTCCGGTCATTAGAAGACCATTTATGCAGAGTGAAGCCGTACCGGCTTAATAAACCAGAAATGTCAGAGTTTAATCGGGCTAAGACGTGTGAGCTATCAGATCCGGTGATGAGATCGTCGACGTAAAAATCGTTTGCAATGACAGAGCAGGCTATGGGGTGTTGAATACTATTTTCCTGTGAGATTTGTTTTAAACATCTAGTGGCCAAAAATGAAGCGCTTGCAGTCCCATATGTGACTGTTATCAAAGCATAGTGTTTAAGTTCCTTGTGGGGAGCGTCACGCCAGACAATTCTTTGCAAGTTAGAATCCCTTGGGGACACCAAGATTTGGCGATACATTTTCTCGATGTCGGCAATGAGTGCGTATCGGTGCGTTCTAAATCTGGACATGATGGAGAAAACATCCTGCTGGACTATAGGACCAACCATGAGTGTGTCGTTTAAAGATAAATCATTTGATGTTTTGGCTGAGCCATCGAAAACAACGCGAAGCTTGGTGGTTGTGATAGTGGACTTGACGACAGCATGGTGTGGTAAGTAAAAAATATTCGACTTATTGATTGATAAATCATATGAATTGAGTGGAGGCATATGACCCAGGTTTAAATATTCCTGCATGAAGTTGCTATAGTCTTTGTACAAAGACGGGTTTTGCCTGAATTTGAGTTCGAGTGTCTGAAATCTGCGAACTGCTCCGGGGAGTGAATCACCGAGATGCCCCGTCTTACGGGGTAGTGACACAACAAACCTACCACTAGTGTTTCGAAAGGTCCTTGTGAGGAAATGATTTTCACACTCCGCGTCCTCAGCTGAGGGAGTACGGGAAGAAACGTCCTCCAACTGCCAGAAGTTCCTCAACTGTGACGAGATGGCATTACTGTCGTCACGAGCCATAAACGACGAAACCGGTTTTGTCATGTCTACGTTAAAGGGTAAATTTCCGGCGAGGATAAAACCTAGTTTTGTTTCCTGTATTATCGGAAAGTGCGGACTGCGAATGAATTTAGTCGGCTCAATCAATTGCAAAAAATACTGTGCCCCGAGTAATATGTCGATCTGTGTCGAAAAATTAAGTTGCGGGTCAGCTAAAAATATGTTTTTTGGAATGTTTAATGATGACATATTAAAGGATTCTGTAGGGAGGTTATTTGTAATTCTGGGCAGAACAGCGCAGTGTACAATCAAAATTATCCGCGTAGGTGTTTATGCGCGATATAGAGGCCTTGATCGTGCCACGCTTTTTGATCAGCGCCTTCATATCAGTCATGATTGTGTATTACTTGAAGATTCGAAACGATAATAAGAAAAAATGAGTGAATGCAGAGAGATGAACAAGACCAAAGCAGGTTATCTAATTTATGAAGTCACGCTACAACGCGGTAACCATTGATTAGCACATCTCAGA
Source organism: Magicicada septendecula (assembly GCA_034769895.1). Classification (NCBI taxonomy): domain Eukaryota; kingdom Metazoa; phylum Arthropoda; class Insecta; order Hemiptera; family Cicadidae; genus Magicicada; species Magicicada septendecula. The sequence continues at coordinate 47,523,712 of CM068375.1, forward strand.
CTAATTCTATGTTGTACTAAATGCTGATATAGACAGCATATACAACATAACAGTATAATTCCTATTGCTATGAACACTATTTAAAAATATGATTTACAATTAAATCAAAAAATATGAATATAAGCTTTTTAAGTTATTTAAGTTTGTGATTGATTCACAGAAAAATTTATAAGCTTGCTGAGTTCGCAAAAATCTAAGTTCATAGTCAAATTGAAACTAATATAAAGAAAAAAGTTAAATTATTTTTTAAATACTGCTTATTTCAGTTGAATGCCCTTGAAAAGTATACAAAATTATGTAAAATTGAAAGGATCATATGAAACATAAATTTATATTCACTTGGTATGTGGTACTTATCGACATGTTCAAGAAGGTCTCAGAGCGTGTCGAATCCTTGGCAGTCCCATCCGGCACCCATGAATTGACGATGTAGACACTGTTGATGCCTGTCAGGTGATGTCTGAAGTGGTCGAATTCTGCATAGGCTGGATGCTTTGGATTTTTCCCAAGTGATGAATGCCACGTGGTGATGGTGTTCAAATGTTGAAATAACGTTTCGAACGATCCGATCGGCGAAGTATGACGTCCCCAAAAGTCGTGCAATGCGTGCTCCAGTTATAGTTGATAATTAAAGAAATGTTGATTTAATCATGTTGTTAAATGCTGATAGGGCCTGCTAATTGAACTGTAAATCCATGAACTGAATCCATGAAATGAATGCTCCGTGAAATAAATTATTCGTGAAATGAATCAGCCATGAAATGAATGATCCGGCCCGGAGGACCAAATGTTGCATGATCAACGCTCTCGAGTATTTCTTGAGTTGGTATTTCTCATGCGAAGTGCTGCTGGTTTAAGGAATCGGATATATGTTTTAAAAGACGAAGTGGACTGTATAAAGTTTGAGTTAACTAGCGTTTATTGACAAATTATATAATAAAGCGTTCATTGACAATTTCTCAATAAAGTGCATGGCCCATGCAATTACGTATGGCGTACATTGCCAAGATAAATAAAGATTGAAGATTGAAAATTATATAAAGAAGTTAAGCAAATAATCAAATTTCACATCGCCGCGGCTAGCAAATAGAAAAGACTATTGAGCGAGTGAAGGCTGAGGGTTAACTAACAACTCTGTCGTAGCTCGCAGTTAGCGAACTGCACTTTAAGCGGGTGACGTAATTGCGTGGGCTGATTGCGCACGGGTATAATGAACAAATACAAAGATTTAACAACAGTAAATAAAGTTATTAAGTTAATAAACGATAATAATATGGGAGAATACAGGTATAAAAAGCAATTGATTAAAGTAATTAAAGAATGTGTAAATCAGAACAATTTTAGGTTTAATAACAAGTTTTATATACAGAAAAAGGATTACCTATGGGATCTTCATTATCCCCTATTCTTGCAGAAATATACATGAATGATTTTGAAAAGCAATTAATAAGTTCCACTAAGTATAAAGAAAATATAAAATTGTGGACTAGATACGTTGACGATGTATTAGTAATTTGGGAAGGAAGCATATAAGAAGTGCATGAGTTTATAAATGAGGTAAATAATAAGGATAAAAACTTATTTAAAGAAGAGATAGGATGTAAGAAAATAAATTACTTAGATTTAAACATAGAAATTAAAGATAATGAGAAACTACAGTTTGGGATATTTAGGAAAGAATCGTATTCTGATATAATTATACCAAGAGAGTCTTACCACCCTTATAGATATAATATGGCGGCAATCAATTCCTTTTGTTATAGAGCTCAGAAGTGTTTAAAAGAGACCGAATCAAAAGATAGGGAGTTAAAAACGATAAAACAATTGTAAGGAATAATAACTATAACATGAACATAGTGGATAAAGTTATGAAAAGTGTTAAAATGCAAAAAGCTAAAATAGAACCAGAACAAAAGAATTATGCAGGGTCATTGACATACATAGGTTTACATACTAGAAAAATTATAAAATGTTTTAATAAATACGGAGTAGATATAGCTATTAAAAAGTGTGAAACGGTATTTGATAAGATAAGGAATAAAAATATAGAAAAAATCCCAGTATTACAGAAAAGCGGAATTTGTAAATTAAAATGTAAAGAATGCAGCAAAGTGTACCTAGGTGAGACAGGACGAAAATTCGTATGCAGGTTGTCTGACCACAAACGTGGAGAAGGTAATACAACGTAGAACAACGAATTCGTTATATGCATTTCATAGAAGACAACCATAAGTTTGTTAATCCTTTGGAAGACTACGAAATTGTAAAAGTAGTAAATAACACAGTTGAAAGGAAGCTTAGGGAGGAGTTAGAAATATTGAAAGAAAGAGAAAAAGGGTTAGACAATTTAATTAATACTAAAATTAAATTTGATAATGAAGAAATATTTTATAACATAATTAAGAAGTAAACGATAAAGGACAGATAGATAAGATTAAGAATGAATTGCTTAGGACTAATTGGATGTTTTTAAAATAAGGGTGTGTGACTGGCCCACAAGTGTGGATGAGAAAGACGGTTAGGTTTAAAAGGAATGCACACACACACACACACACACACACACACACACACACACACACACACACACACACACACACACACACACACACACACACACACACACACTGAAACACAAGGAATTTGCTAGAAAAATATGTAACTGTCCAGATGGTGGGACAGGGCTCAGAGGGTGGGGAAGGGACATTGAATTATAGCTTGTTGTGTGTGAGCAGGGTGGGGTGGGGTAGGGGTGAAGGGTTTGTTTTCATGTTGTTTTGTTCATTTCCGATCTGACGATGAGCTGTGAAGCTTGAAAGCGCTACTCGGAATAATTTTTATATAGTGGTGTGCAACAGTGATATTCTGCTTGTGATTTTAACCACAAGCTTCTTAATACACTAAAATTGTTACAAAAATAAAAATGACTGATAATACATTATAACAGCTCCAGTAGACTGTTCGTATAGTAGGGCAAACGTGCCTAATTTCACAGTAATTTCACACATATGACTAAAACTGTGTATATATGAGTTAATAAAAACAGGTTTTCATAACAAAATATTTACTGCTACAAAAGCAAAACATATATTATAACACAAATACAAAACACCATGGAGGTTTTTATAAAAAAATTTTAAACTAAAGCTACTACACTATTCCTAATTTCACAGCAAGTGTTCATTATTTCGCAATAGGTGTTCCTTATTTCGCACTAGTGTTCCTTATTTCGCACTATAATTTCTATATTTAATAATACATATATTTTGAACATAATATTGTTTAAAACGTATTATAAATAATACAAATAATAAAAAGTTATATTCTTCTAATAAAATATTTTTTTAATTTTTAACAATTTTTAAAATAATTACACAAAGCTAACATTAAAATTACAGAATTAATGGAAATTATTAAAACTAAAATGGACTAGATTACAGACTATTTAATAATATAATTAATTTGATTATAAAAATTACTAAAAATTATACTTTAATCCATAGTCAAATTAAAAGTGATGATGAGTTTTAGAATTTTTTTTTATTTTGTCTTTAGTCCGAGCCATTCTCAGTAATACACATTTTACACTTAAAATTTGGTTCATATTTTTTTTAATTTTGGCACTTATAATGAAACAGCAAAGACATTGTAGGCACTGAATCCAGTTTCCTCCTTTTGTGTCCCCTTTGTACGCCACACCACAAAAAGAACAAATGTCATCTCTAGGTTTCGGCATCTTTGACGACAGCTTTTTCACAACTTGGACGCCTCAAGTTGAAGGTTGATTATCAGTAGACCTACTGTTTTCAAAAAGTCATGCAATTGCTGCTTTACTTTTGCGTTTTTGCAATTTCTCAATTGGCTTTGAAAGCGGCAATAGAGGACTTAATGTTAAAGTAGACGGTGCTATTTTCTTTGGGCTCACTTTCTTCATCTCTTTATCTTCGTTAGTATTGTCATGAGCAAGCGTAGAAGAAACAAGAGGTTCTGAAATTTTCAGGTCCTCATGTGAAATTGCGTCTTTATTATAGGAATATATACCAGTCTTCCTGAAACCACCGCAGATGTTTCCTATTGTAACGGAATTGAGGAAAACGTGTCCATAAAATCTTTTCTGGAAGGTTTGTAACCGCAGTTTTGCAGTAACTTCTTTACTTCCTTCTTCCACAGAGATTTCATTGGGCCAAAAACTGCTACGTCTAGAGGCTGAAGTAAGTTGGTTGTGTGGGACGGAAACGTGCTTGGAAAACACTGTTGTGGCTTGAATACTAGGTAACAGTAGAACAGCTGATTCACTGTGACCACCCAATTTGAGCCTCTGTAACTAATAGTTCAATGACCGGGGATAGATAAAAAAACACCATCAAAAATTTTGTTTTAATTATATATTGATATCTTTCGAAAGCTTAGTCTTTTGTGAATTTAATGAATATATAGTTTTTTACTGAAGAATTAATTAGGAGGGTACAGCAAATAAAAACAACTTACTTTGCAAAATTGGAAGAAAATCACAGAAAACAGCTGCAGACTTCTCACTACAAAACCTCACCTGTCGACGAACAGTGGTTGGTAATGGTTCCAGATTATAAAGCAAGTGCTGCTCTCTCCAGTAATTATTTAAAATGTCACATATTACCATTCCTAACTTCACAGTACATCCAAATGCAAAATGCTGCGAAATTAGGCAAGTCTGTCCTAATTTTTATTGAGTTTTATCTGTAGTTTAACAACGTTAAAATAACTTGTACCTATTCTTTGTTTTCAGTTACGCTGACGTGACGAGTAAAACCCCGTCAATATACGCTACCCCCCCCCCCCCCGGCTGTATGTGCTTCTTTAGACATCTCACACAAAAGACCCCCGTTTGTAGCGCTCAAATCCTCATACTAAAAACGTATTTTGAGTAAAACGTGTCCAAAACGGAATTATATAGAATCCATTCTCACATATGTAGGCTACTTAACTGCTGCTGTGGGAACATTTAATTTTTCCATTAAAGTTTCATGCGGTATAATTGAAAGCCGAACTGTAATATGTACTGGTACTGTACAGAATCTGTAAACATACGCTCTACTCTACTGTAGCTTAGCTTAGTTAACCGAATGTTAACGTTGAACTCCAACAGGTGACTTCACGTGTATTTTTCTGACATTTTTTAAGTCACATGTTTGCAGTAATTTATTCCTCAATCTAATCCCTGCTGCGCATGAAAATTGAGGGAGACATTCGCTTGGGTTTTGTATACGCCTGCCTACATAACTTCTGTACGTGTAGCCTATAGGTAGGCCTATTAACTTCATAAATATTCAGCGTGGATGATGCACATAAGACAGTTTATCAGTACAAATTGTTCTGACGAAATGTCAGTTCGCGTGAATTAATATTTAAACTGCATAGAAAACGTGATTATTAGTTACACAGTTTCAATAGGCCTATGTATACAGTATATTGCTGCTACTTGGTAATATCGAGCTTCATACGCGATTCTCACCGGGTTCCTCGATGGGCGTTTTAGCGGAGTTTTACTTTAACTTTAAATAAACAACTAAGGTTAATGACCAATTTTCATTACTTTCTGCTTTTGTTTTGTACATATTGCGGATTATCCGCGGCGATCGCGCCACCCAATTCTGCGGATACTCGGGAGTTTACTGTACCCTAATATTGTTATCAGTTACATATTGTCTAAAGTATTACATACAGCCCGTATCTGTGGTAACATACATAAAAGCTGGGACTCGATTGTTTATCATTTAGTCACTATGATTTTATATAAACATAACTAAATCAATCAATGCAGTGTGTGGGATTTTTAGCGTTTATTGGATTCATAATAATAAAAGTGGTATCGATTATCTGCTTTACAATCGTTATTTTACTAACAAAAGACAAAAATAGTAGAGTTGTTTGGGTTTTTCTTTTATTACTCTTAAGGCATAGCAAAACCCTCCATTAACTGTCACATTAATTATGTATGGTCACCTCCCAGTGGTATTTCTCAGCTAATGGTAACAGTCATACACTGTATACACAACATTTTACTCACAGCTTTGAAAAGTAACATTTATTAATATGATTTTCTCTAATAGTAAACGTGTTTTGTTCAAAACAGTGAGAGAGTTCTGCAGCTCAGGGGCACACTAGTTCATATGTAGTAAACATTAGAATTGACCGTACCTATCTAATAATAATACGTAACTAATATGTTCGTTATCAGTGGCGTATCTAAATTTTGGCTTGGCTGGGGTGTCCGGAGTCGGATCGGCTTCATACAAAAGAAGAAACAAGTTAAGACTAATCAACATTACTATCTTTCATTACTACCTTTAAAGTGATTTAGTTGAAAAATGGCTGATAACATTCTGAAATCAGTCCCATTAAAGTAAATGGTAATAGCACAATTAAAAAACGTGTTATTGAAACATTTTTAAAAGATACTTACTGACTGAATAGATTTTCCTATGTTGCATATTTCAAACGTATACCCCAATGATGTGTAATAAACCTGTTTGTATATTTAAAAAATAGCTAGTACTAAATTAGCTTACACAGCTGAAAAAAAAAGATTTAATAAGACAGCCTAAAAATTAAGAAATTAACCAAATTCGTCAACTTTTTAGACCCTCTGGGGAGGGGTCCGGTCCCGTCCGTCCCTCCCCGTAAAATGCCCCTCTGTGTTATCACCATAACATATAATAATAATAATTATTATTATTTATTTTTATAATAAATATATTATTAATATTATTATTTTATTATTAATATTATTATTCCTACAACACATCACAAATTTTTTCTGCCAGAACAGCGACGAAAACAATATATTTTCCTTAAAAAAAATGGAAACTGTATACCTTAATAATTTCATTACAAAAGTTTTTGTTAACTTAGTAATTTTTGTAAATTACAATTTAAAAAAAAAAGCTTTTAATAATCTGTTGTAAAAAAGTTTTTATCATAGTATTCTTCGTAGGTCTACATTAAAACCAAGACTTTGAAATACATAGACATAAATCTATGAATAGAGAGAAATTAAGATATCGTACCTTTCCCGTAGTATCAGACATTGTAAACACAGGCGATCCTACACTTAATTTGAAGTACACTAACTCAAAAAGAGTGGTGAGGCTTCAAAACTGCGGCCTGCAACTTACGTTTGATAAACCGATCCAATCAGCTCGCTCCGAATCACTGTTGCCAACGGTTCAACACGAAACAATCGTGTGTACTGCATTAATCTTCTATTAACTTTTAAATAAATGGAGAAAAAAATCCTAGGAGACTATATCACCTATAAAATCATTACTACGAAGAAGCGCGATTGCCAACCAGTTACGCTAAACGGATGCGAACTGACACGGGTTTAGGACGTTGAATACCTACTTCGACCGGACATCAACCATTGTATAATTCTGATCAGCGGCGTATTTAGAGGGGAGGATACGAATGCGACCGGACTCCAACCCCAGAGGGTCGAAAAAGATGACGAATTTTCTTAAGCTCTTAATTTTTATGCTGTTTTATTATTTTTTCAGCCCTGTACGCTAATAAAGTAGTAATTCTTTTTTAAAATATACAAACAGGTTTATTACACAGCATACGTTTGAAATATAGAAAAATCAATACAGTCAGTAAGTATCTTGTAAACAATGTTTCAAGAACGCCTATTTTTATCGTGTTATTACCGTTTACTTTAAAGGGACTGAGTTCAGCCACTTTAAAGATAGTAATGTTGATTAGTTTTAACTTGTTTTTTTTTCTTTTCTATGAAGCCGACCCGACACCGCCCCCCGCCCCCCCAAAGACCAAATTGTAGATACGCCACTGATTCAATGAACACAGCGTGTTGATTATTAAAATTTGTGATCATCTTCAGGTGTTATGAAATTTAATTTAACCTTTTGTTAAAACGAAATGTTTGCTAAAACTTTGTTAGTTTTAACAAATGTTAGGTTAAATTTCACAACACCTGAAGATGATCACAGATTCTAGTAATCGCCACGTGTTCGTTAGAATTATACGATGTTTTAACAAAGGTTTTTCATAAAACATGAATACGATCAATGTTTTGTTGTGTTCATTATACGTTTGTTAATGTCAGTATTACTGTGCGCTAAGGTCTTTGAACCGGGAAGCTTCTCATTGTGTAGTTTCATTAGGTAATTTGACATCATTTTGTTTTCTTATCATAGTCAAACAGGCTGCAGGGACCGGTTGGTCTATATATCAACTTCCTGTAGGAGGCAAAATTTAGTTGTTACTAGAATTTTGACCTTGCGGGCACCATAAAATAAATATTATAATTCTAATCAACGCACATTGACTAATTAAACCGTGCACCATTGCAACAAACAAACAATTAAAAGACCCAACTCTCCAAATATTTATTTGCTTTAACTTTATTCAGGAATCCGTACAAAACGTACCAGTATTAGTAAAACAAATTCATCTTTTATTTTTATGCAAATGGCCGACGCGTGGTCGGTCTTATTCCCGCCTCTGGTCAATGTCCGATTCAGTACTGTACGCTACTATACTGTACCCCTGGATATTAGGTTTAAAGACCGTGTTGGGGTTGCGCCCGGACAGAAGACTAACTTGGGGAAAGCGTATAAGTATGAAAGTAAAACAATTTGCCCTCAAGTTCTGACAAACGTAGGCCTATTGATTGATTGTCAGAAACTGGGGTTCCCGAACTTGCAGGATAATCCGGTGCGTGAAACTGTATGTCTGAAACAACAACAGAAAACCTGCGACACACGTAATGCTTGACTGAGTAGCACCTCCTGCGGGTTGCCTTCCGTGGGTCCAAAACTCACCCAGATATGCACTGCTTTCGCACGTATTGGGTACCCCTTCCATCGGCACTGACAGCTGAGAAATATTCGTATCACTAGTGCGAACGGTAAAGCGTGTGACCTTGATTCCTAGTAGCGTCTTGCGAACGGCAACCAGGTTTGTGTCGGGTCTCTCACGCCAGTCCGTGACGTCCATTAAGTGCACAGTCGAACCCTAGTAGCTTCGATCTCGCCCGCTTGTTCTCCCCTAGTAGGTGGATTGGCGTCCGTGGAGTCGACGGAGTCTTAAGCTGGCGAGAGAGAGAGAGGGGGGAGGACACGGCAACCTGGCATGGCGGGGCGGTATTCCTGTGCCGCCCCGCCAAGGTGGAGAACAAGTCGTAGCCATCCGGGGAAGATCCTGTGATCAAACTCGGAGGTCGGGCTCGCTACCATTCTGGGCTTCGGGGGTCGTCGTGTTGCGCCCACGACGTACTCAAAAATCGTACCACGGGATCGTGAACCAGCCCGGGTTACGAGTTGACGAATGGTTTCGTGATTGTTGTGTTTACCCCAGGTAGAGTATAATTTTACTAACACTGGTCTTTCTGGAATTCGGGAATGGCTTGTTTTGGATCAGGTTACAATTTGGTATACTGCTCTCGATGCTCGGACATACACTGCTACCCAGGTAAACTCATCATTACCACGTATGTGATATCGATGTACCAGGCTATTTGTCAAAGACCATAAGTGAAATCTACAGTCTCTCATGAACCTACAAATATCACACTACCTAACTTCAAACAAGACTATCCGCAACGCCCGAGTTGTCCGTTCCCTGAACGCCACCATATGGACGCTTTCCATGAAATTCTACGGCCGCTGTGCCCGTTTCCAGGATAAGTCTCTTATCAGCGCCCTCGGTCAACATTCATTTGTGGTTGGACTCGGCCTCGGCCAAGGCTGACCCTGAATTCAAGTATTATGTGTAATTGAAACCCCACGACTGGTAGCAGGCCATACCTAGGAACATCGCGGGCGACTACAGCAGCCACTGAATGTGTACAATGAGGAGTGCAGTTACTTGCTGTTAGTAGCCTACTATAATGTAAGCCCACAGCAAACGACACACTAAACCTGACCTTATGGTGAGTCCTCTGACTCGTCATTTGACTTTACAGACGACTCGTGACAATGATATCGGTCTCGTGTCTAACCGACTTGCCTAGCTCCAGAACAATTTACCAGTGGCGTACCTAGAATATGGTCTTGGAGGGGGGGGCGTCGAGTCGGCTTTATACAACAGAAAAAAATAGATTAAGACTAATCAACATTATTATCTTTAAATTTATTTAGCTGAAAAACGCGTGATAACATCCTGAAATCAGTGCCATTAAAGTAAACGGTAATAACACAATAAAATACGCGTTATTGATAATGATTCAGTAACGTTTACAATTCAATAATGTTTACAAGATACTTATTGATTGAATTGCTTTTCCTATATTTCATATTTCATTGGTGTATACCCTATAGTGTGTAATAAACCTGTTTGCATATTAAAAAAAGAGTTACTACTAAATTAGCGTACACAGCTGGAAAAAAGCGTACACAGACTAAAAATTAAGAGATTAATCAAATTCGTCAGCTTCTTCGACCGTCGGGGGAGTCCCATCCCCCCCCCCGTAAATACGCCCCTGCAATTAACTAGCATAATTCAAGAAATAGTCAAAGGAAGGTAACCCAACGACTGTTGTGAAGATGAGATTTCTTGATAAATTTTTATTAACGGTACGCTCCAGTACTGAATATTCTTTACGTCGTTATGTAATTTTGTTTGAAATGAACCCACAAAATTAAACTCACGAAAATTAAATCAGAAATCGTTTGTAGTGGACCTCTTTTATGTAGTATTATCAGCCGAGGTGACAGTTTCTCTGATGTTTTATCAGGATAAATGGTACAAGAGGTCACCTGACATTCTGATAAGTGGGTTCGAGTAATGGGATCATTCTTTAACTGGTAACGCTGTAATAACACTGGCGCTTAATCTTGGTTCCAAAGTGTATGGAATTGTATGTTTTCCGTATCGAAGATTTAGGCCTATCATCGTTTCAATGTACGTACCGACCAAATCTAGTTCGAGCATCCACAGTAAAGACAAATACGCTCATTGTTTTGATAGAATTTATTGAACTAACTTAACGTAATCCTTTGCTACATTTATACTGCTGATCCGTTACTATTTTAGGTTGCACCAAAATAAAATTCTTTGTCTTTAAGTCTGAGCCAGTTCGGCAGCTCAGGGAGATTGCTAGTGGCCGCTTTGTTATATAATTTATTGCAATCTACCAGCAATGTGTGTGTGTGTGTGAAGTAGTGTTTTCACTGCTCTTCGTTGCTGTAAATCTGACTCGACGTAAAAACTCCTTCAGGGTACCAAACAAAAAATATCGGTATGGAGAACCATACATGACTTCCATATTCTAAGACTTCTAATCTGAAATATGCTTGCCTGCCAAGCACGATATATTTTGTAATATATACATAATTTACATTAAAATGAAAAAATTATAATTTTATTGCCTGGCAACAAAATTATTTTATTTTTAACAATTACCATTGTTTGAAAAAGTTTAAATGAATTTTCAAGTACTTTACTCTTGTTAAAACGTAAAATGTTGCAGGTAAACTACCCCTTCCCATAAACCGATCTTAACCAAAATCTAATGGCCTTGAGTACTCTACAATTCACGTAGGTATGCAAAAAATTATTTGATTCTGTTTGAATTTGCGGCAGTTATCGTTTGCCATAGAAAATACGCTTTATAACAAACGTTGCAGGTAAACTACCCCTTCCCCTCAACCGATCTTCACCAAAAACAATAGGTCTTGAGTACTCTACAAGCCAGGGCTGTATGCAGAAAATTAATTGATTATGTTTGAATTTGCGGCTGTTATCGTTTGCCATAGAAAATAACCTTGTTAAAAAAACGTTGTAGGTAAACTACCCCTTTCCCTTAACCGATCTTAACCAAAAACAGTACGTCTTGAGTACGCTACAAACCAGGGCTGTATGCAGAAAATTATTTGATTATGTTTGTATTTGCGGCTGTTATCGTTTGCCATAGAAAATAACCTTGTTAAAAAAACGTTGTAGGTAAACTACCCCTTTCCCTTAACCGATCTTAACCAAAAACAATAGGTCTTGAGAACTCTACAATATAGGCCTGTATGCAAATAATCTTTTGATTCTGTTTGAATTTGCGGCTGTTATCGTTTGCCATAGGAAATACCCTTGTTAAAACATAAAACATTACAGGTAAACTACCCCTTTCCCTTAACCGATCGTCACCAAAACAAAAGGTCTTGAGAACTCTACAATTCAGGGCTGTATGCGAAAAATTATTTGATTCTGTTTGAATTTGCGGCTATCGTTTGGCAAAAAAAAAAAATTTCCCTTGATAAAAAAAAACCGTTGCAGGTAAACTACCCCTTTCCCTCAACCGATCTTCACCAAAAACAATAGGTCGTGAGTACTCTACAAATCAGGGCTGCATGCAAAAAGTTATTTGATTCTGTTTGAATTTGCGGCAGTTACCGTTTGCCATAGAAAAAAAATACCCTTGTTAAAAAAACGTTGCAGGTAAACTACCCCTTTCCCTCAACCGATCTTCACCAAAAACAATAGGTCTTGAGAACTCTACAATTTAGGGCTGTATGCAAATAATCTTTTGATTCTGTTTGAATTTGCGGCTGTTATCGTTTGCCATAAGAAATACCCTTGTTAAAACATAAAACGTTACAGGTAAACTACCCCTTTCCCTTAACCGATCTTCACCAAAATCAAAAGATCTTGATAACTCTACAATTCAGAGCTGTATGCGAAACATTATTTGATTCTGTTTGAATTTGCGGCTGTTATCGTTTGCCAAACAAACAAAATTACCCTTGCTAAAAAAAAACCGTTGCAGGTAAACTACCCCTTTCCCTCAACCGATCTTCACCAAAAACAATAGGTCGCGAGTACTCTGCAAATCAGGGCTGTATGCAAAAAATTATTTGATTCTGTTTGAATTTGCGGCAGTTATCGTTTGCCATAGAAAAAAAATCTACAGACACACAGACACACACACAGACAGACAGATAGACAGACAGACACACACACAGACACTTTTCGGAAAACGACTTTTTTTCATGTTTTGAGTGTAGTAGAATCAGAATCTGCAATAATCTCGAACACGATTTTTTTTGCCATCACCATACTTCCATTCCTTAAGGAATATGGAAGTAAAAATATCGGTATGGAGAACCATACATGACTTCCATATTCTAAGATTTATATTTAAAATCATTTTCAGCCAAACAGCCAGGCTGTGTCTTACCTGCCTTTTTATTGCTGTATTAAATGAAAAATATTATATTACATTAAAATGAAAAAATTATAATTTTATTGCCTGGCAACAAAATTAGTTTATTTTTAACAATTACCATTGTTTCAAAAAGTTTAAATAAATTTTCAAGTACTTTACTCTTGTTAAAACGTAAAAGGTTGCCGGTAAACTACCCCTTCCCCTTAACCGATCTTCACCAAAATCGAAAGTCATTGAGACCTCTACATTTCAGGGACGTATGCAAAAAATTATTTGATTCTGTTTGAATTTGCGGCTGTTATCGTTTGCCATAGAAAATACGCTTGATAAAAAAACGTTGCAGGTAAACTACCCCTTCCCCTTAACCGATCTTCACCAAAAACAAAAGGTCTTGAGCACTCTACAAATCAGGGCTGTATGCACAAAATTGTTTGATTCTGTTTGAATTTGCGGCTGTTATCGTTTGCCATAGAAAATACGCTTGATAAAAAAACGTTGCAGGTAAACTACCCCTTCCCCTTAACCGATCTTCACCAAAAACAACAGGTCTTGAGTACTCTACAAATCAGGGCTGTATGCAAAACATTATTTGATTCTGTTTGAATTTGCGGCTGTTATCGTTTGCCATAGAAAATAACCTTGTTAAAAAAACGTTGCAGGTAAACTACCCCTTCCCCTCAACCGAACTTCACCAAAAACAATAGGTCTTGAGAACTCTACAATTTAGGGCTGTATGCAAATAATCTTTTGATTCTGCTTGAATTTGCGGCTTTTATCGTTTGCCATAGGAAATACCCTTGTTAAAACATAAAACGTTACAGGTAAACTACCCCTTTCCCTTAACCGATCTTCACCAAAATCAACAGATCTTGAGAACTCTACAATTCAGGGCTGTTTGCGAAACATTATTTGATTCTGTTTGAATTTGCGGCTGTTATCGTTTGCCAAACAAACAAAATTACCCTTGCTAAAAAAAAACCGTTGCAGGTAAACTACCCCTTTCCCTCAACCGATCTTCACCAAAAACAATAAGTCGCGAGTACTCTGCAAATCAGGGCTTCATGCAAAAAATTATTTGATTCTGTTTGAATTTGCGGCAATTATCGTTTGCCAAAAAAAAAAATCTACAGACAGATAGACAGACAGACAGACAGACACACACACAGACACTTTTCGGAAAACGACTTTTTTCATGTTTTGAGTGTAGTAGAATCAGAATCTGCAATAATCTCGAACACGATTTTTTTTGCCATCACCATACTTCCATTCCTTAAGGAATATGGAAGTAACAAGTCAAGTGGAGGGGGGATGAGGCGGCGGGACCTCACAGCTTAATTTTACACTGCTTCGAAACGTTTGTTGTACAGTACACGAGCGAGCAAAAACTCATTACATCTCCTTCTGTGGTTTTCAGTTCCCAAATATTCTTACTAATTCATCCTCTTTATTACCTATACCACTAACATTTCATGTTGCTACTTTTAAAGTATCTTTAATCCGTTTGCATTTGTCCTTTTCCGTTGTACCTTAGCACGTTTTGCCGTATTTCTAATCAAATTTCCGAGGCTCGTAAGAGTTCTGTAAGTACATATATTTTTTACTTAAACAGGTTACTGGCCTGCTGTAAAACCCCCAACATAGAGGACCAGGAACTTTGATTTCGGGCTGCTCTTCCCCTAGAGAGTTGCTTTCACCTCAGCTGACGAGCTCTCTCTGCCCATGTGTGCAGCCGTTGGCCTACTGTAGGCTCCTCCGCTTCCTCACTAGATGGACACCCTCCTGCCGATGTGCGCCATCCTGCCAGCCAGAACCCAGGACACCCCCAGGCTGCCCTGACAGAACCCCCATCTCTCGTTTGCTTACCGATCCACTCCGCCGAAATGATTAAGCGGATAGTTTTTCAAGTCAATTGAGACGCGTCAAGTATCGTAAACTTGTTTTAAGGCTGCGCCCACGTACAACACTGGTAGCGGACATGAAAACGGAGAACAGAGCTGAAAAACAAACTGGTGGAAAGAGCCGTTCCGTACAATGTAACAGGAGTGTTAGCGGCCTCATAGAGACGAGATAGACGCTAGAAACAAAGCTGCTTGCTCAGCTTATAAAAACAATTTGTATTCTGAGACGAATTCGAGCGGGTGTATGTACACTACCAAGCTAATGCGAGCCTGTTCTTGAAAATGATTATAGCTGCGTGCATTTCATTACAACGCACTGTAACTTACTACTTGAAATCCGTAGTGACTTCCAAAATTAAATACTTTTTGTAGTTAATATAAATCGTATAAATGATGAAATGCCCCGTAAATTTTTCGTTGCTTGTTTATTTCATGAATCCAAATTTCTCTGTGCACTGTGTTCCTTCTCCTCCTGTGGCGCTACAGCCCGAAGTCGAGCATTGGGCTCCTCTATCCTGATCCTCCATCTCTCTCTATCAGTAGTAAAGAACTTCCATCCTCGCACTCCCAACATCTCTCTTGCATCCACAGCGACAGCATCTTCCCATATTTTACTTGGACGGCCTTTTGGTCTTTTGCCATCCATACGCGCCATGAGGACTCTTTTAGGTGTTGTTTCTCATCCATTCTTACGACATGTCCAGCCCATATCCGCCTCCTCAGTTTTATGTACACTTCTACCGTTGGTTCGTTGAAGTGATAATATATTTCATCATTATGCCGTATCCTCCATTCCCCATTTCTGTATATGGAGCCCAGGATCCGTCTGAGGCGCTTCCTTTCAAATATCTTCAGGCGTTCAATTGCCCTTTGTGTTATTATCCAGGTTTCACTGCCGTACCCCAGGATGAGTCGTATGATAGTTTTGTATATGCGCATTTTTGTGTGCCTATGAATAACTCTTGACTTAAAGGTGGTGATAAGCGCGAAGTAGGCCTTGTTGGCTAGAGTTATCCTTTACCTTATCTCTGCTTCTTCATTCCCATCTTCAGATATCGTCGCTCCCAGGTATGTGAAACCTCTGACTGCTTTTATACAGTCTTCTTCTATCTTCTATAAATTTTGCCTGGGTCGGGTACACCTTGTCTGACTTATCATTTTGGTTTTATCCACATTTATTAACAGTCCTACCTCTTTTGCACTTTTTTTCAGGTTTAAGTGTCTCGCCCTGTGTTACTAATACAAAATTTTAAAGCTGCACCTTTAGGCATGGGCGGGATTCGGGGGTGGCAAGGGGGGACTTGCCCCCCAATATCTATCAAATAAATTACGAATCACTAAGCCGTAGCTTTGTCCAGTATTTGACAAGGCGTTGGAAGGCTTTTCAAATCTAGTTTTCTTGCGTAGTTTAACTTATTCAAGCTATGCTACACGACGTAGTGTAAAGTTAAACACTTGGTAAAATAAAGAACTTCCCCGGGAATTATCACATCCAACGCCGGATTAACCATCTTGGGGGTGCTTAGGCAGTAGAAAAACCAAGGCCCCCTCCAGAGTATTTACTTTTTTCATTTACGAGTGGTTTTCTCGTTTTAAAAGTGGTCAAATGTCAATAATTGAAGACGAACCACGACTGGGACGTCCCTCGACTTCCAAAACGGACGAAAACATTGAAAAAATTCGTGTTGCGATCATGTTTGATCGTCGTAGAACAATCGATGAATTGGAGGAAATGACTGAAATATCCTGGAGTTCATGCCAACGAATTTTGACTGAAGATGAAACGTGTTGCAGCAAAATTCGTTCCGCGTGTGCTTTCTTATCGGCTCAAAATCCTTGCCTGACTCAAAGCTTCCTCCCCATAAGCTGTCCGAAGCATTGCGACAGTTTCTGCTGCTGATTTCCCTAACAGGAAACAGAACCTGATGTTAGCACGTTGGTATTTAATGTCTGCCATTAAATTAATTTAAAAATCGCCGAAAACGTGAAACAGCGCTTACAAAAAATAGTCACACTGATCGCGCTAATGTTTCCACAACAATGCCGCTAGGGCAACTGATACAAAATGGTGTCTAGTGAAGGCACCTAGCGGGAGAAGTCGGAACTAGCGTTCTACCAACTGCCAGAGAAAAATTCTCGTTACTTTTGGGTCCCCCTACGTATGTGTGCGTGCATGTGTGTCTTTTGAAGGGCTAGCAAAAAATATAACCTCCGAATGGGCAGATAGACGAGCAGAAAGGCGAGCTAGAGAGCCCATCTTTCTGTGTCTGTTCACGGTTAGAATTCTCGCTAGCCCGCCTTTCCGCTCGTTCGGAGATTATAATTCGCTAGCCTATCTTTCTGCCCGTTACAGGTTAGAATTGTCTCTAGCGTGTCTTTCTGGGGTAATGTCAATACCTCCACCCGAACACTGCCATCAATAATTCCTGCCTTTGTCGATGCGCGCGATGAAGCCCCCCCCCCCCATCCCATAGGTGAAATCCCGCACATCCCATTAGGTAACATCAAAGCATTCAAGTTCGACATTCAGTGACTGAAGAGGATTTGATTTTCTCCGATATCCCATTTGTGTGCGGCCTTAGGCTGGAAGCGGAGAGCAGAGCAGTCAGAAATACTTATTGTGGCTACACACACAAACAGGATATCGGAGCAGACAAAATCCTCTTCAGCCACAGAATGTCGAACTTGAACAGGGGCGTATTTACGGAGAGGGGGCGAATGGAACAGGTTTGTAACACAGCACTGTGTATACATTTGAAGTATGAAATATAGGAAAATCAATTCAGTCAATAAGTATCTTCTCAACAATTTTTCAGTAACGCGTATTTTTGTTGTGTTATTACCGTTTACTTTAATGGGACTGATTACAGGATTTATCACTTGTTTTTCACCACTTTAAAGATAGAAATGTTGATTAGTCTTAACTTGGTTTTTATTATGTAGCCGACTCGACCGGACCCCGACACTTTTCGGTACCGGCATTAATACCTTTCACTAGGCAGTACTAGTGCCCCCTAGTTTATTGCTTAAAATATGCTCTGCCCCCCCCAGGCAAAATCTAGATACGCCACTGAACTTGAATGTTTTGGTGTTACCTAAAGGCGCAGGTTTATAATTTCGTAATATTAACAAAACAGTCCACAGAGACATTTGCTCCATGAAATAAACGACACGTGGTATTTCATCATTTATATAAGAGGCGCTCAGTGCCAAAAGAACCTAAGCGACATATTTTGATATTTTTTGTTTTTCCATTACTATGGTAGTTTGGAAGTTAATTTTCAATGCCATAGTGTCCTAAGCAACAAGAGAATTGTACAATATTTTTTTTATGTATTAGTCTGTTTTGGCACTACTGTTCTACCTCATGTTTTACTTCCATATTCCTTAAGGAATGGAAGTATGGTGATGGCAAAAAAAATCGTGTTCGAGATTATTGCAGATTCTGATTCTGCTACACTCAAAACATGAAAAAAAGTCGTTTTCCGAAAAGTGTCTGTGTGTCTGTCTGTGTGTCTATCTGTCTCTCTATAGATTTTTTTTCTATGGCAAACGATAACTGCCGCAAATTCAAACAGAATCAAATAATTTTTTGCATACAGCCCGGTTTTGCAGAGTTCTCGCGACCTATTGTTTTTGGTGAAGATCGGTTGAGGGAAAGGGGTAGTTTACCTGCAACGGTTTTTTTTTAGCAAGGGAAATTTTGTTTGTTTGGCAAACGATAACAGCCGCAAATTCAAACAGAATCAAATAATGTTTCGCATACAGCCCTGAATTGTAGAGTTCTCAAGACCTATTGTTTTTGGTGAAGATCGGTTAAGGGAAAGGGGTAGTTTACCTGTAACGTTTTATGTTTTAACAAGGGTATTTCCTATGGCAAACGATAACAGCCGCAAATTCAAACAGAATGAAAAGATTATTTGCATACAGCCCTAAATTGTAGAGTTCTCAATACCATTTGTTTTTGGTGAAGATCGGTTAAGGGAAAGGGGTAGTTTACCTACAACGTTTTTTTAACAAGGGTATTTTCTATGGCAAACGATAACAGCCGCAAATTCAAACAGAATCAAATAATTTTCTGCATACAGCCCTGATTTGTAGAGTACTCAAGACCTATTGTTTTTGGTGAAGATCGGTTGAGGGGAAGGGGTAGTTTACCAGCAACGTTTTTTATCATGCGTATTTTCTATGGCAAACGACAACTGCCGCAAATTCAAACAGAATCAAATAATTTTTTGCATACAGCCCTGATTTGTAGAGTACTCGCGACCTATTGTTTTTGGTGAAGATCGGTTGAGGGGAAGGGGTAGTTTACCTGCAACGGTTTTTTTTATCAAGGGAAATTTTTTTTTTTTTGGCAAACGATAACAGCCGCAAATTCAAACAGAATCAAATAATGTTTCGCATACAGCCCTGAATTGTAGATTTCTCAAGACCTATTGTTTTTGGTGAAGATCGGTTGAGGGAAAGGGGTAGTTTACCTGCAACGTTTTTTTAACAAGGGTATTTTATATGGCAAACGATAACAGCCGCAAATTCAAACAGAATCAAATAATGTTTTGCATACAGTCCTGATTTGTAGAGTACTCAAGACCTATTGTTTTTGGTGAAGATCGGTTAAGGGGAAGGGGTAGTTTACCTGCAACCTTTTACGTTTTATTTTCTATGGCAAACGATAACAGCCGCAAATTCAAACAGAATCAAATAATGTTTTGCATACAGCCCTGATTTGTAGAGTACTCAAGACCTATTGTTTTTGGTGAAGATCGGTTAAGGGGAAGGGGTAGTTTACCTGCAACGTTTTTTTATCAAGCGTATTTTCTATGGCAAACGATAACAGCCGCAAATTCAAACAGAATCAAATAATTTTTTGCATACGTCCCTGAATTGTAGAGGTCTCAATGACTTTCGATTTTGGTGAAGATCGGTTAAGGGGAAGGGGTAGTTTACCTGCAACCTTTTACGTTTTAACAAGAGTAAAGTACTTGAAAATTTATTTAAACTTTTTGAAACAATGGTAATTGTTAAAAATAAAATAATTTTGTTGCCAGGCAATAAAATTATAATTTTTTCATTTTAATGTAATATAATATTTTTCATTTAATACAGCAATAAAAAGGCAGGTAAGACACAGCCTGGCTGTTTGGCTGAAAATGATTTTAAATATAAATCTTAGAATATGGAAGTCATGTATGGTTCTCCATACCGATTTTTTAAATGCCATAGTGACCTAACTGCTGATTGCATGTTGTTTGTCCATAAGGAATTCTGTTGAAAAAGAGTTGTGTGTTTCGTGTCTGTTTTTTCAACTAACAAACGAAAAATATGTTCAAACCAAGAACACTTAAAATGATTGAGATGTCTTGTAACAAAAAAGACGCAAAAAACAATGGTAAGTTCAATCAGCACATTTTAAATTATGAAATAAAATGTTGTTTACTCTCATTGAGGTTATGGTAATTACTTTTTTTGCAACAAAATAGTAAGGCTAAAAATAGAAAAATATCGGTCACGTTATCGCACTCGATTTTCACTGATGATGGAAGTCGATGGCATTGCCGAAACGTCTGGTTTTGTAGAAAACATTGGACTACGGCCAAATATCCCGGGAAGGAATTTTAACCAAAACTACTTCTTTGTTGCCGATAACGTTGTACATATATATATATATATATATATATATATATATAAAATATGCATAAAATTAATGGCTTGTATAAGTTAATGATTGATCTCCATTAAGTAGTGCTCAAGTTTCCAAAGTTTTAATATTATGATGTCCGTAATTAAAACATCAGAGCAGGTTTAGTGTGAATGAGGGTACACTGTGGACAAAAATTTTCAACATTTCCTATTGAGCATTGCTTAGAGTAAAGCTGCGAATCTACAATGTATGTTTCACAGAACAAACACGCGAAAAAGAAGGAGCGCTCCGAAGTCACTCATGGACCCTCAGCATCTTGCAGAGGGTTCATTCCCTAAAGACGAAAAGTCTGTCTATGAATCGTTCCTCTGTAAACACGTGCAGTTACACTGCCCAGCGATCCACAGGAAGCAAATTGATGTCCATTTTTTCGGCTTGCACGCGTTATGTTGGTGTGGGTTTCGGCACTTTCCATTTAAAAAGCGTGCAAATGTAAGAAAATAAACATGAGTGAGGCCAGAAATAACGTGAATTTTGTGTGTGTGTGCGCGCGCGCGCGCGCGCGCGCGCGCGCGCGCGCGCGCGTGTGTGTGTGTGTGTGTGTGTGTGTGTGTGTGTGTGTGTGTGTGTGTGTGTGTGTGTGTGTGTGTGTGTGTGTGTGTGTGTGTGTCTTACCTGCCTTTTTATTCCTGTAGGCATAATAATAAAATGGAAACGTAAACATTACATAACTGAGATATGCTTACCTGCCACGAACGATACATTATTTTATACATGGAGGAGTTCAGTGACATACACACGTACAGAAGAATTATATATATAAAGATATTAACTCATACATAATTTACATTAAAATGAAAAAATTATAATTTTATTCCCTGGCAACAAAATTATTTTATTTTTAACAATTACCATTGTTTGAAAAAGTTTAATGAATTTTCAAGTACTTTACTCTTGTTAAAACGTAAAAGGTTGCAGGTAAACTACCCCTTCCCCTTAACCGATCTTCACCAAAATCGAAAGTCCTTGAGATATCTACAATTCAGGGACGTATGCAAAAAAGTATTTGATTCTGTTTAAATTTGCGGCTGTTATCGTTTGCCATAGAAAATACGCTTGATAAAAAAATGTTGCAGGTAAACTACCCCTTGCCCTTAACCGATCTTCACCAAAAACAATAGGTCTTGAGTACTCCACAAATCAGGGCTGCATGCAAAACATTATTTGATTCTGTTTGAATTTGCGGCTGTTATCGTTTGCCATAGAAAATACCCTTGTTAAAAAAACGTTGTAGGTAAACTACCCCTTTCCCTTGACCGATCTTCACCAAAAACAATAGGTCCTGAGAACTCTACAATTTAGGGCTGTATGCAAATAATCTTTTGATTCTGTTGGAATTTGCAGCTGTTATCGTTTGCCATAGGAAATACCCTTGTTAAAACATAAAACGTTACAGGTAAACTACCCCTTTCCCTTAACCGATCTTCACCAAAAACAATAGGTCTTGAGAACTCTACAAATCAGGGCTGTATGCAAAACATTATTTGATTCTGTTTGAATTAGCGGATGTTATCGTTTGCCAAAAAAAAAAAATTCCCTTGATAAAAAAAAACCGTTGCAGGTAAACTATACCCCTTTCCATCAACCGATCTTCACCAAAAACAATAGGTCGTGAGTACTCTACAAATCAGGGCTGTATGCAAAAAATTATTTGATTCTGTTTGAATTTGCGGCAGTTATCGTTTGCCATAGAAAAAAAATCTACACACGGACAGACACACAGACACACACACAGACACTTTTCGAAAAACGACTTTTTTTCATGTTTTGAGTGTAGTACAATCAGAATCTGCAATAATCTCGAACACGATTTTTTTTGCCATCACCATACTTCCATTTCCTTAAGGAATATGGAAGTAAATATCAGTATGGAGAACCATACATGACTTCCATATTCTAAGATTTATATTTAAAATCATTTTCAGCCAAATAGCCAGGGAAGGAATTTTAACAAAAAAAATACTTCTTTGTTGCCAATAACGTAGTACACATATAAAAAAAAATTATCCCCTCCCCCTTCAACTATAATTTTGATTTATAGAAAATTACCCCCAGCCCGTTCAGCTAGCCTCTTCATTTATAGATATTTCATCTACGTTTCTACAGTGGATTATTAAGATCTTATCAGGATACTTTATCAAAATTAAGTACTTTACTCATGTTACAACAAAAAATGTTTCAGGTAAACTGCCCTTTCCCCGTAACCGATCTTCACCAAAATCAACAGACATTGAGTTTTCTATAGCTCAGGCACATATGTAAAAAATCGGTATGGAGAACCATACATGACTTCCATATTCTAAGATTTATATTTAAAATCATTTTCAGCCAAACAGCCAGGCTGTGTCTTACCTGCCTTTTTATTGCTGTATTAAATGAAAAATATTATATTACATTAAAATGAAAAAATTATAATTTATTGCCTGGAAACAAAATTATTTTATTTTTAACAATTACCATTGTTTCAAAAAGTTTAAATAAATTTTCAAGTACTTTACTCTTGTTAAAACATAAAAGGTTGCAGGTAAACTACCCTTCCCCTTAACCGATCTTCACCAAAATCGAAAGTCCTTGAGACCTCTACAATTCAGGGACGTATGCAAAAAATTATTTGATTCTGTTTGAATTTGCGGCTTTTATCGTTAGCCATAGAAAATACGCTTGATAAAAAAACGTTGCAGGTAAACTACCCCTTCCCCTTAACCGATCTTCACCAAAAACAATAGGTCTTGAGTACTCCACAAATCAGGGCTGTATGCAAATAATCTTTTGATTCTGTTTGAATTTGCGGCTGTTATCGTTTGCCATAGAAAATACCCTTGTTAAAAAAACGTTGCTGGTAAACTACCCCTTTCCCTTAACCGATCTTCACCAAAAACAACAGGTCTTGAGAACTCTACAATTTAGGGCTGTATGCAAATAATCTTTTGATTCTGTTTGAATTTGCGGCTGTTATCGTTTGCCATAGGAAATACCCTTGTTAAAACATAAAACGTTACAGGTAAACTACCCCTTTCCATTAACCGATCTTCACCAAAAACAATAGGTCTTGAGAACTCTACAAATCAGGGCTGTATGCGAAACATTATTTGATTCTGTTTGAATTTGCGGCTGTTAACGTTTGCCAAAAAAAAATTTCCCTTGATAAAAAAAACCGTTGCTGGTAAACTACCCCTTCCCCTTAACCGATCTTTACCAAAAACAATAGGTCTTGAGTACTCCACAAATCGGGGCTGTATGCAAATAATCTTTTGATTCTGTTTGAATTTGCGGCTGTTATCGTTTGCCATAGAAAATACCCTTGTTAAAAAAACGTTGCAGGTAAACTACCCCTTTCCTTAACCGATCTTCACCAAAAAAAATAGGCCTTGAGAACTCTACAATTTAGGGCTGTATGCAAAACATTATTTGATTATGTTTGAATTTGCGGCTGTTATCGTTTGCCATAGTAAATACCATTGTTAAAACATAAAACGGTACAGGTAAACTACCCCTTTCCCTTAACCGATCTTTACCAAAATCAACAGATCATGAGAACTCTACAATTCAGGGCTGTATGCGAAACATTATTTGATTCTGTTTGAATTTGCGGCTGTTATCGTTTGCCAAACAAACAAAATTACCCTTGATAAAAAAAAACCGTTGCCGGTAAACTACCCCTTTCCCTCAACCGATCTTCACCAAAAACAATAGGTCGCGAGTACTCTACAAATCAGGGCTGTATGCAAAAAATTATTTGATTCTGTTTGAATTTGCGGCTGTTATCGTTTGCCATAGAAAAAAAATCTACAGACACACACACACAGAAAGACAGACAGACACACACACACAGAAAGACAGACAGACACACACACACAGACACTTTTCGGAAAACGACTTTTTTTCATGTTTTGAGTGTAGTAGAATCAGAATCTGCAATAATCTCGAACACGATTTTTTTTGCCACCACCATACTTCCATTCCTTAATATTATAATAATAACAAGTTGTAATGCGTACGTTAAACAACTTGTTTTGTTAATAACATTATTATTTGAATAAATATGTAATAAATTATATAGCAGGCTGTTTCTAAAACAAAGCTAGAATTAGTGTATTATGTTACATAAATGGAAATTTTCTTTACAAAATAATAGAAGCCAATATTTATGTAATTGGCGCTTAAAATACTTTGGCATTTCTCACAGGTCTTGATCCATGGCACTTAGGTCGGTTTTGGTAGTTACACTACTTTGGCATTTCACTTTGAATTCACAATTTTTCCGCTATATGTTATTAAAAGTAGTGTCATTTTCAGGTAGTGGTGAAAGTACAATCCAGAATGAAATTCTATTTAATGGTGACAGAATGTATGAAAAGGTTGAACAACCAGTTTTAGACAGCAATAAAAGTTCATTTGAAAATAATCACAATGCAGATAATGAGAGCTATTCTTGCTTAGATGATCTTACAATAAATCATTCCAATAATTTAATTATTGAAGCAGCTTGTAGTGATCTAATATTTCTCGATGACATGCAGATAATTTCAGTACCAGTTATAAATGAAAATAAAAAATTTACTGAAGCCACTGATCCGGATAAAATCACAGATGCACAAGAAGAAATGCATGATCCAAGTGTCAGAGATTAATCTGATGGTTCTGAGAAGAGGTCACGCAAAAGGAAGAAAGATGAACCCAACTGGAAGAAAAATATACGTAAACGCCTACGAAACAGTGGAATGGAATATCAGTCTGTCAAAGGAAATACAGTTGCAGCAAAGGAGTTTCGATTTTTTGAAAGTAAATGTAATTTTAAATGTGTTCAAAATTTTCCTCCTGAGAAGCGTGAAGAAATTTATAAGTACTTTTATGGTTTGAAAGAATGGGAACTGCAAACTATGTATATCCAGTCAAAAATTAAAGTAAGTGACATTAAAAGGAAGCGTACAGATAAAGATATAAGCAGAAGAAACTTTTCACGTCATTACTTCTTTACAGACTCACAGGGTATAGATAGAGAGGTGTGCAAAAATGTGTTTAAACATACATTACGAATTTCAGACCAGAGGATAGCTCATTCTCTCTCAAAAACTTTTCCTGCTGATCTAAGAGGGAAACATGAGCTCATAACAAGACCAGAACTTCTACAATAGAACATATTAGAGATTTCATTAAAAAATTTCCAGCATACCAATCACACTACTCATGGAAAAAGAATCCTCACAGACTGTATTTGTCACCTTCTTTAAACTTAAAGATAATATACCGTTTGTATTTTCAGTCTTGCAATGAACAATCCCCAGTAATTAAACCCTCCAGTTTGTATATATTCAGGGAGGTATTCAATAATGATTTTAATTATCATTTTCATACACCACAAAAGGATACGTGTAAAAGATGCAACATTTTTAAAAACAAATTTGATTACGCATCTACAGAAGAAGAAAAATTAAACTATCAGCAAATATTAAATGATACCACATTTTAGCTGAAAAGGCCCGCGAAACCATGAAATCTGATGTTGAAGCTAGTAAACAACCTGACAGTGATACATACGTAATTTGTTTTGATCTGATGAAGACACTGCCGACTCCAGATTTAGATGTTGGTGTTTGTTACTACAAACGACAGATGTGGACATATCTGTTAGGAATACATAATCTAACGAAACACGAAGTCTTTACCTATTTATGGCATGAAGCACAAGCATCCAGGGGGCCACAAGAGGTTGCCTCTTGTCTTATTCATTTTTTTAAAAATCACGCTACAGATAGACCTAATGTTATTATTTATAGTGACCAGTGTGGTGGTCAAAACAAAAATTTCAAAATGCTTATTATGATGAATTATGTAACAATAATGATAACTTAAAAATAAACAAAATAGATCACAAGTTCATGGTATCAGGCCACTCTTATTTGGCCTGTGACCAAGATTTTGGACTAATTGAAAAAGAAAAAAGATATCATAAAAACATATATGTACCCGCTGACTGGAGTAAAGTTGCAAAGGCTGCTTGTAAAAAGAAACCCTTTGTGGTTCATGAAATGACAAGCGACAATTTCTTATCATGTGAAGTGTTAGAGAAAAGAGTGACGAATAGAAAAAAAAACTGAGAAGGGTGAAAACGTTCGGTGGAGAGATATTGTTCATATTCAACTAAACAAGGGAGATGATCTTTCTATGTTTTATAAATATTCATATGATAAAAATGTAAATTTTAATGAAGTTAGCCTTTAAAAAAGACGGGCTTCAGACACAGTACCTGCACAATTGCCTATATTGTATAAAAATGGAAGAAAGATAGATGCTAAAAAACTAAAGGGCATTAGCGAATTGATGCATTTCATTCCCCCTGTAGCTCAGGAGTTTTACAAACAGCTTCATCCTGCTGAAAATGTAGATGAAATACTGTACACTTCCAGTAGTGACGATGAGGACTGAATGCTTCGATTTAATTTTATGAGTTTTAACCTTTAGTTTTAATATACGACTGTCTTTAATTTTTTAAGAACTAATGTAAATTTTTTAATAAAATGTAAATTTTTCATGTTCAGTGTGTGTTTTTTATTCTTACTACAGACATAATTTACATTTTTCTTTAATTAAACAACTTTTAATAGTGTAATATAAATTATATCTAATAAATAATTGAATATACTAAAATGTACAATGCCAAAGTAGCCTAAATGATTCTATTTTAGACGTAAGTGATGTGAAAAAATGTAATATTGCTATGCCAAAACAGCCTAAGTGCCAATTTCATAATTTATTAATTTTTATGTAAACTGTTATGATTTAAGGAAGTCTAATAGTTGGTTAATGGCTCAATTTTAGCAGTTTTGTAACACAGTAAACTTTAAAATTGCTTTGTTTCGGTTATAAAAAAGTTATTTATTTAATAATAACAAAGCCAAACTGACCTAACTACCAGAAATTTAAACATAACTGCCATGTAATTGATAAACTGTAAATGCCAAAGTGAGCTATGTGCCATTTATTTCTTAAAAGTGTTATTTTCTGAGAATGTGCATGTAATGATAATTTTTATTCAGGATTCATCTTTCTCACTAAATGATAATGTATGTGCCTGAAGCAATACCTGAATTACAGGACCATGTTTCAACAATGCTGATTCTTTGATGCCATTTTTCTCCGTTTTTGTATTTTGGTGGTTAGTTCAGTTTGGCACTGAGCGCCTCATTTTAAGAAACTCAGAAAATATCTAACTAGATTTGTTGAATATATGAGGATGCGAATAAATACAGATGATATTTTATTGTCTTTACTGGAATGTCGATTAATCAAAGAAACCGCAGGCTGGATAAGCCCAATTTCGCCAAAAGAACAATTCATTGTAACCCATTGATCTGTGGTTTACTTTATGAATAATGGAGTAAGTAAGTGTACTTATATGTACTGTTACATGTTTCATTAATTTCAGTTGATAAAAAAGTAGCAAGAAACGTTGATAGCCTCAAAGATGTGTATCCATTATTGGAAGCAGAAGCAATGAACATTGGTCTTGTGGTAAATGAAAACAAGACAAAATACATAGTAATGTTCAACTCAGAGACCAGAAGGGCTTCTAGAGATTTCAATGTGAATGTGAAGTGTTTCAAAAGACTGTCCTGCTTAGTCAACTAGGTGTCTTGGTATCAAATGATAATAGCATTAGGATAAATATAAGAGAAATGACACAAGCAGGAAATAGAGCCTATTTTGCAAATATTAACATCTTATTTTAAAAACAATCTTGTTACAAGATGTACCTATAAAACTTAAAATATATTATTCTCTGGTGCGACCAGTTGTTACATGGGATCTGAGGCATGGACTCGAACAGAGAATGACAAAACTGCTTTAAAATCATTTTAGCACAAAATATTGCGTAAACTTTATGGCCCAGTAAGAGAAGAAGGCTGTTGGAGAATACACAATAACAGTGAACTACAGGCTCTCGTGCATGGAAAAGACATAGTGAAATTCATCAAATCACAGAGGTTGTGTTGGCTGGGACATGTGGAAATAATGTCTGAGGAAAGAATGCTGAAGGGAAGATTGTATACTAGTAGACGTAGAGGCAGAAGGCCAAGGATGAGATAGTTGGATGACGTAACGGAACATCCCTTGCTAGCATGGGAATCAGAGGGTGGACAGGAAGAGCGAAGTGCAGGGAAGCTTGTAGGATTATTGTTGAGGAGGCTAAAACCCACCAAAGGCTGTAACGTCAGATAAGAAGAGGTTGAAAACAAAAACAATTTTTCTAAATTTTATATTATCTATAAATAGTATTTCATTTTGTATATCACCACAAATTTGATTTAGTGCACTGCATTCTACCATAGTAAAATGAACTCAGCTATAATCATTTTTTGACCAACAGGCTGGTGTTAGATAGGTACTGTGGTGTTAGGTATAGCTACCTCATATACAGAATACCCTCTGCATATCTTAGCGCTTCAATTTTTTTTTGTAGTTAACAGTGAGATAAATCATAGGTACCGGTAAACATATTTATTTGCGTTGATATAATTGTCGGCAGTTAACCTTTGTTTATTTTGCCTTTCGAGTCGTTAAAAGAACGGAGCCGTACCATATACTGGCGTTTACAAACGGTCAGAAACATAATGTGAGAAGAGGATACAGTTATGGAAACGACAGATCAGAGAGATTAATATGGGACAGCATTCTCAGTAGAAAGAGGACGGTAGCATTCCCAAAGCAGCGACGGAATTAGAAGTAGAAACAACGTGATCAATTGTGCACAGAACTGAATTATTTTGATTTTATTTTATAAACATCTCAACATTTAATACGTAAAGTTATAAGATTGATGTGTGTGTCTGTGTACTGGAGTAGGGGCGAATGAGTATCATATGCAGTCAGTCCAATGGGAAAAGTAACCGAGTTTATTGTCACGTAATCACTAGCACCATCTATACATGAATAAATGAGTTAAATAGTGAAACGTTTCGACTATCTTCCATAAAACATTCAGAGCGCTGGAATCACCATAAATATAATGACGTAGTAATTGACAGTACTTTCCGATTCGAACCTCGATCAGAGAAGGAACCAACGGAGTAAATATGTCAACATTAAATTTAGTTTTAAATTGGATAAAAGTATCACTGGGGCTTTTAAAATAATTCAAATTGGTAATGGTAGAGGAGCAATGAGTGATAAGAACGTTTTTAAATAGTATGCAATATTTCGTGATGGTATAGAGAGCATTGACAACACTGAGTCACGGAGGCTGTGGCCATACTCCCTCCTATTGTTGATGAATAACCAAAATCCATTGTTGATTCGTTTGCCGTTGTGTTTGTTCGCATTGATGGCGGTCTTTCGTGGTTTTTTAACTTTTCTTATTTAATAATTATATTTAATTATAACTTAAAAGATGGGATTTAGATGCTGCATTCCTAATTGTGATAACGGTCCACGTGTGTCTGTTCAAGACGAAAAGTTATTCACAGAAAAAAACTTCCATCCATCTCTGTATTCCAAGCTAAGCATTGTATAAAGTAACATTTTAATGGTGATTTTATAAGATATAGCAGTATATTCTGCCTTTTATGAAAAATTAAATTTTTATTAAATCAGGTTAACTGTGTAAGCCTATTTAGCATGTTTTATGACAAACTATGTACACTTATAGTGTTCATAATTGATGTATATCTTATTTGTTTACTTGGATAAGTTAACGTTTTTTAATAGCAACTTTCCCAATATCGGTAAAGCAATGTTGCATCAGTTATTTGCAAGTCAGCCTAGAATTTTCATATTGTTAGAATCGGAACTATTACCAATAAAACAATTAACAAAAACCAGTGGATTACATTGCTGTAGAATTTGTAAAGAATGCAGATAATTTTCCAGACATAATAATTCCGCCTTAGTCAATTGGAGTACACTGTATATTACATTTTTTCTCTTTTTATTCCATACAGCGAGTTCATCTCTGATATTAGTAATGATTTTAATGTGGTTTACTTAAAGTTGGTGTTTGTATTTGAAGGAGACAAAATTAATTAAAAATGTGTTTTTATTCAAACATTGTTCAGAAAGTTTTACAGTTAGGTTAGGTGCAGGTATTACAAACAAACATACCAACGTTTTCTGTAATTGAACACAAACTGAAGATTTATATTTTTTATATTATTGTATCTTCTTTAAAACAACAATTGCTTTGCCAATAATAAAACTGCACCTACTGTAAAATAGTATTATTCAAAGATGTGAAAAACAAGTGGTGCATAATAACTGAATTTGGTTTCTCCAGGGAGATAACATCTGAACAATCCGTTTGTAATATAGAACAAGTTATATGGATACAATAAATACAATGACTGAAGTGTTCTATGATATAATAAACCTTAAAATACAACTGCTATTAAAATAGACAACACAAATATTAAATAGAAATATAGAATACATTTACAAAGTAGTAAATATTTTCTAGTAGATTATTCAGAATGAGAAGCAATGAATAATATGCTTCATAACAAAAACTTTAAAATTCTAGTAAGGGAAGCAGGGGAGGTTTGACCATATGGGAGGTTTGACCTGCTGCTATTACTGCTTTGTTTGAGTAGACATGTTAGATTTCTGTAGTTCAACTTTTTGCCGCTATGTTGATGCGTTAGCTTTGTATTCAGTTTGTTCACAGCGTGCTTGGTGTGAATGTTATAACGAATTACTTGTTTTGAGCGAGTTGACTGTTATTTTCGGGAATACTTCTTAAGCTTTCTGGTGAGTTACAAACAAATATTTTTATTCTAGTTGTAATATACCACAGTGTTTAACTTACAGTTTCATATAACGTTAGAGAATATCGTGTTATTCCTTTTTAAAATATAACCTCGAACATGTGATTAGGTAAGTACCTGGCAACGCTGTCAACTCTTGGCAACGCTGTCAGTTCCGTCTGTGTACATTTGTTTTGGTTTGAAGGCGTGACCTTGCACTTTTGTATATCTGGCTGTCGCTTTGGGAATGTTCAGCCAAAAAGCATACTTGGTTGATCCAAGAGGGATTTTATACAGAGCCACACAATGGTTCCCGCGTTTTTAAGGTTTGAGGTAATGTTCGCTCACCCAGATCAACATATCTGATCAACAATATCGTTTTATATGTGATCAACAATCAATCGTTAAAAATATTTAACTCTTTTCAATATTATTAAAAAATGTTATTTTTTTCTTTTACGGTTTTTGACACTGAATTCATTAATGTAATCATGAAAATTGTAGCACTAAAGCCTAATAAGAAATAAGCTTTATAAAAAAATCAACATTCATGGAAATTTTCTGCGTGATCAACAATGATCCCCAAAAGATAAATATTATAACATCGCCAAATTCAGATCATATTTGATATCTATAAGTATGTAAGAAATGCAAAAAAGTAATATATTTTAATAAATAAATAATGAAGAGAATAAAAATATAAAATGTAATTAAGAAAGAAGGAGGAAGAATAGTAAACCAAAAGTGATTATTAAATAAAATTACAGACTAGACTGACAGACAAATGACTTTGACCCAACCTCAGAGATTGGCCAGATAAAAACCAAAATAAAGTGAAACAAGATGGAAGTGAAGGAGAAGAAAAATGAAAATAAAAATGGAACAAACCAAGTATAAAGGAAATAAAGTGAAACAAGATGATAAAACACAGACATGTAGTATAGAATAGGGAAGGGAGAAATGATGCAATCAAATATCATAAAGGAAACGAAACCAGTAAATAACCAATATAAAAAATAAATATTAGTATTGACTAAGTGACAAATGTAATTCATAATTAATAAAACCCCGATAAATAAAAATACACTAACCCAAGAATTAGAAGTATATGTAAGTAAGAAATCTAGAAAGACATGAACTTATTAGATATAAATAATATTTGTAAAGAAAAAGAGAGATAGTGAGAAATAAACTGAAAGTAACTAAGTGACAAAGAAAAATAACAGTAGGGATTACCCACTAATAAACACTTAAAATAAAAAGTTTAAGAAGTGCCAATAGTGAAAGTGTAAAAACCCCAAAATAATGAGTGAATCAGTGATAAACACTAGTTAGTTAAAAGTGAAGGTGATGAATAAAAAAGGATATTGTAAATGATAGTACGATTAAAAAAATACCGGTAGTAGTAGATAAGAAAACACTTAGTAAATCAATGATAAAACACTAAATGATTTAATAGTGAACTTATAAGAATTGTATTGTTAATGGTAATTAAAAATAGTATTTAGATTAGATATAAATGAAGGATACGATGTTATTCAGGGGAGAAAGCCCATGTAAGATAAACAGTTTGTGTTACCATGGATTGGAGAAAGAGATTAGTAAAGAAAGAAGAAATTAAGAATGCAATCAATAAACACCCTATGTTATAAGGGATAATAGATTAAGTAAGTTTAAAAGGAGCGATGATGTTTCTCACCCAAAATAATAGTAAAGGAATGAAATGTATGTTAAACCAACAGTACCTAATAACTGGTAAAGAATTGTTCATTTAAATTTATGAATAGGATATGGCTGAAGGAAGCATACAGTCCATAGGCCTAGTTGTTATATTTTATGTAATAAAGAATAGTAAATAATAGCCATATTGTTGACAATGGCAAGTTAAATAAATAAGCAGATAAATAAATTCAGAAATAATAAACACTAGAAAATCAGTTAGGAAATAATTGACAAGCCAAGATATAGAAAATAATCTTGACACATAATCAGTACACAAACAAATTCAAGACACAATAACCAATAAACGAATCAATTATAACAACAAAACACTTTAGAGTAAAATGAGATATAATTTGTATAAAATAGGAAAAAATAATCAATGGCTACTTAGGCCTAGGAAATGCCTAACTGTCAATAACAAATAACTGCAAATTGTATAAAATCAACTAGGAAATTAACAAATTCAAGGCGAGTAAATAGCCAAGAATAATTTGCAAATCATTTTAAAAGAAAAATGTTAGAATAAGGACTTAAATTAAAGGAGAAATGTAATTACCAAATGTTTACATAAATGTACAAACATTAATATTTTGAAGAACCCAACCTTAAGGGATATCAAAATAATCTTTGAAAGGAAATAATAACAGTAGTGATAATATTTAATATGTAGGGAAGAAGACAAGAATAAAAGCAATCAGAAGAGATACAGCTATTTTGAATAAAAATTCAAATTTGATAACAATGGTTATAAACCAAGATTAACCAATCAGAATTAATTTGTAACCATGACGACAGATGTTGGTTATGGATTTACCGTTAAATTTCTTTACTCATAATGTGATGCTCTTGCTGAATAGACGCCAAATCTTGAACGATCAAAATTCTAATTTAAAACATCAAAATAGTAAGCGAAATTACCACCACTGAACAAGAAGGAAGCAGACGATGACTGAAACCATTTAACCGATGTCGAAGACCAATCAAATAAAAAAAAAGAAATGAATAAATTGCTCCTATTAATTTGAAAAAGATGCCAGACGCCCTAGACAATTGAAAATTAAATATGATTGCAGCCTAATTCCTTTTTACCAGATCAATCGAGTACACCCAGTCTACTGATGTGTTAAGTATCATTTAAATTACCCAACTTTCCGAATAAACTCACTTTAAATATTTCTCACAGTAATCTGAACTCTCACTAAACTGCACATAATTTCTTTCAAAGATTAAATAAAAAACTAAGATACTGAAAATTTGTCAACTTGTAAAGTTAACCTGTTGTTAGTTTACGAAATTTTGAAACACTTTTACTACACTCCAAGAACAAGTTATAACTACACATTATATTATTTAAGTATAAATGATGTAAGGTAGTGTATTTTTATTGTTGTAACCATTAATAATCCTTTTATCGTAATCACAAGAATCCAAGACTTTTGAACGAAAATATTTGTATACTACTTCGACAGACGCCATCCTTGAATGTCTGTTACGTTCAAAGATCGATTTGTTAAACCCCGAGAAATTGTCTCATATAAATTACCGGTGCAAGTGTATTACAAAAGAAAACATAATTTGTGTTAACCTGAATAATTAGTAATCAACAAATAATAAACAAGTACTGAGTGTAACCACTGTGTTGTAATTTCATTAGGATGGTGTATTATAATTTGTGTACATTTTAGAGAACAGTTAGTATTGACGGCAAGCGTTCACATAGCCAACTCAACGAACTACTGGCCCGATTCAGACGGCCAAGTCGAGGCGGGAACAAATTGAATTCTCCACACAGCCTGAGCTGCGCTTGTCATATCATCATACAATTTTTTAATTGTTTTAATTAAACAATTTGGAGCCACCTGGGATTTTCACACCCCTAGTGAACAACAGGTAAGGACTTCGATACCTGGTTATTCGTACGTTCGCAACGGACACAATCAGCGTAAGTTACGTTCCAAAGCGACAATGGATGATAAGACACGTTACACCCATTACACTCTGACACTTTTACATCTTACAGAATTTGTTTAGAACGACGATAGACGGTTGTTACAGAATATATATTGCGACAATACAAGCAAAGGCTGTAATGCGCATACATAATATATTATGAATATTTTAGTTAATTTCAATAGTATATAATAGACAAGCAGGTGTGAGATTGGAAGCTGGTTTTCAAGCAGGAACCAACAGGCAAACATCACGCGATTACCACTGCATGTGTGTATACAAGTAAATAATGTGTGTGCGTGAAGCCTGTCTCTCCTGAAAGTTGCAATCTCACCCCTCAAGTCAATGACAAATTAAGAAAATAATTAATTTTAAGAAAACCATAAATGTTAGTGAGAAGGTAAAAACTTCTAAAAATATGTAAAAATCGAACACGAGTGCAGTGCGAATTGTACGTAATTCGGACAATCAATGCGAGTACAGTGTGATTTTTAATGCATCGTAATTATACTAGTAGTGTGAGTATCATGATAATTGCACATCTCATAAGTCATTAAATGAGATGCTATTTTGTCGACGTGAAATCCGCGTTAAACAGTGCGATTGGAAAAAAAGTGCAATTATGTGAAATAGTGGGGGCTGTCACACCATGTTTCAAATGTCGACAGGCTGATTCCTGAACCGACAGGTGCAGTTTTCTGTGTGGATATAAATAGAAGCCCAGGAGAGCTAATCTCTCTCATAACAAACCATAGTCACGGCGGTACGCTATGCCGGTCCAAGACGCGAATTTTTTAAACTATTTTGGACGAAGTTATATTTAAAATCTAACATCAGTACGAATTTGTAACTGAACTTATAAAGTATCACGGTAATGTTTTTTTTTATTTGAAGTAATAAAAACAATAATAATAAAAAAAAATACTGTAACGAAGAAATCGTCGGACGTCAACAAGCAGTCGACATCTAAGAACATCAACTCCTGACAGAGTACGAGAGCACGACTAGCAGAGGAAGGAGATGCAGAGGACTGGAGACATTTCTATAATAACGGCTATAGATCCAGAGCAACATGTCATCATAGTCTATAGCAGTCAATGTACCGTGGAGGACGAGAGATGAGAGGACGAGCAGTGAGGACAAGAGGATATCCAGGAGGAGAAGACCGAAGGAATCACTGGAGGACATGGGACAACTCTACGGAAATTAAGGTGACGAAAAACCAATACATAATTTTCAAAGAGAAAGACATTGAGAGACTCTGAAAGTCAAAACAATTTTTGTAAACATAAATAATAAGTAGTAGATATAAATAAAATTCAATGTAATTAATATGTAATCAAAAAGGTTATTTAATTATTTTTCGTAATGAACATAACGTAGCGTCATTGAAATTAGTAATTGAATTATTTAACTTTTCTTGATAAAAGCACGTAACATAGAGTCATTTATAGTAATAAATTAAATGTGTTAAAATGATTTTTTAAAGCCATACAAAGGTATTAAGAAAGATAGAATAAGAATGCAGTAATAACTTTTAAATAAGCACACATTTAGACTGAGCAAGCAAGAAACATTAACATATTGACGAAAAGTCTATATACAATAAATTATATAATATTTAGAATTTAAGATATGTTTGTAATGTTGACACGAATAGTAAAGACACTTTGAAACCATAGATAATGAAGATCACATGGCGTGTTAATCATGATTTTCATATTATTATAATATTTTTGTTTGTTTGTTTCAAATAATAAATGAAGCATATTACAATTAGTAAACAGATACTCTTATTATAATTACACCTACACCCCAATTATTCATACACGTTGTTAGTAATGGTATATAGAGTGTATGAGTTAAATTAGTGTACAAATTAAATTGCACAGAAGGGTTAATGTGTTACATTTTGGCGTCCCAAAGAACGTGGGGCTCCACAAATTTAAATTATATAAAAAATATAATTTGTTAAAAAATATATATACAGTATATATAAATTTGTGATGTTATTCAATTTGTTTCTTCTGCAAGTAGTATAATTCGTATATTTCTCTTGCAGAAGAAACAAATTGAATAACATCACAAATTTATATAATTGCTGCAAGAAACGTCGAGTTACTTATATAGAATATATATTGTTACTACCCTCTCTGGCGTCACCTAATTAGGTCCCGCGTTATGAGCGTCAATTTATAATGCAATGGTTTCCTCTCCTTACAGCCTCTCTGTTGGGCTGACCAATTTGTTATATATCGGATACGTATGGTTTGAACCCCACTGTTGGGTTCGTCAATTTGTTACTACACCTATGCCAATGTGTTTTGAATTACTTTAATTATGTAAATCTCGGAGATATTTGGAGTTGTGGGATATATTGATGTAATTAATTAATATCAACTTAGCTCTTTAAGAAATATCAGTGTTAGTGTACCTAAAACTTAAACAACTTAAGCGTTATTCTACAATTTCATCCAACCCTATTATACCTTGAAGAGAGTTATGTCTAATTTTGTATTTTTACGCTCTCTCTTTGGTGTCAGATAATTCCGCTATAAGCGCTGTAGTATCGGCTCAACGAAACTTATAGGTTATTTCGATGTTTATGTTAACCAATTATTCTATACTTATTCAGTTACTTTTTTGTTCCCAGCTCATTAAACCATACTCCAAATAACAAGATTTTACAAATATATAAAGGTTCTTTATTCGTTTACTTATTTAACATTGAATAAGATATGTTCTAATTAACATATGCTTGGGCTATAGATTTCATGAATCGATTGTTGATTATTCTAATCCTTTATTTAAATTTAGTTATATAGTGTGTTTTGATTTGTAATTAATTTAATTCAGGGTGTGAAGGTTCTTGTAACTGTGGGGAAGATTAAAAATACATAGATAAGAATGCAAGATTTACAAATTTGAAGTGTTGTGTAGTTAGTATGATTAATATAATAATAATTTACCAGACTAGAACGAAGCAAATCGTGTAGGCGGTTGATCGCTAAATTTACTGTTCTGGACAATTATGCCGTACGATTTTCCTTCTTCGGTTTAATAAAAAGGAATTCTTGTCCTGTCCACTTCGGAAATACAGCTCTCTGGATTGATTTACAACCCGATTGGTGTTTCTTCTGCAACGCCAGGATCCAAATAAGTTCTTCTTTCGGTTGAAGCAGTTAGTGTTGTTCCGTGTATTTGTAAGGTTATAATTTCTGGTGTAGTGAATATTATTAATTGTGATACTGTTAATTCTTTCTATTTGGTTTAATATCTCATCAATTCCCTTCGGATATGGGACAGTTCAAGTTCTTCCTTGTAGAATCCAGTTATTTATTCTCTATTGTGATTTCATACTGTAGTGTTATTTGGTTAAACTGTACTGGTGATAGACGTAAATATTGTCATTAGGATTTTGTGTTTTGTAATCGTGTCTGATAATTTAGAATATTACGATTAAATAGATTATTCTTGGGTTTTTTAATCTCATCACATTCAGATCATCAAAGCAATTATTGTTAAGTCAACAACTTCCTCTTCTTCTGTCGTCCCTAGCAACACATGACTTCTTCCTTCCGCATATCTTGAATATAGTGTTTATTTCATATATTTTTTGTCTATTTCTTATCAATTTGCTATCCTATCGGAATGTAACTTTACCGATAGTTGGTTTATTATTTTCTACACATATTCTGCTGGTTTTTTTATATAAGCCGGTTTTTTTCCTTTTTTATATTTAATACACTTTCGATATTAAATGTTATTAATCGATATCATGGCATTATGGTATTATCATAATTTGTATAAATTTTATTATATATTATTATTAATTTAATGTTTTTTCTAGCTCTTCAAATCGTATTTATTAATTATTATTAATTGATGTACCTAACCTTTATGTTATGAGTGTTTATATAGTAGTTTTGGCTGTTAGGCCTTTTATTGTAAACGGACCTACCTGTGTTTATAACTGGTACACATCTATAGCCCCTTTTACATAAATTCATACATATAATCAAATCTTAACTATTAACATTTACATAAACAATTATTTTTTCCATATCTAATAGCAATTTTATGTTGACCTATGGATCACATATAAGAAAATTCAAATCTATTAACATTAATTAGCTGCTTCACACTTCATTCTACAACAGTCATTGAATAATACAACTTGTTTCATTATCTTTCATTAACTCAACACATATTTGGTATAACATAACATAAACTTTATCATAACATTTGTTGTCACAAAATAATACCTCTTAACTCAAAATTCTTATTTGTTATTACTATAAAGTAAATCATTGTTTCATTTTTTTGTTTGCTTTTCACTAAACATATATCATCAACTATTATCTAACTTACAGGTTCGTTTATTCTTGTTAACACTACCTTGCATCCTTATTTACCTTTATCTATGATTATAATTGTTATTATTGGATCTTTGTTCTATTAAAGGATTAGATATTGACTTGTTTATTATTCTGTGAACCTTGTTTTTATGTAACATGAACGCTAGCATTTCTGTTGCGTTACATATGCTCCCCCTCCTAAAAAAGTTTAGTTTACCTGAATGAAGTTTAGGTCAAATAAACTTGTCTTTTTTACATGCCCTTTCTTCATTTCTTTGTTAATGGTTGATGATGGGATTTTCAATGTAACTTCATTAGACTAGTATTAATACATTTTTTTTTTATTTAATAACATTTCATCATTTTTATTAACATTCTTGATCATTTTTAATGTCTGTAAACATTATTTGTTGATAGTTGGCCACAATATTCAATGATACATTAGTTTCACATCTCTTCTACTTATTATTACTATAATCACTGTATTTTTCAATTATTCTCCTGTCAACTCATTTCCTTCTGTTTTCTTCGTCCTACTCTTTTGGAAACTGAAGTTATTCTTGCAACTATTCTAATATTCCTTAAATATTTAATTTCCCTAACAATCCCTAATACATGCGTTGGTACAGTTCAGAGAGGCACTGTTTGGCTTCATACTCTGCTGTCCACACCACATTTTAATATAGTGTGAGGTTAAATATACTTATAGTCACTGTGAGGGCGGCAATTGTGAGGTTCCCCCCTTTATATCAATAATAATATTACAATATAAATGTAAGATATATCTAACAAATACCATAATTCAGTATTACTAGTACTCACCAATATCATTATTTGCCGGGCTCATCTTCTTCTTTTATAACTTGTTTTCTACCTAAGGGGTACCAGGGTTCAGGTACAGGAAGATTTTGAAACACAGTTGACGACACAAATGATAACCAGGTATTCTTGAAATTAACCATCAAATTTAATTCAATCTAAGGTAGTACACATACAACCATGCGGTCAAAATAGTGACGTCATATGATATGACACAAAACAAAATGGTGGCTACTTTTCCTATCTCTTTTGATTCTCTCTATTTCTTTATCTGTTGAATTAATATCAATGTACACTTTATAGCTGCAGCTTAAAATCATTTATTAATAGTTAATTAGTTACTACACAAACCAATGCCCTCGGCTTATGTTTTTCTGGCCATACATTCACGCATTCATTCTCACACATTCAATTTCAGACCCGTACATTCTTTTTTATTATCGATTTGGTATTAATGAGCTCATTAACTATAAAAATGACAAAAGGAACTTCTCTGCTTATTAGGTGGTGGTGTCCATCCGTTGTTGGTGTGGGACGCACATGGTGATGGTCGGTGTTCGCCTTTAATTCCGCTGAGTTTAATTAGATGGAAGTGTGCACTGAATTTACATTTTTTATATATTTATACTGT
Source organism: Magicicada septendecula (assembly GCA_034769895.1). Classification (NCBI taxonomy): domain Eukaryota; kingdom Metazoa; phylum Arthropoda; class Insecta; order Hemiptera; family Cicadidae; genus Magicicada; species Magicicada septendecula. The sequence goes on from CM068375.1 coordinate 47,564,680, forward strand.
AAACAAGATGAGCCTTTATTGCTCCACTACTGTTGATAACATTTTTGTTAGTTAATTTAAAGTATTGTTAAAAAGTTATACACACAACGATACATCGTTGTGGCTCCTCTGAAGAATGGCGTTGAAATGAGAGCGAGGCAAGTGTAATTTCTTGCTTGTGTGTGTGTAGTTCTTACGTCATCCCACTTTGTCTTGCTGGACAACGCCTCGTTGCACACATTGTACTCAGTGCGTCATTGTTCTTAGCGATGACGGACTAGTGTTATAGCCCAATCATAATGCATATTGTGGCACTTCGTCATAAACACCGCCATGGTATATTTTGCTGTTTTCATGTCCACCGGAGACCTTGGTGTTTTACTCTGGCCGAATTTACATTGTTCCGTTTTCCAGAGGGACAATGTACCTAACCATTCTGTATGTTTAAAAAAAATACATAATAAAACAATGAAAACATCCATAATTCCCATAATTCTGGTACTGGGTCAGTATGTACTGTTACAAACCCCCTCAAGGAAAATTTTTTGTGTCGAAACATAAAAAAAATTTCCTTGACTCATTCACACTCTCCTAAAAGGATCAGTCTAGATACGTCACCACAACCCCCTGTAACGTTACACAAAAAAATTTTATCATCACTTACCCTTGGTCCTATGATGCTGGTCGCACCCTCTGACCTTACTGGACTTCTCCTGAGAGATCCCTACACCATAAGGCCATGAGGCACTCTACACTCCTGTTCTGACGCTCCAGCCAGCCCAGGACTGCGGTCACAACACCACAAAACTCTGAAACATCCAATACAAAATTTCAAAATAGTGGTATAATACACTTACATATCTACAACTGATATGTCCCCTTTTAGACGCATTGGTCTGTGTTTGGGGCATTGGTTTGTTTCTAATTCAAAAGTGTCACTTAACCACAACAAGACTTAAAATACATTGATTTTTTACCACCACCAAATTCAACTACTTCCTTGTAAGAAAACAAACAACATATATATGTAACTAAATATAACACAATATATCAACAATTCTTTATCATACCCCAAAATACCTTCACCTAATTATTTCTATAAATTCCACTTACAACTATCATGGCAGACACTTTTCTTTAAACGTGGTTGCTCAACTTATAATCATTTATTTATTTTGTAAATGGCAGCTTACGAGAATATTTTATTTAACTTCATTTTTTAACTTTATATTTTCAACTTTAAAATCTACTATCTCTTAACACTTATTATCGTCATTACCCCTGTAACGACCTCCTAACCACACACTCTATTGCCTCCCAACATAATAAAACATCATAAAACATTGTACATTACATATTAACATTGTTCCATTTACCTTACTTTAAACAATTTACATTTACATGATTTGTACCAAACTTTATAACATCAATTCTCAATTAACTTTCAATTATTTGACATTTGTTTAGATTCTATACAACAATTTCAATTTTATCCTTACCCTTCAGTTACAATTACCTTCCTTTGTTACCTCACCTTCCTACCATGAATTCTCCTTTCTCTAACCCTTCTATCCTTACTCGTTTGGGTGACTCTCTATTACTCACTATTTTCTATGTCTTATTTTGGCATCTGTCAACCTAACCTTACTACCCCTTTTTTCTTTTTTTTTTACACTAGCCGCTTCTAACCATTAATATATTTTGACACCAATATCTCTATAATAAACCCCCTTTCACAAATCCCCTTTTAAAACCTCTGGCACCGCACCTTTTTTGTACTAGTATGTGTGTATTCCCTATAACCAACTCATTCCCTTATCGGTTTCTGACCCTTTCAGATAACCCTTTCCGGCACACAACGATCCCTCCTGTCTCAACATCTCTCGTTGGACTCCTACACCAATACCCTAATTACAAAATATCACCAACAACAACAAATATAATTACCACTCACATCACTCAACTCTACATATAATTACTAACCACTGTGTCCCTAAAATATCTAACACCTCTTTATATTTTATCAGCATCTCAACACTTTATTTTTCCTAACTCCCAATAACTCTATCTAACTAACTCCAATGCCCTTATTTATCACTACCCCCAAACTTTTACAACATTTCAACTTAATCTACCATTACAAATTCATCACTTACCAACTAACAATACTTCTCATATCCAAATACATAATCATCTACTAACCATTAGAACCTGAATCTCATAATATCATTTAAACTTTCTTCAGTTATTTAAAATTCTACAATACATGCTTACCTAAAAAATACATAAAATACACAACAGTAAAAATACACAAATACATAGACATCATTACACAAAAATTATACAATTCACATAATCATTAAATCATTCACCATAATCAGTCCTAGTCAGTCCATTTTTAAAAACACTGTCCACACAATTAAATGTTCATAACACAATAAACAATTACCCCATATCGTCGAACAATAGTCTTATCTTATATCTATATACATTGCTTATTATTGAATCTCTTATATTAACATCATAAATGCATATACCATTCAAATTTTCATTATTTTCCACAAACTCATTTAATCTGTCATGATTGGTCATTGTCCTGTCACCTCCAGTATAATTCGTCACAATCAGATAAGTTACTAAGTCATTATTTTCATTATCATCTCCTACGATTACTATATCAGCTTCATTACAAGGTAGGTACTTATTATTTTTATTATATATCATCTCTACACCTAACCTTTTCCTAAACTCTTCATAATTTTTCTTTACTTTATATATCTCAATTTCTCTCTTTCTCTCTCTCTCAAAACATTTCTCACCATCATACCAAGCTACACACTCTTTCTCCATATATGCAGGGGACTCTACTACTTTATCACAGCACCACCTGTGAAGTGCACAAAAAAAACCAGGGACCACTTTATTTGTAGACCTTTTGTCTTCCAAATACGCATTGAAGGCACTCTCGTCCTTCCTAAACACACGTGAAGTCTTTACTTCACCCCCTACTACAACATTAAGGGACAATTTTACCCCCTGCAACCCCTTTATCTGTAAATTCTCTCTATACTTTCTCTCTAATTCATCAACACTTTTTATCACTTCATTATCAAATTCTACTCCCATTATACTTTTATCACCACTCTCAATACTCACACAATTATTTTCTAACACCATATTTGTAATTCTATTATAATTCTCACCACTACTTACCTTGTCTTTATTTCTATCTGATTTGTCTACCTTGTCAATGTTACAATTTTGTTTCTGTATTTCGTTTTTAAATTTTTCTAATCTCTCTTCTAATTGGTTCAATTTGACATTCTGTAAAGTATTTTGCTTTTTTAACTCACTTTCAAAACTATCTAGTTTTACGTTAAGTGTACTGTTCATCTGATTTATTTTGTCTTCGAACTTATTGTTTTGTTGTTCGAATTTGTCATTGATTAATGTAAATAAATTTTCTAATGAAATTTTATTTTCGACTATTTTGGGCGTTGAGCTAATGTGTCTTTCCAATAAAATAGATCCTGTCTCTGAATTTTCTATTTCTATGCTATTGTTATTTTCTGCCATTTTGTATTTTAGTATTTAAATGGTTATTTATCTCTATTTGTATTTGACTACACAATATACTCAACTCGTATTTAACTATTTACCCTTTAACAACATAACCTCTCATTCATTATATATCGTCTTCTGTTTCTCCATCTATCTGTTTTATATAAATTAATTTTATACAAAGTCCACTGTGAGGGCGACCAATTGTGAGTTTCCCCCCTTTATATCCATAATATTATTACAATATAAATGTAAGATATATCTAACAAATACCATAATTCGGTATTACTAGTACTCACCAATATCATTATTTGCCGGGCTCATCTTCTTCTTTTATAACTTGTTTTCTACCTAAGGGGTACCAGGGTTCAGGAACAGGAAGATTTTGAAACACAGTTGACGACACAAATGATAACCAGGTATTCTTGAAATTAACCATCAAATTTAATTCAATCTAAGGTAGTACACATACAACCATGCGGTCAAAATAGTGACGTCATATGATATGACACAAAACAAAATGGTGGCTACTTTTCCTATCTCTTTTGATTCTCTCTATTTCTTTATCTGTTGAATTAATATCAATGTACACTTTATAGCTGCAGCTTAAAATCATTTATTAATAGTTAATTAGTTACTACACAAACCAATGCCCTCGGCTTATGTTTTTCTGGCCATACATTCACGCATTCATTCTCACACATTCAATTTCAGACCCGTACATTCTTTTTTATTATCGATTTGGTATTAATGAGCTCATTAACTATAAAAATGACAAAAGGAACTTCTCTGCTTATTAGGTGGTGGTGTCCATCCGTTGTTGGTGTGGGACGCACATGGTGATGGTCGGTGTTCGCCTTTAATTCCGCTGAGTTTAATTAGATGGAAGTGTGCACTGAATTTACATTTTTTATATATTTATACTGTAAACAAGATGAGCCTTTATTGCTCCACTACTGTTGATAACATTTTTGTTAGTTAATTTAAAGTATTGTTAAAAAGTTATACACACAACGATACATCGTTGTGGCTCCTCTGAAGAATGGCGTTGAAATGAGAGCGAGGCAAGTGTAATTTCTTGCTTGTGTGTGTGTAGTTCTTACGTCATCCCGCTTTGTCTTGCTGGACAACGCCTCGTTGCACACATTGTACTCAGTGCGTCATTGTTCTTAGCGATGACGGATTAGTGTTATAGCCCAATCATAATGCATATTGTGGCACTTCGTCATAAACACCGCCATGGTATATTTTGCTGTTTTCACGTCCACCGGAGACCTTGGTGTTTTACTCTGGCCGAATTTACGTTGTTCCGTTTTCCAGAGGGACAATGTACCTAACCATTCTGTATGTTTAAAAAAAATACTTAATAAAACAATGAAAACATCCATAATTCCCATAATTCTGGTACTGGGTCAGTATGTACTGTTACAATAGTACTGCTGGAATTCATCTACAGTCAGCTATAAAATATAATAATAATCTCCTAATAATCTCTTTAATTATTTAATAATAAATATTTGGGAAAAAATTGTTTCCTTTGTTGCCTTTATATTTCTTCATTACTATTCTTCATATTTCGTAATTCCATTTTAGTTCCTTAAACATTCGTTGATATTGACTTTGACAGTTATCATTTGTAATCATTTTTGTTTTCATTTTTGTTGTGATTGTAATGCTAAGTATCTTCTTCATTTGTTTTTTCTCTGATCACAATATTTTCTAAATAGTTGTTGTGTGATGATCATTATAACTGTATTTCAAACTAAATACATTCCTTAGCCCAACTATTCTTCTTATCGTATTTTATTATTTTGGCTGTTTATTTTTCAATGAATTATGTTCATAAATACTCTTTCTTTCTTGTCTTCTTTAACATTACATGGGTTACATTCAATTGTTTACTGAAGTTGTTTCCATCATTTGGCAATGTAGTATGTATTTTAGGTCATATGATTTTTTTTCTTTCTTTATCTTCCATAGGTAGATTTGAGTTAAAAACTTTTATCTTGGGGTTTCATTATTCATTATTCACACTATTTTTTATAAACATTTAATAATAATTCTCGCTTTCTTCTGTAATCTTGGGATTTGTTATTCATTATTCACACTATTTCTTTATAAACATTTAATAATAATTATCGCTTTCTTCTGTAATCTTGTTCATAATTATATTTTAATTCAGACTTACTTTATTTTGAATGACATATTTTTTCTATTTAATTTATGGTTCAACAAATTTTCTTTTATTTACAAGTGTTTTTTTTTTTTTTTTCTTCAAATCGATAATAAGTTGTTCTTATTGTATTTTAGAATTTAGTGGTAGTATTCAACTCAAATTCTTTTTAAATTCCAAGTATTTTCTCTTCAAGACTGGTAATAAGTTGTTCTTATCATATTTTAGAATTTATTCATAATATTTCTTTTTGGATTTAGTAATTTTTTCTTACTAAATTCGTTTTATATAAAATAGTTATTTCAAATAATTTTTGTAAGTTGGTCTTACTGTCTTTTAGAATTTTGCTGTTACATATATTATTTCGTTATTACTATTACTGTTTACATGTTTCTTATCCTCTTCCAATAAATCTTCCCTGATATTCTTTAAATAGTGGTTATTAATTATGGTTATTGTACGATTACTCTTAATTTTGTTTATAAGTCGTTGTTCCCCAAGATTACGGTTCAGTGAAGGGTATTCATTGATTTTCACTGCCTCTATTAGTTTAAATGAGGGCTTACCCCCTCTTCTCTATTTTCATTCTGATTACTGTGTTGATTTTGTACTGTTTCAGTGTGATCCTCCGTATTAGGTTCTGCTATCCTATAATTTCCTTCAGGTGGGTAGTTGACTTCACGCCGGGACTGGTCATAATGGTTGTCATATCGGTGACTCCTTGGGTAATATCGTCGCTGATTACCTTGAGGTCTGGAGTAGATATAATTGACGTTATGCCTATAATTATTGGATCGTCTGTCCCCATCTCCTCTATTATTGCGACTATCACGATAATTATAATTATTATTGCCGCGATAATTATAGTTCCTCGAATTATTATTCGCGTGTTCATTTTGTGTTCTATTGGCATTAACGTTCTGCGCAGGTCGATTGTGATCGTTATTATGAGAATTGGTTGGTGGCGCGTTATTATTATATTTCTGATATTTATAATTTAGCAATCTATTTCTTTGGTATTGGTTCTCGTGCTCATAATTCTCCAAGAATTAGGCCATGGCTGGAATCGTTTTGATTTGACTACACATACGCGCATTTTTTATCCCTTCCTCGTAATGGTAGGATAGTTGTATCACCAAACATTCTTCGGGAATTCTGGGCTCTAAGTTCCGCGCCATACATACTTTTCCTAGAAAGTATGAAGTAGGAGACTGGCCTACATTTGTTTCGTATCGACCGTTACTCAAATTATTCCTAATCATGTTCTGGGTCGATTCAGACCAATACTTCTCCTTAAACTGTTTTTTGAACTCAGTCATGTCCAGTATATCCAGGCGCACCGCTGTCCACCAATTATCATAAGTATCTTTAAACGTTTCATCAATCATGCTGCGTATAATACTCCAGCGATTCTCTCTATTTCTTGTGATCACCTCTTCCAATCTCTTTAAAAATTCCATAGGATTGCGCTTATAATTACGAAAATTAATCGATTCCCGGTTCTCGTGGTTATTTGTATGACTATGCTGGCATGTCCTATCCCGCCATGAATCTACTTCTTCTTGTAATTGTAATTCACGTCTACTAATTTCCTCTATTTTATTTTTACTGGTATTAATTTGACCTTCCATACTGTTTAAATTGCCATAGACTCTTTCGAGTCGTTCACCCATGTCTCTCTGTATTTGCGTAATCTCTTCCTTATTCTCTTCCCGTACCTGATGTACTTCGTTTTTAATTGAATCATATTTTCCGACAGTTTCCTGTTGGATTTCTTCGACCAATGTTTTGCTCTCAATTTTTATGTCATTAATTTTATTTTGTAGTTCTTCACGAACCTGTACTATTGTTTCGTTAGTTTTTTCTAACCCTTCATTTGTTTTGGCTACTTCTAATTTTCTTTCCTCATTATTTTGATCCACCTTCTGGTTAATTTTCACATGAAGATTTTCAACTTTTTCATTAATCTGCCTTAAATTCTCTTCATGTATTTGTAGGATGTCTTCCTTCATTTGTTTTACACCCTCATTATTCCTATCTAACCTTTCGTGAATTTGGTCTAATCTTTCGTTCATTTGTTTTGAGGTTTCTTTAATTTCCTCGTTTGTTTTCTTTGAGTTTTCCTTAATTTCCTCATTTATTTTATCTAATTTTTCCTCCTGTTTCCTAAAATTCTCCTTGGTGAGTCTGCTATCTTCCTTAATACTACTCATGAACTCCATTAATTTTTCCCAATTTAGTCCTTCTCTAGCTCCCGCTTTACCTATGTGGTCCCCTTGGGCAACTTCTTCAATTACTTCCTTTTCCTTGTCCGTAATTATTTCAGTTTCCGTTATTTCGTCTGTCTGTTGTTCCATTTCACTGTCTGTTATTAGTTCTATTTCCTGTTCTTGTTCATCTATTTCCTTCTCCGTTTCTCCTGCCCTAATCCTCGAGCTACCTTTGGTATGCATGTTTATTCTCCCACAGTTGCCTGCTCTCGTTAAGTAATATTAATATGGTTACAGTTACTTAACTTAAGCCCTACACAAGTTGAGCGCCAATTTGTTACTACCCTCTCTCGCGTCACCTAATTAGGTCCCGCGTTATGAGCGTCAATTTATAATGCAATGGTTTCCTCTCCTTACAGCCTCTCTGTTGGGCTGACCAATTTGTTATATATCGGATACGTATGGTTTGAACCCCACTGTTGGGTTCGTCAATTTGTTACTACACCTATGCCAATGTGTTTTGAATTACTTTAATTATGCAAATCTCGGAGATATTTGGAGTTGTGGGATATATTGATGTAATTAATTAGTATCAACTTAGCTCTTTAAGAAATATCAGTGTTAGTGTACCTAAAACTTAAACAACTTAAGCGTTATTCTACAATTTCATCCAACCCTGTTATACCTTGAAGAGAGTTATGTCTAATTTTGTATTTTTACGCTCTCTCTTTGGTGTCAGATAATTCCGCTATAAGCGCTGTAGTATCGGCTCAACGAAACTTATAGGTTATTTCGATGTTTATGTTAACCAATTATTCTATACTTATTCAGTTACTTTTTTGTTCCCAGCTCATTAAACCATACTCCAAATAACAAGATTTTACAAATATATAAAGGTTCTTTATTCGTTTACTTATTTAACATTGAATAAGATATGTTCTAATTAACATATGCTTGGGCTATAGATTTCATGAATCGATTGTTGATTATTCTAATCCTTTATTTAAATTTAGTTATATAGTGTGTTTTGATTTGTAATTAATTTAATTCAGGGTGTGAAGGTTCTTGTAACTGTGGGGAAGATTAAAAATACATAGATAAGAATGCAAGATTTACAAATTTGAAGTGTTGTGTAGTTAGTATGATTAATATAATAATAATTTACCAGACTAGAACGAAGCAAATCGTGTAGGCGGTTGATCGCTAAATTTACTGTTCTGGACGATTATGCCGTACGATTTTCCTTCTTCGGTTTAATAAAAAGGAATTCTTGTCCTGTCCACTTCGGAAATACAGCTCTCTAGATTGATTTACAGCCCGATTGGTGTTTCTTCTGCAACGCCAGGATCCAAATAAGTTCTTCTTTCGGTTGAAGCAGTTAGTGTTGTTCCGTGTATTTGTAAGGTTATAATTTCTGGTGTAGTGAATATTATTAATTGTGATACTGTTAATTCTTTCTATTTGGTTTAATATCTCATCAATTCCCTTCGGATATGGGACAGTTCAAGTTCTTCCTTGTAGAATCCAGTTATTTATTCTCTATTGTGATTTCATACTGTAGTGTTATTTGGTTAAACTGTACTGGTGATAGACATAAATATTGTCATTAGGATTTTGTGTTTTATAATCGTGTCTGATAATTTAGAATATTACGATTAAATAGATTATTCTTGGGTTTTTTAATCTCATCACATTCAGATCATCAAAGCAATTATTGTTAAGTCAACAACTTCCTCTTCTTCTGTCGTCCCTAGCAACACATGACTTCTTCCTTCCGCATATCTTGAATATAGTGTTTATTTCATATATTTTTTCTCTATTTCTTATCAATTTGCTATCCTATCGGAATGTAACTTTACCGATAGTTGGTTTATTATTTTCTACACATATTCTGCTGGTTTTTTTATATAAGCCGGTTTTTTTCCTTTTTTATATTTAATACACTTTCGATATTAAATGTTATTAATCGATATCATGGCATTATGGTATTATCATAATTTGTATAAATTTTATTATATATTATTATTAATTTAATGTTTTTTCTAGCTCTTCAAATCGTATTTATTAATTATTATTAATTGATGTACCTAACCTTTATGTTATGAGTGTTTATATAGTAGTTTTGGCTGTTAGGCCTTTTATTGTAAACGGACCTACCTGTGTTTATAACTGGTACACATCTATAGCCCCTTTTACATAAATTCATACATATAATCAAATCTTAACTATTAACATTTACATAAACAATTATTTTTTCCATATCTAATAGCAATTTTATGTTGACCTATGGATCACATATAAGAAAATTCAAATCTATTAACATTAATTAGCTGCTTCACACTTCATTCTACAACAGTCATTGAATAATACAACTTGTTTCATTATCTTTCATTAACTCAACACATATTTGGTATAACATAACATAAACTTTATCATAACATTTGTTGTCACAAAATAATACCTCTTAACTCAAAATTCTTATTTGTTATTACTATAAAGTAAATCATTGTTTCATTTTTTTGTTTGCTTTTCACTAAACATATATCATCAACTATTATCTAACTTACAGGTTCGTTTATTCTTGTTAACACTACCTTGCATCCTTATTTACCTTTATCTATGATTATAATTGTTATTATTGGATCTTTGTTCTATTAAAGGATTAGATATTGACTTGTTTATTATTCTGTGAACCTTGTTTTTATGTAACATGAACGCTAGCATTTCTGTTGCGTTACATATGCTCCCCCTCCTAAAAAAGTTTAGTTTACCTGAATGAAGTTTAGGTCAAATAAACTTGTCTTTTTTACATGCCCTTTCTTCATTTCTTTGTTAATGGTTGATGATGGGATTTTCAATGTAACTTCATTAGACTGGTATTAATACATTTTTTTTTTATTTAATAACATTTCATCATTTTTATTAACATTCTTGATCATTTTTAATGTCTGTAAACATTATTTGTTGATAGTTGGCCACAATATTCAATGATACATTAGTTTCACATCTCTTCTACTTATTATTACTATAATCACTGTATTTTTCAATTATTCTCCTGTCAACTCATTTCCTTCTGTTTTCTTCGTCCTACTCTTTTGGAAACTGAAGTTATTCTTGCAACTATTCTAATATTCCTTAAATATTTAATTTCCCTAACAATCCCTAATACATGCGTTGGTACAGTTCAGAGAGGCACTGTTTGGCTTCATACTCTGCTGTCCACACCACATTTTAATATAGTGTGAGGTTAAATATACTTATAGTCACTGTGAGGGCGGCAATTGTGAGGTTCCCCCCTTTATATCAATAATAATATTACAATATAAATGTAAGATATATCTAACAAATACCATAATTCAGTATTACTAGTACTCACCAATATCATTATTTGCCGGGCTCATCTTCTTCTTTTATAACTTGTTTTCTACCTAAGGGGTACCAGGGTTCAGGTACAGGAAGATTTTGAAACACAGTTGACGACACAAATGATAACCAGGTATTCTTGAAATTAACCATCAAATTTAATTCAATCTAAGGTAGTACACATACAACCATGGGGTCAAAATAGTGACGTCATATGATATGACACAAAACAAAATGGTGGCTACTTTTCCTATCTCTTTTGATTCTCTCTATTTCTTTATCTGTTGAATTAATATCAATGTACACTTTATAGCTGCAGTTTAAAATCATTTATTAATAGTTAATTAGTTACTACACAAACCAATGCCCTCGGCTTATGTTTTTCTGGCCATACATTCACGCATTCATTCTCACACATTCAATTTCAGACCCGTACATTCTTTTTTATTATCGATTTGGTATTAATGAGCTCATTAACTATAAAAATGACAAAAGGAACTTCTCTGCTTATTAGGTGGTGGTGTCCATCCGTTGTTGGTGTGGGACGCACATGGTGATGGTCGGTGTTCGCCTTTAATTCCGCTGAGTTTAATTAGATGGAAGTGTGCACTGAATTTACATTTTTTATATATTTATACTGTAAACAAGATGAGCCTTTATTGCTCCACTACTGTTGATAACATTTTTGTTAGTTAATTTAAAGTATTGTTAAAAAGTTATACACACAACGATACATCGTTGTGGCTCCTCTGAAGAATGGCGTTGAAATGAGAGCGAGGCAAGTGTAATTTCTTGCTTGTGTGTGTGTAGTTCTTACGTCATCCCACTTTGTCTTGCTGGACAACGCCTCGTTGCACACATTGTACTCAGTGCGTCATTGTTCTTAGCGATGACGGACTAGTGTTATAGCCCAATCATAATGCATATTGTGGCACTTCGTCATAAACACCGCCATGGTATATTTTGCTGTTTTCACGTCCACCGGAGACCTTGGTGTTTTACTCTGGCCGAATTTACATTGTTCCGTTTTCCAGAGGGACAATGTACCTAACCATTCTGTATGTTTAAAAAAAATACATAATAAAACAATGAAAACATCCATAATTCCCATAATTCTGGTACTGGGTCAGTATGTACTGTTACAAACCCCCTCAAGGAAACTTTTTTGTGTCGAAACATAAAAAAAATTTCCTTGACTCATTCACACTCTCCTAAAAGGATCAGTCTAGATACGTCACCACAACCCCCTGTAACGTTACACAAAAAAATTTTATCATCACTTACCCTTGGTCCTATGATGCTGGTCGCACCCTCTGACCTTACTGGACTTCTCCTGAGAGATCCCTACACCATAAGGCCATGAGGCACTCTACACTCCTGTTCTGACGCTCCAGCCAGCCCAGGACTGCGGTCACAACACCACAAAACTCTGAAACATCCAATACAAAATTTCAAAATAGTGGTATAATACACTTACATATCTACAACTGATATGTCCCCTTTTAGACGCATTGGTCTGTGTTTGGGGCATTGGTTTGTTTCTAATTCAAAAGTGTCACTTAACCACAACAAGACTTAAAATACATTGATTTTTTACCACCACCAAATTCAACTACTTCCTTGTAAGAAAACAAACAACATATATATGTAACTAAATATAACACAATATATCAACAATTCTTTATCATACCCCAAAATACCTTCACCTAATTATTTCTATAAATTCCACTTACAACTATCATGGCAGACACTTTTCTTTAAACGTGGTTGCTCAACTTATAATCATTTATTTATTTTGTAAATGGCAGCTTACGAGAATATTTTATTTAACTTCATTTTTTAACTTTATATTTTCAACTTTAAAATCTACTATCTCTTAACACTTATTATCGTCATTACCCCTGTAACGACCTCCTAACCACACACTCTATTGCCTCCCAACATAATAAAACATCATAAAACATTGTACATTACATATTAACATTGTTCCATTTACCTTACTTTAAACAATTTACATTTACATGATTTGTACCAAACTTTATAACATCAATTCTCAATTAACTTTCAATTATTTGACATTTGTTTAGATTCTATACAACAATTTCAATTTTATCCTTACCCTTCAGTTACAATTACCTTCCTTTGTTACCTCACCTTCCTACCATGAATTCTCCTTTCTCTAACCCTTCTATCCTTACTCGTTTGGGTGACTCTCTATTACTCACTATTTTCTATGTCTTATTTTGGCATCTGTCAACCTAACCTTACTACCCCTTTTTTCTTTTTTTTTTACACTAGCCGCTTCTAACCATTAATATATTTTGACACCAATATCTCTATAATAAACCCCCTTTCACAAATCCCCTTTTAAAACCTCTGGCACCGCACCTTTTTTGTACTAGTATGTGTGTATTCCCTCTAACCAACTCATTCCCTTATCGGTTTCTGACCCTTTCAGATAACCCTTTCCGGCACACAACGATCCCTCCTGTCTCAACATCTCTCGTTGGACTCCTACACCAATACCCTAATTACAAAATATCACCAACAACAACAAATATAATTACCACTCACATCACTCAACTCTACATATAATTACTAACCACTGTGTCCCTAAAATATCTAACACCTCTTTATATTTTATCAGCATCTCAACACTTTATTTTTCCTAACTCCCAATAACTCTATCTAACTAACTCCAATGCCCTTATTTATCACTACCCCCAAACTTTTACAACATTTCAACTTAATCTACCATTACAAATTCATCACTTACCAACTAACAATACTTCTCATATCCAAATACATAATCATCTACTAACCATTAGAACCTGAATCTCATAATATCATTTAAACTTTCTTCAGTTATTTAAAATTCTACAATACATGCTTACCTAAAAAATACATAAAATACACAACAGTAAAAATACACAAATACATAGACATCATTACACAAAAATTATACAATTCACATAATCATTAAATCATTCACCATAATCAGTCCTAGTCAGTCCATTTTTAAAAACACTGTCCACACAATTAAATGTTCATAACACAATAAACAATTACCCCATATCGTCGAACAATAGTCTTATCTTATATCTATATACATTGCTTATTATTGAATCTCTTATATTAACATCATAAATGCATATACCATTCAAATTTTCATTATTTTCCACAAACTCATTTAATCTGTCATGATTGGTCATTGTCCTGTCACCTCCAGTATAATTCGTCACAATCAGATAAGTTACTAAGTCATTATTTTCATTATCATCTCCTACGATTACTATATCAGCTTCATTACAAGGTAGGTACTTATTATTTTTATTATATATCATCTCTACACCTAACCTTTTCCTAAACTCTTCATAATTTTTCTTTACTTTATATATCTCAATTTCTCTCTTTCTCTCTCTCTCAAAACATTTCTCACCATCATACCAAGCTACACACTCTTTCTCCATATATGCAGGGGACTCTACTACTTTATCACAGCACCACCTGTGAAGTGCACAAAAAAAACCAGGGACCACTTTATTTGTAGACCTTTTGTCTTCCAAATACGCATTGAAGGCACTCTCGTCCTTCCTAAACACACGTGAAGTCTTTACTTCACCCCCTACTACAACATTAAGGGACAATTTTACCCCCTGCAACCCCTTTATCTGTAAATTCTCTCTATACTTTCTCTCTAATTCATCAACACTTTTTATCACTTCATTATCAAATTCTACTCCCATTATACTTTTATCACCACTCTCAATACTCACACAATTATTTTCTAACACCATATTTGTAATTCTATTATAATTCTCACCACTACTTACCTTGTCTTTATTTCTATCTGATTTGTCTACCTTGTCAATGTTACAATTTTGTTTCTGTATTTCGTTTTTAAATTTTTCTAATCTCTCTTCTAATTGGTTCAATTTGACATTCTGTAAAGTATTTTGCTTTTTTAACTCACTTTCAAAACTATCTAGTTTTACGTTAAGTGTACTGTTCATCTGATTTATTTTGTCTTCGAACTTATTGTTTTGTTGTTCGAATTTGTCATTGATTAATGTAAATAAATTTTCTAATGAAATTTTATTTTCGACTATTTTGGGCGTTGAGCTAATGTGTCTTTCCAATAAAATAGATCCTGTCTCTGAATTTTCTATTTCTATGCTATTGTTATTTTCTGCCATTTTGTATTTTAGTATTTAAATGGTTATTTATCTCTATTTGTATTTGACTACACAATATACTCAACTCGTATTTAACTATTTACCCTTTAACAACATAACCTCTCATTCATTATATATCGTCTTCTGTTTCTCCATCTATCTGTTTTATATAAATTAATTTTATACAAAGTCCACTGTGAGGGCGACCAATTGTGAGTTTCCCCCCTTTATATCCATAATATTATTACAATATAAATGTAAGATATATCTAACAAATACCATAATTCGGTATTACTAGTACTCACCAATATCATTATTTGCCGGGCTCATCTTCTTCTTTTATAACTTGTTTTCTACCTAAGGGGTACCAGGGTTCAGGTACAGGAAGATTTTGAAACACAGTTGACGACACAAATGATAACCAGGTATTCTTGAAATTAACCATCAAATTTAATTCAATCTAAGGTAGTACACATACAACCATGCGGTCAAAATAGTGACGTCATATGATATGACACAAAACAAAATGGTGGCTACTTTTCCTATCTCTTTTGATTCTCTCTATTTCTTTATCTGTTGAATTAATATCAATGTACACTTTATAGCTGCAGCTTAAAATCATTTATTAATAGTTAATTAGTTACTACACAAACCAATGCCCTCGGCTTATGTTTTTCTGGCCATACATTCACGCATTCATTCTCACACATTCAATTTCAGACCCGTACATTCTTTTTTATTATCGATTTGGTATTAATGAGCTCATTAACTATAAAAATGACAAAAGGAACTTCTCTGCTTATTAGGTGGTGGTGTCCATCCGTTGTTGGTGTGGGACGCACATGGTGATGGTCGGTGTTCGCCTTTAATTCCGCTGAGTTTAATTAGATGGAAGTGTGCACTGAATTTACATTTTTTATATATTTATACTGTAAACAAGATGAGCCTTTATTGCTCCACTACTGTTGATAACATTTTTGTTAGTTAATTTAAAGTATTGTTAAAAAGTTATACACACAACGATACATCGTTGTGGCTCCTCTGAAGAATGGCGTTGAAATGAGAGCGAGGCAAGTGTAATTTCTTGCTTGTGTGTGTGTAGTTCTTACGTCATCCCGCTTTGTCTTGCTGGACAACGCCTCGTTGCACACATTGTACTCAGTGCGTCATTGTTCTTAGCGATGACGGACTAGTGTTATAGCCCAATCATAATGCATATTGTGGCATTTCGTCATAAACACCGCCATGGTATATTTTGCTGTTTTCACGTCCACCGGAGACCTTGGTGTTTTACTCTGGCCGAATTTACGTTGTTCCGTTTTCCAGAGGGACAATGTACCTAACCATTCTGTATGTTTAAAAAAAATACTTAATAAAACAATGAAAACATCCATAATTCCCATAATTCTGGTACTGGGTCAGTATGTACTGTTACAATAGTACTGCTGGAATTCATCTACAGTCAGCTATAAAATATAATAATAATCTCCTAATAATCTCTTTAATTATTTAATAATAAATATTTGGGAAAAAATTGTTTCCTTTGTTGCCTTTATATTTCTTCATTACTATTCTTCATATTTCGTAATTCCATTTTAGTTCCTTAAACATTCGTTGATATTGACTTTGACAGTTATCATTTGTAATCATTTTTGTTTTCATTTTTGTTGTGATTGTAATGCTAAGTATCTTCTTCATTTGTTTTTTCTCTGATCACAATATTTTCTAAATAGTTGTTGTGTGATGATCATTATAACTGTATTTCAAACTAAATACATTCCTTAGCCCAACTATTCTTCTTATCGTATTTTATTATTTTGGCTGTTTATTTTTCAATGAATTATGTTCATAAATACTCTTTCTTTCTTGTCTTCTTTAACATTACATGGGTTACATTCAATTGTTTACTGAAGTTGTTTCCATCATTTGGCAATGTAGTATGTATTTTAGGTCATATGATTTTTTTTCTTTCTTTATCTTCCATAGGTAGATTTGAGTTAAAAACTTTTATCTTGGGGTTTCATTATTCATTATTCACACTATTTTTTATAAACATTTAATAATAATTCTCGCTTTCTTCTGTAATCTTGGGATTTGTTATTCATTATTCACACTATTTCTTTATAAACATTTAATAATAATTATCGCTTTCTTCTGTAATCTTGTTCATAATTATATTTTAATTCAGACTTACTTTATTTTGAATGACATATTTTTTCTATTTAATTTATGGTTCAACAAATTTTCTTTTATTTACAAGTGTTTTTTTTTTTTTTTTTCTTCAAATCGATAATAAGTTGTTCTTATTGTATTTTAGAATTTAGTGGTAGTATTCAACTCAAATTCTTTTTAAATTCCAAGTATTTTCTCTTCAAGACTGGTAATAAGTTGTTCTTATCATATTTTAGAATTTATTCATAATATTTCTTTTTGGATTTAGTAATTTTTTCTTACTAAATTCGTTTTATATAAAATAGTTATTTCAAATAATTTTTGTAAGTTGGTCTTACTGTCTTTTAGAATTTTGCTGTTACATATATTATTTCGTTATTACTATTACTGTTTACATGTTTCTTATCCTCTTCCAATAAATCTTCCCTGATATTCTTTAAATAGTGGTTATTAATTATGGTTATTGTACGATTACTCTTAATTTTGTTTATAAGTCGTTGTTCCCCAAGATTACGGTTCAGTGAAGGGTATTCATTGATTTTCACTGCCTCTATTAGTTTAAATGAGGGCTTACCCCCTCTTCTCTATTTTCATTCTGATTACTGTGTTGATTTTGTACTGTTTCAGTGTGATCCTCCGTATTAGGTTCTGCTATCCTATAATTTCCTTCAGGTGGGTAGTTGACTTCACGCCGGGACTGGTCATAATGGTTGTCATATCGGTGACTCCTTGGGTAATATCGTCGCTGATTACCTTGAGGTCTGGAGTAGATATAATTGACGTTATGCCTATAATTATTGGATCGTCTGTCCCCATCTCCTCTATTATTGCGACTATCACGATAATTATAATTATTATTGCCGCGATAATTATAGTTCCTCGAATTATTATTCGCGTGTTCATTTTGTGTTCTATTGGCATTAACGTTCTGCGCAGGTCGATTGTGATCGTTATTATGAGAATTGGTTGGTGGCGCGTTATTATTATATTTCTGATATTTATAATTTAGCAATCTATTTCTTTGGTATTGGTTCTCGTGCTCATAATTCTCCAAGAATTAGGCCATGGCTGGAATCGTTTTGATTTGACTACACATACGCGCATTTTTTATCCCTTCCTCGTAATGGTAGGATAGTTGTATCACCAAACATTCTTCGGGAATTCTGGGCTCTAAGTTCCGCGCCATACATACTTTTCCTAGAAAGTATGAAGTAGGAGACTGGCCTACATTTGTTTCGTATCGACCATTACTCAAATTATTCCTAATCATGTTCTGGGTCGATTCAGACCAATACTTCTCCTTAAACTGTTTTTTGAACTCAGTCATGTCCAGTATATCCAGGCGCACCGCTGTCCACCAATTATCATAAGTATCTTTAAACGTTTCATCAATCATGCTGCGTATAATACTCCAGCGATTCTCTCTATTTCTTGTGATCACCTCTTCCAATCTCTTTAAAAATTCCATAGGATTGCGCTTATAATTACGAAAATTAATCGATTCCCGGTTCTCGTGGTTATTTGTATGACTATGCTGGCATGTCCTATCCCGCCATGAATCTACTTCTTCTTGTAATTGTAATTCACGTCTACTAATTTCCTCTATTTTATTTTTACTGGTATTAATTTGACCTTCCATACTGTTTAAATTGCCATAGACTCTTTCGAGTCGTTCACCCATGTCTCTCTGTATTTGCGTAATCTCTTCCTTATTCTCTTCCCGTACCTGATGTACTTCGTTTTTAATTGAATCATATTTTCCGACAGTTTCCTGTTGGATTTCTTCGACCAATGTTTTGCTCTCAATTTTTATGTCATTAATTTTATTTTGTAGTTCTTCACGAACCTGTACTATTGTTTCGTTAGTTTTTTCTAACCCTTCATTTGTTTTGGCTACTTCTAATTTTCTTTCCTCATTATTTTGATCCACCTTCTGGTTAATTTTCACATGAAGATTTTCAACTTTTTCATTAATCTGCCTTAAATTCTCTTCATGTATTTGTAGGATGTCTTCCTTCATTTGTTTTACACCCTCATTATTCCTATCTAACCTTTCGTGAATTTGGTCTAATCTTTCGTTCATTTGTTTTGAGGTTTCTTTAATTTCCTCGTTTGTTTTCTTTGAGTTTTCCTTAATTTCCTCATTTATTTTATCTAATTTTTCCTCCTGTTTCCTAAAATTCTCCTTGGTGAGTCTGCTATCTTCCTTAATACTACTCATGAACTCCATTAATTTTTCCCAATTTAGTCCTTCTCTAGCTCCCGCTTTACCTATGTGGTCCCCTTGGGCAACTTCTTCAATTACTTCCTTTTCCTTGTCCGTAATTATTTCAGTTTCCGTTATTTCGTCTGTCTGTTGTTCCATTTCACTGTCTGTTATTAGTTCTATTTCCTGTTCTTGTTCATCTATTTCCTTCTCCGTTTCTCCTGCCCTAATCCTCGAGCTACCTTTGGTATGCATGTTTATTCTCCCACAGTTGCCTGCTCTCGTTAAGTAATATTAATATGGTTACAGTTACTTAACTTAAGCCCTACACAAGTTGAGCGCCAATTTGTTACTACCCTCTCTCGCGTCACCTAATTAGGTCCCGCGTTATGAGCGTCAATTTATAATGCAATGGTTTCCTCTCCTTACAGCCTCTCTGTTGGGCTGACCAATTTGTTATATATCGGATACGTATGGTTTGAACCCCACTGTTGGGTTCGTCAATTTGTTACTACACCTATGCCAATGTGTTTTGAATTACTTTAATTATGCAAATCTCGGAGATATTTGGAGTTGTGGGATATATTGATGTAATTAATTAGTATCAACTTAGCTCTTTAAGAAATATCAGTGTTAGTGTACCTAAAACTTAAACAACTTAAGCGTTATTCTACAATTTCATCCAACCCTGTTATACCTTGAAGAGAGTTATGTCTAATTTTGTATTTTTACGCTCTCTCTTTGGTGTCAGATAATTCCGCTATAAGCGCTGTAGTATCGGCTCAACGAAACTTATAGGTTATTTCGATGTTTATGTTAACCAATTATTCTATACTTATTCAGTTACTTTTTTGTTCCCAGCTCATTAAACCATACTCCAAATAACAAGATTTTACAAATATATAAAGGTTCTTTATTCGTTTACTTATTTAACATTGAATAAGATATGTTCTAATTAACATATGCTTGGGCTATAGATTTCATGAATCGATTGTTGATTATTCTAATCCTTTATTTAAATTTAGTTATATAGTGTGTTTTGATTTGTAATTAATTTAATTCAGGGTGTGAAGGTTCTTGTAACTGTGGGGAAGATTAAAAATACATAGATAAGAATGCAAGATTTACAAATTTGAAGTGTTGTGTAGTTAGTATGATTAATATAATAATAATTTACCAGACTAGAACGAAGCAAATCGTGTAGGCGGTTGATCGCTAAATTTACTGTTCTGGACGATTATGCCGTACGATTTTCCTTCTTCGGTTTAATAAAAAGGAATTCTTGTCCTGTCCACTTCGGAAATACAGCTCTCTAGATTGATTTACAGCCCGATTGGTGTTTCTTCTGCAACGCCAGGATCCAAATAAGTTCTTCTTTCGGTTGAAGCAGTTAGTGTTGTTCCGTGTATTTGTAAGGTTATAATTTCTGGTGTAGTGAATATTATTAATTGTGATACTGTTAATTCTTTCTATTTGGTTTAATATCTCATCAATTCCCTTCGGATATGGGACAGTTCAAGTTCTTCCTTGTAGAATCCAGTTATTTATTCTCTATTGTGATTTCATACTGTAGTGTTATTTGGTTAAACTGTACTGGTGATAGACATAAATATTGTCATTAGGATTTTGTGTTTTATAATCGTGTCTGATAATTTAGAATATTACGATTAAATAGATTATTCTTGGGTTTTTTAATCTCATCACATTCAGATCATCAAAGCAATTATTGTTAAGTCAACAACTTCCTCTTCTTCTGTCGTCCCTAGCAACACATGACTTCTTCCTTCCGCATATCTTGAATATAGTGTTTATTTCATATATTTTTTCTCTATTTCTTATCAATTTGCTATCCTATCGGAATGTAACTTTACCGATAGTTGGTTTATTATTTTCTACACATATTCTGCTGGTTTTTTTATATAAGCCGGTTTTTTTCCTTTTTTATATTTAATACACTTTCGATATTAAATGTTATTAATCGATATCATGGCATTATGGTATTATCATAATTTGTATAAATTTTATTATATATTATTATTAATTTAATGTTTTTTCTAGCTCTTCAAATCGTATTTATTAATTATTATTAATTGATGTACCTAACCTTTATGTTATGAGTGTTTATATAGTAGTTTTGGCTGTTAGGCCTTTTATTGTAAACGGACCTACCTGTGTTTATAACTGGTACACAGCTATAGCCCCTTTTACATAAATTCATACATATAATCAAATCTTAACTATTAACATTTACATAAACAATTATTTTTTCCATATCTAATAACAATTTTATGTTGACCTATGGATCACATATAAGAAAATTCAAATCTATTAACATTAATTAGCTGCTTCACACTTCATTCTACAACAGTCATTGAATAATACAACTTGTTTCATTATCTTTCATTAACTCAACACATATTTGGTATAACATAACATAAACTTTATCATAACATTTGTTGTCACAAAATAATACCTCTTAACTCAAAATTCTTATTTGTTATTACTATAAAGTAAATCATTGTTTCAGTTTTTTGTTTGCTTTTCACTAAACATATATCATCAACTATTATCTAACTTACAGGTTCGTTTATTCTTGTTAACACTACCTTGCATCCTTATTTACCTTTATCTATGATTATAATTGTTATTATTGGATCTTTGTTCTATTATGGGGTTAGATATTGACTTGTTTATTATTCTGTGAACCTTGTTTTTATGTAACATGAACGCTAGCATTTCTGTTGCGTTACATATGCTCCCCCTCCTAAAAAAGTTTAGTTTACCTGAATGAAGTTTAGGTCAAATAAACTTGTCTTTTTTACATGCCCTTTCTTCATTTCTTTGTTAATGGTTGATGATGGGATTTTCAATGTAACTTCATTAGACTAGTATTAATACTTTTTTTTTTATTTAATAACATTTCATCATTTTTATTAACATTCTTGATCATTTTTAATGTCTGTCAACATTATTTGTTGATAGTTGGCCACAATATTCAATGATACATTAGTTTCAGATCTCTTCTACTTATTATTACTATAATCACTGTATTTTTCAATTATTCTCCTGTCAACTCATTTCCTTCTGTTTTCTTCGTCCTACTCTTTTGGAAACTGAAGTTATTCTTGCAACTATTCTAATATTCCTTAAATATTTAATTTCCCTAACAATCCCTAATACATGCGTTGGTACAGTTCAGAGAGGCACTGTTTGGCTTCATACTCTGCTGTCCACACCACATTTTAATATAGTACTGCTGGAATTCATCTACAGTCAGCTATAAAATATAATAATAATCTCCTAATAATCTCTTTAATTATTTAATAATAAATATTTGGGAAAAATTTTTTCCTTTGTTGCCTTTATATTTCTTCATTACTATTCTTCATATTTCGTAATTCCATTTTAGTTCCTTAAACATTCGTTGATATTGACTTTGACAGTTATCATTTGTAATCATTTTTGTTTTCATTTTTGTTGTGATTGTAATGCTAAGTATCTTCTTCATTTGTTTTTTCTCTGATCACAATATTTTCTAAATAGTTGTTGTGTGATGATCATTATAACTGTATTTCAAACTAAATACATTCCTTAGCCCAACTATTCTTCTTATCGTATTTTATTATTTTGGCTGTTTATTTTTCAATGAATTATGTTCATAAATACTCTTTCTTTCTTGTCTTCTTTAACATTACATGGGTTACATTCAATTGTTTACTGAAGTTGTTTCCATCATTTGGCAATGTATTATGTATTTTAGGTCATATGATTTTCTTTCTTTCTTTATCTTCCATAGGTAGATTTGAGTTAAAAACTTTTATCTTGGGGTTTCATTATTCATTATTTACACTATTTTTTATAAACATTTAATAATAATTCTCGCTTTCTTCTGTAATCTTGGGATTTGTTATTCATTATTCACACTATTTCTTTATAAACATTTAATAATAATTATCGCTTTCTTCTGTAATCTTGTTCATAATTATATTTTAATTCAGACTTACTTTATTTTGAATGACATATTTTTTCTATTTAATTTATGGTTCAACAAATTTTCTTTTATTTACAAGTGTTTTTTTTTTTTTTCTTTCTTCAAATCGATAATAAGTTGTTCTTATTGTATTTTAGAATTTAGTGGTAGTATTCAACTCAAATTCTTTTTAAATTCCAAGTATTTTCTCTTCAAGACTGGTAATAAGTTGTTCTTATCATATTTTAGAATTTATTCATAATATTTCTTTTTGGATTTAGTAATTTTTTCTTACTAAATTCGTTTTATATATAATAGTTATTTCAAATAATTTTTGTAAGTTGGTCTTACTGTCTTTTAGAATTTTGCTGTTACATATATTATTTCATTATTACTATTACTGTTTACATGTTTCTTATCCTCTTCCAATAAATCTTCCCTGATATTCTTTAAATAGTGGTTATTAATTATGGTTATTGTACGATTACTCTTAATTTTGTTTATAAGTCGTTGTTCCCCAAGATTACGGTTCAGTGAAGGGTATTCATTGATTTTCACTGCCTCTATTAGTTTAAATGAGGGCTTACCCCCTCTTCTCTATTTTCATTCTGATTACTGTGTTGATTTTGTACTGTTTCAGTGCGATCCTCCGTATTAGGTTCTGCTATCCTATAATTTCCTTCAGGTGGGTAGTTGACTTCACGCCGGGACTGGTCATAATGGTTGTCATATCGGTGACTCCTTGGGTAATATCGTCGCTGATTACCTTGAGGTCTGGAGTAGATATAATTGACGTTATGCCTATAATTATTGGATCGTCTGTCCCCATCGCCTCTATTATTGCGACTATCACGATAATTATAATTATTATTGCCGCGATAATTATAGTTCCTCGAATTATTATTCGCGTGTTCATTTTGTGTTCTATTGGCATTAACGTTCTGCGCAGGTCGATTGTGATCGTTATTATGAGAATTGGTTGGTGGCGCGTTATTATTATATTTCTGATATTTATAATTTAGCAATCTATTTCTTTGGTATTGGTTCTCGTGCTCATAATTCTCCAAGAATTAGGCCATGGCTGGAATCGTTTTGATTTGACTACACATACGCGCATTTTTTATCCCTTCCTCGTAATGGTAGGATAGTTGTATCACCAAACATTCTTCGGGAATTCTGGGCTCTAAGTTCCGCACCATACATACTTTTCCTAGAAAGTATGAAGTAGGAGACTGGCCTACATTTGTTTCGTATCGACCGTTACTCAAATTATTCCTAATCATGTTCTGGGTCGATTCAGACCAATACTTCTCCTTAAACTGTTTTTTGAACTCAGTCATGTCCAGTATATCCAGGCGCACCGCTGTCCACCAATTATCATAAGTATCTTTAAACGTTTCATCAATCATGCTGCGTATAATACTCCAGCGATTCTCTCTATTTCTTGTGATCACCTCTTCCAATCTCTTTAAAAATTCCATAGGATTGCGCTTATAATTACGAAAATTAATCGATTCCCGGTTCTCGTGGTTATTTGTATGACTATGCTGGCATGTCCTATCCTGCCATGAATCTACTTCTTCTTGTAATTGTAATTCACGTCTACTAATTTCCTCTATTTTATTTACTGGTATTAATTTGACCTTCCATACTGTTTAAATTGCCATAGACTCTTTCGAGTCGTTCACCCATGTCTCTCTGTATTTGCGTAATCCCTTCCTTATTCTCTTCCCGTACCTGATGTACTTCGTTTTTAATTGAATCATATTTTCCGACAGTTTCCTGTTTGATTTCTTCGACCAATGTTTTGCTCTCAATTTTTATGTCATTAATTTTATTTTGTAGTTCTTCACGAACCTGTACTATTGTTTCGTTAGTTTTTTCTAACCCTTCATTTGTTTTGCCTACTTCTAATTTTATTTCCTCATTATTTTGATCCACCTTCTGTTTAATTTTCACATGAAGATTTTCAATTTTTTCATTAATCTGCCTTAAATTCTCTTCATGTATTTGTAGGATGTCTTCCTTCATTTGTTTTACACCCTCATCATTCCTATCTAACCTTTCGTGAATTTGGTCTAATCTTTCGTTCATTTGTTTTGAGGTTTCTTTAATTTCCTCGTTTGTTTTCTTTGAGTTTTCCTTAATTTCCTCATTTATTTTATCTAATTTTTCCTCCTGTTTCCTAAAATTCTCCTTGGTGAGTCTGCTATCTTCCTTAATACTACTCATGAACTCCATTAATTTTTCCCAATTTAGTCCTTCTCTAGCTCCCGCTTTACCTATTTGGTCCCCTTGGGCAACTTCTTCAATTTGTAGCGTGTCAATTTTTGGGTATTTTTATTTTTACCGTATGGGGCATTTATATTTTATTTATTTCGTTTTTGTGCAGGAGTTTTAGGAAAATATTGTGAAATTTTATTATGCTACAACTGCTAATCCGATTACAACAGAACGCATGGCAACTGAAACAGTGGTTGAGACAAAGGCGATACGCAGTTGTTATTGTGTAACGCGGCGAGCGAAGAATTTACCTCCTTCAAAATTCTCAGAAATCCGTACTTGTGTACCAGCGTACATACGCAACTGTACAACCACGAGCTCGAGTGACGCGTCCAGCCACAAAACAGGATGTCCTGGGGCGAGTAAAATTCAGCAATGTGCTTTTGAGCGGCAGGAAGTGCTGTTTAAGTCCGGCCTCTCCAGTGACGTCAACCGTGCTTCACAAATATTGTCCACGGTCACAACACAAAAAACACCTGTGTTGAATGAACAGTGACGGAAGATACGATCATGAGGCAGTGAAGTTTCCGCTCTGCCTGAGTGTTTTGGAGGGAGGCATGTTGGTAACGCTCTGCCCAGTCGACTAACAACCTACGCTGCGCGTGGCTGCTATCAGTTTTGTGCCCGGGCAAACTTTCATATTTTTTCTTAAGTCGGCCGACAAAATAATTATGTGAGTCTCCAAAACATAGATTACAGTGCCTCTAGTGACGATGAATAACTATTGAACTTGATTAAATGCTACCAGCTTATAAAAATCCGGAGTATGAAAGACTGTGGTGAACGCAACACGTGGTCGGGTAATACGACGCCACACACGTAATGTTACATATTAAAGACTTGTCATTTATTTTACATAAAAATGGGGGGTTTTTGTATCAATACGGGGTGTTAAGAATGTGAGTAGTGAGTGAGCAGGCTGGGCTATTTTAAAGTACGTAAGTAGTAGAAGTTAAGCATAGTACGTAAGCTGTAGGAGTTACACAATTTTGAATAAATAAAAGTGTTGTATATAAAGTGAGGGTTACAAATTACTTCCTTTTCCTTGTCCGTAATTATTTCAGTTACCGTTATTTCGTCTGTCTGTTGTTCCATTTCACTGTCTGTTATTAGTTCTATTTCCTGTTCTTGTTCATCTATTTCCTTCTCCGTTTCTCCTGCCCCAATCCTTGATCTACCTCTGGTTTGCATGTTTATTCTCCCACAGTTGCCTGCTCTCGTTAAGTAATATTAATATGGTTACAGTTACTTAACTTAAGCCCTACACAAGTTGAGCGCCAATTTGTTACTACCCTCTCTCATGTCACCTAATTAGGTCCCGCGTTATGAGCGTCAATTTATAATGCAATGGTTTCCTCTCCTTACAGCCTCTCTGTTGGGCTGACCAATTTGTTATATATCGGATACGTATGGTTTGAACCCCACTGTTGGGTTCGTCAATTTGTTACTACACCTATGCCAATGTGTTTTGAATTACTTTAATTATGTAAATCTCGGAGATATTTGGAGTTGTGGGATATATTGATGTAATTAATTAGTATCAACTTAGCTCTTTAAGAAATATCAGTGTTAGTGTACCTAAAACTTAAACACTTAAGCGTTATTCTACAATTTCATCCAACCCTATTATACCTTGAAGAGAGTTATGTCTAATTTTGTATTTTTACGCTCTCTCTTTGGTGTCAGATAATTCCGCTATAAGCGCTGTAGTATCGGCTCAACGAAACTTATAGGTTATTTCGATGTTTATGTTAACCAATTATTCTATACTTATTCAGTTACTTTTTTGTTCCCAGCTCATTAAACCATACTCCAAATAACAAGATTTTACAAATATATAAAGGTTCTTTATTCGTTTACTTATTTAACATTGAATAAGATATGTTCTAATTAACATATGCTTGGGCTATAGATTTCATGAATCGATTGTTGATTATTCTAATCCTTTATTTAAATTTAGTTATATAGTGTGTTTTGATTTGTAATTAATTTAATTCAGGGTGTGAAGGTTCTTGTAACTGTGGGGAAGATTAAAAATACATAGATAAGAATGCAAGATTTACAAATTTGAAGTGTTGTGTAGTTAGTATGATTAATATAATAATAATTTACCAGACTAGAACGAAGCAAATCGTTTAGGCGGTTGATCGCTAAATTTACTGTTCTGGACGATTATGCCGTACGATTTTCCTTCTTCGGTTTAATAAAAAGGAATTCTTGTCCTGTCCACTTCGGAAATACAGCTCTCTAGATTGATTTACAGCCCGATTGGTGTTTCTTCTGCAACGCCAGGATCCAAATAAGTTCTTCTTTCGGTTGAAGCAGTTAGTGTTGTTCCGTGTATTTGTAAGGTTATAATTTCTGGTGTAGTGAATATTATTAATTGTGATACTGTTAATTCTTTCTATTTGGTTTAATATCTCATCAATTCCCTTCGGATATGGGACAGTTCAAGTTCTTCCTTGTAGAATCCAGTTATTTATTCTCTATTGTGATTTCATACTGTAGTGTTATTTGGTTAAACTGTACTGGTGATAGACGTAAATATTGTCATTAGGATTTTGTGTTTTGTAATCGTGTCTGATAATTTAGAATATTACAATTAAATAGATTATTCTTGGGTTTTTTAATCTCATCACATTCAGATCAT
Source organism: Magicicada septendecula (assembly GCA_034769895.1). Lineage (NCBI taxonomy): Eukaryota > Metazoa > Arthropoda > Insecta > Hemiptera > Cicadidae > Magicicada > Magicicada septendecula. Next base: position 47,593,422 of record CM068375.1, read on the forward strand.
CAAAGCAATTATTGTTAAGTCAACAACTTCCTCTTCTTCTGTCGTCCCTAGCAACACATGACTTCTTCCTTCCGCATATCTTGAATATAGTGTTTATTTCATATATTTTTTGTCTATTTCTTATCAATTTGCTATCCTATCGGAATGTAACTTTACCGATAGTTGGTTTATTATTTTCTACACATATTCTGCTGGTTTTTTTATATAAGCCGGTTTTTTTCCTTTTTTATATTTAATACACTTTCGATATTAAATGTTATTAATCGATATCATGGCATTATGGTATTATCATAATTTGTATAAATTTTTGTTATATATTATTATTAATTTAATGTTTTTTCTAGCTCTTCAAATCGTATTTATTAATTATTATTAATTGATGTACCTAACCTTTATGTTATGAGTGTTTATATAGTAGTTTTGGCTACCTGTGTTTATAACTGGTACACATCTATAGCCCCTTTTACATAAATTCATACATATAATCAAATCTTAACTATTAACATTTACATAAACAATTATTTTTTCCATATCTAATAACAATTTTATGTTGACCTATGGATCACATATAAGAAAATTCAAATCTATTAACATTAATTAGCTGCTTCACACTTCATTCTACAACAGTCATTGAATAATACAACTTGTTTCATTATCTTTCATTAACTCAACACATATTTGGTATAACATAACATAAACTTTATCATAACATTTGTTGTCACAAAATAATACCTCTTAACTCAAAATTCTTATTTGTTATTACTATAAAGTAAATCATTGTTTCAGTTTTTTGTTTGCTTTTCACTAAACATATATCATCAACTATTACCTAACTTACAGGTTCGTTTATTCTTGTTAACACTACCTTGCATCCTTATTTACCTTTATCTATGATTATAATTGTTATTATTGGATCTTTGTTCTATTATGGGGTTAGATATTGACTTGTTTATTATTCTGTGAACCTTGTTTTTATGTAACATGAATGCTAGCATTTCTGTTGCGTTACATATGCTCCCCCTCCTAAAAAAGTTTAGTTTACCTGAATGAAGTTTAGGTCAAATAAACTTGTCTTTTTTACATGCCCTTTCTTCATTTCTTTGTTAATGGTTGATGATGGGATTTTCAATGTAACTTCATTAGACTAGTATTAATACTTTTTTTTTTATTTAATAACATTTCATCATTTTTATTAACATTCTTGATCATTTTTAATGTCTGTCAACATTATTTGTTGATAGTTGGCCACAATATTCAATGATACATTAGTTTCACATCTCTTCTACTTATTATTACTATAATCACTGTATTTTTCAATTATTCTCCTGTCAACTCATTTCCTTCTGTTTTCTTCGTCCTACTCTTTTGGAAACTGAAGTTATTCTTGCAACTATTCTAATATTCCTTAAATATTTAATTTCCCTAACAATCCCTAATACATGCGTTGGTACAGTTCAGAGAGGCACTGTTTGGCTTCATACTCTGCTGTCCACACCACATTTTAATATAGTACTGCTGGAATTCATCTACAGTCAGCTATAAAATATAATAATAATCTCCTAATAATCTCTTTAATTATTTAATAATAAATATTTGGGAAAAAATTTTTTCCTTTGTTGCCTTTATATTTCTTCATTACTATTCTTCATATTTCGTAATTCCATTTTAGTTCCTTAAACATTCGTTGATATTGACTTTGACAGTTATCATTTGTAATCATTTTTGTTTTCATTTTTGTTGTGATTGTAATGCTAAGTATCTTCTTCATTCGTTTTTTCTCTGATCACAATATTTTCTAAATAGTTGTTGTGTGATGATCATTATAACTGTATTTCAAACTAAATACATTCCTTAGCCCAACTATTCTTCTTATCGTATTTTATTATTTTGGCTGTTTATTTTTCAATGAATTATGTTCATAAATACTCTTTCTTTCTTGTCTTCTTTAACATTACATGGGTTACATTCAATTGTTTACTGAAGTTGTTTCCATCATTTGGCAATGTAGTATGTATTTTAGGTAATATGATTTTTTTTTCTTTCTTTATCTTGCATAGGTAGATTTGAGGTAAAAACTTTTATCTTGGGGTTTCATTATTCATTATTCACACTATTTCTTTATAAACATTTAATAATAACTCTCGCTTTCTTCTGTAATCTTGGGGGTTCATTATTCATTATTCACACTATTTTTTATAAACATTTAATAATAATTCTCGCTTTCTTCTGTAATCTTGGGATTTGTTATTCATTATTCACACTATTTCTTTATAAACATTTAATAATAATTATCGCTTTCTTCTGTAATCTTGTTCATAATTATATTTTAATTCAGACTTACTTTATTTTGAATGACATATTTTTTCTATTTAATTTATGGTTCAACAAATTTTCTTTTATTTACAAGTGTTTTTTTTTTTTCTTCAAATCGATAATAAGTTGTTCTTATTGTATTTTAGAATTTAGTGGTAGTATTCAACTCAAATTCTTTTTAAATTCCAAGTATTTTCTCTTCAAGACTGGTAATAAGTTGTTCTTATCATATTTTAGAATTTATTCATAATATTTCTTTTTGGATTTAGTAATTTTTTTCTAACTAAATTCGTTTTATATATAATAGTTATTTCAAATAATTTTTGTAAGTTGGTATTACTGTCTTTTAGAATTTTGCTGTTACATATATTATTTCGTTATTACTATTACTGTTTACATGTTTCTTATCCTCTTCCAATAAATCTTCCCTGATATTCTTTAAATAGTGGTTATTAATTATGGTTATTGTACGATTACTCTTAATTTTGTTTATAAGTCGTTGTTCCCCAAGATTACGGTTCAGTGAAGGGTATTCATTGATTTTCACTGCCTCTATTAGTTTAAATGAGGGCTTACCCCCTCTTCTCTATTTTCATTCTGATTACTGTGTTGATTTTGTACTGTTTCAGTGCGATCCTCCGTATTAGGTTCTGCTATCCTATAATTTCCTTCAGGTGGGTAGTTGACTTCACGCCGGGACTGGTCATAATGGTTGTCATATCGGTGACTCCTTGGGTAATATCGTCGCTGATTACCTTGAGGTCTGGAGTAGATATAATTGACGTTATGCCTATAATTATTGGATCGTCTGTCCCCATCTCCTCTATTATTGCGACTATCACGATAATTATAATTATTATTGCCGCGATAATTATAGTTCCTCGAATTATTATTCGCGTGTTCATTTTGTGTTCTATTGGCTTTAACGTTCTGCGCAGGTCGATTGTGATCGTTATTATGAGAATTGGTTGGTGGCGCGTTATTATTATATTTCTGATATTTATAATTTAGCATTCTATTTCTTTGGTATTGGTTCTCGTGCTCATAATTCTCCAAGAATTTTGCCATGGCTAAAATCGTTTTGATTTGACTACAAATACGCGCATTTTTTATCCCTTCCTCGTAATGGTAGGATAGTTGTATCACCAAACATTCTTCGGGAATTCTGGGCTCTAAGTTCCGCACCATACATACTTTTCCTAGAAAGTATGAAGTAGGAGACTGGCCTACATTTGTTTCGTATCGACCGTTACTCAAATTATTCCTAATCATGTTCTGGGTCGATTCAGACCAATACTTCTCCTTAAACTGTTTTTTGAACTCAGTTATGTCCAGTATGTCCGGGCGCACCGCTGTCCACCAATTATCATAAGTATCTTTAAACGTTTCATCAATCATGCTGCGTATAATACTCCAGCGATTCTCTCTATTTCTTGTGATCACCTCTTCCAATCTCTTTAAAAATTCCATAGGATTGCGCTTGTAATTACGAAAATTAATCGATTCCCGGTTCTCGTAGTTATTTGTATGACTATGCTGGCATGTCCTATCCCGCCATGAATCTACTTCTTCTTGTAATTGTAATTCACGTCTACTAATTTCCTCTATTTTATTTACTGGTATTAATTTGACCTTCCATACTGTTTAAATTGCCATAGACTCTTTCGAGTCGTTCACCCATGTCTCTCTGTATTTGCGTAATCCCTTCCTTATTCTTTTCCCGTACCTGATGTACTTCGTTTTTAATTGAATCATATTTTCCGACAGTTTCCTGTTGGATTTCTTCGACCAATGTTTTGCTCTCAATTTTTATGTCATTAATTTTATTTTGTAGTTCTTCACGAACCTGTACTATTGTTTCGTTAGTTTTTTCTAACCCTTCATTTGTTTTGGCTACTTCTAATTTTCTTTCCTCATTATTTTGATCCACCTTCTGGTTAATTTTCACATGAAGTTTTCAATTTTTTCATTAATCTGCCTTAAATTCTCTTCTTGTATTTGTAGGATGTCTTCCTTCATTTGTTTTACACCCTCATCATTCCTATCTAACCTTTCGTGAATTTGGTCTAATCTTTCGTTCATTTGTTTTGAGGTTTCTTTAATTTCCTCATTTGTTTTCTTTGAGTTTTCCTTAATTTCCTCATTTATTTTATCTAATTTTTCCTCCTGTTTCCTAAAATTCTCCTTGGTGAGTCTGCTATCTTCCTTAATACTACTCATGAACTCCATTAATTTTTCCCAATTTAGTCCTTCTCTAGCTCCCGCTTTACCTATTTGGTCCCCTTGGGCAACTTCTTCAATTTGTAGCGTGTCAATTTTTGGGTATTTTTATTTTTACCGTATGGGGCATTTATATTTTATTTATTTCGTTTTTGTGCAGGAGTTTTAGGAAAATATTGTGAAATTTTATTATGCTACAACTGCTAATCCAATTACAACAGAGCGCATGGCAACTGAAACAGTGGTTGAGACAAAGGCGATACGCAGTTGTTATTGTGTAACGCGGCGAGCGAAGAATTTACCTCCTTCAAAATTCTCAGAAATCCGTACTTGTGTACCAGCGTACATACGCAACTGTACAACCACGAGCTCGAGTGACGCGTCCAGCCACAAAACAGGATGTCCTGGGGTGAGTAAAATTCAGCAATGTGCTTTTGAGCGGCAGGAAGTGCTGTTTAAGTCCGGCCTCTCCAGTGACGTCAACCGTGCTTCACAAATATTGTCCACGGTCACAACACAAAAAACACCTGTGTTGAATGAACAGTGACGGAAGATACGATCATGAGGCAGTGAAGTTTCCGCTCTGCCTGAGTGTTTTGGAGGGAGGCATGTTGGTAACGCTCTGCCCAGTCGACTAACAACCTACGCCGCGCGTGGCTGCTATCAGTTTTGTGCCCGGGCAAACTTTCATATTTTTTCTTAAGTCGGCCGACAAAATAATTATGTGAGTCTCCAAAACATAGATTACAGTGCCTCTAGTGACGATGAATAACTATTGAACTTGATTAAATGCTACCAGCTTATAAAAATCCGGAGTATGAAAGACTGTGGTGAACGCAACACGTGGTCGGGTAATACGACGCCACACACGTAATGTTACATATTAAAGACTTGTCATTTATTTTACATAAAAATGGGGGGTTTTTGTATCAATACGGGGTGTTAAGAATGTGAGTAGTGAGTGAGCAGGCTGGGCTATTTTAAAGTACGTAAGTAGTAGAAGTTAAGCATAGTACGTAAGCTGTAGGAGTTACACAATTTTGAATAAATAAAAGTGTTGTATATAAAGTGAGGGTTACAAATTACTTCCTTTTCCTTGTCCGTAATTATTTCAGTTTCCGTTATTTCGTCTGTCTGTTGTTCCATTTCACTGTCTGTTATTAGTTCTATTTCCTGTTCTTGTTCATCTATTTCCTTCTCCGTTTCTCCTGCCCTAATCCTTGATCTACCTCTGGTTTGCATGTTCATTCTCCCACAGTTGCCTGCTCTCGTTAAGTAATATTAATATGGTTACAGTTACTTAACTTAAGCCCTACACAAGTTGAGCGCCAATTTGTTACTACCCTTTCTTGCGTCACCTAATTAGGTCCCGCGTTATGAGCGTCAATTTATAATGCAATGGTTTCCTCTCCTTACAGCCTCTCTGTTGGGCTGACCAATTTGTTATATATCGGATACGTATGGTTTGAACCCCACTGTTGGGTTCGTCAATTTGTTACTACACCTATGCCAATGTGTTTTGAATTACTTTAATTATGTAAATCTCGGAGATATTTGGAGTTGTGGGATATATTGATGTAATTAATTAATATCAACTTAGCTCTTTAAGAAATATCAGTGTTAGTGTACCTAAAACTTAAACAACTTAAGCGTTATTCTACAATTTCATCCAACCCTATTATACCTTGAAGAGAGTTATGTCTAATTTTGTATTTTTACGCTCTCTCTTTGGTGTCAGATAATTCCGCTATAAGCGCTGTAGTATCGGCTCAACGAAACTTATAGGTTATTTCGATGTTTATGTTAACCAATTATTCTATACTTATTCAGTTACTTTTTTGTTCCCAGCTCATTAAACCATACTCCAAATAACAAGATTTTACAAATATATAAAGGTTCTTTATTCGTTTACTTATTTAACATTGAATAAGATATGTTCTAATTAACATATGCTTGGGCTATAGATTTCATGAATCGATTGTTGATTATTCTAATCCTTTATTTAAATTTAGTTATATAGTGTGTTTTGATTTGTAATTAATTTAATTCAGGGTGTGAAGGTTCTTGTAACTGTGGGGAAGATTAAAAATACATAGATAAGAATGCAAGATTTACAAATTTGAAGTGTTGTGTAGTTAGTATGATTAATATAATAATAATTTACCAGACTAGAACGAAGCAAATCGTGTAGGCGGTTGATCGCTAAATTTACTGTTCTGGACGATTATGCCGTACGATTTTCCTTCTTCGGTTTAATAAAAAGGAATTCTTGTCCTGGCCACTTCGGAAATACAGCTCTCTAGATTGATTTACAGCCCGATTGGTGTTTCTTCTGCAACGCCAGGATCCAAATAAGTTCTTCTTTCGGTTGAAGCAGTTAGTGTTGTTCCGTGTATTTGTAAGGTTATAATTTCTGGTGTAGTGAGTATTATTAATTGTGATACTGTTAATTCTTTCTATTTGGTTTAATATCTCATCAATTCCCTTCGGATATAGGACAGTTCAAGTTCTTCCTTGTAGAATCCAGTTATTTATTCTCTATTGTGATTTCATACTGTAGTGTTATTTGGTTAAACTGTACTGGTGATAGACGTAAATATTGTCATTAGGATTTTGTGTTTTGTAATCGTGTCTGATAATTTAGAATATTACGATTAAATAGATTATTCTTGGGTTTTTAAATCTCATCACATTCAGATCATCAAAGCAATTATTGTTAAGTCAACAACTTCCTCTTCTTCTGTCGTCCCTAGCAACACATGACTTCTTCCTTCCGCATATCTTGAATATAGTGTTTATTTCATATATTTTTTGTCTATTTCTTATCAATTTGCTATCCTATCGGAATGTAACTTTACCGATAGTTGGTTTATTATTTTCTACACATATTCTGCTGGTTTTTTGATATAAACCGGTTTTTTTTCCTTTTTTATATTTAATACACTTTCGATATTAAATGTTATTAATCGATATCATGGCATTATGGTATTATCATAATTTGTATAAATTTTATTATATATTATTATTAATTTAATGTTTTTTCTAGCTCTTCAAATCGTATTTATTAATTATTATTAATTGATGCACCTAACCTTTATGTTATGAGTGTTTGTATAGTAGTTTTGGCTGTTAGGCCTTTTATTGTAAACGGACCTACCTGTGTTTATAACTGGTACACATCTATAGCCCCTTTTACATAAATTCATACATATAATCAAATCTTAACTATTAACATTTACATAAACAATAATTTTTTCCATATCTAATAACAATTTTATGTTGACCTATGGATCACATATAAGAAAATTCAAATCTATTAACATTAATTAGCTGCTTCACACTTCATTCTACAACAGTCATTGAATAATACAACTTGTTTCATTATCTTTCATTAACTCAACACATATTTGGTATAACATAACATAAACTTTATCATAACATTTGTTGTCACAAAATAATACCTCTTAACTCAAAATTCTTATTTGTTATTACTATAAAGTAAATCATTGTTTCATTTTTTTTGTTTGCTTTTCACTAAACATATATCATCAACTATTATCTAACTTACAGGTTCGTTTATTCTTGTTAACACTACCTTGCATCCTTATTTACCTTTATCTATGATTATAATTGTTATTATTGGATCTTTGTTCTATTATGGGGTTAGATACTGACTTGTTTATTATTCTGTGAACCTTTTTTTTATGTAACATGAACGCTAGCATTTCTGTTGCGTTACAATATATATATATATATATATATATATATATAAATGTGCAGACCAGCATACCCCATGAGAGAGAACACGCGAACATGCTTACCGTTAGAATAACGAACCAATTAAGTTAACCCCACCCCTTAATGAAAACATGAATAACCCTTCACATTAATATAATAAATAAGGGTAATACAGGTTTGACTTGAAATACTTTAAGGGAGGAACCCATGTTCTAGCAAAACCATTTAACTACCCCCTCATTGTCTATGTCAGACCAGTTACAAAGTATTCAGTTACAATTTTTTTTTTTAACAACTTGAGTTCTTGATTTGAGGTATTATAAGTTCTTAACAAAGATGTTTAATGTGAGTACAAGGGTACCCAGTCTATTGAGTTGATGCTGATGGAAGAGTGATAATTAAAATGTTCCCACCTGTGCTTTTGTGTAGAAGAACTCAAACGGTACCATGAAGAACAATGTGCTAGGAGTGTTGCAGATTGTCCCTAGATTGTGATGATTGTCCAGTGGTTCTCGTTCCGGGCAGATCTGGGTCCTTTGGTGTGTTCTGTTGGATCAGCATTCCTGGGTCTGACGGCTTTGGGGAGCATCCTGGTGCACTGCTCTGCAGGTAGTCACAGGTGTTGATGTGACTACCGCTCTGTCCCTTTCTCCTGGCTGGTGCAGGGACCCTATAACATTTTTGTATTTGGAGATTAGCACACCTACACATCACACTCTCTCGCCGCGGAACACAAACACTGCACTCACTTTCACAATCTTTTATCAGCCTCTATTTACTATGATTCATTCAGCATTGCTTGTTTTATTCAATTATAGTAATTACTTTTAGTCAACTTTATTGAAATACGATTGAATACAATATCACCAATTGTTTCTAGACCGGAAGTAACGTGTAGATCAAATTTTACAATGAAATAAGTTTTACATGAGTCTGGGCCACACACACTTACACAATCGTAACACATAAGCCATAACTAAATAAACACAGAATAATATAATTAAGTCTAACCTGAACGCCTCTACCAGATTACGAACGCGTGGTTAAAAGATATACACTCAAATCCTGGGCCTTCAGACCAGTGGAACGTTCTCCTCGAAGGTTGGCAGAGAAATGAGGACTAGTCCTGAATCAGTTGGTCCCACATCCTGCATAAAACTACCTGTCCCAATTTGCAAAAAATAACCTTTGGTTAACCTGCTGATGAACAACGGACAGCAAGCAGCTGATCTAGCAGCAGCTCACTCGATCGCGTCAACGTGGCCATGGCTAGCACTGCTGCCAACTGTGCTGGCAGCACTGAACAGATATAACCGCGCCGGGAAATTCAAACCCGGGCACAATAATACTGCCTATATAACCCATATTATAGAGACAGTTATTACCACCTCTTTGTTGCTGGCTAATCTCAATATGTCCACTCTGTTGGAGACTTATCTCTAACACTACGTGTTCATGTTTCAGTCAAACTCTTCCCTGCAACGTGATCACTCGATATCTGTCTCTCCTTACTTTGACCCATTCATTTATTGGTTGAAGAATATCACATAGCGTTATGTTCATTTCACTTACTCTGTCTCACCTGGTTTATTCAAAATTCAGAATCAGAGGCTTCAGAATTTGTTTATTTATTAATCTACTTTTATTTCTATTAAAACTCTAGTATAGATTAAAGCATATCATACTGTGGTATGTGTTTGCTGGCCGTGGAGAGACTTGTAAAATCGTGAGGCTTGTGATTCTTTCAACTGAATGGTATTTGTTCATCAGTGAGATCTGTTGGAAGTGGAGGTTTGTTTATCAGCATATTTGTTGAGTTGTTTTTGAAGTTGGCCGGGACTCTTGATTTATCTCTGATAAGCAATTTAACTGTCTTAGTTAAGAATTTCTTGTATTTGGGATTGTTTGATTGTGTTTATGGTAAAACTGGTCAAAATACAATTTGTGTTGTACTGAATATTCCATTCTTGGATTTTGATACATGATATGTCTTAGTATCAGTAATGATGTGTATTCATTTTTCCAACACAACACTAATGATGGTGTGTTTAAGTGAGGCCCTTTAAGTGTAGAGAGGCCTTTAAGATATCATACCCATCTTTCAGGATCTTGTTGAGATTATATAGGTAATGGTATTAAGTTGGCATTAATTTGATTGTATATAGTAGTGTGTTTGCATTGGAGTTGGTAAAAGTGTTGTGGAGTTTGCAGTTGTATTCTGTTCGTATGACTGCTAGATTGTTTGGCATGAATCTTTTGGATGACGCTACTGAAGTCCGAGTATTGTTTGTTGTTTGTTTATTGTTTTGTGTATATTGACTTTGCTATCCATATGAAGACCCTTCTGAGTACCTTGTTCTGGACATGTTGAGTTACTCAGTATTGTTTTGTTTTAAAACAACCTCATACCTGGTTGTCACGTGTACAAACGTTTTCACGATTACTGATAGAGCACCAGTTTATTATGCAGAGTTTGAAATTCTGCATTAAACATATATATTTTGCCCTTATTTTATTTGGAACCAGTCTTGTTAAAAAAAAAAACATCGCTGATGTTGATCTCTTTTGTTCAGAAATCAATATGCACTTGATGTTGTTTTGTTTATGTTTATGTACAAGATCTTGGCACAGTTGATAAGACTTACTGCTTATAGTAGTTTTGTGATTGTTAAATTATTCCCTTATAGACAGCACTACAGTGGCAACTGCATGCAAATATGGGACTCCTTGAAGAGCATCCATCCTTTTATTATCTTTGATAGCTCTAAGTAAGTGTTAAGCATGTAAATGTCTTCAGACAAAAATGTATTATTATTATTAACAGGATAAAGTAGTTTGTTTTATGTATTTGTTACAGTCGACTTCTATCTTCTTAATCCATAGGTCAGTCAGCAGCTATCCCGCCCCCCCCCCAAGCCTCAAATGGCTCTCCAATTCAGAATAACTGTTAATTCTTAGTACCAGTCTTTTTAGTCTCACAAAATAAGTGTGTTAAAATTTTGGAAGAGATATTTGAACACATGTTATGTGACACACACACACTTTAAAAAAAGTTAATACAATTTTAGAGGAACAAGTGATTCCCTGTAAAGTACTTTACTTTCAACCACTCGTTTTGAACATTAGCCTAACACAAAATGGTGTAGTCTTTATTAAAAAAAGTCTTTTTCAGCTGATAAATTTCTATTCATAAATTTTTTCAGCAAGGTGATTTGTAGACTAAGTATTTAAACATCACTAAAATATTGTTGTTTTCTAAAATCCGTTTTCAGGTTTTAAGTTACTGCATGAGTAATTTTTAATTTAAATTGTTTTATTTGTGCACTTCTCCGGCTGGCACACACGGCAGTTGTGTTCACCCATGGGGCTCCGTACACTACACTTTGTGGTGCTGATATAGACTTAACCACAGCACACAGTATGGCTGCATGATAACAGCTCTTGCATCCTTTACTGGCCTGAGAAACTGCTAGATTTTATCACTCGGCTTGTAGATCACAAGGATGCCCTGCCCAGCAGTCTGCCTATGTGTTTGGTCACTCCCGCTATATACAGCAAGACCACCGAACCGATAAACTCCTGGGATGCTAACAGCTCCAGTGCATCAGATCTTCTTTGCTACGGTTACTCCTGCTCTTCTCACCTACCCAGCAGAGTAGCCGTTGTTCTGCAGCACCTGCTCCAAATGACCCAACTCGCAGATTCCTCTCTCCCAGTCCACAAGCATCTTCAGCACTGCTCGCATCTGCTTGGGGTGATGGTTCGACAGTTTGTGAAGATATCTGTCAGTGTGCATTATCTTTCTATAAACCTTGTACCCCAGGCTGTCGCCGACCCTACAAAGGACAGTCCATCGAGAAACACCAACTGTTGGTCCCTTTCCATCTCCATCGTGCATTGGATCTGCAGGTGACTACTGTTGATGTGCGACAGGAAGTGTTTGAGTTCTTCCTCCCTGTGACTCCAGACAATAAAGGCTGTAGTAAATATATCATAGCCAGCACTTTAATCTTAGTGGCGCAGATGTGATGGCCATCCCCTCAAACTTCTCCATGTAAAAGTTCGCTACAACAGGACTTAGTGAACTACCAGGCAGTACTTGCCAGAAGAGAGAAGTATTGTCCATGGGGAATAGCTCTCAAGACTAAGACCTGGACCGAAACCATGGTAAACATTGAGACTACTTAGCAGGGCCATGCAACCTGGAGCCAGTGGTCCTGAAAGCATTGCAGGACTTGTGAGCAGACGACACTGGTCATTCTTCCGGCAGGTAAGGGGACTGCGATGGTAGTCATGGTTACCCAGAACTACCATAGGAAGTGGAAGATTGAGGAACTGTTGGATCCGTTTACCTACTAACGCTTGAGTACGGATCCTACGTGATGTTTAAAAGGACAAACGCACTCATCAAGCAATTCCATGGTGCCTGATGTGAAGGCTGCAGTCCAGGTTTCTGAGGCCTATCATCAGTACTATCGGATCACTGATCTACTCTCTGGTGAAGTATTCTCAAGCCGAACATCGAGCACACAGACTCATTCACGAGAGATTTCTCGCACTTTTTGGAGAAATTGGTTGGGGCGCGACTGGGGCCTGGCACTGTACTTGTCAGATTTAATGCCATCTCGCTGTTTCCCCGATTATGGCCAACTTTTACATGGAGACTCTTGAGGGGATGGGACGAAGGCAGCACTGATCCGCTATTACCAAACAGTATTCGTTGTACACACACACACACACACACACATGTTAGGTTAAACGCAACCTCCATACAAAAACAGATATCGGATTTAAATAATAATTTCGTGCTTGCAATATATACTACCTATGTACACAAATTTAAAATATAGTTTACTGACCATTGTAATACAAGAGGTCATTGACACGACTTTACACTGGTTTAGCATAGTTATTTATGTTAGGTTGAACGCAACACACACAAGAATCGGATTTTTTGTATACGTTCTAGGTGAAAAACTACTGGGGTGTCTCTGACTTTAGTTGGAAATAAATAACATTACAGATATTGATATGGTACTATGAGTAGCCTATACATCAGACTGCATGTATCTGTCATTAGCAATCTAACGTTACGACGGCAGCATAACGATAATGAAAGCCATACATTATCGTTTGCTAACGTTTGTATTTTGTCTAAGCTATGTTCACACACACACACACACAAGAATCAGATTTTTGTATACTGCCAAAAAGTAGTTTTTCACCTAGAACGTATACAAAAATCTGATTCTTGTGTGTGTGTGTGTGTGTGTGTGTGTGTGTGTGTGTGTGTGTGTGTGTGTGTGTGTGTGTGTGTGTGTGTGTGTGTGTGTGTGTGTGTGTGTGTGTGTGTGTGTGTGTGTGTGTGTGTGTGTGTGTGTGTGTGTGTGTGTGTGTGTGTGTGTGTGTGTGTGTGTGTGTGTGTGTGTGTGTGTGTGTGTGTGTGTGTGTGTGTGTGTGTGTGTGTGTGTGTGTGTGTGTGTGTGTGTGTGTGTGTGTGTGTGTGTGTGTGTGTGTGTGTGTGTGTGTGTGTGTGTGTGTGTGAAGTTAACATAGCTTAGACAAAATACAAACGTTAGCAAACGATAATGTATGGCTTTCATTATCGTTATGCTGCCGTCGTAACGTTAGATTGCTAATGACAGATACATGCAGTCTGATGTATAGGCTACTCATAGTACCATATCAATGAGTCTGCGCAGTCTGATGTTATGTGGGAGGGAAGAACTCTTAACACTTTCTGTCGCACATCAACAGTGTTCACCCGCTGATTCAAAGCACAATGGAGATGGAGTTTCCAGCAGGTGGTGTTTCTCGATGTACTGGTCCCTTGTAGGGCCAACGGCAGTCTGGACCTCAAGGTTTACAGAAAGCCGATCACACTGACAGCTACTGTCACAAAATGTTGAACCCTAACCCCAGGCAGAAGCAAGTGGTGCTGAAGACGGTTGTGGACTGGGTGAGAAGATCTGACGTGCCAGACCTGTCGGTGTCCCAGTAGTTTGTTGGCTCGTAGGTCTTGCCGTACATCAAGGAAGTGATGGACTGCTGTCAAGGCATGGCGTCCGTTTGATACAAACCAACTTGATACAAGACAGGCTGGTAAAAGATGCAAGAGATATGCTGTCATCGTGCCTGACCATCATGTGTTTGTCCAGTTACAGACAGTCTCCGAGCTTGTATTGTTGTCTGGGCTAACCTCAGAAACTACTGATATGATAAACAAATTCTTTCACCACTGTGTTCCATGAATGTTTGAGTATGGTTTTCCCATGTCATGAAATTTTTGGTATGGGATAAACTTTCATTCTATAAGAGATAGCTATACGATAGCAAGGGAAATTTAGAAAAAATTGTAAATCTTATTTTGGTTTTTGTTTCAATAAAATCCCCCTTTTTGTTTTTTAGAAACTGGTGGTTTTGTAAAAAATTGTATATGTTGTGTTGGTCCCATGTCATGAAACTTCTTCGTTTCTACATAATGCACGCACAGGCAAATTGCATGCAATCAGTTGCATAGTGTAATAGGCTACATTTGAATTCCCACAAGGAGTGCATGAAACTAAGTCTCACGAGCAGTTGCGAAAGTCTTGGAATCAAGTGTAATACGCTACCTTTCAAACAATGCCCCACAACTTTTTTGCAGTCAGTTGTGTAGTGTAATAAAGGCTTAAGTCTTGGTGCACACTACAGGTGACTGATGCTAACAGCTGATAGGATGTGTGGTATAGTTGGTATTCCTAGTGTTAAATGTTAATGCATAATTATGACTTGTGTGTGTGTGTTCTAAAAGTATTAAACATTTAACACTGTTGTTTTGATGGTTCATCCTCTTCATTCACGCAGTTAATATTAGTGATTAACTGTACTTTCACTTGTGAAAACTTACGTTTCTTATTGTCCTCGAACGTTTCAGTGTGGTGTACACCTTCCTCAGCGAGGTTTGAATACAGAATGTCATGAACAATTATAACGGTTTATTCACAGGTTGGTGGGATGTGTGGGGGGGTTTGGTGGGAGGGGGTTGGTGCTGGGATTCAAAGTATAGTTTGGTTTGTGTATGATTGTGTCAAATAGTACGTGTGATTTAAAGTGTAGTTGGTCATTTAATATGTTGTTTGGTTGTAGTGTGTGGTGTTTATTATATATTTCATACTGTTCAGCCGTGTTGAGTTTCCTACTTTTTGGTAAGTAGTGTAGTATTTCGAGGTTGTTTTCTATGTTGGTGTAGCTGTGGTTTTCAGTCTGTATGTGTGTGGTGAATGCGGAGTGTATGTAGTTATTAGAAAGGGCTTTTAAGTGTTCAGAAAATCTTGAAGAAAAAGATCTTCCCGTCTGGCCTATGTAGAAATGGTTGCAATCACTGCAGTTTAATTTGTATACTCCTGTTTTGTTGTATGTGTCAGTGTCTGTGTTTGTATCATTTATGTGAAGAAATCGAGACATTCTACACTGAAAACAATATAACTAAATTAGATAAAGACCCCACATTGAAATATCAAAAACAAATAAACAAATTCATAAATAACCCGAAACACATAATCCAAACAGACATCAATTACCTCAAACAAATCAAACCAAAACCCCCCCCCCAAAAACTAAACGCGTTACCGAAAATACACAAACCCAATACTCCCATCAGACCGTTAATAAACAACACACAAGCACCCTCCCACAAAATTGCAAGACACCTAGATAAATTAATCAGAAAAAACATAAATCTAACTAACAACACTTCCGTCAAAAATAACATAGAATTGGTTAACAAAACTGAACACATCCATATTTCGCACAATTCAACTTTAGCTTCTTTTGACATAACCAATCTATACACCAACGTACCCATCAAAGACACCATACTAACACTCGAACATTTACTAAGACAAAACAACACACCAGAAACACACATACAGGAGATTATCACACTCACCAAAATAATCACTGAACAAAATTACTTCTCATAAAACAACATGATTTACACACAAACAGACGGACTCCCCATGGGCTCCCCTATTTCAGGAATACTAGCTGAAATATTCATATACAACATAGAACAAAAACTTATATTAAACAACAACAAATACACAAACAAAATCATTTACTGGTACAAATATGTAGATAACATTTTACTTCTATATAAAGGCAATAAAAGACAGATCAAAAATTTCCATAAATACATAAACACAATACACCACAAACTAAAATTCACACTGGAAATAGAACATAACAATAGTATAAACTTCCTGGACCTTACAATTAACAAAACAAACAACACACACACATATAAAATATACAGGAAACCTACCACAACTGACATGGTCATACACAACACATCTAACCATCCAACACAACACAAACATGCCACATTCAACGATATGCTCCATAGACTCACAACAATACCACAAAGTAAACAAGATTATCAGGAAGAACTCAACACAATCAAATACATAGCGATAAAAAATGGATACACCCCCGAGTTAATAAACAATCTACACAGACGCATCCTAAACAATAACACCAAAACACAAAATACTAACAACACAACCTAATAAATACATCACGCTTACATACTGCAACTCCAACACACACAAAATCGCAAACACATTCAGGAGACACAACTATAAAATAGCTTACAGAACTAACAACACCATCAAAAAACATATAAACGGTACAAACACAGACACTGACACATATACAACAAAACAGGAGTATACAAATTAAACTGCAGTGATTGCAACCATTTCTACATAGGCCAGACAGGAAGATCTTTTTCTTCAAGATTTTCTGAACGCTTAAAAGCCCTTTCTAATAACTACATACACTCCGCATTCACCACACACATACAGACTGAAAACCACAGCTACACCAACATAGAAAACAATCTCGAAATACTATACTACTTACCAAAAAGTAGGAAACAACACGGCTGAACAGTATGAAATATATAAACACCACACACTACAACCAAACAATATACAGTCTGGCCGCGATTGGAGTGCGCAGGGTAGGTAAAGTGGGGGAATGGGCAGGCTTGTCGCTTGTACTACCTTTTCCCATACTTACACTCACAACGCGCTCCCTGCTCCTCATTCCCGTATCAGCTGTCGGCGCAGAAACGGCATGTATATAATTGAGATTTCTGTATTACTTATTAATTGTATATAATTGAGTTTATTACTTATTAGTTAATAGAATTTAGTTACTAGGCTATAGTGAAGTGCCGTGTATTGTGTCTCCTTTCGAACTTTTGACCAGTATGATCAGGAGAGAAACATCTTCACCCGGGCCATCTAAGAGGCACGTGATTCACGAGGAAGAATGGAAGGTTCTAGGAAACGTGATGTCCGCCATGGAAAAAGAGCGTTTGGACAAGAAACTCATAGGTTCCCTTTCAGTAGTCCTACTAAACGAGCAGAAGCATAATACAGGTATGCCTAGAACACTTCAGGCAATTCATCGGGAGCTACAAACTGAGGGAACCGTAATTTCACCGAGCAAAAAAGGAAAGCTCCAACAAGGATTCCCAAAGAAGTCGACAGTTTCAATAGAAACATAATAAAGTCAACTATCGAAGAGTTTTATTTAGTCAAGAAGACAATCCCATCTGTGCGGAAACTTATTAATGAACTGAAGGTGAAAATGAATTTTACATTTGAACGAACTAAACTGAGAGAGATACTGAAAGAAATGGGATTCAGATGGAAAAGAGCTGTGAGCAAGAGGAAAATTTTAGTGGAGAGACACGACATAATTGATTGGCGGTGTAGATATTTGATGCGTATGCGAAGAATACGAGAGGACAATCGAAACATATTTTTTCTTGATGAGTCATGGATCGACTCCAACCTAATGTTTCGTAAGTGTTGGCAAGGACCCGGTGTCGTTGGAGCGATGGAATGTGTTAGTGGAAGTAATAGGATTATTGTTCTTGGTATTGGCTCTGAGGAGGGATTTCTACCTGGGGCCCAACTGTTCTTTAGGGCTGATGTGGCTACTGGGGATTACCACGGTCAAATGAATTACATCAATTTTTTGAAGTGGGTAACAGAAGGTCATCCCCAACTTGCCTGCTAACAGTGTCGTCATCATGGATAATGCTCCCTACCACAGCAAAATAGAGAACAGGGTCCCGAATAGGTATGATACAAAAAAGACAATGGTCAAATGGCTGACAAAGGCGAACATTACAGCTGTCCTGGAAATGAGGAAACCTGTACTGTACGAACTAACTGAGAAAAATAAACCGACTAAAGTGGACTACAAGATCGATAGACTCTTCGCACAATATGGACACGAAGTAGTAGGTCTACGCCTCCCGCCCTACAACTGCGAATTAAACCCCATAGAATTAATATGGGCAATAATGAAAAGATTCGTTCGGGAAAATAATGTTGGAGATTTAAGAATTCAGCGACTTCTCCAGCTTTCAGAAGAGGCCATTAAACACGTCACCAATGAAGACTGGGAAAAATGCTGTGACCACATAAAGAAGTTGGAAAATGAATATTGCGAAAAAGACGGACTAATGGAAAATGCATTAGATCAGTTTGTCATCGCTGTGAGCGAGGAAGAAGACAATGACTTGTCAGAAGATTAAGAGGAAGATATTTAGAAAGTAAAAGTTAATATAAATTAATAGAAAATAAAATTTAAAAATGTTTAATATAAAAATTTTAAAATAAAAAATATGAAAAAAAAGTTGCGCCATATTTTCTCACTTCTATGGGAAAATATGCCTGTCCCAAGCCAGGCTGTCACATTCGAAGAGATTCAATCGTTTTTTTTTTAGGTAAAGAACGTAGTGAATCACGGTGAAAATGACGAAAAAGTAGGAGGGCAACTTTTTTTCATATTTTAGAGCAATTAATTATCTTAATTATCTTAGAGCAAAAAATTCAAACGCTATTCAATTAATAAGAAATTAAACATATACACTAAGTATAAACACCGATCATACTAACTTTAACTCATGGAACAGAATGACAAAACGACATCCAAAAACAGCAGTTACTATACTTTTTTTATAACACCAAAGTGGTCGCTGGGTGTAAGGGTATACACCAAACAATGCCCCGTCATAAATATGTCGAAAAGCCTTCCCTTTGTGACAGATTGGATGGCCTTCAACACGACACATTTGTTTCTAAAACTAGTGTTTCCTGTAAAGTAATTCTTATATTATTGTATTAACACAATACAAAAAGCACATAGTTTTGTTTCATAATTTTTATTGTCATCAGACACGTGTTTTGGCTGTTACACCTTTATTAAAAGAGTAAAAACGACGTATACTACGTTCTTTTATTGTCATCCATAAGTAGGCCTATTTGTTTTGTGGCGGTAGCGGCTCGCTTGTCACCAGAGGCGTGCGGTATAAGCTTTTCGAATAACGACGTATTCTGTCTAAACTATCGGCAGTAGGATATTGGAATTTGCATTAAAAATAACTTTGGACTATTTACTACAACTTCTCGCTTACACTATATATCTATCTTTAGAAATAAAAAACTTCCTCACAGACGACAAATTGTAATAAACTTACTGACAGAATTAAAAAATTACAGAGATAATAATTCGACCAAAAATCTATTTATAGTGTTATGACAATCAAAATGTGTTCATAATAAAGGAAATATTATTTTTAATAAAATGTTATAAAAATGAACTCTATAAGTTTCATATTAGGATTGCAATCACTGGTTGATTGATATGTTGCACTAATTTGCACGGGTGAACAAAAATTGATAAAATATTTTTTTTATGATCAACAAAATTATATTATAGACATATAATTTATACAGAAATGAGCAGCATAAGATGTAGAATTACATTACAAAAAGAAATTTATAAAAATGTGTACTTCATATTTCTGAATGTACATACTGAATGGATAACAATTGTTGTTAGATAATAATGGATAATTGTTACTAAGTAGTAACAATGCATCTGCCGGTCTAGTGGTGGGGACGCCAAGCCGCGCATTCCAATCGCGGCCAGACAGTATTAAATGACCAACTACACTTTAAATCACACGTACTATTTGACACAATCATACACAAACCAAACTATACTTTGAATCCCAGCGCCAACCCCCCCCCCCACACATCCCACCAACCTGTGAATAAACCATTACAATTGTTCACGACATTCTGTATTCAAACCTCGCTGAGGAAGGTGTACACCACACCGAAACGTTCGAGGACAATAAGAAACGTAAGTTTTCACAAGTGAAAGTACAGTTAAACACTAATATTTAACACTGTGTCTACCACAAACGGAAGTGAGGAACCATATCACAACAAGGTGAGATGTTTAAATTAAATTCACTGTAGGTAGCAACACTGGATAGTATTGCATAGATATATCTGTGCTCCAGAGGCATAAGAGGCCATTTACATTTTTTATAAAATTTAGCTTTTTATATATAGTGTTAATGTACAGACTGCCATCTTTTTAGTAGTGTATGGCACTATCTCCTAGTTATTGTATGCAACCACTACCCATGTTTAAAATAACAGTATCTCACATTGCTTCTTGAAGCAAACAAAATGGTTTTTTAGTTATTCTGTAAAGTAATATGTATGTGTCTTGGTGTCTTATGCCTCTGGTGCACAGATATGTAGTTCACAACTTTCACTGTAGATAGCAGCAGTGGACAGTACTGTATAAAAATGTACTTTACAAGTGTCACTGCAGATAACAGTACTGTGTAAATATGTAGTACCGGTACACAACTGTCAATGTACATATCAGCACTGGACAGTATTGTGTAAATATGTACTCTGCAACTTCCATTGTAGATGGCAGCAGTGGATAGTATTGTATAAATATGTAGTTCACAACTGTCACTGGACTGGACAGTATTGTGTAGATATGTAGTTCACAATATTCCATGTAGATGGCAGCACTTTACAATCTTAAGAAACTAGTATGTTTTCCAACATTATATTATTGTCCTCATCCTCGAGTGATGTTCGCAGATTGAAAGATCGTTATTGATATGCAGTACAATAAGTTCTGGGAAATTTAGTTATCAGAAGTTTACCAAACTGTAATTTTGTCTATATAATGATGTTACCTATAAGGGCAGATGGGAAATCCACCAATCGCAGGTCGCTTCAGACCCCCCCCCCATAAGTAGATAAAAAGTATATAATGAACTCCAACAGACCCAGTGGCAGGAGTCCTTTCTGAGACTCGGGACACTGCACTACTCGCGGCCCGCGCGGGATTTGGGCACGATCTTTCAAACTGTAAACATAGCTCGAGGATGAGGACAATAATATAATTTTATATAATAATGAAACTTTCTCTTGTGAACTTACTTGTCTTTTTTCGTCGAACGCGTTTCGGCGTCGTGTTTGCCTTCGTCAGCTTAGAAACAGACTGCCAGTACTTTGTAACGGTTATTGCTTGGAAGGTTAAGTTCACAAGAGAAAGTTTCATTATTATATAAAGTGTAGTGCTGTGAAAAAAGATTATGAACAAACAAGACAACAATAATATAATGTTGGAAATGAAACAATATAATAAAGGGAGATTAAGTAGAGGACTATAATATAATGTTGAAAAACATTATACTAAAGTTTCTTAAGACTGTTAAGTGCTGCCATCTACAGCGAATATTGTGAACTACAGTACATATCTACACAATACTGTCCAGTGCTGCTATCTGCAGTGACAGTTGTGAACTACATAACACTGTCCAGTGCTGCTATCTACAGTGACAATTGTGAACTACATACTTACACAGTACTATCTACATTCAAACTTGTAAACTACATAAATATTATGCAATACTACCTAGCGTTCCAACCTACAGTGAATTTAATTTAAACATATCACCTTGTGTGATGTGGTTTTGAAGACAGTTCCTCACTCCCACTTGTGGTAGACACAGTGTTAAATGTTTAATACTTTTAGAACACACACACAAGTCATAATGATACATTAACAGTTAACACTAGGAATATCAACTATACCACATCCTACCAGCTGTTCGCATCATTCACCTGTAGTGTACACATGTACTGGCTCCAAGACTTACCGGACACTGCCACTGGTTTCTTCTCTCAGCTGCTTCGTATTTTGAACACCAATATTATTTGTATCACTGTTTAGTGCAGAGTAACAGATTGCTGTTTATTGAACTGTGTACTTAAATGTAAATAATTGTATTCATGTAAATATATTGTAACCGGTGTTTGACAATAAAGTAGACCTATTATTATTCCATTTTGTGTGTATAAAGTGAGAAGTTACAGATTAATAACAAAATAGTCAATAATTTTATTAAACATTTTACACAATTCTTACCTCGTCTTGGGTTCCAGGGTCTTCACGTGAACTCGTGACCTATAAGTGATTTAGGGTTGCGTTATTAAGAAACTCGACTCTTATTGCATTTGTTAATCAACTCAATTTTTATTTAACCTTCTTTCATACTCTTTTTGAATTTACTTGCTATTCATTTCTCTTCTCAAAAAATATTACTGTTTCTTTCAATTACTTTTTTCTTTTAAAAATACAAAAACAATCTAGGCTACTTTAACATTGCTTCACTTATTCTAATAACTAGCCTAAATAATTCTTTAAAAGGCAACCCAGCATTTGCTCATTCATTCTTTATATCTCTTTTACCCTCCAAATTTAGAGCTCTTATTAGAAATTCATAATTATTTGATTATATCATACGGATACTGTGCTGATGCTGTCACTGCAGACCATGTGTTGCACTTCTTACATTTTATTTCACTTTTTTCGTCCGAACTACTTCCTCACTATTAAATTTTACCACTGCCGAACTGTTAACGTTTAATTGTTGCCCTTTTCTGCCGGTCGGTCTACATTGTTGAAATTTAGTCGACCCGCGCGCCGACGCAACCGCGCGGTTTTGATGTTATTAGCCGACTGACGCCGAATTCGACGTTTCCAAGATGGCCAAACGTCCTCCTTCAGTGTGGCTACTTGCTCCTGATAGGCCGAGCGGGCGTCACGTGATATCTCATTTAGAGCGAGTGTATTAACATAATCTTACGCTCTCAGGCTCGCTCAAAAGTTCCTGACAATTACTCTGTGCGGGCAAGCAGGCGCGCACGCTTTCACATTCCACAGCACCTGGAACTGGCGTATGAACCCTATCTGACCGAACAAACGTGCAACTGGGTGTTCCGAAAGTCCAACACTGCTTTACAATTGAAACTTGGTCTGGGCGCTTCCCCGTTATTTCCCTTTATTATTAATAAAATAAACCCCTCAATTCTGTCCCGTTACAAAAGGTTGAATAGACCCAGAATATTTAAATTTTACTCTAAATCCTTTTCTTAATCCAACATCGAGGTCGCAATCTAATTTATCGATATGAACTCTCCAAATTAATTACGCTGTTATCCCTAAGGTAATTTAATCTTATAATAAAAAAATTGGATCAATTAAACATTAATTTATGAAAAATTCATTTAAAGTTTTATTTATTAAAATGTCACCCCATCAAAAAATAAAATACATTTTTTAGTTATTAATTCTAAACTTTAATAAAATAGATTTTATTTAAAACTTCTCGTCCCACTCATTTATCTAAGATTTTTTACTTAAGTTTTAAATTCAATTTATTTTAATTAAAAAAGAAAAATTTTCATCCATTCGTTCATGCAAGCCTTCAATTAAAAGACTAATTATTATGCTACCTTTGCACGGTCAATTTACCGCGGCCATATAAATATCATTGGGCAGAATAGACCTTTAATATTTTACTAAAGGACATGTTTCTGAAAATTATATTTGCCTAGTTCTTAAATACAATTTATTTTAATTTACTAATTTAATCATTTTAATAAAAACTTTGTAATTAACTTAATTTTCTTAGTATATATCTAAAATATATTGTTACGACGGTCTACTTGATTGTTGTAGGTACAGTGGAAACAAAATAAGTACAAGACCCCAATTAAGTCACTAATCACACCTTTAATTTTTACAGTAAAACAGTTTGTAATTACCAACTCAGTCTACTACAACAAATCAAATCAAAATTGTTCACACACAATAAAATGTCACTAATATTAACAGAATTGTATTACAATAAATTGTAATTATACCGCCCGATTATAAAACGCAACACTTCACTAATAACTACTTGAACGGAACGTACACAGTAATCTCGCTACTATAACTCTCGAACCGCTCTGTAAATATCTCGCACTAAAACTGAAAACTAAGGCCGCTACCGCCATGTATTTATAGTTCCGCTCACACACCAGAAGCTTCCAAACTGCGTCTTATCTCTCGTGTGAACTACGTAATTAACTGCGTCCTTGACACAGGCCGAGCACCCGAGCGAAGCACAGTCGAGAAGATTTTTGCAAAATGCGTCTAGCAGCACGTACACCACACGCTTACATTCTGGATCTCTCTGGAACGTTCGATAAAAACGTAGATTGTTCTGTGACGTCGTAACACTGCCTCCTCCTTAAGCCTGTTCGTCCCGAACTGGCAAACCGTCTCTAAAGTTGTACTTAGCCAGGCGATCTAGGTGGACGACTTTGAACTTTCGCTGTCCTTGCTGTTGAATCCGATAAACAACATCGTTAATTCTTTTTTCACAGTCTAGGGTACTTCCCAGTTAGACTGAAGCTTAGTTGAGTGACCACGACAGCGCTTTGGATTGAACAACCAGACCTGATCTCCTTCTTGGAAACCCACACTATTGCTGCGAATGTCATACAGAGTTTTCATTTTATCACTGGCAATCTTCAGCCATCCTCTTACCAAGGGATTCATTTCTCGCAGTTGGTTTTCTAATTGCGAGGAATAGTTCTGCGGCTCTTGGGACTGAGTCTCAGGTGATCCGAACATTAAGTCCCCAGGAAGATGAATCTCCCGCCCAAACCAATTTTGCTGGAGGTTTGCCGGTTGTGTTGTGTACTGATGATCTATACCCCATGAGGAATAGTGGTATACGTTGGTCCCAGTCTGTTTGGTGCTCGTCAACAACCTTCGAAAAATGTTGCTCAATTGTGCTATTGAATCTCTCAACCATCCCGTCCGACTGAGGATGCAGAGGCGTTGTCCTGGTCTTTCGAATTCCGAGTAGACGGCATAATTCTTTAAACACTCCTGATTTGAAATTTCTCCCGTGATCTGTATGGATTTCCATAGGGGCTCCATAACGGCAACAGAAGTTGTGAACTAATTGCTTTGCCACAGTGGTAACCTCCTGATTTGGAATTGCGTAAGCTTCCACCCACTTAGTAAAGTACTACCTATAACCATACTTACCTATAACCATGATGTACCGGTTTCCATCGTCAGTAACTGGGAATGGTCCACCAATGTCTATGGCAATTCTCTCGAAAGGTAGTCCAACGTTGTACTGTCTCATTTTTCCCCTGCTTCTGGTTTGTGGGCCCTTGCTTGCAGCACATATTTCACACGTCCGAACCCATTCCTCTACGTTGTGCCGAACATGAAGCCAATAGAATCGAATCCGTATTTTGTCAAGGGTTTTGTTAACGCCAAGATGGCCTCCAGATGTCCATCATGCATCTCCTTCAAAACAGACTGCACTTTACTTCGGGGAACTATCAACTGCATGACCACGTCTCGTCCATCCGCACTTTCCCAAGCCCTCTTCAGCAATCCGTTTTCTAAGGTGAGAGATTCCCATTGTGCCCAGTAGCCCTTCAGCACTTCGGAACCATGGCAGATATCTTGCCAATCCGGGCGGCGACCTTCCTCTTTTCCTGTCAAGATCGGTCCAATGTCTTCATCAGTCATCTGTTCTTGTCGACAGTCTTGTGTTGTCCAGCCGTCAGCCAGGAAATCTACAGTGATGGCTTGAACATGTTCGCTTGAGTTTTGTTCTTCCTTTCTGTGGCAATGTCGGCAGTCTTCCGGGCACGGTCTTCGTGATAAGCCATCTGCATTACCATGCAGGCGCCCCCGTCGATGTTGTACCATGAAGTTGTACTCTTGCAGACGTTCGAGCCACCTTGCCAACTGTCCTTCCGGATTTTTAAATCTCAAGAGCCATGCAAGTGCGGCATGGTCGGTACGTAGTGAAAACTCTCTCCCATAGAGGTATTTATGGGAGTGCTCCAAAGCTCTGACAATTGCCAACAACTCTCTCCTTGTAACACAATAATTTCTCTCTGGTTTAGAAAGCGTCTTGCTATAATACGCTATTACTCGTTCTTCACCATTCTGCACTTGAGACAAAACTGCTCCTAGACCAGTATTGCTTGCGTCTGTGTCTACGATGTACTTCCTTTCGGAAGCTGGAAAAGCGAGAATTGGCTGCGAACATAATGCAATCTTCAATGTTCTAAATGCTTGATCACACTCTCTCGACCACTGGAAGTTTCGTTTATTTTCCGTTAGCTCATGTAGTGGTTTAGCAATAGTAGCGAAGCCTTTCACAAAACGTCGGCAATATGAGCATAACCCCAGGAAACTCCGAACTTCGTGTTTACCCTTCGGAATTAGCCAGTCTCTTACGGTGTCTACTTTATTAGAATCCATGGTAACACCCGCTGCCGAAACCAGATGGCCCAGATACTGTACTTCCTTCTGGAATAGAGAACACTTCTTCGGGCTCAGCTTCAGTTGTGCACCATGAATTCTAGTTAGAACTTCCTTAAGGTTTTCTAAATGATCTTCGAAAGTCTTTCCGATCACTATGACATCGTCTAAGCAAACAAGGCAAGTTTTCCACGTCAGGCCTCAGAGTATCAGGTCCATCAATCTCTCAAATGTTGCCGGTGCATTACAGAGTCCAAATGGCATGACGTTAAATTGGAATAAGCCACTTGGGGTCGAGAAAGCGGTCTTTTCCTTGTCTTCTTGATGAAGACCCACTTGCCAATATCCACTCTTCAGGTCCAATGTGGAAAACCACTGTGCTCCGGACAACGTGTCAAGTGTATCATCAACGCGAGGTAATGGATAGCAGTCTTTCTTTGTAACGTCATTTAACCTCCGGTAGTCTACGCAGAAACGCAATCCACCATCCTTTTTCGCTACCAGCACTACAGGAGAAGACCAAGCACTTGACGAAGGTTCGATTACTCCCTCTGTCAACATGTCCTGTACTAACCGAGACATTTCCTCTTGTTTAGATAATGGAGGCCTTCGAGGAGGTTGGCGTATCGGTGTTGTGTTCCCAGTATTGATGCGATGTTGCACAAGAGAGGTTCTACCCAGTGACTATCCCCGAACGGCAAAAAATCTTTGAATTCGTGTAAAAACTGTCTGAGTTCTTTTACCTCACCACTTGAGAGGTCGTTAGAAGATCTGTTCAATAATTCTTGCAGTTCCTCTGGTAATTTGGAAGTATCCGGAGAACTGGATCTTCATTGCGTTATTCCAGCTACCCAGGCCACAGGAGTCAATTTGCCTAGGAGCGTATTGCTTTGTAAAGTGATAGCTTGATCCAAAATATTCGCCACTCTAATAGGTACATTTCCGGTTTCGTCAGGTTTCACTAAACTTCTGGCAAGTAGTATGCCGGTGTGCTGACTACACCTGGGGTTCGAATATAGAGCACTGGTTGCCCCTAGTATCTACATCGGTTCTAACCATGATGATCTTTTCGGAGTTTGGCGGAACAGTTACGGCCACTTGGTTTATGACGTCCGTCGACTTTTCTGCTGTCGTCATTGTTGATACCGTTACCTCTTCGCTTCCGATTCTCAAGACATTGTTCATCGACTATAAATCCTTATGCGTTCATAACGTCCACACCAAGAATTGCTTCATCCACAATGTCTGCAACAAGTACTTGATGATTAAACTCAAGTCGACCGAGGCGTAGGTGTATCTCCACTTTTCCATACACTCTTACAGGCCGTCCAGTAGCTGTTCGCAAGCTGCAAGAGCACCAGATTGGCTTGAGATCTTTCACCACGCCAGGGCGCACAATAGAAACTGTTGTGCCTGTGTCAACTGTAATCGAGGTTGGCCTTTCTTGAACAAGTCCGGTAACTACCAAGCTCCCGCTGTTTTTCTGAAATGTAGAAATTGCGTATTGTCTAGGGGCTTCATTCCTCCAGTTAGTCAGCACACGCCCCGTTGTACCGACTATTGCTCGTTTCCCTCCTGCTGAATTCTAACCCGACAATCTCGTTGTAGATGTCCAGGTTTCCCACACTTATAACACTTCGGTCTTCCATCCTTTCTTATTTTATTCTGTGGCGCCGACCGTCGAGTCTCTGTTCCTTGTTCTTCTTCCTCATCGTCTGTGCCGTCGCGATCTTTTAGCGCGCGCACTTTATGACTTGTCCAACCAGACGCTGATTTGGCGGCTTCAAATTGCAAAGCATGTACCAGGGCGTCCGCACTGTTCTGGTGTCTTGCCATTCGTAACACTTGCTGTAGTTCGTTATCTCGGACACCGGCAGCAAAGGTCTGCATCGCAAAACTCGTTCGGAAATCTTCTGGCGCTTCAGAATAGGCCAGTCTAATTAGTCTGTCGATACTTGCTTCAAACTCTTGAAGACTCTCCCCGGAATGCTGTCGCCTTGCTCTCAACTGGGTGCAGTACACATCTTGCAAATGTTTATCACCATACCGTAACTCTAGAGCCTTTATCAACTCGCCATAGATGTTCTGGCTGTTAGGTGGCACTTTCTGTAGTAATTCTGCCGCAGGTCCTTTTAATGAGAGAACGTGTGAAACTGCCTTGTCTTTCTCCATCCAATTATTTGCGCATGCAGCAGCTTCGAATTGGCGTAAATACGTCGTCCAGTGCGTGCTTCCATCAAAGGTTGGGGCCTTGACATGAACTGTCCCAACCGCAGGCGAGGTGTCCTTCTCTATTGACTTATTTTCTGTGTCTTTCTGTCTTTATCATTGGTACAGTGTGTTCACAAAGTTGTTTTGGTTGTAACTTCAGGCACTGCTCGACTTCATTTTTAATCTGCTCTTTTATATTTGTAATCGAGTCTTCTATTTTTGTTGACATAGTTTTTTCCGCACTCAAGGCAGAGTTTTCTACTTCAGCTATTTTATTTGACATGGATTCTTCTACGTCAGATATTCTGGTAATCTGATTGTTAAGCTCACCTCGTAATTCACGTACGTCACCACGTAGGAGACCCAATTCTGCTGTAGTATGTTCTTGCATCTGCTTTTGCTCTTGAATTAACGCTTTGTTGTCACCTGCTTCACGTTTACGTTCCTCTGCCTCCTGCGTACGTTCCTCAACATCTTCTCTTTCCTGCCTGCATTTTGCATCCTGTTGTTTTTCTGCTTCTTCTCTTTCTTGTCTTCTTTCTTCTTTTGTCGTCTTTCTGCTTCTTCCGCCTCCTGTCCGCGTCTTCCCTCTGCTTCCAGCAGGAGGGTTTTCTATCTCCCTTCCGCTTTCTCTGCATCCTGTCATCGTCGTTCTTCTGCCTGCAACAACAGCGCCTGGAAATTTTCCATCATCTGACTGGCATCCATTGTTTTCCGATTAATTACGAATGACACTCGTCTTGTACAAAATGGCCACTGTTTCCACTGTTAACTGTTCTATCCCTATGTGACACCACTGTTACGATGGTCTACTTGATCGTCATAGGTACAGTGGAAACAAAATAAGTACAAGACCCCAATTAAGTCACTAATCACACCTTTAATTTTTACAGTAAAACAGTTCGTAATTACCAACACAGTCTACTACAACAAATCAAATCAAAATTGTTCACACGAAATAAAATGTCACTAATATTAACACAATTGTATTACAATAAATTTTAATTATACCGCCCGATTATAAAACGCAACACTTCACTAATAACTACTTGAACGTACACAGTAATCTCACTACTATAACTCTCGAACCGCTCTGTATCTCGCACTAAAACTGAAAACTAAGGCCGCTACTGCCATGTATTTATAGTCCCGCTCACACATCAGAAGCTTCCAAACTGCGTTTATCTCTCTGTTGTGTGTGAACTACGTAATTAACTGCGGCCTTGACACAGGCCGAGCGCCCAAGCGAAGCCCGGCACAGTCGATTAGATTTAATTGGAATTAGATTAGGTTTGTTTTGGCTAGTGGTCTGTTGTTGTTTGATCTTCAGCTAGACATTTTGGCTACAACTGTACTAATTAATCTTCATTGGCTGTATTGATCATGTCAATAACAATGGTGAATTTGCTAAAGATGGCTCAAACATTAGGCTACAGCCTAATACCTGGAGAAACAAAACAAAGAAAAAATTGTATTTATTTTCTTGTTCAATCTACACTTTACAGCAGAGTCTCTCGTCTCTGGGTTTCATGATACATAGCACATAGACATTAGTTTTGTAGCATAGTTTCTGTGATACTATTTGTTTTTAATTTTTTCTGGGATTTTGTTGTCCATGATGTGTCCGTTGATTAACTAATTATAAGTATAATACTACTGACATGGGACACTAAGTTTTTTATTGGTAAAAATATAAAATTTTTACTTTATAGCCTGAACCAGGTTTTGCTTATTACAAGTTTCCTCAGAGGCCTCTGAAAACTGGTTCAGGCTATAAAGTAAAAATTTTATATTTTTACCAATAAAAAACTTAGTGTTCCGAGTCAGTAGTATTATACTTATAATTCATTTTTTCTGTATTCTTATTATCAAGAGAAACATAAAAATTAACCTCTTATACATTTTTCACCATTTATTGGGTGAGAATCCCATGTGAACTCTATTAAAAAAGTAATCTCTCTAATTCTTGTGATAACTGATACCTGACACATTACAACTTAAACTAACTGAGATTGCTTCACTCTGTGTCACACAGGTACATTATTATCAAGAAGTTGCTACATCTCGACATTCTCACGTTTTCATAGTCACTCTTGGTAAATCGGTAAACATTTCCCAAATGTTTGTGGATGTTAACATTTTGTATGTACCACAGGGCATTTACGATGGCACCTTAGTACAGTAGAGTCTCGTTTATCCGACCTTCGCTTACTTATCCGACATTCCGTATTATCCGACGTCCCACCGCAAAAAAACAACAAAAAACGCATAATCGGCAACAAGAACTGCAAGTTGCGAGCGTGAGCGTAGTCTATTTTTTGTTGCTCCCGATTCTACCGCAGCTAATTAGTTACCCCGACTGTACAGTCTACACTACGACTCATGTGTCGTCATTCGCCGTGATTCGCCCCACCCTCACTCACTCACTCACTGTCACAACTCACTACTCAGTGCAGTGCAGTTTATCATGGTATGCGGATCGGTTTATCGTCTGTTACATGCGTATGTGTCTGTGTGTGTAAATTTGACAAACGTTGTGTGTTGTTTAAAAGTTGAAATTTACGCAAGTATGGCGACGAAAAGAAAGAAAGTTGTATCGATGGAACAAAAACTTGAGGCAATCAAGAGACTGGACAAGGGAGAGACAATGCAGAAGGTAGCTGACGACTTTGGCGTTGGACGGGTAACAGTAGGAGACTGGACAAGGGAGAGACAATGCAGAAGGCAGCTGACGACTTTGGCGTTGGACGGGTAACAGTAGGAGACTGGACAAGGGAGAGACAATGCAGAAGGCAGCTGACGACTTTGGCGTTGGACGGGTAACAGTAGGAGACTGGAAAAAAACGAATAGAAATAGAAAAATGGTGTGCATCAAGAGTTACGGAGGGTGCATTAAAAGAAAGAAAAACTATGAAAAAATGTGACTATGAAAAAGTTAATGAAGCTTTGTATGTTTGGTTTACACAGTTCAGGGACAAAGGTGTGTCTATTTCAGGGCTTATTTTACAGCGAAAGGCGTTGCATTTTCGTAACGAATTCAATGAAGGGCACCCAGATTTCACAGCAAGTGTCGGTTGGCTCGACCGATGGAAGAAATGCTACGGTATCCGTCAGTTAAGTGTTTGTGGTGAAAAACTATCATCGAATTTTGAAGAAATGGAAGCATTCAAGAAAAGATTTCAGGAATTTATTGAAACTGAAAGCCTAACGGGTGACGATTCAGGCCTTAATTACAAAATTAACCAACCAACCAAAAAATGCGCTGCAGTCAAAGGCTCGGGATCCCCAGCATCATTTGACATAGTGAACAAGGGACGCGAATTCAAACAAGCTTCAACTTAAGCCAAAACAGTAGAAAACTCTTCGAAGTTGAGGGGCGTATTGCCTATAACGCGCCGCAAGTGGAACTTAACGCTTTTGACACCGCTCTCCCACAAACCGCCGAAGTGAGGCGCTGACGGAGGTATGAAAGACCACTTAATTCCACGTGGACTGGCGAAGTCTTGAGCGGCTTTTTGGAATTCGTCCTGCTGAAAGAGCTTGTACAGTTCGTGTAATTTAGTGCCAGCACGACGGAAGTTGGTACCGTTATCGGAAAATATTTGTGCGGGAATGCCCCTGCGGGATATGAAACGTTTCAAGGCAGCCAAAAAGGCGTCTGCAGACAAATCTGAAACCAATTCAAGGTGAATTGCCTTGGTGAACATGCAAATGAAAAGAGAAATGTAAGTCTTTGTAAAAGATTTGGACCGCTGCCCGCCCTGACGGAGAAACATAGGACCGGCGTAGTCGACGGCGCATTGTGAAAATGGCTTGGAGGGAGTGACCCTGGGCGCAGGTAATTGACCTAAAAGTTGGCTTGAACCAGTTGCGCGAAATCGAAAACAAGTGATACATTTGTGAATCACTGAGCGTATGTAAGATTTGCCGTTTATAATCCAATACCTTTGGCGCAGAGAACACTGCGTTAGTTGTACTCCAGCGTGGAGTAGTCGAATATGTTCATATTCGATAATTAGTCTAGTAAGGTGAGCCTGAGGGTGAAGTATGATTTGGTGCTTATTATTGTAGTTTAGCTGAGACTGTTGAAGGCGTCCGCCTACATGTAGTATACCAGCGTTGTCTATAAATGGATTGAGTGAAAAGGTTTTACTATTAGTAGGTACAGGGCGATGCGCCTGGAGTTCTTTAATTTCAATATTGAAATGCGAAAACTGGGCTTGGCGTATAAAAACCAAAAGCGCGCTGTGTAGCTCTTGCGCAGTCAAAAAGGAAGTGTTTCTATTAGAAGCGGGAGACTTAGCGTTCCGAATGAAACGCAGGCAGTAAGCAAAGACGCGGAGAAGCCTGGAGAGAGAAGAGTAATCTTCAACGTAGCTCGAAGAGTACGAAGCAGCAGCCAGAGCGAGTAGAGCCTGTTTACGTTCTTCCTTGTCCAAATCCGGATGAGCGTAGGAGGAATTGGAATCAAAAGGACGGATGGGCCAGGCTGAAGACTCCTTTAACAACCAGTAAGGACCATGCCACCATTGCTGGTGGCGGTGTAACAAACGGGGTAAACAGCCGCGGGATTATCATGCGACGAGACATGGTACCAATTGCCCTTGATAGTGAGCTGCTGAATCTCCGAAACGCGGTTGGCTACAAATACCTTCCACCTCGACGACTGTTGGTGAATCCAGTGTAGGGCAATCGTGGAATCAGAATAAAAATACAGCTCGCTTAAATTGTAGGTCACAGCGTGGACAACCTTATAAACCAGCTGCGCTAATAATAAACAGGCGCAAAGTTCAAGGCGAGGTAAAGATATCTGCTTTAAAGGGGGCGACTCTTGATTTAGAACACAATAAGTGAGATGAAATACTGTTGTCGGAATATACCGTGCGCACATAAATACAGCATGCGTAACCTTTTACTGACGCGTCGGCAAACCCGTGTAATTGAAAGGAAATGATTGACGAATTACATGAATCTTTTATAGCTCTCGGGATCCCAAAATGAGTGTCAGAAATCAATTGAGCGTAAAGTTTGGCCCATTTAACTGATAATGAGTCAGAAAGCGGATCGTCCCAGTTTGTACCCGAAGACCAAAGCGTTTGCATAAAGTGCTTGCACCAAAACGTAATAGGCCCAATCAGACCCGATGGGTCGTAGATTCCAGCGATGACCGATAATACCTTTCTTTTGTTGAATACATCAATTTTAAAATTTCTTTGGATATTGTATACAAAGCTGTCAGCATGAACGTCCCACTGAATACCTAAAGTGCGGACGGTTTGGTCCTTGTTGAAGTCCAGGGACGAGTTGGTATGCGAGGATGTTATATTCCGGTCATTAGAAGACCATTTGTGAAGAGTGAAGCCGTAACGGCTTAACAACTCAGAAATGTCAGTGTTGAGTTGGGTTAGGACGTGTGAGCTATCGGAACCGGTAAGGAGATCGTCGACGTAAAAATCGTTAGCAATGACCGAGCAGGCCAGGGGGTACTGAGTACTATTTTCCTGGGCGACTTGTTTTAAACATCTAGTGGCTAGAAATGATGCGCTGGCAGTCCCGTATGTGACTGTTCTCAGAGCATAGTGTTTGAGTTCCTTGTGGGGAGCGTCACGCCAAACAATTCTTTGTAAGTTAGAATCCCTCGGGGATACCAAAATTTGGCGATACATTTTCTCGATGTCAGCAATGAAAGCGTAACGATGGGTTCTAAATCTGGCCATAATGGCGAAAAGATCCTGCTGGATCGTAGGGCCAACCATAAGGGTGTCGTTTAACGACAAATCGTTGAACGTTTTGGCCGAACCGTCAAAAACAACGCGAAGTTTGGTGGTTGTGCTAGTAGTCTTAAAGACAGCATGGTGAGGTAAATAAAAAATGTTAGACTTGTTAATTGATAAATCATATGAATCGAGCGGAGACATATGGCCAAGATTTAAATATTCTTGCATAAAACTAGTATACTCTTTGTGCAAAGACTGGTTTTGCCTAAACTTGAGTTCAAGGGTTTGAAACCTACGAACCGCTCCGGGAAGAGAATCACCGAGGCACTCTGTACTGGGGGGTAGCGACACAACGAACCTACCACTATCGTTACGATAGGTGTTTGCAAGAAAATGATTTTCACACTCCGTGTCCTGAGCTGAGGGAGTACGGCACGAAACATCCTCCAACTGCCAAAAGGTTTTCAATTGCGACGAGATAGCATTATTGTCGTCGCGTGCTATGAACGAAGAGACCGGCTTAGTCATGTCTATGTTGAAGGGTAAATTCCCGGCGAGTATAAACCCTAGCTTTGTTTCCTGGATTATCGGAAAGTGCGGGCTGCGAACAAATTTAGTCGGCTCAATCAACTGCAAAAAATACTGTGCCCCGAGTAAAATGTCAATTTGTGACGAATTATTAAGTTGCGAGCCAGCTAAAAATATCCCCTTTGGAATTTTCAACGATGCCATGTCAAAGGATTCTGTTGGGAGGTTATTTGTGATTCTGGGCAGAACAGCGCAGTGGACATTTAAAGTGAAATCCTTATAGCGTGAGTTTAGGCGCACCCGTGTGCTAAAATTGGCTTGACATAGTGAGTTATTTATGCCCTTGATAGGCAGCTCGGATTTGTTTAGTTTTAAGCCCATGCGGCGGGCGAAACCCATTGTACAAAAATTCGCTTGCGACCCTGAATCCAGCAGGATTCTCACCGGGCGCTTGTTACCGGCATGATCGGTGGTGATGCATACGGCGGTGGACAATAAAATCGGTTTGTTAGTTTGTAGCTTCAGGGAGCATTGCTTATTGCTCCTGTTGGTCGAGTTATTTATTGAAGCGTGGATCATGGTGTGATGCCTTTTCGAGCATGTTTTGCAGGAAAATTTAGAAGGGCAACGCGAGCTTTCATGGCCCGAACGTGTGCAATTCAGGCAGAGTTTGTTATTTATTAAAACCTCTCTACGTTGCGTAGGTTGTAAAGCTATGAATTGTGGGCATTCGAGCAATTTGTGATTACCACGACACATCTGACAAAATTTATTGTTTGTTTGAGTGTGTATTAGTGACCCAGTGAACTCCGCGCGTTTAGTTGATTTGCGATAAGAAGCATTATCACTAACCTGTCTGCCGCCAGACGAACCAGTCGGAGCATTTACGTTTTGCAACAGCTGACGTCTTGCATTTAAAAATCTAATAAAATTATCGTAAATCGGAAGCTGTTTTTCATCTAAAGTTTCCTTCCACAATCTGCACGTACGCTCGTCAAGCTTTTGGGCGAGAAAATGTACAAAAATGAGTTCAAATGTGTTTACTGATAGGTTCAATGAGTTCAACGCATTTATATTAGCGGTGAGCTCGTCTATAAATTTAGAAATGCTGAGCACGGACTCCCGTTGCATGTGCCTCATGCCCAAGACATTAGCCGCATGATACGTGGTAACAATCAATTTACTGTCATACCGGACCTTTAACAAGTCAATGGCCACCGTGTAATTTTCGTGCGTGATAGGGAGCGATTTTATGACATTCAGCGCCTCATCCCTTAATGATAAGTGCAAGTAATGCAGTTTTTGGATGCCAGTCAGGTCCGTTCGGACATGAACTAACTCCAAAAACATATTGTTAAAATGTTGCCATTCACAACCTGCGAAACAGGGTAGCTTAATCGGTTGCAACTGAATGGGAAGCGTGCTGAATGTGACTACTTCGGATTGACTTGCTGCCTTCCTGCTCATCTCCTCGGCATGGTCTATTAAATTTTGCAGCTTGCATTCTATGCTGCATAAATCATCCTCGGTCTGAACCCTATCACTCGCGGATGCAAAGTCGGAGTCCTCAGACTCAATTTGTGTTTGAATTTCATCATATTTGGCTGATAGCTCCATAAGGTGGCGAAGCTTTATTTTTAGTGCATGATGGTCATGCGTATCGTGATCGAAATTGTCTGCGTATGTATTTATGCGAGATATAGAGGCCTTGATCGTGCCACGTTTCTTGATCAGCGCCTTCATATCCGTCATGATTGGGTATGAGAAAAAATTTAAATGATAATACGAAAGAAGCCAAGTGAATGCAAAGCGATGAGCAAGACCAGGCAGGAAATCCAAATTATAAAGTCACGCAACGACACGGTAACCCTTACTTAACACATCTTAAACTAGTTCTATATGGTAATAAATACTTATCTAGGCAGTACAAACAATATAGCAGTATAATCACTAATGATGTGAATGCTATTTGAAAGGTACGTCTTACAATTAAAAAATGCTTGTTGAGTTCACAAAAAAATTACAAGTTCATATTCAAATGAAACTGATTTAAAAAGAAAAATTATATTGTTATTTTTAATACTGCTTCCTTTACGTTAATGACATTGAAAAAAATATGCAAATCATGCAAATTGAAAACTAATATGAGACATGAGTTTATAGTCACTTGACATGGTACTTATCGGCATGTTCTAGAAGGCATCGAAGCTTGTCGAAACCTTGGTAGTCCTGTCAGGTACCCATGAATTGATGATGCAGATACGGTCGCTGCCTGTCAGGTGATGTCCGATGCGGTCGAATCCTGTCTAGATAGGTTGCTCTGGATTTTCCCACATGCTGAATGCCACGTGCTGATGGTGCTCAACTGCTGTAATCATGCTTCAAATGCTCCGTTTTGCGAAATATGACGTCCCCAAGTCGTGCAATACGAGCTCCAATTGTAGTGATAATTAAGGAGTTGCTGACTTAAATCATGAAGAAAAAATGCTGATAGGCCTGCTTAATAAACTGATCCATGAAAACGAATTGTCCATGACATGAGTCACATCCGTGAAATACATTGTGTGTGGATTGTACATCCATAAAATGAATTATATCCGCAGCCCGGAGGACCACATGACGTTTGCTTAACGCTCTCAAAATTTTCTAGAGTTAGTATGGCAAGCTGAATGATGCTGGTATAGGAGTCAGAATATGTTTTTGAATGAATAAGTGGACTGTATGATCTAAGTTAAGTAGCGTTTATTGCAATATTATGAAGAAGCGCAGGTCCACGCAATTACGTAAGGCGTACATAGCCAAAATACAAATAGCCTACGTGTGGCGTAAATTGCCAAGATACATAATGTATAGAAGCGAGAAGCGATTG
The DNA here is from genome assembly GCA_034769895.1 of Magicicada septendecula. Taxonomy (NCBI): domain Eukaryota; kingdom Metazoa; phylum Arthropoda; class Insecta; order Hemiptera; family Cicadidae; genus Magicicada; species Magicicada septendecula. The sequence continues at coordinate 47,631,537 of CM068375.1, forward strand.
TATGAGAAGTTACATTAATAAATTTACATTGCCGCGGCTAACAAAAGAGGAAGAGTGCAGTGCACAGATGAAAGGCTGAGTCTTAACTAACTGATCGCAGTAGCTAGCGACGCGTGCAGTACTGCGACGAATGACGTAAGTGCGTGGGCTGATTGTGCGTGAGCAAGTAAGCAGATACAATGTATTAACAGGAAGCTACTGTCCATAGTGATAGAAGAAATTGAAGAAGGATAAGACATGATTGAAAAATTGAAACGCATCAATGTAAAGGATGTTGCTTATTGGGTTGCAAGGGCCTGGACTGATGTAAGGGCTCCAACAATTGCCAAATCATGGAAGAAGCTACTAGGCGATGATGAAAGTGTGGAAACGGAAAGCACAGATGAAACCGAAGAAACCATTCTACCTTTAGTGCAACGTATCCCTGGATGTGAGGATGCATCTTTGGAAGAAATCGAAAGTTGGATGAAGGATGATGATCAGTATGTAACTGACGGAGAAATTGTCGCTCTTGTCAATTGCGATGACAACGAAATTGAAGACCAAGATCAAGCACCAACTGTTGAGCCTCTCACAATTTCACATAACGACGGAGTTAATGCTCTAGAAACTGCAATTAAATACATTGAGCAACAAGAAGAAGCTACAGGAATCGACATAATGATGCTGCAAAGATGGCGAGACTTGGCAGCGAAGAAACGGCACTCGTCAGGAAAGCAGACTACGATCAAAAATTTCTTTAAATCATCACAGGACTGAACTTTTTAAGTGTATTTAACTTCAGACAATTCTGTAACTGTAAGTTCATTTTTTCAGTTAATTTTTTCTGTTGTTTTGTTGTAAAACATGATTATTAGGTTCGTAATGTGTAAAATTATAACATAGTTTGAAATTATAACATAGTTTGACGTTTAATAGGCTTTTTCTTAACACCTCCCTATTATCTGACATTTTCACTTATCCAACATTCTGCTGGCCTGTTTATGTCGGATAAGCGAGACTCTACTGTACTTTGTTTTCAAATCTCTCGATGCTTTTACTTTTGCATTTTCTTCATGCATGCCTTGAGTTATTCACCAAATGTCCAGACAGATTTTGTTTATAGCACTACCTTATTACACAACATATTAACAATTCACACAGTCTCCCAAGGAGCCAATACTTTTTTCTGAATTTTTTTATCAAATTCAGTTCTTTTCTTTTTAATGAGTACTTCTAACACAAGTGTCCATCTGGCATCATACCTAAAAATTGTTCCCCTTTTCATATGGTAATACTTGTTCCTTGATAATCATAGACAGGCAACTGATTTTCCTATTGGTATATTTATGTTTTTAATAACATTATTTATAGTGACTCATGTAGTATAATCCACACATATTTTCTTCTATTCAACAATTTCACTAATCATGGTACAGATTTTTCTATAAGATCTGACATTAACAAGCGATGAATTTGGCAGGCTTTAAGTGACCTGCAGAATGGTATAAAGTCCCAGTGTGTGATGGAATTGGTTGTGAGTATTTAAAACAAATCACTACTAAAAGCAAAGATACTGGTATGCCATTGCACTGGAAAGTTATTACTTTCCCTTCTTCTTGTAATAGCACACATGAAGGTCTAATTATAGCTATATAAGTGAACTAGAATATTCAAATGATGTTATTGCTCTTAAGGTGGATTTTTATTTGTTCAGTGGCACTGTTTTATGAAAGTCTGTTGTTAAAACATGGAGCTAGTGTATGACAACATTTATATAGCTTCGACATCACTATCAAAGTTACTGTAATATTTGTCAAGACTGTGGTAAAAGATAGTGTGGTGTACACGCCACCACTTTCCATTCCAATAATTTGTTGGCACTACCTAGTAAATTGTAGGCAATTTTAAAAAGTGTGTTATTTTTCAATACCAATTTTTTGAGATTTACAAAACACTTCTATAAACTACCCGATATACAGTTCTGAAACCATCTTTTTCCAATCTGTCAGGTCAAAAACCATATGAAACTATCAAATTTACATACATACTATAACATTATTTGTATCGTTGATGAACCCCTTGTTGAGTAGCACAATTATTTATAATGTTACTAATTTTCAATGGGTGTAATCGTAACAATAACAACGTAAAATTGTTCAAAATAATTAAAACATTTGTTAATTAAAATTTCAAAATAAATTTCGAATTAAAATTTTCATTATTATCGCATGTGTATGGGTAATCGTAGTACCCATATTATTGATTACATACACGTAATATCGCATATTCCATACAAACATAAAATACTCTTATAACTACAAATACATTGGATTATTAATAATATGGCTCTCGACTTGCTCAGTATTATGAATAATTTATTATATTCTGAAATCTTTCTTTTTTTTGTAAATCTTATTTTTATTGCATATGCATTACTTTAGTAACTTTCTATTCTTTCTAAATCTTTCCAATAAATTGTTAATCCAAGAATTATGCTTTCATAATTCAACAAATTAAATTTAAATATTTTTCATAAATTATTTATTCAAAAATTATGCTTTCATAATTACTATACAATTTAAATTTAAATATTTTCAATAAATTATTAATTAAAAAATTATGGTATAATTACTATACAAGACATTTATATTTATAAGTTACAAATTACACTTTTAGAAATTAATGTCTTTCTTTTGACAATGATTATCTGTCTCTGATTTAGTCTTTTGTTATGAGGAATACATGGTTTTCTTTTACCTTAATTGTAGTGGTTCCTCAGCGTATCCTCTCCTGGTCCTGAGTCCTTTGTTGGTGAATCCTGCATAGTCGTGAAGTCCTGGATGCTTTCCTCATCCTCCGGGTCCTCTCGGAAGTCCGATGACTCGTCCTCTACATCTGGAATTTATGCCATGTAGTGTGATGCTCCCTCGTCCTCTGTAATCATCTCTGGCTGCAACGGTGGTGTCCTGAAAGTGATGATGTTGTCAAGCATCGCCTCCGGCTGTCGCTGTAGTCGAAAAAGAGTTGAAGTCATTGGACAGAGCCTCCAGCTGCCACTGTAGTTGAACGAGAAAGAGAACAAGGCTGATGTGCCTCGCGTATTTATAGTGTAGGGCGCAAAATTCATGTTTCGACAATGCTCCGCAAGAATCGGTTTGTCGTGGCGTCCTTTTACAAACACGATTATTAATAAACTGTTTTCACTTGTCTTCGCAACATGCGAAGTCTTTTGCAAATTACCCGATATTCATTTGGTCGGTAATTTTTATGTCTACAGCTGTGTTTAAACCATTTCTCATTATCTTAATTATTATGGGTTTTATTTATGTTTATTTTCACTGTATTCGCACTTTTTATTATTTTCGCACTATTTTTTATACACACGTGCATCTTTATATTATACACACTGTGGCGTATTTGGTTTTGTGATATTTATTATACACTTATCACCATTTAAATAATTCATATAATTAATAGCGTTTATTTAGGGGTGACGCGTGACAGGAATCAACTGGCCTCACACACACACATCAGATATATGTGTACACACAGACACAGCTGAGTGGTGTGCCCACCTGTCCAAGCATGCAAATTTGTTGTTCACTTTACAACAGATTGAAAGCTGAATTATTATTACTAACAATATGAATTATTTATTTAAATTATATTACTTATCTTAACTAATTGTGCAATGCACAGTACCCTATACATTTGTACTGTTGCAATAAATACACATACATCCTCGGCGCTACAGCCCAGTCGAGGCCCTGGCCTCCAAAAGAAATCGTCCCCACTGGTCTCTACGCCCGGCCAATGTCCACCAGTTTGCTGCACCCAGCCTCACTGCCTCCTTACCAACCTGGTCCAGCCATCTTGTACGCAGTCTTCCCCTCCTTCTCCTTCCCATCAGAAAATAATTTATGATTTTTTTTGGGATTCTATCCTCCGCCATTCTCTGCACATGTCCAGCCCAACGCAATCTGTTAATTTGTATGAATTGCACGATTGGAAGATCTTTAAACCTTTCGTACAACTCTCGATTATGCAGTCACCTCAAAATCTCATTTTCCTTCACAGGGCCATAGATTCCCCTCAGTACCTTCCTCTCAAACACGGCTAGTTTCTGCTCATCTAGTTTTTTTAGCACCCAGCAGTCCAAGCCATACATCAGAACTGGTCTGATAAAGGTGTTGTAGAGCATGGCTTTTGTCTCTTTACTTATTAATTTTTATTTAAAATGTTTCACTAGTCCATAGTAACACCTATTGGCAGATAATATTCGTTTTTCAATGTCTCTAGAGGAGTCATTTCCAGAGTCCACATATGACCCAAGATATGGAAAACCTTGAATTTTTTCAAATTCATAATCATTAGTGCGCAGGGACAGGGCGCAAGAGTTGGCACCTACAACCACATATTTAGTTTTACTTTGGTTTATAACCAAGCCGATAGCCTTAACGGACAACTCCAGTTCTTGAAAGGCTTCCTTTAAGCCAGATGCAGACCTACTTATGACATCAATGTCATCGGCATATACCAGAAGCTGTACCTCCTTGTTAAATATGTGTCCGCTAGTTTGAATTCCTGAATCCCTGATGACCTTTTCTAGAGCTATGTTGAACAACAGACACGCTAAGGCATCTCCTTGTTTCAGCCCATTCAATGTGTTTAAAGAGTTAGATAGATTTGATTGTATTCTGATTTGGCACGTAGAATTGGACATAGCTACTCCAACCATACGCACCAACTTAAATGGTACAGTATATTCAACTCCTTCATAGCTCTATATAGCATTTTCCGGTTGATTGAATCATATGCCGACTGGAAATCCACAAAGAGATGGTGAGTGGGCACTCCATGTTCCAACGTTTTTTCCAGGATTTGCCTTAGTGTAAATATTTGGTCTGTTGTTGATCTATTCCTAGTGAATCCACATTGATATTCTTTTATGTTTTCTTCAGTGTGGGGAAACACCCTAGAAAATATGATGTTGGACAATCCCCTTATATGCTGTATTAAGTAGAGAGATGCCCCTATAATTTTTTCATATGAGCGGATCACCCTTTTTATGCATTAAACAGAACACCCCATTGTTCTACTCATCAGGCATTACCTCCTCTAGCCATATTCGGTCTATGAGATGGGCAAATTCCTTTATGAAATCTCCTCCTGCGCTCTTTAATAGTTCCCCTGGTAAACCATCGGAACCTGCTGCCTTGTTATTTTTAAGCTTTTCTAGAGCTTCATACACCTCATCATAGGATGGAACCACCTCCTCTCTATCATCCTCGAATTCTCCTGCTTCCTCTTCATCCTCAGATGCCTCCATTCAAGCCTCCCTAACTAAGCCCAGCAGCTCTCGAAGTGTTCTGTCCATCTCCTGATTACGCCAGCAGTATCAGTCACAAGGCCACCATTATTATCCCTACAGGCATTTGTTCTAGGCTGAAATTCCTGTCTCATATCATTCACCTTCCTGTACATATGTCGGCTCAGCCTTTTACTCTTATATTTCTCTATCTTTTTTATCTGTCTCATCATATACTCCCTTTTTTCCTCTATCAATCTTCTTTTCCTCCGCCTGGCCTTCCTGTATTCCTCTTGAACAGCCCTAGTGCATTTCTTTTGGATCATTAATTTGTACGTCTTGTTTTTTAATTCAGTTGCCTCTTCACACTCCTTATCAAACCACTCATCTCCCTCGTGTCTCTTCTTCAGACCAATGATTTCTTCTCCCGTGGTCATTAAGATGTTATTTAGATTAAGCCAGTGGTTTTCTATATCTTGTTCCTCACGGCATTCAATTCTCCACTGTCTAATTTTCTCATTAGTAACTTCCTCAAACCTCCATTTTATTTCTTCTTCCTTTAATATTTCTGTATTGTATCTAACAGTCTTCATTTCTGTTATTGGAGATTCTAGCTCTCAGTTTTGTAACTAGGAGATAGTGATCGCTGTCCATGTTGGCACTTCTGTAAACTCTAACATCTTGTAAGTCTGACTTACGGCGGCCATCCAATAGGACATGATCTATTTTATTGACTGTTCTCCCATCTGGAGAGGACCATGTGACTTTATGTATGTCTTTGTGATCGAAGAAAGTCCCTCCTATGATCATATTTTGACCAACTGCGAAGTTCAATAGTCTGAAACCATTGTCTGAGTGTTCAGAGTGTAAACTATACTTTCCTATATTACTACAAGCATGGCTGCATCCTACTTTGGCATTTAAGTCACCTATGATTATTTTTATGTCATGCCTAGGGCTGCTGGCATACGCATTCTCCAGCAAGTCATAAAAGTCATCTTTCTCCTCCTCAGGCTTATCATCAGTTGGGGGATGCACGTTTATTATAGTATAATTAAAGAAGGTTCCCCTGAGTCTTATTTTACACATTCTAGGTGTAAGGGGTTTAAAATCAATTATGTTTTCTTTCATTCTACAGCTTACCAAGAAGCCAGTTCCAAGCACATGGCCCCAGTTCTGACAGCTGTAATACACCGAGTAGTCCCTTCGATCCATGATCCCAGTGCCAGTCCACCTCATCTCCTGCATAGCCAAAACATCTACCTTATATTTGAGAACCTCTCCTGTCAATATCTTCAAGGCTCCAGGTCTGTATAAGGAATGCAAGTTCCACGTCGCGAGTTTAACATCTTTGTCCCTTTTCCACGATCCAGTCTCACTTCCATTAATCTGTCCAACTTTTCCTTTTTTTGTTGGTTTCATAACAAGAGTTTTTACGGGGTGGGTTGTTAACCCTACGCCCAACCCCCATCTTGGAGGACCAGGGGTTTTATGTTTAGAGTTCTTGTCTCTTAGATGAGTTGCCTTCACTGAGCTAACGAGTCTCATCCACCCATCCGCAGTAGATCATACTCACTAGATCTATGGGTGCCGCCATTGACATTTTTATGTTTTTCCACCACCGACCCTGCCATGCATCCTGCTGCTGACACACTACATCTTGGTAAGCCGGGTCCCTGATTACCTCAGGGCTGCCTCGCCCAGATCCCCATCTCTCATTGGCTCGTCAACCCAAGCTGCCGAAGGCGTTGGTTACACAACCTTAGCATGAGTTGCTCGACCTAACAGGGCTCACCGCTTGTAAGGTGAGAGTTAGAGTTGGAGAGAAGAGGCTAGTGACCAGCTCTTGCATGCAGGCCATATATTACGCATCGCTCCCCCATTTGAGCCCCACTATCAAATTTACCCTTTAATTTAAGTTCCCACAATTTTGTAGGGATTCATTGTTGTCCTGGAGCAGAAATCAAGATTAATTTTTTCAAAAGCCATAAATAAAAAATGAAGCGTTTTTGGAGCTATATTTTTGTAAAATGTCTTATTTATGTTAGCCTATAGAATGCATTCCTGAAGTATGTCCCATTCCTCATGGGACACTCTGTATAAACAGTGGTAGATGAGGAAAAAAGTTAGGCTCGATTCTGAATTCAGTGATGTTACAGAATTTGTGCATGTGTGAGTGTGTGTGTGTGTGATACCACAAAATTATTATACCACATTTAGTGTGACAGTGATATGAGTGTTTTATTTCAATCACTGCCTACAAGATGAAGATGACATAGTAAAGACATGGTTGCTATATGTAAGAAGAGCCGACTCCGTTATTGTCATGTCCAATTATTTGCAGCTTCAGCTGCTTTTAACTATACTATACTTATCTATATCATCCTTCCCAATACAGTGACCAGTCAACTCTGACTGTATGCGACGTTTCATTTATGTTTTGTTGAAGTCTTTTCTGTGTGTCACATTAGCTTTGCTTGGTCCGTTTCCATGTTTCTCTGTGTAGTGTGTTCCATGTATGTGTGATTGCTAGTTGTGAATGCTGTAATTCATCAAATGATTGTAATCTTGTATTTTAGGCTAGATTAAAATGCTCGTATAATATCTCATGAAATACGAACAGTGTCAGGCAGAACAAAATTGAAGTTTATATATGTTTTATATATAGAAAAAGTTTTTAGTACAAAGCAATTAAAAAGTGAACATGAAACTTTCCCCATAGTTTGTGGGCAATTGTTTCCAGAAAGTCTTAAATTTGTTGTTGTTTTAAAAGACTATTGTACTATAATAAACACTACATTCTCATTAAATTAAGTTCACACAAAAATGTGCTAATATTATGTTTCTTAGTAGCAACTTCAGCTCGTAACAATTTCACGAATTGGTAGCTTTTGTCCTGGTTATTACTTCTGGATTATGACACCATATAAATAGTGATAGGGCAGATGAATTCTGTGCTTGGGAGAGGGAAAATACCAGAAGAAATGAAAATCATGGTAAACTCTATTTTCTTGGAAAGTATATAATCACCTACAGCTCTGAATCTTGGAAGGTAAATCAAACAAACTTCCAACGGCTCCTGATAGTGGAAACGGACTTCTGGAGAAGATCTTGTGGAGCATCCAGGCTCCAGTACATTAAAAAGGCCATAAGAAGGCAGCTTTACGTTAATAAAATAATTTTATATGGCATAAATAGAAAGCAGTAGCATGGTGTGGACGAACGGAACAGATGCTGGCTGATTGTTGGCCCCAAAATTGTTAAAATGGGGCAAGACCAAGAGCTGATTATCTTAATAAATATACTTAAATGCTAAAATTTTAAGTAGGCCTACTCATACCTGTAAACTTATTTATAATGTTTATAAATGCATTCAAGAAGAAGCTGAGGAAAATGTATTCTGTATGTTACCTGTAATACTGTATATAATAATTTTTGTTTTTGTTTTAGAGGGGGAAAATGCTTTATGCACAGAGGAACTGTGTGTGTTTACAGAGAAATATTCTGAAAAAAAAATGGTTAAATATAAAGTAGGTACCATTTAGAGCTGATAATTAAAGCAGTGAGTCTATAATTCAGTTAATTAACTGATGCTACATAAATTCATCCTGGAAACGCTGACTCGCATCTCTATGCCTATCAACTCTAAAAAAAACATCAAAAAGGATTCAATCAAACAGACCTGTGGGAGAAAATAAGCTATACAGTTCCCAATTTATCCTTTAAGTAATTTCAGATGAATACATGTTACTTACAGTTTGTAAGAATTTTAATTAGAAAACATTTTCATATTTTCACAACTAATATTCTTTTCTTACAGTTTTGATTGTGTTCCATATAAGACTGCTATTAGGAGTTAATTTTATTTAAACTCAAGACAATGACAACTTTTAACAATGTAACAAACATATGGTTACCGGTACCACAGTAATGACTTCATCTCTTAATGTTATACTGATAACTTTGGTGTTTTATTATTTAAGTAATTGGTCATTATTATTTCCTAATATTTTTTTTATTTTGATATAAACAAATTATATAAAGAATATGCAGAACTAATTGTTTCTGCTTAAATTTCATGAAATCAGGGAGTAATGAACAAAATGTAGTTGAATACATTTCATACCAGATTGTTTTATCAGACATTTTATTCACTAAAATTTACAACAGTATATAAGTATAATAATACATTTAGACTTATACAACATTAGCATTCTAAGCTATGTACATACGCACTCATGTCCGCACACACACACACACACACACACACACACACACACACACACACACACACACACACACACACACACACACACACATGTACACATATACTCTGCATAGTAGTAATATGACTGTATAATGCATGTGAGCACTGAAACAACAGAAATTTTGAGTAAGGCTACTGTAGGATGGAATGCGATGTCCACGTAGTGGAACATGCTTCTAGTCTAATAAGAGGTGTAGAATGTGTCCAATAGTGAAGCCTTGCAGCTGGTGTTATCATAGAACGTGTAAAATGGAGACATCTTGAGTAAAACTAATCGTGCAGAGTGGCCCCAATACTCTTCTCAGTCTAGTAGTGGAGAATGCAACGAATACTGTAACAAACATTGGTATCCAATACAGAATTTAATTGCATATATGATGTTTGAACAAGTAAACAATCTTAAAATCCTTACTAATGTATGCCTCTGAGTGCCAGGCAATGCTAATCCTTTCAAGCCCAAATTTTGGGAGTGCATAGTAAAAACTTATTTTCTTCAAAATTTAATTTGAGATGTATTAAAGAGTGAAAATATATTTTTTTTAAATTTTATCACTTATTAAATAAATTATGGTCATGTTTCTAATAAGAAACAACAGGCTTTAAGAGAGCAAGTAGCAATAACAATAACTGCAGTAATAATATTATATTAATTTTAAATTATACTATCAGCTCTTCTATATTGTGATACCTTTGTTATAATCTCCCATCTAGGTGTTAAAAGTTAAACTACATATTGTTGCTTAAAAAACAAAGTTGTTTTTAAGGGAAAACGACCATATTACTACAGTTATAGAGAGGGGAAGTAATGTTGCTTATAAGGGTTAACACAATGATCAATGTGGCCTGATTGGTTTTTCCTATTTTTGGTTATTATGACTGACGGCGGTAGCAGAGAATGTGTTAACAAGGATAAAAACCAAATTAGCATATTTGTAAGGACATGTTGAGGAGGATTTTGGTGTTTCAATCCTCAGGTGGAGCTTTTCAATCATGAACTAAGTAATGACCCAAACTGAAGTGAACAGATGGAGGGAGATGCGGGACCTGCGAGAGCTGGGTGTTCAATGGCCAGTGGCCAACTGCGTAATAGAGAAGGCCGAGATCATATATGAAGGAAGAGGAAGAATGAATATAAACATCATTAATATAATAATAATTGTAGAATCTAGGTGAATAAGGGTATATGTTATATGGATTAGTTAGAATGATTTAGATAAGATTAGAATGTTCACGAATTGGCAGGTGGCTTGTCTAATCTGCCCAACAACACAGACCCTTGTTCCGCTGAGAGCACTAAATATAATTTTATCATTCTCTGGGTTTAATATTTTAAAGTAAGAACAGTAATTATCACTTCTTCACTACTGCTGAACAATAATTTAGCTTGTTAGAATAGATAAAAAAAGTAGAAGAATAACCCAGTAAATGTGAATTGGTTATATGCATTGAATTATTGCCTTATTCAGTAGTACAGTACAAAGAATACTATTGCCTTAAATAGTGCAATTTTGAATATCTGGGCTACAGTGTGTCTTATAATGCCAGCAACGACGTTTTGAATAAGTTGCATAAGTTCAAGCGTATGTGCAGGACCATTAGGCGAACCCTTAAGTCAACAAGTAAAGAAATACACTTATATAATTCTACAAGATGATGGCTCTTCCCACACTTCTTTATGGGTCTGAGAATTGGACTTTGATGAAAGGCCAGGCCAGTTGCATCCAAGCGGCTGAAATGAGATTTCTTAGACACGTGGCAGGGTATACTCTCCATGATCATAGAAGAACCACAGATACACAGGCAGGAACTGAATATTACAAGTATATTCGACAGGATCGCCCAATATCAGCTGAATTGGCGGGAACATCTTTGCTGAATGGATGACTGCCGGATCCCCAAACAACTATAGAACTATAAAGCCAAGGGGACAGAGAGGTGTGAGACGTCTGAGGAAGCACTGAAGTGACTAGTTCTAATCTTTATTTGAGACCGGAACAAACCATCCTTGGTTTAATCCTTGAAGATGATGATGATGAAATAGCATAAAGAAAAATCATGAGACATTCATTCACCAGGGAATTCGATTGTGACACTTTTGAAAATTGATAATTTTAATCAGTAGAGAAAATAAGATAGTTTATTTTAGCTGAAAACTCATAATCGGCAAAATATTAGACCTTTATTCAGTAGTAAGTTACATTTCAATACAAGTGTTTTTGCTTGTCCAAGACACTACACTACAGGCCTACAAAGGTTCATGTTACTATATTATAAAACTTGATTGGAATATTGATACTATCATCATTTCTTCAATAGCAGCTAATTATAAAAAAAAAACTTGAACATTTAAAAGAACAAATGTCTAACAAAAGCTATTTTTAATTTGATATTACAATTTTGTAAGGACACTTTGATCAGAATATTTCTTATTCATAATTTGTAATTATGGTCTCCAAGTCGCGTTATTGAAATAAAACTTATAGTTTTACCTTATTTCCTTTCCATCTTGCGACTTCGTTATATGTCATACACGACATGTTTCGAGAAACATGTTCCCATCTTCAGTTTAAAAACTTTTCGTTCTCACATGAAGAACTTGTCAACGTAAATAAAAACTTTTACTAACATAATTAAAAACACACTACATTAATAACTCGAATTAAATGAAGCAGTAATAACAAAAGCCGATAAAGGCAATACATTGGTTATCATGTATAATTCAGATTACATTAAAAAGGGTTATGAGTTTATTACTTGCAACAACATTGAACGCCTGAAGAACGACCCCACTACAAAATACACAAAACGATTAAACTCCGTTATTAATGAATGCACAACGTTGTTTGACAAAGACACTAGATGTCAGATTAAACAGATGAAACCGCGGGCCCCCATATTCACTGGCTTGCCCAAAATACACAAAGAACACATGCCCATACGACCCTTAGTTAATTACACATCTGCGCCTAGTTATATAGTAGCTAAAAAACTACAACTCTTTTTAAAAAATAGTATTAAACTAACAAAGGTTCATAGCGTAAAGAATAGCCTGGAATTTATAAACAACACAAGGAACGTCAATTTTGACCCGAACTATAAACTAGTCTCGTTTGACATTACCAATTTATACACTAACATACCGGTAAATGAGACTATAAACATACTTCAAACCAACTTGATTAATGCCGCAGTTTTAAGCCAGCAGCAAATTCAAGAACTATTGTCATTGTTACGAGTCATATTACAACAAAATTATTTTACTTTTGATAACAAGTTTTTCGAGCAGAAAGAAGGATTAGCGATGGGTTCCCCGCTCAGTGGTCTATTGGCAGAAATATACCTTAATTATTACGAAAATAAATATCTTTTGTCTGCTCATAACAAATTGCACGAACTTATCATTTCATACATCCGATACATTGATGACACCTTTATAATATTCAACGGCACAAATAGACAAATCGATATAATGCTCAAACACATGAACAATATAAACGGTAACATTAAATTTACTATGGAAACAGAGACATATAATAGCTTAAATTTTATGGACGTATGCATCAAGAAATGCACCGATTCTTTTAAATTTGGGATATACAGAAAACCCACAACTACAGACATGGTTATTCATGCAGATTCATATCACCCATACACACAAAAATTGGCTTCCTTCAATGCTTTCGTACACAGATTATTGTCATTCCCACTAAGCCAAGAAGACCTGAAGGAAGAGATAAACACTGTCAAAGTCATTGCCGTAAGGAATGGATATAAAGACACAATTATAGACAAACTAATTCGTAAACACAAATCCAAAGCAAATAAAGTGATTATATCTAATAATACAGAGAACGCTTTCATCGCAACTGAATATACTAATCTTCTTCCACACATTATAAAAAACGTATTTAAAAAACTAAACATTAATGTATTTTTTAAAACCACGAATAACTTGCGGAATTTCTTCAGACATAATAAACATTCAGAACTTGAAAATAACTCGGGTGTGTATAAAATTGTGTGCGATGACTGTGACATGTTTTACATTGGCCAGACAGGGAGAAAATTTAAACACAGATTTTGTGAACACATACCGAAGGGCAGCATTAGATATACTACCTCCAACTTCGCGTTAAATTTGATTAATAATAACCACAGATACACTAGTTGCGCCAAAAATTTGAAACCATTACATATTTGCAACAAAGGGCGAATTATGAGCGCTTTAGAAGAATTCGAAATCTACAAAGCATCGAGAACACAAAAAAACCTAGTACTCAACAATCAATTGTCGTTTAACTTGAACAGCTTGTACGATACTGCATTACAACATGTTTATCAGTTTATAGACGAATGAGAAATCAACAGTTGCGATTATGAACCCGAACAGTGCGCACTGATTCTTCGCACGATACGTTATTAATGTAGTGTGTTTTTAATTATGTTAGTAAAAGTTTTTATTTACGTTGACAAGTTCTTCATGTGAGAACGAAAAGTTTTTAAACCTGAAGATGGGAACATGTTTCCCAAAACATGTCGTGTATGACATATAACGAAGTCGCAAGATGGAAAGGAAATAAGGTAAAACTATAAGTTTTATATTTCTTATGTTATTATAGGTCAGCTTGTAAATTATTCTTAACCTCAAATTCCATAACTTGGTATGTTTCATTCTTGTTAATGCACTGTGGTTAACACGTTTTGTTTGCTCTTTGTTTTAGGTATTATGCAGTTGTCTTAAACATGATGTAGAACAATATGTAGAACATCTGGTTTTAACAATGTATAGCCTATTCTCACTTGCTGTTGTTGGAAGAAGACTGTGTAAATTGACTATAATCCTTGTATGCCATGTTTTGGCTAACCATCCGATTGGTTTGATACAGCAAAAGGTTAAATTTTATGATTGAAGCAGTTAACAACTCTGATGAATTCAGAAACAGTGTGGGTAGGAAGTGCCAGTTTGGAAGTGGAAAATATGCTGGCAGATAGTACTAAATGTTGAGAATGTGGCATGACTGTACAATGGCTAACTTTGGGAACAATTACAACGTTTAAACTCAGTCTATACACACAAACAAACCCATATAAGCAAGGCTACTAGACAAAGACAACAGATGTTCTGATGGTTGCATGTATGCTTAGTGCAAATGACTGTAATTCCATTAATTAAAAGAAAAATGTCCCCCAAAGTATTGGAGAATGTGAGTAATCCTTTATGATATCATTCCTCTATGAAGGGAAATATCCAGCCACATCTCCAAGTGGCGAGGCATGGAAAACAGCTACAGGTGGGTAACACAACTATTGAGACCAAGTGACAGCTGTCCCTCCCCCTCCTGGCCAATGAGGTAAGAAATCCCTTTGTTGCTCTACAGTGTACGATATGGGAGACCAGGAGAAACCAACCTCAGAAAAGATCTTTATGGATATCTCAAACAGGGATTACAGGCCTCTTTAATTCAGTAAGGCAACCAGTTTATGGGACACAACCCAAACATAAAATAAGTCAGAATGTGGCAGCCCACCATCGTCTTATTCTGTGATAAACTAGTAACATATCCAGGGGACATATTAATACTCTCTCAAACAATAACAGAGTAACCAGCTCTAGTTTGTCTGCTGCTTGGGACTGGAACAAACCATTTTTTGTTTACTCCTTGTTAAAGGTGATGAGTATTCATTCATCATCCGAGATGATGATGTACTTATTAGCATAGGCTATAGGCCTATTATCATATTAAAATTAAAATTGTGATATTGTTCACCATTATCTGATTTGTGTATAAATGATTTTAATGTTTAATGATCTCTAATGAGTAAATCTATCTAAAGATGAATAAATCTTCCAAAATGTATAATGATTTCCCATTATAAATGAAGTAACATGCAGACAGCAAATATAACATTATTTACTTCTAATTAATTAGATTAAATTACCTACTGTAAACAGAGTAATTTTAAAAATTAAATTTTTATGATACCTTTCATGAAAATTTTCTATTTATTGATTGAAATAGAAAATTTCAAGCTAAAGAAAAAATGTGTACAAATATTTTATCATTTGTCATTATATGTGAAATTATTAAACTTATCTCACATGTTGTAGACTGTATTGCAGAAACATGAACACAGTTTGTTCATAAACATTATTATAGCATATAAAAAGATATTTATTAAAATTACTCACCACTTTTCTCCTTTATAGAGAATGTCGAAGCTTTCATTGATCTTTTCAAAAGGAAGTTCATGAGTGACAAAGTCATCTAATGGGATCGTGTTCTCCACGTATTTGTCAACCAGACCTGGTAAGCTGTCCTTGCCTTTCCAGTCTAAAACCAATAAACAAATTACGTCAACTGTGAAAAAAATCATATGATATTTAGATGAGCTGTTAATTGTTGATGGGAATGAAAATATGGTATAGAGTAAGATGTGTAAATACTGATGTTTACTGGAGAACCCCAACCCACATTACACAGTAATATTATAAATATTGTATACAATATTAAGAAATATTGCGATTGGTATTATTAAAACTATTTGTCACTAGAATAATATGTATAGGTTAAGTTTGTAGGTTATGTTACTCAGGTGTAATTACATTATCCACAATTATGCTTTATAATTTATGTAGATTGAGAGATGCTGTTTATAGTATACAGTAGAATTTTCTGTATCATTATACTATTAGATTTGTAGTTGGTGTAGTTTGTTCTACAATGTTCTAGTTTATGTGCCACAAACGGACTAGACTATTCTTGGTGGTTTCCATCTTCTGATAAGTAGTTAGTTTATGTTAGCATTTCCGTTACTAGTTGCAATAATGATACAGCTCTCTCATGCCGTCTATCAAGTGTGAGTGGCGGCCTGAATTCTGTTCCTTCACAAGATCTGTGCACTGTTTTAACAGCTGACTGACCGCTCCGCCCCCAAGCTTTATTAAACTTTAAAAAATGCTTCAGTGCACTAACTATGAATTGGCCATAATTTCAGAAATCTTAGCATTTATTTGGTATTTCATAACTATGCTTTCATTATTTAGCTTTCTTTTTTACAATAGGCTACAGTTAGAAATACTCATACTTATAACGTCTAACTTATGAGTACGATTGTTTGCTGGTATATCTACATAGAATGCTAAACCGCACAGCTGTCACAGACAACATAAAGCAACTGCTTTAAGCCACTAGGAATGCTACCAGTGTCCCGGCTCTGGTGAAAATGTGGTCATTTTTGTTTAATGTTGATTTTGTAATATTGGAATTTTATGTACATGTGCTTATATTGTGGCTAGAGCCGATAATTGCTCTACCCATCAGGTCAGGAATCGCTACTGAGACAGGACACACACACACAAATCATCAAGAAGTTTCCAAGTTATACCCAAGTAGGCTTCAACAATGTGTCACAAAATCTAACTTTACATAATTTTACTGTCGCCAGACTTACCTCCAAACAAGCTTCCAATAGCCCTGTGGCCTGTGATAAAGTGAACCGGACTTACTTCAATCATTTTCCCTGGAGCAGGAACACCAATAATTACAGTGGTGCCCCATCCCCATATAGCAGATCCCAGCGCATTTTGCTGTAAACACAAACACACAGTTGAACAAAATAAACGGAAACATACATTTATTATTTATAATTTTATACATCTAATAGGAAAATAAGTAGTACATTGGATTTATAAAAATATTTCTTAGTTAAGTTCTTCTTCTTGTTATTACATGTTTCTGGATTGTTCTCCGATGATACGATGTCTCCTGTAGATGTTCTCTGCCACTGTCCAATATGAGTTGTCATTCAATATTGCGTCCATATTTGTTTTCAGTCTTGGTACTTCTGGGATGTCTGTCTGGTAATCCACTAATATGTGCTGTAATGTCTCCTCATGCTGATGACATAGTAGCAGGTAGCAGTTGTTTGGGTCAAGTTGAATTTGTACAAGTATGACTGGGTTATGATATGGCCAAGTCTTCCTCTGGAACCGAAAGTTTGGACACCCCTAGGGATGTTTCTATATATGGAGATATTTTGTGTACTGATGTGCTGTTTGTATGTTGAACCTTTGGTGGAATTCAAAAATGCGTCCTTCCATGTCACTGTGAGTCTTCTGTTGAAATCCAAAGTGGCAACCAGTAGTGATGTTACACTTTCCTCTATTGGGGACAGCATAGTTGCGTCCTTAGCTATCTCATGTGTTTTCCATAACCGCATATTTATGTGTTTGGGAATCCATTGTAAAATTAACTCAATTTTGTTTCTTTCCAGTTTTTTGATTATGTGGAATATGTGGACTGTTCTAAAATAGTATGCTTGGTTACGTTAAAGATGATACCGTAATTATGGTGAATTGATACAATCAAAACTGCACAAGCAGTAATCATATCAAGGTTGGGCCCATGGCCAGTTGAAAGATTTCAGACCACTAACTGAAGTGTTTCATCTCATCACTCTCACACAGGTTGTTAAAAATTCTAATAAATATCTTACAGTGTGGAAATGTACTGTACATCTAGGATATTTTAAAGCCAGAATTATGAAATTGTAGCTTCTCCATTTCCATTGCAAAATGTAATATGAAATGAATGTTTGGCTGTGTAAATAAGTGAGCCATTAAGAAAAAAAAACAAACGGAATTGTACTTATTGTAATAAAAATGAAATTTTAATTGTAAATACGACTAAATCAAAATTAAATTGTTACAAACACAGATTCGATCAGTCAATCAACGTGAGTAAATAACATTATAACATTATAAGGTAACAATGGGTTACTTTCAGATTAGATTTCAATTCATTTAGTCAGTGATTAAATTAACATCCTACTCTAAGTAATAAAATATTTTTAAAAATGTCTTATAATCATAAGCTGTTTGTTAATAATATAGCCTTTTTTTTTATTATTTAGAACCATAATATTTTCTGCTGTTTTTAACTTTCTTAAACTTGTATTTGCTTTTGAACTTACACTGTACATATCAGTTTTGTAAGAGTCCCTACAACTTTATTTGGAAGTTTTATTGATTATAGATATATCATATCACTACTGATTTGGATCACTAATTTTTTATTGGTAAAAATGTTAAACTTTCACCTTATAGCCTGAACTAGTTTTCGCTTATTATAAGCTTCATCAGAGGCTTGTAACATTGAAAGTTTTCTATGTTTATTGGCAACTGAATAAAGTTATTGTACACAAAACCTAAAATCAGATCAGAAATCCGCTGTCAGATGGGACGATGAGCTGTGAAGCTTGAAAGCGCTAATCGGAATAATTTTATATAGTGGTGTGCAACAGTGATAATTCTGCTTGTGATTTTAACCACTAACACAACTTTCTTCATTAAAAAAATTATGTTCAACTACAACGTTATGCATTTTTTAGCAATTTCCTTAAACACTACTCTGGGAGCATTATTTTTACACAACTCTGGGAGCATTATTTTTATATCTTGTTTTTATAAACAACAATGGAACCAATAATTTTGCCTCACATATTGTTACAAGAATTTTTTTATCATATTATTTTAACTTCGGAAAATAAATTTTTACCTGTATTTAACTCAAGAACAACCTATTTTAAGACCCATATTTTAAAGAACATTTTTTTCTTACTTTTAGCTCTACAATCGCCTCATAAAATAGTGTCATTTCCCTTTGGAACACCCTAAGTTTAATGTTAAGAACCAGGCTGCACAGATATTTCTCACTTTAGAGAAATTTCACAGTTTTAATGAGATATGGTAGATACTCTTACACTTTTAATTGTTAACACTGGCTTGAACTAAATACTATTCTTATTCTGTAGGTAAGGCTTTCACAGCCGGCGTCAACAGTATAAACAACTGACTGAACTCCAAGGCTGTGGTTCAGTCCTGTTGTTACTAACAGATTGTGGCAAAGCAGTAACGTGGTTATCTGACGAAGACCGTGTCAGTTACCAAATCGTTATTGTACACTAAAGATGGCCTCCAGAGGAGAGACCCAAACATCTGTTAGTAACAACAGGAGTGGACCACGGCCCAATAGCCCAGAGTTTAGTCAGTCTGTTTAGTATTATTATTCTTAATCTGGCTTCACTAAATATTTAAATACAACTCACATTTTTAAATATTTAAGTGTGTTTTTCAGTGTTCAAATAAAACAAAACAATAAAATTAGAGAATGTAAAATATTTATTATATTCTTGAATTTTGCTGTCCATGACGTGTCTGATGTTGTTAACTAACTATATAAAATAATACTGATCTGGGACACAATTATTTTTTATAAAAATTATTAAATTTTTACCTTACTGCCTTAACTAGCTTTCACTCGCTATGAAGCTCATAGCAAGTGAAAGTTAGTTGAGGCAGTAAGGTAGAAAGTTAATAATTTTTGTCAAAAATAACCTATGTTGTGGGTCAGTATTACGTTATATTGTTATTTAAAATATTATCCATATACTCACTAAAGTGTACTTATTTGAAATAATCTTTATTTCTGCCTTTATTATACAAACATACCATGGTTTCAGGACGTCCGATGCATTCAAATGTATAATCAAGTCCACCGTCTGTCATTTCCTTAAGTACTTCCTCTATTGGCTTATTCAGTTCTTTTGGATTGACAAAGTCAGTAACACCAAACTTCTTTGCTGAAAAATGACAGGCGATTAAATTTATTTTAAACACTATCTTACCTGTCTGTAGCAGTTCTATGAAAATTGTAGCTCAACACTAATATTTTGTGTTATTAATTTCAAGTATAAACAATTAATTTTTTGTTAATTTAGGACACAAAAATACAGGCTTAAGATTGTGTGATTACATTAATTCTACACTGTAATATAGCAAGAAGATATAATTTGTTCAAAACTTATTGATGTGTTTAAAACATGCCAGGAATGTTTAAATTCATTACCACAGTGTTGGCTCTATGGAAACCAAACTCTCAGACCATACAAAACTGAAACGTCTAATGGGCAGGTCCAATTACGACCACTGACTACACCGCTGATAGGCCATGTATAAAATAATATGTTTTATTGTGTTAGCGTATCTTATGTTGATAAGCGGAATGGCTACTTACCAATTTCTGCTTTGTCTGAATTGATGTCAATTCCAATGATTTTTGATGCGTCGCTGTGTTTGCATCCTAACGCACATGCAAGGCCTACACCGCCGAGTCCCCATATGGCACAGGTGGTGCCCGGTTCAACCTTTGCTGTATTCACCGCTGCACCGTAGCCTGTAGACACACCGCAACCCAACAGGCAAACTCTACCAAATGCTGCTTTGTCGTTTATCTAGAAAATACATTAAGAAACTTTAGTAGTATAATAAATGAGTTCAATGAGTGTAAAATAATTTTTTAAGGAAAATTTTCTTAATGATGTTATTTCTTTAAGGAAATGGAAGTATGGTGATGGCAAAAAAAATCGTGTTCGAGATTATTGCAGATTCTGATTGTACTACACTCAAAACATGAAAAAAGTCGTTTTTCGAAAAGTGTCGTGTGTGTGTCTGTGTGTCTGTGTGTAGATTTTTTTTAGGCAAACGATAACTGCCGCAAATTCAAACAGAATCAAATAATTTTTTGCATACAGCCCTAATTTGTAGAGTACTCACGAACTATTGTTTTTGGTGAAGATCGGTTGAGGGAAAGGGGTAGTTTACCTGCAACGGTTTTTTTTTATCAAAGGAAATTTTTTTTTTTTTTGGCAAACGATACAAGCCGCAAATTCAAACAGAATCACATAATGTTTCGCATACAGCCGTGAATTGTAGAGTTCTCAAGACCTATTGTTTTTTGTGAAGATCGGTTAAGGGAAAGGGGTAGTTTACCTGTAACGTTTTATGTTTTAACAAGGGTATTTCCTATGGCAAACGATAACAGCCGCAAATTCAAACAGAATCAAAAGATTATTTGCATACAGCCCTAAATTATAGAGTTCTCAAGACCTATTGTTTTTGGTGAAGATCGGTTGAGGGGAAGGGGTAGTTTACCTGTAACGTTTTATGTTTTAACAAGGGTATTTCCTATGGCAAACGATAACAGCCGCAAATTCAAACAGAATCAAAAGATTATTTGCATACAGCCCTAAATTGTAGAGTTCTCAAGACCTATTGTTTTTGGTGAAGATCGGTTGAGGGGAAGGGGTAGTTTACCGGCAACGTTTTTTATCAAGCGTATTTTTTATGGCAAACGATAACTGCCGCAAATTCAAACAGAATCAAATAATTTCTTGCATACGTCAGTGAATTGTAGAGGACTCAAGGCCTTTTGATTTTGGTGAAGATCGGTTAAGGGGAAGGGGTAGTTTACCTGCAACCTTTTACGTTTTAACAAGAGTAAAGTACTTGAAAATTCATTTAAACTTTTTCAAACAATGGTAATTGTTGAAAATAAAATAATTTTGTTGCCAGGCAATAAAATTATAATTTTTTTCATTTTAATGTAAATCATGTATAAGAGAAAATATATCGTGCTTGGCAGGCAAGCATATCTCAGTTATGTACTGTTTACGTTTCCATTTTATTATTATGACTACCGCAGTAAAAAGGCAGGGAAGAAACACACACACACACACAAAATTCGCGTTATTTCTGGCCTCATTCATGTTTATTTTCTTACATTTGCACGCTTTTTAAATGGAAAGTGCTGAACCCATACTAACATAACGCATGCAAACCGAAAAAGTGTCCAGCGTGGATAGCGATTTGCTTCCTGTGGATCGCTGGGCAGTGTAACTGCACGTGTTTACAGAGGAACGATTCATAGACAGACTTTTCGTCTTTAGGGAATGAACCCTCTGCAAGATGCTGAGGGTCCATGAGTGACTTCGGAGCGCTCCTTCTTTTTCACGTGTTTGTTCTGTGAAACATACACTGTAGATTCGCAGCTTTACTCTAAGCAACGCTCAATAGGAAATGTTGAAAATTTTTGTCCACAGTGTACCCTCATTCACACTAAACCTGCTCTGATGTTTTAATTACGGACATCATAATATTAAAACTTTGGAAACTTGAGCACTACTTAATGGAGATAAATCATTAACTTATACAAGCCATTAATTTTATGCATATATTTTATATATATGTGTACAACGTTATCGGCAACAAAGTAGTTTTTGTTAAAATTCCTTCCCGGGATATTTGGCCGTAGTCCAATGTTTTCTACAAAACCAGACGTTTCGGCAATGCCATCGACTTCCATCATCAGTGAAAATCGAGTGCGATAACGTGAGGTGGTATACGTTAGTGACCACAGTACTGTGGTTAAGGCTGAAGCAGTAAGTAGAAAGAAGTAGTTTCTATGGTAATATTTTATTTCGAAAATGATTTTAAATATAAATCTTAGAATATGGAAGTCATGTATGGTTCCCATACCGATATTTTTTTATATATATGTGTACAACGTTATCGGCAACAAAGAAGTAGTTTTTGTTAAAATTCCTTCCCGGGATATTTGGCCGTAGTCCAATGTTTTCTACAAAACCAGACGTTTCGGCAATGCCATCGACTTCCATCATCAGTGAAAATCGAGTGCGATAACGTGAGGTGGTATACGTTAGTGACCACAGTACTGTGGTTAAGGCTGAAGCAGTAAGTAGAAAGAAGTAGTTTCTATGGTAATATTTCATTTCGAAAATTATTTTAATTATAAATCTTAGAATATGGAAGTCATGTATGGTTCTCCATACCGATATTTTTTCTATGGCAAACGATAACAGCCGCAAATTCAAACAGAATCAAATAATTTTTTGCATACAGCCCTGATTTGTAGAGTACTCAAGACCTATTGTTTTTGGTGAAGATCGGTTAAGGGGAAGGGGTAGTTTACCTGCAACGTTTTTTTATCAAGCGTATTTTCTATGGCTAACGATAACAGCCGCAAATTCAAACAGAATCAAATATTTTTTTGCATGCGTCTCTGAATTGTAGAGGTCTCAAGGACTTTCGATTTTGGTGAAGATCGGTTAAGGGGAAGGGGTAGTTTACCTGCAACATTTTACGTTTTAACAACAGTAAAGTACTTGAAAATTCATTTAAACTTTTTGAAACAATGGTAATTGTTAAAAATAAAATAATTTTGTTGCCAGGCAATAAAATTATAATTTTTTCATTTTAATGTAAATTATGTATGAGTTAATATCTTTATATATATAATTCTTCTGTATGTGTGTATGTCACTGAACCCCTCCATGTATAAAATAATATATCGTTCGTGGCAGGTAAGCATATCTCAGTTATGTAATGTTTACGTTTCCATTTTATTATTATGCCTACAGCAATAAAAAGGCAGGTAAGACACACACACACACACACACACACACACAAAATTCACGTTATTTCTGGCCTCACTCATGTTTATTTTCTTACATTTGCACGCTTTTTAAATGGAAAGTGCCGAAACCCACACCACATAACGCGTGCAAGCCGAAAAAATGGACATCAATTTGCTTCCTGTGGATCGCTGGGCAATGTAACTGCACGTGTTTACAGAGGAACGATTCATAGACAGACTTTTCGTCTTTAGGGAATGAACCCTCTGCAAGATGCTGAGGGTCCATGAGTGACTTCGGAGCGCTCCTTCTTTTTCACGTGTTTGTTCTGTGAAACATACACTGTAGATTCGCAGCTTTACTCTAAGCAACGCTCAATAGGAAATGTTGAAAATTTTTGTCCACAGTGTACCCTCATTCACACTAAACCTGCTCTGATGTTTTAATTACAGACATCATAATATTAAAACTTTGGAAACTTGAGCACTACTTAATGGAGATAAATCATTAACTTATACAAGCCATTAATTTTATGCATATATTTTATATATATGTGTACAACGTTATCGGCAACAAAGAAGTAGTTTTTGTTAAAATTCCTTCCCGGGATATTTGGCCGTAGTCCAATGTTTTCTACAAAACCAGACGTTTCGGCAATGCCATCGACTTCCATCATCAGTGAAAATCGAGTGCGATAACGTGAGGTGGTATACGTTAGTGACCACAGTACTGTGGTTAAGGCTGAAGCAGTAAGTAGAAAGAAGTAGTTTCTATGGTAATATTTCATTTCGAAAATGATTTTAAATATAAATCTTAGAATATGGAAGTCATGTATGGTTCTCCATACCGATATTTTTTTATATATATGTGTACAACGTTATCGGCAACAAAGAAGTAGTTTTTGTTAAAATTCCTTCCCGGGATATTTGGCCGTAGTCCAATGTTTTCTACAAAACCAGACGTTTCGGCAATGCCATCGACTTCCATCATCAGTGAAAATCGAGTGCGATAACGTGAGGTGGTATACGTTAGTGACCACAGTACTGTGGTTAAGGCTGAAGCAGTAAGTAGAAAGAAGTAGTTTCTATGGTAATATTTCATTTCGAAAATTATTTTAATTATAAATCTTAGAATATGGAAGTCATGTATGGTTCTCCATACCGATATTTTTTCTATGGCAAACGATAACAGCCGCAAATTCAAACAGAATCAAATAATTTTTTGCATACAGCCCTGATTTCTAGAGTACTCATGACCTATTGTTTTTGGTGAAGATCGGTTGAGGGAAAGGGTTAGTTTACCTGCAACGGTTTTTTTTATCAAGGGTATTTTTTTTTTTTTTTTTTTGCAAACGATAACAGCCGCAAATTCATACAGAATCAAATAATGTTCCGCATACAGCCCTGATTTGTAGAGTACTCAAGACCTATTGTTTTTGGTGAAGATCGGTTAAGGGAAAGGGGTAGTTTACCTGCTACGTTTTATGTTTTAACAAGGGTATTTTCTATGGCAAACGATAACAGCCGCAAATTCAAACAGAATCAATAATTTTATGCATACAGCCCTGATTTGTAGAGTACTCAAGACCTATTGTTTTCGGAGAAGATCGGTTAAGGGAAAGGGGTAGTTTACCTGCAGCGTTTTTTTATCAAGGGTAATTTTTTTTGCAAACGATAACAGCCACAAATTCAAACAGAATCAAATAATGTTTTGCATACAGCCCTGAATTGTAGAGTTCTCAAGACCTTTTGGTTTTGGTGAAGATCGGTTAAGGGAATAGGGTAGTTTACCTGCAACATTTTATGTTTTAACAAAGGTAATTTTTTCTATGACGAACGGTAACTGCCGCATATTCAAACAGAATCAAATAATTTTTTGCACACATCCCTGAATTGTAGTGATCTCAACGCCTTTTGATTTTGGTGAAGATCGGTTAAGGGAAAGGGGTAGTTTACCTGCAACCTTTTACGTTTTAACAACAGTAAAGTACTTGAAAATTCATTTAAACTTTTTCAAACAATGGTAATTGTTAAAAATAAAATAATTTTGTTTCCAGGCAATAAAATTATAATTTTTTCATTTTAATGTAAATCATGTATGAGGGAAAATATATCGTTCGTGGCAGGCAAGCATATCTCAATTATGTAATGTTTGCGTTTCCATTTTATTATTATGATTACTGCAATAAAAAGGCAGACACACACACACACACACACACACACACACTATTCGCGTTACTTCTGGCCTCACGCATGTTTATTTTCTTACATTTGCACGCTTTTTAAATGGAAAGTGCCGAAACCCACACCAACATAACGCGTGCAAGCCGAAAAATTGTCCAGCGTGGATAGCGATTTGCTTCCTGTGGATCGCTGGGCAGTGTAACTGCATGTGTTTACAAAGGAACGATTCATAGACAGAATTTTCGTCTTTAGGGAATGAACGCTCTGCAAGATGCTGAGGGTCCATGAGTTACTTCGGAGCGCTCCTTCTTTTCCGCGTGTTTGTTCTGTGAAACGTACACTGTAGATTCGCAGCTTTACGCTAAGCAATGCTCAATAGGAAATGTTGAAAATTGTTGTCCACGGTGTACCCTCATACACACTAAACCTGCTCTGATGTTTTAATTACGGACATCATAATATTAAAACTTTGGAAACTTGAGCACTACTTAATGGAGATCAAACATTAACTTATACAAGCCATTAATTCTATGCATATTTTTATATATATGTGTACAACGTTATCGGCAACAAAGAAGTAGTTTTTGTTAAAATTCCTTCCCGGGAACTTTGGCCGTAGTCCAATTTTTTCTACAAAACCAGACGTTTCGGCAATGCCATCGACTTCCATCATCAGTGAAAATCAAGTGCGATATCGTGAGGTGGTATACGTTAGTGACCACAGTACTGTGGTTAAGGCTGAAGCAGTAAGTAGAAAGAAGTAGTTCCTATGGTAATATTTCATTTCGAAAATGATTTTAAATATAAATCTTAGAACATGGAAGTTATGTATGGTTCTCCATACCGATTTTTTTAATATTGTTTTCTTATTATATGCCAGAATAATAATTACATTCTATGAGCCAGTCATTTAATATTTATAATATTAAAAGTGGCTGGGGATTACAATTTATTACAATTACCATTAATTCTGGCAATTTTTAGTTATTTCTTCTTCTTCTGACTTCAACAGATGGGTTCCTTCTTCAGGTGGTGTGGTGTATTTGTTTATTTGGAATGGCTTACCAAGATACTGTGGTGCTAGGGTATTTTTTTAATTGTTTTATGACTTCTTTACAATTCTCCTCTAACATCACTATTAAACATTGGTCTGATGTGTAAATTTTATAAAAATTGCTACTGGTCTCTGAGAAAAGGGTAGAGATGAAAAGGGTTTTTTAGAGCAGATAGTGGATGTCACTATACATACATACATACATACATCCTCGGCGCTACAGCCCAGTCTGGGCCCTGGCCTCCAAAAGAAATCTTCCCCACTGGTCTCTACTCCCGGCCAATGTCCACCAGTTTGCTGCACCCAGCCTCACTGCCTCCTTACCAACCTGGTCCAGCCATATATTTGAGAACCTCTCCTATTAATATCTTCAAGGCTCCAGGTCTGTATAAGGAACGCAAGTTCCATGTCGCAAGTTTAAAATCTTTGTCCCTTTTCCACGATCCAGTCCCAATTCCATTAATCCGTACGGCTTTTCCTTTTTCTCTTGGTTTCATAACAATATTATGTTATGGGGTGGGTTGTTAACCCTACACCCAACCCCCAACCTGGAGGACCAGGGGTTTTATGTTTAGAGTTCCCGTCTCTTAGATGAGTTGCCTTCACTGAGCTAACGAGTCTCATCCACCCGTCCGCAGTAGACCATACTCACTAGATCTATGGGCGCCGCCATTGACATTTTTATGTTCTTCCGCCGCCAACCCCGCCATGTATCCTGCTGCTGACACACTACATCTTGGTAAGCCGGGTCCCTGATTACCTCAGGGCCACCTCGCCCAGACCCCCATCTCTCGTTGGCTCGCCGACCCAAGCTGCCGAAGGGATTGGTTACCACAACCTTAGCATGTGTTGCTCGACTTAGCAGGGCCCACCGCTTGTAGGTGAAAGTTGGAGTTGGAGAGGAGAGGCTAGTGACCAGCTCTTGTATCCAGGCTATATATTACGCATCACTCCCCCATTTGAGCCCCAGTGGAAGTCACTATAGATTGGTATATGGTTCCTGCTATATGACTGGCAACAGTGACTGTTACGAAATGTATTTATATAAATCTAGGAGTGCAACAGACTGCTGTTTATCTTTCATCTTTATCAATTGAATCTTGATGTTATGAAAATCTGGAAAGCCAGAGTGCATTGAGCAATCAAATGATACCAGAATGGGGGAAATAATACATTATAATACATTATTGTTTCCTGGTGACAAAGCAATGCTTGCAACAGTGAAAATCATAAGCATAGAACTCACTGACCAGCTAGAAAATTAGTGAAGGAATGTAATTGTAAAATACAAAGTCTCAGGTTGGCAGTTTGCAGAAAGGACACCAGGGCATCACTTGTAAATTCTTAGAGGAAGAGCATTTCCTAGATTCCTAGGTCAGCTTATTAATGAAGAAAAATGATTGTGGGATTTCCATTCAAAACTTAAGGTAGGACACTGTCTGTTACAAACTACGAAGGGTACAGGCTGTATATGCTTATAGCAAGAGAGTTAATTCTAGCATAAACTGGAAGTGACGTTACTTATAAATCTGTCAGGAATACTGTATTTAAAGTAGCCTCATTCTCCAGGATTTGCAGCACTATGAAGAAAACCTTGAACAACAACTGAATTTCAATGTACTGAAAGTGCTACTAGCTTTAATACTGTAGTAAACAACAACTGATGTTTTATAAGGTCAGTGGTTTCATTCCCATTATACAGCAGTGATTAGACAGACCAATAAAATCAGCTTTCAGTCAACACAAATGGAGTGTCTCATGTTAGTTAAGGTTTACACTAGACATAACCAAATCAGGAATGTTGATGTTCAAGAAATGTTAGACATTTTTGTTATTAACTGAAAGAATTAATGAATATATTCAGATTAGATTATATGTCCAGTCATTTAGAACACAGGAAGTTAACCAGAGGAGTTTGGCAAAGTTAACTTTTAAACATTCACATTTATGACAACAATGCTGTAATGTTCTGTGCTGAGATGTATTGCGAAACAAACCAGGAAGTCTACCACTGAAGTAGACAAATGGAAAATAGTATGGGAGGTGAACCAGAACCACATAACAAACAACAATAAAGCATATTGAGTGACAAAGATTATTAAATACTACTAACCATCAAAAAAGTGTATTATGTCTCAATAATATACAATAAATTTATATTTCTCTAAAGTTAAATAAATATGGATATTCAAAAATGGAATTAATATATTTGACTTCAAGGAACAAAAAAAGAGTTAAGCTTCGGAAGTGTCTGCTTACATGACAGATTTCTGTTTACACTTTGTTTCAGTGATACGTAATCGAATCGCGGACGCGCTCATTCTCAAGTGTCATATGGTAACGTCAAAGAATTTCGACGAAACCGAAACATCGAAGCATGATAATGTTTTGTAAACAAAAGATTTCTAGACTGTGGGGAATTGAAAGTGTGGAAGCGTTACACTTTTCGATGATGCATTTTGTGGAATGACCCCCAGCCTAAAAACATTATCATTTTAATAAAAGTATTTACAGCCTAAAGTACCACTAAAACAAATAAAAGATTACACTTATTGAATGGTTGCTCAACACTTGGTAGAACATTTTATTAATACTTGAATTTAACAAATTAACACTTGGTATATTTCTACAGACACCGTACTTTTTATTTTCCTGAGAATTGATTCCTGAAGCTGTTTTAACTGGTGAAACAATTGTCAGAAAAATAAAAAGTATTTGTAGAACTATACCAAGTGTTTATTTATTAAGTTCAAGTGTCAACAAAAGATTTCATACCAACCAACAAACGTACGGTATGTACCAAATGTTCAAATAACACTCACCTTACAGAGTCCCCTTTCTGGTACAACAGTGTATTCACTGAAGGTGGAACAGCCCATATAATGATTGATCGTCTGTCCTTTGCATGTAAACCGTGATGTGCCGTCTGGCATCGAACAGCCAAACTGTAAATATAAAAGTATTTTCAATGGCATTACTAGACACTTAGCGCTCCTGTCAACGTTTCAATGTGGGCCTCCTTCATTTTCTATAAATTGTCATTTATAATAACCAAATAATTTCCATTTCTATGTGTACAAAGAGTAACAACTGAATTGGCACAGGATAACACGCCATTCAGCCATGACTTGGTACACTGGTTGCTTTAACTAACACCATACACTGTTTCATGAAACCACACAAACATACACATACTCTGGCACAATTAACTAAACCAAAGGGAAATGAGGCCAATGAAACGTTTCTGAGATTCGCACAAGCAGAGGTGTATTTACATATGGGGGATGAATGGAACGGCACCCCTCCCCCCAGAAGGTCGAAAAAATTAACAAATTTTGTTAATTGCTTAATTTGTAGGCTCTTTTATTATTTTTTCAGCTAGTAACTCTTTACTTCCATGTTCCATAAATAAATGGAAGTATGGTGATGGCAAAAAAAAATCGTGTTCAAGATAAGGGCTGATTCTGATTGTACTACCCTCAAAATATGAAGAAAAGTCATTTTCCAAAAACGTGTGTGTGTGTGTGTGTGTGTGTGTGTGTGTGTGTGTGTGTGTGTGTGTGTGTGTGTGTGTGTGTGTGTGTGTGTGTGTGTGTGTGTGTGTGTGTGTGTGTGTGTGTGTGTGTGTGTGTGTGTGTGTGTGTGTGTGTGTGTGTGTGTGTGTGTGTGTGTGTGTGTGTGTGTGTGTGTGTGTGTGTGTGTGTGTGTGTGTGTGTGGAATTTTTTCTATGGTAAACGATAACTGCTGCAAATTTAAAATAGAATCAAATAAATTTTGCATGTGTGCCGGAGTTGTAGAGGACTCAAGTTTTATTAATTTTGGTGAAAATCGGTTAAGGGGGAGAGGTAGTATACCTACAACATTTTACGTTTTAACAAGAGTAAAGTACTTAATTTTGACAACTGTCGTATTTTGTTTCTTCTCTGCTATGTACAATTTTCCATAGAAGCAGAGAAACAACAAAATATGACAAAGTTGTTATGAAGACTGCTAACACAGATAAAATAGCTGAAACTTAATTTTGATAAATAAAGTATCCTGAAAAGAAGATCATAATAATCCGCTGTAGAAAGGTAGATGAAATATCTATAAATGGAAATAGTAGCTGAAAGGAAAGAGGGTAATTTTTTTGTGTTTGGTATTCATTTAATGAGTTCGATGAAATTAGATACAAATTCATTTAAACTTCTTCAAACAATGGTAATTGTTAAAAATAAAATAATTTTGTTGCCAGGCAATAAAATTGTAATTTTTTAATTTTAATTTAAACCATCTATGCATGAAGATACACAACCACGGCCCAGCAGGCCACAGAATAATTTGTGGCCACATTATTATGTAATTATATAAATATGTAATTAATCCATGATTATCTGCATAGTTTAGTTTCTTTATAAGAATAAAGTACCTAATTTTTATAGATAAAGTGACTCGAAAATAACATTACCTTAAAAGACTATCCCATAATAACAGAAATATCTATAAATAGTGAAAATAGTTTGAGGATGGGGGATATTTTTGTAGAAATTATTGAACACTGAATTCAAGTAAATTATTTTAAATATAAATCTTAGAACATGGAAGTCATGTATGGTTCTGCATACCGATATTAAATATACAAACAGGTTTACTACACAGCATTTGCATACACTTTTGATATATGATGTATAGGAAAATCAATTTAGTCAGTAATATAATCAATTCTCAACAATGTTTCTGTAATGTGTATTTTTATTGTGGTATTACTGTTTACTTTAATGGGATTAATTTCAGGATGATATCGCTCATTTTTCATTCACTTTAAAGATAGTAATTTTAATTAGTCTTCACTTGTTTTTTCTTTTGTATGAAGCTTACTCGACTGGACCCTGGCCACCCAGTAAGGTCTAGATATGACATTGTGCTCAAGTCAGTGATGAGTAACCTCCATATATTCGGGTAGTGAGAGAGTGGAAGATCAATGGAATGGAGAGATAGAGGGCATATTCAAACAGTGGTGGCCATGAATTCAGCAAACTACCTACTCTTTTGACTTGAAGTTTTGGGAGTTTTGTTTAATAAAAACACAGAATCCATGAAGATGTTCTCATATGTGTCACACTAAAAGACAAGTGCATTTAACGACCAGATATCTTACCACTGACTTATGTGAACCAATAGCAAAATCTTCAACAGTACCAATATAAGCAAAAAAGTTCAGATTCCAAAAAATATCACAGAAAATATCTATACAGCATTTATGTCATTAAAATTAACAGGTAAGTAATGAGCGATAATTATCATTATTTTATTTTTGGACAGCAATGAATGAGACAGAGAGAGAGAGAGAGAGAGAGAGAGAGAGAGAGAGAGAGAGAGAGAGAGATGGTAAAAATTCTGTAATTGTTGCGATTTTAATTAAATTCTACTGAGTAGAAAAGTTAATGTCTACAAATTGTCAATGACGCTGTTAGTAACATATTGATCATAAAACAACAATAATAATATAAACATTTAAAATGACTGCTTAATACTATTTTGTTTAGTGTGTTTAATGTGTTAAGAAATACAGTATATACATGATGTCATAATGACCTTAGAAAGGTTAAAAAATTGTACAGTGTATTACTCAGCATGTTCAGTATATGAGAAAGTCTGTAACAATAATATCAAAGTGTGTATGTGTGTGTGCGCGCGCGCTGATTGATTAAGTTATACACAAGTTATGTAAATGTAACCAACTATAATTGCCAAGAGCACGTAGCATACTTTTGATTTTACACATATGCTATTTTTTGTATTTATATTCATTTGTTATCATGAAATTAAGTGCAGACACAGTTTGTTGTTTGTTTATTTCTCTGCTGGATCTAAACAGTATTAAAATAATACTGTTAAATTTTTTGTATACTTACTAGGTGATCTTCATACTCTTTACACAGGTTTGTTTTTGGAGATTTGCAGAATCTGCACTCGTTACACTGTGGAATGTACAGCGGTATCACATGGTCACCTGTACAAACGTAAACATGTTTACTGCTCGTCCTTAAACCACATACACACAGTAGAATAGTAATAATTAAGGTGAAACTAAAATCGTGAACTTGACAGATTTGTTGTCTGCTGTAGACTTCTACTCTTACAATTCAGTATTAATACTTATTGATTATAAAGTTAAAATTAAGCAGAGCACGTTCTTCTAATCATCCTAAATACATAGTGTCTTATGCTATGTTTAAATGGACCGAGGTTACCAGAAGCCCTAAATTAAGCAGTATAATTTTTTTTTAGATACTGCACTTCTTTTCAATTAAGTTGGGACATAAGACACAATGCCCCAATTTACTGACTTTGTAAATATTTATTTCCAGTAAATACTGTGGATAACAGCCAGCACAATAGTAACTTTCATGAATGGCTTGTGAACAAATGGTAAAGCAAAACTTTTACAACAATCTAATGAATAAGGTCAACTTTGATCTATAACATACTGTGTAAAAAAAAATCCCTAATGAAGATTCAGAAAAATACCAGTAACAATTGTCCAAATACACCACAAATGGGTTTACTTATCCAGGTACTAATTTTTATTTTATTGATTGGTCTCTTGATTTCATGATTTTCAAATGTGTCACTGTCCTGATTTTATGATAAAGGAACAGCCCCGGCTCCAGGCAGGGCCGAACCATGCCATCGCCCAGGGCAGCAAATTTTAAAGGGCAGCAGATTCTGGGATGTTAAGTTTTGAAATTGAGGGAAAAAATAAAATGATTCACTTAATTTCATCAAAGTATGTAAGATTAGTAAGAATTACTTTATGTATAAAGTCAGCGGAGTTTAACGAAGAGTCGAAAACTCGTGAAATTTATTCAATAATATGGGATCGCGCCAAAGTTGGTGTGCTCTAAGAATTTTGCTAACATTACCTGTGATAGTGGCAAGCGGGGAAAGGACTTTTTCGAAGCTCAAACTTATTAAAACTTATCTCAGATTGAGTATGTCTGAGACTCGCCTGAGTGGTCTGGCAACTATACCTATAGAACATCAGTTAGCTGAATCATTTGATTACAACGGAGTCATAAAGGAGTTTGCCAGTGCAAAAGCTAGATGAGTTTTTCTTTAACAAAGGTGTATGATACATTACTTTTGTTATATTTCAATCATAATGAATTCTAGTTAGTATTTAATTTTTAAGTCATCACATAGCCATACATTTTTATTGTCTCACGATTCCTTGTATTGTCTCTACAATTTTTATTGTAGCCATTCGCTGTCGTAAATGCAAGATAAACACAGCAATGCAAACATTCCTAGTCATCATTTGAAGGCAATCGCCGTATCTTTAGAGTAGGTCTAGTGTGTGTGAATGTGTTCAGAGTTAAAATAGGGAGGGGGCAGCACTCATAAATACTGCATAGGGCAGCAAAAGCGCTGGGGCCAGCCCTGTAAAGGAATGCAGTAACCTTAAGATTGAGCCCAGTGGCAGCAAGAAAAAAATCAGTATGGAGAACCATACATGACTTCCATGTTATAATTAATTATAAAATTATTTTTAATATGTACACTCAGAACAAAACTGAATATATCAGCATGCTTTTGGTAAAAACACTGAGAAAGATAATCAAAATACGAATTGTACATAGTTGTTAATACTATATTTTAAAAATAAAGAATTAATTTGATTAAATTATCTTTTAGTTAAACAATGCGAAAGAAAGGAATACCGCCCAGAATCTGTGAATTTCTGAAAACAAACAATTTTTTTGTTTACGTATCCATAGTTATGATATTTTGTTTACATGGAACAATATCAATTGTTAATATTTGATTTGTTAATATTTTATTGAAAGTCTTAAGTTTTTGGTTGAATAAGTTTATAATATCAATACAAAATATCGGTATGGAGAACTATACATGACTTCCATGTTCTAAGATTTATATTTAAAATCATTTTAGAAATGAAATATTACCATAGAAACTACTTCTTTCTACTTACTGCTTCAGCCTTAACCACAGTACTGTGGTCACTAACGTATACCACCTCACATTATCGCACTTGATTTTCACTGATGATGGAAGTCGATGGCAATGCCGAAACGTCTGGTTTTGTAGAAAACATTGGACTACGGCCAAACTTCCCGGGAAGGAATTTTAACAAAAACTACTTCTTTGTTGCCGATAACGTTGTACACATATATAAAAAAAAATATCGGTATGGAGAACCATACATGACTTCCATATTCTAAGATTTATATTTAAAATCATTTTCGAAATGAAATATTACCATAGAAACTACTTCTTTCTACTTACTGTTTCAGCCTTAACCACAGTACTGTTAGGGTTCATTCCCTAAAGACGAAAATTCTGTCTATGAATCGTCCCTCTGTAAACACGTGCAGTTACACTGCCCAGCGATCCACAGGAAGCAA
Source organism: Magicicada septendecula (assembly GCA_034769895.1). Taxonomy (NCBI): domain Eukaryota; kingdom Metazoa; phylum Arthropoda; class Insecta; order Hemiptera; family Cicadidae; genus Magicicada; species Magicicada septendecula. Next base: position 47,667,011 of record CM068375.1, read on the forward strand.
ATCGCTATCCACGCTGGACACTTTTTCGGCTTGCACGCGTTATGTTGGTATGGGTTTCGGCACTTTCCATTTAAAAAGCATGCAAATGTAAGAAAATAAACATGAGTGAGGCCAGAAATAACGTGAATTTTGTGTGTGTGTGTTCCCTGCCTTTTTATTGCGGTAGTCATAATAATAAAATGGAAACGTAAACATTACATATCTGAGATATGCTTGCCTGCCACGAACGATATATTTTCTCTCATACATGATTTACATTAAAATGAAAAAATTATAATAATATTGCCTGGCAACAAAATTATTTTATTTTTAACAATTACCATTGTTTGAAAAAGTTTAAATGAATTTTCAAGTACTTTACTGTTGTTAAAACGTAAAAGTTTGCAGGTAAACTACCCCTTCCCCTTAACCGATCTTCACCAAAACCAAAAGGTCTTGAGAACTCTACAATTCAGGGCTGTATGCAAAACATTACTTGATTCTGTTTGAATTTGCGGCTGTTATCGTTTGCAAAAAAAAATTACCCTTGATAAAAAAACGCTGCAGGTAAACTATCCCTTTCCCTTAACCGATCTTCTCCGGAAACAATAGGTCTTGAGTACTCTACAATTCAGGACTGTATGCAAAAAATTATTTGATTCTGTTTGAATTTACGGCTGTTATCGTTTGCCATAGAAAATACCCTTGTTAAAATATAAAACGTAGCAGGTAAACTACCCCTTTCTCTTAACCAATCTTCACCAAAAACAATAGGTTTTGAGTACTCTACAAATAAGGGCTGTATGCAAAAAACGTATTTGATTCTGTTTGAATTTGCGGCTGTTATCATTTGCCATAGAAAATACCCTTTTTAAAACATAAAACGTTGCAGGTAAACTACCCCTTTCCCTTAACCGATCTTCACCAAAACAACAGGTCTTGAGAACTCTACAATTCAGGGCTGTATGCAAAAGAGTAGTAGATTCTGTTTAAATTTGCGGCTGTTATCGTTTGCCATAGAAAAAAAATCTATAGATAGACAGACAGACACACAGACACTTTTCGAAAAATTACTTTTTTTCATGTTTTGAGTGTAGTACAATCAGAATCTGCAATAATCTCGAACACGATTTTTTTTGCCATCACCATACTTCCATTTCCTTAAGGAACATGGAAGAAAAAATTACCCCCTCCCCTACAACTACCTTTTTTTATTTATAGATATTTCATCTACCTTTCTACAGTGGATTGTTATGACCTTCCCTTCAGGATATTCTATTTATCAAAATTAAGTACTTTACTCTTGTTAAAAAGTAAAAACGTTACAGGTAAACTACCCCCTCCCCGTAACCGATCTTCACCAAAATCAATAGGTCTTGAATCCTCTACAACTCGGGCACATTTGGAAAAAAATTATTTGATTCTGTTTGATTTTGCAGCAGTTATCATTCACCATAGAAAAATTTCTACACACACACACACACACACACACACACACACACACACACACACACACACACACTTTTCGGGAAATGACTTTTTCTTATGTTTTGAGGATAGTACAATCAGAATGTGCCCTTATCTCAAACACGATTTTTTTCATGATCACCATACTTCCATTTCCTTACGGAACATGTAAGTAAAAAATTATAGATATTGATTTCTACACTCAATGAACAAGGTTCTTCAGATAAGTGAATATCATGAAGAAGATAATGTAGTTGAACAATTCAACTACATGATCCAAATGAACCACATGGATTAGCTGATAATTGTGAAACCAACTGAACACATTTGTAGTCTGCAAGAGAAGACTAGTTAAACTATATATTAGAGTTATCATTTATTCAATTCCTATTAAAAAAAGATTTTAAGCTAAATAATTCGTATTTTTCATCCATAATTGTTAACATTATCATTACGTATTTTTAAAAAAAATTATGTTGAGGGCACTGGACTAAGTATACTTTAAAGTTAGTTATTGTTAAAAAAACAGCAATTTTTTTACAAATTAAACTGTTTTAAAAATAATACCATATGAGAAAAATGATACACACTTAGTTGGGTGTAATTTCACAATGTTGGGCTTAGGGGGAGGGGGTATTTCATTGTCACATTGTTTGTTGGGTGTAATTCTCTAAGACTGGTGAAGTTGTTTTTTAACAGTGGTATACTTTCAGATGACTTTAATTTTAAACATGTATGTACCTTGGAAAAAGTGACCTAGCTAAGTTTGCAGGATACCTCTTTAAAAATTTGTATTAAAAACGATAGTTAAAACACTTCTTTTTTTAATCAAAAAATATGAGGTCGTTGACTTAACTTGTTAAAATTTATGATTTTATTTTATTACATAAAGCTATGTGTATTCTGACTATAAACCGGTAGTATATAGATAAACAAAATGATGACCTTTAATTATGTTCTTTCAACATATTTTAATGGCTAAAAAAATAGTACTGCTTCATGCATGCTTTGTTATCATAACAAACAATAACCTTCAAAATTAACAGATAACAGTATCAGAAATCATCTGAATCATATCAGGTACATAGTATCTCCATAATTTAAATAAACTTTTCCTCAGAAACCAATTATATGCTTGATAAAAGTTCTAAACATATGTACTGTTCTAAAAATTGGTGATGTTTCGTGTGTAAACTTAATTTTTTAAAAATTTTTTACATACTTTCTTAACATTTAGGGAAGTTCAATCACACAAAATAACTTTTTATATGTATGTAACATATATTTACAGTGAGACGTGGTTATTTGTATTCCAATTATTCTTTTTTCTTTTTTTTTTTGACTTGGAGGGTTATATAACTTGCCTTTCTGTGTTAAATACTATGAAAAATGTTATCTATATAACGTATTTGCTGCAGTGTATGTGTGTGTGTGTGTGTGTGTGTGTGTGTGTGTGTGTGTGTGCGTGCATGCGTGCGTGCGTGCGTGCGTGCGTGCGTGCGTGCGTGCGTGCGTGAAAACTCAGTGTTTCAGGTAGACAGGACATGTTGATAGCATGAAAGAAGACAAAATTTCATGAAGTCGTTTACTATCAGAATTCAAGGAAAAAGCCCTAAAGGAAGACTAAAAACATAAAATAATGGATGACGTTTATGAAGATACTAGATGGTGTGGTTAAATCTACCTGGCTGTACAGCCAGCCACAAGCAAGAAGGAAAGGAATCTAATTCTGTTTAAACACAATGTGTAAATATATAATATGTTATGGTAGACTCTATGTTATTGCTTGAGCGATCTAACATAATGGATATCAGGAATAATATAATTTTGCCTTTATTCATCACCAACACTTCTCATTTGTGTTTAACCAGATTCAACTTTAAATAAAATTTGATTATTTATTAAAATATATTTCTTGATGCCTAATCAGTGGTGTAACTGCTGGGCCCGCAGCACAAACATTTCCCTTAATTTTTAAAGAATGGATATAAACCACTGAACTTAATAAAACAAAATTTCCTTATATGTAGTTTACTTAATATCACAAATACATTTATTTTTTACTGTTATTTGACCAGTATATCATGATGTACTTTGAGAGTATACATTATTCGGTGTACGACAGAATAGGCCAGTGATTCCAGTTAAGAATGCACCGAGGCCACTGGCTGGGCCTGCACCGTTATTTGTTATGAGCTACGAAAGGAAACTCATAAATGGGCCAAAGTACTGGATCACGTTGTAAATGTTACTCTGACACTGGCTGCTTCAAATTTAGCCTTTAGAGACCAGCCCAATAGCAGAAATGTTTTGGTATTAAAATTATTGATCTTTTGAGTAAATACAATCAATTGTTGCAACAGGAGTAGTACATGAGTCCAAAAATTCAAAATGAACTCACTCAGCTTTTATCTAAAAAGTTGAAAATAATATTTTGAAACAGATTGATCTGCTCAGTTTTTCTCTGCAGACAAGACAGTAATAGAAAAGATCAACTAAGCCAAATAATCAGATATTTCTTAGTTTCTAAAGATGAAGCAGGAAGGCCACCAACTTAAAGTTAATGAAAACTGTTTAGGATTTATAGAAGTGTCCAATCAAACTGCCCTAAGCAGAGATTTTAAACAGTCTTAAGAATGTAGTCCATTTATATTATATAATTTTAGTAGTTGGTACAACTATAAGAAGGGGTTAGTATTCAAGAAGGAACAATGGCATGAATTAAGTAAGGGTAGTAGAGGGGCCCGCAAATGATTCCTTTGGGGGGGGGGCAGAAGAAAGCAAAACATATGTTTGCATTTGCAGAGCAAGTTTATTATAGTGACAGATTACAACATTACAAACTGCAAAAAACATTCAAGGGGTACTAAATAAAAAGTATGGATATCGTAAGTAAAAATGGGAAAATTCATATGAATATTGTAACATAACAAGATTACACCTTAGAATAAAGGCAATTACACCATCAAAATTCAGATGAAATATGCATAAACGCAATCTTTTTAGTAATAAAGCACAAAGAAGAATAAAATGAACATAATAAATAAAGAAATGAAGACACAACATATTATTTAAAGATAAATAATAAGGTCAAGTAATTAAAACAGAAAGGAAAATATTATAATAAATAAATAATAGGGAATTAAGGAATAAAAACTCATGAATAAATAATTTAATGACAGTAACAAACAATGACTGACGATGACAATAATACCCAGAAGTGAAGATAAAGTGACAAACAAACATGTAAATAATGATTAATTAATAGAAATTTAATGTACAAATGTTAAACTTGGAAAATAAGTAAAAAGACATTTGTTAGTTCATAAGCATTAGATTAAAACTATGAGGAGGTCTGCGTACCTCAGACAGTTATTTTGTATCATTGAACTACAAATGGTGAATGATATAAATTTTACAAATATAATCATATCAAACTATAATTATATAAATTAGGTTGTGTGATAGTGCTAGAAAGTGAGAATAGCAGTATTAGACTTTAAAAAGGAAAAAATCATGTATAATGAAAGTGATTAAACATAATTATAATATGAGCATTGAATGAAACATATTTATAATCTATATGAAACAGTTATGTAGCCTATATAGTGAGATCAAACCAAGTGTAAATAATTAAAAATAGAAAAATCTTACGTTACAAACTTACAATATAATGTAGTGACAAAGAAAAAATAAGATTCAATGGAATCATATTTATTATAAAAGATGAAACCGAACCTGTGACCCATAAACATATCATAGCCAAAGCCTTAACTGAAGGAATTAGTATTTTGGTAAAAAGGAAGGGATTGTTGGAAAAATATTGAAACCAGGCAGAACATTTTAATTTGACTGCTAGACTTTTATACAAATTAATTGCAGATAGAAGGCAAGATGACAAAGAAAGACTATTGAATTAACTAGAAGACTAATATTTTAATTGAAAGTACCAAAAACTTGAAGGCCAGAAGCGAAGAATCAAGGAATAAGTTCAGAAGGAAAACTACCAGATTGGTGAGATTGCTCCGATATGCTAAGCCAGATATTTGAACCAACATTACTACATTTTAATGATCGAGTTACAGTGAAATACTATAACCAAAACAATATAACGTTATAATAGTGAATTTTATTTGTACACCATAACTATTAGTATTAAGAGTTCCTTTTTAAATTGTTCTTTTGTATGATCCAAAGGACTCACTAGTCAACATACATCCACAACACCCAATTACAAAACCTTCATTATAAATATTATGTATGTTATATTATGACTTGAACAATACTTTGACTTTAATTTTACATTAACCCTGAGATTGAGATTTTTCATGTAATCCAACAGAAATTACCTACCAATAAAAGAAGGGACATTGAAAGTCAATACAATTAAGAAATGATAAATAGAAATAATAAATTTTATTGAAATTCAGTCAAGATGGAAAAGGAGTTTGATTATTTATTTAACATAAAAGTTTAATTCATACATAGAAGAAAGGTAAGTTTAGGAGTTAAGATAAGGATTTAAGATTCAAATAAGATAATCACATAAGACAAAACATCACGTATGAGTCGACTTACATAATTGGCACCAACAACTTGGGCCTAACAGAAAAACTGATTCCAATACGAGAAAATGACTCTCTCTCTCTCCTCTCCTATGGCGCTACAGCCCAAGTCGGGCCCTGGCCTCCACCAATCTCCGCCTCCAATCCACTCTATCCACTGCAACCCTCCTCCAGTTTCTTATCCCCATGTCTCTCGCGTCCTCTGCAACGCCATCTTCCCACCTCTTCCTCGGTCTACCTCTAGGTCTCGTTCCCTCCCATGTACCCAGCAAAGCCCTCTTAGGGTTCCTGCCACCCTCCATTCTCATAACATGTCCGGCCCAACGTAATCTTTGAATTCTTATAAATTTTGAGACTGGTATCTCTTTATATATTTGATACAGTTCGTTGTTGTATCTCAGTCTCCATGAGCCATTTTCTTGTATTGGGCCTATAATGCGTCTGAGGATTTTCCTTTCAAAGGTGTCTACTCTGTCGACTGTTTTCTGTGTGATTGCCCATGCCTCACACCCATAGCATAGCACCGGTCTGATGACAGTCCTATATATTTTCATTTTTGTTTCCCTGTGCACATCCCCAGACCTAAATGATGGCAGCAATGTGAAGTACGCCTTGTTAGCCATGGTGATCCATCTTTGGATCTCCGGCTCACGAGAAAATGACTATATACAATATTCATATTCATATGTTCTGTCTTATGAAATCTAAGATTACTAATTATTCAACTTATGTACCAGTATAACAATATAAGAATGCTATTCTTCAGAATATTAATTCAATTATCTCTTTGTATACTTCATATTTGGTGTGACCAAATTTGTAATGTGTCAAAAATAGCTGTTGCATGTGAAAAAAATATTTAAAAAATCACCAACAGCCTATTTGTTAATTTTGTTTGTACATGTTCTATTGGTCAGCTCGTGGTTTATTTTGATTTATGGTATAATTTATATGGCGGCAGTATGTATGACAGTTAATTAAGAGTTCAATTCACACGCATAGGTATGCCTCACACATAGGTATGAATTGTGGTTGCAATTTGTTCATTGGTGTGTTAATGAAAAGTGTCATATTATTCTAATTTAATGCAGTTATTTATTGCAAGGTTATGTGCATAATATTAAAATTCATTCTTATTTATTTTATGTTTAATGCTCAAAGTGCATTCAGTCTAATTATACTGAAATATTATTAATAATCTTGCAACAGTTAAATTTATGTTTTTATTAATTACTATTACTATTTTATTTTTTAATAACAATTTTAATACTAATTTATTGATTTTCACGTTGTTAATTACTATTAATTAAAAAAAATTAATTTTTTAATAAGTATTGTTCTTTGGTCTCTTACTTAATTACTACAGGATATGTACACTATATTACTATTATTTGAAAGTACACTATGGCAAACTCTAATAACAGTTCTTCAGTAAAATTATTTTCCGAGCTGTTGGGCCGTGGTCCTTTAGTTATAGAGCCAAAATTTTCAACTGCACCTGTGACAGTCATCTTCAGTGGTCTTCTGTTCTGCTCCTCTAGTGACTAAATGATGACGTGACTCCAAACTATTGCATCATATAGCTGTCCTGGTGCAGGCTGTTATCTGATTGGGCAAGAGCTTGGCCAATCCCATTGCTCACCTGTGTCAACATTAGAATTAGATGTTATATCTGTCGTAGCTATCTGAGTGCCGGATACTAGGGCACATTCAGCCTCAAGCTCTCGCCATCAATTAGTCGCCAGAGGAGCAGAACAGAAGACCACTGAAGATGACTGCCGCAGCTGCAGTGGAAAGGTTTGGCTCTACAACAAAAGGACCACATCCCAAAACCCCGTAAAATAATTTTACTGAAGATAACGCCAGCCACAAAAGCTTAAGTGTTCTAATAACAACATCGTGTCTGCTGGCATATTTAAATGTGTTTAGAATGTTCAGTAAGTTTGTAGGGTGATTTGATTTTGTAACTGTAGCTGTTTGGCTTTCAATTGTAATTTAAATCAGTGCCAGCTGGTAATGATTTCACTGCATGAGTAAAAGTACTGTAATTGATCACCAGCAGAGCACCAGATTTTTACAGTTGTCTTAAACTTGTAGCAATAAAAGTATCAAGTTTTAATGGTTTTTTGATTTTGCCTAATATACAAATCGGATTGTATTGCCTTTTATTGTTATAGTTGTAGTATTCTTTTGACATCATCAAATGTCTTGTGTTGTTTACTGAATTGACACTTATATTTTGGTAGATACCCATGCTTATACAGAATAAACAAATATGTTCAACACTGCATTTATATATCCTTTCCTTTCCTTTTTCTGGCGTTACAACCCAGCGTGAGTTTTAGCCTGCTCAATGACTTTCTTCCATTCTGCCCTCTCATTACACATCCGTCTCCATCCCCTTACATTCATACATCTCAAACCATTCACCCACATCATCCAACCATCTCTTTCTGGGTCTGCCTCTAATTCTTCTTTCTATTGGTCTCCAATCTACAATTCTCTTGTTCATTCTTCTGTGATCCATTCACCTTACACAGCCCAGCCACTCAAGCCCAGTTCATGGTTCATTCGAATCCTGCAATAGCCATCTTCAGTTTGTAGAGATCCAAAGATTTGTCACAAAAATTGCATTTATGTGTACAAATTACAAAACAGCACCATAAATAAAACTATGTAAAGTATAAAACAAAGTGTAAGCACATAAACTGAATCTGAACTAATTAAAACTACTCGATGCATCCAACTTGAACAAAAAAAGAACAGTGAAAACAAAACTGTTGTATTTAACAAGTGGACAATCAGAAGGGCTAGCCTCTCCTAAGACATCTTCTGTCATTAAATAATGAACACTTCTTCTTTCCCTGCGCCCTGCAAAACAGCCTGATTTTATATAAGTCATAAAGAAGGGCTACAGTGAGACTGAACCAAAAAAAACATTGAATCGTTGGTTATCAGCTGCTCAAACAATATCACTCTCTAAAGACAACTTTGCTTATGCATTACAGTAGTATTGTTCACAATTTTATGGGACTGCTGCTGTTTGCTGTTTGCTCTCCCTGTATGAGCCACCAGTGTCCAAGATGTACTATTTATCAGATTTGTTGGTATAATTGTCACAACAGACTGCAATTGTCAGTCTTCTTAGAGACATCAGCAAGTGGATTATATTTCATTTTACTGTTTTCACATTTATGGATACTATGATCCACTAGATGAACGATCAATATCAAGCCAAGATTCCTTACATCTCAGATCATCCACAACTATATCTGATTTATCATTTTATCCATTTCATCATCACCATTGTTGAGCAGGGACAGGACATATCGCAACAGAAGAAAACATTTTCCAGTACAAGCTAACAGAATCTCCACTTTGCAAAAGATGTTCAACAGAGCCAGAGACAATGCAGCAATCCTTCTTGACTGTATAGAGACAAACCCACTATGCACTAAAATAAAGAAACTCGTCTGAGACCACAGACAGCCTACTTCTTTAATGTCAGAAATATTGAAGAACAAGTCTTTGGTGGTGATGGCTGCTGGACTGTACGAGATGCATTGTGTTTTCGGTGTCCCATGAGACTGGTCGCACATATTAAGAAGTAAGTATCATAAAACCATTAACCACTATTATAAACTACTAAAATATTCCCTTAAAAATACAGTACCTATGGTCACCTATTTATATTTCTGAAAAGCGTGATAATTAAGAGACAACAGGAAAATGTGCATACTTGATTGTGTTTTTTAAGGCAGTGTTTTTACTACTGTAGCTAAACACTGACGCATATATTTGTTCTAAAAATAAATTAAACAAATAGAAAATACTCAAAACAATCAGTGTAAGTGATAACAAACAACAGAAAGATTGAAAACAAATATGTGCTGACATGTAGAAGGGGTGTATCTGTCACAGTGCCGCAGCTGTTGTCTTGCTACATTAGTGAGAGCTGTAAACACTAGCTATATTCAATTCTTGGTGTTACAGCCTTTTGTGGGCTTTAGCCTCCTCCTCCCTGCTTCAATGTTCTCTGCCCTTCCTCTCCTCCTTCTGATTCCCATGCTAACAAGATCTTCTGTTACGCCATCCAACTATCTCACTATCTCATCCTTGGTCTGCCTTTACGTCTAGTAGTACATAATCTTCTCTTCAGCATTATTTTGGGCATTATTTCCTCAGACATTCTTTCCACATGTCCCAGCCAATACAACCTCTGTGATTTGATGAATTTCACTATGTCTTTTCCACGTATGAGCCTGTAATTCATTGTTATTGTGTATTCTCCAACTCCTTTCTTCTTTTACTGGGCCTTAAATTTTATGCAATATTTTGCGCTAAAATGATTTAAAGCAGTTTTGTCATTGTCTGTCAAAATCCACACCTCAGATCGTATGTAACAACTGGTCACACCACACAATAATATACTTTATGTTTTATACCTCTTCATTGTTTTTAAAGATGTTAATATTTGCAAGTGGGCTCTTTCTACTTGTATCCCTAGTTTCTGTTGTTATCATTTGATACCAAGCCACCTAGATAACTAAAGCAGGACACTCCTTTGAAATACTTCCCATTCACATTTAAATCTCTATAGGAGCCCTTCTGGTCTCTGAGTTGGACATTACCATGTATTTCGTCTTGTTTTCATTTAACACAAGACCAATTTTCATTGCTTCTGCTTAACTATGTTAAACGGGTAAGCATAAAAGTTGTACAAGTATCTAAGATTATCCACCGGTATAATTTTTACAATATTCGTGTAGTACTGTATAAATTGCATCTGACACTGAGATCAGAACAAAAACCCATTATGATAATTGTTTTTTGCTGTGGTATTTGATGTTATAATCAATGTCGAGGTCATCACAATAAACAATTATGAAAACGTGATGTGTTACAATCAATTTGCCTTATATAAGTGTAATTGATTTATTTTTGTATATATGAAAAAAAATCTTGAGTTCAATGATTAGAAAAAGTAAAAAAAAAATGTATACTGGTACATTTATGTAATCATAAAAATTTCTGTTCAGAATATTTATACTGCTCTTAAATTTTATTGTTAATAAGATTACTATATCCTTTTACTATTTATTTTTATTATTTATTTAAAATTTTATTGTTAATAAGGTTACTATATATATCCTTTTACTATTTATTTTTATTATTTATTTAACTTTGTAATTAAGGTTTATTATTTTATTTATGGTGTGTGTGTGTGTGTGTGTGTGTGTGTGTGTGTGTGTGTGTGTGCGTGTGCGTGCGTGTGTGTGTGTGTGTGTGTGTGTGTGTGTGTGTGTGTGTGTGTGTGTGTGTGTGTGTGTGTGTGTGTGTGTGTGTGTGTGTGTGTGTGTGTGTGTGTGTGTGTGTGTGTGTGTGTGTGTGTGTGTGTGTGTGTGTGTGTGTGTGTGTGTGTGTGTGTGTGTGTGTGTGTGTGTGTGTGTGTGTGTGTGTGTGTGTGTGTGTGTGTGTGTGTGTGTGTGTGTGTGTGTGTGTGTGTGATAATAACATATACAAAAAAGATGGTAAATAAAGACAACCGCTCACATGAATCAGTCGTCAGTATGTTCATTGGATGCATTCATATGTACTGATTGGATGCAATAAATATTTACAAAATATGGAAAAAGGAGTATTTACATTAGAGATAACAAGGAGGAATGCAAGTTACAGAAGGGGTGAGGATTTAAATACAAAAGATCGCATGGAAAAAGATTGAACATTGTAGACAATGAGATAAAATGAATGCTGCAACACAAAATAAAGAGATGCACTAAGTACTTAGAAAATACCCAAACCAGATAAGGCTTGAAAATTTTAAGTTTCATAGCATTAATTGGATGATTCTAGTGTTCATTTATATTACGGCTGGTCTCACCTTAAAAATCTAAGAGATTCTGTCTGAATCAAACAGAAAACCAACATCTGTAATTATCTGAATATATGTGTAGCAAAGGATTCGTCTGGTATAATTATGTATAAAATTAATGCACAGATTCATTGACCTTCCAAACGACATGTCCAGTAAATGGAGGTCCTCATGAACTAGACTATCAGTAGACTAGATGAGGACTATCACATTCTATTTGAACGATATATCTGACACGATACAACACACAAAATTAATGACAAGTGTACTGTCTGCAGTTGTTCGAGTTTATGTTCTACACCTACGTATATATACCACTAGACCTTCAAAACTGCAGTAAAATATAATAGCTTTATTAAGCACTATTGGTAATCCAATTGCGCTATTGGTATTGGTATTGGTGCCTACAGACATATATCCATTCCATTTCTCCGATGGGGTTTGCCTCAATGAGTAGCAGGTACAAAACATAATATAGTGTTATATGACAATGTAGTTTTCCTGTGATAATACCAAACATAATAGTTGGTCAGTTTTTATTTTAATAATTTTAATTTTTGTTGCCTAGTGACAACAAGAATAAGTTACAATCAACTGTTACAAAAATAAGGATATTTACTTTTTTTTACTAATCTGTCATCACTCGCACTGTCAACATGGTCACTTCATTCTTTGTTTTGCATTCTGACAAATTTTCTAGATCCTCTTTTTTAAACTACCATCTTATATCACTATTGTCCCGAGTGCTACTCATTTCTGTCATCATTAACAGTCATTTTGTTGTGCTACTGTTCAGCTCTGTAAGTCAAAGGTGGTCGTACCATCATCTTGTATGTCTTCACTTTACCTTCAAGTCTGAGGTATTTAATTTTTCTGGTCACATCCCGTAAATATCCAGACATATGAGTTTCTTTCATTCCCTGTCCTCTTGTCGGTTTTTAAGCATTATCGTTTATTTTACCAGAGAAGTCATTCTAGGTCTATTTTTCCTTTTACTGCGTATCAATTATCCCTTTTCTACCTTTCTTGCCAGTTGTCACTTGTCCATTCTTTCTTCAAGATCTTTCTGCTTAAGGCTTGAAAATTTTGTTATGTATATTAAATTGAATACAAGTTTGTTACCATTTGATGTATCAGTTGATATGATATAAGTTCCTGCCATTACATAATTATTTTAGCTTATTGTTATGGGCTTCTCTTATGAGCCCATATATCTGTATTAGGATTTTCCAAAAGTGACCAGCATTTCTTTTGTTTTCTTTCTTAGTATTCACACTTTATAGGTGAGAATTGGTCTTATCAGGGTTTTCTGTACTCTTGTTTTTGTGTTTTTATTTATACGTTCGGACTTGAGAAATTAATTGTATCATAAAGTGTTTCACTAATATCGTGTGTCATAAATTTTATGCTGTTATTTTAGAATTTGATTGTATTATAATATTGATTCACAAATATATACAACAACCTATTTTACTTACAACCTGAAAACTAAAGCAGGTCTCAGTACACTGATGTAATGCTATAATCGATACTACACCAAATTGTTGCCAAACCAATTTGGTGTTGTCAGCGATGTGAGAAAGTACTAACTAACACACCCTTGATCATAAATTGAATGTTACAAATTTATGTAGCCTAAATTACTTTCTGGTTTCAATAAAATTACATGTTATCAGCAACATGATGGTTACGTTATGCCAAATTTAGCAGTATCCAGTCAAATAACAAAACTTTCCTTTTTAAACATTTTACACGAATATTTGTTATATTGAGCTTATTTCTTCCAATGATATGCAGTTGAAAATAACCTATATTTATTTACATTCCTCTGATTGAGTTTGAAGACAAAATGATCACTCTCAAAGAAACTGCAAGAGAAACATATACCTGTATATTGTACATTTAGTTTATTTTATGTTTTGTTCAAATCCCAATAATAGCTACAGCTATTAGAGCCAATAATATCCCAATAATGGCTACAGCCATTAGAGCCAATAATATCCCAATAATGGCTCAGCGTTGAGCCAGAAGAAGGCTCATCACTACAATGTGTTGGCCAATAATAATCATATTTAGTTCATTAGGTTATAATCTATTCTTATCTTGCTTCTTGAAAATTTATTATAATTAAGTTAATCGTTTCTTATGAATGGAGAGAGTGGTACTTCCAAAAAAATAAAGATAAAATGAGAGTAATCGAGAAAAACTTAATGAAAACTTCACTTGAACTGAGATACATGAATGAATGCATAACCCAAGATAACATGTAACAAAAACAGGTAGGAGTATTCAATTATTGTAGCCAATACATTGAAAACAATATCTGCATTGATAAACATTCATAAGTGGCAACAGTACAAGTATACTTCGTATTGTTTAAATTAGCAGCCATCCTTACTTTTCTTTTATAGAATTGCTAAACTGCTATAATTGTTTTTATTATTTAGACAAAGCTTTTCGTCATTACTGACATCTTCAGGTCTTAAACAACCAAGATCTTTAAATCTTTAAATCGTTGTTTAAGACCTGAAGATGTCAGTAATGACGAAAAGCTTTGTCTAAATAATAAAAACAATTATAGCAGTTTAGCAATTCTATAAAAGAAAAGTACAAGTATAGAATAAACCACTCAACAACCACCATATGCTAAAATATCTCACCAACTGTAATTATTTCCACCAAATATTATCTTTATTATTAAAAACCCACAAATTGGGCTACTTACACTGTTTACTAACAAACCAACCCATTTATTAATACAAACCAAGAAACAAAATCTAAAACCATTCTTGCCAAGTCCATTTCCAACACTGCATGCTTTTGCATGGTCCCCCCTCCACATTTTGGATAGAATTTTAAGTAATTTTTTTCATCATTTAATCCATTAATTTCAAGGTTAGCAGTGAAGTTTCTACAGTACATAGGATTATTTTATACTGATGAGTTACCAGCCCTGCTGCAAAACTTCCAACCTAGAGGAGTAACGACACTTCTGTGGCGATTACAATATGTTAGTTTACAGCCCCATTTCTAGTAATACATTGCTGTTCTATTACTGGCCATTTCTTAATATTTGTAGTAGCCACCTATTGGCAAAATACAAAGATTCTAAGCACTTTAGAGGTAATTTCTTTGAACACTGATTAGACAAAATAAGGACAGAAAAAGTAACAAAACTAGATGAAATAAGTTTTCACTCATAAGCTTGTGTGGTTGGAACTTTTAATAAACTTTTTTGGTTTATTGATATCATTGTTAACATTAAACATTTCATGCGTTCTGTGTCACATATTTTCCAGCTTAACATGGAGCTGTTCAAAGAGAAAGTATAGACTTATAAACTGAACTGGAAAAAATATTGAACAGAATGGATGACAATTGCATACCAGAAACAAACCTGAGCGGTACCAATAATATATGGGTGTCTGGACACCCATTGAATTCTTGCTGAAATGGAAAAGCACATGATGGATTTTACTGGTTGTTGTTTTCTAATGGCAGGACATTGAATCATTCCATTTGTCTTCTGGCATCCCAATAGAGTTTTAGTAGATTCTTTGTCTCTTGATAAGAGTGATCCAATCCCGAACACACAAGAAGATGGTCTCTGTTCATCACTGTATTCAGCTGCTTACAGATTGTGCAGTGGTGGGATTTGTAGATCTTAATACGATGGAGGTGTTCAGCAAGGCAGTCGTGACCAGTATTGAGTCTGAAGTTCGCTACTGCTTGGTTTCTGGGTATATTTTTGTTTTTGTCCCAAGTGTTTCCAATGTTTTTCCACCGTTTACCACTAGACGCAAGGCTGGCCTCATTGGTGAACATCTCTTGTGTTTTGTTTTTAACAAGTCTTTTAATTGTTCTTGTGCTGTGTAGTGTTTTTCTCCCTTGCAATGTTGTACCCTTTTTAGCTAGCAGGTCGGCTGTTTCATTCCCACTTATTCCTACATGTGAGGGGATCCACTGGAGAATTATTGTTTTCCCTTGTTAACTGAGACGGTTTATTGCATCCTTTGTTTCTTTTACAGTGCTATCTATAGGCTGTCTGTTTGATGCGATAGACTGGATTGCAGACTTGGAGTCAACAAGAAAAACGGCTTTTTTAAAAGCTAGTGGTCTGAGTAAGAGTTGTTGCCATATGCATTGCCTTTATTTCTCCGTCAAAACTGGTTTTATTTTCTCCCACTGAAATGCAGTGGGAGAACAGTTCACAATGTACTCCTGCACCAGCCTTTCGATGTTTTCCTATGAGCGATCCGTCTGTATAGATTCTAAGGTACTCATCCTGGGGATATCTTTCATTGATGGTTGCTAGTGCCATTTGATGCAAGATTGTGGAAGGTGCATCTTGCTTTTTCATATCAGACAGAAGAGAGAGATTGGTGTTGATTGTTTGGTATTCTGTAGGTTTAATTTTTGGGCAAAAAGGTTCTATTTTAGTTGTGATGCCCAGCAGTGTCAAGTACTTGTTGGCAGTATTAACTGGTAATGTCTGGGTCTTCAGATGTGTCCCGTCTTGGCTATTTTTTGCCCATTTTGCTTGTGGTAAGGCTTTTATTTTGGCCAGAGAGATGGCAGCTTGTTGGTTTATTTCTGAAGTGATCGGTAAGTGGCCTGTGTACAACTGAAGAGAAAGGGCAGGTGTGGTCTTCACACCTCCGCTAATCAGCCGTAGGGCATTGTTTTGTGTTGTTTCCAATGTCTTCAGATTAGAGTTGCTGGCTGTTACAAGTATCTCACTTCCATATGTCATGACTGGTTTTTATATAGGTTTTGTATGTGGTATTCAGAGTGTCCTTCGTACATCCCTAGGTAGCTCCAGCAAGACGCTTTATAAGTCTCAGTTTTTGGTTGACTTTATTTGCTATGTTTGTCACATGGTCCTTCCAAGATAGTTTGTTATCCATGTGTACACCTAAGTATTTTGTACATTCGTTTTTGGGAAGGTTTAGGTTGTTGATCTTCAAATTGAAGTTGTCATTTTTATGGCGCATCGTGAAAAATTGGTAACCAGTCTTTGAGATGTTAATTTTCATGTTGTTCTCAGAGGCCCAGTTGTGCAAGGAGTCCAAGGTTTCGTTCATTCTTTGTTCTAATATATTCTGCTGCTTGGCATTGTTTTTGGCTGAGGTCCAAATGACTACGTCATCAGCGAACATTCCCATTTTGACATTTTTATCTTTTAAAATTTTTGAGAGGTCATTTATGAAAACGTTGAAGAGTGTGGTGCTCAGTACTGCTTCTTGGGGTAGACCTACTTTTGTCTGTTTGTATTTGGAGAAGGATTCACCGAATTTGACTCTGGGCTATCTCTGGTCCAGAAATCTTGAAAGCCAAGACAGAATGTTTCCCTCTATATTGATATCTTTTAGTTTTTCAATGAGTCTAGTTCTCCACACGAAATCGTATGCTCCACTAAAATCGACGAACACTGCCAGGGTGCTTTCCTTTCGATTAAATGCTGCTTTTATCTCTTGAGAGAGTTTTATCAGTTGGTATGTTGTAGAGCGATTTTGACGGAAGCCTGCTTGTTCTTCTGTAAGCAGATTTTGGTTTTCTAGATACCAGCACAGTCTGGCTGAGATCATCCTCTCCTGGATTTTTGCTAGTACAGATGTTAATGCTACAGGTCTGTATGAACTTAGAATGTTTGTTGGTTTGCCAGGTTTTAATATTATTGATTTCCTCCACTTATCTCTGGAGTTCCAAAGTTTATTATATACCAATAGTAATGTTGTAAGGGCTTTTGGTCCCAAATTATGAATAAATTCTGCAAAGATGTTGTCTGGTCCTGGTTGTTTTCTCTTCTTGGTGTTACTGATTGCCTCTTTCAACTCCTCTTCTGTAAAATCTTGGGTGAAAATCTGCCTCAGTCCGTCATTGGATTTTGCTGGTTTTCAGAGTCTTTCTCACCTTAACATTCAGTACTGCCTTTTGAATTATACGTTTTCCTTACCATCAGAGCTTTTTGTGTAAGTCTTAATGGTCAGATGAGTCCATGGGTGCAAGACCCCTATGCAATTTCTGTTCCATAAGCAATGTCAAGAAAATAAAAATTTTCAAACTGTTTGAAAAAGAAAGAGAGGGTAAATATTATTTTGTAATTAGTTATACACTTCTGAATACACATTTTTTGTTGGTGATCAAGGGATATTTTTCTAGTTCTAAAGAAAAATTAAGAGTATTCTACACACTAGTTATGCAAAACATAACTGTAATCAACTACACCGGTTAGCAAAACAAAAGTGTTTGCTCTCTGAAGATCAGATACTATTTGAGCAAAAATAACATTAATTAATCAAGCTATTGAGCAAATCAATGTGTTCAACTACATTGTTTCTAAAGTATCTTGTAATAAGCATACATATGTATATAAATAAATAGGCACAAGTTTAATTAAATTTATTTAGTGATCAATTAAAAGAACAATTAAATATATTTGGTGAGAACAAAATATAGTAAAGTTATGACAGTTCCTATTTATTTAACATATTATTTTAAACGAGAAGATTTCCCAAAACATAATGTCAGATTTTATAAAAATTTTTAATAGAAATGATGTTTTGTTCTTCTTGTTTTGGTTTATTTCAATGTCAAATAATCCGTTAAACATGTTCTGAATGTATTACTGTTTGATGTAAGTCAAAATGTTTAGTTGTACCAATACAAATTTTGTTTTACTTTGTATTTTTTTTTAATTCTATTATTCTTATTATTTTTAATGATCATCACTTCTTTCACAGCACTTTAACAATTAATAATCTAATGCACTTATTAAATTATTATTCTCTATTATTCTATTAAATTTGTTTTTTTTTTCAAAGAAGAAATACTATTAACACAAACCATAAAATACAGCTGGATGTTACCACTGTATTATATTATAAAATAAACTCTTACGTGTTTTACATGTTGAAACAGGTAATTATAGTTAGGATACATTTTAAACATTACCTGGTTTAAAATCTGTTACTCCTTCGCCTACACTTTCAACAACTCCAGCACCTTCATGGCCTAGAATACATGGAAAGTGTCCTTCAATACCTAATCCGGCTAGAGTATTTACGTCTGTATGGCATACACCTGTTGATACAATCTTGATTCTGATTTCATGAGCCTTGGGGGGTGCCACCTGAACTGTTTCTATGCTGAGCCGTTCTTCAACTTTCCATGCTACAGCTGCACGACACTCGATAACCTAGTTCCGATAACAGAGATTTTCTGCATTAATAAATATTCATTCATAACAACAACTGGGTATAAATACACACACATACATATAAAGAGTTTTATAAATTATCAAGTTGAAATTATGAGCTTAAGCAAAAGGTAGCTTTAAATTATGTAGTCACATGTATAAATTTTAATTTTCTAATGTGAATTTCTATTCTGGTTATAATCGCAGATACCAGACAGGGATAGAGGCAGAGGTCATACAGGGTTTCCGCTATGTCAGCTTGACACCCTGAGCTACAACAGCACATTAGCGACTGGGTTATTATTGATGTTATAAGTTAAATTATTGGATTTCGTTGTCCATGACGTGTCTGTTACTTAACTAAATACAAATATTATATTAACGTCTCGGAACACAAAGTTTCTTATAAGTAAAAACATAAAGTTTTACCTTACAACCTGAACCGGTTTTCAGAGGCTGAAGAAGCCTTTTAAAGGTGAAAACCGGTTCAGGTTGTAAGGTAAAACTTTATGTTTTTACTTAATAAAAACTTTGTGTTCCGAGTCGTTAATATAATAGTTGTATTTAGTTATAAGTTATTTAATTGTCTTAAATTACTAGTCATTAATTTTAATGATGAAAATTTTAGCAAGGATTGGTCAAAAAGTATAATTCAAATATTATATTATTTGTTTATAACATAATATAATATTATAACACAAATCACAGTTGTGTGTTTGGCATCATAACTACTCAACAACATTTGTCCTGATGATGACAATAAATATTCTTGAAATGTCATCACAAATAATATAAAATATATGTTATACTTATATTGACCGATCCTCGCTAAACTTTCCATCATTAAAATTTATTGATCAACGGTCATTACTAAATTAAGGATTAGTAATTAATTATAAGAATTATCTTTCACTTAACATGACTGCACCACTTTCTTAATTTTCTTTGTTTTTTTTAATAATTTCACTGTCAGAACATTTTTCTCATGGCTCTACATTTGTTTATTTATACTTTTAATTCTGACAGTAGTCCAGGTTCTTATAAAATGCAGAACCACAAATTCAGGATGTTTGGCTATTTGTTTTAAAAACACCTGAAACACCAGTCTACAAAGTCTGTATGAAAAAAATTAAATTTACCTTCCACTTTCATTATTCTGTCAACACACATTATACTGTCTTGAGTATGTTTCATTAATGACCTTGTCAAATATTGTTTCTAGCCAGTTTGTCCTGAAGGTGACACAGATTAAATTTGCCTCCATCACTTCATAGTTTAGTGTCTCTGATTATACTCATGTTATCTATTATGCTACACGTTTAAAACAAAAGTGACTATCACTTTCCAGCAAATTTTGTAAATGAATCAGAAGTTTCTGAATTTTATGGATACTAGTTACATCTGGTTCCATTTTCACTATCAAATTAAAAATTTTATGGCACTTCATACAATACATAACATGATTCATACATAATTAGAGATATGTTGGAAGTTGTAAATATATTTTAAAGAATTCATTCTATTGCTTAGCAACATATTAGTTCTATTATTTAGCAATAAATAAATTATTAACTTTCTATATAATCTCTGCTTTTAGGTAGATTACATAACAACTTATGATATGAAAAGACAAATATTTGAATGTCCTGTTGTTTGCTGGCGACTTGCTAGTAAATCAAAATACAGAGTCTGCTTCAGCGGCGGCTCGTCAGGGGAGGCAAGGGAGGCTAAGCCTCCCCAGTGAAATTTAGAAAATTATTAAAAAACAAACAAATTGTAATAGGCTCTATTTTTTTATTGTAACAGAACCCGTAATCAATCTGTAATCACAATTTGGCTTTAAATTATTTGATTAATTACAAAAAAACGTTTTACTCGCACGTTATCAATAGCGCAGAATAGTAGCAGAGGCAGGGATCTGAGTAGCCTCCGTAGTTCTCGTATGGCTACATGCCTGACAGTTGGTGGGGGGACGCTAGAGCATCTGTAACCATACGTGGGAGGCAACGAGTGAATTAGCCTCTCGGCACGGATTATGGTGGTTTGTGTTAGTTTTACGCAGTCTTTATGTTCTCGTGCTCCTTGTGTGTGTATGTTTATTATTTATCTCTTCTTGGCATGTGTTTGTAATCTCTACTACGAGGATAAAATGGATTTAGCAGAAGAAAATGAAAGTGATATTGCAGTATCGAACAAATGCATCATTACAACACTACTGAATAAACAGTTTTCCTGGCTGAGTGACTTTGAGAGAAATGAAATGAAAACTGGTTGACCTACCCCAAAATTTGTATTTCTTAAAAGGCACAAAAACAAATCTAGAACTTTCCAGTCGTCATTGTACAACCAACATAAATGGCTATGCGCAATTATGGCTAGTGGGGTAAATTGGAAGTTATTCTGCTGGCTCTGCTTACTGTTAAACACAACAAGACTATATGGTCTGCTGAAGGCTTACAAGTAAATTCATCACAGCTTTCAAACACTTACTGGTTGAATTTACTGGTTGAAGAAAACAGCTGCCTTATGAGTTGCCTCCCAGACTTAACTACAGCTTTGCAGCTTTATTTAACCATACCTGTCACAACAGCTACAGTGGAAAGAAGCTTTTCAAAACTTAAATTAATTAAGTCATACTTAAGAAGTACCATGGCCCAAACTCGGTTGAGTGACTTGGCACTGTTAAGCATTGAGCATGAAGAGACACAGAAAACTAATATCAACGAAGTGGTTGAAAAGTTCTTAGCTATTAAAAAAAGAAGACTAGGCTTAGGAAAACAGTGAACTTTGGTTGATTCTCATCTGTAAATATTGTACATTACTTGAGTTCGAGTGTTATTGAATTGGATTAGACTTAAGGAGAACTTGTATAGAGTATATTCAAGAATTTTACAAATTCAGTTACAAACTAATTTAAATGTTTGAAAAAAGGTAGAATGTTACTTTGATATTCGTTTTTAAATAATAAATTTTTAACACTCTGTGTGCGGTACTGTTTCATAGTCTGAATTTAGATCTTTGACATAAAAATATATCATTCTTTTTATTTTGGTTTTTTTATAGTTTGTATAGAACTTTGTCTATTTAGCAACAATGAATTTTAAGAGTTTGTACACGTGTAAAACGTCCTTTGCAAATTGCAAACGCTTTGTGATAGATGAGAAAGTATTCACAAACCATTGTTGTGAAACACGCGTAAATAGAAACTCATTTGAGTGTTTTCCCCTATTACGTATACAAAATTTAACCATTTTTATAGGGCCCCCTAATTAGTTTTATGGGGGGGCCCCCGTTTCGTTAGCGCCGCCACTGGATTAATGATCAAATTGTAGAACAGTTGAGCCATTCAAACTATTTGGGAAATATTGGATGTGACAAGAATTATGGTGTTAATGTTAAGTTAGGTAAGTTCCAGACAATTTGTGGGGCAATCAACCATATTTTTAGAAACAAGGTATGTCAAAATACAAAATTAAGTTTTACAAAGTTACGGCGGTCCCTATACTGTCCTATTGATGTGAATTACGGGTGACAAGCAAGAAACAAGAAGGTGAAATACAGGCCTCAGAAATGGCGTTCTTAAGAGGAGTTAAAAGGTTATAAACTTGACCGGATAAAGAATGTTTCTAAAAGAAAAATTACAAGTTTTTAACTTGAATGAAAGACTAAGAGATTATAAGCAATTGTAGAAGTGTGCGGGTAGACCAGGTAGTTGGCCTTCAAATATCTGAAAGTAATCTAGCAGTGCATATGAAAAGTATACAAAGGGGTAGCATAGTTTATAGTTTATATACAAGTATATATAAGTTTATAAACACAATATGTTTTCAATAGTTTTGGCCATTATTTTAAAACATTGATGGTAGTATTAGAGAAGTTGAGGGTTAGGGTTATAAAATATATTCATTGCCAGGCATAGAAGTTACATCTTTGTGCTATGAAACTTGCTGAATGATGTTCGATCCTGATACAGGAAATACAAGCACAGAAAAAACCTTACACTCATTTAGACCCCTAAGAGTCTAAGAACAAACTGTAATAATAAGAGAAATTGAGAAATGGAAGAAAAGAGTGACTGCATGGAAGATGATGAGAAGTAAGAGAAGTTACCATTATTTTTTTTACATATAAATATTTAGTTTTCAAAGCTTTTTTTACAAAATGCATCATATGGCTCACGTTAAAAGGGGAAATTTTATGAACTGCAGTATGACATCAAATGTTTCTGGAACTCTGTATCAATAAAAATGAACAGTAAAGTTTTTTGTTTGATTCCCCATTATGTATTTTAGTGGGAAATAATTTCGTTTATAAGTCAGATTTACCCATTCTCCTGTAATGGGTTTGAGATACCATATATGATTTAGGCTTGATGTACACATCCAGTTTTTTACCGCGCAGTGCCGCTGCGTGCCCGCAAGTGCGGCTTGAAGTACTGGAAGGCATATGAGTCACTGCACACATACCTCCAGCAACGTTGCAGCACCACACATCCACTATGCATGCATCCTTTGCCCCAGTTCCCCTTCTTATCGCAGCGGCGCTGCACACACTACTCCGGCTTTCAGTACATTGTTGTCTATTGAGCAGTGCACACATCCAGTGATCTGACATAATCGTAGTTATGGCTGGATCAAATACTGAAGATATTTTGGACATACAGCTGTTTATTTGTAAAATAAAAAATATTCTTAGCTATCCTAACGAGTTATAGTTAACATTTCCTATGGAGGTACAGACAGTCTCATCTATGTATCTCGGGATTTTATCTTGTCGCTTATTTTCCCTTCAAGCTCATCAAATGAATGAACACTCATTCAAAAGTAACTGAAAAATGTACACGAATTTTCTCTTTAATCACCAAAAGCCATACGAAGTCTACTTTTAATAAGTCTTGAATCAGTAAATCGGTGCATCCAAAACTGTCTTCGATTCCAAATAAAACGGTACACTAAATAGGAAAACATTACTCGTTTCTATCATATAGACTGATGGCTGAGTGAAGCAAAATCTGGCTGCTGACTGTGGCTAGGTGACTGTTAGTCACGCATGTGTGCATTGAGCCTGCGTTTTGTGTTGCGGCAACGTGCACGCAGCGACACCGTACAGTAAAAAACCTGATGTGTGCATTGGGCCTTAACCTGTATTTGATTCAGTCAGAGGCTGTTGGAACTTCAAGAAACCACCACATAGTGGTTAAGATTTCTTTTTTTTTGAACTAGTGTTGTGTTATTTTGTATGCATTAATTTTTGCTGAATGATTACTGAGTGTGTGTGGCGCGCACTCTGAATCAGCACTGCTTTATATATATTTCATCTCTTAATAATTAAACCTGTAAAATCATCATCCGTATCATGTAATATTTACTAACTTTTACCACAATATCACAGTTAACATATCAAGGAATACACTTCTAACAGAACCACTTTACCATGAATATGAATCCATGGCTTATGAAATAATTGATCTTAATTGCTATCAATTTAAAATTCAACTTTAAAGATAATTTAAGGAGTACAACATCAATAGTGTAAAAAGAGTATAATAAATATTAAAATACACCTGTCAGGAAGGTTTTAACTAACACTGATTTGTTAGAATCTTTGATAGCCTCTTGTAACTCTTTTGTTTTCTTTAAACAGTGTTGTTAAAACTGATATGTTGTAAATTTATAATATCTACTTGCTGGCTGGTTAATTTTAGCATAATATGCAATGTTGAGTACTGCTCCATTAATTCAAAAGTGACTCGCTCAAGTGTTTTCTCTGATTAATGCAACCGAAACATGCAGTGTTGTTATCTTTCTGATATTGCTCACTTAGGCATATCAAAACGATGAATAAAAGTATTAAATATTATTCCTTCCTTCAATATTCTTTTTACTGAACTACTGATTATATCAAATAGTCATGGGCATAGAGTGAGAGGGGGGATGGGAGTTTGGAGGAGGGTTCAACCTCCCTGAAATTTCTCAATCTATAATATTGTGTCATGTTATTGTAGTTTTTTTAAATGTATCTTTAAGTATTATTTGTAATTAACAGAGTAACTAAATATTCTCTGTATCTACAGTTATGCTGTTAGTAACATAATATGGGATCATAATATTTAGCTTTTTGTTGAACCAAAATAACCCCCCCCCCCCCAATAAAACTGCCTATGTATATGTAAATAATTATATTAAGATATATCGTAAGAACAGACAAAAACAATAGCTTAACAAGTTTTTATTTTAATAACATAATAAATCTAAAAAATGAAATATACTTGTATATCACATGATACGTCCTTATCAACTAACTAATAAAGTTGCAGGTTACATGTCACAAATGAACAATATCAGACTGATAATAATAGAAGAATGTAGGTTTAATAAACAAATATGCGTGTACATAAATAATTAAGAATATTGTATGAATGTGAATATATGTATTATACAAATTGTAAGTTTACAAAAAATAATATACAGTAATAAAAATATATTCAATGAAACACATTTAAAATTGTCATTATTGTTTAAGAATATAAATGTTCTTGGATTTTGTTGTCCATTACGTGTCATACTAAACAGAGGCATATTAAAACAGGAGGAAATATCCAGAGTCGGAAATAAATAAATATGAATTGTTTTGGTAGTCACAGAAGTTTATATTGTAATGTGGCACTGGATGGTTTAAAAAAATTATGAAGATCATAATATTGTATATTGCTTTAAATTTTAATACTACAATGCTATAAGTTACTTGAAAAATTGTTATTGTACTGTAAATTCCAAGTTTTGCTAAATAGTAAATCAGATTTTAAAATGTAAATCAGTTTTCAAATATAAAAATTTTATGAACTTTGAGGGAGCATAAACAGGTTAGCACATGTGCGCAAGCAGGCGTGCCTCTGTGTGTGTGTGTGTGTGTGTGTGTGTGTGTGTGTGTGTGTGTGTGTGTGTGTGTGTGTGTGTGTGTGTGTGTGTGTGTGTGTGTGTGTGTGTGTGTGTGTGTGTGTGTGTGTGTGTGTGTGTGTGTGTGTGTGTGTGTGTGTGTGTGTGTGTGTGTGTGTGTGTGTGTGAATAAACGTTTATTAAAAATTTACAGGATTTGATTTTTACTCATTCCAATTTATTACCATTACCACTACTATTTCCATTTCCATTTACTCATGGTAACTTGAAACATTTTTAGTTAGGTTACGATAACATAATAACAATAACACTTTATATCAGTGGTATTCAGTGTTTTGTTTAACTGTATTGCCATTATATAAGACACATTATATAACTAACAAAGGGATAAATAAGATACAATACATATGGCTTTTTTTCACAAACTGTGGACAAATTTTAAAATGGTATAGAATGTAAGGTCAGTGGTTACTATGTCCTAATACAGTATTTTCCTACACTTGTTGTTCTGATAAATCTAATCAACCTAGATACTAGATAACCTGAACACCTAGTATATTTATTTTCATTTAACATTTGAAAAAGTTCCACACTTTTTTCCACCATCTTCATGACTCCTCTGACTCTTCACAGATCTCTAGTAGTTTTCTGCCTTTCACTCAACACCCATGAATCACATCCAGATGTCCAGAAGTAGGTCTACAGATTGTTTTGATTACCTTCATCACTGTTATTGTTACCTTCATGGTTGTTTATAAAATGTTCAATCTAGCACAGTACAACGTCAGTATTTCTTTTACTCCTTCTTTTGATTGTTCCCATTCACGCTTTTTGCCGGTTACAGATATTGGAAAGCTCTCACTTGCTGTCACATTGTCTCCTCGCCTCAGTGTCTAGTTTTATATTTTCCCTTGTATTACTAATTAGCAGCATTTTGAGTTTAACCTTGTTCCTGTCCCTTTTACTCCTAGGTGTTTCATACATCCAGATCCTCTTCCAATTCTGTTTTCCTTCTGATTGTCAGTATGTCTGTAAAAGCCCTTTCCAAAATATTTACCTTTTTCACATTTAGGTGGCCTATTTACATTTAAATATAAACGTACAGGTGGTCCTCGAATTTTGAACATAATGCATTCCTGAAAACGTGTTTGAAGCTTGAATTGTTGAGTACTGTACAGAACATTCAGGAGACTGTATTTACTATAGGCATGCTGTACACATAAGTTAATTGAAATGTAGTAGGCTACACTGTAATGTAATGAAACCAGACAACCACTCGCCAGAAACATTCTCGCTTAAATTTACATCGTATGACCACTGTTACTACAAAAAATATTTTAACACAGTACCATTCTAAATTAATCATTTTTCACACATTTGCAAATTTTGCAGTCAGTGTTTGTGAAACAGCCTGTAGTACACTCTTATTACAAAAAAAAAAAATTAATCACTTTAACACTGCATTCTTTATATTAACAGAATAATATTAATTTTGAAAAACCATAGTAGTGGGAATAATAACGAATATGTATATTTGTCTTAACATTTATTCACTTCCTCACACCTCCGTCAGTGTTTAAAAGTCTGAAGCTGTAGTTGTACAGCTTCAAAGGGTACAATAAAGGGTATCAATTTTGAATGTTTGAAAGAGTGAAATGTGTGAAAGTCAAATGTCCAAAAGTAGAGGCGTCCTGTATTTAAATTTAAAATAAAAACTGATATTTAAATATTAATAAAACTTTTTAAATATATAGTTTGTGCATACACAGTATATTACAAATGTTAATGGCATCATAAATAGCCTATATTTGTAAATATTAACTAAATAAAATAGTATATATATTAACATGTTATATTAAAATTTTAATTTATGTATAATTGCTTATAACACATCTTCAAAACAATAAAACATTTTTCATAGTTTAAGATAGTTGCAATACTTAGATTGCATAAGGCTTTCATGGCCTGTATCATTGCACTAAATTTCTAGACTAAATGGCTCTGGAAGTTTTATGTAATGAACTTGTAATGAATTTTTTCTATAACGTTTCTGGCATTCATTTTATATTTAGCACCAGAATAAACATCGCTTATCATTTAGTTGGATAACTTTGCTTTTTAAACTGGTGTTGAACAGTATATTTAAGATAACCAAATTCAATGACCCTTGAAAAGCCAGTCAAAGAACATTTCCTCAGTATACTGTACCATAAATTAAACTTACAAATGATTTATTTCTATATAAAATTCATTTTCAACATTTTATTTTATGGACCCTTAAAGGCTTTTAATTCACCACCTATGCTCTTTATTGGATTCAGGTCATAACATTTCATTATTTTTTGCTGTGCGGCTCAAAACTGGTATTATAGTTAATAGCTCTATGCTTTCATGGCCCATTGGATTTAAGCAAACTCATTATCTGGTTACATATTGCAAAGAATACAGTAACTTACAAAAAACATTGAGACAGACTTGGACCCATGGTATATCAATGTGCAGTTAAATAAAATGGATTGCTGCTGCCATCATGAGCATAAGTAATTCTCTAGTAGTATTTTTTGACTTTTAAGGTTTTGGAGAATGTAGTATTAAAGTGCTGGACAGTCTAAGGAATGATCAAATAAGAAATATGTTATTTATACTCTCTATAAATGCATGGCTTGGAAAAGTAGATTAAAATGAAACGAACATGTGTAGTTGATGTGTAGACAGAACTGAAGAGAACATAAAATATCTGTACATAAGGGGAAAAGAGATGTAGAAGGGACACTCAAAAGATGGCTTGAGAATAGACATCAACTAGGTGATGAGTAATAATAATAAGAAACATACACCTACTTCTGTTAGAAAACAACACTTTTAATTATTATAGATTTTAATTTTTATTATTATTAACCGTTTAAGTGCTGATTGTATTTCAGGTGAAGCTGAAAATCAAGAGATAACATAATTCTTAGTCAGTAAAATGTTTTATTTAAAATTGTATTAAGAAAGTATCAAATATAATTAACTGTAATTATTCTTCACTTCCTTACACCTCCATCAGTGTTTGAAAGTCTGAAGCTGTAGAGCAAAGGGTATCAGTTTTGAATTGTGAAAGTCAAATGTCCAAAAGTAGATCACCTCCTGTATTTAAATTTTAATAAAAATGTTTAAATATATAGCTTGTAGATAGACAGTATATATGCTGTCTATGCAGATATACATAGCCTAATAGGCTTAAACAATTGTCAGAGGTTAAGAATAATATTACCTATATAGAATACTACCAACTCTTATCACAAATTGTTGTTGATAAAAACTATAAATTTTTATTTATTTATATGTTTATTCTGACAAAGCTCTAATGGAACAAAAACTAGTTTAGGGCAAAACGTAAAAATTTATCATTTTTATCAATAATAATTTATGATTTGAGTCAGTAGTATTTTATATACACATATTAATGTCCGAGACTTTCATGGCTGTCATCAACGTTATTAGAAGACTGGCTTGCTTGCCGGGTTGTATGACCGTGTTCCAGAGTTGTTGACTGCATTTCACCTGCACCTATGACGACCATCTTTATGCACTGAAGATGGCCCTTGTAGGTGCATCAGAAACGTCTGCAATCAACAACTCTGGAACACGGCCATACAACCTGGCAAACCAGTCTTCTAATAATTATTCTATATAGTTAATTAATTAATAACAACGGACATGTCATGAACAACAAAATCTATGAAGTTAAAAATAAATTGTGAAACTACCAAGTGTTTGTGTTCTTTGAAAACCTTTGTAGTAATATGTTCCACCAAGTGCTCAACGAATCTTCAATCAATAATTAACGTTTTAGTTATTTATTACTTAATAGAATTTATTTCACAAATGTTGCCTTTTTAGGAAAACAAAATTCTCTGCTTCAGTAAATATCAGCACAAATTGGAGACATAATTATTAACAATTGTTTTAATATTTTTTGGTTAACATAACAAATAAAAAAATGCATTCAAAGTGAATAAAACAGAAAAAACCTATAAACAATATCTTTTACTTGAAAACATTTTCTATTTTAAGTGAATCAATTTAAATTAAAACAATGTTGACAATGTAATCTGAATTAGACTGCATGAGCCTAAAAGTTGTCATAATATTATAATGATGGGCCAAAATGTTATAATTTAGAAACAAAGACTGAAAATTAGTCTTTGAATAACGGGTGTGTAAGCAAAATTATAAATCTTACATGAGTCTGTCCACTGGCTTCATCTGCTGTTACAGTGAAGCTTTTTATATTATTTGGCATTTGTTGCTGTCCTTTACATGAAAGAATTTTTTGCATAACAATATTTGAACAAGTTTAAATATAATCTTTTGTTTTTTATAAATACTACTAAATCAGCTGAATTATATCAGTTTGAATAATGCTTGTTTATGGGTTATTTTATCATAACAGTACAATTGAAAGAGAAAACTAAGATATCTTTAATTTTGTGCAACATCATGTATTCATAGTATTTTCTAACTAACTTTAAGTGTAACTAAATGAATAATCTTTATTGTTGTTGTTTTCACTAACTGCTTATGAACATAAACTTCACTCAAAACTTCTCATCTGGCAGCAAAAACTAAATTGTGTAACACTTTTTTTATATGAAGCTTTATCATAGTACGACAACTTCAAAATTTAAAAGATATTTTCATCTAAAGATGAAGTTACATACTGTACTTTCGAAATAGATATTTATAAATAACCTCACAAAAGATGGCACGAAATAATATAATTAAAATGCACACACACAGCATAATAGTATTACATTAAAAAAAATTATTTGATGTAAATATAAGGTTGCATATAAGTACAACAGTAACAGTATTAATATGTAATAAAATGATGGTTATAATTAATTGATTAATTATTATTATTATATAATAAAAACATTAAAATATTTTTAATAAAAGTAATAATCGAGACAGTTATTTTGCTTCCATTTATATTGATCTAACATTTTTATTTTTCTTCTTCTCAATAAGTTTCATCATTATTTTAACTTTTAATGTTATTATTAATTATTTTTATTACTTTTTACAAGACACTCAAAATGTTAAGTTAAATTAATATTCGCTAACTGCATCTAATATCTAACACAAATTATATCAAACGATACTATTATTAATTAATAAAAAAACATGTTACGGTACCTTTCCCGCGGTATCGGACATTGTGTAGAGTTGTGTGGGTACTATAAGAACACGCTGTAAGAGGTGCGAGACCACGTGCTGGCAACAATTGAAATTGCAATTTATATACGTTCCGTATAGATAACCGCGCGCCCCGGCACGCGCCCGCCACCCAGAGTCGCCAACCGCGCCGTCTTTAGCGGGGGATTTTTTAATTTTACCTTACCTGCCTCCCTGTTCTTATAAATGCATGAACACCAGGGTTACCTTACTACTCCCTGAGCTGCAGAACTCGCTCACTACTTTGGACGAAGTAGGCCTACATTTATTATTACATAAATTTCGATATTAGATAATTTTTCAATTATGGGATAAAGTACACAATTCCGATTACTCTACTGTTTATTTAGCAATATAACAGTTGTTGAGTACATAATCATACAATAAACACTAAACATTTGGATTTCGGTTACAATTCCTTTTAATGTAAACACCCTGCTGGATTTCCACAATTTATTTCAAAATTTTCATTTTTTGGGTCCAGGTGGTCATAAAATTAAAAAATTTCGGAAACTTAACACTCCGTTAAAATTCTCTTTAATTTGATACCTCACATGAATATTTGCGAATGTATCGAGGTTTTCACCTACTTTTTGGGGCCCTGACGTACAATTTTCAACAATGAACACTGTATTTGGATTGTGGTTAAGATTCCCTTTAATCTGACACCCCGCGTGAGCATTTGCGACTTTTCCACAATTTTGACCTCTCACATTTTTGCCTCCCCCGCCCCTACTTATAAAAGAATCGATCTCCAAAAACGACAGGGTTCTGTAGGGTAAAGTGTGGACACGCATGCCAAGTTTTACGAAAATCGGTTGAAGCGTTCAGTAGTTATCGTGAGACAGACTGACAAACGCCAAACGGTCGAGTTAAAACTGATAACTCGCGTCGCTCGTTCAGTTACCACAGTTCAAAATCGTGAAGCCTGGGTACCAGTCAACCAAACTATACATTATTACCTCGATATATGAATAAAAAACAATTTATCCAGAGCTGACTTAAGGTCAGGGTAGCGCTATCGGGGGAGGGGCTAAACAAAGTGAAGCTTAAAGTAATTAAAAAATTGAATTTTTGTCCTTCTGTAATGCCTCACCCTCCCTGTTAGCGTTGCTTATGGAGAAGAAAGTTTCCCAAAGCTGAAACTGATCAAGAACTATTTGAGATCATCGATGTATCAAGTGGACCCTAGCAATGACGTGTACAGAACAGAATACGACATTCTAAAAGTCACTGATCCTGAAGAAGTCGTCAGGCTTTGTAGAAAAAAACCGTAAATTTGTATTTTAAACTATAATTTAGTTCATAGCTTGAATGCATTTTTAGTTAAAATTTTATTTATACTACTAATTTTCGCCAGTGAATTATTATTATTAATATCATGTAACAAATTAATGTTTATTTATTATAGTCAAGTTTGTGTTATACTTAATAGTTTTAGTTGTCTTGTTTGTTCATCATCTTCTTTCACTTCACTACACTTTTATAATATTGAAAACTTTCTCAAGTGAAACTTACTTGTCTGTTTTGTATGTAGAACGCGTTTCGGCGTCGTGTTCGCCTTCTTCAGCTTTGCGACAGACATAGCTGAAACGCGTTCTACATACAAAACAGACAAGTAAGTTTCACTTGAGAAAGTTTTCAATATTATAAAAGTTAATAGTTTTATTTGATGTACAGACCACTACAAAAGTATTGTAACAATTACAATCAGAAAATCGCTTTAGTTATTACAACGCTTTTGACGTGGTCTGTACATTAAATTAAAACTACAATGTTTGAATAGTGAAACCACTATCATTTCACTGCATGTAATTTCTTGCCAAGAATAATGATTGTCACAAGAACACTGAGTTCTAAATGCACAGTTTATTTTCTGATTTACAATCTAGTAGACTACCATTTGTTTATCAGTACTATTTATTAGTAGTATGCCACTAAAATATTACAAATGTTAAGCTGTTATTTGGATAAAAGTTACACTATAGTTTATGAAACAAATACTGTACTACCAATTAACAAATAAAAATAGTAATTGATTAATTAATCAATATTTGCTAATTAATTAATTTTCACAGTTTTACCATTCACGTGCCAAACACGAAAATAAAATGTGTGTATGAAAAAACGTGTCATTTTCGAATAAAAATTAAGCAAACAAGCTTTAAAGTTTGTCAGCAGTTCAGATTGAAGATGTGAGAATATTAAATGGTAGTGTTTTTCTCGTGGGGGGGAGTGTAATGAAGAGGGAGGGCGTCACAAAGGCTCTTTCCCCGGGTGAAAATTTTATTTTGAGCCGCGGCTTTGAATACCAGTAAAGCAAAGTAAACGTTGGTAGGCCTACCTAGGAGATACAAAACTAATTTTGTTGTTATTATTTTCAGATGAATTTTCTTAGAATTTCCTTTTTTTCGTTGTTACGCAGTATTTTATAAAAATCGATGCATGCGTAATCTAAGCTGACCGTATAGACCGAGCTTGTCACCTGAGTTTTTGTATCCCTTGGTAGCTTGTCATTTGTCACTTTTGGTCGCTTTATGTGTCTCCGCCAAAACGACTGCTACTTCGAATGGCCTTGTCCAGCGATTAAGCGGCACCAAACTTACGTATTTGTACTGACAGGCGAGTTTCTTCATTAGTCAATAAACTGTTCACGGACGTTACTGTAAATACCATCTCGGGACATACTGTACCTGCCATATCTACTCGATCGTTCCCGGACATTTTCTCGACTCGAATATCCCAAATTTTGCGGAAAGTGAATATCCCGAATACACTATCCCAGTATCCAATGTTCTTCACAAAGGCTTAATTCTCAATGGCCTAGTTTTCTCGGTGGCAACAACATGTTTTGTTTGTTGGAATGAATTTTGACAAGGTTAAAAATTTCGTCGTGATGTAGCCTAATCGATGTCGTCACCCATACGACGAAACTCTCTCGAAACTTTACGAAACTAATTTGGAAATCGCTCAAAGATCAGCGTTAGACATTTCACTGAGAACGATATATAGAGAGATAAGGAACACGAATGTGGAGGGTTGATGTAATTAGGACCGTTCCTGGACATTTTTCCGATATCCTGAATACGCGTATACTCGTATATATTTTGCGGGAAGTGAATATCCCAAATTTGAAAACCCTGAATCTATTTTTCTGAAATCAATACGCCCGAATATATATTGTTACTATACGGGTTTCCTCTCCTTAAATAACCCACTGTTGTATTTGTCAATGTTGTTGTATTAATTTAATTGTATAAATTCTAGAAAATATTTGGAGTTGTGGAATATATGGATGTACTTAATTAATCTTAACTTAATTCTTTAATAATTATCAGTGTTAGTGTGCCTAGAACTTAAATAACTTAAGATTTATTCTACAATTTCATCCAACCCTATTATGCCTTGAAGAGAGTTCTGTCTAATTTTATATTTTTACGCTCCCTCTTTGGTGTCAGATAATTCCGCTATAAGCGCTGTAGTATCGGCTCAACGAAACTTATAGGTTATTCGATGTTTGTATTAACCATTTATTCTCTACTTATTCAGTTACTTTTGTTCCAGTTCACTAAACCATACTCCAAATAACAAGGTGTGACAAATATATAAAGATTCTTTATTTGTTTATCAATTCACATTAACTAAGATATATTCCAATTAATATATGTTGGGACTATAGATTCAGGTATCGATTGTTGATTATTTAATCCTTTGTTTATACTTGGTTATATATTATATTTGATTTGTATTTTATTTATTTCAGGGTGTGAAGGTTCTTGTAACTGTGGGGAAGACTAAAAATACATAATAAGAATGCAAGATTTACAAAAATTATGTGTTGTGTATTTAGTATGATTAATATAATATAACTTTACCAGTCTCTAACGAAACAAATCACGGAGGCGGTTGATCGCTAAATTCGTTGTTCTGGTCAATTATGAAGTACAGTTTTCTTTCTTCAGTTTAATAAAAGTAATTCTTGTCCTGTCCACTTCGGAATACAGCTTCTGAATTGTTTTACAGCACGATTGATGTTTCTTCTGCACCGCCAGGATCCAAATAGGTTCTTCCTTCTGTTGAAGCAGTTAGTGTTGTTCCGTGTATTTGCAAGGTTATAATTTCTGGTGTTGTGAATATTATGAGTTGTGTTCTATTAATTCTTTATATTTGATTAATTTTTCATCAATTCCCTTCGGACATGGGACAGTCCAAGTTTCTTCTTGTAGAATTCGGTTATTTGTTCTCGATTATTATTTCATAATGTATCGTTATTTTATTAATCTGTGTTAGTGATAGATGTAAGTATTATCATTAGTATTTTGTCTTTTTTACAATCGTATCTGTTGATTTCGAATATTACGATTCAATAAATAATTCTTGGGTTTTTTAAATCATCACGTTCAGTTTTTCTAAAGCAATTCTTTTTTGTTATAAAATCAACAACCTTCTTCTTAATTTTTTCCCTAGCAACCTATATTAATTTCCGCTTCCACATGTTTTGACTATATAGTGTTTCTTTCATATATTTTTTTGTCTATTCTTTGTCAATTTGCTGTCCTATCGGAATGTAATTTTACCGATAGCTGGTTTATTATTTTATACACATCTTCTACTGGTTTTTTTGATAAAATTCCGTTTTTTCCTTTTTTATTATATTTAATCCACCTTCGATATTATTTTTTACCAATCGATATTATGGCATTATGGTATTATTATAATTTGTATAAATTTTATTAAATATTATTATTAACTTAATGTTTTTTCTTCTTTTTAGCTCTTCATAGTGCATTTATTAATTATTATTAATTGATGCATCTAACCTTTAAGTTATAAGTGTTTATTTAGTATTTTTGGCTGTTAGGCCTTTTATTGTAAATTGATCTACCTGTGGTTATGTCTGTTAGGCATCTATAGTCCCTTTTATATAAATTCGTACATACAATCAAAACTTAATTATTAACATTTGTATAAACAATTATTTTTCTACATCTAATAACAAATTTATCTTGATCTCTTGATCACATACAACAAAATTCAAACTTATGAACATTGGTTAACTGCCTCACACTTCATTCTATGACAGTCATTGAATAACACTATTTGTTTCATTATTTTTCATGAACTCAACACATATTTGATATAACATCACATAAACTTTATCATAACATTTTTGTCATAATATAATACTTTTTTAACACAAAATTCTTATCTGTTATTACCATAAATTAAGTCATTGTTTCATTTTTCTGTTTTGTTTTTTATTAAACATATATCATTAGCTATTATTTATTTTACAGGTTCGTTTATTCTATTCAACACTACCTTGCATTCTTATTTATTTTGTCTATGACTATAATTGTCATAATTGGGTCTCTGTTCTATTATGGGATTAAGTATCAATTTATTTATCAATCTGTGAATCTTCTTTTATGTAACAGCAATGCGATCATTTTTGTTGCGCTACATATGCTTCCCCTCCTAAAAAAGTTTAGTTTACCTGAATGAAGTTTAGGTCAAATAAACTTGCCTTTTTCACATGCCTTTTCTTAATTTCATTGTTAATGGTTGACGATGGTCTTCTCAATGTAACTTCATTAGACTAGTACTAGTACCTTTTTTATTTAATAACATTTCATCATTTTATTTAACATTCTTGATTCTTGATATATTTTTTTTTCTGTACACATTATTTGTTGGCAACTGGCTACACTATTCACTGATACATTAGTTTTACATCTCTCCTATTTATAATTACTATAATTACTGCATTTTTCAATTATTCTTCTGTCAACACGCTTCTTTCTGTTTTCTTCGTCCTATTCCTTTGGCAACTGAATTTATTTTTGCAACTATTCTAATATTCCTTAAATATTTAATTTCCCTAACAATCCCTAACACATGCGTTGGTACAGTTCAGAGAGGCACTGTTTGGCTTCATACTCTGCTGCCCACACTACATCTTAATATAGTACTGCTGGAATTCATCTACAGTCAGCTATAAAATATAATAATAATCTCCTAATAATCTCTTTAATCATTTAATAATAAATATTTGGGAAAAGATTTTTTCTTTGTTGCATTTATATTTTTTCATTACTATTCTTCATATTTCGTAGTTCCATTTTAATTCCTTAAACATTCGTTAATATTGACTTTGACAGTTATCAATTGTAATCATTTTTGTTTCCATTTTTGTTGAGATTGTAATGTTAAGTATCTTCTTCGTTTGTTTTTTTCCTCTGATCTCAATATTTTTTAATCAGTTGTTGTGTGTTGATCATTATAATTGTATTTCTTACTAAATATATTCCTTATACTTAATTATTCTTCTTCTTATCGTATTTCACTATTTTGGCTGTTTATTTTTTAATGAATTATGTTCATAAATACTCTTTCCTTCTTGTCTTCTTTAACATTATATTAGTTACATTCAATCGTTTACTGAGATTGTTCCATCATGTGGCAATGTAGTATGTATTTTAGGTCATATGATTTTTTTTCTTCTTTATTTTGGATAAGTAGGTTTGAGGTAATAACTTTTATCTTGGGGTTCATTCTTCATTATTCACACTATTTCTTTATACACATAATAATAATAATTATCGTTTTCTTCTGTAATCTTGGGGTTTGTTATTCATTATACACATTATTTCTTTATACACATAATAATAATTATCGTTTTATTCTGTAATCTCGGGGTTTGTTATTCATTATACACATTATTTCTTTATAAACATTTAACAATAATTCTTGTTTTCTTCAAAATCGATAATACGTTGTTCTTATTGTATTTCAGAATTTAGTGGTAGTATTCAACTCAAATTATTTTTAAATTCCAAGTATTTTTCTTCAAGATTGGTAATAAGTTGTTCTTATTATTTTTTTTAGAATTTATTCATTTATATAAATTCTTTTTCTTTTTTTTGTTAATCCAGAAGTTGTTCAAATATAAGGTAATAAGTTGTCCTTACTTCATTTTAGAATTTATTCATAATATTTCTTTTGGATTTAGTAATTTTTTTTTTCTTACTAAATTCGTTTTATATATAATAGTTATTTCGAATAATTTTTTGTAAGTTGGTCTTACTGTCTTTTAGAATTTTGCTGATATATATATGATTTCGTTTTACTATTACTGTTTACATGTTTCTGATCCTCTTCTAACAAATCTTCCCTGATATTCTTTAAATAGTGGTTATTAATTATGGTTATTTTATGATTACACTTAATTTTATTTATTTATCGTTGTTCCCCAAGATTACGGTTCAGTGACGGGTATTCATTAATTTTCACTGCCTCTATTAGTTTAAATGAGGGCTTACTCCCTCTTCTCTATTTTCATTCTGATTACTGTGTTGGTTTTGTACTGTTTCCGTGCGATCCTCCGTATTATGTTCTGCTATCCTATAATTTCCATCATGTGGGTAGTTGTCTTCATGCCGAGATTGGTCATAATGGTTGTCATATCGGTGACTCCTTGGGTAGTATCGTCGCTGATTACCTTGAGGTCTGGAGTAAATATAATTGACGTTATGTCTATAATTATTGGGTCGTCTGTCCCCATCTCCTCTATTATTGCGACTATCACGATAATTGTAATTGTTATTGCCGCGATAATTATAGTTTCTGGAATTATTATTCGTGTTTTCATTTTGTGTTCTATTAGTATTAACGTTATGCGCAGGTCGATTGCGATCGTTATTATGAGAATTGGCTGGTGGCGCGTTATTATCATACTTCTGATATTTATGATTTAGCATTCTATTTCTTTGGTATTGGTTCTCGTGCTCATAATTCTCCAAGAATTTGGCCATGGCTGGAATCGTTTTGATTTGACTACACATACGCGCATTTTTTATCCCTTCCTCGTAATGATAGGATAGTTGTATTACCAAACATTCTTCGGGAATTCAGGGCTCTAAGTTCCGCGCCATACATACTTTTCCTAAAAAGTATGAAGTAGGGGACTGGCCTACATTTGTTTCGTATCGACCGTTACTCAAATTATTCCTAATCATGTTCTGGGTCGATTCCGACCAATACTTCTCCTTAAATTGTTTTTTGAACTCAGTCATGTCCAGTATATCCGGGCGCACCGCTGTCCACCAATTATCATAAGTATCTTTAAACGTTTCATCAATCATGCTTCGTATAATACTCCAGCGATTCTCTCTATTTCTTATGATCACTTCTTCCAATCTCTTTAAAAATTCCATAGGATTGCGCTTATAATTACGAAAATTAATCGATTCTCTGTTCTCATGGTTATTTGTATGACTATTTTGGCATGTCCTATCCCGCCATGAATCTACTTCCTCCTGTAATTGTAATTCACGCCTAATAATCTCTTCTATTTTATTTTTATTGGTATTGATTTGACCTTCCATATTATTTAAATTGCCATAGACCCTTTCGAGTCGTTCGCCCATGTCTGTCTGTATTTGCTTAATACCTTCCTTATTCTCTTCCCGTACCTGATGTACTTCGTTTTTAATTTGCTCACATTTTTCGACAGTTTCCTGTTGGATTTCTTCGACCAATGTTTTATTCTCAATTTTTGTGTCATTAATTTTATTCTGTAATTCTTCACGAACCTGTACTATTGTTTCGTTAGTTTTTTCTAATCCTTCATTTGTTTTGGCTATTTCTAATTTCCTTTCCTCATTATTTTGGTCCACCTTCTGGTTAATTGTCACATGAAGATTTTCAATTTTTTCATTAATCTGCCTTAAATTCTCTTCATGTATTTGTAGGATGTCTTCCTTCATTTGTTTTACACCCTCATCATTCCTATCTAACCTTTCGTGAATTTGGTTTAATCTTTCGTTCATTTGTTTTGAGGTTTCTTTAATTTCCTCATTTGTTTTCCTGGAGTTTTCCTCCTGTTTCCTAAAATTCTCATCTATCTTGTCAAATTTTTCCTCCAGTCTCCTTGAGTTTTCCTTATTTTCCTCATTCATTTGTCTATTGCTTTCCATTATGATCCTCAACAGCTCTTGCATACTCATGTCTTCCTTTTTGTTGGATTTATCTGGTTGGTCCCCTTGGGCAACTTCTTTGATTACTTCCTTTTCCTTGTCCGTAATTATTTCAGTTTCCGTTATTTCGTCTGTCTGTTGTTCCATTTCACTGTCTGTTATTAGTTCTATTTCCTGTTCTTGTTCGTCTATTTCCTTCTCCGTTTCTCCTGCCCTAATCCTTGATCTACCTCTGGTATGCATGTTTACTCTCCCACAGTTGCCTGCTCTGGTTAAGTAATATTAATATGGTTACAGTTACTTAACTTAAGCCCTACACAAGTGTGCCGGTTCGAAGCCGGCGATTGCAAAATAGGAATTCTAGAAAGTTTTCATGGTTGTGGTATGCGCGAGTGAGGCGCGGAGCCGGCTTTTACAAAATATTTTTAAAACAAGTCAGTTTACGGTAACTTAACGTGATACACTCGCGGACTTTGGTCGACGGTATGAGGGGAGCGGTGCGGTGTGCGGTTGCGCGCGCAGCTCGGCCAGTGAGGTGGAAATTGTTCTCTGCCGGATTCAGTCAACGCTCGTCCTTGCTCACAGAGTTCTTCCTCCTTCGTCTCTGCTCTTCGATTCGTTTCTGCGCAGTTTGGTATCTTCTACATGATTGAGTAGAGAATATACGACACCCCGGTAAGATTTAATTATTTTATTAGTTGTGTGGATATTTAATAACAAGATTTACGCTATCTTGTGAAGTACGTATTTATGTGTGTGTGCGACCTGACAAAATTATGTAAGACATAATTTTTTTTCTGTTGTACGCTACGCCCTGTGTATTGCCATGCCTTAGTATTTTCTGTTATAATGCGAGAAGTTTCAAGAGTCATTCTCATGGTAAAAGTGCTTTACATAAAGAAAAATTTAATTACAAAACTTGGTGTGCAGTCAAGTAGTGAACTGTGTGGTGCATGTAGCATACTGTCCCCGTCTTTGTTAATTATGTTCACAAATAGAGAATGAAGTGTGAGAGCTTCTGTGTATGAAACTTAATTGAAGGTAAAACATTCTCAAAGCTGTGAGTGACTTGCTGTTAAAATTTTTCTGACTAAATTATGATTACTGCTCTGCACGTGGCCGGTTTAACCTGCAAAAGTTTGTCGAAGCATGTTGACTGAGTACAGTTCACTTTATATTATGCCACAATTTAATAAGTTCTGTTCATAATGCAAATTCACTTATTCCATAGCTGAATGTAGACTATTTAAGCAGGTTGTAAAAAACTTTAATTAATTATTTTTGTGCCTTTGGTGAGAGTTAGCTGGCGGCCCGTTAAGAGGTTAATTACCTTAACTCGGGTGTACATTCTTATAGACTGTTCTCTAATTTACTTGATTCCTTAGGGTTCTCGCCCTAAGTCGGGTTCCTGGCTGGCTGTGAGCCGATCACCTGTTCAAGCTGTGAACCATATCAAGACCGCCTACGAAGAGGGAGATGGAGACGGGAGCACCACGTTGCACTCACCAGCACTTATGAGGTGACATTTATGCTTTTTCTTTTTTGGGGGCCGAACCGGCAGTGTGCCTGTTTTATGAGAATAACTTAGATGCCCGGGGACCACGTGTCCAGACTCTATTTGGGAAGTGAACTGTGATCATGACTCTGAACACTTTAACTTAAAATTTCATATAACTTTTTATAACTCAGTTAAGTAACACTAAATGCTATGTCTGTAAGTGCGTGCTGCACTGCGAGAGCGCGCCATAGAGAGATTTTAATCTTGTACCATTTTTATTGTTGCATCTGAATTACTCTTTCAAAATTTAATTATTGCCCAGTAGTTCTGTTCCGGCTGGAACAGCTGCGTATAAATTTTTTTAATTTGACTAGGGATTTCATATTTAAGGGCTGGGGACTTTCTGGGGGTTTTCCTTGGGGACTTTTCTGGGTTTACAATATGGGACTTAGTTTTCTGACATGCTGGTACAACTTCAGACAGGTTGATTGCCTGTCAACTTTTGTCCACTACATGTGGGCGCGCTCCCACAGATGCCAGAGCACAACCACCTTATTGTACTCTTTTCTAATTATTTTATACAGTTATCTGAGGCTAACCGAAATGATTTATTAATGTTCTTGAAATATTTTAGCCGATTTTGCCCCTTGCACAAGGGCTAAGCTGATTGTTTTCTTAACTGGCAAACACATACATGGGTTGACTTCACACGTAGAGAAGTTGCTGTTTAATTTTGAATATAAAACTGGTTTTCATCCTTTTCCTTTTGGGTAAAGTAAATAGATATACATATTGTCCAAATCTTCTGATATTGTAAAGCCTCAATCAATTAATTTCTGTTATTAATGTACATAAGGATTTAATTCCTTTTTTGAGATTTTGTGAAGTCAATACTGTTTAGAATTTTATAAACACTGTCTGGAAGTAGGTGAGGAGTTTATTAACATTACCTGGTGCTGTGAACGGAACAAAGGTTCACACACTCATCATGTGTCATTAATAAACGGAATGCTAGACAAAAGGGGTGGTCCAGTTTCATTTATGCTTCATGAATTATTCGTCTTTAAAGGGGTTGGAGTTTGGGTTGTCCTACTGAACGGGTCACTGACGGGCGTATATTTTATCACTGCCGGGGCATAAGATGATAGTTGCTTTACCCAGTGGGTGGGTGCGTTACAGGGGCATGCGTGTTGAAAGTAAATGACTGTGAGTTGTGTACCTTGTGTTCTGTGTGTGTGTTGTATGTGTCTAGCTAGCCACACGAAGGGGAGAATTTTACATGTGTTTGTGCATTTTATATATTTATTTAGGTATGTACATTTAACTTATATGCTGTTATATACACTTGTTCTGATGTAATTCTATTCAATTATATACACTTGTTCTTAGGTAAACTGGAATTATATATGCTAGTTGTGATTCAAATTTTTCTGTTATATATATGTATACACATTTACTTTGTGCACACTTATGTTGATGTACACTTAATTATACATGCTTGCCATGATGTACCTTTTGGTAGTTCTTATATAGATACATATTTATCTTGTACACAAGTATGAATTCCAGAGAGATAATAAATCTGTTATTGTTATATTATGGCTGAGTTCATTGCAAGTCCCGTCATACTGGACCCAGCATAATTTTTGCTTCTCTAGGCTCCTGCCTAGTTCTAAATAACTTGTAACCTCTCTTTGAAAGCCAACAAGCAAGGAGATAGAAATTTAAAAGGAAATAAAATAAATACCAAAAGCATAGAGAGGTTACAAATGGTAGCAGAGCGTGGTTCATTTTAGGCCTGAACCCTGGGGTCCTGGTGTGTGACGGGGCTTGCAGACTCGGGAATATTAAGGCAGCTGTAAATTAATGATTGTTGTAACATAGTTGAAATATGCCAGGGTAGGCTAATTGTAGGTTGTTTAAATTGTGAGTCGGGTCGCACCACTGAGGCGGTTAATTATGTTGCAAAAAAAAAAATTTTTTTTTTGATATTTTTGATAGCTTGTATAGCCGGGGAGTCTCAAGTGTAGCCAGGGATGATGGAGGGTTGATGGGGGAGTTTAACTGGAGTTTCGCGTGTTATATGGATG
This sequence comes from Magicicada septendecula, assembly GCA_034769895.1. Taxonomy (NCBI): domain Eukaryota; kingdom Metazoa; phylum Arthropoda; class Insecta; order Hemiptera; family Cicadidae; genus Magicicada; species Magicicada septendecula. The sequence goes on from CM068375.1 coordinate 47,710,780, forward strand.
GGATGCGGTATGGCCCTATCGGAAGTCGGTACTGTCACTGACTAAATTAGTGAATCACGAATTTTGATTGTTAGTTAGTTGTTTCTGTTTGAGTTATGTGTTGGTACAGTATGGGTGTTTTGTATTGTTGTTTGTCTCTTGTCTCCTTCCATCGTGGATTGCATGGTTCAGAATAGGCCAGGTTTCCGCAGCGCTAGAGAACCCGGGGGTCTACTCAAAGGAAGGACAGTACTTGAGTTTTTCCGATTTTTGTTAATATGTTTTTGTAGGTTATGTTTGTGTTAGGTGTTTAGTGGGGATTTGTTTTATGATTGTTTGTTTTGAATTGTGTAATTCTGGCGGGGATATGCTACGAGAAATTGCCCCACCCTCTTACAGGCGTTCTCCAGAAATTTCCGGTGGTGGATGGATTTGATGAGGATCAGCTGTTGGTTTTCTTGGACCTGGTCCTGCAGGTGGCAGATTTCCCAGGGGTGTCCGATGGGGAGGTCTTGTTTCTTATATACCCGTATTGCCGGAGTACGTTGGCTAATCTGGTCACCAAGGCTCTGCGTCGGGGTGACAGTGTTGATGCTTTCCATGGGGAGGTGTTGAACTTCTTCATACCCACTCGACGACGCTTCAAGCTTGAGTTGGAAAGATTCTATCGCCCACAGGCCTACGGAGAGGCGTTAGGAGATTTCGTGCGCGATATACGGAAAGCTGCCCGGGTGTTAAGATTGGGGTTGCCCGAGACAGAAGTTATCCAAGCAATTCTGCAAGGACTGACTCCCCAAGAGAAATCTCGTTTGGCATTCGCGGACCGTCCACGTTGTTTTGCGGATCTTGAACAGCTGTGTGTGGTTTCAAGGACTGTCCAGGCGGCTGACGAGTCCCGAGGAAGAGATGCCACAGATGTCCAATCCTCCAGTGGTTCATCAGGAAGAGCCAAAAGGGACAAACATGGAGGTTGGAGGAAAACCCAAGAGACACTTAGAAAGCCAGAATATTCCGGAAGTGATGGAGGCTACAAGGGGGTGGCAAGTGTGAAGACGGTAACAACAGCTACAGCACAGAAAACAAAGAAACAGGAAATTAACAGGGGAAGAAGAAATTATGTTAGGGAACAACCATCGGCAAGTAGGGAGCCGGGGTTGGGCGTTATTCTTATTTGGAGAAAAAGGAAACTGTAAAAGTACAAGTGCCTAAGAGAGTAGTGGATGAAGAAGGTGAAGCAGAAGTAGAAGAGAGGAATTATTTCGTGGGGACAATACAAGAGGACGAGGACACGTCAGTTAATACTGAATTACCGGACTCAAAGAGGACGTCATGGTTGAATCCAGAGGCCGCAGAATTTGTTCCGGTATTTACATCTCGGTTCGTGAGGGATCCAGACCCTGTAACATCACCATCGCCGGTCGAAATTAATGTAGTCATTGCACATGAACCTGGACAGCTGGATTCCAGGGTGGAAGATGTTGAGGACGTTGTGGTTGCTGAAAGTGGTCAAAGAGTGGAATCGACAGAAGAGTCAGAAGAGCGGTCTGCAGATGCTGCGCAGGTGAGTATAGTTGTAGGTGTTAGGGAGACTGTAGAGTCTGAAGTTGCAGATGGACACAGGGATGTCCGGGCTGCAAGTGTTTCTGAGGTTGTGGATGGACAAGGGGATGTCCATGCCGCAAGTGTAGTAAAAGTAGATGAGGTAGAAGTTGAGGAGAAATTTGGTGGCAGCATTGTAGAGTTTGTGAGTGAGAGTGATGTAGTGTGTGAGGATGTGCAGACGCCTTCTGTAAGTATTGTTGAGGATTCCGAGGAACGGGAAGAAGTTTCAGGTGGACCAGGTGAGCAACGAGAGGAGGACGAGGATGTGCAGTGTTCAGATGGTGGTAGTGGAAGTGATGGCGATGACGTTGGTGATGAACGTGTTGATGAAAATGAGATCGGAGAGGAGGTTGAAGCTGGATCAGAGGAGCAACGGGAAGACACTGAGGAGGCGCAGTGTCAGGAGGTTGCTTTGGATTATGTGGACGAAGAAGGGGAAGTTGTAGAAAAGGAAGAAATTGTAGCAGAGGAGTTAGACGATGAGCATAATCCAAGGCGGAGTGAAAGTAGTGAGGTAAGTTGCTTTGATTTTGATCCCGAAGAAACCAGTCAGTACAGCACAACACGAGATAATTTCTTAGAGAGTGGTGTCCAAAAGGAGCGAATACCTAAAGTGCGGCATAGAAAGGTAAGAAGTAGAGGTTAGGGTAGCGGGTAGATGTTTCTCACGGTCCCGGTGGGTTTCGTCTACTTCAGGGATGCGCCCCTGCCTGCGCGAGCCTTGGTTTTCTCCAATTGTCCTATGTCCGGAGGGAGCCATGTCCTTACCTTCAGTCCCAGCCCGTGACCGTAATCATCCTTGACCACCCACCTTCCAATTTCCTAACCTTACCAAAAAAAAAAAAAAAAAAAAAAAAAAAAAAAAAAAATCTAGAAAAGCAAAAAAAAAGGGAGTTAGACAGAGGAGCGAAACCTGTCGCGTCGATGAGGTCGGATGTGCACTTCATCGACACGGTAGGTTTTGGGCATGCCCTTGGAGCACACTTGTAAAACACAATATATATATATATATACATTGGAAAGGTGCCATAGTCACAGTTGACATGGTTTTCCGTTGACCACCGCATCATGGGGACTGTCATCGCCCCTCTTTCCCCTTGGCCCGTGCAGTATGGTAGTGTGTAAAATGGGGAATAGTATTAGGGGATCTTCCCGTAATTACATGGGGGCAGATTCTCCTGTTTAGGTGGCTATCGTGTTCTGGCTTGGGTGGACAAGCCTCAGGAGGTCGGAACTCAGGGAGCTCCCGAACTTTCTTTTATCTTTCTTCTCTGTCCCTCTTTGCTGTGGGCTGGCCCTGATCAGGTCAGCGTGCAGCAACCGCACACTTACACTATACACCTCTTCTTTCGTCTCTTTCGTTTTCCCTTCTGAGCCTCTGTTCTCCTGGGAGCGGGTTTGCCTAGCCACCTTACCCACGATATCTACCGGAATTGTCAGTTGGGAGTACACTGCAGGGTACTTTCCCGAGTTTCAGAGTGGGGCAACCGGGTTGCCCTTTCGGGGTGGGGGTGTGCCGGTTCGAAGCCGGCGATTGCAAAATAGGAATTCTAGAAAGTTTTCATGGTTGTGGTATGCGCGAGTGAGGCGCGGAGCCGGCTTTTACAAAATATTTTTAAAACAAGTCAGTTTACGGTAACTTAACGTGATACACTCGCGGACTTTGGTCGACGGTATGAGGGGAGCGGTGCGGTGTGCGGTTGCGCGCGCAGCTCGGCCAGTGAGGTGGAAATTGTTCTCTGCCGGATTCAGTCAACGCTCGTCCTTGCTCACAGAGTTCTTCCCCCTTCGTCTCTGCTCTTCGATTCGTTTCTGCGCAGTTTGGTATCTTCTACATGATTGAGTAGAGAATATACGACACCCCGGTAAGATTTAATTATTTTATTAGTTGTGTGGATATTTAATAACAAGATTTACGCTATCTTGTGAAGTACGTATTTATGTGTGTGTGCGACCTGACAAAATTATGTAAGACATAATTTTTTTTCTGTTGTACGCTACGCCCTGTGTATTGCCATGCCTTAGTATTTTCTGTTATAATGCGAGAAGTTTCAAGAGTCATTCTCATGGTAAAAGTGCTTTACATAAAGAAAAATTTAATTACAAAACTTGGTGTGCAGTCAAGTAGTGAACTGTGTGGTGCATGTAGCATACTGTCCCCGTCTTTGTTAATTATGTTCACAAATAGAGAATGAAGTGTGAGAGCTTCTGTGTATGAAACTTAATTGAAGGTAAAACATTCTCAAAGCTGTGAGTGACTTGCTGTTAAAATTTTTCTGACTAAATTATGATTACTGCTCTGCACGTGGCCGGTTTAACCTGCAAAAGTTTGTCGAAGCATGTTGACTGAGTACAGTTCACTTTATATTATGCCACAATTTAATAAGTTCTGTTCATAATGCAAATTCACTTATTCCATAGCTGAATGTAGACTATTTAAGCAGGTTGTAAAAAACTTTAATTAATTATTTTTGTGCCTTTGGTGAGAGTTAGCTGGCGGCCCGTTAAGAGGTTAATTACCTTAACTCGGGTGTACATTCTTATAGACTGTTCTCTAATTTACTTGATTCCTTAGGGTTCTCGCCCTAAGTCGGGTTCCTGGCTGGCTGTGAGCCGATCACCTGTTCAAGCTGTGAACCATATCAAGACCGCCTACGAAGAGGGAGATGGAGACGGGAGCACCACGTTGCACTCACCAGCACTTATGAGGTGACATTTATGCTTTTTCTTTTTTGGGGGCCGAACCGGCAGTGTGCCTGTTTTATGAGAATAACTTAGATGCCCGGGGACCACGTGTCCAGACTCTATTTGGGAAGTGAACTGTGATCATGACTCTGAACACTTTAACTTAAAATTTCATATAACTTTTTATAACTCAGTTAAGTAACACTAAATGCTATGTCTGTAAGTGCGTGCTGCACTGCGAGAGCGCGCCATAGAGAGATTTTAATCTTGTACCATTTTTATTGTTGCATCTGAATTACTCTTTCAAAATTTAATTATTGCCCAGTAGTTCTGTTCCGGCTGGAACAGCTGCGTATAAATTTTTTTAATTTGACTAGGGATTTCATATTTAAGGGCTGGGGACTTTCTGGGGGTTTTCCTTGGGGACTTTTCTGGGTTTACAATATGGGACTTAGTTTTCTGACACGCTGGTACAACTTCAGACAGGTTGATTGCCTGTCAACTTTTGTCCACTACATGTGGGCGCGCTCCCACAGATGCCAGAGCACAACCACCTTATTGTACTCTTTTCTAATTATTTTATACAGTTATCTGAGGCTAACCGAAATGATTTATTAATGTTCTTGAAATATTTTAGCCGATTTTGCCCCTTGCACAAGGGCTAAGCTGATTGTTTTCTTAACTGGCAAACACATACATGGGTTGACTTCACACGTAGAGAAGTTGCTGTTTAATTTTGAATATAAAACTGGTTTTCATCCTTTTCCTTTTGGGTAAAGTAAATAGATATACATATTGTCCAAATCTTCTGATATTGTAAAGCCTCAATCAATTAATTTCTGTTATTAATGTACATAAGGATTTAATTCCTTTTTTGAGATTTTGTGAAGTCAATACTGTTTAGAATTTTATAAACACTGTCTGGAAGTAGGTGAGGAGTTTATTAACATTACCTGGTGCTGTGAACGGAACAAAGGTTCACACACTCATCATGTGTCATTAATAAACGGAATGCTAGACAAAAGGGGTGGTCCAGTTTCATTTATGCTTCATGAATTATTCGTCTTTAAAGGGGTTGGAGTTTGGGTTGTCCTACTGAACGGGTCACTGACGGGCGTATATTTTATCACTGCCGGGGCATAAGATGATAGTTGCTTTACCCAGTGGGTGGGTGCGTTACAGGGGCATGCGTGTTGAAAGTAAATGACTGTGAGTTGTGTACCTTGTGTTCTGTGTGTGTGTTGTATGTGTCTAGCTAGCCACACGAAGGGGAGAATTTTACATGTGTTTGTGCATTTTATATATTTATTTAGGTATGTACATTTAACTTATATGCTGTTATATACACTTGTTCTGATGTAATTCTATTCAATTATATACACTTGTTCTTAGGTAAACTGGAATTATATATGCTAGTTGTGATTCAAATTTTTCTGTTATATATATGTATACACATTTACTTTGTGCACACTTATGTTGATGTACACTTAATTATACATGCTTGCCATGATGTACCTTTTGGTAGTTCTTATATAGATACATATTTATCTTGTACACAAGTATGAATTCCAGAGAGATAATAAATCTGTTATTGTTATATTATGGCTGAGTTCATTGCAAGTCCCGTCATACTGGACCCAGCATAATTTTTGCTTCTCTAGGCTCCTGCCTAGTTCTAAATAACTTGTAACCTCTCTTTGAAAGCCAACAAGCAAGGAGATAGAAATTTAAAAGGAAATAAAATAAATACCAAAAGCATAGAGAGGTTACACAAGTTGAGCGCCAATTTGTTACTATACGGGTTTCCTCTCCTTAAATAACCCACTGTTGTATTTGTCAATGTTGTTGTATTAATTTAATTGTATAAATTCTAGAAAATATTTGGAGTTGTGGAATATATGGATGTACTTAATTAATGTTAACTTAATTCTTTAATAATTATCAGTGTTAGTGTGCCTAGAACTTAAATAACTTAAGATTTATTCTACAATTTCATCCAACCCTATTATACCTTGAAGAGAGTTCTGTCTAATTTTATATTTTTATGCTCCCTCTTTGGTGTCAGATAATTCCGCTATAAGCGCTGTAGTATCGGCTCAACGAAACTTATAGGTTATTCGATGTTTGTATTAACCATTTATTCTCTACTTATTCAGTTACTTTTGTTCCAGTTCACTAAACCATACTCCAAATAACAAGGTGTGACAAATATATAAAGATTCTTTATTTGTTTATCAATTCACATTAACTAAGATATATTCCAATTAATATATGTTGGGACTATAGATTCAGGTATCGATTGTTGATTATTTAATCCTTTGTTTATACTTGGTTATATATTATATTTGATTTGTATTTTATTTATTTCAGGGTGTGAAGGTTCTTGTAACTGTGGGGAAGACTAAAAATACATAATAAGAATGCAAGATTTACAAAAATTATGTGTTGTGTATTTAGTATGATTAATATAATATAACTTTACCAGTCTCTAACGAAACAAATCACGGAGGCGGTTGATCGCTAAATTCGTTGTTCTGGTCAATTATGAAGTACAGTTTTCTTTCTTCAGTTTAATAAAAGTAATTCTTGTCCTGTCCACTTCGGAATACAGCTTCTGAATTGTTTTACAGCACGATTGATGTTTCTTCTGCACCGCCAGGATCCAAATAGGTTCTTCCTTCTGTTGAAGCAGTTAGTGTTGTTCCGTGTATTTGCAAGGTTATAATTTCTGGTGTTGTGAATATTATGAGTTGTGTTCTATTAATTCTTTATATTTGATTAATTTTTCATCAATTCCCTTCGGACATGGGACAGTCCAAGTTTCTTCTTGTAGAATTCGGTTATTTGTTCTCGATTATTATTTCATAATGTATCGTTATTTTATTAATCTGTGTTAGTGATAGATGTTAGTATTATCATTAGTATTTTGTCTTTTTTACAATCGTATCTGTTGATTTCGAATATTACGATTCAATAAATAATTCTTGGGTTTTTTAAATCATCATGTTCAGTTTTTCTAAAGCAATTCTTTTTTGTTATAAAATCAACAACCTTCTTCTTAATTTTTTCCCTAGCAACCTATATTAATTTCCGCTTCCACATGTTTTGACTATATAGTGTTTCTTTCATATATTTTTTTGTCTATTCTTTGTCAATTTGCTGTCCTATCGGAATGTAATTTTACCGATAGCTGGTTTATTATTTTATACACATCTTCTACTGGTTTTTTTGATAAAATTCCGTTTTTTCCTTTTTTATTATATTTAATCCACCTTCGATATTATTTTTTACCAATCGATATTATGGCATTATGGTATTATTATAATTTGTATAAATTTTATTAAATATTATTATTAACTTAATGTTTTTTCTTCTTTTTAGCTCTTCATAGTGCATTTATTAATTATTATTAATTGATGCATCTAACCTTTAAGTTATAAGTGTTTATTTAGTATTTTTGGCTGTTAGGCCTTTTATTGTAAATTGATCTACCTGTGGTTATGTCTGTTAGGCATCTATAGTCCCTTTTATATAAATTCGTACATACAATCAAAACTTAATTATTAACATTTGTATAAACAATTATTTTTCTACATCTAATAACAAATTTATCTTGATCTCTTGATCACATACAACAAAATTCAAACTTATGAACATTGGTTAACTGCCTCACACTTCATTCTATGACAGTCATTGAATAACACTATTTGTTTCATTATTTTTCATGAACTCAACACATATTTGATATAACATCACATAAACTTTATCATAACATTTTTGTCATAATATAATACTTTTTTAACACAAAATTCTTATCTGTTATTACCATAAATTAAGTCATTGTTTCATTTTTCTGTTTTGTTTTTTATTAAACATATATCATTAGCTATTATTTATTTTACAGGTTCGTTTATTCTATTCAACACTACCTTGCATTCTTATTTATTTTGTCTATGACTATAATTGTCATAATTGGGTCTCTGTTCTATTATGGGATTAAGTATCAATTTATTTATCAATCTGTGAATCTTCTTTTATGTAACAGCAATGCGATCATTTTTGTTGCGCTACAATATATATATATTACATTTAATATTTATAAATAAATTTACCTCAAGATATACTTTTTTCCTTATTAGGAACATGTTTCGAGAGCTCCCGTGCTCTCATCTTCAGCCTTCGCGATCTTGCGTCTGGTGAAGTATTTGTGAGTTGGCTGGATGCTATTAAGGTTGTTTGTTGGTCTCTGGTATTTTAAAGTTATATTATTGTGTGTGATTGTGGTATATGTATTTGTATTTTGTGTATTTTCGATGTTGAGTGCTTTGAATATTGTGTCATGTTTTGTATTGATTTGTATTTGTTCAGGTATTAGTTTGTTTTGCGTTTTATGTTTGTATATTTGAAAAAACTAAATTTCACACGCGAAGCTACTGGTCGAAGTCACGTATTTTTTTGTATACAGTTGTGTTATTAAATATAGATAGTAGGGATTTTTTGTAAATTTTCACGATAAAATTGCCGTACTGTGGGCACGTGGCCCATTGTTTGTTGTTAACATACAAGGCCATGAAACCTTACATATTGTGATGAATTTCTGTAAGATTTTAAATAATGTGTTCTTCAGTTTACAAACTCGCATCAGCTGACTTTCTGTGTTGTGTTGTGTTGTGTTTGTTTTGTCAACACAGTATGAAAGACCCTAATATCCTTATAGGCTACATTTAGTATTCTAACAAGGTTTTGACCGGCTATAAGAGGCGAATGTTTAAGTGTACGTATTTTAATGAAAAATAAATCCAAAGAAATAATTTCTTCTTCGCTTTCCGGCCAAGACCAGACGATCGTCTTTTCCGTCCTAAAGTGTACAGCCATCTCATTTACTTGCCCAACGATCCTCCGTCATCTTACTTCGCATTTGAGTAATTCTTAAGATAATGCCTCGTTTACTACCGTCAAAAATAATTAGAGGTCCACCCGGGGTAGCGTATTTACAGTCCCCCTACGAGTTCAGCCGGTGGCTGAAACCAGTTGGGATATATAGCCTAATGGATGGCGCGAAAATCCTCCACCCGTTTCTACATTTCCCCAGCCGTCTCAGTCAGCTACTAGTAGCGCTCTATAGCACTTAGACACTTAGACATGAAGCAGCATAAGCCGTGCCAGCTTGAACCAATGCCAGTTTTCTCATCACATGTAAACTTGAACTTTCCCCAGTTGTTGTTTTTGATAAAGTATTCGATTAAACCTCTTAATCCCCTATTAATTTTTAATAGACAAACTGTCTGAATCACCGTAGATTGTTTTTATACAGGTTAAGAATACTTTTTTAGCAAGACATTTTTGTTCACCTTGAACCAGATTTCAGTCAAATGACCATTAACTTTGAAAACCTAAGCGATTCCCCTCAAGAAAGGAAGCGTCTCTTCCCGTCTTCGGTTTGCCGGTTGGAGGAGAGGTTGATATTCTCTCCCTTTACGAAGAGGGTTCTTTAATTCTGTAAATATTCATTTTTAAGCCTCCTCTCTTATTATTTTCCACAAACAAAAACTGCCACAAAACACGCCTCACCATTTTTCATTTTTAGACGCTATTTACACAAAAGGGACCATACACTGATTATAATCATATCCTAACCTCATCTAAGAAAAACAAAATTAAAAAAAATAGTGGGGGAGAGGAGAGGAGAATCAGTGGCTGAGATCAAAGGGGGCTATGTTAAAGTATGCAGCCAACGCCACTACATAGCCTCTCCGAGTTCAGCGTGCTGAAACCGTAGGGAGAATATAAATACGCACCGGGTTTGATTTCCGGGCGCACCAGCTTTCTTCAGCCCCCACCAGGTCGACTCAACCTGTGGAAACGAGTACCTGGGATAACATCTTGCGGTATTAATGGGCGGCTGGAACGTAGTGCTGGCCACATTACCTTCTTGTGTGCCGAACGGCTCTTATAAGGCAGTCCATCTACCTACCTGACTCGTAGGCTGGTAGGCCGTAAAAAGCAATTATTATTATTATAAGACGCTGCAACTCGGATATAATAAGATGCCGATGATGGCTGAGGCGTCTTAAACGGCGCAGAAGTGTGGGCAGATGCCCTGTCCAAGAAGATATAGTACCGAAAGAGGATCAGAGAAGGGGAGCTGTGAGGGTACACTCTGGTTCCCGCACCGTTTCCGAACCAGCTGTTATGGTGATCGCTGGTGTTATCCCTATCGATCTCCTTGCCAAGGAGCGGAGAGCTGTGTACCTTAGGAAAGCCGAACTCGGCAAGGATATGGCAAAACACCCTTGAAAGGTGCCAGTAGCTTGGGACGAGGGGACGATCAAACGCGTAAGGCCGTGCATTGAGAGAATGCATGGGCCAGGTCGGTTTCTACTTGACGCAGCTTCCGCGTGGTCATGGATATTTCCGATCGTACCTCCATAAGATAGGTAAAGCCTTGTCTGCAGTCCTCCTTACTATCGGGTTATAGAGGATAACGCGAAACACACCTTCTTCAACTGTGATAGGTGGGCCACAAAAAGAGCGTCTCTGGTTGCGGATGTACGAAGGATAGCTCCAGATAACACCGTCGGAGCCTAGGGATGACGTCTGCGATCATGTGGCGAATTACGTAGAGGGCATTCTCCGGCTGAAGAAAGGAGACTCACAGAGTCTATAAGGTAGAACAATGTAGATGTGACCACATTGGGCGCACCAAAATGGTTTAGTCTGAAGTAGTGTGATAAACGGTCCCAGACTAGTGCTCGTTCGACGAAGGAGGGGTTGTAGTAGGTACATTATTATTAATCAGTTTACAATGCTGTTCGATGTTTTGGTTGTTTCATAGACAACCCCTCGTATCCCTGATTATTCCTTCTCTTAGTCTCTCGTTTTACCACAAGTCGGCGCTTGCGTTTGGGCATCTACACCAAATGCTTATTTTGACCAAACGTGTAACCACAACAATTTCTCTTATGGGTCTACCAGTAGCCCCTCCCCCCCCACATATTTTAATTGCTCATAATATTTTGTGTCGTATCTCCCAACTACGGGTTATTATATCTGCACTATTGCATTAGAAACGTTCCTTCTATTATGGTTTCTGATGTTAGGCCTACTATCACTTACTCTTTCATAGGTTAACAGTTGTCTCCCCCAGTTTGACTCTTCTGTTCGGTTCGAACAGAGTCGAATCCTCAGATCAAGCAACCCACGCAGTGCTGCCCAAAGAAAATCAGGCAAAAGTAAATAAACGATTACGTAACCAACATTATATTGTCACCAAAAACTGTTTCACATGCTTTTTATCTCTCGTCTTTTGAAAATCTGCGGCGCATTTGTCTCCTATCTTTCAGTCAACGTTATATTGATGACTTGATTTGATCAAAGTCATTAATATCACTTCGCTTCCAGTTCTGTGCGATGTTTTAACAGCTGACTGACAGCTCCGCCCCCAAGGCAATCACTTCAAACAATGCTTCCGTGCACTAACTGTGAGTTGGCCATAATTTCGGAAATCTTATCGACTCTTCAGATTTCTTAGCGACTTTTCAGAAAAAGCAAGGACTCTTTAGTAGTGCTTCAAGCCGCTAGGAGCGCTAGCAGAGTGCTGGCTCGGTCAAAATGCGTTGTTTCTCTTGTTTGTTTCGGTTGTCGCTGTTTGAGGTTAGCTTTTGGATTGCAAGTTTCACAGCTTGCTAAACGTCCATACCCGATACACACTTGATGAATATTCGTCTCCCACCGACACAAACAAATGCGTACCTGAATATTTTTTAACGATTTTCTAGCATTGGAATTTCATGTACATGTGCTTAGAGCCTACGCTTGCCCTACCCGTGGATCAGGAATCGGCACTGGGTTATAAAAAGTTACCGTATTAATATGAGTCATGTGTTAGGCCTACATTTATTTTTAAGAGCTTTGAAAACTAAGCATTCAGATAAAAATTCGCTGTAGCAATATCTCTTACAGCGTGGGCGTAATCTGAACGGGTTCCAGCCCCTCCTAATTATTTTAAACCCATGAAATTTTGAACGCATAAACTAATCAAGGTACAAATACACACAGAAGCTATATAATTAAGCATTTCGAAACAATATACGGTCAAAATCAACTTAAATAATGATTAATTGTATATATTTTGAGTTGACGATATAAAGGACTCTTTTATAGCCTGTACACGTGGCGAAGATGGAGTCTAACTGATGACCATCGTTAAGACGTTGGATTTCGTTCCCGGAGGAAGACCACCCCTGGGCACTCCCATGGGAAGAGATGGACCAAAGGACTTAGTAATGACCTTATCTAGATCGGGATAGGAACGCATGAATAGATGAAGGAGACAGGATTTTGGAGGAGGATCCTTGTATCGGCGCGCGGTATCTTTTGGACCTAAAGTACGATACTGATAGATTAGGTTGCGTTAAGTCAGGGGCGTATTTACGGCGGGGGGACAAACGGGATCGGACGCTTTCCCAGAGGGTCGAAAAAGTTGACGAATTTTGTTAGTTTCTTAATTTTTAGGCGGTTTTATTATTTTTCCAGCTGTGTACGCTAATATAATAGTAGCTGTTTTATAAACATACAAACAGGTTTATTACACATTTTCAGTGTATACGTTTGAAATATGAAATGTAGGACAATTAAGTCAATAAGTATCTTGTAAATAATGTTTCAAAACACATTTTTATTGTGTTATTATCGTTTACTTTAATGCGACTGATTTAAACCACTTTAAAGATAGTAATGTTGATTAGTCTTGTTTTTTCGTATGAAGCCGACCCCACTCCGGACCTCCCCCCTTACCAAATTCTAGATACGCCACTGCGTTAAGCTAGTTCTTCCGCCTCAGGAAGCACCCAGGTCCGTCGACGGTTGTAATTCACCACCAATTTGTTCAATAATTAACCGATTGATCGCGAAGAGAGTGATACTTTAGAGTTTGTGTTTCATTCCTATTTTTATTTACGATTTCAATTTGGTTTGTGATGAATTGTACCTTATGTTTATTAAAACAAGACTGATCTGTCTGATTCCCGGATTACTTTCGAAATAAATTATTTACGAAACAGTATTAAAACACGTCAGTTCCATAATTGCATTATTATGAGTCAATCAAGACATAAATGTGACTTCCAATACAAGCGGACACACTACAAATGACGCAATAATGAAAAGTAAACAGTCGCTGAGCTTAGTCACAAGTAATTGGCAATTAACGCTGGCCATGCGTTCGATTGTTTGTCAGAGTTTCACGAACGATACATTTCCCTAACATTTAGGCGTAAACGTATATTATTTAGAACACACACGTAGCCTATATAACAATCAGTTCCCTAACTATTATTCTCGCTCACTATTTTCAACGAAGTACATTTATTATTACATAAATTTCGATATTTGACAATTTATGAATTATCAGAAAAATTACTACAATAATCCGATCATACAATTTTTTGTTTAGTAAAATAAAAATTGTGGAGCAATAAACGGTAAAAATTCAAAACAATCGGATTTGTGTAAAAATTTCCTTCATTGTGCCACGCGGCTGGGTTTTCACATTTTTAATACCATCTTTGGGCCCTGGGGTCAAAACTTTTGAAATTCCCCAAACTGTGTACTGCATTCAGATTTTGGTTAAAATTCTCTTTAGTTTGCAGATTCTCTATAATTTGGTTAAAATTCCTTAATACCTCATTGAATTTCAAATTGTATCAACTATCGCCTCTATGATGCACGCCAATATCACATAAAAACAATTTTTAATCGGACATTTTTAACGCTGGAAATTCAAAAATTGAACGAACCTTTTGATCAAACCACGTACATGTTATAAGAAAATATTATTTTTATATACAATAATAACAATATTAATAATAATAACAATAATTTGCTTTTTATATAGAGAGGAAAAACGCTTTATGCACCGTAAGAGGAGGCCATGCTTGCTCTGGTGTGTGGAACTCTCACACACTAAAAAAAACACCTCTAATTCAGGCATTCATATCCATCCTGGAACCACTTAGCGTACTAACAATAATAATAACGATAATAACATTCTATGATGTACGGCGAGTTCAAAGAAAAAGGAAGAAGGATCTGATCATGGAACAAGAAGAGATGGCCACAAAGTCTCGAGGAGGATCTCAGAAGACTTGGTATCCATAAGCGGAGACGATTGGCGCAGGACAGAAAGGAATGGGGGCGTGTTATGGAAAAAGCTCAGACCCTACTTGGGCTGTAGCGCCGAGGACGAATGGATCCTATATTATACAAGCATACATATTACATGTGTGCGTTTGTACACTCAAATGTTTGCATATAAGTTAATTTTTGTCAACAGTACCTCAACAAAGTAATAAAATCTTACGCAACTGATGTTTTCCCCTTTAAAATAATGACAAGCGCATCATGTCAGGCTACAGAATTTTACCAAAAGTACTGCAATGCAATCTTTTAAATCAATGTTTTGTTAAGAGTACGTAAAGAAATCGTCAGAATAAATTGAGGAATCGACAGAAACCATCTCCGACCAGTCAGCCAGTTAGTTATAACACATTGTCCACTATCAAAGAATACTAAATACAGTAAATATCTGGAGAAATCGATTAGAGGACGACGAAGCAGGTTGGTATGTGTCCCAGACAGTTAGCGGGTTTAATTAACGCTTTACCTTCTGTTGATATCTATTTATTTTCGAACGTTAGAAAAGTAACCAAACAGGCCAACATGTTTATGCAAATCCGGTGTCAACAGCACGAGATTGCTTCATGGGCGTAGCGCGTGTTGCCAATAATCGCTTGCACGAACTCGGCAACTTTTACCTGCTCTGGTAAAATCAAACGCACGAATTCGGCAACTGTCCCAAAACCGTCCCCTGAGCAAACGCACGAACTCGGCAACTGGGGGAGGGGAGGGGAGTAAAGGCCTACTTCCAAGAAAAATCACTAGCGCAAGGGATAGTAGAAAAATACTAGGAATAAATTTGTCTCGTCCTTATAAAACTTAAATTAAAACGAATATTTTTTAAAATAGTTTTTAATTCTGTTTTAGCCATCAAAAGCCTCCAAAATATTGAAATATGTGCCTTCCTTTTTGTCTTTCAGCAGGCTGAATACAAGTGGAATATAAGAACCCCCCGCATAACTGTGGATAGTAAATATCTGCTGAAAATGCTTTGGCGCATACTCAAAAGTGCCATTCATCAGAAAAGTTTCCTGTTCACATAAATATTTTAGATTCGAATCTGTTGAAAAAACTACAAAACCTTTTTCTATGTCATTTTTTAGAAGAAAATTTTCTTCTTTTGTGGTTGTTATGTCCATTTGATTTAAAGCCAATTGGAGATCAGTTGCAGATTTAGGTAGTTTTGGCAGGCTCTTTAACCTAGCATGAGTTATATTGTTTCCAATCAATCTGACATCGTGTCTCATTAGTGTGTCTAGGGTTGACGGACTGTCTCCTATTTCCTTCCGAATAAGCTTAGATGGTCTTTCATCTAAGCTTTCACCTTTCCTTTTGATTGAGTTTGAAATTGATTTCCTATTTATATCTTTTCCTTGAAATGGGTCATGAACGTGAATACCTTCTAAGCGTGAGAATAAGTTTTCACTACCTACAGTAAAAAGTTTAACACTACACTTAGAGTTTCTCCCACAGCACCTCCATCCACTTTCTTCTGTCCCTTTAACAAAGCGATACGGCTTGAATGTGAACATTACCGCGCTCACTAAAAATAGTCTGTAACACATGACTCTCTTCCATTTCTCAATATTTAATAAATAAATAACTAAATAAAATAAATACCACTTTAACAGCACGCTTATAAAATTGACACACTCTATGCTACCATAAGTGTTAACTATTAGGTGTCACCCACCCGACTGACCTGTAAACGCCTGTCCAAGTGACTAATGCATTCCAGCAAGACTTGGAAAATCCAACGTTAGTCTCCTGCCTGCATTGCGATGACTCAAGGTCGCCTCAGAGAATCGGCCTTAGATGAACCCACCCCCTTGCTCCTGCTACCTGAGGAGAGAGTTGCCGAATTCGTGCGTGGGATTAACTGACCCTTTTCCCCAACCTTATTTTTTGCTACTTAGAGTTGCCGAGTTCGAGTCTGCCCCCAATAATAGCACCAACACATTACGGCAACTTACTAATTATAATAACTGTTCGGACACTAGGAAAATATAAATATTTTGTTTTTTAAACAAGGTGTTTTCAAAACAACAATACTTTCTGTAACATCAATATTGTCTTAATATCGCCTTATTTTGCACATAAACGCCCTTGCTAGTTGTACACAGAATTTCACGTGTTTCGTGATTTGACGCCAGCTTGTAAATTAAGAACTGACTCCTACGCGCGTCTAAAATTTGGCCAAGTATCTTGTGTTGTTTAGGACAATCCTGTTTTTCGAAATCAAAAAAATGGCCTGGAAGGCTGTCTCTAGCCGCCGCTAGTAGACCTTTTATTTATGAAGAGTTGACACTTGTCAGTGGGAGGGATCCCGTTCTTAGTGACGAGGCGCCTAAGTTAACTCCTCTGGAGATCGGGGCGTTTCATGGGGCGGGTACGCCCGCCTCTTCTCTCGGTCGGACGTGCAGATATTCGGACCACTTAAAGACGCTTGGTGTTGGACTTGAGGTGGTTTCTGGCATTGCTATGGGAGTTTCGCCCTGGGTGTACCCGTGGGGATATTAGGGGCTGTTAAACCCTATATAGTGGATAGTCCGAACCCCACGCTGCATGTCTCATATTGCCAATTGCCAGGGATACCGAACAGTTCAACTTTGGGCGCTTAGTCAGACTCGACGCATGCGAGCCAAGGTATGTAGGGTCTTGGGTCTTTCCTTATCATTAGAACTTCTTTCTTCTTTCCGGAATCAATACCGTACGCGTTCGACTGAAGAGACTGCAAAGAGTATAAACAGTAGGCACAGTAAACTCGATGATATGGAACAGAAGTATTATTAACTCTTAGTTTTTAAGTCAACTGTAGCGGAATGTATGAAGTAGAGGTGTGCTAAACTAATATTTTAAAATAACAGGTACGAACGAAACCGTTCCAAAAAAATAACACGTACAAATACCTGTTATACATATATCTGTATTATACAATTTGTTATAAGAAATAAATTGAAACTAAAAGTATTAACAGTGTTACTTTACACTGTGACTTTATTAATCTGTTACTGTTTAAAAGAAAATAAGAAACAAGAGAATTTATAGGCCTATCTCCCTTTGGGAATACAAATTTAAGTTTTCACTAGGAGTAAACAAACTGACATAGATTTAATATTAAAAATATTAAATTGATTCCATTTTGGTTAGACAAATCAGTTGCGAAACTCAGGCAATGAAATTTAGAGTGCACGTAAAAGCACAACAAAGAATGTCAAAAAAAATTTACGTGAGATGTGCAGTGAAGTTAAAATCATCTCCGATATGACATTAACAAAAAGCACTATATGGCCTATCAGCCACTCTGTAGCTTATAACACAATATAATTCGCTTTTTCAAAATTTACCAAGTTGGTGACTGGTGTAATATATAATTTGTTATTATAATCTGTATTATATATCTGCATAACACACGGGAATAAATCAGTATGAATTTTTTTTATTTATTAAAAACAGCTTCGTCCATTTGGTATAGAGATATTCTGAACCTCGCTGTTTTGCTTCTTTTCGTACTTGTATGGCAATCGGCACGTGCGCGGAATGTAGTATTCAGCACCAAAAAGTGACTTTATACTCGTAATACTCGTAGTACTCGTTTATTCGTTAGTTCCGTAGGTGGTTCCCGCGACTTGGAACCGCGGGGCCGCGAGTAATCAGAACAGATATTTCGACTTTCAGTTATCGTTGAGTTGGAACAGGTATTTCAACTTTTCAGTCACTGTTATATCCGTTCCACAAAAATAATCGTTCCAAAATACCTGTTACAGGTATACCGGCCCACCTCTAGTACGAAGCGCAAGAAGTGTATACAGTGTTCAACAGCAACTTGGGGCTGGATTACAGTAACTGAAGTTGATTACGAATTTCTTGAGAAATGAGTCTGGTAGATGCAGTAAATTATACGTTACTTTACGTTAGAAATAGGGGACCAGTGGGTGCAGGGAGACTGATGCCGGATAAGTCTCACCACCAAATGCTGGTAAACACCTACTGTTTTCTGTCAGATGAAACGGAGTTTTCTACACGCGTAGTTGGCCAAAGCTCTGCCAGGAAACACTACTCCTATGAGTCTTCGAAAACGTCATTAGTCGCTCGGCCTCTGGGTTTGCGCTGGGTAGTGGGGCGTCTTTGCACCCATGGCTGCATTGCAGCTTCCGGGATGTGCCCGATGGCTGCCAAATGATAACAGTGCTGGACTTTCATAAGATAGGGGCCTAAAACTGGGAAGGACACGCCAACGCGGTTAACCGCAGACGCGCCGGATCTTTAGTAAACAATTTTGTTAATTTTTAAGGTGTTTAGTCATGCTAGCACTATCTCTGGTAGCGAAGCGGTCGGCAGGTGCCGCCCGCGTCGGCCCATTAGGCAGACGCCTTGAGGCGAAGGTCGTTCCCCGCGAGGCAGGGAACCTCCGTGCAGTGTGCTAACATACTTGGGGAAGGATGTCCCTGAGGAGCGAAGGTAGCAGAGAGGAAAGGAAGATACTGGGGGTATTCAGATAGCAACGAGGTTGACTTATGGGGGGTCATCTAGAATCTGCCGAGGGCGTTTGACTCTGACAGGGGGAGGTGGTTCAGACGTACTAAT
Organism: Magicicada septendecula; assembly: GCA_034769895.1. NCBI lineage: Eukaryota > Metazoa > Arthropoda > Insecta > Hemiptera > Cicadidae > Magicicada > Magicicada septendecula. Next base: position 47,729,809 of record CM068375.1, read on the forward strand.
GGTCCTCAGGTAAGGGAAGGACGAGGTCGCTGCAGAAGCAAAGAGAGTTTCGGCGAGTGACCGGCCAAAGTCGGCAAGAGAAGGAACTCGAAGGCATCCACGAAAGACAACATTTCTAACCTCTGGGTACATGTGGGTTGTCGTTATGTAGCAGGATGGAAAGACGAGTTGTCGGCTAGGTTATGGTAACCCCAACAGAAGGGTCTCTGGTGCAGCAGGTCGGAGGTTGCGCGTCGGGCTAACATCCCGGCACTGTACTGTAATTGATGCAGGCAGAATAGGTTTCGGTCGACGTCTGCGCTATAGTGGAGTGTTGTCGCAATTATCTGTTTGCCTGTTCTAGCATAAGCATTATTCCAGCGGGTAAACGTTTTGTAATTTATGACGATCGAAAGGTAAAAACCATCAATATTGTGCACAATGTTTAACTAATAGTCTATTCAATGAGGAGTAAAAATCGGCAAAACTAGGGAATTGTAGAAAGTCTCCATGGATTTTCGTAATTTTTTGTATTGTCTTCCTACAAGCTTATACAGCAAAGTTAAACAATTTTTCTTGACCGCTCTTACCCTTAAAGGGTTGAAAAACGCCCCTAAAGGGTTAAAAATGTAAAAAAACGTTAGGACACCGTTTAAAGCCCTCGACATGGGTATATATAGGTTTTCTTGGGTCGCTGATCACGATTCCGAGGTCAGACTGCACGTGTGGTGCAAAGGGATGGTTTTAAGGGCTAAAATAGCTAAAATTAGGGGTTGATAATATAATATTTCGCTCGAAAGCTTTCGACATGGGTATATATAGGTTTTTTGGGTCGCCAATCACGATTCCGAGGTCAGACTGCACTTTTGTGGTGCAAAGGGGTGGTTCTAAGGGGAAAATAACCAAAATTAGGGGTTGATAATATAATATTTCGCTCGAAAGCTCTCGACATGGGTATATATAGGTTTTTTGGGTCGCTGATCACGATTCCGAGGTCAGACTGCACTTGTGGTGCAAAGGGGTGGTTTTAAGGGCGAAAATAGCCAAAATTAGGGGTTGATAACATAATATTTCGCTCGAAAGATCTTGACATGGGTATATATAGGTTAAAATTCAAATTCCGCGAAAAAAAAACAAATAATAAAAAAATATTTTTATCTTAAAAACTATAATATACAAAATACTTCATATTTATTATTTATTTTCGACTTCCACTTAGTAGCTGTTGATAAAATAAAAAGTTACCGAATTTTATCATCGTTGAGCGCTCATATTTTTGACCATAACTCGGTGAATTTTAAAGATAAAAAATAAAAGAAAATGCATTTTGTAGAAAATTAAAAGGGCTACAACTTTTTTAGGATGGACCATAGTCAAAAAACCTACTGTTTCTAAGATATTGTACTTAGAAACAAAAAAATTGTATCATAAAATCTTATAAACACACCTTGTAACAGTTGTAACTTGTCAAAAAATTCTTACAAAAACATGAAATAAGAATGAAAGTATTCACCTTTTCATGTGCTATATTTTTGACAATATCAATTTTTTGATAAAACGCTTTGTTTTCAAGATATTTTTTGAAAACAACAAATTTTCTCTGAAATCAAAAAAATTAAAATTTACGAAAACGGTACATACGTAGATTTTCTAAACTATAATACATTAAAAAAAAAATTGAGGACATTCCTAATATAATAGACAATCTAAATCTACAATATCTCTCACCAATATGCAAAACTGACAAAATGGCGACCATTTTATTTTTGATTTAAAAAAAAATTTTAGAATTTTTACTATTTTGCTCTGTAACTTCGTTGTTTTTTCAAGATATGCAAAATATCGACTTATCATTTATAGGAAATTTCAAGAGCTTTCATTTAATAATAATATCATCACAAGTTGCGTTATTTTTCATTGATAAATATCAAGTTTAAGTTCGCTTCTTCAGTTAAAAAATTAAGAGTTGACATTTTGTTTATTGCATATCTCGATAACGATTCAATATATTGGGACAAAACAAAGTGCAAATTGTTCCATATTGAATTAGCTTTTATTTTGGCTCTTGTTTTTTTTCGAAAAGTTGATAGTTTTCGAGTAAAGTACGAAAAAACGCTCCAAAAACATAGAATTTTTCGCAAAAATACGCAATTTTGAAGTCTGAATAACTAAAAAAACAACGCATTTTTTCAAAAAACTTTATTCTATATTATTTACTTAGAATTTTATTTTTTATCGATTTCTGGGGTCATTTTAATTTTTTTCTTTTCACCCTCGAAAAAGGGGTGGAAACCACCCTTAAATTCAAAAGCGCCCTTTTTAACTTTTTTCTATAAGCTTTAAGGAAGACAATAAAAAAAAATTACGAAAATCCATGGAGACTTTCTACAATTCCCTAGAAAAATCCCCATTGAATAGACTATAATTAGACTATATTTGACGTAACGGCAACAAAGCTGTGTGGGCCTGCCCTCTGGGGAAAAGAGAGAGAGTGAGGGGCAAATATGAAAATTGCGGCGATGAGACTAACAAGCCGTCTCACGAGACTGCGAGACTTTTGACAGCTGTTTTTGTCGTGTTACACAAAATATTAGGCTAATTGAATTTGTTGCTGTACGGGTTGCCACGCGCTAGCGTTTGGATAACATAACAGCTGATTTGCCGTGTCGTCTACGACATTGTGCCAACACGACATTTGTATTTTATTTATTTATTTGGTATCGGCCATCTAAGGACCACGTGCCAATTTCAATTCTTTATTTTTTGTTCTTTTCTTTTTCTCCAATATTCTTTCATCTTTTCACTGTCTCTTCTTCCTGTCTTCAGTCCACTTTGAACCTGCGTTTTTCTCTTTCCTACCCTGGAATCCTTCCATTTTTAACTCTTTTGCCCAAAAAACTTCTCTTTCAATTGCTTCTTCTGCGTTTATATTATTTTTTTTTCCTAAATCCTTTTGAACTTTTTTTGAATTTTATTTAGGCTACATTTAAAGTGCCTAAAAAGAATTTCTTCTTAAATTTAAGTTTAAAGGGATTCCAAGGTTGGGATTGTTTGGGGATGTCATCCATTCGGCAAAGATGTTCCCACAAATTTAGCCGATACTGGGCGATCCTGTCGAGTATACTCATAATATTCAGTTCCTGCCGTATATCTGTGTTTCTTCTATGATCATGGAGAGTATACCATGTCACGTGTCTGAGAAATCTCATTTCAGCCGCTTGGATGCGACTGATCTGGCCTTTCGTTAAAGTCCAATTCTCAGACCCATAAAGAAGTGTGGGAAGAGCCATAATACAAAGGTTTAAAAAAAATATATATTGGTACCAAGTGTTTATATATTTTTTAAAAAACCTCTGATTTGTATCCTCTGTTTATAAATTCCCACTTCCGTATTTTACGCAGTCCTTTTGTCCAAAATTAGGGCTTTGAAAGCAGCGCTCAGCCCTCCGTCCTTACTTTACTCGAATCCCGTGAGCCCTTTGTGTCCTTGAGAGTATAACAAAACTGAGTAGTAATTTGAGGCCAAAAACATAATTATGGAAACTGTAAAACAACTGCCGGGCTCTTGGGCCGTCGCCCGACATTTTTAAAATTATGTTTGCTATCGAAAAGCTACCCCATGGACATAAAAACTCAACAAAAACAAAAACAGACGTGTCCACGACGGCCTTTTTCAGTATGGCGGGAAACTGACATTGTGATTTTGTCATTGTGATTTGATTTAAGGGGGAACACCCCTTAAACGTACTGACATTAATAACACGCCCAACTGGCACGGCCGAAACCTCTTGTTGTGAATTTGTTAAGTTTATGTATATTTTATGTTGACGGGGTTGTTATCATGACCAGCTTTCCGGTAGTCGGACCACGGACTATCACCTAGCCAGACAGTTGTTTCCCGTCAAAGCCTACGTTCTTTGTCATAAGTATGGAAAGTTTTACACGGATTAGACAGAGACAGTCACGATTGAAAATCATCACTTGAATCTGAATAAAAGATAGTAACAATAAATAGGAGAAAAGATATTAGAAGACCTATTAGATAAGAGATACAAGATTTACTAGATAACAGAACTATATGTTGACGAGAGATATTGAGATAGTTTAAAGAGAAAGCCAGGTTTTCTGACGCTGATTGTTTCCCTTATCGTTTGTTATGCTCAGTCTTTGCGCTTCACGGATTAAGAACACCAGGTGTATTTAAGTGTCGCAATTGAGAATTAATCACCTACACATTACGAAAGATTAGTCACTGACATTAGCTTACAAACATGTAAATATAAATTTAAAAATTTTGTGGTCTCTTTAGGTAGGACTATAACCTATTTTTAATAGGCTTGTTTATGGTTTATTTGATTTTTTTCTATTTTCGGGTACCAGTACTGTAGTGACGGTCGAATCGCTTTATTTATCCATTGTAAAAACAGGAAGGTGTAACGCGGGCCGGCACTCTGCTTTCGTTTGCGACTGACAATGGCAACGACTGTGCTGCAGAGTCATAGTAATTACTGGGTCTATGTACATAATATAGCGGTCTTGTCTGACACTCCTGTGCTAACTAAGTACCAGCGACACGCTCACGCGCACGCGCAGCTCGTTCTCCACCGAACGTGGCAACTGGGTGGGTGATTTCTCTCTGGCGGTGTTGAAACGTGAGTTGTACCCATGGCCACAAGCCTAGTACGCAAAGAAGAAGAAGAAACAGAGGAAGGTAAGTAAGGGAAACAATACATCATGCACGCAGCAAGACAGGGTTGAGGCATGTCTCCTACTACATGTATAGAAAACCTACAAACACAGTCAGGAGATGAATCAAGAAGTATACGGGAGTATTGAAATAAACAATAACGCCTTCTCAAATTCGCTCCACTTTTTGTAGACGATTTGACAATAATCAGGGCCGCAACTAGAGGGGACCAAGACGGGGTTGTATGCCCCTGGCGCGTGCTAGGCAGTGGTGTGTCTAGAATTCGGTCTTGTGGGGGGGGGGGTCCGGTGAAGTCGGCTTCATACAAAAGAAAAAACAAGTTAAGGCTAATCAACTTTACTATCTTTAAAGTGCCTGAAAACCGTATGATAACATCTTGAAATCCCGTTAAAGTAGGCCTAAACGTAAAAACACAATAAAATAACACGTTATTTAAACATTGTTTAGAAGATACTTATTGACTGAATTGATTTTCCTATATTTCAATTTTAAACGGATATGCAAATGCTGTGTAATACACCTGTTTGTATACTTAGGAAAGGAGATCCTAAGCGCATATTAGGGTACACAGCTGAAAAAAAATAATAAAATGGCCTAAAAATTAAGAGATTAAGAAAATTCACCAACTTTTTCCGACACCCACTGGGGGAGGGGGTCCGGTCCCGTTCGTCCCCCTTCCTCCGTAAATCCGCCCCTGGAGGGTGCGAAATGACAAAATATTCTCGAGCCTAAATTACAAACACAGACTTGAAGATAGCATTTCCCTTCAGGCTTCAGGTTATTTTTGTATTCACGAGAAAGAAATCTTAGTAAGTTGAAAATTATTAAATATTACTTGAGAAGCTGCTTGGGGCAAGTTCTAGTTTAAATTTGAATATTATTTCAATTTCAATTGATCACAGGAGATCATTGTCTATTTGCTTTGATGACATCATTAAAATATTCACAAAAATTCTCGCAAGTTGAATCTTTAAAAGACTCGCATGATTCATTCAATAAACTAATTTTCATAATAAGCAAACAATGTTGAAGATAGTGAGACCTGAAGATGTAGGTTGTTTAAGACCTGAAGATGTCAGTAATGACGAAAAGCTTAGTCGAACAATAAAAAATTATAGCAGTTAGCAAATTCATAAAAGAAATAATGTTGAAGATGTTGGACTGCGGAATCGATTTCGATTTTATGTGATTATGTAATTACTAATAAGTAGTGCCCAAGATACTATATTTATGTTTTACTGTCTCAGTCGTCTCTGAACGTAAAAATCTGTCATATACAAGATCAAATTACATTAGATACAGGTCAGATTAAAATCTGTCATATACAAGATCAAATTACATTAGATACAGGTCAGATTAAAATTTTTTGCACGTCATGACTAACAATTGTGCTCAAGTTTTCAATTTACGAAAACCGATTTAAACCAGCTTCGTTAATTTAATGAGTAATAAAATAATACAAATTTGGTAGCACGTCCCTCACGAACCAGGATGCGGGGGCGGAAACTGTGACATATGTCCTCTGCCAATAATTCAGATTAATTAAAACGACATAGAAAGGTCAGTATACGTATACACTGGAAAATAACTAAGTGTTTTACTTGGACTTTCCGCCATCGTAATAATTGTAATAAACACAATGTTTTGGCTACTCCAAATAACTGGGATAGTCAGGTGCGTTAATGAGAAACAAACTGTTATATTTCAAAATTAAGTTGGGATGTCGTAGTGAAAGTTTTCGCGCCCAGACCGACCAACTTCTAGGCTCGTAAGTGAATTATAGTTTATATTTATCCGCATGAGACGTGTATTTGTTTAATGTCATTTCAGTCGGCGAAATCTTTTATTTTACGATAGATAGTTGTTTTCTTTTTTTTTCAGTGGCAAACCAGCGTGAAGTATCCTGCCTAGTATAAGCCCTCCCCAACTATACCGTTCGGATCCGGCGTTAAACTGTACGTCCCGTGTGCCTGTGAGAGACTCCGTAACACACGGTAGCACCACGAATATATTGCGGGGAAGGTACAAACCAGTCGAAAAACTGATGACTCCAGCAAGGAGGAGGTTTTTTTTAACGTAATTCTCGTTTACGCACCTGAAGTGACGATTGACATGTAATGCTCGAAACATACAACTATAACTGTGGGAAAAGTCCGTGAGGTATTAGATTTAAGGCTCTCTAAAAATATCAGCATAGAGGATAAATCATTTGATGCAGTTAATAAGTTCAGATACCTGGGTAATACGATAGATAATGAAGGGTCCATAAACACGACGATGACTGGACGCAAATATGACGCATTATGCTTGCAGTAGACTACTGAGAAGCAACACATAAATAAAAATATGTAAGACACTTATCAGACCGTTTGTTACTTATGGAAGTGAGACATGGACACTGATAAAAAAGGAACAAGAGACATTAAGAAGATTTGAAACAAAGATCATAAGACGTGTTTATGGCTGGGCTAAAGAAGATGACGAATGGAGAATAAGAAATAACCAGGAGGTAGATGAGCTATTGAACCATGAGGACACTTTAAGATTCGTAAAGGAGGCTCAACGACTACAGTGACTAGGTCACCTAGAGCGGATGGATGATCAGCGCATGCCAAAGAAAATTCTGAGGGCGCAAGTCTATAAAAGCAGAAAGAGGAACCAACCTAGGATAAGGACCTAGGCGCTAGGATGGTTAGATGATGTGCTAGAAGATCTCAGAAGAATGGATGTGAGGGGTTACATTGAGATGGCAATGGACAGGAGACTTTGGAGAAGATTGATGTTGTAAGCCAGGAGTCACGTTGGGCTATTGTGCTGCAGAAGAAGAAGAAGAAGAAGACGGCGACGAAAAATATCAGCGCAGGCAAATAAGAATCATGACATTTCAGGAAAAGAACACGATACATTGAAAACTAATGATCTATATGGGCATCCTGTAGAGAGATTTTTACATGTTTTGCTATTTATGATCGTACGTTAGCGGTCTCAAAGGATATAATATTTAAAAAAAAAAAAAGCTGAATATATTTGAATACATAGGTGCCATGATAAACAGAACATTAGTAAATGGAACACGTAAAGAGACAGGACTGAAGTTTTAAAAACCACGGCCGTCTTGATTGTGATGCACGACGGTGAGAGGTGGCGAGTTTTCCTGCAAAACAAATAGAGGAAATAACTAAAACAGCTGAAATGCGCATTGTAACAGCTGAGTCGAGAACAGAATACGTAACGAAGGGATAAGGAAAACTACACGTCTACAAAGTGAACCCAAAGCGGTTAGACGTTCACAAACACGTCGATCGAATGGAAGAGAACAGGCTTCCGTAAGTCAACGGTGAAGCGTCACGTTGGAAGACGGGAACAAATTTAATAAAACTTTTGGAGACGGATGCGTCATCTATGCGTAAACCATAAGTAAAAAAGAGGAAGAAGAAGAAGAAGAAGAAGAAGAAGAAGAAGAAGAAGAAGAAGAAGAAGAAGAAGAAGAAGAAGAAAAACTGGAAAATGGGAGAAGATTTGAGGGGACACGGAATCCCTATCTTCCACCATGTTAACATAAGGAACATTTTCTAAAAACCTACTGAGCCAATCTGTTTGAAAATTTCACAGCGGTTTGAGTTGACCTTTCCACAAGAGCTGAGATTTTTTTAATTGATACTGGAGGCCTTTACTTGATGAAAATCCATTATTAAAGAATAAAAGAAAACTAAAAACTTGTTTTTAGTTTTCTTTTATTCTTTTGAGATTTTTTTGTTAGAAAATGAAGCGTAGAAAACGAACTTCTTTAATTCATTCAGTCTTCGAAAAATACTGATTTTTTTATTAAAATTATTTTTGAAGTGTCTCAATTTGCATTCAACACGACAGAAAAAACTCAGTATGTATGTTCACATACTGTACTGTGAATATTGTGTGAAAATTTTACAATGACTAGTCTAGTGGCTCCCTATGTACTGAAAAACTATATTTTCGGTAATCGATAAACGACTAAAAACGTGTGACAATTAACTCACTTTAATACATTCCTGGGTCATAGGAAGGTAGTTCTTAAAATTCTTCTACCAATTTCCTGTTTTTCAATTTTTTTTCCCTTGCTTCCCGTTTATATTCGCAGATGGAATTTTCTGGTTCCTTGTCAAAATGTTCCTTCGCTTGACTTTTCCAACTTGAATACCCACAGAACTTAACACCTCACACTTTATGCTGTTTCCATTTCTGATAGTAGCTTCAATTGCTTCAAACACACCAAATTCAAGTGTATTCTTTGGTATATATATTTAGGAACAGGTGCCCAAATCAAGTTATTTACACTAATGTTGGCGTTTTGAGCTGTTTCCATGGAGAGACTTTTTCAGTAATTCTAGATTACTAAGATCTCTGAAAGTTGGTTTGATTTCAGTCATTATGACTTTTCGAATATTTTTTTTATAACTGTAATTTTAACATTGAAAATGTTTATAAGGACGTGTCGCACATTTGCGGCCGATCGCTGGTGCGTTATCGAAAATGGGAACCGGTGAGTTTCCATAGAAACTACTTCTTTGTTGTCAGTAACGTAGTACACATATAAAACTTCGCTTATGAATGTGACTACATTTAACTTATAATCTGTACATTGGTAAACGAAGAATGAATTCATTGATTGGTGAGTGAAGAATGAATTCATTGATTGGTGAATGAACATAAATATATATTTTTTTTAGATTTATTGAAGCATTTTCAATGCCCTTCTCTGTGCATTGCATTTGTGCAATGTCTGTAAATTTTTTCTTATGATAACTGCTTTGTTCAACCAAGACTCATTAAAAGTGGGACACAAGCTATGAGTTGGTGTTTCATCAGTTGACAGTTTGTGAAAGTATATGTCTCGTTAACTGACGACAGCCGTCAGAATAGTGAGGTGCAATATAGTGAAACTACAGAACGCTCTCGAACAGTTGAGAGTTTCGTTCTACACGTATCTCGACTACCCGAGCTGGTCCAAGTCTCTGTTAAGTACCCTCTAGAGTTTTCGAGTGCTTGTTGACCCAAATTATGGAACATTAGCCTGAAACATCTGCAGGCTGTATACGGTAACAGCTGCCGCTTAGAAGTTAGTTACGTTGGGCGATTTATTCAGCACTGTGTTATAATTAGTGCCGAACTCTTGATAGTGAACATTATTATTGTGTGTGGACAAATTTAACTTGAATCACTCTATGAGAGTACCTTGTTGACTTCAAATCGTGACTAATTAAAGCTGGTAATTGGTGGTTTCATTGGTGATTGTATTTTGTTTTCCACAATCGTGAGACCGTCGTAACAATATTTTTCAAAAATATATTTTGATGCAAATTTCTGTTCAGAATATCAAGAGTTACACAGTGCCGGATTCACCACTAGGCCTACTAGGCCGCGGCCTAGGGCCGCAAGCTACGGATATATATATTTTTTTAATAGAAGTATTTTGATAAAAGTAGGAGGCATTTTGATTTATTAAAGTATAATTTTTTGAAATTGAATGATCAATTTTTGTTAATAATACAAAAATGGAAAACAGTTCTTAATAAATTAAACAGTTAATAAATGGAAGACAGTTCTTATTTAAATATTGCGCGCTTATTTTTAAGACGTTGGCATCCTTGAAAACTAATCTGCGCATGCGAATTTTGAACGTCCGCTATATTGCCCCCGAATTTACACGACCGTGGTATCACCATTGTTTGTTATCATTGTTTATCTGCGTTGAGACTGAACGGTTTGCGATTTGAGGTTATGTTTTTATTTTGTTTTGAATGTAAAGAAGGTTTTTAGCTTTGTGTGGTAGGCACCGTGTTGTTTCGCTGATATTTATTAGTGTGAAAACTTTATGAACATAGAATTGAATCCGTACACTAAACGTATTCATCATGAACATAAACACTCACACGGCTAGTGGAGCCTACAAACGTAAGCTAAAAAAAAATTAAAGAGGAAGCTCATTTGGAAACAATAAAAAAAACTCAAAAACTAGATAAATTTTTTAAAACTACGCCAATTTCTAATGATAGCCCTGCAGTTAAACAAATTACATCAAATTACTTCTGCAGTACATATATTACTTCAAAGTCACAGCCGGACGAGGGGCCGCTCAGAAAACTTGGCCTAGGGCCTCAAAAATCTGGTGTTACACATCAGTGAATTCAGAAAAACCTCAACTTTTAATTAGAGCTAAAAACAAAAATTTGAAAAAATCTCCCCCCCCCCCAATGTGAAACATCGCTTTTCGTGTCCCCTTAACGCGATGTTGAACAGACAAAATTGGAAAGGTCGCTGAAGGCTAGTTAGACCGTTATATAATCAAACATTACTGCTTTTCCTGTGACAGTGACAAGTCAAATTATCGAAGATTTACACCTTGTACACTGAGAACATAATGAGCGACATCCGACAGTGCAAGTGAGAACACACAATGGATAGGTACCTTACATAACAACTTTAAGGATACTCGTATAAAGTTACGTCATCGGTTTCCGCTTCTGTACAGCTGTTGAAATGTACACAAAACAATCTTCCGGATAAGTACTTATATTAATAACGTTGTTTCAAGTAAATTATGTTCCTGATGTGTCATGAAACACTCGTGCTTGATTTGTACCTGGACGTTCCCGGACATTTCCCCGAATCGAATATCCCAAATTTTTCCACAAAGTGAATATCCCGAATTTGAGAATCCCGAATACAAAACCCCGAATCTATTTTTCCGAAATCAGTACACCCTAACACATATATAAACAAATAAGTGTGTGTGTATATATACTGACGAATGTTCTAAGACAATGGAAACAACGAACTGGTCCTGGAATGTATTTACTTCCCGATAATTTCTCCATTAACACTCTGCTGTTTGCTGACGATCAAGTTATCCTACAAGAAAACGAAAATGGATTACAAAAGCAGTGTATCAACTCAGTAAAATTTGCCATGAATACAATTTAAAAAATTCCACGAGAAAGACTAAAATAAAGGCGTTTAAATGAAAATTCCCAGTACGCTCAAAAATAGTAATAGACAATAAAATTATTGGACAAATATCCCACTACATTTCGTGTGCGACGTAAGCTATGCATATGAATACTGGAGACCCTTACGTATGCGTCCAGCTATTCCTGGAGCCAGATATCGGCCATTTCAGATATATTGTTACCGGCCATGCTGCCCTGTGATCCTGTCAGGGTCATCTTAGGTGAGTGCCGGGCACTTCACAGTCGGAGTATGACTGTGTGAGCGACTTTGATTTCGAATTATTACTTTAGTAACGTCGCTCACTTCCGAGTACGACTTTAAAACTTTGTGTTCAAATTAGAAAAAGATTCTAAGTCCTCTTTCCTTTCAGGGGATTCGGCCGATTACTTTTAGCCGGATTCCCCAAGAGATTGTCAGCGGAACTCTATACCGACTCCCCCCTTAATGAGCGTGGAGTCTGTGAAATATCGGTTCGCCGAGTTTGTTGGTAGGGATCTACATAGGGATACACAGGGATCCTCACAGGCCTGAAGACTGCCGAAACATGTTTCTGTAGAAGCTCCTCAACCGTGATCCTGAACTAAGACGCCTAAAAGGGAGAAATTGAAATACGGCCATTGGATCACCAATCGACATTTCTTTCATTTTCATCACCGAATATCTACTTACTACGTACTCTTGCTATGTGTAGATTGTAGAAAAAAATAAATTAAGAACAATTATTTATTCATAACAGAATTGAGGAAAATTGACTTTATAAAAACGGTCGTCACTTTGTACCCTTATTATATAAAATATTTAAAAATAAATTTCTACATAATAAAAACATAACTTATGTATGCCCCTAGAGTTCAGGATAACATTGCCAACGTACGAGATTGCATTGAAACAGATCTTTAGGTCAGTAAAATTCTATAACACATTACATAATTGATTGATAACAACAAGCAAAAAAAAAATCAATTTTTTTTCACACCAAGCACGCTGTGTAGGTTCAAGGTCAGAGATATGTACTGTACATAATCCAAACGTGACTTAACATTCACACACTGACACCCGACACTTGACCTCCCGTGACTTATACTTTTGGTATCAGCAACTAATCTAATAAAACTGATCTGATGGGTCCCCTGCGGCGTAGCGGCGTGCGAATGTGGGACAGTGACCCTGCCACACGACATAATTTGGAGAGAGGATAGTCTGGTTATCAGTAAATAATAACAATGTGTCAACTGCAGAGTTACCAATCATAAAATGTTGTGGAAGGTTCATCTGCCAATTGTGTATGCTTATGCCAATGTATTGTGTATGTTTATGCCAATTTGTAACATATACAAATTAAGAAGAGAAGGTGACAATGGGAAGCCTTGTCTTACTGGACAATTAATTGATCAGGCCCACACTAGGAGTTGTGCTCCGTCTTCTTGTCTGAATTAAGATTTTGTTTTCAACATAACGACTTTGTATGAGGTGTTGCGGGATCCCTTTCTTTGTTATTATTGCCCACAGCCTGCCCCTATTCACTCTATCAAATGGCTTCCCAAAGTCGTTGAAAGCTATGAATGTGGGCAGCTGACAATCTCTGTGATTTTCCATAACCTGGGCTACTTTGAAGATGTAATCTTTATGAAAATAGTAAAATGAATATAGAAATCTATAATATATTATATTTATTGGGACACGCTCGCCATGGCAGGTCACCGATCAGTGATATTATATTGGGACACTGTCGCCACGGCAGGTCACCGATCAGTGATATTATATTGGGACACGCTCGCCATGGCAAGTCACCGATCAGTGATATTATATTGGGACACGCTCGCCATGGCAGGTCACCGATCAGTGATATTACTCACATTCTTTAAAACGATCGATTTCGGTCACAGACCATCGTCAGGTCATATACAGCACACTTGCGGTCACAATATCGTAAAACAGCCACTATTAACAAAAACAAATTCGTAGACAATGATTAATGAACGTGATACGTACGTCGTTGTCCAAAGTTTCCCGAGAACTGATTTTGTTACAGAGTGTTTATGTTTGCATTCCGTTCTATATATTATATCAGCTGATTACTGAATGTTGATTTTCATTTTGCCGCAATATTTCAAATGTGATACGATTTTTGAAGTCCGTCATGATGTTCAATAGATTTTCATGGCCCTCTTCTTTTACATGTTTGTATATTCGGTATTGTTCATATATATTCGATCTTATTTCATCACTGCATGTTTTCAATACGGTTAAATGTTGCTGTATAGGACCATATTCACAAGACTGTTGTTTTATGTGTTTGGCTACCGTTGAGTTCGGATTTGGGTGTTGAGAATGTTTGGTATGTTCAATATATCTGTGTTTAAACCATCTTGAAGTGAATCCTATGTATTTTTTGTTGCACCGTACATTACATTCTGGCGAGTTCGCAGGCTGACATTGATATTGGTAGACTCCAGCTTTTTCATAAATGCTTTTCTTTTTTGTACTGCTTATTTTCAGATTGTGTAGATCTCATTGCTTGTTCTGAACGCTAATTGATAGTCGTATTTTGCAAATGTTCTAGCTAATTTTTGAGAGTTGTCGTCAATGTAATGTGCAGGTATATAGGTTTTCTTCCTTTTGATTGATATGTTATTTGTTTTTGATTTATTTCTTTTTTGTTTTTCAATGATTTTATCGACAATTTGAGGCTGATATCCATTGCTTTATAGTTCTTGTTAAAGTGAATTATATTTAAGTAACATCCAGCAATAAAATCTTCTCATTTTTCCGAACTACAGTCAATAATCTGCTAGTTAAACTGTGCAAAGACGGCGGTTCAAACCACAGAGATTGTAGACTAGAGGAGTCGTGACATAGACAACCCTGTAAGGGGAAGCGTGTCTGGGCGACAAAGATAAACGTAGATTAACTGGCTCTGCCTTCGTCTTTTTAGCACGTGCATAATTGTTTCCTTAAGGCTGCAAATATTTATATTATTTACCACGTGTTTAATGATTCTCATTATCAAGAAAACTCTACTTTATTAATTTTCAAATGTAATTCCTTTTGTTTCTGCAATTACTTATAAGCTTTATTTTAACACTTGTGGTTGGCTTACATTAAATTATTATGAAATTTTCTGAATTTTGTAATAGCTTTGGGGTGGTGATTGATCCTCCTGATCCCCCCCCCCGTACACCACTCCAGGAACATTCGTCCTCCAAATTTTCATCGATTAGAGCATGGAGGTGTAATGAAAGTGACAAACGCGCGTAAATGGTGAAGGAAGAATAAACGTGCATGATGAAGCATGTAACGTAACACTACCGGTTACAGCCAGTTGTGTGGTAAAACATATTTATATCAATAGTATATTCTGATGTAGACTATCAATATTAATAAATATAATGTTAGTAAGTAGACATACAGATGAGAATTGTACCATGTACTTGTTATACAAGTAAGAGGTGTGTAGTAGCGAGGCGACACATTGGCGCCGAGCAAGTGTAAAATTGTATTGTAGGTACAGCTTTCTAAGTCGTAAAGATCTAAAACGCTTTGTCTGCACAAAACAGCAAAAAATATGAAGTACCGTAGAAATAGGGTGTTTTCGGCCTTCAAAATACAAACAGTGATACGTCATGACGGGAGTGGTTTTAGAAAACAAATTTCTCTTTTTAACGAGATAATGGTCTGGCGGAAAGAAGTGCGCGTCTATAAGAGTTCTCCAATCGGGGATAGCGTCACCTCTGCGCGCGAAGTTATTTCGAGTGTTAACTGGATAATTTCAAACTTACCGGCAACACGTTTGAATTTTGGCCAACGGTGGTAATCTTAAGAGTAGCAGCAGTATGGGAAGTCTATGTGAAACTATAAAAGTAACTCGTGAAGGAACTTAGACGAAAATCGGTCAGTCAGTTACCAGTTAGCAAGCAGTCAGTCCGTGGAAGTTTGTTAGTGGCAGTTTTGCTAGTTGTTGTTAGAGGGAGTTAGAAGTTATGTCTTAAACAATCATTAAGCAATCTAAGACAGTCTGTAACATATTCATTCAGTCAATCAGTATTCGGTCATTAGACAAACCAGTTAGATACCGTCATGAAGAAGTAAAGTAAGTAGTTAGGAGGAAGTGAAGAAAAGAACAAGCGGTCATTAATAAGTCAAGCAGTATTATTTATCCTGTGCGTGGCATCAAGAGCGAAGCAGTATTATTATCATGTGCGCGGCCGTATGAGAAAGTCAAAGTTTCGGAGGGCGTGGAGATGAATGGTTATCGCGATAGTGTGTGAATAAAAAGCAGAGTAAGATCAATTGTGTTCTGAGGTGTAAAGTGTGGAACGAGCAGGACGGAGTAATGGATAATCAAACTCAAGTAATCGTATCAAATTAAAATGTTGTAATAAAATAATTTCATGTAGTCTAGTTGTCTACCTACGTTTAACCCGTTTCTTTCTAAAAGAACCCATGAAGACGTTCAGATGCTGAAGTGTATTTTATATCTTACGACATAGAATCAGAGTACAAAGTTTAAATATTTAATATAAATTTGAATGATAGTTCGATATTTATGATATAAATATCATGTTGATTCATCCTCTTTGTTCACTTTTACTAATATTATTATATATAAAAAAACTTTCACAAATGAACTTACTTTTGTGAAAGTGAGAACAAAAGTAAGTTCATTTGTGAAAGTTTTTTTATATATAATAATATTTATGATATGTTAGATCTTAAGTCAAGTCGTTGATCAAAGTTAATTTATGATGAGAATGAAGGAGATTTCTAGTTCCAAGAGTAACTTAGCAATGTTATAAATAATATTCAATGTGTTAATTAATCTCTTATAAACTATAAATAATATTCAATGTGTTAATTAATCTCATAAATTATAGAGAATAGTCAATGGACTAATTAAGCTCTCATAAATGATAGATGATATTCAATGTGTAAATTAATTCCTTATCAATGATAAATGATATTCAATGTGTTCATGAATCTCTTGTGACGATTAGAAAGGGATAAAGAAATTTAGTAGCAATTGAGAAGTTATTTAGTCTGTCAATTTGTAATGATAATGATTTTATATGTTATATTATTTAAATGTATACAAGTGATAAATATAGTATTGTTTATTTAGCATCTGAACATAAGAGTTGTTGCTAACAACAAACCCTGAGATTCCTAATTATCTCTGGCGCCCAGCATTCTATACTTAATAATTATAACATAAATTTAAATAATTGTATATTTGGCGTACGAAGGCAAAGCTTTAAATAGAACAGCGTCCAGCGAGAAGTTATAAGCAAGACCTAGAGTCCCCCGAAGAATTGTAAACTGCTCTTGATGCACACATTCGTTACGTTAACACATTACGATGCTACACAGAACCGTCTGCTCCACGATAACGCACAACAGAACTGCTGCGAAAGTTTCGCAGGATATGCTAGTTCATCCTCCATACTGACCAGACCTGGCGCCATCTGACTTTCATATTTTCCTCAGATTAAAAGATTTTTGGCTGAAAATCGCCTGCTGACCGAAACAGTCGGTACCAAACTGTCACCTGTCAGTTCTTCAACAAATCCGGTCTCCCGATGTTTAAAGGTCAACAATGGTAATTGTGTTAAAAACGATGATTTCGAGTCACAGTAAATTGTTATCGGAATATGCAAATCCGTCCGGCAGTGTTCTTTGAAAATTGTGAGTAAATTAATGTCCCCATTATAGGGTACCAGCCTAGTCGTGTAGAGGGGTTGCCCCCTTACGGGCATGACTTCCGATAATTTTTATTCAACGTAGTCTTCCCTTAGCCTTTGATACCCCCAACACTCAACTGCAAGGCACCAGCATAATATAATCCTGTAACAATAGGACGCCGTATTGCGGCAGACTAAATCCAACTAGATTCCCGCCTGTAATACTCCAAAGATAAGCCGGTGCAGGCTTGGTACTGGTGGCTACTGCTACTGTTCTGCATCAACAGGGTCACTTCTTGTAGGCTGTGGCACTTCACCGTGCAGTGCAGTGTCTGGAGGGAGCCTAAGTACTCCTTTGGGAGCTAACATTGCTTCATTCAACCCTGCGAACTTGTGAGGACCAGTGCCCAGTCAACCCGGTACAAAGGTAATACCTCTCTAAATTCCCTAAAATTTAATACAAAATGCAAGTTTTACAAAGTTATGGCGGCCTTTGTACTGTCCTATGGGACGACCATGCATACGGGTGTGAATTATGGACAACCAAGAAACAAGACAGTAAAATACAGGCCTCAGAAATGGCGTCCTGAGAGGAGTTAAAAGGTCCTTGTCCGCGGAGTTAACCTAGATTAAGGAGTTAAAGGTCCTAGGTTAAGGAGTTAAGCTAAACTTGTCCGCATAAAGAATGAGGCCATAAGAGGAGAATTACAAGTTCTTAACTTGAATGAAAGACTAGAAGATTATAAACAACGGTGGAAGGAACGCTTAGAAAGAATGTCAGATTCAAGATTGGCCAAACAACCCTGGAAATATAAACCTACAGGACACAGGTATGTGGGCTGACCCAGAAAGAGATGGCTGGAAGATCTTCGAAAGCGGAACGGGCAGCTTCTTGCCTGTACCGTGATGTGAAGATGATGCAAAAACGACGTTTACTTAAAATGATTGCGTAAGAGGTTAAGGCACACCTTAACAAGAATATAAAGACACTAAAGTGGGGTCCGCAGGGGTAAGGAAATTAGAAAGGTAAACAGCTACATGGCGTCGCACATGGCGAAGAAGCTGGAAGATCTGCCGGGAAGCAAAAACTTTGGATCCGTTGGAGAGTCTTCGTGGATATGCTAATGGCCCCAACGAATCAGAAGAATTAAAGGAATTACTTCAAGTAAATCAAGTAAATCGGGCTAGTCTAGGTCGCATGTAGCCATGTTGTGTGTGTGTGAAACAATCATTGTTTTGTTGTTGTCAGTCATAGTTTACTTAGTGCCTGTCACAGCAATACGTTTGTTTTAATATGTACAATGTAGCGAATGTAAACGAACGAACAACACCTCAAGTCAAATGACTTTTTTTGTAAGTAAATATAACGTTCTGATGTATTCCCCCGTACTTGCGAATTGTAAATTACCCGATGCAACGAAAAAACACGGTATAAATTGAACTAAAATAAACAAAACGTCAAACAAGTAAGTGGCGGTAAACAAGACTCAGTTCTTCAACGCAGTGCTTTCGAAAGAGTATTCTGCAGAAAATATTCTATTTGTGTTTTCGTTGGTGAGCAACAAACCGATACAATAAATAATCGATTTTCGCGCTCTTTAAATTCCGTACAGTAAAATAGAGGTCACGGGTTCGATTTAAAAAAATTCTAAATCCAGAAAACGGATCTATCTATCCACAACTCTGTGGGATTTGCTCAACGTATAATGAAAACTTGCATTATAAGATTTGTTTGAGATAACTAATAAGACCACAATATTTTGTAGCGGTTTGAGATACTACTTTGTAACAACTGAATTTTAAATTGATTGTAAATACTCGTATTGTGAATCAGACTAGAATCCGACTTCTAGGCAGCGAATGAAATAAAACACTCGTATCACTGTCCACACCTTATTTATCGTCATCGCAAATAATTTTTCACAAGTAAAAATACAATTTCGATTCACAACTGTGATATCGATTATTAACACGATCGTAATTTATACAATTAAAAAGATAACACTCAAATACAAAATTGATCCACAAATGTGGTATCAAACACACACACTAATTCTGTAACTTATTTAACCGAAATCTCAAATAAAGACTGACTGAGTTTCTCTCTCTCTCTCTCTCTCTCTCTCTCTCTCTCTACTGTCTTATATAGGTTGGCAATGACATCAATCACCAACATGCGTCACAATTACTAGAATAGTTTAGTATGACCTAGCCGTATATGTGAGAACCTGGTAAAATAAACTGTGTCCATCCACAAATGCACTGTACATTGATACAGAACATTCTAGTGTATTATATAATAATGTCTGTAATATAATGTACATAAATATAATGTCTGTAATAATGTAAATATAAGTTATATCTGTACCTAAAATGTAGATAATATAAATACACGTAATTAACATTACCTACGAACTTAACCCATACGTATTCTAATGACAGACAAGTACTGTAGTTTATTCAGTCAGTGGCGTGGCGTGGGTGACAGGCCTAAAACTTAACCTAAAATTAATTCGAATTTTTTATTATACGAAGTGTTCTTTTTAGAGCATTTTCTACCATTCACTGAGAGAAGAAGAGAGTCCCGGTTCAACGGGATCTGACTCTCATTATACTTACACAGAATAAATCAGAACACAAATAATCGAATTAAAAATAATAAAGACAAACAGAGAAACGCATGTCTAACCGAACAAAACACAAATAGTATCTGCTGCACGTCAGTTCCGAAAACGAACATAGCTGCTAACTGAGAGTTTTGCCGGTTTATACAGCGGCAACACATTGGGTGAACGTATGTGCCCCCCCCCCCCGTCTCTGCAGTTTGTATAGTAACAACTACTACGAGGTCAATGACCGTATGCAGTAAAACATTCCCGATGTCTGAGCCGGCAACACAAGACGGTGCAAGCGCCCAGCAGTTCGAAAGCAATGCTATGCTCCTCTTCAAGTTTCCCTACTAATATTGTTCGGATTTCAAATTATTCAATAACTAAAGTATTTATTCTGTTATATAATTAATATTATTTTCTATTATTTCCAGTATTGTTGTCGCCGGCAACAGCGGTTACATGGACGCCACGCCACTGTTATTCTGAATGAGAACTAACAAAGAAGACTCACTCACTCTGTCTCCTACAGTTCTATATATAGTTGGTAATGACGTCAGTCACAAACATGCGTCGTTTCAGTATTGACCACACTATTATAGTATAGGCTGTTACAGGCGTATATTCTAGAACCGGGTATAACAAACTATGTTTATCTGTAAATGTATTGGTAATTGATACATAACATTCTAGTGAATTCTATAAACAATGCGCATGAATATAGGCCAACATAAGTTACACACAAATTGTGGATAATGTAAATGACATAACTACGCACTTAATCTATACGTAATCTGATGACAAGTAGTTAAATAATACAAAAGACAATATTACTCAATATTCATAATATTACTTTGAATGAGGGTTGAGGGTTCTCTGGTATACGAAAAAACAAAGACTGGAAGTTTATCATGAATTGTGTATAGTGAATCGATTAGGATGATAATGAATGATAGGTTTTATTGTTCCGTGAAACCGTTTGCATGCGTCGAATTAGTTGCACACGGTTAGTCTTGAGACGTCACGATATCACGGAATCGTTGCTTAACAGAACCTGCCAATTTGTCTTGTCTCCTCAGGCTTCCTGTACAGCTATACTACATCCACGAATTGCTTGTCTGCTACAGGAATTTG
Source organism: Magicicada septendecula (assembly GCA_034769895.1). Lineage (NCBI taxonomy): Eukaryota > Metazoa > Arthropoda > Insecta > Hemiptera > Cicadidae > Magicicada > Magicicada septendecula. Next base: position 47,750,904 of record CM068375.1, read on the forward strand.
TAATAACGTTATGCATAATCTCTACTGTTTCCAGTGGCGTATCTAGAATTTGTCTTGGGGGATCCCCGGTCCGGTCGGCTTCATACAAAAAAAAAAACAAGTTAAGACTAATCAACTGTCTTTAAAAAGTGGCTGAAAACGTGTGATAACATTCTGAAATTAGTCCCATTAAAGTAAACGGTAATAACACATAAAAATACGCGTTACAAAAGATACTTATTGACTGAATTGATTTTCCTATATGTCATATTTCAAACTAATACCCTGACGCTGTGTAATAAACCTGTTTGTATATTTGAAAAAGAGCTACTTCTACATTAGCGTACATAGCTGAAAAAAATAAAACCGTTTAAAAATTAAGGGGTTAACAAAATTCGTCAACTTTATCGACCCTCGGGGGGGATCCGGTCCCGTTCGTCCCCTTCCCGTAAATACACCCCTGGCTGTTTCAAGGGAAAGTGCTTTGTGGATTTCTGATGACATTCCCTATAGCAAACAGTTTCTTTCAATTCCCGCAAAATCTGCCCACCGCTGGGAGGTCACGTTCCGTTTGGTAATATTAACAGTTACCAGTTTTGAATAAATAATGAGTATAATAATAAAATTGTCAAAAATCCCTATTTTTACATTAGGTGTTTACTCGTGTTCATACGAAATAACACAATTTTATCATGTGATAATAAAAATCCTTTCTCAAGTTCTACAGACGGTTATATTGGCTCGCCATGTTTCAAAGAAGAATTGTTTTGAGAAGAACCCCTGAATACGTGAAAAAAACTTTATTTTCAAACTTCCAAGTCTCTCCCATCCCACCGAAAATGATAAATTTTCCCTCTCTGAAAACAGAGAAGAAAAGTAAACTTTCGCCTCGTGCCTAGATCCAGCAGTACATCTTACTTCAACCCCTCTGGAAACTGAGAAAGGCAGAAGCCAATTTAAGGTTATCCCTTAAGAATGCCATATCCAGGACTGGAAAACAAAACAAAAATTCAGCCCGCCACCATGTATGAGATGTGTGTGTGTGTGTGTGTGTGTGTGTGTGTGTGTGTGTGTGTGTGTGTGTGTGTGTGTGTGTGTGTGTGTGTGTGTGTGTGTGTGTGTGTGTGTGTGTGTGTGTGTGTGTGTGTGTGTGTGTGTGTGTGTGTGTGTGTGTTGGTCTCATTATGTTGCTTTATCTTCATTCCTGAATAATAAATAAATCCTTTCTTAAACTAGAATATAATTTTATTTAACTTATATAATACTGTATCTATACAGTTTTAGAAAAACCTGTATATTTTTAAACAATAATAGCACAGCTCTATGAAATAATTATTATATAGAATAGCCCTACACATGGAATGACTATTTCGTGAATAAGTTGCATAAACAGTAATAATGACTATAACAAGTATATTATTATACAGATCTCGAAAATGGCGTTCTTAAGAGGACTTAAAAGTGTTCTAAACTTGACCGTACAAAGAATGAGGCCGTAAGAGAAGAGTTACAAGATTTCAGCTTGAATGTAAGATTGAAACATTATAAACAACGGTGGACAGAACACATAGAAAGAATGTCTGATTCACGACTGGTCAAACGAGTCTTGAAACACGAACCTATAGGATACAGGTGTGTGGGAGAGACCCTGGAAGAGATGGCTGGAGTATCTTTGAAGGCGGAACAGCCATCACCTTGCCTATGCCGTGGTGTGAAGAAGATGATGATGATGATGATGATGATGATGATGACGTAGATGACAAATATATTATTATTTTACACAATATAAGTGAGACACAATTATACTATTCCATAAATATTAACACTCATTATATATTCACAGAAGTGTTTTATGATTATGTGTAGCCAGACCTCAGGATGTTTCATCAGTAGAACTCACAAAGAAAAGCGTGTTTGTCAAGTGATGTATATGTTGTGTCGCTAGAGTTCTAAATAAACAATGGGTCTACTGTTACAACTTTAACTAACAATAATAAAACAATGGTCAAGTTAGTGCATACGCCAGCAACTATACATCGTTTGTAGCAAGTGCTACCTGTGTTTACTGACCCCATTTACTATAGTCAGTTAATACGTAATCATGGCATCATAACTACTGCGTTGTTCCTTTGCTGTACCGTAGTACATTTTCGCTAGGTAAATACCGCCGTTTTGTAAATGTTGATTTTGTGTTTTCTGCATTTTTCACTAGCGTATGTATGTTGATCTGACAAAATCTCATGTATGTTATTCACAAAGCACCTTTCTGCGTCTACTATCGTACGCCTTTCAGAGAATATTGTGCTAAAAATCTTCTTCTTCTCGTTCTTCTTGTTGTATTTCTTCTGCTTCTTCTTCTTCTCATTCATTCTGTTAGGCTCCGAACCTGTTTATTCCAACGTTCCCGTCTTTGTTTTTCTGGGTCTTCTTCCTGTGGTGGCCTCTTATCGGTCGCTACTTTTGCTATCCTTTCCTCTGTCCTCTATCGTCTCCGATTTCTTGTACGTTGCATTGCTGTCGTACTTTTTCGCTGCGGATGTAGTTATGAACTTACCCTGTACGTTCTAATTTATTACGTACCAAATCAATAACCAAAGTCTTATAAAACTATATTGCCATTGCTGTAAAGTGCTATTACAAAAAGAAGCTTCTTGTTTATAAATATTTTTGTTTTAAATAAGTTTAGAAATCCCCCCTTTTTTAACGTTGTTTCTGCCAGGGCCGCAATTAAGGGGTGAGCAAGAGGGGCATATGCCCCGAGTACCGTGCTACGACATAATAATGTTTGCGTACTGAATGTTTTTGTGTCAATCACCACTACTAGTCTTCTTCTTCTTCTTCTTCTCTTCAAGGATTAGGTTATATAAACCTGTTCCGGCACCCATCTCACCCTCGGACGACCCACGTCACATCAGAGGTCCCCATCTTGTGGATACGGGCTTGGCGATCCCGATGTGCTCTAGCTGGAATCTCACTTTGCATCAACTTGTCTTGGGTGAGATCCCTTCCTTTAGTCTTTTCTGTCTAGTCTATCTTGACTGCCTCTTGTTCTTTTCTGACCCCGACGCTATTAGAGTACTCGAGGGCTAGGGTATCTTCCTTTTTCAATTCTAATTTCTTAATTTTAGGTGGCATAGGATCTTAGAGTGCTCACTGGTGCCGATAGGTGAGCACTGGAAATACTAAGAAACGTTCAGTATCAGAATAACTGATACAAAGCCACCAAATCCTATCTCAGAAAGTGAAGGGCGAGGGCGAATCTCCTGCGCCCCAAAACAGGGACCTTTCGGGTAAGGTATGGTAATCCTGACAGAAGAGTCACTGGTCCTCCTGGTAGGGGGTTGAGCAACAAGCTAAAAACCTGTTCATGTAAAACTTTATAATACTTGTAGTACCCAAAGCAGCCTTGGAATAAGGACTGGAAACCAATACTAGTAATAAATAATTTTAAATGAATGTAACATATTCTTTATAATGTGGAATCTAATGCCAAAGACATACAGTCATGACATTAATAAAAATCGGTTTGGACTTCCACATATGACTTCCATGTTCTAAGATTTATATTTAAAATCATTTTTGAAATGAAATTTTTCAATAGAAACTACTTCTTTCTTCAGCCTTAAACACAGTACTGTGGTCATTAACGTATACCATCTCACGTTAGCACACTCGATTTTCACTGAAGATGACAGTCGATGGCACTGCCGAAACGTCTGGTTTTGCAGAAAACATTAGACCACGCCCAAACAGCCAGGGAAAGAATTTTAATAACAAACTACTTCTTTGTTGCCGATAACGTAGTACACACATAAAAAATTATCCTCTCCCCCTTCAACTACCCTTTTCATTTATAGGTATTTCATCTATTTTTCTACAGTGGATTATTATGACATTCTTTTCAGGATACTTTATTTAACAAAACTAAGTACTTTACTCTTGTCAAAACATAAAAAGTTGCAGGTAAACTACCCCTGTGCCTTAACCGATCTTCACCAAAATCAATAGGCCTTGAGTTTTGTACAACTCAGGTAAATATGCAAAAAATTATTGATTCTGTTTGAATTTGCGGCAGTTATCGTTCGCCATAGAAAACATTCTACACAAACACACACACAGACACTCTTCTAAAATATCGGTATGGAGAACCATACATGACTTCCATGTTCTAAGATTTATATTTAAAATCATATTCGAAATGAAATATTTCCATAGAAACTACTTCTTTCTACTTTCTACTTCTTTCTGCTTTGATGACGTCATCAAAATTCTTCACAAAAATTCTCGCAAGTTGAGTCTTTGAAAGACTCGTATGATTCATTCAATAGACTAATTTTCATAACAAGAAGACAATGTTGAAGACGATAACTACGGATTCGATTTAGATTTTATGTGATTATGTAATTACTAATAAGTAGTTTGCAAGACATTTGTCAGTCGTTCTTAAACGTAAAAATCTAGCTTACACAACATTAAACTACATTAGTTGTAAGTTAGATTGAAATGTGTGTAGTTTGGAAATTTTTAAGCACCAAAACCATGATTGACGATTCTATAGCCTTAGTTGTTCAGTTTTACAAACCGACTTAAAATCAGTTTTATTAATTTAGTGAGTAACAAAATAATAAACATTTTCTAGCACCTCCCTCACGGGCCATGAGCGGAAACCATGGGGAGGGGGCGGAAACCATGATTGCCCCGGGTGCCACAGACCCTAGTTGTGGCTCTGGTTTCTGCCAACGATTGGTTAAGTCAGTGGTGGCCAATCTTTTGGCGTCACGAACAACTTCTGTGACTGTCAAACTTCTGCCAGTTACGTGAGCGAATGATTTCCTTACAAATAGTATAATATTTTTTTATAATTATAATATATAATTTATTTATATATTTTATAAATTTATTTATTTATCACACACACACACACACGCACGCACGCACGCACGCACACAATTTCTGACAATGGCAGACAGAAAAACTGTCAAAACAGTGTAATGAGATAAAATACAAACAAATAAAATATACATACTCTTGTAAGAAAAATATTGTTTGTTACTAATAAATTTATCAAAACAGACCAAAAATAAAAACAATGGGCACAAAAATATTTTGTTTTATTTTTACACGACTGAGATTACAGAACAAAAAAAAATTATATTTATTTTCTTCAGAGTATAAACAAAAACAAAAAAAAAACAGAAACAGATCACAGACAAAACATACGCGCAAACAAATTTTGTTTAATTTTTAGCCTTGGAAGCTGTCTATTGCGTGTTTCTAAATCTGCACATTTTTTTTAAAATCCTTCTATGTTTGGATCAGACATGCGGTGAACCGAGAGTACAGCAACGCTAACTGCGAGTTTGTAGACTGAATATTACGAATGAATTTCCAAAAACCAATGTAAATTTGGCTGGTTTGATTTGACATTATCATGATCATCATCTTCAAGGATTAAACCAACGATGGTTTGTTCCGGCCTCAAATAGGCAAATATTACACCTGGTCGCTCCAGCCCTTCCTCGGCCGTCCCACACTTCCCCGTCCCCTCGGCTTATAGTTCCACAGTTGTTTGGGGATGCGGCAGTCATCCATTCGGCAAAAATGTTCCCACCAATTTACTGGGCGATTCTGTCGAGTATACTCATAATATTCAGTTCCTGCCGTATATCTGTGTTTCTTCTATGATCATGGACAGTATACCCTGCCACGTGCCTGAGAAATCTCATTTCAGCCGCTTTGGATGCGACTGGGCTTGCCTTTCGTTAAAGTCCAATTCTCAGACCCACAAAGAAGTGTGGGAAGAGCCATCACCTTGTAGAATTTTTGGCGTGTTCCTTTACTTGCTGACTTAAGGGTTCGCCTAACGGTCCCGCACATAAGGTTGAACTTATGCAACTTATTCACAACGTCGTTGCTTGCATTATAAGACACACTGTAGCCCAGATATTCAAAATTGCTAACTTGTTCCAGGACAGTACCATCTGTAACAATTTTTGCCCATATGGGATCAGTTCTACGCAAAGCCATCACCTTGGTCTTAAGTGTGGATATTTGCAATCCAGAGTCTTTGCAGATTCGATTTAACAAATGTATACCCTTCTGCAATCTGTTTTCAGAGGCCGACAGAATACCCTGATCGTCCGCAAACAACAAAATGTCAATTGGAGAGTGACCAATCATATAATGTTCTGGAAGACACATCTGCCAGTTTTGTGTGACATCGTCAATATATAAATTAAAAAGAGAAGGTGATAGTGGACACCCTTGTCGTACTCCACAATTGATCAGGCCAACTCTAGAAGTTGTTCTGGGTTTCCCTGCTTCTATTAAGACTTTATTCTCCACATAAAGACTCTGAACTGCTCTAATTAGATGTTGTGGGACCCCTTTCCTTGCCATTACTGCTCATAATTTGCTCCGATGATTTGGCATAATTTATTTTATATTTACTGCTGTTGTTGTAAACCCAGTAAACATTTATAACAAACAAGGAACAAGATTCAAGTAAAAACATAATAGGCTACTAACATAACGCGTACCAACATTGACACCCCTGCCTCGGTTCAACACCACCCGTTTAAACTACCGAAACACGTGTGTATGATTTTTAATATTGCATTGTCAGAAAATATAACCTGTTTGCGAACGTGTTAATTTATTTATTAACTAGACTTAAAGGACATGGTAAGCGAGATCATGAATTCCAATTCCAATTAGGCCTATAATAAGACCGCAGTCCTCGCAAGCGCTTTACTAACTTAACCAAAGTAAGTTCTTTAAACTGGAAAACGGACTTGTGTCAAGAATAGCGGCCTAATTAAGAAAGTGAAACACAAAGTACACACTCGCATCTCACGTGTGTGTGTGTGTGTGTGTGTGTGTGTGTGTGTGTGTGTGTGTGTGTGTGTGTGTGTGTGTGTGTGTGCGCGTGTGTGTGTGTGTGTGTGCGCGCGCGTGCACGTGTCATATTTACTCTCATGTTTACTTTTGTTATTTATGTTAATAACAAACAATACTTTATATTTTTTAAACACATGTAATTATACATTGTAATTCTGATGACGACAAAAAATTAAATTAAAACTGTCGAAACATGTAAAAATAATAAAAAACATATTCTTGTTAAAATATATATATATGAATAAGTAAATATAAATAATAATACATAATTTTATATATAAATATATTAATCATTTTCTATATACGTACTGGTAACTCAAAAGTTTTTTGCAGCAATTATATAATATTATATTATTCAATATAATTTATTCTGCAACATAATGCAACTTGCAAAAGAAACTAATATCATAATATTATATATATATATATATATATATTTATAGATAGATAGATATAGAGAGAGTGAGAGGGGGGCGAGTGGGAGAAGAGAGCTTGAGAAAGATCTTGCACTCACATACACATATATGGATAAAAATATATGCATATACATAAAATACTGTGTGTGTGTGTGTGTGTGTTTTACTTCGTTCAAACGAATAAATGCGCGAGTATTTTAGACCAAAAAAAAAACACTCAAAAGTAACTCCAACGCATATTTACATTAATCATTTTGAAACACATATTTTCGTATTGTGTTTATTATCTCATATAAGGAGGGTAAACATGTAAACACAAAAATAAACTGGAAATACGTGCCGGCGGTCACAGCTTGTAGTAGAGTTTGCCAACTGCAGGAGGCCCCATTGTCGCCGACCTTGCAACACCTACAAAAACAATGCGTTAAACGGTTGCTTTTTATAAACTGATTTGTTTTTCATAAACTGCCGTCGTTTGGACGTTCACGTGTTTCGTTGGAATGTTTACACTCGGACGCGCGTCCGAGTTCAAGTTCCCAAGAACTTGTAGACTGACGCGTTGGGCCCGCGGCACCCTGATATCTACATCGATATCAGGTGCATCGATATCAAACAAGGTACATCGATAGAAATTAATTGTCTGTTAGGAGTAATTATTATTAACATAAAACATACAGTAAGCTCCATCAGCTGCAGAACTCGCTCACTATCTTGAACGATGTACATTTCTTATTACATAAATTTCGATATTAAATCATTTTTCAATTATGGGAAAGTAACAAAACTCCCGATTACTCTACTATTTCTTTGGCAATATAACAGTTGTAGAGCACACAGTCGTCCAGTAAACACCACAAATTCGAAATATTCGGCAGTGGGTTACAGTTTCTATTAGTCTGATACAGTGCTGGATTTTCAAAATTTTTTCAAATTTTCGATCTCTTTTTTGGTCCTTGGTGTCCAAAAGTTTTAAATATCCAAAACTGAAAACTACATCCAGATGACTGGTTAAAATCCTCTTTAATTTGATAGTCCACATGAATTTTCGCGATTTAATCAAAATTATCACCCGATTTTTGGGCCACGACATCAAAAATTTTGGAAATTGTCAAAAATGAACATTATATACAGACTGTGGTGAAAATTCTCTTTTCATTTGCATACCCCGCACGGGCTTTTGCGATTTTTTGACGATTTTGATCCTACCAAATTTTTGCCTCCGCCCATTTTTGGAAGAGACCTATCTCAAAAACAATAGGGTTCTGCAGAGTAGAAGTATGGACACGCGTGCCAAGTTTTAAGAAAATCGGTTGACGCGTTTAAAATTTATCGTGATACATTACCGCAAATAGATAGACAGACAAATGCCAGACGGTCGAGTTAAGGCTGAGAACTCTCTTCACTCATTAAATTAATATAAAAAAGAAAACAAGAAACTTACTAGACTTTCGAAAATCTTAGTTAAGACACGAATTAGAACGCATTACTTATAATACAGAACAATACAAGAACAGTTTCTGGAATAGAATCTGTTACATCCTGACTGTCCGCCGTCCTCTCCCGTCACCGACGGTGTGTGTACTGTGTAATTGTAATTACAGTACTACAACAGTGTTATTACAGGATCGCGTGAAAAATTTCACCGTTTCAATCCTTTAGTAAATTGTATTGGAAATTATGAAGACCAATATGGCTTTGATACAAATATCCCCGTATTAAATAAGTGAAGATATTTTTATGATGTTCTCTGTATGAAACACAAAGGTTTTTTTTACACGAACAGGCCAGCCGTGGACACGCGGATATCGTTTCCTCTTCTTCTCCTGCCAGAAGGCCCTCATTCGCACATTATGCGCCGCCTTCCTTTCCACTGTCCACCCCTTTCTCGTCTGCTTCTCACCGCAGAGAACCTCAAGATTTTGAATTTTGTTTCTGTATGTATTTGTATCCGCAGAGTCGTTCAAAGAGATGCCCATTTTAATCATTTCCTCCTTGAGTTGTTTGGTGTGTCCATTCAGACTGGAAAATTGCCAGATATAGTTGAAAATTTGTTTATTTAATCTGGACCGATCCATCCGAACCATATTTCTAAGGAATCTCAGTCTTTTCCTTCGGAAAGCCGTTTCCAGATCTTCCAGATCCCTGTACAGCTACAAAATGTTTATATTTTATTTATTTATTTTTTAATTGAGTTCTAACGTGTGTACGACCATGGTTATCTTGTGTTGAACCGTGGAGGACGACTAAGATTACTTTTTCCTTTTTTTTTTTAGAATAATTCTCAAACCTGCCTCTGAGGTCTCTCTTCGACCCAATATTACATCAATGATCTACAATACACAAATATACAAAATTCCAACAGTACATAAAGATTTTCATAAATTCATAAAACTTTAACACAGACACACACACAGTCCCACTTTAGACGAATCCTCTGATCTGAGAACTCCATCAGTCTCTGTCCACCGCATTCGTCATCTGTTAGTACAAACGTCTCCGTCGCCTGTTCTACATATTGTTACTACGGTCTCCTTGATCGTCGTATGGTACAGTGGAAAACAAAATACAAGACACCAATTAAGTCACTAAACACCAGCTTTAATTATCACAATTAAACAGTTTATAATCAGCAAGATATTTAACAAGATTATACACGTACAATAATTCAAGTTAATCTGTCTGCATCAATAATAGTGTCAACTATAAAGAATTCCGCACTATAATCACTTTTCCCTAATACACCATTTGAGACGCACTGTGTAAATCGCCCGACGTAAACTCAACTAACTGTCGCTGGATGCTTATATTTATACCCCGCTGAGATGCCAGAATAAGATGTCACTTTTGCATGACGTGTTAAACAGTTGCCTCTTATGTGCTCTCTCGAATCCACTAGGAACAGTGTCGTGTCTGGCCTTGAACACAGTGCGCTTGGACCGGTGAAGTCTGGAACAGCCTCGACTGTTGACGCGTGATAAGTGTCACGTAATTGTCTTTCATCACAAAGTAGCAGCAATATGTAAGCACACACACATTACAGCTGGGCTAGCCGAGATACTTGTAGAACTTTCCGTATTACGTAACAATTACATTCCCCATTTAGTTCTCTTCTGTCCCTTCCTGTATCTTCCTGCCTCAGGCAATCTTCCATCCTCCATTCTTCTTACGTGACCGTACCATATTTTAGTCTCTTTTGTTCTATCTCGTCCACTATAGTTTTGTCAGCCCCCATTAGTCTTCTTTTTCTACATATCTCGCTATTTATAATAATTTCTCTTCTAGATCTACCGCTGCTCTTCTCCAAAATCCATTCCCATTACACTTAATCTATCTCCGTGTTGTCTACACTCCTGCCCCATACAGCACTATACTTTCTACGATTGGTTTATATATCATTTGTTCTGTTAATAATGTTTTTGCTGCATGACGCTGAGCTCAACATGCCTATTGTTTTCCTGCCGCTGATTTTCTTCCTTGCGATTTCTTTATTTGACATCCTGCCCCTCTCCAGTGTTGATCGCAAGTAACAAAAATCATCCACCTTCTTGATTCTTCCCCGTCATATGAGATAGCCTATTCTGTTTTTCTAAAGTTTATTTTTAATTATACGTATAACACTACTGACTCGGAACACAAAGTTTTTATTGGTAAAAATGTAAAATGTTTGCCTTTTAGCCTGAACCAGTTTTCGCTTATTATGGGGCAGCCTCTGACGAAGGTTATAATAAGCGAAAACTGGTTCGGGTTAAAGGGTAAAAATTTTACTTTTTTACCAATAAAAACTTTGTGTTCCGAGTCAGTACTGTTATACATATAATTAGTTAATCAACGGACACGTCATGGACAACAAAATCCAAGAGTTTATTTTTAGTCCTCAGTTCCGGTATTCAGCCGACAACTGGTTGCACGTGTAATTTGCATCTCCTCCATTCTGTGTTATACTCACTTGGTCGTCCGCGAAGAGTAAATGGTGAAGGTATTTGTACTTCTGCTATTTCTACACCCATTATACCGCATTTCCGCGACCGGATTTCAAACTGACTTCTGTATAGTTTCTGAATAGTGTCGGTGACATGGGACATCATTGTAGTAGGCCTTTACTGATCCTAAATGGTAATCATAGGGTTGAACTGACTTTAATTTGGCACTTATACATTTCTTTTACAGCTTTAGGTAACGAGTTTTCTATCTTAGGCTATGCAACCGAAAAATATTACGTGAAAAACAAATAGAACAAAGTAACGTGCTGGCGTTATATATGGAGTTTTTTTTCTTTTTTCACTTTGTATACATAGGCCTACGTTTATGCTGATAAAATAGCGGGCAAACATTTTTGTCAACAAGTTGATTGACGTGCAACATTAGTTAAACTGAGTTCTACTTATTAGGCGTTACTTCGAGGCGACGCGTGTTTAATGAAACAGTTTTGATGAATCGTTTATCGAGTTTTCTGGCCGCGACTAAAAATCAACTCGCGGTCTCTAGTTCGCGACCCACGACTCTGTTATGGCACGAGTAGATGTTATGAGTTTATTCCGTCAGTTATGTAGCACAATAAAACTAATGGACATTAATATAATATAGGCTCTAATGTTTTGAAATTTTTTTTCAATTAGGCCTAAATGTAGTGTTTTATTTCATGTCACTTTTTTAATCTTGAAAACTTATTGGTACTTTCCCAGTAACCGTATTCACATTTATTTTCGATATATCGATAATGCGATTAGTGGCATCGACATGTAATGAATATGGCATGCAATTTTTGTTATGAACAGTTCTTCAAATATTAACTATTTCTGCAAGTAAAATTATATTGTATTATCACCTTACCCACGTTTCACTGGTTAAATTAGCACCAGAGGAGGTTTATAAATGAATATAATATAAATTTATATTATTTATAAATATTTGTTCATTTATAAACTTCTAAGATTTATTCATTTATAAGTGAATAATATTTATTAATTTATTTGTATTATTTATAAATATTTGTGATTTAATCAGTGAAACGTGCGCAAGGTGATAATACAATATAATTTTACTTGCAGAAACAGTTAATATTTAAAGAACTGTTCATAATAAAACCTGCAAGAAATACTTAAGAGTTACTTACAAAATAAAAATGTTAGTTTGATAATGAAAATCGTGAAAAATTATTGTGTACGTTATAAAATAATTTGTTGACGATTGAAATCGTGTTTCATTGTCATATTTTTTTTTTTGAAATATGTTTCTAGCAATAATATCACTCCGATGTTTGCCTGTGACGCCAGAAGCTGCCATTGTTAGGTTAACCCGCAAACTAAAATTACAATGGAAATCAATATGCCTTTAAAATAATACTCTTTTTGTTAAATCCACGTAAAAAAAAAATACCCGATCAAAATTTTGTTTTTATTTGTCTTTCTTTTTTTTAATCGGGCTATTCAGAAATAATTGTATTTTTCACTTTACGTTAACAAAGAACATAAAAAACGTTATGTTCTTTGTTTTTAATGTTACTCTCTTTCAAGCATTGTGTATACACATTAAGCGTCATATTTTTCTTAACCATGGCTTTTATTTCTTTAATCAGTAAACTAAATACCAAAAACCATTATTACATAGCCTCACAAATGAAAACACCACGTATTTTCACTTTACATTATGAAATAGAATAATTTTGCAGTTAGTATACTTCCTCTTCTTCTTCTTCACATCGTGGTTATATTGATACAGTCGCATTTTCGAAGCATCGAAAATGTAGTGTAGGTAAGAAAACTCGGAAAGTACCAACTTATTTTTTAATGAATACAATATTCGAAACTTGAAATTGTAAAATTTTTATTTCGGTCGTTTGCCCAATGAAAAGTGTTAAATAAATTTATAGAATAGACGCATTCAATACTTTTTGTGATAAAATAAATACGCGTATATTGTAATATAAAATTACAAGTACTAGTCTGTATTTAGTAGGTTGTATCGATGTGGTGTGTTCGTGTGGGTGTAGACACGCACCGGTATCTACTATAATGTCGTGTATCTAAAGGTGTAATCGTAATCGTAGAGGTTATTGGTGTTAACGTATTGTTTTTTGTGGGTACGCAGTAATAGTTCACTCCTTTTTATATTAATATGATCCGCGCACTTTGTTGTGTATCTCACTTACTTACCACACTTGAATGCTTCAATTCTGTTCTGTGATGTTCCTTCTGAAATACATGCACTTCAAATACAACAACAAAATATTCAGATTGAATATTTAATATATCATCACACACAATAGTAAATGAAGCAATATTTGATGAATATTCTGGATTATTCTAAGACTTTTTAAAATCTTCCGCCACCTATGTCAGAACTGATTAAAAATAAATGAATTTACTTTTACTAGAAATGATACTCCTTTTGTGGTAATAAAATTGGAGGTTTATTAACAATTTGGTAAGTGATAAAATCTTTAACAATTAAAAACAATAATTAACAATCTTTAAATTACTGATTACAATAAAATTCACTAAGACTCTGTCTAATTCCTCAAGGCTGGTAGACCTGTTGTTAGTACAATAATTTAACTACATAGGTTATGTTACTTTGATTCAGAGAATTACCATATTTCGTTAGGTTCTTTGAGGTAACATGATACCAGTTACAAGATGTAATACAAATAACTATATTGAATTAACAATAGTGAATTATAATTGAACAAATATAAAAAATCAAAATTTGGTACCATATGTCTGGTATTTATGAAATTATCGTACGCGGGTATGCGCACGCATCTCTAATACTAGTGTGTTATTGTCAAGCTGTATGACTTGTACAGTATTCAAAATGTATTACGTTCGTTTAATAATTAGGTTTAAAATCATTTATTCACAAGAGAAAAATTTCTCAAAAAACTCTTGTTAGCAATTCTATTTGATTTGATTGTTACTTGAGAACAGATCGGTAATGTTGAAAGTATCAATTTACCGTAACGATTTCTGAGGTTAGAATTAACCGGTGTGGTTGCAAAGGATAAGTATTCCTTATTAGCTAATATTTCTTAGATTATACATGTAAACATATTATTCACAATAATTTTTAATATATGATTATCAGAATTACATTTATTCCGATTGTATTAAAATTAATAAAGTAGATTTTAAAACATAGAAAAATTCAAGAAAAATACGTTTAGTCAAACGAGTGACTAAATACTCTCGTATTTATTAACAATTATTTTCAAACATTTTATTTTAAATTACTATAATTAATTAAAATATTTTTCTAATATTTTAATAATGTTGATTTAAATCTTTTCTCAATTCTGATAATTTAATTACTGTTTTTTCGATACTCAGCATTGTATGACTCGCGTAGTATCGAAAGTCAAATATTCATAAAATTATTAATTTCGTTTAAATATTGTTTAAATAAAACTGTACTCCCTGTTTCCTATTTAAAACTTCACTCGCAAGTATGGTCGTTATTATACACTGACCTACTTGTTCAATTAACACAATTCCGCACTTTTTCACTCGTATGTATGAATGTTGTATTTAGGTTAACTGTATGTTGTGTACTGACGTAAAATGGCGCGCACAGTTTTAAAATATAAATTATTTCTTCCTTGACTAGAGCGGCGTGACCTGTATGTTTGGTGGTTGATCGTAGACTGTTTGGTACCTCTGAGACGTCTTTCGGTCGTCTGCTGAAAGTCATTCATTCCATTGGCTGGATTCGTCATACTCTCCGACCCGAAAGCCTTCGTTTTATTAAAATATTTAATTTTTTGCCAAAATTGAGTTTGGGTTTGAGGCGTTTTTACGTCATCATTGGTACAAAAATTTAACTTGAAAGTTTAAAACTATCATAACTTTCTTATCTTATGTCCTATCGTTAATTAGTTGATACCAATGAATTCAGGGCGCTTTGCTTGTTAAAATAAGTCCAAAAACGCTTATTTTTCGTTCATTATTACTATTACAATAACGATTTTATTATTTATTTCTGGTGCATCTTATTTTTATAAGTTCGTTACACCAGATTTTAGTTAAATATAATAAAACACTTCTTATCTAAACACTTTGAGTCTGTATCTCAGTCGGTTTACTTTACAATTTGGGAAAAACTGTTTCCTACACAAATCTCGCTATGGCGTCATTAAGCGTCCATGTTAGATTTTTTATAAATCTGCTTATAACTAATTTTTCTTATTTCAAATGATTATATTACTATCTAATATTATTAGTAATGTTTATTTACACAATTTTCCACTATAATATTTATGTATGACTGTGGCTAATTTAATATTTACATAAGTTCAAACCTCTCATATGGTTCTTATACAATTTTTCATCTTATTTTTTAGTCTCTTCATATAAATCATATCATTTAATGATTGTAATTAGTGTACATACATAGTATCTAATCTACTATATATAATGGTTACCTTTTAATGAGCTCAGAACTTTCTAATCTTTCAGTAATGGCTCTGTTCATGTTGTGTCATGTCATAATAGTCATTTATTTTTTCTGATACAACAACTAAATTGTTATTGTCATATTTGGTTTGGATTCCCAAAGTAGCATTAGATATTGTTCTAACTTTTGGTAATGTTTCCAATTACTTTTACATAAGTTCATATGCTATATTTTTCATAAATAACTGGTTGGTCATTGTTTGTTTACATTTGGTTTTCTTCATAATGGTCATTTGGTTTTCAAATGTTTGTATATAATATGACTGCTTTTATGGTCATTATCTGTTCTCAAAGTAGCTTTGGGATTTCCTCTTGCTACTGGTAATAATTGTAACAATCTGTTCTCAATATTTGATACAGTATTTTTCTTAACTAATTTGCTATACAATGGTTTAGCTTACATCTGGTCATATGTACATGGTTAATTGGTTTACAATAATTTAGTTATAATACTGTTCTTATCATGTTCAAAATCTGTTCTCAATGTATTATCAGATATTTATCTCACTACTGGTAATACTCTTATAAACATTGATATTGGTTTTGATACTGTACTTTTCTTAACTAAACTGGTATACTTTTCTCATTTCTGCTATTCTCTGTGTCATTATGTTTGACTTGTTCTATTTACATTGTTTTGCATTATATTACATTGTTTCTTAATATTTATTATTATTACTTATAATAAATTCTCATTTGATAACATATTTGATGGTCAGATATTTATACTAATATGTATCATTTTTTGGTCTCTTCCTTGTGGGTTGTGTAACAATGTACCATCTGTTTTAGTGCAGTATTTTTCTACTACTAAACTGACTTCATTATGGTATATTAACATAATACTTTAATTAATTTGTTACACATGTTTATACAATTCCTTCTTACACACTAACACAAATCTTTCTTGTATTATATGCAATGTTTTTCTGGTCAATGGTGGAATTTAATTCCTGTTATGTTTGATACTCAACAAATGTCTTTTATTTGTTGTCAGTTCTTTATGAACAATAACATTATTGTTCTATTTTGTTCTAATCTGGTGGTCTTATGATTATGTGTGTTGGTTACAACTTTATTAAATCAGTTACACTCATTGTCTGTGTTTATTTGACTATTTTTAATTTTTGTTGCTTCATCATGAAATTAACATATTTTTCACACTGTCAACTTCATCACTGTAATTGTTTGTGTGGTTTATTCAGTTGAAATAGTTAGTTATTCACCGGTTTCACATTTGTATTAAGTACACACTGTAATTGTTTGTGGTTCCTTAAATGTTTCACACTGGTTTTCTTGTCACACTTATAATCATTTCTTTTGTCACTTACACTGTTTTTAGTATATGTGGTTTATATTGAGTCCTTATATCTTCTGTCCATCTTCTTTCTTCTTCTTGGTGCTCTTCTTGGTCCTTCTTCTTTCTTCTTTATTCTACATTTTCCTCGTAGTTGCTATTTTTATTTATCTCCATTGTTGTTGGAGCTTGTTGGTCCTTGTTTCGTTGATTCCCCTCACTGTTGGATCCTATTGGGTCTATTTACTGATATTTTGTTTTGGGCTTGTGGCATTTTCTTTCTTCATTCGTAATTAATGTTGATATATTCGTATTCTCTTCTTCATTGTTGAATTTTTTATTAATATTTTTGTAGATACACACTTATATACACTTATGTTTATTTATCTAGATATATTCCCATGTTTTTCTTATACTTGACGTTACATTCGTCTATATTATGTAACTACCATATTTTTGGTACTGTTACAATATCTTCTTATAAGAACGATAACTATATGGTGACCAGTCATAAAAGTCTCGTTGACCCACGTTTAGATTCTGACCCGTAGGTCAAGAGCCCCCCATGGTCTGTATTAATTACAAAAGCGTTTTGTAATAAATTGTCAACAACTAATATATTAACGGCAATTATAATTCTTAGTCCGTAAAAGCTAGTAGTTTTAACAATCTCCAATTCGATTCCCGATACAAGATCCATAAAGCCTTTACTTCTTTTACGTGTAGGCCAATGTAAATTAACATAAACATGTAAAATAATCAGTAGGGCCTACTGTGACTGTAGCGTTACGAATAAGACCGTATAGTCTATATATTTCAATGAAACGTACTAGCCATTTGTTAAAAAAAATAAAACTCGGATGGCATGTCAGCCGTTACAAGACTACAGTATTGGGAAAACATAAACAAGATAGCTATAAAATGTTCACCTTTTGTTAACACAGCGTTTTTTTTTATTTGTGTGCCCCGTTTCACCAACCTCCGTTAAAAATTTAAATCACCCGTCAAGGATTTAAAGGGAGGAAATCTGTTTGACGAAGCTCAGTTAAAGATATCGGCCGTTGAAATCGCCAGTTAACTGAACGGGAGATATTTGGCCTGTTAGTTAACGGCTAACGGGCCGTTAAAATGAGGAGAGCTAAACTTAAAATTCCGTTTGGTATTATTTGTGTGGCCCTACGTTGTTTTCCGTGAAGTAGTCGTTCGCGTAACATAATGATGACATACATGCAGATATTTGTTTGATTTCTATGATCAGAAAATTTGTTTAATGTTTTCTATTCTTTCATTAAACAATTTGTTTTATTTTAAATTGTTACGTACATGTATATAAGCTTTTGTGACAAAGAGAGAAAATTTTTACGCATAAGTAATATTGGTATTAAAAAATTATCCAAACGTAGACGAAAAACAAATGTCACCGGTATAGAAACAGGCCTTCCGGTTCTGATCATTTCAGCGAGTCACAGTTTACAGAACACTAATAGCGTTTCAGAAAAGTTGCTCTCAAAAGTCTTTAATTTATGTTACACGAGAATATATTGAGTAACAGAAATAAAACGAAATGTACAATGAAGTATAAAACATACAAATACTGTTGGCAAATAGAAAATCTTGAAATAGGAAAGTCATACTACAAATTTTTATAAGCCTATTTGAAGGAAAAGCAACAATTATCATGGTGGCATAGTCGTGTTAACGAGAGTTTTATTAACCGGGTCCTAACGGACGTTGGTGAATTAAGAAACCGCTTGTTAAAATTTATTTCTCCAGTTAACAAACGGTCCGTTAGGAAGAAAATTAACAGACGTTCGCGAAACCTGTCTTAGGGGGGCTCAGAACAAAGAGTTACATCGCTGATTATTCATTTATCTTTTCTTAACAGTCTATTAATTTCGAATTTAAAAAAAATTAATTGAAAGTAATTAAAAAGCAGGGGCGTATATTCTAGGCTAGCTAGGCTAGCTGCGAAGCCCAAAGATTAAAGCACAAAAAAATCTATTAGGAATTTGCATAAAATTGTTCATTTTATCGAAGTCAGACGTGTTTCCCTCACGTGTTTACTTCTGTTTCATAGTAACGTAATTACTAATTACAGACAATTCAACTTCGCATATAACGGCGCCTGAATCGCTGCAACTTGCTTTACTCAGGCTTCGCAAGTAACTTGCGAAGCCTTTTCTCGTCACGATTCAATGGCGTTGCTATGACAACGGCGAGGGACTTGGTGGGGGCAATGACGTTTATCGTAGGCTAGGCTTCGCTCCTTGGAGAGCTAGCCAACAGTGTGAGACAGTAGGCCGTGTGGCACGCAAAGCAGTGGTTCATTTTAAAATTAGTTATAATTTTGTGAATGATATTTTGTGATGTGCGGTTTGAATAATAAATTAAGATGAGTGATATAGTTAATAAACTATTGACAAAGACACAATTTGTAAGCTTCAAATTGTAAAGATAGGTAGGCCTCAGCCATCCCTTCTAGTACTTAAAAGTGAACATAAAGAAAAGAACAGAGCGTATACTAGACGTTTTAGTGAGGCCAACTACAAAAAATACCCTTGGTTAACTGGATCGAGTACAGCTAATAAATTGTACTGCTGGGCGTGTTTGCTTTTTTGGCCTTGGAATAAGAGAGGATTTAATAATTTAAATTATTTGGTAACGGCTTGTGATTAACATCAAAAATCACTTAGTCATATACGAGCATTCAATACGTTAGAGACATTCGGTTTTCAAAGAATCGATCATTCCCTTAATTTATAGAAGAAGATTGCTGCCAGTCTACATAATGAAAAGTAAAGGAAAATAGAATTATTTTAAGAAGACTGATTGACGCAGTAACATTCCTAGGGAAGAAAGAATGTCTATTTAGGGGCCACAATGAGTCTAGCGATTCAACAAATAAAGGCATGTACATAGAACTTGTGGAATTTTTATCAACGTATGAGCAAACAATAGCGAACCATTTAAAAACCGCAACAATTTTTAGAGGAACGTCACCGGTAATACAAAATGATTTAATTGACGCAGTAGGTAGCGTAATTACAGACAAAATCAAATCAGAAATATCTAATGCAACATTCGTTGCAATATTACTTGACGAGACAACTGACGTAACCAATAAATGTCAAATATCAACAGTTTTACGATTTGTCGATAATGAAGGAAACTGTCAGGAACGATTTTTGCACTTCACTGACTTCACTGACCGAACTGCACAAGGAGTGTTCCAACATGTCACCAAGGTTGTGGATGATTTAGAATGTTCAAAAAAACTTATAGCCCAAACTTTCGATGGAGCAGCTGTTATGGCCGGTCATGTGTCTGGACTTCAAACCTTGGTGAAAAATAAGTACCCATCAGCAACTTTTATTCATTGCTGTAGTCACAGGCTGAATTTTGTTTTGTCAAAGTCTACAAATTTTGTAGCAAAATGTAAACGGTTTTTCATCACTTTATCAGGAATACCTAGCTTTTTTTCACGTTCTACAGTCCGCACAACTACTCTAAAAAACTTTATGGAGAAGAAACTACCGAGAGTGGCACCAACAAGGTGGAATTTCTCATCAAGGCTTGTAAATACTGTCAAAGAATATAGAAGGCCTCTTATCATGTTCTTTTCATCAATAGAAGATGAACCCGGTGACTGGACAGGTGAAGAAGTGAATACTACTTCAGGCTTTGTTTGTTTTTTACGTAAATTCGACACTAGATTTCTTCTTCTTAATTTCAGCAAAATATTTGCAATTTCTGACGTTCTGTTTGACATAATGCAAAAAAAATGTTTGGACATTTCTTACTGCATGAATAAAGTCAATGATTTATATGATACTCTGCAGAAAATTATAGATGAGGATTTTGATCTTGTATGGACAGAAGCTACAAGTAATTCTGAATATGAAGATAAAGAATATGAACCAAGACACAAAAGACAGAGAAATGATGACCGTTCCAAATGGCAGCGTATTTTTAACGAAATTCTGGACACAGTGATGTCCCAGATAAAATTCAGGTTTGAGTCCCAAAAGGATCTTAAATACCTGTCTTTATTGGATTCAAACAATTTTGATACATTTTGTAAAAGTTTCCCACAAAATCTGATGACAGAACTTAAAGAACCATATAGTTCATACTTTGACATTGTTCGCCTCAAAAATGAACTAATGTGCTTTATACTCTAGATGAGTATAAGAAAAATCAGTGAATCAGATTACTATTAATATGAAACTCAATAATTTGGACATAGTGTTTAGTGAAGTGTACAAACTAGCAGAATTAACATTGACATTTCCATCTACAACTGCAACTGTTGAAAGAAGTTTCTCCGCTCCTCAGAGCCACACAAGGACAAGTCCGGTTAAGCAACTTGGCTATTATGTCTATTGAGAAAAACATTCTTCTTAATATGAAAAAGTGGTCAGAAGAAACATTTTATGAAAGTGTAATCCTGAAATTCACACAAAAGGAGAGAAGAATGGAGTTCTTGTTCAAATAAATCTACACAGAGCCGTCGTCGAAGTCAGACGTGTTTGCCTCACGTGTTTACTTCTGTTTCGTAGTAGCGACTTGTAAACAAATGCGGACATAGTTTAAACCCACGCGGTTTAACTCTATTTACGTTAATTCTGGGACTGTATTGTGTATTGTGGCTGTGTGGATTGTTGACATCACTGACCAGGTATTTAACTTTCGTTGTTTTTCCTCATATTTCTATATCATATTTTGTTTTCATAAGCTCACTGTGTTTCTAATGGAAGTACTCTATGCGCTATATTATATGTGCTATATTATTATGTATTATATATTCATATCTATCTTTTACACCTATCTATACAATGTATACTCTGTCATTACCAATAGGAACTATTTAATTGATGGTTTAAACTAACCGATAAGTCAAACTTTCTTCAGTATAATTATATATTATTTCCTCATGATGTAATGATATAGTTCTTGCTTTCTGTAATCTTTTATTTGTTTCACTACCGCCGTCCGGCCCTAGTGGCTTCTGCGGAACAAATGTATGCTATAAATAAATAAATAAATGAAGTATTGAAGTTCGTTGCTTGCTTTTGTCTTTCTAATGATGCCATTTCATAATTATTGTTGAAGTATCAGTCATTATTATATAAGTTAGAATGCATTGGCATGGTGTCACAAAATCACATCACTTCAAAAAGCTTGAAATGTGAACGAGGGGGACCCCCTCCAGTGCATTTTCTTCAATTCTAAGGTGAGCTAGCCCAGGTCTTGAACTCAGCATACGCCACTGTTAAAAAGTATTGTATCAAATAAACCTTGTTTTAATTCGTGTTAGAAAAAAACGTGTTTTTATAATGATAGATAAAATAATTAAATAACAATATCAAAATCTGTAGTTAACCTACACTAGAACTACACCCGATTGACGCAATCGAACTACCGACCGAAACTGGATTATGTTACAGAACCACACGAGCCTGTGAAATCACTGACTCCGTATGAAGTGGCCTTGCGTGTAGAAGTAACTCCTTTATTTCTAATACTCAAAACATTTCGAAACGCATAGCAATGCATTTTGTGAATGCATTTGTTTTTAATTGTTAACATCGATTGTTTACGTTTGCAGACATTTAGAGAAAACAGTAGAGCAATCAAACGGTTAAAATGTTACAGGCCTACCTAAAGTAATGTTGTACCGTACGTGTTAACATTTTTGTATGGTCTTAATCGAGAGTAAATTAAGTCTGAAATATATGATAATAATAATAATAATAATACTCTTTTTTTCAGGGTTCCCGCATACTCCAACACCCTGTCGATCCAGGGGCGGGTCCACGAACCGGGCCGGACCGGACCTCCCCCCAGAGGGTCGTAAAGTTGACAAATTTGGTTAATCTCTTTATTTTTAGGCTGTTTTATTACTTTTTCACCTCTGTACGTTAATATAGTGTTAACTCTTTTTAAATATACAAACAGGTTTTTACACAGCATTTCTGTATACATTTGAAGAATGTCGGGCGTCGAAGTTTTCGAGAGAGCTCTCCATCACCTCAAAATACACGGGGATATTATAATCGGCGGGGGGGGGGGTCTTACTGTCGAGACTGTATAAAAATTTGCTACTAGGTAACTGTGAACGAATATCATTAAACCTTTCATCAGTTATCAATTAAAGGTCATTAAATATACATATACACATACATACATACATACATACATACGCGCGTGTGTACACATATACACATATTATAATTACTTATACAAAAAAATGTTCTTATTTATTTTCTAATTTGTATTGTAACATGTCAATGTGGCACACGTTTCACACAATATATGTGTATCGTCATAGCTTTCTATATAATATATTACTCCATTAACTGCCAGTAACAGTCTATTGCCATTAACGTATCTAAATTAACATGATAAATGGGTCGTTTAATTTTATTCTTCCGATATGACAGCTGAAGTTGGGGCTCCCGTACGAAGGCCATCTCCGGTAGTATATAGTTTGTTATTATATTGAAAATAATTTTCAAAATATCAGTTAACTGTATAATCTATATGTTATTTTCATTAATTGTTTTCAGTTTATTAGTTATAATATTAAAATATTAATAGTATCGTCAACGGGAATGTTTGTGTACACTTTTGAAATGTCGAAAGAATATAATTTTCTATATTTGTTTACTTTAATGTGTTTTAGTACACATTAAATGTTTTTTAAGTTGTTCCGTGAGTTCCATACTATAATTATTTTATTAAAAATATGTGAATATAAATATATATTCGTGTATGTATGTGTATATATATATATCAGGGGCGGATCCAAAGAGGGGGCAACGGGGGCAATTCCCCCCCCCGATAATCTTACTTGGTAAACAATGGCCTTATTTACACATAGTGAATTTTTAGTAAGTTGGTAACCAACTAACCAAGTTCCTGTTCACACAAGCACTGCACTGTTACTTTATTTTATGGGTCATATCTTATAATGTTAAAATATTTTTGAATGTATTTTCTACATATATACAGTAGCCGCCAATGACTTTGATTCTATTAAGTGGCTGATTCTAACAAGTGGTAAGAATATTAAATGCATTAAACGGCATAGGAATAAATCGATACTAGTAAATGTGATCACACTGTGGTCACTGTACTTGATTTTTATAATTTTTTTAAAATATGTTCACCGTCCATTTAATAGTAGTTTTGTATCTGTAAAATTGTAATAATATTGTTATAAAAAACGATATTTCTTCTTTTATTGAATAGAACTTATTATGATTCATTCCATCCCATTCTATAGCTATTAAGTATGTCATACTTAATAGCTATTAAGTATGTCGTACTTTATTTTTTCTAAAAATAATTTTGAAGGTAATAACCAATTAAGCTATTACCGTGATCTACAAAATGAGTGCGAATTTAATGAAGAGTAAGATTATGAAGGCCAAACATATACTACACTCTTTGTGTAACACTTGTATTAGACAATAAAGAAAAGTAATATATGTCATAAAAGTTAAAGTTTACGCTTATACATGACTTTAATATGATAAGTAGACAGTACATTGTGCTTTTATGATTTATGTTTACACAAAAGTTTCGGGGGGGAACCCCCGATCACCGTTTTGCCCCTCCCGACATTAACTTTTGGATCCGCCTCTGATATATATATTCAAACACTTTTTACTACAGTCTATTTCTTGATCTCTATAATATATTTAATATTTATAATAACTTTACCTCAAGATGTTTTTTCTTTATTTGGAACATGTTTGGGACACTTAGTGTTTCCATCCTCTGCCTTCAAGGCTGTAGGACTGAGGATGGGAACATTAGGTGTCCCGAAACATGTTCCAAATAAGGAAAAAACATCTTGAGGTGAAGTTATTAAATATATTATATATATTGTGTGTGTGTGTGTGTGTGTGTGTGTGTGTGTGTGTGTGTGTGTGTGTGTGTGTGTGTGTGTGTGTGTGTGTGTGTGTGTGTGTGTGTGTGTGTGTGTGTGTGTGTGTGTGTGCAACAAATATGAATTTTTCATAACCCTATGTTTTGTCGTCAAATAATAGAGAAAAAGCGTCGACATAACGGACAAAAAACATTACTTCCTGCCTTCATACGCGTGAGAGCGCAACAATTACAATAAGTTAATTGTAAACAGAGAAACACATGTACCGGTACCTTATTAGTAGCGTAAGTTCGTAGACAGTAGCCAAGAGCTGTCCGCTGTTGTATTTGGCATAGCGCTGGAGTCTGGACCGCTTGTTTGAAGCTGCTCAAACCCTTTGAGGCGACACGAATAACACTCTTCACCACGAACATTGTCAGTTCACACCGTTATGGTAAAAACGGACGCGTTCTTATTCAACTTATTATGCACGCGGCAAACGAATTTGATTGGGCGTCAGATCTTTCCTAATTGTTTTTTTAAACAACGCATCGAGCAGTCAGTACGAATTAACTGCCATCTATCGGATTTACCTAATGCGCGTAAATCTGAAGATAATAATGACGTCTACGGGATTCTCGTCCCGTTATAAACGATTATTTATATTGATTTGGACATTCACCAAGTTCCTCGGTTTGGTTTATTATAATCGTGCGATTCCTTGCAGACACAAAATTAAGTAATTACCATCGTTTTAGTATTCAATGCTCACAATACTTACATATGCTCAAATTCGTTAATATCGCTTTAATAATATTACAACAAAGAGGTTAACGCAGCGTAAAACAATAAATTATGTCGTAGAGCGTCAGGTTTGAAGCCCACCGATGATTTACATCGTTGACTATGGGAATAGATAGGCCTAATAGTAGTGTCAGATTCTGAGTACTTCGTTCCCACTAGTTATACCTTTAATTGTAAAAGTAAATTTATCAATAAATGTTACTTTAATTTTCGCAAAATAACCAGACTATTGATTACAACAGACTACCAGCACCGTATGCATTCGTTGCATACGTCCAAGCGTTACAGAGTTTTCGAGTTCCCGAAAAATAGCAATCCTAAACGCTTAGGTTCGATTCAGTAGAAAAATAAATAATTTGTTTTGAACAACACAAAACAAACACATGCATATCCCATAACAGAATCGGTAGCGTTTAATCGGTACTAAATGGAACCGGCTACGAACCTTAATGAGTGAAAATAAGGTCAAATTTGTAAACCTTTTGAAGTGTTTGAAGTACAAATAAACAATAATTTGTAATTTGAATTTAGTGCCTTTATGATTTGTTATTGCACGGACAAAGCACGTTTTGATGTCATTTTTTTTAATAATTTTAAGAGCTTGATGTTCACTAAAACTTTATTATTTGCTGAATTGAATATGTTACTGTACATTATAACTACACATAGACTGTGAAAAATGCGATACTATAGCCTACCTACAACAACTTATTTTATTTTGTATAGTGTAAGGATACTGTTCAATAAAAGTTAAGTTTTAAAAAATAAGACAGAGTCATTGAACGAGCGACGAGAGTTCTCAGTCTTAACTCGACCTTTTGGCATTTGTCTGTCTATTTGGGGAATGTCTCACGATAACTTTAGAATGTATCAAGTGGTTCTCGCAAAACTTGGGCTGCGTGTCTATACTTTAACTGTACAGAACCCTCTTGTTTTTTAAATTGATTCAGAAAGTAGAGGATGTACAAGGCCAAACTGTAGGCCTACGTGGTTAATTTTTTTGTTAATTACAGAAACTTGTCAATTCCATGTTGAGTGTTAAATTCAACGAAACTATAACCAAAATATGAATGTAGTGTTCATTTTTTTAAATTTCAAAATTTTTGGATGTCAGGGACCAAAGGGAATTCTAAAACAAATCCGATTGTTTGGAATATTTAGCGTTTATTGTACTATTGTTGTACAGTTGATACTTTATCATCATCATCACCACTCCAAGGACTAGGCCTCAGACCTGCTAGGGAACCCGTCTCCTCCTCAGTACCATCCCTACATATCTCTTGCCAGTAGAGTGACAACCCAAGGCAGCCACAGGTAGACGGATATCAGGCATGCGATTCAAGTGTTCACACCATCTCCTTCTGTGGTCTTCAATCTTCTGGTGCAATGATGCAATGTTTAAATCGCGTCTAATATCCTCGTTGGTTCTCCGATCCAACACAGAACAACCTTGCGTCCCTCTTAGAAATTTCATTTCGGCTGCCTGAATCCTCTGCACGTTACTTTATTAAACAAATAATAATGGCGTAATCGGAATTTTCGTAAATTTTCTGATAATTCAAAAAATGTCTAATATCAAAATTTATCCAACAACAAAAGTACTTCGTACAAAATAGTGACCGATTTCTGCAGCTCAGAGAGTGTGCTAGTACAATCTGTGATTATTATCGTACTACAAACAAATATTGTACCGGTGTAGTAGTAATAGGCCAACAGTGCTGTGGGGACACCGTTTGTACAAAATATTTATGGCTTCATGCTTCTGTTGGTTATATAGCCGGCGTCACTTACACATTCGCTGTCTCCATTGCTAACTTATCATATATTAGAGTTTTGTGTTATAATAGATAATAGCGGATTTTGTGTTATATTAATTCAATATGTTATAATATTAATGAAGAAATTTGTGTTAGTGGTTGAAATCACAATCAGAATGATCACAGTTGCACACCACTATGTAAAAGTGGTTGCATCTGACGATGGGCTGTGAAGCTTGAAAGCGCTAATTGGGATAATTTTTACATAGTGGTGTGCAACTGTGATCATTCTGATTGTTATAATATTAGTTTACTCTGAAGATGTCTGAGGATGATAAAAAATCCATCACTGCAAATGTTTAAAGATAGTGTTACTTCTTCTTCTTCTGGCACTACGGTCCCTGTAGAACCTGGCCTGTTCAACGATTCTCCTCTATTTGTCTCTGTCCAGAGCCTTACTCCTCCAACCAGCCACTTGCATGTCCCTCAAATCCCCTTCTACATCTTCATACCATCTTCTCCTCCTTACTCCCTCCGGCTTCCTTTCCAATGCCTCGGTCACTTCTCATTCTCACCACGTCCCCCAACCATCTCAACCTTGCGCCTTCACTGCCGCAACTATGCCCGCTTCTCCATACAGCTCTCTCAGGTCCGTACCCTTGCCAGCTCACTTTTCTTTCTTATCCTCCACATCTCTCCGTCCCACACTGGTCCATAAGTGTTAACTCGGATTTTAAATTAACTTGCATTTTAAATCTGGTATTTTAAAATAACTGATACAGCGAAGCGAGTTCTCAGTTTATACTCAACAGTTTAGCATTTGTCTGACCTGTATGTCGCACGATAACCTTTGAATGCATCAACCGATTTTCGTAAAACGTGGCATGCGTGTCCATATTTTTACTCTACTGAGCCCTATTCTTTTTTAGATTGATACCCCAAAAGTGGGGGGCGGGGTAAACAAAAATGTGAGGAAGTCAAATTTTTTTAAAAATTCCAGATAACTGTGTCGGACATCAAATTAAATAAGATTTTAACTTAAATAAGAATTTAGTATTCGTTTTTGAAAATTTCAAAATTTTGAGATGCCGGAGGCCAAGAGGTGGGTGAAATTTTTATAAAAGCTTAAAAATGTATCGAATTAAAGGGAGTAAAATCTGAATGTAGCGATAACTTTTGGAAATTTCAAAAATTTTCCTCCCCAGGGTCCAAAAAGCGGGGCTAAAGATTTATAAAATCGCAAATTCTACATGGGATATCAAACGAAAGACAATTTTAAACAAATTCCGAATATAGTGTACAGTTTTGAAAACTTCAAAGTTTTTAGCCCAAACGACCCGAAAATTGAATCAAAAATTTGAAAAAATGGTAAAAGTCCAGCTAAGTGTCAGACTAAAGGAAATCTCAACACAAATCCGATTTAACGGAATTTTTAGCGTTTATTGTATGATTACTCTACAACTGATTACTTTAATAAACAAAAAATAATAGGGTATTCGAGATTTTCGTAATTTGGTTGCTTTGTCTGTAAAGCACACAAAAAACGAGAATTATTGAAAAAACGAGTAGCCTACTCCTGGAAAACGAGGCCTGTCACTAAGAGGCAACCCCGCCTTCCTTCGAGTTGTTGTTTTTTTTTTTTTTACATAGCTTTCACAAAAAGCGAGTATTATTTTAAAGGTGTATTGGTTTCCATGTGTAACTTTAGTTTGCATGTTAACCTTACAGCGTCAACTTTTGGCATCGCATGGACACATTGGAGTTATATTATTGGTAAAAACATTTTTCATAAAAATATGACAATGAAACATGATTCCAATCGTCAACAAACTATTTTATAATTTACACAAATAAATTTTAACGATTTCTATTATCCAACTAAAATTACATGCGGTATTCACTACATATCGATGCTAATAATCACATAATCGAAATAACAAAAAAGACTCGGGTTCGATTATTGGGACAGTACCAAACTATATTTAATATATGTTTTATATGTATACAAAAATATGTTATACAAATGAATATAGAAATATAATTATTTATTATTTTATTATTTTAGAAATTTTGAAAATACTATAGTTTTTAGCATTAATTTAGATTTGTTCAGTTATTAATTTATTATTTATTTATGTTTAAATATTTCCAAATTCTTCCAAAGAGTCATTTTTTGACCTTTGGAAATATGTTTTATCAAAGTAATATTATTTAAAGTTGGTTGGAACCCTAATTTAAATTAGGTTAAATTGTATCAATTTGATACCAGGCTAAAGTTTTTTCAGTTTTCAAAACATTTTTTTTTATTTTTGTTTGATCCCTGATGTCCTAAAATTTTGAAATTTCAAAACAGTAGGTACAGTATGTTCAAATTTTGGTTAATATTCTCATTAATTTGATACCCCGGCATGGACGTTTACAATTTTATGAAAGATTTGTCCTGTTGTCTCAAAATGAACACTGAAGAAGTGAACACTTTTTAAAAGTTCATACTGTTTAAAAGTGAACACTGAATTGAGATTTTAGTAAACCCTCCTTTCATTTTGATACCTCACATGGGCTTTTGCAATTGTTTCACAGTTTAGACCCCTCACATTTCAATATCTGTAGGGTAAAAGTGTGGGAGTGCGTGCCAAGTTTTATGAAAATTGGTTGATGCATTGGAGTGTATCATGAGACATACTCTGATTCCAAATAGACAGACAGACAATTTCCAAATGGTAGTGTAAAAACTGAGAGCACGCTTTGTTCATTCAACAACACTATGGGGAGTAATATTACTACCACAAAAAAAAAAGAGTAGGGAACAAGAATGAGAAATTGATGCATAATCAACAAGAAATACATGGAAGTACCATATTGAGTACTAGGGTCAGATTAGAAGCGCGTGGTGCCCTATGCCATCAGACTGGTGCCCCCCCCCCCACCGATTCAAAATTCAATCTTTTATCCTTTTTTTTACACTGATAAATGGCACACACAGTTTCGAAAGTTAACAATATTTTATATTTACTTCACTACCGGCTCAGAACACAAAGTTTTTTATGGGTAAAAACGTAAACGTTTTACCTTATAGCCTTAACCAGTTTTCGATTTTAAAAAGCTTCTTCAGAGGCTGCCATTGGGAGCACTGTCCGTCTTGTTGTTGGCGACAGTATCGACTTTTTGAAAGATCGATATTGTGTGTGTGGGGTGTGCTATGTTCGAATAATGCGTGTGATTTCAATTGTGTCTGTTCGTTTGGGATGTCGTTTTTATGTGTTTTTGTGTGTTTGTATATTTCCAGTTGTTATAGAGTGTCTAGTTTTCGGTCTTTTGTGTGTACGTGTAGAATGTCCATGTTATTGTCGATGTTTTTGTTTGTGTATTTTGCTTCAATGAGGTGGTTTGCAAAGGTGGATTCTGTAGTGGTTCAGGCTATAAGGAAAAACTTTTACGTTTTTACCTATAAAAAACTTTGTGTTACGAGTCGGTAG
This sequence comes from Magicicada septendecula, assembly GCA_034769895.1. Classification (NCBI taxonomy): domain Eukaryota; kingdom Metazoa; phylum Arthropoda; class Insecta; order Hemiptera; family Cicadidae; genus Magicicada; species Magicicada septendecula. The sequence goes on from CM068375.1 coordinate 47,781,856, forward strand.
TGAATTAATTATATTTAGTTAAGTAACGGACACGTCATGGACAAAGAAATCCAAGGATATTATTTTATTAAACTCTAAAATTACAACAAATATTTAGCTAAACAGTGATTACAATGACCATAGTAGTACTTGAGCTTAGATAATACTACTCAATCCATTTTTTCTTGATTTTGCCTTAACGAAGTCTTGTATAATTTCTTTTAAATCAAGCAATTCAAGTGTCTCGCTTTCAATATTCAACCTTGCTAATGAAGATAGTCTCCATCTCTCACAGTTGATCTCAACATATCTTTAATGCGTTTCAATACAGAAAGAGATCTTCCAGATTCGCAGTTAGATATTGGAATCATAAAAAGCAGACAATAAGCAATGTATATATTCAGAAATACATAAATCATTTTACAATCAATAATCCAGTTTAATACTTTGAGTAGACAATCTGTAGTATCATGGAATCTATTATCTTCATTTGAATGATTTGAAAAAAACCTCTCTCTTGCAATTTTTCTTGTGGCACAAAGTGCTTCAATTCTATTAGAAGATCGTTATTCAAGTCATTTGAGTAAACATTTATAAGAGCTTTCGCTTGATTTTCCAACTCGACATTCTCCATGGTTAATAACTACATAAAAAAACCAAACAATTGTGCAATGTGATCATAAGCTTTGCTTCGGTTAGTCAATTCAGCTGGATGGTGCCCCCTCTGACAGCTGAGTCCCTGGTGCCTGGTGCTGCAGCATACCCTAGCGTTTTGGATAATCCACCAGTGTTGAGAACATGTCTTCTGATTAGGAATTGTGTCCTGAAGTACTCAAAGCTGGAGAACAGGGGCCGATAATGATTAGAACCATGCACACAAGATGAATTTGACGGGATTATAATTGATCTGAGGAGTGGGAAAGCTCCAAATTATGATAGAAATCTTTTACAGTTTTGTAGTCCAGCAGATGAGCAAAAAAAAGATTAGAGGGATTAGAGGACATTTATTTAGTTTCAATGTATATAAGAAGGGCCAATTGCCAGAGGACTTTGAGCATGCAGCTGTGATAACAATATCAAAGAAATGGATACTACACTCTATATACAACACTATGTCTTAATTTTATTCTCTTACAAAAAAGTTATGATAATAGTTGAATATGACACATAACAGAATAAAATAGATAATAATTTTTAAAAAAATTGTATTTTTTTTAATGGATACACATCAAACGTTATTTGGGGACAATTGACAATTGTGAAAAATAAGACTTTTAAAATGTTTTAAAATTCATGTTTTAAAGCCACAATAGATTTAATTATCATATTACCTTTTTCAGTTCCAACTTGTGACTTCTAGTAAATATATGATGCATTTCGGAACAATCGTACCATCATCAGACACATATATCCCTCATAAGGTACCATCAAACATTAAAATGTATTATTCAAAGTCAAATACACATCAATACAAACAGATTTACGTACATACTACTTGAATGGTATGCACCGTGTCATGTGTGAACATAATGTGTGGACACAAGCTACTAGAAGTCACAAGACGAAACTGAAATAAGGTAATATAATAAATAAAAATGTTGTTTATCATACAGTTTGTCTATTCAGAAAAAGTCTTTGAAATCTGAATACAGCACAAACTATTCAAAGTTTTAGTTCATAGGTAGTAGAGGAAGGTGATATACGATTTCTATGGAAGCCAAATAAAAAAGTGTAAGAATGACTCTTCAGTCAGGATCCAGATGGGGAATGGTTTAGTTTTGTGATAGCAGCATTTCAGCTATTCTAGAAATGCATAGTTGTCACCAGAGAAATAATTCTATAGAATATAGAATACAAGCTGCAGAACTCGCTCATACTTTTAAAATTTTTTTCAAAATTTTTACCTCAAATTTAACTTGTGGTGCCTCTAAAAGATAAATATTTTCAAAGCAAACACTAAATTCAGGTTTGGGTTAACATCATTTCCTTTATTCTCATGTTCACCATGAAGTTTTATAATTTCTTTAAATCCGTAATATGTTTTTAGTAATTATAAGTACAATACTACTGACTCAGAAATTAAGTTTTTTATTGATAAAAATGTAAAATTTTTACCTTGTAGTCTGAAACAGTTTTTACTTATTATAAGCTTCGTCAGAGGCTGCCACTAGGCAGCTTTTCAATTGTTTTGTGTTTGTATGTGTGTGTGTGTATTTAATATTTGTTGCTAAATGTAACATATAATATATTAATTATATTTACTTAGATATTTCCAGCAAAATGCAACACTGTGACTAGCAAAACTGTGGCATTCAAAGTACTTGCATCAGCGGTATACATACTAAAATTGGAACAATACCATTGGCGCATCTAGAATTTGGCTTTTGGGAGCGGTCTAGAGTTGGGTCGGCTTCATACAAAATGAAAAACAAGTTAAGACTAATCAACAACATTCCTACATTTAAAGTGTCTGAAAAAAGCAGGATAATGTCCTGAAATCAGTCCCATTAAACGGTAATAACACAATAAAAGTATGTGTAATTGAAACATTGTTAAAAGATACTATTGACTGAATTAATTTTCCTATATGTCACATTTCAAATGTATACCCTAATGCTGTGTAATAAACCTGTTTGTATATTTAAAAAAGAGCTACTACTCTATTAGCGTACACAGCTGAAAAAATAATAAATAAATAAAAAAGCCTCAAAATTAAGAGATTAACAAATTCGTCAACTTTTTCGACCCTATGTGGGAGGTCTGGTCCCGTTCATTCCACCCCCATAATTATGCCCCTGAACAGTACAGAGAAGATTAGTATGTATCTTTCAATATGGACTCGCACAAATTATAAGAGACACTCAAACAATTATCTAGGTAGCCATGTGTGGTTTGAAACAAGTGATGTCATTGACTTTGGCTGTGGGAAGAGAGACTGTTGAGACTTGATTACATTACAAACATCACATCATTGATAGTTTTATTATCAGTGTCACTAATACTGCTAGTTGCAATAACAGACATGGAAAGGATTGATGTTCTGTCTAACGAGGTAGTTAAAACGCTTTATACATGTCCAATTGTTGATTACTGTTTGTTTAATTAATTAAAATAACATTACATTTAGTAATTTAAATTGTAATACTGTATAAATTAAGTTCTCTCATATTATAATTTGCTCATTTTATTAAACATAATTTGAAGATGTAAACAAATTATCATAAGTCTTCACATATAAAACGATACATACATACATACGCACGTACACACTCACATCACCAACACGTTCACCCAAATATTTAATTGTTTCGTTATGTTTGATATTTCTATTGTATTTCATACACAGGTCCTGAAGATGACAATAAATATTGTCAAAACGTCGACGCAAAATAGCTAAAATTTGTATTATTGACCGATCCTCACTAACCATCCACTAAAACATGTAATTAAAGCAAACAATATAGTCATTTGTTTTTTACAGTGCAACAGTTTGTTTTTGTGACTATATTAGACGGCAAAAGTAAACATTACAAAAAGTTGTTAGTTGTAATAGGCCTTCTAATTTTTTTTTTTTTTGTAATTTGTAACCCTGGGTTGCTGACTCACCTAAAACCTAAATCTATATATGCTCCTGAGAAACAGGAAATTAGGCAATTTGAATGTTCAGAATTGCAAATTGTACAGCTCCCTTGACTCAAAGTAAGACTGATCTACAGTGTAAGCTACTTATTATGGCAAGGATACTTCATGAGCAGACTTGATGTTTCACTGGACTGGTAGTAGTTCCAAGTTAGGTGTATATCTGAGGAGAGGGGGAGAAGTCTGGGCATTCTTAATTAATATTAAAGAAAAATACATTCTTGTTTATACTTACTGTATGTTATACTTTATATGTTACTGTATGTGCTTAAAAGTTACTTTCCCTGTATTTATTACTATCGTTATTCCCACTTACTATATCATCCATATATTTTTATTTGTTTCTTATTATTACTATTATTAGTAGTAGTAGTAGTAGTAGTAGTATTATTATATAAATAGCACCACTTTGAAGTATCATAAAAGCTGAATCACAAGGTGGGCCTATGCCGTAAACAAAAGGATTTGTGGTTCTGGTGGATTCAAGTCCCACACACTATAGGAGGAGTGCAGCTTCCTGTGGCAAACATAAGTCTTCCACAGTCTCCCTCATAAAAAAATCAATTATTATTATTATTATTATTAGTAGTAGTATTATTATTCACTCGTAAGAACATGGTCTGAGCCTTGCGACGGAGATGACAGAGATTGTGCTGCTCACTCGATGACGTATACCCACAATCACACAGTTCGTGGTGGGGGAAAAGGCGATAACATCAAAGCCAGCTGTGAAGTATCTAGGGGTGCACCTGGATACTAAACTCTCCTATTGGGAGCAAATCCGATGTTCCTTGGAGAAAGCCGCTAAGGTCGTTGCTGCACTGAACAGGCTAATGACAAATGTCGGAGGCCCAGCTGCGGGAAGACGGCGACTGTTGATGTCGGTGACCAACTCGATTCTCCTCTACGGTTGTGAGGTCTGGGCTGACGCACTGAAGCAAGAAAAATACAGCAAGCAGATGGCCGCGGTACAATGAAGAGGAGCACTTCGAATTGCAAGCTCCTACAGAACGATGTCGGAACCAGCAGTGTTGGTCGTTGCTGGAGTAATGCTAATAGATCTGATGGCTGAGGAGAGGAGGAGGGTCTACAAGACCAAGGAAGACTTGGGTATCATAGAAGCAAGAACAGTGGCCAGGGCACACTCCATGCGGAGCTGGCAACTACGATGGGAGCAGGAGAGTCGAGCTAGGTGGACGGCGAGGTTGATTGGGAACCTCCCTGAATGGGTGGACAGAACGTATGGTGAGGTAGATTATTACCTTACTCAATTCCTGACAGGGCATGGTTATTTCTGTGCATACCTGCGAAGGATGAGTAAGATGGAGGATCTGTCGTGCGTGTATGGCGACTCAGACTCTGATGATGCTCATCACACTTTCTTCGAGTGTCAACGGTGGGTGCTGGAGAGGCGAGGACTGGAATCAGAGATTGGCCCCATGACGCCTGATAACATCATAGGCGTCATGCTCAACAGCAAAGAGAACTGGGACATGGTTGTGACCTTCATGAGGATGGTCCTACGGCAGAAGAAGCCTGAACTGGACCCTCTCACAAGATGATGATATTGACAAAGCTGTAGGAGCCTAGTAGGCGCAATACGAGGTGCCACCCTGAAGCCATACAAATAGTTGTTCCAGGGGGGGTTCCCTGCCTGTAAAGTGGAGGTTTTTTGGTGGATGCGAGTCCCACACACTGGGAGATCAGCCGGGTGTCTCCTGATGGTGCATAATGCATTTTTCCTCCCCCCCCCCAAAAAAAAAAATTATTCACTCGTACTAAAACTCCCCCCTCCCCACAACATTACAGGCTCTGTAACCTCCACTGCTCTGGAGATGGTAAAATTAAAACCAATAATCAATTGGAGGTCTGAAATTGAGACAGCTACAGATTTTTAGTTATTTGGGTAGTCAAGCCAAGGATACAATTTTAAATTACTGGTACATAAAGCCTTTATTAATTCAAATAGATTCATGCCATTCACAATACAGATTCTTTTTTTTATGGACTGTTTTTAATTTGAGAATAGCTTTCAATTTTAAGGTTTCTATTTACAAATATTATATGAAAGATTCTTGACATCATAATAAAAATCTTAATTGATTAACAATAATTAAATCTTTAATGATTAACAAGTTTCTATTCACAAATATTATATGATAGATTCTTGACATCGTAATAAAAATCTTTGATGATTAACAATGATTTAAATCTTTAATGATTAACAAAGATTTCCTTCCCATGGTGCTACAGCTCATTATGGGCCCACAGCTGCTTGCCAATCCCTCACCCTCCAGAACTAGCCTCGACTCTTGCCAATATATTCTCAATCTTCCCCTTCTTCTGCACTTCTGTATCTCTCCTTCGTTATTTTCTTGTCTATTCTGGTGTCACTCGTTTGCTTAATACATCCTGCTCATCCTGGGCATTGTAGCCTGATGTAATCTGGAATGTTTGGTTCTTTGTATAGCTGCTGTAGTTTGAAATTGAACTGATAGGCTGTTTATGATCGAGGACATAAGCCACAAGCGGGCATGCAAGGTGTGCACTGCACATGGGCAGCAAATCACATCATCATCTACATGTATAAATGTTATGTTTTACCCACCCAATCTTAACTTTTTAATGTATGTCAAAACCTCATTGTTGGAATTATCATTTGCCAGTATGTTAGGCCATAGTCTACTGCTTGTGTTCAAAACAGACGTTTTGGCCCCACCATTGGAGGCCACCTTCAGTGTCAGAAATGTCAGTGTTGGAGTCATTTTCAGGCACCGAAGATGGCCTCCAATGGTGGGGCTGAAATGTCTGATTTGAACACTAGTAGTATCCCATGGCCTAACAACCTGGCAAATAATAATTCCAACAATGTAGATGTGCCGGCCATGAAAGCCTAAGAAATTGTATGAATTTCATCAATCGTGGCAAAAAAAGACGCCGGAGCACTGGTAGATCCAATGGATCCAAAAAATAACTACAAGGAAGAGGCTTGTTTTACAATATCCAGGAGCAGATCTTATCCTCTTTAAAGAGCAGACTTGAAAATTACAAAATTTGATAGTGTATTTGGATTTTTCAGTTTTAATTTGTTTAGTTATCCTAAAGACGAATTAATTATACACTGCGCATATATAAACTTGAAATGATTCTTGATATCAATGGGGCTGGTTTGTTTAATGAACTGAATTCTTTGAAACTGAATTTTTCCCAAATCTGCTGAATGGGCCATAGAGTTCAGTACTTTTTCAAAATAACTTGTCTCAATATTCTCAAATACAGCAATAGTGTTAAAAATATTTATTATATTAATGGTGTCCATTGCAGTTAGCCAAAGAACATTCTCAAAATTAAAAATAATAAAATGTTAATTCATCAAGTTATGTTAGTGGCTATATTCATAAACAGAAATTATACTATTGCACCAATATATATAAAAAATTCCAGATTGTTTATATAGTGGTGTGAAACAGCATAATTTCTATTTAATAAACTGTATGTTATTTAAGATCAATCCTGGCTTATAGAGGCATTGAGATAGGAAACAATAAGGGGAGGCAAATTCACAATTGTACGCAGGCACACAAATGCCTAGCAACTACCCAAAAAACACAAATGCCTGTCTATGATTACCCCAAGGAACTGGGACAAAAGTTTATTTCTGTACTCAGTGCTCAGATATGCCCACTATTTCTTCAGTAGCCTTCGTAGATGTCTCAGTTTCACACCCATATCTGGAAATAGGTCATATTATCTTTTGTTTATCATAAGTTTAGACTTTTGTTCAACTAGTATGGAACTTACATAGGATTTGAGCAAATAGAGTTATCTGCTATCCTTCAAATTCTGTTTCTTATCTCCTAGGTCATGTCATTGGTGTCACTTACTTTGCTGCCCAGGTTGTTGGAATCTTCGACAACCCTGATACTGTCATCTCCGATAACCCAGTCCTGATCTGCCTCCCGCCCCCCGCCAATTCACAATTCCGTCACCATAGTTTTTCCACAGTTATTCTCACCCCAACATATGCATCTTCTCCTTCGGTTCTTCGAACAACTCTCTGACTACCTGCTGTGATATTGGAAATAAACAAGGTGTCAACAGCGATATGAGATGTTTTATTTCGATCGGTGCCCAGAAGACAACATCATCATACTCCATTATATGCTTCTTTGTATGGATCTTAACCTTAAAGAATTATTTTTTTAATGCCTTCAACTGGGCTCCATATGTTAAGCAAGACAAGACTCTTCAAGGAAAATATTTCCTCTTTTAGAACCAAATCTAGATGTAATTTTTAAATGTATTTATATGACCAACATTTTTTCAGCCAACATGTATAAGAACATTTAGTCATGCAATCTTTCATCACGGGCAGCTGTCCTAAACTGACAGCTTCCTATATCCATTCTAAAGTGTTATCAGCAGCAGTTAATGGAATTTTCTGTCCATTAATAATTGCAATAGTAAACATTAATAGTAATAGTAATTACCATTAGTAAGTATAGGAGAGCATATTGTGTTCTAGAAACATACTAACTTGTATTAGCAATATTAAATCTATAATTAACCAAAGTCTATATCGGTAGTTTTGACAGCATTGTTGTTCATCTTTTAGAAAGTATCAGCTACACTGTTTGGTCCATGTCTAGTGCTTTTTTTTTATTAATAAAAAACTCTTTATTAAAGTTAGCTGATAATTCAGTAAATGTTGATAGATGTTTATTTTGAGTAGCCCAAACAATTAAGGAATAACAGTGCTTATTTTGAAATGTCATACAACAGACAAACATACAGTGTTATAATGCAACTAATAGTCGAATGACTTTCATTCAATCTTATCACCAAGCAGCGATGCAACTGTCTTCATTTCTTAGTTATTCTTACATAATTTTCTTTCTAGTTGCAAATAATTATCTCTTTCTGACAGTGACTTTTGTATACATGAATTAACAAATTTTCAGTGGTTGAAAAAAATAAAATTGGATGTGTTTTACTCTACGTAAAACTGATTTCTAATATACATACCTATAAAATGCAGATGATTTAACATGTATATTAAATATTTTTATGAGCAACTATATAATTCGTAAGTCATAGTAATTAATTATTTCATTCAACTTGGAGAAGTTTAATTTTTACTAAAGACTGTTTAGAATTTTTTAAGTGCCCTATAAAATTGTTTTTATTTTTGTATTTTTAATTTTAATTTTTTTTTAATTCTATTGCAGGGCTCCTACATGCCCCTACATGTTGCCAATCCACCCACTGACACAGAAGGGCACCCAATAGAGGAACAAGGGAAAGTGTGATAGAATGGTTCATAGAACCTTACTATATCACACTTGGAAAAGTCATAAATCTGAGGGATTAATTATGTCAAGTAAGAAAACATCTGTGACAAGAAAAAATAGAAGACAAAGTAAATTCTAAAGTACTACGCCTTTAACAAGTCACGCCACAAAAAGAATCTGTCAGGTCAAACATGTGCAGTCAGAAAATTCCATCCCTTACTGCCTGCTGAAACTTCTTTTTGTCACCAAAGAAGTTGATGACAACAACATAGAGGTTCGTAACTTCACTGTATCTCACAACTGGACTACATGATCCCTCATGTCCACCAATTAACTTCGAATTTACACAAAGTGTGTAAGTACCAATGGTCATGAGCAATACATTAATTCCGAGAAGAATCAAAGAAAAAAGAGCAGGGCTGTATGAATTCTTCTAGTCAAGAGTGAAGGAAGACAAAGCGCTTTCATGACCTCCACATCACGACACAATATGGTGAATGTGTTGGTTATCCAGTGAAAGAAAATTCTCTGAACTACCGCAATGGAGTTAGCTGTGTACTCATGGTTCCTGCTCTATATGACTGAAGCGAATAATAATAATAATAACAGCAACAACAAATACAACCACAAATGAAATCATGAATACTATACAGAAATTATAGGTGTGGTTGTACAGATGTGTGCAATTTATTACACTAAAGAATGAAAAAATAAGAACATTTTATTTTATTACTTGAAGATTTTTTTAAAATAAGTTTTTCTCTACATATTAATACTTAGTAAGCATCCTGTTACTTTTTATTACCATTTGTGCCACTCTGGTAAACTTTTTATTAAAAATGTTAATTCTGTATAATAATTTTCACCTCATCATCATGGTGTCATATTTGTATGAGAAAAACAATTTTAGATAGGGTACGTCCTTAAACTTACTGTTTCTTGATTAATTTTCTTCTTAGTTACAGATCAAACATTTTCAATGGAGTTTAGATAAAGGCAATTTCTCAGCAATTGGAGTACTTGAACACAATTTTCTTCCACTAAGCATGGGGCCCTGAGAGAGTGCACCTGTCAGACACCCATAAGAGTGACCCTGACTATATTCTGAACTTGATTTGCATAGAAGCATATATTTGACATCTCAACTCTTAGTTCTTTTAGTACATCCAGTTTTGCACAAGACTTTACTTCTTACACCCATGAAAGCTAAGGAACAGGTGAGAGTAGAAACGTACGGATAAATGTGCAAACAAAATGTAACATTCTTTCTGAATACCAATCCAAAAGAAAGGAAATAGTGTAACTCCAGTTTTGGTTTTTACTGAACTTTACTGAACTTTATAAAGGTTCTTTTGACCAACATTTAATGAGACTGCACCAGTTTTTTTTCAGCCATCTAGGGACTACATGCCAATTTCAATTCTGCATTCTTTGTTCTTTCTTTTTCTCCAATATTCTTTCATCTTTTTACTGTGTCACCTCTTCCTGTCTTCAGTCCACTTTGAGCCTGCGAGCCTGCGAGCCTGCGTTTTTCTCTCCCTACCCTGGACTCCTTCCATTTTTAACACTTTTGCCCAAAAAACTTCTCTTTCAAGTGCTTCTTCTGTGTTTATCTTATTTTTTTCTAAATCCTTTTTGACTTCTTTAATCCAACTTGATGTTGAATTCTTCCCCCACAGATATTTGAAGATCTCCTTTGTTAACCTATTGTCATCCATTCTATATAAATTTCCAACAAATAATAGTCTTCTTTTTCTACTATTTCTATTATATTCTCTATACTCTGATATATTTCATAATTACTTCTTAATTTTCAACCTTTCGAAGTTTTTGTGGGCCAGATTTTTTTTTTGAGTTTTTTTTTTCCAGTTAGACAAGTCTCAGGCTGTTTTGAGGACTAGCCTTCTTCAGCTACTCTGGAATTTAATTTTTGAGATATGAACACCAGTAAAGGCACCAATGAAGGAGATTGGTGCAGTGAAGGCATCAAGTATAAAATAGTGGAATTTATGAGTGGTTGCCTGCGGGACTCTGTGTCAGAGACCTCTCAGATTATTACCATTTTTTTTTCATATAAAAACTAATAGTTTATGTTTCACATTCAAAGAAGAATCGCTTTTTACCTCTTTATATGTTTCAAGACTATTGTCCTTCTGCTGTGAACCAAACATCAGTAATGAATCTCCAAAAAAAATTAATGTCAAAATAGAATCTGCTTGAGCACCCTGTTTTGCTGGTAGTCTAAGTTTAGTAAAAACACAAGAATTTCTCATTCAAAAGAGCTTTATTTGTATTGTTTTCTAGATGTTGTATGCAATTTTATGTTTTTCAACTGTGACTCAGTTACAATGGAACTGAGTTTGCTATTCAGCTATTATTAATGATAATAATAATAATAATAATAATAATTATTATTATTATTATTATTATTATTATTATTATTATTTCTCTAGAAGACTCATCAAGCAGGTACAGCTGTGGGCGGAGAGGAAGAATGGGGTGATCGACTATTACCTCACCCAGTTTCTGACTGGACATGGGTATTTTCAATTTTACCTAAAGAAAGTTGGTAAAGCCAAGTCACCAGAGTACCTATACTTCCTGGAAGCTGCAATGATGCCAGCCATGCATTCTTCGTCTGTGACAGGTGAAGATGGGAGCTACAAAGAAGATCATTGCAAGATGATGTTAGAGAGGAGATCTCCCCAGATAATATCGTTGAAGCATGCTAAAGGGGAGGACACCTGGAACTGTGTGGCACATTTCACAGAGAATATTCATCGGGTGAAAAAGATAGATTTGGACAATACAATATAGAAGAACAACAAGTCAGATGTGAGAGCTAGGGCTGAAGAATAATAGACCTAGCCCAAAGTAGTGTGCCTGAAGTAGCCCGTTCTAGGTTAGTGTCCTAGAAGAGGAAAGGGAGGTGGTTTTTTATTGGGTCAGGTATAATACTCAAGCTCATAGACCCCAAAAGTGTGGCCCTCGTAAAAAAAAATATTATTACTATTATTATTGTTATTAAAAAAATTTAAATTACTTCTGCTGGAATAAAATATTTTTGTTGAATTTTAATTGATAAGTTTCTCAATTTTTTAAAACAATTTTATTATTATAATTGAATAGGCTTTTCTTATTAAGTTTGAGAACTTTGGTCGAAAAACGTTAGTAGGATTTTCCTTTTTTATTTTAGCAGGACTCACAAGTCTTTAATCTGTTTATTTTTAACAATTTTTTTAAATTATATTTAATAAGATTTTTAATCTGCCTCTGATTTTGTTAATTAAATGTTCTATTTTTTGTTTCATTACATTTTTGTAATTATGTGTGAAGTGATTGTACTGTACCCTACATTAATTTCTTCATAATATAGGTTACTCTAAAAGAAAAAATAGATAATTTTATTTGCACGTGTTTTTGTTGTTCATGTGATGAATACATGCAGAAGCAGTAAATCAAAGTAAGTAAACACATTATGTAAATGTATCATGTAATAACACACGCACATGCTCGACGCTGTAATTTTATTTTTAAAATTTTCTCCCATCTCAGAAAAGTATTATTACGCACATTATACATAAATATTTGTTGATACCAAAGCAAATTAATTTGTTTTCGATGCTTAAGTTATGTGAGAAAATATTTACCTCAGAAAAAATATTATTTCATTCAACATTCACGTGCAATGTGTTTATCTGACTCCATTCAAATAGACATCCTGTAAAATGATGTAATACATTATTCAAATATAATTTATCATGTTTTATTTGTACAATATGTTTATTAATATATTTACAAGATTTCACACAAACTGTCAATAACACATTTAAAAATGTGGTAAATAAATAAATAAGTGCACAAAAAAACAAACAATAAATCTGATGAAACATGCTTCAAAAAACCCCTATTAAAGACCACAAAATGACTAACTGATGAAATAAAACACATATAAATGTTCAGTAAACGTGTAAGGATAATGAAGTTTTCTTGCTTACTAACATTTAATGAGTGTACTCACAGACATTCTTAAATTAATTTTTCTGACCAGTCAAAGTCTTTGGTGACATAACAGCTGGGCCACAATGGGGGGGGGGGGGCTCTGTGGAGTAGGGGAGCCCATGCAAACATTTCCCTTGTTTTTTTAAGAGTATAAATGTTATGTGTGGAACATTGCTTTATATGGTGCATAAACATGGACACTGACGAAGGAGGATGAGAAAAGATTAGAAGCATTTCAGATATGGGTTTGGCTCACAATGGAAAAAGTGAGGTGGGTTGATAAAGTAAGGAATGATGAAGTTTTAAGAAGAAGAGAGGAAGAGATAAGAATCCTGAAGGTAATAGAAAATAGGAAAAGGAATTGGTTAGGTCATTGTTTAAGAAGAAACTGCTTGCGTACAACTGCCATGGAGGGTGTCACAGAAGGAGAAAAATGAAGTTAATAGATAGCATTAAAATCAGAGGGTGTTACAAATGAAAAGACTGGCATGCGATAGGACAGCTTGGAGAGCTCTTACCATTTGAAGACCTGCCTTAGGGCAGAACACCAAATAGTAATAATAATATTAATAATAATAATAATTTAAGAGTATGTATAAACCATTGAAATTAAGTAAAACCAAATTTCTCTGTATGAATTGATCATTAAATGCAAATACAGTAGATATATTGTAAAGCGTTACAAGTTACTGACAGTCTGTCTCACACCGCTGATGAAGGCGCACATCATGCGGAAACGCATACGGGAGGATACAAAGTAAGTTCACAAGTGAAAGTTTAATAACCAATATTAATTTAGTGCTGTGAAAAAAAGAAGATGAACTATCAAAACAACTATATTTTTTTACTGTTATTTTACCCATACCTAATGATTTACTTTGAGAGTATACATTACTTGGTAACTGCAAAAGAGAACAGTAATTCTAGTTAAGAATGCACTAAGGCCACCGGCCACGTCTGGATTGTTATTTATTATGAGCTATGCATTCAGCGATTTAAGCTGCAGAGTTAGTGTGTACGTTTGATACACATTTGTGGATTAATGTTATATTGTGTGTCATCTTTTAGCCTGTATTAATTACGGTTGTATTAATATTTGATATCACAATTATGGATTGAAATTGTATTTTGTGTGTTATATTTTTATTTGTGAAAATATTATTTGAGATATTGACAAAGAAACAAAGTGTCAACAGTGATACAAGTGTTTTATTTTAATCGCTGACCTAGAAGATGACAGAGTGGACCAGAGAAGCATATAATAGCTACAATGAAGGAAGCATTCAATTTAAAAAAAAATTGTAGCAGAACGAACCTGCACCTGAGAAATACACTCTGATGAAGTGTTTTATATGGAATGTGTTACTTTGTGAGTTAGTTCCATGGACAGTGAGGACAACGGATAGAAACAGAATTGATGCATTGAAATTGTGGATTTGGAAGGAGTAGAGTGGGTAGATTAAGTAACCAATAATGATGCTCTCAAAAGATTCAAGGACATCAGGACACTTGGTAAACAGACTACTTACTACTGTTTTTTGAAAGAACAGGGGAAAGAGAGAAAAAGAGAGGAGGAGGAGACTGAAACTGCTGTGAGGCAACATACTAAGAATATGGAGTGGAATACAGACTCACCGTAAGTGGGGATGCAAGGTCTGCACTGTACATGGGCAGCAAATAACATCATCATCGACATGTATAAACGATATGTTTTACCCTCCAATTCTCAACTTTTTAATGTATCTCAAAAACTTACAATTGCATCCATATTACACATTTCTTGTATAATACATAAACTTGTATGACTTAACAAAAAAAAAAACAAATTCCCAAAGATGCAATTGATCTGAAAAATAACTAATGTAGAATTTTTTGTTTATATATTCCAGGATCTCATCTATCCTCTTTGAACAGTGGATTAAAAAAATTATTAATGTTTGAAAGCGTGTTTCAATTTTTCATTAGTAATTTGTTTAATTACTCGAAAAACTAATATTGTACAAATGTAAAATTAAAACAATTCTTGAGATAAGCCAAACATTGATGGGACTGATTTGCCTAATAAACTGAATGATTTAAAACCACCTAAATTTATGTTCAAAATCTCTTGGATGAGCTTCAGAGTATTTTTATATTGCCTTTGCAACCTAATTTGTTCTCAACATTCCCAAATACAGAAGTAGCATTATGAATAATACTTATATTAATGGTATCAGTTGCAGCTGGCAAAAGATCATTCTCAAAATTAACAATAATAAAATGTTATTTAAGATTGATAGTGGATTAGAGACAATGACATAAGAAAAAGACATGGAGTGGAAAATTCAAGATTGCATGCAGGCGCACGATGGCCTTATGTCACATAAAGAGATAAAGGCTAAGACTGAGACAGAGTCTGGGACTACCAAATGGCACACAATGTCACTTATTTAAAGAAATAAAGTAGGCTCTTATATGAATAAAACAAAATACGTGGCAAGTCTTCATCAAGACTTGATATTGGAGGAAGACATGGGGAAGATTTCATGTACGGAGGAATACAAGTATTTATACGCTGTCCAGGCAGTGAAGGCGGCTGGAGGGTTAGGAGACCCTCACACACACACACACACACACACACTGACAGGCCGCCTAACAATAGACAGGGACAGGCCTTTGACCTGCGCTGCTGTCTTTTTAGTTACAGCCCACTACAATAAATTAAATTTTATTGTCGTGCTTAAACTTTTAATTTTGATTGTTCCATTGAATTCAGACTGTAACTTCATTTAAAATAAGTCCAAACACGAAGTTTTTATGGTGATATTCAAATGTTTTACATTTATTTGTTTATTTTAAACTATTGTTAATTATTGTTAATTTTAGAACACCATCTAAGCGACTATTATTAAAAATGATGATTATTAAAAACTAAGTTACTGATCATCTTATTTATTTTTCAACTATTTTTCTGTGACACTCCCTTTAATTTTTTTTTCCGATTCACCGATTGTGATACTCGATAAAGAGCAGATTGACGACCCACCTCTTTATTGTTATAATACTGAAAAAATTAATCAACATATGTAACAGATTTTAATATATAGATATAAAGATTATTTTCAAACCTCATATTTTTATTTCAAATATACAATATATGAAATAATAGTTGTTATACGTTATTGAAATAATTGTTTGTCTTTTTACTAGCACGAACTTTTAAAAATGTTATTTATTATAAAAATATTATATATTATTGTTTTACAGACACACAAAATGAAATGTGATATGTATCTATGTAAATATATTAAAAATTTACTGTCCATGTTATTAAACTTTAACTATAACTTGAGAGGACGAGGTAGCGCGTCAGGAATTAAATGTGTATTATTGTATCACGTAATTTGGAAAATAATTACCGGTATTACAGATTTCAGTAACATGCAAGAGAGACGTCCCTTCCTTACTTGGTTTACACTTGGTCGCTATAGTCATT
The DNA here is from genome assembly GCA_034769895.1 of Magicicada septendecula. Taxonomy (NCBI): domain Eukaryota; kingdom Metazoa; phylum Arthropoda; class Insecta; order Hemiptera; family Cicadidae; genus Magicicada; species Magicicada septendecula. The sequence continues at coordinate 47,798,242 of CM068375.1, forward strand.
TTTCCAGGTAGAGAGGGTGATTCACCCTCAAACCAACAAACAGTAGAGGTCATTGCTCGTGTACCGGGTACCCCGAGTGAGTCACTGATTACCCGCCTACTTTTTTTAGTCGTTAAATACCTTGCACGGGGTAGTGAGACCAGCCAGTCTTGTCAGAGAGCCGATCTGTCGCGTATATTGTGAGTGAATCAGTTCATTTGTGGTTAGTGTATAGTTGATTTGTGATTATGAGTTCTTGTAAAAAACGCCACGTTTTACATACTCAATGCAGAACAATGATTGCTTCTGTTCTGTTCTATTTTGAGAAAGAGAAGTATAACGGAGGTCCTTTACTTGATACTAATAAAGTAATGCAGAGAACAGCAGATGCTTGTGGCATTTCGTTGAGAACAATACAACGTATCAACGCAGAGATTAAAAAAAGTTTGGAAAATCAAGAAGATCCCTGTGTAGTTGAAGATATTGATTTAATCACAGCTGAGGACGATCAACAAGATAACACCTTAAACAGCACCAAAAGGGAAAATATTATTATTCATACTCCTCGGAAGAAAAGTTTGAAGAGAAAGCGGCCAGTAACAGACATGGGTGACTTCGACAAAGGAGCTATTCGACGTCACATATTGAGCTACTATGCTCGAAAAGAAGCGCCTACCCTCAGACAACTTTGTGTGTCACTTCAAGAAGCTGGACTGTATATGGGAGGAAAATCTTCACTGAGCTCGCTATTATCAGACATGGGATTTCAGTACAAGAAATTTAACAGCAGAAAAATCCTCATGGAAAAGCCGTCAGTGGCCCTGTTAAGGTGTCGTTTCTTAAGAAAAATGCTTGAAGTAAATATTAAAAACACTATATTTTTGGACGAGACCTGGATCAATGAAAACACGAGAAAGGACACTGGTTGGACTGATGGCACTATCCAAGGAACTCTCGGCGGCCCTTTGGGTAAAGGCAAACGATTGATCATCTGTCATGCTGGTGGCTCCAACGGATGGATTAGCGCTCCCCCTTTTGTGTTCCAATCTAAGAAGACAGGAGATTACCATGAAGACATGAATGCGACTGTTTTTGAATCATGGTTCTTCGATACATTACTGCCATCCATTCCTCAAGGAGCAACTATTGTTATGGACAATGCTCCGTATCATTCCAGGATTCTAAACAAACCACTGACATCGTCATCAACAAAAGCGGAAATGATCAGCTGGTTGAAAGCTCGAGGTGTCCCTTTCCCAGATAACCTTCTTAAGGTGGAACTATATGCGTTAGTTCGATTACATAAGCCACCAACGCCTACCTATGTGATCGATAAAAAAGCATCTGAGTTGGGTTTCAAAGTAATTCGTCTACCGCCCTATCACTGTATTACAACCCTATTGAAATGGTTTGGGCGAATCTAAAAATTATGTAAAGGTTAGGAATACAACCTTTAAACTGGCAGATATTGAAAACCTATTTAGAGAGTCTGTTGTCAACTTTACTTCCGACATGTGGACTAAATACGTCGACCATGTACAGAAGTTGATTGATGAAGACTGGAGGAACGAGGGGTTAAATGAAGCAAGTGTTCAGGAACTGATTGTAAACTTAGCACCTGATGACTTCGATGAGGATGAATATGATGACACCACTGATGAAGACGATTTTGGTTGTGCACCTATAGTATAAAGTTGCACTCAACCCAAGCTACATTTAGCAAAACAACAAAATTGCTACATTTTGTAAATATTTTATTAGAATTTTGATTTTTAATTGTTGTAAATTTGTAAATATTGATAAACTTGTATATAACTTTTAATGCGGCCATCGGCAGTCTCAAGCCTGCAAAATAAGCATCAGAGTTTTGAACGCAGAGAGAAAGTTAATTTTAAAATTCCGAGTATATACTTAGTTGAATTTTGAGCTCGAGTTTAAAGCCTTGTATAAAAAAAGTAAAGTAGCCTAACTATTTAGAATTAATTTGACGTGTAGTATAAAAATATACTAAAAGTAATGCATCCGCTACGATGAATATACAAAAAGCCAGCGAGATCGGCCGCTGGCAGTTCTCAGTGTCATTTGACGGGCCGATTTAATCAGCCGCTAGCAGTTCCAACAATGAACCATAGGGCCATTTAACCGGCTTCTGGCATCCAAAGGGAGTGTATCAGAAAAATAGTTGAAAAGTAAATTAAATGATCAGAATCTTAGTTTTTAATAATAACATTTTTTTAATAACAGTCGCGTAAATAATTCTCAGAAGTTTAGCAATCACAATATTTCAAAATAAACAAATAAGAGTAAAACATTTGAAAATCGTCGTACAAACTTCGTGTTTGGACTTATTTTAAATGAAATCACAGTCTGAATTAAATGGAACGACCAAAACTATAAGATTAAGCAGAATAACAAAATTTAATTTATTATAGTAAACTGTATTTAAAAAGACAGAAGCACAGGTCAAGTGCCGTCCCCCGTCTATTGTTAGGCGGCCTGCCAGTGTGCGTGCGTGAGCCAAGGGTCTCCTAACCCTCCAGCCGCCTTCACTGCCTGGACAGCGTATAGGGGTGAAAATTACGGCCAGTGGGAAGCAAGACAAAGAAATACAATCCAGAATTAATTTGGAAAAGATGGTTATATCTACTTTGAATGGAATCCTGTGGGATAAGCAAATTACAGCAGAAACTAAAACCAAAATATTTAAAACCATTGTTAGAAGTATCATGATTATGGGTCAGAAGTTTGGACTACTAATAAACACACAAGAACAAAAATAATGACTGCAGAGATGGATTTTTGGAGACGTTTGGCAAGAGAATCCCGATGTGAGAAAATTAGAAATGAAGACATTAAGGACAGAATTAATGTGAAAAATTCAACTGTTGATTTTATCCAAACAAAAAATTACAATGGCATGGACCCCACAAAAAGAATGACACAGGAAAGGTTGCCAAGGAGAGTTATGGAATGTACCCTACCAGGAAGAAGGAAAAGAGGAAGACCACCGATCACCTGGATAGAAGAAATTCAGACTATATTGAGGGAACGAGAAATTGAAGAAAACCTTTGGATGGACAAGCAGCAGTGGAAGATGAGAATTCAATCACTTCTGTAATCTTTGGTTCCAGAAAATGTGGAAACATTGTACAGCCGGAATAATAATAAAAAAGTAGGCTCTTAAAAAACATGTCTTAAAATAAGAGAAGATAATTCTGTGTGGACCAGGCTACCTAAACAGTGTATTTAGTACAGTGGTCAGCACACTGGGGTTAAATTTAAATAGACCTCACTTGAGACATTAAGTTTACAGTATTAATAACTTGCTTTTTCAGTTTGTATTTTATTTGAAAGATTTCATTTTTTGACATAGTAGTAGTCATATTAGTAGTGAACCTATGTTTTTAGGTTCACTGAAAGAGTAATCACACTCTTAAATACTTCTTTAAAGTTATACAAATATTAATTTACGAATTAAATTATTTTCTTTTAAGAAGAAGATAAAATGATAAGTTGTTTATGTTCCCATAAGTTGTTTAAAACTTTTTGCACTAGTCAAGTGTTGAAATATAAAATCAAAAGAGCAAAAATTTCTAAATGTATTAACAGGGCCTGTTCAAGATAAAAAACATAATTAATTTAAAAAAATCAAGACTACAAATTGTTCTTCAATAATAAAATAAATTTAGAGTTGAGCGTTCTTTAACTCGTGTGCACAAATGTTTTTTTTCTTTGCATACTGGTTTTATTCATCCTTGTATTTTCAAGGTGGAGCAACACCAACCATGAAATTTGGACTAGTTCAGGGTAAACAAACAGTGCCGTATGCAATGCCATGCATGCGTCAGATGAGGCCGTGCACTTGTACACGTGATGCTGCTAACATTGTTGTTGTTATTATTGTTTGCTTATACAACATGCATACATAATTGTTAGTTACTATAAGCGTAACACACAGTGCAAATATTATATAAATAGAAATAGAAAGTGTAATTGTTTAATTTTTTAATTGTTATCACAAGTTCCATTTCTAGGCAACAAAAATTATTACAGAACATGATGTTAATATTTCATTAATTATAAACATTTCAAACATTAGTAATTCAAAGTAGAATCAAGATAAACTAACAAATTTTTTTCATTTTATTTTCCTGGTATAAAAGCTTTAAGATAACAATATTTGAAGTTTATATCTCAACAACAAAAAATCTGTATGGAGAACCATACATGACTTCCATGTTCTAAGATTTATATTTAAAATCATTTTCGAAATGAAATGTTTCCATAGAAACTACTTCTTTCCACTTATTGCTTCCTTCAGCCTTAACCACAGTACTATGGTCACTAACGTATACCACCACACGTTATTGCACTCGATTTTCACTGATGACGGCACTGCCAAAACGTCTGGTTTTCCAGAAAACATTGGACTACGGCCAAACAGCCCAGGAAGGAATTTTAACGACAAACTACTACTTTGTTGCCGATAACGTAGTACTCATATAAAAATTATCACCTCCCCTTCAACTATAATTTTCATTTATAGAAAATTACCCCCACCCCGTTCAACTAGCCTCTTCATTTATAGACATTTCATCTACGTTTCTACAGTGGATTATTAAGATTTTCTTATCAGGATACTTTATTTATCAAAATTAAGTACTTTACTCTTGTTACAACAAAAAATGTTTCTGGTAAACTACCCTTTCCCCGTAACCGATCTTCTCCAAAATCAATAGGCCTTGAGTCCTCTACAACTCAGCAACATATGTAAAAAATTATTTGATTCTGTTTGAATTTTGGCAGTTATCGTTCTTCATGAAAGAATTTATCTTGTTACAACATAAAATGTTGTAGGTAAACTACCCCTTTCCCTTAACCGATCTTCACCAAAATCAACAGACCTTGAGTAATCTACAATTTAGGAATGCATGCAAGAATTATTTGATTATGTTTGAATTTACGGCAGTTATCATTCGTCATAGAAAAAATTACCCATGTTAAAACATAAAACGTTGCAGGTAAACTACCCCTTTCCTAAACCGATCTTCAACAAAAACAATAGGTCTTGAGAAGCAAATCATTATTTGTTTCTGTTTGAATTTGCGGCTGTTATCGTTTGCCATAGAAAATACCCTTGTTAAAACAAAAAACGTTGCTGGTAAACTACCCCTTTCCCTTAACCAATCTTCACCAAAATCAACAGGCCTTCAGTCTTTAACAATTGATGAATGTATGCAAAAAAATATTTGAATCTATTTGAATCTGCGGCAGATATCGTTCGTCATAGAAAAAATTACCATTGTTAAAACATAAAATATTGCAGGTAAACTACCCGTTTCCCTTAACCGATCTTCACCAAAATCAACAGAAATTGAGTTCTCTACAGCGCATGAAGGTGTCCAAAACATTATTTGATTCTGTTTGAATTTACGGCAGTTATCATTCGTTATAGAAAGAATTACCCATGTTAAAATATAAAACGTTGCTGGTAAACTACCCCTTTCTCTAACCCGATCTTCAAAAAAAAAAAATACGTTTTGAGAACTCTACAATTCAGGACTGTATGCAAAACATTATTTGATTCTGTTTGAATTTGCGGCTGTTATCGTTTGCCATAGAAAATACCCTTGTTAAAACAAAAAAGTTGTAGGTAAATTACCCCTTTCCCTTAACCGATCTTCACCAAAAACAATAGATCTAGAGAACGCTATAATTCAGAGTTGCATGCAAACCTTTATTTGATTATATTTGAATTTGCGGCAGTTATCGTTTGCCATAGAAAATACCCGTGTTAAGACATAAAACGTTGCTGGTAAACTACCCCTTTCCCTTAAACGATCTTCACCAAAACTATAGGTCTTCGGAAAACTACAATTTAGGGCTGCATGCAAAAAATTATTTGATTCTGTTTGAATTTGCTGCTAATCGTTTGCCGTAGAAAATACCTTTGTTAAAACATAAAATGTTGCAAGTAAACTACCCCTTTCCCTTAACCGATCTTCACCAAAAACAATAGGTCTTGAGAACTCTACAATTCAGGACTGTATGCAAAACATTATTTGATTCTGTTTGAATTTGCGGCTGTTATCGTTTGCCATAGAAAATACCCTTGTTAAAACAAAAAATGTTGCAGGTAAACAACCCCTTTCCCTTAACCGATCTTCACCAAAAACAATAGATCTAGATCTTGAGAACTTTACAATTCAGAGTTGCATGCAAAACATTATTTGATATTTGCGGCAGTTATCGTTTGCCATAGAAAATACCCGTGTTAAGACATAAAACGTTGTTGGTAAACTACCCCTTTCCCTTAACCGATCTTCACCAAAAACAATAGGTCTTGAGAACTCTACAATTAAGGACTGTATGCAAAACATTATTTGATTCTGTTTGAATTTGCGGCTGTTATCGTTTGCCATAGAAAATACCCTTGTTAAAACAAAAAATGTTGCAGGTAAACTACCCCTTTCCCTTAACCGATCTTCACCAAAAACAATAGATCTAGATCTTGAGAACTTTACAATTCAGAGTTGCATGCAAAACATTATTTGATTATATTTGAATTTGCGGCGTTATCGTTTGCCATAGAAAATACCCGTGTTAAGACATAAAACGTTGTTGGTAAACTACCCCTTTCCCTTAACCGATCTTCACCAAAAACAATATATCTTGAGTACTCTACAAATCAAGACTGTATGCAAAACATTATTTGATTCTGTTTGAATTTGCGGCTGTTATCGCTTGCCATAGAAAAAAATCTACAGACACACAAAGAGGCACTTTTCGAAAATATCGGTATGGAGAACTATACATGACTTCCATATTCTAAGATTTATATTTAAAATCATTTTCGAAATGAAATATTACCATAGAAACTACTTCTTTCTATTTACTGCTTCAGCCTTAACCACAGTACTGTGGTTACTAACGTATACCACCTCACGTTATCGCACTCGATTTTCACTGATGATGGAAGTCGATGGCATTCCCGAAACGTCTGGTTTTGTAGAAAACATTGGACTACGGCCAAATATCCCGGGAAGCAATGTTAACAAACACTACTTCTTTGTTGCCGATAACGTTGTACACATATATATAAAAAATATGCATAAAATTAATGGCTTGTATAAGTTAATGATTGATCTCCATTAAGTAGTGCTCAAGTTTCCAAAGTTTTAATATTATGATGTCCGTAATTAAAACATCAGAGCAGGTTTAGTGTGAATGAGGGTTCACCGTGGACAAAAATTTTCAATATTTCCTATTGAGCGTTGCTTAGAATAAATCTGCGAATCTACAGTGTACGTTTCACAGAACAAACACGCGGAAAAGAAGGAGCGCTCCGAAGTCACTCATGGACCCTCAGCATCTTGCAGAGGGTTCATTCCCTAAAGACGAAAAGTCTGTCTATGAATCGTTCCTCTGTAAACACGTGCAGTTACACTGCCCAGCGATCCACAGGAAGCAAATCGCTATCCACGCTGGACACTTTTTCGGCTTGCACGCGTTATGTTGGTATGGGTTTCGGCACTTTCCATTTAAAAAGCGTTCAAATGTAAGAAAATAAACATGAATGAGGCCAGAAATAACGCGAATTGTGTGTGTGTGTGTGTGTGTGTGTGTGTGTGTGTGTGTGTGTGTGTGTGTGTGTGTGTGTGTGTGTGTGTGTGTGTGTGTGTGTGTGTGTGTGTGTGTGTGTGTGTGTGTGTGTGTGTGTGTGTGTGTGTGTGTGTGTGTGTGTGTGTGTGTGTGTGTGTGTGTGTGTGTGTGTGTGTGTGTGTGTGTGTGTGTGTGTCTTACCTGCCTTTTTATTGCTGTAGGCATAATAATAAAATGTAAACGTAAACATTACATAACTGAGATATGCTTACCTGCCACGAACGATATATTATTTTATACATGGAGGAGTTCAGTGACATACACACGTACAGAAGAATTATATATATGAAGATATTAACTCATACATAATTTACATTAAAATGAAAAAATTATAATTTTATTGCCTGGCAACAAAATTATTTTATTTTTAACAATTACCATTGTTTCAAAAAGTTTAAATGAATTTTCAAGTACTTTACTGTTTTTAAAACGTAAAACGTTGCTGGTAAACTACCCCTTCCCCTTAACCGATCTTCACCAAAATCGAAAGTCCTTGAGACCTCTACAATCCAGGGACGTATGCAGAAAATTATTTGATTCTGTTTGAATATGCGGCAGTTATCGTTCGTCATAGACAAAATTACCCTTGTTAAAACATACAACGTTGCAGGTAAACTACCCCTTTCCTTTAACCGATCTTCACCAAAAACAATAAATCTTGAGAAATCTATAAATCAGGGCTGTATGCAAAAAATTATTTGATTCTGTTTGAATTTGCGGCTGTTATCGTTTGCCATAGAAAATACCCTTGTTAAAACATAAAACGTTGCAGGTAAACTACCCCTTTCCCTTAACCGATCTTCACCAAAAACAATAGGTCTTGAGAACTCTACAATTTAGGGCTGTATGCAAATAATCTTTTGATTCTGTTTGAATTTGCGGCTGTTATCGTTTGCCATAAAAAATACCCTTGTTAAAACATAAAACGTTGCTGGTAAACTACCCCTTTCCCTTAACCGATCTTCACCAAAAACAATAGGTCTTGAGAACTCTACAATTTAGGGCTGTATGCGAAACATTATTTGATTCTGTTTGAATTTGCGGCTGTTATCGTTTGCCAAAAAAAAAATTACCCTTGATAAAAAAACCGTTGCAGGTAAACTACCCCTTTCCCTCAACCGATCTTCACCAACAACAATAGGTCGTGAGTACTCTACAAGTCAGGGCTGTACGCAAAAAATTATTTGATTCTGTTTGAATTTGCGGCAGTTATCGTTTGCCATAGAAAAAAATCTACAGACACACAGATAGACAGACAGACTGATAGACGGACAGACACACACACCGACACTTTTCGAAAAACGACTTTTTTCATGTTTTGAGTGTAGTACAATCAGAATCTGCAATCATCTCGTACATGATTTTTTTTGCCATCACCATACTTCCACTTCCTTAAGGAACATGGAAGTAAATATCGGTATGGAGAACCATACATGACTTCCATGATCTAAGATTTATATTTAAAATCATTTTCGAAATGAAATATTACCATAGAAACTACTTCTGTCTACTTACTGCTTCAGCCTTAACCACAGTACTGTGGTCACTAACGTATACCACCTCACGTTTTCGCACTCGATTTTCACCGATGATGGCAGTCGATGGCACTGCCGAAAAGTCTGGTTTTGTAGAAAAAATTGGACTACGGCTAAAGAGCCCGTGAAGCAATTTTAACAAAAAACTACTTCTTTGTTGCCGATAACGTAGTACATATATAAAAAATTCTCCCCTCCACCTTCAACTATAATTTTTAATAATAGAAAATTACCCCCACCCCGTTCACCTAACCTCTTCATTTATAGATATTTCATCTACGTTTCTACAGTGGATTACTATGAGCTTCTTATCAGGATACTTTATTTATAAATATCGGTATGGAGAACCATACATGACTTCCATATTCTAAGATTTATATTTAAAATCATTTTCAGCCAAACAGCCAGGCTGTGTCTTACCTGCCTTTTTATTGCTGTATTAAATGAAATATATTATATTACATTAAAATGGCCTGGCAACAAAATTATTTTATTTTTAACAATTACCATTGTTTCAAAAAGTTTAAATAAATTTTCAAGTACTTTACTCTTGTTAAAACGTAAATGGTTGCACGTAAACTACCCCTTCCCCTTAACCGATCTTCACCAAAATCGAAAGTCATTGAGACCTTTACAATTCAGGGACGTATGCAAAAAAATATTTGATTCTGTTTGAATTTGCGGCTGTTATCGTTTGCCATAGACAATACGCTTCATAAAAAAACTTTGCAGGTAAACTACCCCTTTCCCTTAACCGATCTTTACCAAAAACAATAGGTCTTGAGTACTCTACAAATCAGGGCTGCATGCAAAATATTAGGTGATTCTGTTTGAATTTGCGGCTGTTATCGTTTGCCATAGAAAATACCCTTGTTAAAAAAACGTTGCAGGTAAACTACCCCTTTCCCTCAACCGAACTTCACCAAAAACAATAGGTCTTGAGAACTCTACAATTTAGGGCTGTATGCAAATAATCTTTTGATTCTGTTTGAATTTGCGGCTGTTATCGTTTGCCATAGGAAATACCCTTGTTAAAACATAAAACGTTACAGGTAAACTACCCCTTTCCCTTAACCGATCTTCACCAAAATCAACAGATCTTGAGAACTCTACAACTCAGGGCTGTATGCGAAACATTATTTGATTCTGTTTGAATTTGCGGCTGTTATCGTTTGCCAAACAAACAAAATTACCCTTGCTAAAAAAAAACCGTTGCAGGTAAACTACCCCTTTCCCTCAACCGATCTTCACCAAAAACAATAGGTCGCGAGTACTCTGCAAATCAGGGCTGCTTGCAAAAAAATTATTTGATTCTGTTTGAATTTGCGGCAGTTATCGTTTGCCATAGAAAAAAAATCTACAGACAGACAGACACACAGACAGACAGACAGACACACAGACACTTTTCGGAAAACTTTTTTTTTTCATGTTTTGAGTGTAGTAGAATCAGAATCTGCAATAATCTCGAACACGATTTTTTTTGCCATCACCATACTTCCATTCCTTAAGGAATATGGAAGTAAAAATTAAGTACTTTACTCTTGTTAAATCATAAAATGTTTCAGGTAAACTACCCCTTTCTCTTAACCGATCTTCTCCAAAATCAATAGACCTTCCGTCCTCTACAATTCAGGGAAGCATGCAAAAAATATTTGATTCTGTTTGATTGTGCGGCAGTTATCGTTCGTCATGGAAACATTTCTCTTGTTACAACATAAAATATAGCAGGTAAACTACCCCTTTCCCTTAACCGATCTTCACCAAAATCAATAGACCTTGAGCTCTCTGCAACTCAGGAAAGAGTGCAAAAATTATTTGATTCTCATTGAATATTCGGCAGTTATCGTTCGTCATAAAAAAAATTATCCTTTTTACTTCCATATTCCTTAAGGAATGGAAGTATGGTGATGGCAAAAAAAATCGTGTTCGAGATTATTGCAGATTCTGATTCTACTACACTCAAAACATGAAAAAAAGTCGTTTTCCGAAAAGTGTCTGTGTGTGTGTCTGTGTGTCTGTGTGTCTGTGTGTCTGTCTGTCTGTAGATTTTTGTTCTATGGCAAACGATAACTGCCGCAAATTCAAACAGAATCAAATAATTTTTTGCAGACAGCCCGGTTTTTGCAGAGTTCTCGCGACCTATTGTTTTTGGTGAAGATCGGTTGAGGGAAAGGGGTAGTTTACCGGCAACGGTTTTTTTTTAGCAAGGGAAATTTTGTTTGTTTGGCAAACGATAACAGCCGCAAATTCAAACAGAATCAAATAATGTTTCGCATACAGCCCTGAATTGTAGAGTTCTCAAGACCTATTGTTTTTGGTGAAGATCGGTTAAGGGAAAGGGGTAGTTTACCTGTAACGTTTTATGTTTTAACAAGGGTATTTCCTATGGCAAACGATAACAGCCGCAAATTCAAACAGAATGAAAAGATTATTTGCATACAGCCCTAAATTGTAGAGTTCTCAATACCTTTTGTTTTTGGTGAAGATCGGTTAAGGGAAAGGGGTAGTTTACCTACAACGTTTTTTTAACAAGGGTATTTTCTATGGCAAACGATAACAGCCGCAAATTCAAACAGAATCAAATAATTTTCTGCATACAGCCCTGATTTGTAGAGTACTCAAGACCTATTGTTTTTGGTGAAGATCGGTTGAGGGGAAGGGGTAGTTTACCAGCAACGTTTTTTATCATGCGTATTTTCTATGGCAAACGACAACTGCCGCAAATTCAAACAGAATCAAATAATTTTTTGCATACAGCCCTGATTTGTAGAGTACTCGCGACCTTTTGTTTTTGGTGAAGATCGGTTGAGGGGAAGGGGTAGTTTACCTGCAACGGTTTTTTTTATCAAGGGAAATTTTTTTTTTTGGCAAACGATAACAGCCGCAAATTCAAACAGAATCAAATAATGTTTCGCATACAGCCCTGAATTGTAGATTTATCAAGACCTATTGTTTTTGGTGAAGATCGGTTGAGGGAAAGGGGTAGTTTACCTGCAACGTTTTTTTAACAAGGGTATTTTATATGGCAAACGATAACAGCCGCAAATTCAAACAGAATCAAATAATGTTTTGCATACAGTCCTGATTTGTAGAGTACTCAAGACCTATTGTTTTTGGTGAAGATCGGTTAAGGGGAAGGGGTAGTTTACCTGCAACCTTTTACGTTTTATTTTCTATGGCAAACGATAACAGCCGCAAATTCAAACAGAATCAAATAATGTTTTGCATACAGCCCTGATTTGTAGAGTACTCAAGACCTATTGTTTTTGGTGAAGATCGGTTAAGGGGAAGGGGTAGTTTACCTGCAACGTTTTTTTATCAAGCGTATTTTCTATGGCAAACGATAACAGCCGCAAATTCCAACAGAATCAAATAATTTTTTGCATACGTCCCTGAATTGTAGAGGTCTCAATGACTTTCGATTTTGGTGAAGATCGGTTAAGGTGAAGGGGTAGTTTACCTGCAACCTTTTACGTTTTAACAAGAGTAAAGTACTTGAAAATTTATTTAAACTTTTTGAAACAATGGTAATTGTTAAAAATAAAATAATTTTGTTGCCAGGCAATAAAATTATAATTTTTTCATTTTAATGTAATATAATATTTTTCATTTAATACAGCAATAAAAAGGCAGGTAAGACACAGCCTGGCTGTTTGGCTGAAAATGATTTTAAATATAAATCTTAGAATATGGAAGTCATGTATGGTTCTCCATACCGATATTTAAAACATAAAACGTTGCTGATAAACTCCCCTTTCCCTTAACCGACCTTCAACAAAATCAACAGACCTTGAGTTCTCTTTAGTTCAAAAAGGTATGCAAAAACCTAGTTGATTCTGTATGAATTTACGGCAGTTATCGTTCGTCATATAAAAATTACCCTGGTTAAAACATAAAATGTTGCTGGTAAACTACCCTATTCCCTTAACCGATCTTCACCAACACCAATAGGTATTGAGAACTCTACAATACAGGGCTGTATGCAAAACATCATTTGATTCTGTTGGAATTTGCGGCTGTTATCGTTTACTATAGAAAATATCGGTATGGAGAACCATACATGACTTCCATATTCTAAGATTTATATTTAAAATAATTTTCAGCCAAACAGCCAGGGAAGGAATTTTAACAAAAAAATACTTCTTTGTTGCCAATAACGTAGTACACATATAAAAAAAAATTATCCCCTCCCCCTTCAACTATAATTTTGATTTATAGAAAATTACCCCCAGCCCGTTCAACTAGCCTCTTCATTTATAGATATTTCATCTACGTTTCTACAGTGGATTATTAAGATCTTATCAGGATACTTTATCAAAATTAAGTACTTTACTCATGTTACAACAAAAAATGTTTCTGGTAAACTGCCCTTTCCCCGTAACCGATCTTCACCAAAATCAACAGACATTGAGTTCTCTATAGCTCAGGCACATATGTAAAAAATTATTTGATTCTGTTTGAATTTACGGCAGTTATGGTTCGTCATATAAAAAATTACCCATGTTAAAACATAAAACATGAGATTTATAAAACATATCTAAGATTTATATTTAAAATCATTTTTGAAATAAAATATTTTCATAGAACCTACTAACGCTGGGGAAATCTGAGGAGCCAATCAGAGTTGGGCCTACCTGTCACTCTGCTGAATTTGGTGGAAAGCCCTGTCACTGTCGTCAAGTCCCCACCTCAATGAAGAACCCATTGTTTTATAAAAATATATTTAAATTTTGAAAACTGAAAATTCTTTTCTTGTTGTAAATATTTATATTTTATAATCAAAATGACTTTATCAAAAAACAAACATTATTTTTTTATAATAAGTACTTACATATATTTCTTAATATGCTTACTTTTTCTTCAATGTTGATGATCATTTCCAAACATTCTGACAAAATTGTATCTACAGAACAGTTAACATTCCCCAGGTTTCCATTTCTGCTAATTTCTCATTACACATTCCACTGACGTATTATTAACCATTTCATAAACTATCGTATAATCTTTTCAGATTTTGTGGTACAAAATCTGAAATTTTCAGATTGCCTGGCAACAAAATTATTTTATTTTCAACAATTACCATTGTTTGAAAAAGTTTAAATGAATTTTCAAGTACTTTACTCTTGTTAAAACGTAAAAGGTTGCAGGTAAACTACCCCTTCCCCTTAACTGATCTTCACCAAAATCTAAAGGCCTTGAGTCCTCTACAATTCACTGAAGTATGCAAACAATTATTTGATTCTGTTTGAATTTGCGGCAGTTATCGTTTGCCATAGAAAATACGCTTGATAAAAAACGTTGCAGGTAAACTACCCCTTCCCCTCAACCGAGCTTCACCAAAAACAATAGGTCTTGAGTACTCTACAAATCAGGGCTGTATGCAGAAAATTATTTGATTCTGTTTGAATTTGCGGCTGTTATCGTTTGCCATAGAAAATACCCTTGTTAAAAAAACGTTTTAGGTAAACTACCCCTTTCCCATAACCGATCTTCACCAAAAACAATAGGTCTTGAGAACTCTACAATTCAGGGCTGTATGCGAAACATTATTTGATTCTGTTTGAATTTGCGGCTGTTATCGTTTGCCAAAAAAAAAAAAAATTTCCCTTGATAAAAAAAACCGTTGCAGGTAAACTACCCCTTCCCCTTAACCGATCTTCACCAAAAACAACAGGTCGCGAGTACTCTACAAATCAGGGCTGTATGCAAAAAATTATTTGATTCTGTTTGAATTTGCGGCAGTTATCGTTTGCCATAGAAAATACCCTTGTTAAAAAAACCTTGTAGGTAAACTACCCCTTTCCCTTAACCGATCTTCACCAAAAACAATAGGTCTTGAGAACTCTACAATTTAGGGCTGTATGCAAATAATATTTTGATTCTGTTTGAATTTGCGGCTGTTATCGTTTGCCATAGGAAATACCCTTGTTAAAACATAAAACGTTACTGGTAAACTACCCCTTTCCCTTAACCGATCTTCACCAAAAACAATAGGTCTTGAGAACTCTACAATTCAGGGGTGTATGCGAAACATTATTTGATTCTGTTTTAATTTGCGGCTGTTATCGTTTGCCAAAAAAAAAATTTCCCTTGATAAAAAAAAAACCGTTGCAGGTAAACTACCCCTTTCCCTCAACCGATCTTCACCAAAAACAATAGGTCGCGAGTCCTCTACAAATCAGAGCTGTATGCAAAAAATTATTTTATTTTGTTTGAATTTGCGGCAGTTATCGTTTGCCATAGAAAAAAATCTACAGACAGACACACAGACACACACACAGACAGACACACACACAGACACTTTTCGGAAAACGACTTTTTTTCATGTTTTGAGTGTAGTACAATCAGAATCTGCAATAATCTCGAACACGATTTTTTTTTGCCATCACCATACTTCCATTCCTTAAGGAATATGGAAGTAAAATATCGGTATGGAGAACCATACATGACTTCCATATTCTAAGATTTATATTTAAAATCATTTTCAGCCAAACAGCCAGGGAAGGAATTTTAACAAAAAAATACTTCTTTCTTGCCAATAACGTAGTAGACATATAAAAAATATTATCCCCTCCCCCTTCAACTATAATTTTGATTTATAGAAAATTACCCCCAGCCCGTTCAACTAGCCTCTTCATTTATAGATATTTCATCTACGTTTCTACAGTGGATTATTAAGATCTTATCAGGATACTTTATCAAAATTAAGTACTTTACTCATGTTACAACAAAAAATGTTTCTGGTAAACTGCCCTTTCCCCGTAACCGATCTTCACCAAAATCAACAGACATTGAGTTCTCTATAGCTCAGGCACATATGTAAATATCGGTATGGAGAACCATACATGACTTCCATATTCTAAGATTTATATTTAAAATCATTTTCAGCCAAACAGCCAGGCTGTGTCTTACCTGCCTTTTTATTGCTGTATTAAATGAAAAATATTATATTACATTAAAATGAAAAAATTATAATTTTATTGCCTGGCAACAAAATTATTTTATTTTTAACAATTACCATTGTTTCAAAAAGTTTAAATAAATTTTCAAGTACTTTACTCTTGTTAAAACGTAAAAGGTTGCAGGTAAACTACCCCTTCCCCTTAACCGATCTTCACCAAAATCGAAAGTCATTGAGACCTCTACAATTGAGGGACGTATGCAAAATATTATTTGATTCTGTTTGCATTTGCGGCTGTTATCGTTTGCCATAGAAAATACCCTTGTTAAAAAAACGTTGCAGGTAAACTACCCCTTTCCCTCAACCGATCTTCACTAAAAACAATAGGTCTTGAGAACTCAACAATTTAGGGCTGTATGCAAATAATCTTTTGTTTCTTTTTGAATTTGCGGCACTTATCGTTTGCCATAGGAAATACCCTTGTTAAAACATAAAACGTTACAGGTAAACTGCCCCTTTCCCTTAACCGATCTTCACCAAAAACAATAGGTCTCGAGTACTCTACAAATCAGGGCTGTATGCAAAATATTATTTGATTCTGTGTGAATTTGCGGCTGTTATCGTTTGCCATAGAAAATACCCTTGTTAAAAAAACGTTGCAGGTAAACTACCCCTTTCCCTCAACCGAACTTCACCAAAAACAATAGGTCTTGACAACTCTACAATTTAGGGCTGTATGCAAATAATCTTTTGATTCTGTTTGAATTTGCGGCTGTTATCGTTTGCCATAGGAAATACCCTTGTTAAAACATAAAACGTTGCAGGTAAACTACCCCTTTCCCTTAACCGATCTTCACCAAAATCAGCAGATCTTGAGAACTCTACAATTTAGGGCTGTATGCGAAACATTATTTGATTCTGTTTGAATTTGCGGCTGTTATCGTTTGCCAAACAAACAAAATTACCCTTGCTAAAAAAAAACCGTTGCAGGTAAACTACCCCTTTCCCTCAACCGATCTTCACCAAAAACAATAGGTCGCGAGTACTCTGCAAATCAGGGCTGTATGCAAAAAATTATTTGATTCTGTTTGAATTTGCGGCAGTTATCGTTTGCCATAGAAAAAAAATCTACAGACAGACAGACAGACAGACACACAGACAGACAGACACACAGACACTTTTCGGAAAACGACTTTTTTTCATGTTTTGAGTGTAGTAGAATCAGAATCTGCAATAATCTCGAACACGATTTTTTTTGCCATCACCATACTTCCATTCCTTAAGGAATATGGAAGTAAAAAATTATTTGATTCTGTTTGAATTTACGGCAGTTATGGTTCGTCATATAAAAAATTACCCATGTTAAAACATAAAACATGAGATTTATAAAACATATCTAAGATTTATATTTAAAATCATTTTTGAAATAAAATATTTTCATAGAACCTACTAACGCTGGGGAAATCTGAGGAGCCAATCAGAGTTGGGCCTACCTGTCACTCTGCTGAATTTGGTGGAAAGCCCTGTCACTGTCGTCAAAGTATCAGCCTTGACAGGGTCCTCTTTTTCTGCAAAATGGGAGAGTAGGCTTGAGATGGAGTGAGTGACATGGTCCCCACCTCAATGAAGAACCCATTGTTTTATAAAAATATATTTAAATTTTGAAAACTGAAAATTCTTTTCTCGTTGTAAATATTTATATTTTATAATCAAAATGACTTTATCAAAAAGCAAACATTATTTTTTTATAATAAGTACTTATATATGTTTCTTAATATGCTTACTTTTTCTTCAATGTTGATGATCATTTCCAAACATTCTGACAAAATTGTATCTACAGAACAGTTAACATTCCCCAGGTTTCCATTTCTGCTAATTTCTCATTACACCTTCCACTGACGTATTATTAACCATTTCATAAACTATCGTATAATCTTTTCAGATTTTGTGGTACAAAATCTGAAATTTTCAGACTGCCTGGCAACAAAATTATTTTATTTTCAACAATTACCATTGTTTGAAAAAGTTTAAATGAATTTTCAAGTACTTTACTCTTGTTAAAACGTAAAAGGTTCCAGGTAAACTACCCCTTCCCCTTAACTGATCTTCACCAAACTCTAGAGGCCTTGAGTACTCTACAATTCACTGACGTATGCAAAAAATTATTTGATTCTGTTTGAATTTGCGGCAGTTATCGTTTGCCATAGAAAATACCCTTGTTAAAAAAACGTTGTAGGTAAACTACCCCTTTCCCTTAACCGATCTTCACCAAAAACAATAGGTCTTGAGAACTCTACAATTCAGGGCTGTATGCGAAACATTATTTGATTCTGTTTGAATTTGCGGCTGTTATCGTTTGCCAAAAAAAAAAAAATTTCCCTTGATAAAAAAAACCGTTGCAGGTAAACTACCCCTTCCCCTCAACCGATCTTCACCAAAAACAATAGGTCGCGAGTACTCTACAAATCAGGGCTGTATGCAAAAAATTATTTGATTCTGTTTGAATTTGCGGCAGTTATCGTTTGCCATAGAAAATACGCTTGATAAAAAACGTTGCCGGTAAACTACCCCTTCCCCTCAACCGATCTTCACCAAAAACAATAGGTCTTGAGTACTCTACAAATCAGGGCTGTATGCAGAAAATTATTTGATTCTGTTTGACTTTGCGGCTGTTATCGTTTGCCATAAAAAATACCCTTGTTAAAAAAACGTTGTTGGTAAACTACCCCTTTCCCTTAACCGATCTTCACCAAAAACAATAGGTCTTGAGAACTCTACAATTCAGGGCTGTATGCGAAACATTATTTGATTCTGTTTGAATTTGCGGCTGTTATCGTTTGCCAAAAAAAAAAATTTCCCTTGATAAAAAAAAAACGTTGCAGGTAAACTACCCCTTTCCCTCAACCGATCTTCACCAAAAACAATAGGTCGCGAGTCCTCTACAAAAAAGGGCTGTATGCAAAAAATTATTTGATTCTGTTTGAATTTGCGGCAGTTATCTTTTGCCATAGAAAAAAAATCTACATACAGACACACAGACAGACACACAGACAGACAGACAGACAGACAGACACACAGACACTTTTCGGAAAACGACTTTTTTTCATGTTTTGAGTCTAGTAGAATCAGAATCTGCAATAATCTCGAACACGATTTTTTTTGCCATCACCATACTTCCATTCCTTAAGGAATATGGAAGTAAAATTACCCTTGATAAAAAGCCGTTGCAGGTAAACTACCCCTTTCCCTTAACCGATCTTCACCAAAAACGATAGGTCTTGAGTAATCTACAATTCAGGCCTGTATGGAAACAATTATTTGATTCTGTTTGAATTTGCGGCTGTTATCGTTTGCCATAGAAAACACCCTTGATAAAACATAAAACGTTGCTGGTAAACTACCCTATTCCATTAACCAATCTTCACCAAAAACAATAGGTCTTGAGAACTCTACAATTTAGGGCTGTATACAAAACATTAGTTGATTCTCTTTGAATTTACGGCAGTTATCGTTCGTCATAGAAAAAATACCCTTGTTAAAACATAAAACGTTGCAGGTAAACTACCCCTTTTCCTTAACCGATCTTCAACAAAATCAACAGACCTTGAGTTCTGTACAATTCACAAAGGTATGCAGAAGAGTAATTGATTCTGTTTTAATGTATGGCAGTTATCGTTCGTCAAAACAAAATTACCCTTGATAAAACATAAAATGTTGCTGGTAAACAACCCTATTCCCTTAACCGATCTTCACCAAAACCAACAGGTCTTGAGAACGCTACATTTTAGGGCTGTATGCAAAATATTATATGATTCTGTTTGAATTTGCGGCTGTTATCGTTTGCCATACAAAATACCCTTAATAAGACAAAAAATGTGTCTGGTAAACTACCCCTTTCCCTTGACCGATCTTCACCAAAAACAATAGGTCTTTAGTACTCAACAAAACAGGGCAGTATGCAAAAACGTATTTGATCATGTTTGAATTTGCGGCTCTTATCGTTTGCCATAGAAAATACCCTTTTAAAACATAAAACGTTGCAGGTAAACTATCCCTTTCCCTTAACCGATCTTCACCAACACCAATAGGTATTGAGAACTCTACAATACAGGGCTGTATGCAAAACATCATTTGATTCTGTTTGAATTTGCGGCTGTTATCATTTACCATAGAAAATATCGGTATGGAGAACCATACATGACTTCCATATTCTAAGATTTATATTTAAAATCATTTTCAGCCAAACAGCCAGGCTGTGTCTTACCTGCCTTTTTATTGCTGTATTAAATGAAAAATATTATATTACATTAAAATGAAAAAATTATAATTTTATTGCCTGGCAACAAAATTATTTTATTTTTAACAATTACAATTGTTTCAAAAAGTTTAAATAAATTTTCAAGTACTTTACTCTTGTTAAAACGTAAAAGGTTGCAGGTAAACTACCCCTTCCCCTTAACCGATCTTCACCAAAATCGAAAGTCCTTGAGATCTCTACAAATCAGGGAGGTATGCAAACAATTATTTGATTCTGTTTGAATTTGCGGCTGTTATCGTTTGCCATAGAAAATATGCTTGATAAAAAAACGTTGCAGGTAAACTACCCCTTCCCCTTAACCGATCTTCATCAAAAACAATAGGTCTTGAGTACTCTACAAATCAGGGCTGTATGCAAAACATTATTTGATTCTGTTTGAATTTGCGGCTGTTATCGTTTGCCATAAAAAATACCCTTGTTAAAAAAACGTTGCAGGTAAACTACCCCTTTCCCTTAACCGATCTTCACCAAAAACAACAGATCTTGAGTACTCTACAAATCAGGACAGTATGCAAAACATTATTTGATTCTGTTTGAATTTGCGGCTG
This sequence comes from Magicicada septendecula, assembly GCA_034769895.1. NCBI lineage: Eukaryota > Metazoa > Arthropoda > Insecta > Hemiptera > Cicadidae > Magicicada > Magicicada septendecula. Next base: position 47,819,185 of record CM068375.1, read on the forward strand.
TTATCGTTTGCCATAGAAAATACCCTTGTTAAAAAAATGTTGCAGGTAAACTACCCCTTTCCCTCAACCGATCTTCACCAAAAACAATAGGTCTTGAGAACTCTACAATTTAGGGCTGTATGCAAATAATCTTTTGATTCTGTTTGAATTTGCGGCTGTTATCGTTTGCCATAGGAAATACCCTTGTTAAAACACAAAACGTTACAGGTAAACTACCCCTTTCCCTTAACCGATCTTCACCAAATCAACAGATCTTGAGAACTCTACAATTCAGGGCTGTATGCGAAACATTATTTGATTCTGTTTGAATTTGCGGCTGTTATCGTTTGCCAAACAAACAAAATTACCCTTGCTAAAAAAAAAACCGTTGCAGGTAAACTACCCCTTTCCCTCAACCGATCTTCACCAAAAACAACAGGTCGCGAGTACTCTGCAAATCAGGGCTGTATGCAAAAAATTATTTGATTCTGTTTGAATTTGCGGCAGTTATCGTTTGCCATAGAAAAAAAATCTACAGACAGACACACAGACAGACAGACAGACAGACAGACAGACACACACAGAGACACTTTTCGGAAAACGACTTTTTTTCATGTTTTGAGTGTAGTAGAATCAGAATCTGCAATAATCTCGAACACGATTTTTTTTTGCCATCACCATACTTCCATTCCTTAAGGAATATGGAAGTAAAATATCGGTATGGAGAACCATACATGACTTCCATATTCTAAGATTTATATTTAAAATCATTTTCAGCCAAACAGCCAGGCTGTGTCTTACCTGCCTTTTTATTGCTGTATTAAATGAAAAATATTATATTACATTAAAATGAAAAAATTATAATTTTATTGCCTGGCAACAAAATTATTTTATTTTTAACAATTACCATTGTTTCAAAAAGTTTAAATAAATTTTCAAGTACTTTACTCTTGTTAAAACGTAAAAGGTTGCAGGTAAACTACCCCTTCCCCTTAACCGATCTTCACCAAAATCGAAAGTCATTGAGACCTCTACAATTCAGAGCTGTATACAAAACATTATTTGATTCTGTTTGAATTTGTGGCTGTTATCGTTTGCCATAGAAAATACCCTTGTTAAAAAAACGTTGCAGGTAAACTACCCCTTTCCCTCAACCGATCTTCACCAAAAACAATAGGTCTTGAGAAATCTACAATTCAGGGCTGTATGCGAAACATTATTTGATTCTGTTTGAATTTGCGGCTGTTATCGTTTGCCAAAAAAAAAAAAATTTCCCTTGATAAAAAAAAGCGTTGCAGGTAAACTACCCCTTCCCCTCAACCGATCTTCACCAAAAACAATAGGTCGCGAGTACTCTACAAATCAGGGCTGTATGCAAAAAATTATTTGATTCTGTTTGAATTTGCGGCAGTTGTCGTTTGCCATAGAAAATACGCATGATAAAAAACGTTGCTGGTAAACTACCCCTTCCCCTCAACCGATCTTCACCAAAAACAATAGGTCTTGAGTACTCTACAAATCAGGGCTGTATGCAGAAAATTATTTGATTCTGTTTGAATTTGCGGCTGTTATCGTTTGCCATAGAAAATACCCTTGCTAAAAAAACGTTGTAGGTAAACTACCCCTTTCCCTTAACCGATCTTCACCAAAAACAAAAGGTATTGAGAACTCTACAATTTAGGGCTGTATGCAAATAATCTTTTCATTCTGTTTGAATTTGCGGCTGTTATCGTTTGCCATAGGAAATACCCTTGTTAAAACATAAAACGTTACAGGTAAACTACCCCTTTCCCTTAACCGATCTTCACCAAAAGCAATAGGTCTTGAGAACGCTACAATTCAGGGCTGTATGCGAAACATTATTTGATTCTGTTTGAATTTGCGGCTGTTATCGTTTGCCAAACAAACAAAATTACCCTTGCTAAAAAAAAACCGTTGCAGGTAAACTACCCCTTTCCCTCAACCGATCTTCACCAAAAACAATAGGTCGCGAGAACTCTGCAAAACCTGGCTGTATGCAAAAAATTATTTGATTTCGTTTGAATTTGCGGCAGTTATCGTTTGCCATAGAAAAAAAATCTACAGACAGACAGACACACAGACAGACAGACACACAGACACACAGACAGACAGACACACAGACAGACACACAGACACTTTTCGGAAAACGACTTTTTTTCATGTTTTGAGTGTAGTAGAATCAGAATCTGCAATAATCTCGAACACGATTTTTTTTGCCATCACCATACTTCCATTCCTTAAGGAATATGGAAGTAAAAATTACCCTTTATAAAAAACCGTTGCCGGTAAACTACCCCTTTACCTTAACCGATCTTCACCAAAAACTATAGGTCTTGAGAACTCTACAATTCAGAGCTGTTTGCAAAATATTATATGATTTTGTTTGAATTTGCGGGTGTTATCGTTTGCCATACAAAATACCCTTGATAAAACAAAAAACATGGCTGGTAAACTACCCCTTTCCCTTAAACGATCTTCACCAAAAACAATAGGTCTTTAGTACTCAAGAAGTCAGGGCTGTATGCAAAAACTTATTTGATTCCGTTTGAATTTGCGGCTCTTATCGTTTGCCATAGAAAATACCCTTTTAAAACATAAAACGTTGCCGGTAAACTACCCCTTTCCCTTAACCGATCTTCACCAAAAACAAAAGGTCTTGAGAACTCTACAATTCAGGGCAGTATGCAAAACATTATTTGATTATGTTTGAATTTGCGGCTGTTATCGTTTGCCATAAAAAAATATCGGTATGGAGAACCATACATGACTTCCATATTCTAAGATTTATATTTAAAATCATTTTCAGCCAAACAGCCAGGCTGTGTCTTACCTGCCTTATTATTGCTGTATTAAATGAAAAATATTATATTACATTAAAATGGCCTGGCAACAAAATTATTTTATTTTTAACAATTACCATTGTTTCAAAAAGTTTAAATAAATTTTCAAGTACTTTACTCTTGTTAAAACGTAAATGGTTGCAGGTAAACTACCCCTTCCCCTTAACCGATCTTCACCAAAATCGAAAGTCATTGAGACCTTTACAATTCAGGGATGTATGCAAAAAATTATTTGATTCTGTTTGAATTTGCGGCTGTTATCGTTTGCCATAGAAAATACGCTTGATAAAAAAACTTTGCAGGTAAACTACCCCTTTCCCTTAACCGATCTTTACCAAAAACAATAGGTCTTGAGTACTCTACAAATCAGGGCTGCATGCAAAGTATTAGGTAATTCTGTTTGAATTTGCGGCTGTTATCGTTTGCCATAGAAAATACCCTTGTTAAAAAAACGTTGCAGGTAAACTACCCCTTTCCCTCAACCGAACTTCACCAAAAACAATAGGTCTTGAGAACTCTACAATTTAGGGATGTATGCAAATAATCTTTTGATTCTGTTTGAATTTGCGGCTGTTATCGTTTGCCATAGGAAATACCCTTGTTAAGACATAAAACGTTACAGGTAAATTACCCCTTTCCCTTAACCGATCTTCACCAAAATCAACAGATCTTGAGAACTCTACAATTCAGGGCTGTATGCGAAACATTATTTGATTCTGTTTGAATTTGCGGCTGTTATCGTTTGCCAAACAAACAAAATTACCCTTGCTAAAAAAAAACCGTTGCAGGTAAACTACCCCTTTCCCTCAACCGATCTTCACCAAAAACAATAGGTCGCGAGTCCTCTACAAATCAGAGCTGTATGCAAAAAATTATTTTATTTTGTTTGAATTTGCGGCAGTTATCGTTTGCCATAGAAAAAAATCTACAGACAGACACACAGACACACACACAGACAGACACACACACAGACACTTTTCGGAAAACGACTTTTTTTCATGTTTTGAGTGTAGTAGAATCAGAATCTGCAATAATCTCGAACACGATTTTTTTTGCCATCACCATACTTCCATTCCTTATGGAATGTGGAAGTAATACCCTTGTTAAAACATAAAACGTTGCAGGTAAACTACCCCTTCCCCATAATCGATCTTTACCAATATCAACAGATTTGAGAACTCTACAATTCAGGGCTGTATGCGAAATATTATTTGATTCTGTTTGAATTTGCGGCTGTTATCGTTTGCCAAACAAACAAAATTACCCTTGATAAAAAAAAACCGTTGCAGGTAAACTACCCCTTTCCCTCAACCGATCTTCACCAAAAACAATAGATCGCGAGTACTCTACAAATCAGGGCTGTATACAAAAAATTATTTGATTCTGTTTGAATTTGCGGCTGTTATCGTTTGCCAAAAAAAAAAAATCTACAGACACAGACACACACACACACACACACACACACACACACACACACACACACACACACACACTTTTCGATAAACGACTTTTTTCATGTTTTGAGTGTAGTACAATCAGAATCTGCAATAATCTCAAACACGATTTTTTTTGCCATCACCATACTTCCATTTCCTTAAGGAACATGGAAGTAATAAAACTGGTTATGTGATTGACTGAAGGCACACAACGTATAGATTTAATATAAGTTTTTAAATTTTACTTATTCTTACTTATGTTTTTAAATTCTATTTTTATCTCTTCATTATAAAACAAAGCAAGGACAAAGTGTTCATAAACGTAATTGAATTTATAGTTGCACTCCAACAAACCCACATAGTCATGTACCCTACACACACACACACACACACACACACACACACACACACTTTGCACTATACTTCACTCTCCCGCACTCCACATCTATGTTGTATAGTACATGGACTTTTATTTTCCTTTCCCCTGTAACACTGTTTTACTTTCTATCCTCCACATTCACCATGAACGTTTGAATCTCTACTTCTTATTTAGTGTCTCATCACCTACTTCACACACATCCTTTGCATCTTCTTCACCCTCAGTCTCCTAAATCCTTACTTGTCACCTACACCCTGTCTACTACTTCATTTGCTTTTCCTTTTTGTTGGATTACTTTTCTGCTCTTTATACTCTTTTCTCTCTTTCTACAACCTTCACAAATCTCTCCCTCTCTGACCTTGCTTCCATTCTCTCACACCATACTAATCTGTCTAACCACTCAGTTCCTGTGTGCTGTCTGTTACCACAGATCCTCTTGTTATCTCTCTTATCTACTCTCTACCTTTTCTTATACACACTCATTCTCTCTCTTATGTCCAGTGGCATAACTTTTTTTTCTACTATGCTTAGCTTACTACGCATAACCCTCCTACTACGCTTACTTATTTCATGCCATTGTTCCATCTTGAATGCTAACCACTTTTTATAGCCGTGGCAACTAGAAAATTATATAACGAGAACAGAATAACTATTCTTTCTTTTATGATGTATACTCAGTTAATAAAACGTAACTTTTCTTTCACATAATAGTTTGATTTGCTATTTAGTATCTTTTACGTCTTTGATCAATGTAAAAAGAATACTCAATATAAGACATGTCACTCATAACCAATACAATTTTTTCATTTGAACAAAAGCACAAAATTTGCTTTATTTAATTTGAGAAGACTCAGTAGCTTAGGAGTTTAAGTACAATACATTTGCACATGTAAACATCTTAAACAAAGTATGAATTATATTAAATTTAAATTCATGAAGACAGCAAATGCATATATTATATTTTACATCATACACTTTAACTAATCTCACATTTTTAAACAAACACATAATCTGTTTCACCTTAAAAACTTTCCGTCTCTGCTTATAGCTGTGTAATTTGCAATAATCGTAGTACAGGCCTAATATTGGCACTGGAATTAAAGAAAAAATATTCTGATACAAAGACATTTTATTTTACAAAAATATGACTTTTGTATTTCAAAACTTTACTGGAAATGAAATTCTTAACTGGCCTCAGTGCATTCTTAACTGGAATCATTTAACAATCCATCATTTATTAATCTTAAATAAATACAACATTTGGTACTGGTAAAATAACAGTAAATACATAAGTGTATTTGTTGTTGATGTTAAATACATACGAGGAAATTTGGTTTTCCTTAAGTTCAATGATTTATACCCATTTGTAACAAATTAAGAGAAATGTTTGAGCATTGTGGGCTCCCCTAGTCCGCAGGGGGCTGACTGTTACACCAGTATTTCTGTCACTTCATATCTACTACATATCTGTCTGTTACACACTCCTACTGTTCTTTTGTCTTAACTATGTCAGTAAATAATAAACATTGCCAATAATACAAGGAATATACTTAATATACAACTGTAATATTACATTCACACATCTTGTCATAAAATTGCATATTGCATTTTTCATTTGAAATCACATGTATTTACAAAACTTGGAAACATTTTAATAAAATATTTTGGTAAAGCATAACTAAATAAGTAATTATGTTTCCATTTAGATGTAATAATACTACACATTTGATTGAGTATAATATTGCAATTTAACTAATCATAATGTCAAATGTTTAAAGATTTTAACTAATAAAGTTAAAAATTAAGTAATTTGTGACAAATCAATAGCTATTTATTATAAAACAAGCCTCTTAATAATACAGGAGGCAAGAAACAAGATCAGTGACAACAAACAAGTAAACAATGGTTAATAACGAGAAGACCAGCATAATTACAGTGGTATGTGAAAGAGGAGACTGAACTACTTCAGCATGAGCCAAACTCCAAAGTGTCCTTCAGAAAATTCTAAGTAACTTGAAGGTATTTATAAAATATTATGTAAAGGTGGGTATATGGACAGACACAAGGCTTCCTTTAACTGTGGGGTGAGTTCTATGTAAGGGCAATACACGAGACTTGAAGAATGTAAACTCATTGTTCGTTCACAATAAGGCTGAATACAGGGTTTCCATCTGTCTTGGTTTTGTCCAGAGTAATTCTGTTTTTCAGTGTTAAAGGAGAACATCTGGAAAATATTTTTTTACAAGTCCAGGATTTTATAATCATTAAGAAATAGTTGATATAATGTTCACGTTAAGAAGTTTATTAACCAGTCAGCCAGGCATAAAATTACACATAGTTAGTCAGTTGACATGAGTTTGTAATGTTTACTGCGTTGTGATTTTGTGTTTAAATTACACTAGTGTTAGTTTATCTGATTTTAGTATCTAAAGTGCTTTTTACTGATGGGTTAGAAACAAATTTAGCCTCATTCAAAATTAGGAAAACTTGGTTGGGAAGCTGAAAACTGAGGAAGCTCTTTCTTGGAGTGGGCACACTAGAAAAGTATTGACTGTCACTAAAAATAAGCAATATTGTTTATTATATATATACAAACTTTCACTTGTGAACACTTACTTTTGGTTTTATATCCCAAACGTTTCGACGTGGTGTCCGTCTTCCTCAGTGGGATTTGAAATACAGAGTGTCAGTACAAAGTAACCATTATGGGTTGTAGGTATGTGTGGTGGGGGTTGCTGGTGGGAGGGAATTGGCGTTGGGATTCAAAGTGTGTGTTTGAATAAGTGTATCAAAAAGCATATGTGATCTATAGTGTAATTGGTCATTTAATATGTTGTTTGGTTGTAGTGTTTGATGTCTGTATATTTCATATTGTTCTGCTGTGTTTAGAAATCGGACACCACGTCGAAACGTTTGGGACATAAAACCAAAAGTAAGTGTTTACAAGTGAAAGTTTGTATATATATAATATTTAAAAAAGTGAATGAAGAGGATGTATCAACAAAACAAATATTGTTTATTTCGTTTCATTATTTTATTGTTTTTTAATAATTTCCTATTTAATTAAAGTATCAGTAATTGTTCAATCTTGACAAACCTTTTGCAAAACATTTTGTGAGAATAACTCTAAAAACATGTCTGTAGCACTGTGGTGAAAACAATTTTTTTCAAAAAAAATAAAAAAGACTGAGGTGGTATACGTTAGTGACCACAATACTGTGGTTAAGGCTGAAGGAATAGAAAGAAGTTGTTTCTATGGAAATATACTCCTTTTGTTTGCTCTCCTCACAGCTAAGAGGACATCACATATGGAAACCTGAGAAAAAGTTCACACAATATCCCGCTGTTAATACACTCCCTCCCTAGAGAATGACACACAAACCTCAACTCCTAGTGCTTTGCGAAAAATTTTATTTTGACTACAATGCTACAGACATATATGTAACATCATTTTCACAAACATTTTACCAAAAGGCATGGTTCATTGAGATCAAACGATTACATAATGTAATTAAGAAAGATGTGTTAGTGGTTATAATCACAAACAGAATTAACACTGATGCACACCACTATAGAAAAGTTATTCCGATTAGCCCTTTCAAGCTTTACAGCTCATCATCAGATTGGAAACAGTGTTAATTCTGTTTGTGATTCATGTAATTCTACATATCATTTCATGTAAGAACGTAAAGTGTATTTTCCATAATTAATAACAGTGTATTATATATGAACATATTTTGTATTATTAATAAATGTTAAATGAATTTTTAAACTAAATTTTTGGTATAAACCAAAAGGTTACTTTGAAAATCATTTTGATTTTGTTTAACAACATGGTGATTTTAGTATGTGAGAATGTCACATCACATGTTGGACTTTTTTCTTCTACATGTACAGATTTTCTTAAAATCCTAGCATATCAACCCAGTCATCCTATAAGTGTCTTTAAGCAAATGGCAACCCTATTGAACAGGACATTAGTATTATATATTACCAAAAATTATAAAGATAGAGATACTGCACATGACCAGTGAGGTATACCTGTAATCTAGTAGGTTTCTAAATTAGTTGTCAGGAGTCAGTTACTAACATTTCACAAATTATCTGGATTTCATATACAGTAGAGTCTCCCTTATCCGACATAAACGAAAGAACGTCGGATAAGCGAAAATGTCGGATAATAGGGAGGTGTTAAGGAAAAGCCTATTAAACGTAAAACTATGTTATAATTTCAAACTATGTTATAATTTTACACATTACAAACCTAATAATCATGTTTTACAACAAAACGACAGAAAAATTAACTGAAAAAATGAACTTACAGTTACAGAATTGTCTGAAGCTAAATACACTTAAAAAGTTCAGTCCTGTGATGATTTAAAGAAATTTTTTATCATAGTCTGTTTTCCTGTAGCCATTTCTTCCATAGTGCCGTTTCTTTGCTGCCAAGTCTCGCCATCTTTGCATCATCATCATTATGTCGATTCCTGTAGCTTCTTCTTGTTGCTCAATGTATTTAATTGCAGTTTCTAGAGCCTTAACTCCGTCGTTATGTGAAATTGTGAGAGGCTCAACAGTTGATGCTTGATCTTGATCTTCAATTTCGTTGTCATCGCAATTGACAAGAGCGACAATTTCTCCATCAGTTACATACTGATCATCATCCTTCATCCAACTTTCGATTTCTTGCAAAGATGCATCCTCACATCCAGGGATACGTTCCACTAAAGGTAGAATGGTTTCTTCGGTTTCATCTGTGCTTTCCGTTTCCATACTTTCATCATCGCCTAGCAGCTTCTTCCATGATTTGGCAATTGTTGGAGCCCTTACGTCAGCCCAGGCCCTTGCAACCCAATAAGCAACATCCATTACATTGATGCGTTTCAATTTTGCAATAGTACTCAGTAATTAATAATTAAAAGTATTTAATCTTGTGTTACATTACCTTGTGTGGACGTCAACTGAAGCGTTAAATTAGTTTTAAATCTTGACGTTTGTATGAAAATTAACCAAGATGTCGTCTAGTGTACTTGGCAGGGAATAATAGGTCAATGCAAATAAACAAGTACATATTTATAAATTCATATAAAACACTACTTTATTATAAAATTCAACATTTCTTTTCTTTTTGCTTTAATCTCTTTATAACAAAAATCTGTTTGGTTTTATTTCTGCTACATTTTTTTAGATGTTGTTTAAGAACAACTGATTGATCTGACTAAAATAATATGTCTTACTATTCACTAAACAGTTTGAATTAATTCATTTTATCTCTTAACTACTACCAACATAATACGTATATCAAAGCAACCCAGTATTTTTTCATTCACTCTTTCATACTTTCTTATTATGAGCTCTTTTTTAATTTCTCAAATTGATTTTAAAGAATTTGAAACGGTTACTTCTCTTTGGTGGTGTCGGACACGTGGTGGTAACACTCCCGTGTTCTTCCTTGATCGCATAGTCTGACGAAATATGTTCTCACTAATATAATTTTGGTCACTTATTGTTGTTTAACGTTTCACTGTTGATATTTTACCATGTTTTACATTTTTATGTGTAGTTTAATCCCACATGTTCATTTTTATTATAACTTCCGGCTTGCGAGCCTTTTACACTGAACCGGCAGGTTCCAAAGTTGTGTGACGACAGACCTTTTCAAGATGGCCAAAAGTCGTACTGCCCGTGGCAACTTGTGTTTTCAATGGACGAGCACCTCTCGAGGAGTTTACGTCATCTAGTACCGGGTGAGAAGGAATTTTTGAGACATGACATTTTCGTGTGAATGTTGGCCGACACTTGCCGCATACGCGTGAATATGCACCCTCGCTGATGACTTACATTCTTTGTAACATGCTGGGCCTTATACAGAGCTATAGTAGGTGACCCATTATTATACTGTGGTTAAGTAAAACTGAAAAAACTTTAAATTACAGACCCATATCGGTTTGTAGGCCTACCATTACAATTTTTCAATCATGTCTTGTCCTTCTTCAATTTCTTCTATCTCTGTGGACAGTAGCTTCCTGCGATAGTTCCTTTTTATCGTTTCCAAAACGCCCTGATCCATAGGTTGGCATATGGCGGTTACATTGGGGGGCAGAAACATTGCTTTAATGTCACCATCTTGAAGCTCCTCTGCATCAGGGTGTGTTGGAGCATTATCTACCAACAAAACTGCTTTTCTGGGTAAATTATTTTCTTTCAAAAACTTCTCTGTTGAAGGAATGAATTCCTTAAAAAACCAGTCTTTGAAAATTACACTGCTGATCCATGCGCTTTTCTGACTGTAGTGTTTTACAGGAAGAGCGGTTTTTGAAACTGTTTTAAAGGCTCTAGGATTTTTGGACTTTCCAATCATTACAAGGTCCATTTTGAGGTTTGCTGTAGCATTACTGCTTGCTAAAATTGTCAGCCTTTCCTTACTAGACTTGTAGCCTGGGGCTGCCGCTTCAGTTCTGGCTGCAAGACTCTTACTAGGTAACATTTTGTAATTAAGGCCTGACTCATCACAGTTAAATATCTGATCACCCGTTAGGCTTTCAGTTTCAATAAATTCCTGAAATCTTTTCTTGAATGCTTCCATTTCTTCAAAATTCGATAATAGTTTTCACCACAAACACTTAACTGACGGATACCGTAGCGTTTCTTCCATCGGTCGAGCCAACCGACATTTGCTGTGAAATCTGGGTCCCCTTCATTGAATTCATTACAAAAATGCAACGCCTTTTGCTGTAAAATAGGCCCTGAAATAGGCACACCTTTGTCCCTGAACTGTGTAAACCAAACATACAAAGCTTCACTAACTTTTTCATAGTCACATTTTTTCATAGTTTTTCTTTCTTTTAATGCACCCTCCATAACTCTTGACGCACACCATTTTTCTATTTCTATTCGTTTTTTTCCAGTCTCCTACTGTTACCCGTCCAACGCCAAAGTTGTCAGCTACCTTCTGCATTGTCTCTCCCTTGTCAAGTCTCTTGATTGCCTCAAGTTTTTGTTTCATCGATACAACAACTTTCTTTCTTTTCGTCGCCATACTTGCATAAATTTCAACTTTTAAACAACACAACAACGTTTGTCAAATTAACACACACAGACACATACGCATGTAACAGACGATAAATCGATCCGCATACAATGATAAACTGCACTGCACTGAGTAGTGAGTTGTGACAGTAAGTGAGTGAGGGTGGGGCGAATGAGAGTCACATGAGTCATAGTGTAGACTGTACAGCCGGGGTAACTAATGAGCTGCGGTAGAGTCGGGAGCATCAAAAAACAGACTACGCTCACGCTCGCAACTTGCAGTTCTTCTTGCCGATTAATGCGTTTTTGTTGTTTTTTTTTTTGCGGTGGGACGTCGGATAATACGGAATGTCGGATAACCAAAGGTCAGATAAACGAGACTCTTCTGTAATAAAATCGCCTAATGCATTGCAGTTGGAATACTGTATCTTGTTTCGTAAAGTGAATTCTCATGCGATCTAGCGGTTTTCTTTGAACTTTTACCTTTTTTTAATGTAAACGCAGTACTGAATAAACCAATTTATGAATCTGTGTATGGTCTCTGGAGAATTTTAAACCATAACTTACATCATTATAATAAACAGGGACAAACGTATGGGGGGATATATCCCCCCAAAATTCGAAAAAAATAAAAAAATTTTGGAGCAAAGAATTAAAAACTGGTTGCGTGTTTTTTGTAGTGTAATTAATTGACTTTCAAGTTTTGTCAATTTTAAAAAATTACTATTTAGGTCAGTGACAAGTTTAAATAATCTACAATAATAGTCTTTATACTCAATAATAAATATATAACCGATGTTGAAAGAAACTAAAATTAAACTAAGAATACCAACTATACCTAACCTTTATCTTCATTCTGTATATGGTCCTTTGTTGTGGCTATTAAGAGAACAATGCTGGAGTCTTCTTTTGGGAATTTGTATGAGAAATAAAAGGTTAAATATCGATGACAACCTATGTAACATATTGGCTTCCAACAGTATTGGTTGATAGGCATAATCCTATTTGTATTTGTAACAATGTTTTTCATATACTTCTTAATAATTTCAGAAGTATCTAAAATTATGCCTTGAACATTATGCCTTACTTTCTTCTTTAAAACAGAGTGCTGCTTTACATATTAAAGCAGGCAGAACATACATAATGTCTATTTTGACTGTTCAAACAATGAATAACAATAAAATTCTATACCGCTAACACCCCTGCAGGTCTAGTAAGTCTCTATATTTTTTTTATGGAGGTATATACCTACTTTCTAGACATTTCTGTTGTTATTTATAAATCGATTTTGTGGTATCAGTTTTATTCTGATTGTAAGTAGCAGTCAATAGGTACAACTTCCTATAAATACATTGATCACAGTACCTGGTATATGTAGAGATAGCCAATAGTTTTCACAGCAGTGAGTTAATTTTTTGAATTTGAAAGTGAGTTAATTGAGTGAGTTAATTACATTACATTTTATTTGTGTGATGAAATGGTTAAAAAACATTCTAGGGGAGGGGGAATAATTTTTATTATTATATTAAAGTGTCACATAAGTCACTTGACAAACTGGCTGTTAAATTCATGAGAACAGTGCAGACAGACAACATGTTACATTCGTCTGCCTGCTCTTGTAGTATCTAGAGGATTTACCTCAAAATAGACAATCTATTCTTGATCTTATCAAAATCTGTGTTCACTTTGCCTGTTTTAAAATTTATCACACAGTTAGGAGCATCAAAATATGAAATATTCACCCATTAAACAAAAACTAACCTCAAAACACATGATCCCTGAAAAATGAGTTAAACAGTCTGAAATGGTGGCAAGTAGGGCAGGACAGGTTGGCAAGCCTGCCACTTTCATTCAGTTTTATAAATGATAGTCATGGGGTACGACTTTTCTATACTCAGTGGCAGATTATCCATAATTCTAGGGTATGCTGCAGCACCGGGCACCAGGACCTCAGCCGTCAGAGAGGGCACCATCCAGCCCTTAATCACAAAAACTTTTTGAAGATAATAAATGTGAAAAAAACAAATGTCCTCAATCCAAAATCATAAAAAGATGTGTGCACACTTTTCGACGATCTTCTAATAGAATTGAGCACTTTGTGCTATGAGTAAAATTGTAAAAAAGAGGTTTTTTTTAAATCGTTCGACTGAAAATGATAGATTCTACGATACTACAGGTTGTCCACTCAAAGTATTAAATTGGATTATTGATTGTAAAGTGATTGATGTATTTTTGAATAAATACATTGCTTATCGTCTGGTTTTGACAATTCCAATAGCTAACTGCAAATCTGAAAGATTATTTTCTGTATTAAAACACATTAAAAATATGTTGAGTTCAAGTATGGGAGATGAGAGATTATCTTCGTTAGCAAGGTTGAATATTGAAAGTGAGATACTTGACTTGCTTGATTTAGAAGAAATTATAGAAGACTCTGTTAAGGCAAAAGCAAGAAAAAATGGATTGTTTAGTATTTTCTAAGCTTAAGTACTACTATGCTCTTTGTAATCACTATTTAGCTAAATATTTGTTGTAAATTGAGATTTTATAAAATAATTTTTAACTTTCAAAATTGTGCATGCCATTTATCAGTACAAATAATGCATAAAAGGTTGAAATTTGAATTGGGGGGGTACCACTCTGATGGCAGCATAGGGCACCACGCGCTTCTAATCTGACCCTGTCTGTACTTATAGCTGATTTTACCAAGAGTGCTTAAAATAACCCTGTTCCTCCATCAGCAAGCATACATTTTGTATAAGGAGATGAAAATAATAAAGGGGGTACCACCAGCTTGGCAGAACAGTAATTGAGACCAAGAGTCTCACTGAGACCTAGCTATCACTGGCTATCAAAACAACTCTTACCAGTTGTAATTAATTTGTTTAATTCTACCATGCCCGGTCTCATGTTTAATTCTAGTAGAAGCCCAGAATATTAAATGTGGAAACATTGAAACCAGCTGATATTTGAGGCCCACTAGACGATCTCTTAATTTATGTATTTAAATAATCAAATCACGTCATTTTTAAATGCCGGTTAACAGCAGTTTTATAATTCTTCACTTTTTGTAAATTAAAAGTTTATTATGTAAAATATTGTTATATTATTTAAGAAATATACTTATTAACTCATTCATATGATATGATTTCAATAATTCAAATGAAATTAATTCATTAGGCCTAACACTAATTCACTAAGTTCTTCAACTTAAACGTATAGTACTAAGTGCTATAGCTACAAATTTAGATTTAGCTACAAATATGCCTACTCATGATTTTAAATGCTATAAAATTAAATCAAAATCTAACATGTTCAATTTAGCTATTTTATTACAGTGTGCTTATAGACCGCAGACACAACGTTGCCACGTTTAATATTCTGGTCACGTTGTCTACTAGAGTCGACCATGGCTCTGTCCATACAGATATGTTGTTAACACATTCCTGTATCACTCAAACAAAGCCCTACATTGACGACAACACAATGATGACAACTTGACAGGTCAGCTTCATTGAAGCTGCAGTTGATGAATGCTATAATTGTGGCAACGCCAAGTCCACGTGGACAAGATACCTTCTGTTGTTTTACTAACGGGACAATCTTATTAGCATACATGCACAGTATCAAACACATAACATCAAAGTGCTCCACATGTAAATCCTCTCAATGCACAAGCTGTACAGACTCCCTGATTCCTAATATCATACTATCTGTAGTTTTTTGCAAGAATGTTATACATTCATATGCATCAGAGACATAGATACTACCTAGATCAGATGAGAGACAATTAAATATATTTGATAGGAGGATCCTCAGGCTAATTTTTGATACAGTGCAAGAGAGGGGAGCCTGGAGGAAAAAGATACAATTTAGAGCTCTATAATTTGTATGATGAACCTGATGTGGTCACCGTTATTAAATTAAAAAGATTAGAATGGGCTGGACACATTATACATGCTTGTGAAAGCAGTAGTTATTAAGAAGTTATTTATTGCAAAGCCAGAAGGTAAAAGGAACGTTGAAAGGCAAAAACTGAGATGATGGGATGGGGTGAGTCAGGACATCAGTACTCTTGGAATTAGAAACTGCAAGAATATGGCTGTGAATAGAGAAGAATGGCAAAATCTTCTGAAGAAGGCCAGAACCCACAAAGGGCTGTCGAGCCAATGATGATGATAAATTCATATAACAGATGCTCTGTCTGTCTGTCTGTCTGTCTGTCTGTCTCTCTCTCTCTCTCTCTCTCTCTCTCTCTCTCTCTCTCTCTCTCTCTCTCTCTCTCTCTCTCACTCACTCACTCACTCACTCACTCACTCACTCACTCACTCACTCACTCTCACCCTCTATCTATCTATCTATCTATCCATCTACCTATCTATCTTATTGATTAAGTCAACCTGATATTCTCAATGAATGTTTTTATTGTTTATAAAAAACCATAGCACTGAAATACATAATAAACTTATCTACAATAGATATATATTACAAATTATATTAAAATATCTAATTTACCTTAAACTACTTGTTAGCCTATCATTCACAAATTGTAGTTTTAAATTTTGTGTAGTGAATTCTCTTTTAGTGAGATAAAACTAAAACTGGGTAGCTAGCCAGTGGGATCTTACAAGCTAAAGCTGTAATAGTGAATCCCCTATTACCATAAACATCTAAACCATAGATATAATCATTAAACCCTTCACTGTGGTAAAATCTTAGCTACACTATAGATATGTTGGTAAAAATTTTATACTGTTAATCTTTCATTCTGTTTATACATTGTGAATACAGTATTTGTATTGTATTATCATCTGTGGTTTGTTTTAGTTTATAATCATAATTCATAACAAATTAGCTTTACAAGATAAGGGAGACTTTAGCTTCCTTAAGAGTGGCATAAAATATGTATCTGCTGTATCTTTTGCATAGGAGTTACATCTTCTAATAATTGTATGCAGGGGAATAAATAGATAATACATTTTGTTGCATAAAATATTTAATAACATAGTGGAATAATTTAAAAGCATATTTACACTATTATGTAAGAAAGCTGTATCAAAGTGCACTGCATCTTGAAAAGTCCTCTTTGGTCTTAGTGTTAAGTAATGACTAGTGTCTTCGTTAGTGTGTAGACGAGTGTTTAAACATTTGTGTAGGTGTAACTGCGTTTTTCTACTGCTAAGTATTGGCAAGAATGACAAATATTCTTGTTTTGTTCCATCTTGTAACTAATCTCTGGTATAACTCTGCTAGCAATTATATAACATGTGTCTTTTAAAATATTTTTTAAAGTATAAAAAAAAGGTGTATCCTCTTGTTCATTCCAACAGCTGCCACAGTTTATTGAACCAAACCGTAATGTGGTATAATTATATTGAGTGTTTATTCACAGATAATGGATCAAACATCTATGCTGCAAGAGTTGAATTTTACTTCCAGGTTCTGTAAGGAAATGGTAGTATAGTGATCGCAAAAAAAAATCGTGTTCAAGATATGGGTAGATTCCAATTGTACTACCCTCAAAACATGAAGAAAAGTCATTCTCCGAAAAGTGTCTGTGTATAGAATTTTCTCTATGGCAAACGATAACTGCCGCAAATTCAAACAGAATCAAATAATTTTTTCCATATGTGCCCAAGTTGTAGACAGCCTATTCATTTTCGTGAAGATTGGTTAAAAGGGAGGGGTAGTTTACTTGCAACGTTTCATGTTTTAACAAGAGTAAAGTACTTAAAAATTCATTTAAACTTTTTCAAACAATGGTAATTGTTAAAAATAAAATAATTTTGTTGCCAGGAAACCAGGTTGTTCAGTTATGAGGGAGGGGTAGTTTGCCTACATTGTTTTGTGTTTTAACAAGAGTAAAGTAATTAATTTTAATAAATAATACCCCAAAAATAAAGTCATATTAATCCATTGTAAAATGGTAAATGAGATCATTATAAATGGAGTGGGTGTTGAAGGAGAGGGGTGATTTTGTGTTTTAAGATCAAGTAAAGTACAAATATTTATTTTTGAAGGATACTATATCTTAGAAATTACATATGATAAAACATTATATTAAATAACTACCCCATAATAACAAAAATTTCTATAAATAGTGTAGCATAACAAAATTATCACGCTAAACATTTAACTTAATGCAACATAAATAAAGAAGAAAAGTTCCATAGTGAGTGAGAAGAATGAATTGTTTTAAGGATTAAACTAGAAACTGTATATTAAGTCAATAAAATGTTAATAAGAATGAAAAATAACAAAGAAAACCATTGATCAAAATAACTTACTATGTAAAAACCCAATAAACCAGCAGTATACCCAGTAGATTGGGAAAGACAAGAAAAAGGAAATAAAAGGGTGACAACAATATTAATAATGGAAATGTATAAGGTCAAGAAGCAGGGAAACCACAAGACCAGAAATTACTAATATAATAATGAAGAAAGGACAAAATATGTCAAGATTCCTACAAAGAGCCTAGAAACTAGAAGAGCTATTCCAAAAAATGTTAATAATGGAATACATACCATTGAACAAAATTAAAACCAATATATTTAGACCCAGTAACTCAAGTTACAAGATACAATCCAAAGAAAACCGAATTGTAAACTAGTTATAAGTATAATATGTGAAAAATTATTAAAAAGACTACCATTAGTAGACAAAAATAAGTGACACACTATAATAAAGTGTAGTGTAAGAAATAGAAATCTATTAAAAAGACTACCATCAGTGTAGGGAAATATTATATAAAAAATAAAAGACAGTCTAATGAATGAGGTCAATTTTAATAATAAAAGTGTTTTAAAAAAAAAATTAAGTAGTATAAGAAAATAATAGGTATAAGATGTTTTTATTTTATTGAGTTACCAAGACAGTTATAGTAATTGAAAGAGACAGTTAATAACTGAAGGTGTCATTAGTTATAAGATGTTTTTATTTTTATTTCATTGTGTTACCAAAATAATTATAGTGAACACTAGAGACAGTTAATAACTGAAGGTGTCATTAGTTATAAGATATTTTCATTTCATTGTGTTACCAAAATAATTATAGTGAACACTAGAGACAGTTAATAACTGAAGGTGTCATTAGTTATAAGATATTTTCATTTCATTGTATTACCAAAATAATTATAGTGAGCACAAGAGACAGTTGATAACTGAAAGTGTTATTAGGCTTAAGATGTTTTTGTTATGTTTAAATGATATAAAAAAAGGTTAGTAGATATAAGATATTCTGTTGTATTTTAAAATCATGTTATTTAATTTTCAAGTTTGTAAGGCAGAGAGGCAAGTAGGAAATAGAAATGTAATAATTTTATTCAAAACTGTAAACCATATGAAAGATACAAAGCAGATTAGCTAAGACACCACTTTAGAAAACACAGACTAGTAATGTAAACCCAAAACTATCTATCAGAGAATCAAACTACATAATAGGGGATAAAATTCAGTACATACAACACAGAAATTGAAAATATAATTAATACAGATACAATTAATAACGAATAGAATGACAAAGGAAAGAAAATTAACTTCCTTTGGAAACAAATAATACTAGGCCTATGATGGTAATCAAATCAGACTAAACAGTAAATTAATCAATATTGAAGTGTTTTAACAACAAAATTATTAACACCAAAGATAATCACGGAGTTATTAAGATTATTCCATGGAAATATTATCAGAAAAAACACTTAAAAACCATTTAAACACTAAATTTGTACAAAATATGAGGCCTACAATAATTATAAAAAATTGTAATTTTTGGGCTTAAATGAACTTGAAACAAACCCAGCTATATATCCAAATATGTAAAATTAATTAATCAATATTAGTGAGTAGTTAGATTTATGTAAAATTAAGAAATATTTGAAATACAGTAAAAAATAAGAAAACTTATTATGTATATTTAGATGATGAACCAAGTCTGAGACATATATTTTTATAAATGAACAATAGAAAGAAGAAAAAGACATATCACAAATTACCCTAAAACGGCGACGTTCAGAGTTTTAGTCTATTGTTAATCGTGAAGACGACTAGTTGAGAATAAACTAACAGAATACCGAAAAAGAGTAATTTTGTGTAAAACCGAGTGTGACTATGAAGAGTGTAACAGAGGTTAACTAAAAATGAAAATAACATTAACTATTAATATTTAACACCTCACTAATTCCAAACAACAGTAATAACACCATCAAACACAAGCACAAGAAATCAACGGCCATTTTGAGAAGATTTTGGACCATATTAGCAGAACACGAATACACATATTTGAACACCGGACACTTCACTAGTAACCCATCACGAAACGACATCGCAGGAGAAGAGAGGACACTCTACACCATATTCCTGGACCAACACTACTTCGCAGAGAAGGGAATATTCATTTATTTCTGTGGGAGAAGCCCAACCAGTTCCAGCAGTTCATAGCAGCTAAAATCGAGGTGACGGCAGCCATACTTGATTTCCGAACCAGCACAAGACACAGCCAGCTTGAAGGGAGTGACGTCATTTCGACGAATGGTTCGATATTAATTTTCATAATTGACAATTTAAATAATAATATTGTTTTATTTCAGCCATAATACTTTAGTTTAAGAATACCTGTAAGAATGTATCTTGTTCCTTGCCCTCTGACCATTTCGACTCGTTAAAAGAACCATAATTTATTAACATTGTAAAAAATATATTTTGTTAATTTTGTTCGCTACCGACTGGAGCAAATATCAGCCAATGCCTTGGCCATGCGCAGTTTGAATGGCGCATAATTTTAAATGTCAATAAATGAACATCATTATTCAGTTACCAGAGTTGTATTTATTTGTATAATGAATGTTAACTATTTTTTTTTTCTAAACAAAAATAATTTACAGTGCTAGAATAAATATCTGAGAACAGTACATACACAATTAATTATTTATTAATTAATTAATTAAATTAACCAATTAAACAAAAAACTAAATATTAGTAAAAATTTCACAACTTACAAAATTTTATTTTATTATCAATCAATCACACTTAATTATAAAACATTATTTATATTTAATTTATTCTTTGTAATTGGTGAATCCAAAGTGGAGCTGTATCATCGGCGAGTTCAACACCGAGATTCAGACAACATAATTCTTGCTATCTATTTTATTGATATTTTATTTGTAATAAAATTATATTACAAATTGGCCAGCCCAACAGTGGGGCTCTAAGGAGAATAATCTTGTATGAGCACATCAACATAATAACATATCTATTTTATTTATTTTTATTTGTAATATTTTTATATTACAATAGTGAAAATAGTTTGACAGTGGGGGATATTTTTTTTTAGAAATTATCAAACCAAATTAAAGTAAATGATTTTAAATACAAATCTTAGAACATAGAAGTCATGTATGGTTCTCCATACCGATATTTTTATTATTTTATAAATTTTTTAGTAAAGAAGTTATCCAATCCAGATTTACCTTGGTGGTACTCCAGTGGAAATCACTGTTATTACACAAATGCAAAACTGTTGAAACTGTAAAATTATAGTTAGAGACTCAAACTTGAAAATCATTAAAACTATTGAAAGACCTGTAACAGTTTATGGGTGTAAAGTGTTGGCATTATCAAAATATGGTGAAAATTTGGAGAACAAAATATTAATTAAACTGTTTGGATTACAATGAAACAAAGGGGGAAGTTAGCAAATAAGGCTGAGCTGCAAACTTAACAACTTCATACAAAATGCTGAAATAGTAAAACCTGTTGAAAGCTGAAGAACAGGATGGCTAGTCTACATGATGTGAGAAAGATTAAAATGGGGGGGGGGGGGATGTTTGCTAAAAGATGGGGTTAAGCAAATGGAGAAGATTGATATAAAGAAGATATCACACACTACAACCAAACAACATATTAAATGAACAATTACATTATAAATCATATACACTATTCGATACACTGATCCAAACACACAATTTGAACCTCAGCGCCAATCCCATCCCACCATCAACCCCCACCACACACACCTATAGTCCATAACGGTTATTCTGTAAAATGACATTCAGTATTTACTCCCACTGAGGAAGAGGCACATCACCTTGAAACGTATGGGGAAGTGATAACGAATAGTAAGTTCATACGTGAAAGTTTATATATATAATAAATTTAATAAAGTGAACGAAGAGGATGAATCAACAAGATAATGATATAACGGTTTAAAGAATAATAAGAGGATGTAAATAAAGAATGGAATAGGAGAACATTACTAAACAGGAAAAAACCTATATTGCTTTATAATGCCAATAAAATTAGAAGAAGAACAAGAACAAGAAGAAAACACATTGTGAACAAATTCAAAAGCAAATCAAATACACTACCAGATTTCTAATGTTACTGTACATAAAATGGAAATAACAGAGTCATGCTATGAGCATACAAGACATTATTACTCTATGGGACAGCAAACCTCACCTTGCTAGAGAAAGCGTAAAAGTGTACAGCAAGCCAGTGAAATGAGATTGTTGATTCAGGCAGCTGGAAAAACTATGAGGGAATGCATTAGGATTGTTACCATAAGAAATCTGTTCCAGCTAGAATCAGTTGTCAAGACAGCAGAGAGAAGAGCACTGCAATGGTTTGGTGACATAATGAGGCTGGGTGAAAAGAACCTGGGGCTCATCGTAGTAGCATGTCCAGGCAGAGGGATAGATACAAAGAGGAAGACCAATGAATTGATTATATTGAGAAGTCTGGAAATAGGAGGGGGAATATCCTGTAAGAGGGCAAACGTCTTGCCCAGGATGGAAGAGAGCATCAGAAGTGGCTGAATGACCTTGATGCTTGACTGTAAACATGGATGGGAAAGAACAAGAAGAAGTGAACAAACACAGTAATCATCAGTGGTTGTGGTGAGTCCAGAGGAAGCGGAAGCTTCATGAGACAGTCACCTGAGCCACATTCAGTCATAACACCCCTCCCCCCAAATACCCGTTATTTCATTGTTAAGTATGGTAGAGCTATCTGCTTTTTATAACATACATGTCTTATTAGAAACATGTTCATATCTTTAACAAGATTAACTGAAGATTAATTTACTTTTGTTCTAGCCAAAGAGTAAACTGCTGGGTAGAAATATACTTTGTAATCTGCAATTAATTTACTTGTACAGCAAATTAAGTCGACAGCCCTTCTTCTTTGCAAAATTGTTGCTAACATCATCATGCCATGTCAGGTGACTTTTCAGTTTGCAAAGGATTCCATTTTCAATTGAAACTAAAGCAATGGCACTGAGATGATCTTTAGTCATGGGGGTCCTTAAGTAAGTTTTGATTCTTTGAAAACAAGAAATGTTTCTCTCTACGTAAGAACACGCAATTACAGGCAGGAATTGTTCAATAAGAGTAAATAATTTATATGCTTTGGGAAAAATTTCATTTGTACCATAGTCACTCATATATTTTTTCATTTGTATCATCATCATTCACATATTTTTATTAATTTGTTCAATTTCACTGTGTAATGGTGAGAAAATTGTTTCAAGTCCTGTTCTTAATTTTATGTTAATCAATATTCATATTATTACTTTGCATGTGGGTTGGGCATTCTTCTAATATACACCAATGTAGTGGAAATGAAAATGTTTAAGTGGATTTATGGTGTAACCAAAACAGATAAGATCAGGAAAATGAAGGTACCAGTGATATTGAGTGGTGTGGTCAGGTAAAGAGAAGAGGAGAATCATACATGGGGATAATGGTGCTGGGGATGGAGGGCAAAAGGCAGGCTCCAAAAGAAGCAGATGGATTGTATGGCCTGAGGGAGAAGCAGCTGTCAGTGTAAGATTTACATGACCAGGCCAAATGGAGACATGCTGTAAGAAACATCCACATCATACTGAGTGCACAAAGATGTATAGTGAAAGAAGAAGAAAAGAGGAATCAAAGTTAAATGGTTTGTATTGAGTACAGAACAGTATTCTTGCCTGGATAATTACCAAGAATAGCCCACTACTCATTTATCACCAAAACTAAGTTCACTTATCATGGATAATTTGTATACATTTTTTAAAAATATCATAAGTGGGTTTACCAATAAGATATCCATGATGTATGACAACTTTTTAGGTGTACTATGTCCCCTTTGTATAATGGTTCTTTGCAGTACATATTTTCATGTATACTGAGGATACAGTCATGCATATGAGAATCTTCATAGATACTGAGGATTGACCAAACATCAGTACTGTTGCTAATACCAATAATGTTTGTTTCAGTTCCAGCAGCTTAATTTCAGTTCTCCCTGGATACCACTGAAATCGAAGATGCCATAAATTAAAGTGGAACAATACTTTAGTTTATATTTCCAAAGAAACAATTTTATTTTGAATCTATTCACTTTGTGAATTTATAATTTTTTGGTTTTGTATTTTATGTATACATATTTGAATGTTCTTGAAGTGGAGAAGATACAAAAATGCTTTAAATTACAATGTGATGTTACATAGTTCAAAACTCACAACACAACTGAAGTTTTATAGTAGTTTGTGGACTGAACCCTTTTAAAAACGATTTAAGAAATAAAATAAACAATTTCATGTTTTCATACGCAGAGCACATAGGGTATGTTGATTAACAAAAATGCATTATTCCTCTGATAAATTCTAGTCATGGAAAGTTTTGTTTCTAGTGATGTTCAATCATTGCCAACATACAATTTTAACACATTTGTATCGACACTAGGATGAAACCTTACTGTTGTCAAAAGAACCCTGTGTGACAATACAAAAAGAGCCCATATATGGCCAATACAGAACTAGGTAAGTAATACATATAATGAGTATTAATATGTATGGACTTATTAATTATATTTACATCTTATTAATATAATAATACTAATTATATATGTGTACCGGTAATAGTTATATCATTCATTATCTAGCTGTTGCCATTAAAAAAACATTCCAGCTCACCCGAAAGAATACGCCATGGAGTTTAATTATAGACGATGTAGATAAAAGTGGAGAAACCAATATACGATAACATAAAGGTTAGCATGCATCTTCAGAAATCTTCTCCCTTCAAATCTTACGGATGAACTTTGCTGTGATGATGTTAAGAGTGATCAACTACTTCTTGTACTGCAGTGTCGTTTAGCCTACGAATTTTAGATTAGCAAAATATACTTTTAATACTTTTAACTGCAATTATATAGTAATTAGACAATAAATTTAATAATTCTTAACGTTATTTAGTTTATGTTTTTAATAGTAAACTATACATATATGTATATGTACAATATGTATATTATATCTGTGCTAACAATACTGTTATACAAGTCAATAAATAACATTCTATTACACAGAAACATTCAATAACCAGAAATCTGCTGGTACCAAGAGTGCTGAATATCAGAGATTTTACTACATATGTTTGTGTATGGAAAACTATTGTGGAAATAGGTTTGTCGCTAACAAATAATAACAAAGAACGCTAAGAGAAAAGTAATATATGCTACAATTACTTGTAGGAACTAAAATAATTTTATTAACAGCTCATTTCACGAAATACCATTTACTTGCTCATCCCTTGTAAGATATTTCAGTCCCAGTCTTTGGTCCATAATTGTGTAGAAAGCAACATTGTTTTCCAATTGCTTTGTAAACAACTCTTGTACACAAGAAGGAAATTAAGCATACAAACATACATAGAATAAAAAACATGTAACCACAGATTTTGTTGATAAAACTATTAGACTATCAAGTCATTCATTACAATTCCAAATGTCAATTCTATTTGCAGAAATCATCTTTATCGATGTTGGTATATCCTTAAATGAAGTGAAAATATCTGGAATTTCAATGAATAGACCACATCTCAATAGTCTGGTAATTTTTTTTTGTAACAATTTACTCCAGACATAAAATATCAACACATAAAAAAGATTAATATTAAAATTTACACCAGGTTTGTGAAAACTGGATCCTGTATCACTAAATGAATACTAATCATATTAAATGGAATGACACTCTTTTGGCTGACAATGTCATTTTATTGCTACAGTAGGACCTCCAATATCAAGACTTTTCATATCTGGAGTCTCTCATAACCGGAAAGAACAAGGATCAGAAAAATTTTTTATTGGAAACTGATCATTTGAAGATTTGTTAACAGTAATATCGCTGTAAGAGAACTGGTTGTTTTCAAAACAGCCTACAAATAGGACATATGAACATGGCTTTCAGTAAAGTAGGCACTGTTTTGTGCTTCTGTGACTAATCAATGTCTATAAGGTCATACTACAACTTCTAGGAATTTGTATAAACATGATGTAAACACAATATGGTACAGGTACATCCGCCTGACCGTCATAGGATAATGGTACTGCACTGTGAAGGTATTGTCATTTGTGTCTGTTATTGAAGTTCTTATTGGATAGTGAAGTTACATTTACGGTATATTCAAATTGAAAGTTAAGGGCATATGCACAGAAACCAATTTATGGATGGACGAGTCCACTTTCGGGAGGGTCAAGGATAATGACCTGGTATGCAAGTGGAGGTATTGCCAACTTGCGTGTGATGTTTTACTTACCAGTACATTGTTAGTTACTGTGTTACGTCCTATCTCAGTCTTGCATTTATTTTAATCTCTATCTCTGTGTGTGTGTGTGTGTGTGTGTGTGTGTGTGTGTGTGTGTGTGTGTGTGTGTGTGTGTGTGTGTGTGTGTGTGTGTGTGTGTGTGTGTGTGTGTGTGTGTGTGTGTGTGTGTGTGTGTGTGTGTGTGTGTGTGTGTGTGTGTGTGTGTGTGTGTGTGTGTGTGTGTGCAGTCACACGGCTGGCTTAAAAACAGAATTATACGTTTATTGTTTCTGACGTAAATCAAATAATAATAACAATAATACTGTAATTGTATTTATCTACGTTTACAAACAAAAGTGAAGTAACTCAATCAAAAAAATACAATTGGAACAGTAGGCCTACACGTATACGAATTTGTTGCTGTTACATACCAGGATGTTTTATAAACATACCTGAGTGTTGTTTGTTCTGTCATTGTGTACTGCTGAGATGTAAAAAACTACAGCCTCCCTGACCGTTCTTATCGCAATGGAATTTTCAAACTGTACACTTACACTCGACTGTACATTTGCACTCCTTAATTACACTCGACTATCTCTAGAGTTTATCATTACATAAAGGAACGTGTTCTTCATATCAATTTAATTCCAAGAATCTTTTTAATCCTGGACAACAAGAAACTGTTTCTAGAAGAAGTAAAAAGCAAGTAATTTCAATGCAGAACTTTAGGAAAAAATATTTTTTTAAATCTTTTAACGCTAAAAGTGTTACAACTGGTAAAAGAAACAGATGAATGAAAATTTAGATAATTTATGTTTTACGAGCTAGCAAACAAGGTTTTACTGTAAATAAAGCGAAAAGTTGAAGTTACAACATGTGATGTTCAATATCTATGAAATTTCTTTCATTTCAGTATTATATTTCATTTTATTTTTACACAAAATTTGAGCGCAAGCGCATACACACACGCAGACACAGTAGAGATTCGTGGTGATACATTTACAAACATACTTTAACAGTCACGAGTTTTTGTTACTATTAGAAATGATGTTCATACGTTGGCTGCACCGTCACTGATAGCAACAACAATTCTCTTCTCACATCTCACAGCGACTCCCTCCACATCGCCTTTCCCCTCTGACCGTAAGCGTTTCGCAGATTTCCATGCCCTTAACTTTCAATTCTGCTATACCTAGCTTAAAAGTGATATAATTAAGTTTATGTTTAACTTTTTTACTGTGTTTGCTGCTTATAGTGCATGTAAGTCACTTGTGATGCAACAGAAAAAAAGAAAACAAGTATTGATTACAATCGAAAAAACTTGAAGCTAAAGAGAGCTGAAAAGGGTGAAATGTTACACGTTTTGGCAGCTAATCTAAACGTTGGTATTTAATTGTAATATTTGTAAACACTTGGTTACTCACCGTCTTGTGACTTCTTTAAAACTTTCAATAACTATGCGTTTCAAGGATAAATGCTCAACATCAGGTTATATGAAAACAACAATCCCTCTGGAGATGTCATCAAAAAATCAAAAATTTTTACCAAACATCACAGTATGAATGTCGCGTCGCGTCGCGACATGGTGCGCACCACTACACATGATCGACTGCTAAGCATCGTTATTAACTGAGATTATTGCTGCACCGCAATTGCCCGTACATATTTTGATATCTGGCAGTATTTTATAGACGGTTGGACTTAAAAGAGAGTTTATCATTAAGTAGCTTGTCTGCTGACAATTTTGAGCTCCTTCTTTACAATTATGGAGCAATTTAAAATTAGTTGGGAAATCTGTATAGTTGTGATTGTATTGCATCAGGTGGTGAGTGAGCAAAATTAGATCTGGTCTTCGAAATGTCCCTCTTTGGTAGGTGTTCCTTGAAACGTTCAACTGACCATCTGCCGTTGGTACAGTGGTTAAAAATTGGAACATCTGGATGAAGCGAAAAGAAAAGTGAATAAAATTATGTGCAAAACCCAGTAGTGGGCAACCACATTGTAAAGTTATGAAGAACTGTAACTACAGAATTTTGAATGAAGCTCTTTATGTCTGGTTTCTAAACAAAAAGAACAAGGTGTCCCTCTGTTACCACCTATTGTACAAAAAAAAAATTAAATAAATAATTTGGCTTCTAAATAGGTGATAGTTATAAATTTTCTGTGCTAGTTCTGGTTGAACTAAACAGGTATCTTTCCATTAGACAATTAGTTTAAGTAGAAAACAATTATCCAGCAATAAAAGTGGCGCAGCTGAATTTAAAGAAAAGTTTTAAAAAAGAACAGAGAGGTATACGAAGGATCAAATATATAAAGCTGATGAGATGGGCCTTAATTTAAATATTCTACCTGCTAAAAGGCTCGTTAGTAAACAAGCCTGGTTACAGAAAGAGTAAAGAACAGGTAAATATTCTCGTGTGTAGTAATACATCAGGAAATCATTGTCTTCCACTTATGCTAATAGGAAAATATTAACAAACACAGGTAATTAAAAACATAATCCAAAAGTGCTGCAGGTATATTATAGAAACCAGGAAAGTGTATGGATAGCATCTAAATTGTTTAAAGAATGGTTTCATGAGCAGTTTCTACTGAATATCACCAGTTTCTTAGCTTCTTAGATTTCATTGTCCATGACATGTCCGTTACTTAACTAAATATCACTATAGTATTGACGACTCGGAACACTAAGTTTTTTATAAGTAAAAACGTAAAGTTTTACCTTACAGCCTAAACCGGCTTTCACCTATAGAAGGCTTCATCAGAGGCTGTCGTAGGTAGCGCTGTTCGTCTTGTTGTTGGCGACGAGATAGTTTTTCGAAAGATCGAAGCTGTGTGTGTGTGTGTGTGTGTGGTGAGATGTGTTCGAATAATGCGTGCAATTTGAATTGTGTCTGTTCGTTTAGGATGTCGTTTTTATTTGTTTTTGTGTGTTTGTATATTTCTAATTGTTCTAGAGTGTCTAG
Organism: Magicicada septendecula; assembly: GCA_034769895.1. Classification (NCBI taxonomy): domain Eukaryota; kingdom Metazoa; phylum Arthropoda; class Insecta; order Hemiptera; family Cicadidae; genus Magicicada; species Magicicada septendecula. Next base: position 47,848,401 of record CM068375.1, read on the forward strand.
TTTTCGGCCTTTTGTGTGTACGTGTAGTATGTTCATGTTATTGTCGATGTTTTTATATGTGTGGTTTGCTTCAATGAGGTGGTTTGCAAAGGTAGATTCTGTAGTGGTGTGGAGTGCTTTTGTGTGTTCAATGTATCTCTGTTTGAAGCTACGTCCTGTCTGGCCTATGTAGAATTTATTGCAATTTTAACAATTTAGCTTGTATAAACCGGGTAGATCGAATTTGTTTTGTGCTTTGTGCATGCATTTTGATAGTGTGTGTTCTGTTTTGTTAGTAGTTTTGTAAGCAATTCTGTATCCTGCTTTTTTGAATTTGTGGGCAATTTTTTCTGTTTGTTTGTTGATGTATGTTAGTGTTATGAATTTGTTGTTTTCTGTCTTTGTCTGTTGTTCGTTTTGTGTTTTGTGTAGGAGTTTACTGACTATTGTTGTAAATTACTGATTGATGTAAATTACCTTTGAGGCCAAGTAATAAACTTGAGAAAAAACTCACTTTTACTAACAAAAATATACCCTCCGATATATTTGATGGTACTGGTGTATATAGACTTAATTGTTCTGATTGCACACAGTTCTATATAGGACAAACAGGTCGTTCTTTCAAATTACGCTATAAAGAACATATCCCAAGCTCCAAATCAAATATAACAAGATCTACATTTGCAGAACATTTGAGCTCATATAACCATAATATAAAAAGTATCAATGATAATTTAGATATCCTACATAATTGTAAAAAGTCACTAAAGCTGGACACCCTTGAAAGATTCGAGATATACAAAGCCATAAAGAAGGATCACAATCGTGTCCTTAATGAAAAAGCAATATATAACAATAATGTTTTATTTAATAGAATCGATCTTATGGAACGAGAGATTGGCGATATCAGATCGAAAAATTGAACCGAGGTCAAACCGGCATTGATTAATTTTACCGTGGAGTGCGTTCCTGTGCAGGTTCGTTGCGGCCGCGTTGTTTTTTATATTCTTTTATTAATGTTATTTTATTGTGATATAGTTTATTTATTGTTATATATAATTTTATGTGTTGTTTTAATCTTTAAATATCTGACGAGATGCATATACATCGAAATGTTTTAACTTAATTCATATTCTGATCTGATGATGACACCAAATGGTGTCGAAACTCGAGTAATCCTAAAAGGATTTTAAGAAACGTCGACAGAAGGTAAATAACCTATTTTATAGTCTTAATCATTTCTGGAGGCAAGAAAAATGTTTAAATCTTATCTATTAGTGTAATTAGTTATAAGAGACTCCGGTGTAACAAACGCCAAGTAATACGTTGTAGGTGGCGATTCGTAACAATTAAACTGCTGTTACCTGGTTTAATTAATATGTTATTAACTAATATACATTTCGGTTGTGACCGGTGAAACCCTCAGAACATAGATTATTAAGTCCACAAAATTAGAATTATGTTCCTGAATTTATAATGGTATTATTCTATAGACTTAATTTAGTTCTCAGTGGTTGTTTAATATGAGCAATATATATGGAGTATTTACTGAATGTAAGTGGTATTTGTTTCAACCCTAGTCCCTCAACGATAAAAATTTCATTCAAATTTATTATTAAAAAACCAGTTAGTTCAGCAATCTCCCGTCCCACCAGCTGCAAACTTGGAGCGCTGTTATTAGAAATAAGTATACTTATAGGTTAGTTATTCGGAGTTTTTGTATCAATCTGTTAATAAATTATTACACCAACTACATATAGTATTTTCTCTGCAATGATTAAAACGTTATCTAATACAACCAATGTACTTTATTTATTTTTCTCTGGTATTTAACAAGTTACGTTGTCTCAGACAAACAATAAGACGATCCAATCGACTATCCCAACATGTATCGATTCTTAATTATTCAAACTCTAAAAACATATATATTTGAAAATAATGACAATTAATTCTTATACCAGGGTTCGTGTAGTTCTTTGAACCATTAGTAAGGCCAGGTAAAACGCATAATTAAGGTTGTTCAATTTACAAAAAGAATAAAATTATTTACTTAAAATACAATGATATGAAAATAATTTGTTTTTTACCCAAACGACGAAAGCTTCATTAGGCGGTGAATGTTTGTCAACAGCGGTCAAAATCCAGTTTATATCGTCTTCACCCAGTAAAACTGCTCTGGTTTTCAATGAATTGATGATGGTAATCCCACAGGAACTCTTGTGCTTCGATTCTTCTTTTGCGACTTCACAATTCTTGGTCCCAATGAACTGGAATTAGGATCTCAGCTTACGCTGTCAATGAAGGTTATTTCGTCAACCGAGTCTTCTGTATTTCCAAATATTTCCGTTAATTCAGGCTTTAACTCTTTACTGGTCTTCAATTTATAGCATGAATTGGTTTGATACCAAATTCAGCGGAATTATTTAGTGACTGAGGTGAGAAGCTTTCAATTCTTTTTTATTGTACTCTTTGATAATTTAGAGTGTTATTTAATTTGTACGATTCATTAGCGTTCAAATATAATTGTTTTACAAAAAGGCTTTATCAGTTTGGATATATCTTTCCTTTATATTTAATCATATATTTAAATATATCGGTTCGTTTCAGTCTAATAGCTTGTAACAATTAGTACCATCTATTCAAAATCAACAACTTATTATATATCAGTTGCCTTAACAACCACGTTCTCTATATATCCTTGAGCCGGCATTATAGAATATTACTACTTCTTTCCAATAAAATACTCCATGCTTGGATTAATCTTGAATCACATAAAACTTTCCCCTAACCTTCCTTACTAAACAGTAAATGTTTTACTAGAGTTTCGTTGGACTGGGTTTACTAAAAAGGTATTAATTTCCTTTCACTAATATGGAATTTAGGCCTATAGATTCATTTACAACCATTATAACATTATTTGGTTTTTAACTTAATTTTCTTTTTACCTGACCTACTGTACAATTAATTATTGGTTACATAGTTAAATACATGAATTTTAATTTACTGGTGGTTATTTGTTTTTATATTAATTAACTGGTTCTGGAACCCTTTATTAATTTATGACATAATTGTCAGAACTACTTGTTAGATTTAAAACACTGGTCACACTCCTGATCCAGTTTATAAACATTAATTAGAACAACAGTATTTTTCAACATTATACAATACTGATAACTTAGTACAGTACCTAACATTGGTAACTATACTGGGTTATATAAATACAAATCTAATATAAACATAAACATAATTATTGGTGAAGTATTATTATCAAATAACATTATTTCATTTTTAGTATATTCAACATACAATATAAAATACTCTGTGACCTGAACATGCCACAGTACAAAACAAACAATTCATAACATTCAATCATTCCTTAGTCTGGCTTTTATACATTTAATACTAGTCATTGCCTCCTTCTGGTTTGAGTTACTTCTCGAGCACATGACCTATTGAACAACCTTAAGTCAGGGTATGGTCCTTGACCATATTACATTCAATTTTTTATGTAACGTTGGGGAACCTCAACTACGTTGCGTTACATAACACCCCCCCTTCGAAATAAGTTTATTTTGGTATAAACAAAGTTTAGCAAGAAATAAACTTCTAATTTGTATCTGGCCAATTGGTTTCCTATTTATAGTACTTTTATATTTCATAATTATCCGTTATTTTATTATCATTTCTTCGTTCCTTCTTAGAATCAATTATTTCCCAAGTTTAAATCTTATTTCTATAATCATTCTTGTGACATTCTTTATTAATTATACATTTTGGATCTGGTTTTATTTAATTCTCTATATTTATTTGTGAGTTTTCCCTCTAATATTTAATTTTCCTAAACCTCCCTAACATTATAACTGGAATCGAATCGGTGGTGCTCTATCGGCTAACCAATTACCGTCGTCCGTTACATACTTTCTGGGATCAGAGGAACATCATCTCTGCCCAGTTCAATGATTGCTGGAATATTCTACAGTCAATCTTCATTAATAAACCTCGTAAGGTAGTCATCATGTGACCTTCAATAAAATAATAAATAATAATCATATTCTAGGGATTATTCACTGTACTTTAACTCAGATCATATTATTTCTTCATATTAATTCTTCCTTCTATTATACACTTCTCATCTCCAATACTTGGCTATTTTATTGACATTTATTAATTGGGTTTTGTTTTCGGATAATTCTTAAATATTTGTTTTTTCTTTTCTTGTGATCCTTTTGAGGGTTCCATTTTGGCTTCTTCATTCTCTTATCCTCATTGGCTTATATTCCTTTGTGATCAATACAGCTGGTTATGAGATTTTGGTCAGTACTATACATTACATTATGTAGTTATATTCTTCTGGCACAATCATTATTATTTCTTTTACATTCTAAATTATATTTCTCGCTATTATATTATATCAGATAAACTCATCTTGTTTTTTGGTTTTGATGATTTTTTATTAGGTTGAATCAGTGTTATTTTATTTTATTTTTTTTTTTTTTTCAAAGTTCTCTTTCTTGTATACCTCATAAATTGTTTTCTTAGATACTTGTTTGTAAGTTGAGCTTACTTAATTTTTTTGAATTTTGGGGTTTTATTCTCTTCATTTTAAATCATACTGTTTCTGAATAATTATTGAGTAAGTTGTTCTTACAGTTTCTTTAGAATTTTGGGGTTATTTATCCTCTTTATTTTAAATCATACTGTTTCTGAATAATTATTGAGTAAGTTGTTCTTACAGTTTCTTTAGAATTTTGGGTTATTTATTCTCTTTATGTATTCCATCTGTCGGCCGTGGCTTCTTCTTCATTTATTTCTTGTCTTACATCCTGGGATGTACTGGGTCGGTGGCCCTCTCCTCTTAGGGGAATCCAGCGTTCTGGTGGGTTCTGTTGATTATAAATTATTCGGACATTCCTAGATGGATCGTCCCTTCTTTGGTTCTCGCTTCCGGATCTGGATTCTCCGATGCTATTGCTCCGTTGTAAACACTCATTATCATTCTCCCCTTGGTGTTGATCACTCCTTGGACCATTCTCTTCGGCCCTTATAAAATTCACCATTGGTCTTGAAACCCGTAATGGACGATCCTCTTCGTAGTTAACCCGGCGGTAGTCCTCCTGACTCCGACTTCTGCCCCCATTAGTTCTAGTCTCCCTTCTATCGTTATTATTGTACTGGTTCCAGTCGGTGTCCCTATTAAAACTCCGACGTCCTTGGTAGTATGTCCTCCCGTTATAATTGTCGTACGCCCCCACATAATTAACTCTTCTGTAGTTTTAGTTTTGGTTATTCGGGTTACGGTTACTGTTATCATAATTTTGGTTGTTCGTGTTCTGATTCTGTTAACTTGGGTTATACGACCGGTTATATTGGTTGTTCGGAATACTCTGTCTATTCCCGTAATTATTTCCGTTGTTCCTTGGGCTGTTGTTGTTATTTTGCCGTTGGTACGCCTCATTACCATAATTACCCGGCCTGCCATTATAGTTCGTCCGGTTATTCGTCTCATGACTGTTATGGTTATTGTTTCTATTGTTATAGTCTGGGAAATCCCTGTTCCCGTACCGGTCATTTCTCTGACGACTCCTTCGATAATGTACCTCACGCTCGTGCTCTTCCAATAGCGTTGACATGGCCTGTATAGTTTTTATTTGTCCACCCGATCGTGCTATTGATATACCGTTATCATAGTGGTATGCTAACCTGGTGACGAGAATTTCCTCTGGGATTTTTGGTTCAAGATGTCTTGCCAAACATACTTTTCCCAGGAAGTAGGCGGTAAGTGTTGTTCCCCTGCTGGCGTCATATCTTCCATAACTGATGCTCTCCCTTACTACGTTCTGGGTGGCGTCTGACCAGTACCTGGCTTTAAAAGCTATTTTAAATTCTTCGTAGCTTCGTATCTCGTGTCTGGTGGCTGTCCACCAGTTATCATAAGTTTCTTTAAAATGTTCGTCTAAATAACGACGAATTATTGGCCACCTGTTTTCACCAGTTCTCATGATTTGTTCGCCGACCCGTTCCAAGAATTCCATTGGATTTCTCCTGTATGCCATAAAGTTGATGGTCTCCCGGTCGTCTATATGTTGTGTATATGGGACAGTGATCGATCGGTTGTCAACTGACCGTTGTAGGTTCTCGATTCTATCCTGGTTACGTTGTCCTTGCTCCTGTACTTCGTTCATGATCGTATCTAAATTTCGATGCTGGTTTCCGCAATCAGTTCGTATTGATTCCACTTGAATTCGGTTTTCTTCTTCTATATGGCCTAGCTTGACCTCTAGTTCAGCTCTATTTCGTGTAATAACTTCATCGGTCGCTTTCAGTTTTCTATTTGTTTCCGCGATCTCCTGTTTTCTTTCGCCGTCGTTCTTAACTACCTTCTGGCTGATTGCCTCACTAGCGTCCTCAATTTTCTTATTGATAACTTGTCTTAATACTTCATTCTGTTTATCAACATTTTCCCTTATTTCCTTGTTAGAATGCTCAATTCTCTCATCGATTCGTATTAGATTATCCTCATTGATTTTCTCAAGATCTGCTTTCATTCGTTTATTGTTTTCCTCAAGTTTTTCGTTCATTAGTTTGTTATCGTCTTGAATCAGTCTCAAATTCTCGTCATTCCTGTCAAACTTTTCGTTCATTTTTTTGATTAAATTTTCGCTCAAAATTTCGTTTTGTTTTCTTGAGTTCTCATTAATACTGTCTATTTTATTTTCCAGCTTTTCTGAATTTTCATTTATACTGTCTATCTTTTCATTGATTTGTCTAAAATCGGCCTTCAATCGTTCATTATTTTCATTTATGGTTTGCCTTAAAAGTTCACTAGTACTTTCCTTAATACTGTCTATTTTATTTTCCAGCTTTTCTGACCTTTCATTTATACTGTCTATTTTATTTTCTAGCTTTTCTGTAGTTTGCTTTGAGTTTTCCTTAATTTCCTCTTTCATTTGTCTATTGCTTTCCATTATTATCCTCAACATCTCCTGCATACTCATGTCTTCCTTTCGGGCAGATTTATCTGGTTGATCCCCTTGAGCATCTTCTTCCACTATTTCCGTTTCCGTATCCATAACTATTTCGGTTTCTTCTGTATCACCTGTCTGTTGATCCATTTCAGTATCTGTACCTACCTCTGTTTCTTTTTCCCTCCTATCTTCTTCTGTTTCTAGTTCCTTCTCCATTCTTTTCGTAACAGCTCTCGTATGCATTCCTGTGCCTCTAATGGTTGCCTGCTCAAGTTAAGTAACAAATAATATGAGTTTTTACTTAACTAAAGCCCACTCGTTGAGCGCCAATTTGTAATAAAATATATAATATCCTCTCCTTAAAGCCCCACTGTTGGGCTGACCAATTTGTAATAATATAAAATAGAATGTGTTGAGTACGTGTTTAAATAAGCTCCACGTTGTTATGCGCCAATTTGTAATAAAACCAATATGTGCCGGTACTAGCGAAAATGTCCGTCTTATTCAAACCCCACTGTTGTAATCAATTTAGTAACGAACTGCTTGTTAATTATGTGAGGACGTATGTTATATTGTATGATACCAGCTGAAGACGTCTAATTGTAAAGAAATCTTATCTATAAAATAGGTTATTTACCTTCTGTCGACGTTTCTTAAAATCCTTTTAGGATTACTCGAGTTTCGACACCATTTGGTGTCATCATCAGATCAGAATATGAATTAAGTTAAAACATTTCGATGTATATGCATCTCGTCAGATATTTAAAGATTAAAACAACACATAAAATTATATATAACAATAAATAAACTATATCACAATAAAATAACATTAATAAAAGAATATAAAAAACAACGCGGCCGCAACGAACCTGCACAGGAACGCACTCCACGGTAAAATTAATCAATGCCGGTTTGACCTCGGTTCAATTTTTCGATCTGATATCGCCAATCTCTCGTTCCATAAGATCGATTCTATTAAATAAAACATTATTGTTATATATTGCTTTTTCATTAAGGACACGATTGTGATCCTTCTTTATGGCTTTGTATATCTCGAATCTTTCAAGGGTGTCCAGCTTTAGTGACTTTTTACAATTATGTAGGATATCTAAATTATCATTGGCCTTTGAGGCCAAGTAATAAACTTGAGAAAAAACTCACTTTTACTAACAAAAATATACCCTCCGATATATTTGATGGTACTGGTGTATATAGACTTAATTGTTCTGATTGCACACAGTTCTATATAGGACAAACAGGTCGTTCTTTCAAATTACGCTATAAAGAACATATCCCAAGCTCCAAATCAAATATAACAAGATCTACATTTGCAGAACATTTGAGCTCATATAACCATAATATGAAAAGTATCAATGATAATTTAGATATCCTACATAATTGTAAAAAGTCACTAAAACTGGACACCCTTGAAAGATTCGAGATATACAAAGCCATAAAGAAGGATCACAATCGTGTCCTTAATGAAAAAGCAATATATAACAATAATGTTTTATTTAATAGAATCGATCTTATGGAACGAGAGATTGGCGATATCAGATCGAAAAATTGAACCGAGGTCAAACCGGCATTGATTAATTTTACCGTGGAGTGCGTTCCTGTGCAGGTTCGTTGCGGCCGCGTTGTTTTTTATATTCTTTTATTAATGTTATTTTATTGTGATATAGTTTATTTATTGTTATATATAATTTTATGTGTTGTTTTAATCTTTAAATATCTGATGAGATGCATATACATCGAAATGTTTTAACTTAATTCATATTCTGATCTGATGATGACACCAAATGGTGTCGAAACTCGAGTAATCCTAAAAGGATTTTAAGAAACGTCGACAGAAGGTAAATAACCTATTTTATAGTCTTAATCGTTTCTGGAGGCAAGAAAAATGTTTAAATCTTATCTATTAGTGTAATTAGTTATAAGAGACTCCGGTGTAACAAACGCCAAGTAATACGTTGTAGGTGGCGATTCGTAACAATTAAACTGCTGTTACCTGGTTTAATTAATATGTTATTAACTAATATACATTTCGGTTGTGACCGGTGAAACCCTCAGAACATAGATTATTAAGTCCACAAAATTAGAATTATGTTCCTGAATTTATAATGGTATTATTCTATAGACTTAATTTAGTTCTCAGTGGTTGTTTAATATGAGCAATATATATGGAGTATTTACTGAATGTAAGTGGTATTTGTTTCAACCCTAGTCCCTCAACGATAAAAATTTCATTCAAATTTATTATTAAAAAACCAGTTAGTTCAGCAATCTCCCGTCCCACCAGCTGCAAACTTGGAGCGCTGTTATTAGAAATAAGTATACTTATAGGTTAGTTATTCAGAGTTTTTGTATCAATCTGTTAATAAATTATTACACCAACTACATATAGTATTTTCTCTGCAATGATTAAAACGTTATCTAATACAACCAATGTACTTTATTTATTTTTCTCTGGTATTTAACAAGTTACGTTGTCTCAGACAAACAATAAGACGATCCAATCGACTATCCCAACATGTATCGATTCTTAATTATTCAAACTCTAAAAACATATATATTTGAAAATAATGACAATTAATTCTTATACCAGGGTTCGTGTAGTTCTTTGAACCATTAGTAAGGCCAGGTAAAACGCATAATTAAGGTTGTTCAATTTACAAAAAGAATAAAATTATTTACTTAAAATACAATGATATGAAAATAATTTGTTTTTTACCCAAACGACGAAAGCTTCATTAGGCGGTGAATGTTTGTCAACAGCGGTCAAAATCCAGTTTATATCGTCTTCACCCAGTAAAACTGCTCTGGTTTTCAATGAATTGATGATGGTAATCCCACAGGAACTCTTGAGCTTCGATTCTTCTTTTGCGACTTCACAATTCTTGGTCCCAATGAACTGGAATTAGGATCTCAGCTTACGCTGTCAATGAAGGTTATTTCGTCAACCGAGTCTTCTGTATTTCCAAATATTTCCGTTAATTCAGGCTTTAACTCTTTACTGGTCTTCAATTTATAGCATGAATTGGTTTGATACCAAATTCAGCGGAATTATTTAGTGACTGAGGTGAGAAGCTTTCAATTCTTTTTTATTGTACTCTTTGATAATTTAGAGTGTTATTTAATTTGTACGATTCATTAGCGTTCAAATATAATTGTTTTACAAAAAGGCTTTATCAGTTTGGATATATCTTTCCTTTATATTTATTCATATATTTAAATATATCGGTTCGTTTCAGTCTAATAGCTTGTAACAATTAGTACCATCTATTCAAAATCATCAACTTATTATATATCAGTTGCCTTAACAACCACGTTCTCTATATATCCTTGAGCCGGCATTATAGAATATTACTACTTCTTTCCAATAAAATACTCCATGCTTGGATTAATCTTGAATCACATAAAACTTTCCCCTAACCTTCCTTACTAAACAGTAAATGTTTTACTAGAGTTTCGTTGGACTGGGTTTACTAAAAAGGTATTAATTTCCTTTCACTAATATGGAATTTAGGCCTATAGATTCATTTACAACCATTATAACATTATTTGGTTTTTAACTTAATTTTCTTTTTACCTGACCTACTGTACAATTAATTATTGGTTACATAGTTAATTACATGAATTTTAATTTACTGGTGGTTATTTGTTTTTATATTAATTAACTGGTTCTGGAACCCTTTATTAATTTATGACATAATTGTCAGAACTACTTGTTAGATTTAAAACACTGGTCACACTCCTGATCCAGTTTATAAACATTAATTAGAACAACAGTATTTTTCAACATTATACAATACTGATAACTTAGTACAGTACCTAACATTGGTAACTATACTGGGTTATATAAATACAAATCTAATATAAACATAAACATAATTATTGATGAAGTATTATTATCAAATAACATTATTTCATTTTTAGTATATTCAACATACAATATAAAATACTCTGTGACCTGAACATGCCACAGTACAAAACAAACAATTCATAACATTCAATCATTCCTTAGTCTGGCTTTTATACATTTAATACTAGTCATTGCCTCCTTCTGGTTTGAGTTACTTCTCGAGCACATGACCTATTGAACAACCTTAAGTCAGGGTATGGTCCTTGACCATATTACATTCAATTTTTTATGTAACGTTGGGGAACCTCAACTACGTTGCGTTACATAACACCCCCCCTTCGAAATAAGTTTATTTTGGTATAAACAAAGTTTAGCAAGAAATAAACTTCTAATTTGTATCTGGCCAATTGGTTTCCTATTTATAGTACTTTTATATTTCATAATTATCCGTTATTTTATTATCATTTCTTCGTTCCTTCTTAGAATCAATTATTTCCCAAGTTTAAATCTTATTTCTATAATCATTCTTGTGACATTCTTTATTAATTATACATTTTGGATCTGGTTTTATTTAATTCTCTATATTTATTTGTGAGTTTTCCCTCTAATATTTAATTTTCCTAAACCTCCCTAACATTATAACTGGAATCGAATCGGTGGTGCTCTATCGGCTAACCAATTACCGTCGTCCGTTACATACTTTCTGGGATCAGAGGAACATCATCTCTGCCCAGTTCAATGATTGCTGGAATATTCTACAGTCAATCTTCATTAATAAACCTCGTAAGGTAGTCATCATGTGACCTTCAATAAAATAATAAATAATAATCATATTCTAGGGATTATTCACTGTACTTTAACTCAGATCATATTATTTCTTCATATTAATTCTTCCTTCTATTATACACTTCTCATCTCCAATACTTGGCTATTTTATTGACATTTATTAATTGGGTTTTGTTTTCGGATAATTCTTAAATATTTGTTTTTTCTTTTCTTGTGATCCTTTTGAGGGTTCCATTTTGGCTTCTTCATTCTCTTATCCTCATTGGCTTATATTCCTTTGTGATCAATACAGCTGGTTATGAGATTTTGGTCAGTACTATACATTACATTATGTAGTTATATTCTTCTGGCACAATCATTATTATTTCTTTTACATTCTAAATTATATTTCTCGCTATTATATTATATCAGATAAACTCATCTTGTTTTTTGGTTTTGATGATTTTTTATTAGGTTGAATCAGTGTTATTTTTTTTTTTTTTTTTTTTTTTCAAAGTTCTCTTTCTTGTATACCTCATAAATTGTTTTCTTAGATACTTGTTTGTAAGTTGAGCTTACTTAATTTTTTTGAATTTTGGGGTTTTATTCTCTTCATTTTAAATCATACTGTTTCTGAATAATTATTGAGTAAGTTGTTCTTACAGTTTCTTTAGAATTTTGGGGTTATTTATCCTCTTTATTTTAAATCATACTGTTTCTGAATAATTATTGAGTAAGTTGTTCTTACAGTTTCTTTAGAATTTTGGGTTATTTATTCTCTTTATGTATTCCATCTGTCGGCCGTGGCTTCTTCTTCATTTATTTCTTGTCTTACATCCTGGGATGTACTGGGTCGGTGGCCCTCTCCTCTTAGGGGAATCCAGCGTTCTGGTGGGTTCTGTTGATTATAAATTATTCGGACATTCCTAGATGGATCGTCCCTTCTTTGGTTCTCGCTTCCGGATCTGGATTCTCCGATGCTATTGCTCCGTTGTAAACACTCATTATCATTCTCCCCTTGGTGTTGATCACTCCTTGGACCATTCTCTTCGGCCCTTATAAAATTCACCATTGGTCTTGAAACCCGTAATGGACGATCCTCTTCGTAGTTAACCCGGCGGTAGTCCTCCTGACTCCGACTTCTGCCCCCATTAGTTCTAGTCTCCCTTCTATCGTTATTATTGTACTGGTTCCAGTCGGTGTCCCTATTAAAACTCCGACGTCCTTGGTAGTATGTCCTCCCGTTATAATTGTCGTACGCCCCCACATAATTAACTCTTCTGTAGTTTTAGTTTTGGTTATTCGGGTTACGGTTACTGTTATCATAATTTTGGTTGTTCGTGTTCTGATTCTGTTAACTTGGGTTATACGACCGGTTATATTGGTTGTTCGGAATACTCTGTCTATTCCCGTAATTATTTCCGTTGTTCCTTGGGCTGTTGTTGTTATTTTGCCGTTGGTACGCCTCATTACCATAATTACCCGGCCTGCCATTATAGTTCGTCCGGTTATTCGTCTCATGACTGTTATGGTTATTGTTTCTATTGTTATAGTCTGGGAAATCCCTGTTCCCGTACCGGTCATTTCTCTGACGACTCCTTCGATAATGTACCTCACGCTCGTGCTCTTCCAATAGCGTTGACATGGCCTGTATAGTTTTTATTTGTCCACCCGATCGTGCTATTGATATACCGTTATCATAGTGGTATGCTAACCTGGTGACGAGAATTTCCTCTGGGATTTTTGGTTCAAGATGTCTTGCCAAACATACTTTTCCCAGGAAGTAGGCGGTAAGTGTTGTTCCCCTGCTGGCGTCATATCTTCCATAACTGATGCTCTCCCTTACTACGTTCTGGGTGGCGTCTGACCAGTACCTGGCTTTAAAAGCTATTTTAAATTCTTCGTAGCTTCGTATCTCGTGTCTGGTGGCTGTCCACCAGTTATCATAAGTTTCTTTAAAATGTTCGTCTAAATAACGACGAATTATTGGCCACCTGTTTTCACCAGTTCTCATGATTTGTTCGCCGACCCGTTCCAAGAATTCCATTGGATTTCTCCTGTATGCCATAAAGTTGATGGTCTCCCGGTCGTCTATATGTTGTGTATATGGGACAGTGATCGATCGGTTGTCAACTGACCGTTGTAGGTTCTCGATTCTATCCTGGTTACGTTGTCCTTGCTCCTGTACTTCGTTCATGATCGTATCTAAATTTCGATGCTGGTTTCCGCAATCAGTTCGTATTGATTCCACTTGAATTCGGTTTTCTTCTTCTATATGGCCTAGCTTGACCTCTAGTTCAGCTCTATTTCGTGTAATAACTTCATCGGTCGCTTTCAGTTTTCTATTTGTTTCCGCGATCTCCTGTTTTCTTTCGCCGTCGTTCTTAACTACCTTCTGGCTGATTGCCTCACTAGCGTCCTCAATTTTCTTATTGATAACTTGTCTTAATACTTCATTCTGTTTATCAACATTTTCCCTTATTTCCTTGTTAGAATGCTCAATTCTCTCATCGATTCGTATTAGATTATCCTCATTGATTTTCTCAAGATCTGCTTTCATTCGTTTATTGTTTTCCTCAAGTTTTTCATTCATTAGTTTGTTATCGTCTTGAATCAGTCTCAAATTCTCGTCATTCCTGTCAAACTTTTCGTTTATTTTTTTGATTAAATTTTCGCTCAAAATTTCGTTTTGTTTTCTTGAGTTCTCATTAATACTGTCTATTTTATTTTCCAGCTTTTCTGAATTTTCATTTATACTGTCTATCTTTTCATTGATTTGTCTAAAATCGGCCTTCAATCGTTCATTATTTTCATTTATGGTTTGCCTTAAAAGTTCACTAGTACTTTCCTTAATACTGTCTATTTTATTTTCCAGCTTTTCTGACCTTTCATTTATACTGTCTATTTTATTTTCTAGCTTTTCTGTAGTTTGCTTTGAGTTTTCCTTAATTTCCTCTTTCATTTGTCTATTGCTTTCCATTATTATCCTCAACATCTCCTGCATACTCATGTCTTCCTTTCGGGCAGATTTATCTGGTTGATCCCCTTGAGCATCTTCTTCCACTATTTCCGTTTCCGTATCCATAACTATTTCGGTTTCTTCTGTATCACCTGTCTGTTGATCCATTTCAGTATCTGTACCTACCTCTGTTTCTTTTTCCCTCCTATCTTCTTCTGTTTCTAGTTCCTTCTCCATTCTTTTCGTAACAGCTCTCGTATGCATTCCTGTGCCTCTAATGGTTGCCTGCTCAAGTTAAGTAACAAATAATATGAGTTTTTACTTAACTAAAGCCCACTCGTTGAGCGCCAATTTGTAATAAAATATATAATATCCTCTCCTTAAAGCCCCACTGTTGGGCTGACCAATTTGTAATAATATAAAATAGAATGTGTTGAGTACGTGTTTAAATAAGCTCCACGTTGTTATGCGCCAATTTGTAATAAAACCAATATGTGCCGGTACTAGCGAAAATGTCCGTCTTATTCAAACCCCACTGTTGTAATCAATTTAGTAACGAACTGCTTGTTAATTATGTGAGGACGTATGTTATATTGTATGATACCAGCTGAAGACGTCTAATTGTAAAGAAATCTTATCTATAAAATAGGTTATTTACCTTCTGTCGACGTTTCTTAAAATCCTTTTAGGATTACTCGAGTTTCGACACCATTTGGTGTCATCATCAGATCAGAATATGAATTAAGTTAAAACATTTCGATGTATATGCATCTCGTCAGATATTTAAAGATTAAAACAACACATAAAATTATATATAACAATAAATAAACTATATCACAATAAAATAACATTAATAAAAGAATATAAAAAACAACGCGGCCGCAACGAACCTGCACAGGAACGCACTCCACGGTAAAATTAATCAATGCCGGTTTGACCTCGGTTCAATTTTTCGATCTGATATCGCCAATCTCTCGTTCCATAAGATCGATTCTATTAAATAAAACATTATTGTTATATATTGCTTTTTCATTAAGGACACGATTGTGATCCTTCTTTATGGCTTTGTATATCTCGAATCTTTCAAGGGTGTCCAGCTTTAGTGACTTTTTACAATTATGTAGGATATCTAAATTATCATTGGCCTTTGAGGCCAAGTAATAAACTTGAGAAAAAACTCACTTTTACTAACAAAAATATACCCTCCGATATATTTGATGGTACTGGTGTATATAGACTTAATTGTTCTGATTGCACACAGTTCTATATAGGACAAACAGGTCGTTCTTTCAAATTACGCTATAAAGAACATATCCCAAGCTCCAAATCAAATATAACAAGATCTACATTTGCAGAACATTTGAGCTCATATAACCATAATATGAAAAGTATCAATGATAATTTAGATATCCTACATAATTGTAAAAAGTCACTAAAACTGGACACCCTTGAAAGATTCGAGATATACAAAGCCATAAAGAAGGATCACAATCGTGTCCTTAATGAAAAAGCAATATATAACAATAATGTTTTATTTAATAGAATCGATCTTATGGAACGAGAGATTGGCGATATCAGATCGAAAAATTGAACCGAGGTCAAACCGGCATTGATTAATTTTACCGTGGAGTGCGTTCCTGTGCAGGTTCGTTGCGGCCGCGTTGTTTTTTATATTCTTTTATTAATGTTATTTTATTGTGATATAGTTTATTTATTGTTATATATAATTTTATGTGTTGTTTTAATCTTTAAATATCTGATGAGATGCATATACATCGAAATGTTTTAACTTAATTCATATTCTGATCTGATGATGACACCAAATGGTGTCGAAACTCGAGTAATCCTAAAAGGATTTTAAGAAACGTCGACAGAAGGTAAATAACCTATTTTATAGTCTTAATCGTTTCTGGAGGCAAGAAAAATGTTTAAATCTTATCTATTAGTGTAATTAGTTATAAGAGACTCCGGTGTAACAAACGCCAAGTAATACGTTGTAGGTGGCGATTCGTAACAATTAAACTGCTGTTACCTGGTTTAATTAATATGTTATTAACTAATATACATTTCGGTTGTGACCGGTGAAACCCTCAGAACATAGATTATTAAGTCCACAAAATTAGAATTATGTTCCTGAATTTATAATGGTATTATTCTATAGACTTAATTTAGTTCTCAGTGGTTGTTTAATATGAGCAATATATATGGAGTATTTACTGAATGTAAGTGGTATTTGTTTCAACCCTAGTCCCTCAACGATAAAAATTTCATTCAAATTTATTATTAAAAAACCAGTTAGTTCAGCAATCTCCCGTCCCACCAGCTGCAAACTTGGAGCGCTGTTATTAGAAATAAGTATACTTATAGGTTAGTTATTCGGAGTTTTTGTATCAATCTGTTAATAAATTATTACACCAACTACATATAGTATTTTCTCTGCAATGATTAAAACGTTATCTAATACAACCAATGTACTTTATTTATTTTTCTCTGGTATTTAACAAGTTACGTTGTCTCAGACAAACAATAAGACGATCCAATCGACTATCCCAACATGTATCGATTCTTAATTATTCAAACTCTAAAAACATATATATTTGAAAATAATGACAATTAATTCTTATACCAGGGTTCGTGTAGTTCTTTGAACCATTAGTAAGGCCAGGTAAAACGCATAATTAAGGTTGTTCAATTTACAAAAAGAATAAAATTATTTACTTAAAATACAATGATATGAAAATAATTTGTTTTTTACCCAAACGACGAAAGCTTCATTAGGCGGTGAATGTTTGTCAACAGCGGTCAAAATCCAGTTTATATCGTCTTCACCCAGTAAAACTGCTCTGGTTTTCAATGAATTGATGATGGTAATCCCACAGGAACTCTTGTGCTTCGATTCTTCTTTTGCGACTTCACAATTCTTGGTCCCAATGAACTGGAATTAGGATCTCAGCTTACGCTGTCAATGAAGGTTATTTCGTCAACCGAGTCTTCTGTATTTCCAAATATTTCCGTTAATTCAGGCTTTAACTCTTTACTGGTCTTCAATTTATAGCATGAATTGGTTTGATACCAAATTCAGCGGAATTATTTAGTGACTGAGGTGAGAAGCTTTCAATTCTTTTTTATTGTACTCTTTGATAATTTAGAGTGTTATTTAATTTGTACGATTCATTAGCGTTCAAATATAATTGTTTTACAAAAAGGCTTTATCAGTTTGGATATATCTTTCCTTTATATTTATTCATATATTTAAATATATCGGTTCGTTTCAGTCTAATAGCTTGTAACAATTAGTACCATCTATTCAAAATCATCAACTTATTATATATCAGTTGCCTTAACAACCACGTTCTCTATATATCCTTGAGCCGGCATTATAGAATATTACTACTTCTTTCCAATAAAATACTCCATGCTTGGATTAATCTTGAATCACATAAAACTTTCCCCTAACCTTCCTTACTAAACAGTAAATGTTTTACTAGAGTTTCGTTGGACTGGGTTTACTAAAAAGGTATTAATTTCCTTTCACTAATATGGAATTTAGGCCTATAGATTCATTTACAACCATTATAACATTATTTGGTTTTTAACTTAATTTTCTTTTTACCTGACCTACTGTACAATTAATTATTGGTTACATAGTTAATTACATGAATTTTAATTTACTGGTGGTTATTTGTTTTTATATTAATTAACTGGTTCTGGAACCCTTTATTAATTTATGACATAATTGTCAGAACTACTTGTTAGATTTAAAACACTGGTCACACTCCTGATCCAGTTTATAAACATTAATTAGAACAACAGTATTTTTCAACATTATACAATACTGATAACTTAGTACAGTACCTAACATTGGTAACTATACTGGGTTATATAAATACAAATCTAATATAAACATAAACATAATTATTGATGAAGTATTATTATCAAATAACATTATTTCATTTTTAGTATATTCAACATACAATATAAAATACTCTGTGACCTGAACATGCCACAGTACAAAACAAACAATTCATAACATTCAATCATTCCTTAGTCTGGCTTTTATACATTTAATACTAGTCATTGCCTCCTTCTGGTTTGAGTTACTTCTCGAGCACATGACCTATTGAACAACCTTAAGTCAGGGTATGGTCCTTGACCATATTACATTCAATTTTTTATGTAACGTTGGGGAACCTCAACTACGTTGCGTTACATAACACCCCCCCTTCGAAATAAGTTTATTTTGGTATAAACAAAGTTTAGCAAGAAATAAACTTCTAATTTGTATCTGGCCAATTGGTTTCCTATTTATAGTACTTTTATATTTCATAATTATCCGTTATTTTATTATCATTTCTTCGTTCCTTCTTAGAATCAATTATTTCCCAAGTTTAAATCTTATTTCTATAATCATTCTTGTGACATTCTTTATTAATTATACATTTTGGATCTGGTTTTATTTAATTCTCTATATTTATTTGTGAGTTTTCCCTCTAATATTTAATTTTCCTAAACCTCCCTAACATTATAACTGGAATCGAATCGGTGGTGCTCTATCGGCTAACCAATTACCGTCGTCCGTTACATACTTTCTGGGATCAGAGGAACATCATCTCTGCCCAGTTCAATGATTGCTGGAATATTCTACAGTCAATCTTCATTAATAAACCTCGTAAGGTAGTCATCATGTGACCTTCAATAAAATAATAAATAATAATCATATTCTAGGGATTATTCACTGTACTTTAACTCAGATCATATTATTTCTTCATATTAATTCTTCCTTCTATTATACACTTCTCATCTCCAATACTTGGCTATTTTATTGACATTTATTAATTGGGTTTTGTTTTCGGATAATTCTTAAATATTTGTTTTTTCTTTTCTTGTGATCCTTTTGAGGGTTCCATTTTGGCTTCTTCATTCTCTTATCCTCATTGGCTTATATTCCTTTGTGATCAATACAGCTGGTTATGAGATTTTGGTCAGTACTATACATTACATTATGTAGTTATATTCTTCTGGCACAATCATTATTATTTCTTTTACATTCTAAATTATATTTCTCGCTATTATATTATATCAGATAAACTCATCTTGTTTTTTGGTTTTGATGATTTTTTATTAGGTTGAATCAGTGTTATTTTTTTTTTTTTTTTTTTTTTTTCAAAGTTCTCTTTCTTGTATACCTCATAAATTGTTTTCTTAGATACTTGTTTGTAAGTTGAGCTTACTTAATTTTTTTGAATTTTGGGGTTTTATTCTCTTCATTTTAAATCATACTGTTTCTGAATAATTATTGAGTAAGTTGTTCTTACAGTTTCTTTAGAATTTTGGGGTTATTTATCCTCTTTATTTTAAATCATACTGTTTCTGAATAATTATTGAGTAAGTTGTTCTTACAGTTTCTTTAGAATTTTGGGTTATTTATTCTCTTTATGTATTCCATCTGTCGGCCGTGGCTTCTTCTTCATTTATTTCTTGTCTTACATCCTGGGATGTACTGGGTCGGTGGCCCTCTCCTCTTAGGGGAATCCAGCGTTCTGGTGGGTTCTGTTGATTATAAATTATTCGGACATTCCTAGATGGATCGTCCCTTCTTTGGTTCTCGCTTCCGGATCTGGATTCTCCGATGCTATTGCTCCGTTGTAAACACTCATTATCATTCTCCCCTTGGTGTTGATCACTCCTTGGACCATTCTCTTCGGCCCTTATAAAATTCACCATTGGTCTTGAAACCCGTAATGGACGATCCTCTTCGTAGTTAACCCGGCGGTAGTCCTCCTGACTCCGACTTCTGCCCCCATTAGTTCTAGTCTCCCTTCTATCGTTATTATTGTACTGGTTCCAGTCGGTGTCCCTATTAAAACTCCGACGTCCTTGGTAGTATGTCCTCCCGTTATAATTGTCGTACGCCCCCACATAATTAACTCTTCTGTAGTTTTAGTTTTGGTTATTCGGGTTACGGTTACTGTTATCATAATTTTGGTTGTTCGTGTTCTGATTCTGTTAACTTGGGTTATACGACCGGTTATATTGGTTGTTCGGAATACTCTGTCTATTCCCGTAATTATTTCCGTTGTTCCTTGGGCTGTTGTTGTTATTTTGCCGTTGGTACGCCTCATTACCATAATTACCCGGCCTGCCATTATAGTTCGTCCGGTTATTCGTCTCATGACTGTTATGGTTATTGTTTCTATTGTTATAGTCTGGGAAATCCCTGTTCCCGTACCGGTCATTTCTCTGACGACTCCTTCGATAATGTACCTCACGCTCGTGCTCTTCCAATAGCGTTGACATGGCCTGTATAGTTTTTATTTGTCCACCCGATCGTGCTATTGATATACCGTTATCATAGTGGTATGCTAACCTGGTGACGAGAATTTCCTCTGGGATTTTTGGTTCAAGATGTCTTGCCAAACATACTTTTCCCAGGAAGTAGGCGGTAAGTGTTGTTCCCCTGCTGGCGTCATATCTTCCATAACTGATGCTCTCCCTTACTACGTTCTGGGTGGCGTCTGACCAGTACCTGGCTTTAAAAGCTATTTTAAATTCTTCGTAGCTTCGTATCTCGTGTCTGGTGGCTGTCCACCAGTTATCATAAGTTTCTTTAAAATGTTCGTCTAAATAACGACGAATTATTGGCCACCTGTTTTCACCAGTTCTCATGATTTGTTCGCCGACCCGTTCCAAGAATTCCATTGGATTTCTCCTGTATGCCATAAAGTTGATGGTCTCCCGGTCGTCTATATGTTGTGTATATGGGACAGTGATCGATCGGTTGTCAACTGACCGTTGTAGGTTCTCGATTCTATCCTGGTTACGTTGTCCTTGCTCCTGTACTTCGTTCATGATCGTATCTAAATTTCGATGCTGGTTTCCGCAATCAGTTCGTATTGATTCCACTTGAATTCGGTTTTCTTCTTCTATATGGCCTAGCTTGACCTCTAGTTCAGCTCTATTTCGTGTAATAACTTCATCGGTCGCTTTCAGTTTTCTATTTGTTTCCGCGATCTCCTGTTTTCTTTCGCCGTCGTTCTTAACTACCTTCTGGCTGATTGCCTCACTAGCGTCCTCAATTTTCTTATTGATAACTTGTCTTAATACTTCATTCTGTTTATCAACATTTTCCCTTATTTCCTTGTTAGAATGCTCAATTCTCTCATCGATTCGTATTAGATTATCCTCATTGATTTTCTCAAGATCTGCTTTCATTCGTTTATTGTTTTCCTCAAGTTTTTCGTTCATTAGTTTGTTATCGTCTTGAATCAGTCTCAAATTCTCGTCATTCCTGTCAAACTTTTCGTTCATTTTTTTGATTAAATTTTCGCTCAAAATTTCGTTTTGTTTTCTTGAGTTCTCATTAATACTGTCTATTTTATTTTCCAGCTTTTCTGAATTTTCATTTATACTGTCTATCTTTTCATTGATTTGTCTAAAATCGGCCTTCAATCGTTCATTATTTTCATTTATGGTTTGCCTTAAAAGTTCACTAGTACTTTCCTTAATACTGTCTATTTTATTTTCCAGCTTTTCTGACCTTTCATTTATACTGTCTATTTTATTTTCTAGCTTTTCTGTAGTTTGCTTTGAGTTTTCCTTAATTTCCTCTTTCATTTGTCTATTGCTTTCCATTATTATCCTCAACATCTCCTGCATACTCATGTCTTCCTTTCGGGCAGATTTATCTGGTTGATCCCCTTGAGCATCTTCTTCCACTATTTCCGTTTCCGTATCCATAACTATTTCGGTTTCTTCTGTATCACCTGTCTGTTGATCCATTTCAGTATCTGTACCTACCTCTGTTTCTTTTTCCCTCCTATCTTCTTCTGTTTCTAGTTCCTTCTCCATTCTTTTCGTAACAGCTCTCGTATGCATTCCTGTGCCTCTAATGGTTGCCTGCTCAAGTTAAGTAACAAATAATATGAGTTTTTACTTAACTAAAGCCCACTCGTTGAGCGCCAATTTGTAATAAAATATATAATATCCTCTCCTTAAAGCCCCACTGTTGGGCTGACCAATTTGTAATAATATAAAATAGAATGTGTTGAGTACGTGTTTAAATAAGCTCCACGTTGTTATGCGCCAATTTGTAATAAAACCAATATGTGCCGGTACTAGCGAAAATGTCCGTCTTATTCAAACCCCACTGTTGTAATCAATTTAGTAACGAACTGCTTGTTAATTATGTGAGGACGTATGTTATATTGTATGATACCAGCTGGAGACGTCAAATTGTAAAGAAATCTTATCTATTAGTGTAATTAGTTATAAGAGACTCCGGTGTAACAAACGCCAAGTAATACGTTGTAGGTGGCGATTCGTAACAATTAAACTGCTGTTACCTGGTTTAATTAATATGTTATTAACTAATATACCTTTCGGTTGTGACCGGTGAAACCCTCAGAACATAGATTATTAAGTCCACAAAATTAGAATTATGTTCCTGAATTTATAATGGTATTATTCTATAGACTTAATTTAGTTCTCAGTGGTTGTTTAATATGAGCAATATATATGGAGTATTTACTGAATGTAAGTGGTATTTGTTTCAACCCTAGTCCCTCAACGATAAAAATTTCATTCAAATTTATTATTAAAAAGCCAGTTAGTTCAGCAATCTCCCGTCCCACCAGCTGCAAACTTGGAGCGCTGTTATTAGAAATAAGTATACTTATAGGTTAGTTATTCGGAGTTTTTGTATCAATCTGTTAATAAATTATTACACCAACTACATATAGTATTTTCTCTGCAATGATTAAAACGTTATCTAATACAACCAATGTACTTTATTTATTTTTCTCTGGTATTTAACAAGTTACGTTGTCTCAGACAAACAATAAGACGATCCAATCGACTATCCCAACATGTATCGATTCTTAATTATTCAAACTCTAAAAACATATATATTTGAAAATAATGACAATTAATTCTTATACCAGGGTTCGTGTAGTTCTTTGAACCATTAGTAAGGCCAGGTAAAACGCATAATTAAGGTTGTTCAATTTACAAAAAGAATAAAATTATTTACTTAAAATACAATGATATGAAAATAATTTGTTTTTTACCCAAACGACGAAAGCTTCATTAGGCGGTGAATGTTTGTCAACAGCGGTCAAAATCCAGTTTATATCGTCTTCACCCAGTAAAACTGCTCTGGTTTTCAATGAATTGATGATGGTAATCCCACAGGAACTCTTGTGCTTCGATTCTTCTTTTGCGACTTCACAATTCTTGGTCCCAATGAACTGGAATTAGGATCTCAGCTTACGCTGTCAATGAAGGTTATTTCGTCAACCGAGTCTTCTGTATTTCCAAATATTTCCGTTAATTCAGGCTTTAACTCTTTACTGGTCTTCAATTTATAGCATGAATTGGTTTGATACCAAATTCAGCGGAATTATTTAGTGACTGAGGTGAGAAGCTTTCAATTCTTTTTTATTGTACTCTTTGATAATTTAGAGTGTTATTTAATTTGTACGATTCATTAGCGTTCAAATATAATTGTTTTACAAAAAGGCTTTATCAGTTTGGATATATCTTTCCTTTATATTTATTCATATATTTAAATATATCGGTTCGTTTCAGTCTAATAGCTTGTAACAATTAGTACCATCTATTCAAAATCATCAACTTATTATATATCAGTTGCCTTAACAACCACGTTCTCTATATATCCTTGAGCCGGCATTATAGAATATTACTACTTCTTTCCAATAAAATACTCCATGCTTGGATTAATCTTGAACCACATAAAACTTTCCCCTAACCTTCCTTACTAAACAGTAAATGTTTTACTAGAGTTTCGTTGGACTGGGTTTACTAAAAAGGTATTAATTTCCTTTCACTAATATGGAATTTAGGCCTATAGATTCATTTACAACCATTATAACATTATTTGGTTTTTAACTTAATTTTCTTTTTACCTGACCTACTGTACAATTAATTATTGGTTACATAGTTAATTACATGAATTTTAATTTACTGGTGGTTATTTGTTTTTATATTAATTAACTGGTTCTGGAACCCTTTATTAATTTATGACATAATTGTCAGAACTACTTGTTAGATTTAAAACACTGGTCACACTCCTGATCCAGTTTATAAACATTAATTAGAACAACAGTATTTTTCAACATTATACAATACTGATAACTTAGTACAGTACCTAACATTGGTAACTATACTGGGTTATATAAATACAAATCTAATATAAACATAAACATAATTATTGGTGAAGTATTATTATCAAATAACATTATTTCATTTTTAGTATATTCAACATACAATATAAAATACTCTGTGACCTGAACATGCCACAGTACAAAACAAACAATTCATAACATTCAATCATTCCTTAGTCTGGCTTTTATACATTTAATACTAGTCATTGCCTCCTTCTGGTTTGAGTTACTTCTCGAGCACATGACCTATTGAACAACCTTAAGTCAGGGTATGGTCCTTGACCATATTACATTCAATTTTTTATGTAACGTTGGGGAACCTCAACTACGTTGCGTTACATAACACCCCCCCTTCGAAATAAGTTTATTTTGGTATAAACAAAGTTTAGCAAGAAATAAACTTCTAATTTGTATCTGGCCAATTGGTTTCCTATTTATAGTACTTTTATATTTCATAATTATCCGTTATTTTATTATCATTTCTTCGTTCCTTCTTAGAATCAATTATTTCCCAAGTTTAAATCTTATTTCTATAATCATTCTTGTGACATTCTTTATTAATTATACATTTTGGATCTGGTTTTATTTAATTCTCTATATTTATTTGTGAGTTTTCCCTCTAATATTTAATTTTCCTAAACCTCCCTAACATTATAACTGGAATCGAATCGGTGGTGCTCTATCGGCTAACCAATTACCGTCGTCCGTTACATACTTTCTGGGATCAGAGGAACATCATCTCTGCCCAGTTCAATGATTGCTGGAATATTCTACAGTCAATCTTCATTAATAAACCTCGTAAGGTAGTCATCATGTGACCTTCAATAAAATAATAAATAATAATCATATTCTAGGGATTATTCACTGTACTTTAACTCAGATCATATTATTTCTTCATATTAATTCTTCCTTCTATTATACACTTCTCATCTCCAATACTTGGCTATTTTATTGACATTTATTAATTGGGTTTTGTTTTCGGATAATTCTTAAATATTTGTTTTTTCTTTTCTTGTGATCCTTTTGAGGGTTCCATTTTGGCTTCTTCATTCTCTTATCCTCATTGGCTTATATTCCTTTGTGATCAATACAGCTGGTTATGAGATTTTGGTCAGTACTATACATTACATTATGTAGTTATATTCTTCTGGCACAATCATTATTATTTCTTTTACATTCTAAATTATATTTCTCGCTATTATATTATATCAGATAAACTCATCTTGTTTTTTGGTTTTGATGATTTTTTATTAGGTTGAATCAGTGTTATTTTTTTTTTTTTTTTTTTTTTTTTCAAAGTTCTCTTTCTTGTATACCTCATAAATTGTTTTCTTAGATACTTGTTTGTAAGTTGAGCTTACTTAATTTTTTTGAATTTTGGGGTTTTATTCTCTTCATTTTAAATCATACTGTTTCTGAATAATTATTGAGTAAGTTGTTCTTACAGTTTCTTTAGAATTTTGGGGTTATTTATCCTCTTTATTTTAAATCATACTGTTTCTGAATAATTATTGAGTAAGTTGTTCTTACAGTTTCTTTAGAATTTTGGGTTATTTATTCTCTTTATGTATTCCATCTGTCGGCCGTGGCTTCTTCTTCATTTATTTCTTGTCTTACATCCTGGGATGTACTGGGTCGGTGGCCCTCTCCTCTTAGGGGAATCCAGCGTTCTGGTGGGTTCTGTTGATTATAAATTATTCGGACATTCCTAGATGGATCGTCCCTTCTTTGGTTCTCGCTTCCGGATCTGGATTCTCCGATGCTATTGCTCCGTTGTAAACACTCATTATCATTCTCCCCTTGGTGTTGATCACTCCTTGGACCATTCTCTTCGGCCCTTATAAAATTCACCATTGGTCTTGAAACCCGTAATGGACGATCCTCTTCGTAGTTAACCCGGCGGTAGTCCTCCTGACTCCGACTTCTGCCCCCATTAGTTCTAGTCTCCCTTCTATCGTTATTATTGTACTGGTTCCAGTCGGTGTCCCTATTAAAACTCCGACGTCCTTGGTAGTATGTCCTCCCGTTATAATTGTCGTACGCCCCCACATAATTAACTCTTCTGTAGTTTTAGTTTTGGTTATTCGGGTTACGGTTACTGTTATCATAATTTTGGTTGTTCGTGTTCTGATTCTGTTAACTTGGGTTATACGACCGGTTATATTGGTTGTTCGGAATACTCTGTCTATTCCCGTAATTATTTCCGTTGTTCCTTGGGCTGTTGTTGTTATTTTGCCGTTGGTACGCCTCATTACCATAATTACCCGGCCTGCCATTATAGTTCGTCCGGTTATTCGTCTCATGACTGTTATGGTTATTGTTTCTATTGTTATAGTCTGGGAAATCCCTGTTCCCGTACCGGTCATTTCTCTGACGACTCCTTCGATAATGTACCTCACGCTCGTGCTCTTCCAATAGCGTTGACATGGCCTGTATAGTTTTTATTTGTCCACCCGATCGTGCTATTGATATACCGTTATCATAGTGGTATGCTAACCTGGTGACGAGAATTTCCTCTGGGATTTTTGGTTCAAGATGTCTTGCCAAACATACTTTTCCCAGGAAGTAGGCGGTAAGTGTTGTTCCCCTGCTGGCGTCATATCTTCCATAACTGATGCTCTCCCTTACTACGTTCTGGGTGGCGTCTGACCAGTACCTGGCTTTAAAAGCTATTTTAAATTCTTCGTAGCTTCGTATCTCGTGTCTGGTGGCTGTCCACCAGTTATCATAAGTTTCTTTAAAATGTTCGTCTAAATAACGACGAATTATTGGCCACCTGTTTTCACCAGTTCTCATGATTTGTTCGCCGACCCGTTCCAAGAATTCCATTGGATTTCTCCTGTATGCCATAAAGTTGATGGTCTCCCGGTCGTCTATATGTTGTGTATATGGGACAGTGATCGATCGGTTGTCAACTGACCGTTGTAGGTTCTCGATTCTATCCTGGTTACGTTGTCCTTGCTCCTGTACTTCGTTCATGATCGTATCTAAATTTCGATGCTGGTTTCCGCAATCAGTTCGTATTGATTCCACTTGAATTCGGTTTTCTTCTTCTATATGGCCTAGCTTGACCTCTAGTTCAGCTCTATTTCGTGTAATAACTTCATCGGTCGCTTTCAGTTTTCTATTTGTTTCCGCGATCTCCTGTTTTCTTTCGCCGTCGTTCTTAACTACCTTCTGGCTGATTGCCTCACTAGCGTCCTCAATTTTCTTATTGATAACTTGTCTTAATACTTCATTCTGTTTATCAACATTTTCCCTTATTTCCTTGTTAGAATGCTCAATTCTCTCATCGATTCGTATTAGATTATCCTCATTGATTTTCTCAAGATCTGCTTTCATTCGTTTATTGTTTTCCTCAAGTTTTTCGTTCATTAGTTTGTTATCGTCTTGAATCAGTCTCAAATTCTCGTCATTCCTGTCAAACTTTTCGTTCATTTTTTTGATTAAATTTTCGCTCAAAATTTCGTTTTGTTTTCTTGAGTTCTCATTAATACTGTCTATTTTATTTTCCAGCTTTTCTGAATTTTCATTTATACTGTCTATCTTTTCATTGATTTGTCTAAAATCGGCCTTCAATCGTTCATTATTTTCATTTATGGTTTGCCTTAAAAGTTCACTAGTACTTTCCTTAATACTGTCTATTTTATTTTCCAGCTTTTCTGACCTTTCATTTATACTGTCTATTTTATTTTCTAGCTTTTCTGTAGTTTGCTTTGAGTTTTCCTTAATTTCCTCTTTCATTTGTCTATTGCTTTCCATTATTATCCTCAACATCTCCTGCATACTCATGTCTTCCTTTCGGGCAGATTTATCTGGTTGATCCCCTTGAGCATCTTCTTCCACTATTTCCGTTTCCGTATCCATAACTATTTCGGTTTCTTCTGTATCACCTGTCTGTTGATCCATTTCAGTATCTGTACCTACCTCTGTTTCTTTTTCCCTCCTATCTTCTTCTGTTTCTAGTTCCTTCTCCATTCTTTTCGTAACAGCTCTCGTATGCATTCCTGTGCCTCTAATGGTTGCCTGCTCAAGTTAAGTAACAAATAATATGAGTTTTTACTTAACTAAAGCCCACTCGTTGAGCGCCAATTTGTAATAAAATATATAATATCCTCTCCTTAAAGCCCCACTGTTGGGCTGACCAATTTGTAATAATATAAAATAGAATGTGTTGAGTACGTGTTTAAATAAGCTCCACGTTGTTATGCGCCAATTTGTAATAAAACCAATATGTGCCGGTACTAGCGAAAATGTCCGTCTTATTCAAACCCCACTGTTGTAATCAATTTAGTAACGAACTGCTTGTTAATTATGTGAGGACGTATGTTATATTGTATGATACCAGCTGGAGACGTCAAATTGTAAAGAAATCTTATCTATTAGTGTAATTAGTTATAAGAGACTCCGGTGTAACAAACGCCAAGTAATACGTTGTAGGTGGCGATTCGTAACAATTAAACTGCTGTTACCTGGTTTAATTAATATGTTATTAACTAATATACCTTTCGGTTGTGACCGGTGAAACCCTCAGAACATAGATTATTAAGTCCACAAAATTAGAATTATGTTCCTGAATTTATAATGGTATTATTCTATAGACTTAATTTAGTTCTCAGTGGTTGTTTAATATGAGCAATATATATGGAGTATTTACTGAATGTAAGTGGTATTTGTTTCAACCCTAGTCCCTCAACGATAAAAATTTCATTCAAATTTATTATTAAAAAGCCAGTTAGTTCAGCAATCTCCCGTCCCACCAGCTGCAAACTTGGAGCGCTGTTATTAGAAATAAGTATACTTATAGGTTAGTTATTCGGAGTTTTTGTATCAATCTGTTAATAAATTATTACACCAACTACATATAGTATTTTCTCTGCAATGATTAAAACGTTATCTAATACAACCAATGTACTTTATTTATTTTTCTCTGGTATTTAACAAGTTACGTTGTCTCAGACAAACAATAAGACGATCCAATCGACTATCCCAACATGTATCGATTCTTAATTATTCAAACTCTAAAAACATATATATTTGAAAATAATGACAATTAATTCTTATACCAGGGTTCGTGTAGTTCTTTGAACCATTAGTAAGGCCAGGTAAAACGCATAATTAAGGTTGTTCAATTTACAAAAAGAATAAAATTATTTACTTAAAATACAATGATAAGAAAATAATTTGTTTTTTACCCAAACGACGAAAGCTTCATTAGGCGGTGAATGTTTGTCAACAGCGGTCAAAATCCAGTTTATATCGTCTTCACCCAGTAAAACTGCTCTGGTTTTCAATGAATTGATGATGGTAATCCCACAGGAACTCTTGTGCTTCGATTCTTCTTTTGCGACTTCACAATTCTTGGTCCCAATGAACTGGAATTAGGATCTCAGCTTACGCTGTCAATGAAGGTTATTTCGTCAACCGAGTCTTCTGTATTTCCAAATATTTCCGTTAATTCAGGCTTTAACTCTTTACTGGTCTTCAATTTATAGCATGAATTGGTTTGATACCAAATTCAGCGGAATTATTTAGTGACTGAGGTGAGAAGCTTTCAATTCTTTTTTATTGTACTCTTTGATAATTTAGAGTGTTATTTAATTTGTACGATTCATTAGCGTTCAAATATAATTGTTTTACAAAAAGGCTTTATCAGTTTGGATATATCTTTCCTTTATATTTATTCATATATTTAAATATATCGGTTCGTTTCAGTCTAATAGCTTGTAACAATTAGTACCATCTATTCAAAATCATCAACTTATTATATATCAGTTGCCTTAACAACCACGTTCTCTATATATCCTTGAGCCGGCATTATAGAATATTACTACTTCTTTCCAATAAAATACTCCATGCTTGGATTAATCTTGAATCACATAAAACTTTCCCCTAACCTTCCTTACTAAACAGTAAATGTTTTACTAGAGTTTCGTTGGACTGGGTTTACTAAAAAGGTATTAATTTCCTTTCACTAATATGGAATTTAGGCCTATAGATTCATTTACAACCATTATAACATTATTTGGTTTTTAACTTAATTTTCTTTTTACCTGACCTACTGTACAATTAATTATTGGTTACATAGTTAATTACATGAATTTTAATTTACTGGTGGTTATTTGTTTTTATATTAATTAACTGGTTCTGGAACCCTTTATTAATTTATGACATAATTGTCAGAACTACTTGTTAGATTTAAAACACTGGTCACACTCCTGATCCAGTTTATAAACATTAATTAGAACAACAGTATTTTTCAACATTATACAATACTGATAACTTAGTACAGTACCTAACATTGGTAACTATACTGGGTTATATAAATACAAATCTAATATAAACATAAACATAATTATTGGTGAAGTATTATTATCAAATAACATTATTTCATTTTTAGTATATTCAACATACAATATAAAATACTCTGTGACCTGAACATGCCACAGTACAAAACAAACAATTCATAACATTCAATCATTCCTTAGTCTGGCTTTTATACATTTAATACTAGTCATTGCCTCCTTCTGGTTTGAGTTACTTCTCGAGCACATGACCTATTGAACAACCTTAAGTCAGGGTATGGTCCTTGACCATATTACATTCAATTTTTTATGTAACGTTGGGGAACCTCAACTACGTTGCGTTACATAACACCCCCCCTTCGAAATAAGTTTATTTTGGTATAAACAAAGTTTAGCAAGAAATAAACTTCTAATTTGTATCTGGCCAATTGGTTTCCTATTTATAGTACTTTTATATTTCATAATTATCCGTTATTTTATTATCATTTCTTCGTTCCTTCTTAGAATCAATTATTTCCCAAGTTTAAATCTTATTTCTATAATCATTCTTGTGACATTCTTTATTAATTATACATTTTGGATCTGGTTTTATTTAATTCTCTATATTTATTTGTGAGTTTTCCCTCTAATATTTAATTTTCCTAAACCTCCCTAACATTATAACTGGAATCGAATCGGTGGTGCTCTATCGGCTAACCAATTACCGTCGTCCGTTACATACTTTCTGGGATCAGAGGAACATCATCTCTGCCCAGTTCAATGATTGCTGGAATATTCTACAGTCAATCTTCATTAATAAACCTCGTAAGGTAGTCATCATGTGACCATCAATAAAATAATAAATAATAATCATATTCTAGGGATTATTCACTGTACTTTAACTCAGATCATATTATTTCTTCATATTAATTCTTCCTTCTATTATACACTTCTCATCTCCAATACTTGGCTATTTTATTGACATTTATTAATTGGGTTTTGTTTTCGGATAATTCTTAAATATTTGTTTTTTCTTTTCTTGTGATCCTTTTGAGGGTTCCATTTTGGCTTCTTCATTCTCTTATCCTCATTGGCTTATATTCCTTTGTGATCAATACAGCTGGTTATGAGATTTTGGTCAGTACTATACATTACATTATGTAGTTATATTCTTCTGGCACAATCATTATTATTTCTTTTACATTCTAAATTATATTTCTCGCTATTATATTATATCAGATAAACTCATCTTGTTTTTTGGTTTTGATGATTTTTTATTAGGTTGAATCAGTGTTATTTTTTTTTTTTTTTTTTTTTTTCAAAGTTCTCTTTCTTGTATACCTCATAAATTGTTTTCTTAGATACTTGTTTGTAAGTTGAGCTTACTTAATTTTTTTGAATTTTGGGGTTTTATTCTCTTCATTTTAAATCATACTGTTTCTGAATAATTATTGAGTAAGTTGTTCTTACAGTTTCTTTAGAATTTTGGGGTTATTTATCCTCTTTATTTTAAATCATACTGTTTCTGAATAATTATTGAGTAAGTTGTTCTTACAGTTTCTTTAGAATTTTGGGTTACTTATTCTCTTTATGTATTCCATCTGTCGGCCGTGGCTTCTTCTTCATTTATTTCTTGTCTTACATCCTGGGATGTACTGGGTCGGTGGCCCTCTCCTCTTAGGGGAATCCAGCGTTCTGGTGGGTTCTGTTGATTATAAATTATTCGGACATTCCTAGATGGATCGTCCCTTCTTTGGTTCTCGCTTCCGGATCTGGATTCTCCGATGCTATTGCTCCGTTGTAAACACTCATTATCATTCTCCCCTTGGTGTTGATCACTCCTTGGACCATTCTCTTCGGCCCTTATAAAATTCACCATTGGTCTTGAAACCCGTAATGGACGATCCTCTTCGTAGTTAACCCGGCGGTAGTCCTCCTGACTCCGACTTCTGCCCCCATTAGTTCTAGTCTCCCTTCTATCGTTATTATTGTACTGGTTCCAGTCGGTGTCCCTATTAAAACTCCGACGTCCTTGGTAGTATGTCCTCCCGTTATAATTGTCGTACGCCCCCACATAATTAACTCTTCTGTAGTTTTGGTTTTGGTTATTCGGGTTACGGTTACTGTTATCATAATTTCGGTTGTTCGTGTTCTGATTCTGGTAACTTGGGTTATACGACCGGTTATATTGGTTGTTCGGAATACTCTGTCTATTCCCGTAATTATTTCCGTTGTTCCTTGGGCTGTTGTTGTTATTTTGCCGTTGGTACGCCTCATTACCATAATTACCCGGCCTGCCATTATAGTTCGTCCGGTTATTCGTCTCATGACTGTTATGGTTATTGTTTCTATTGTTATAGTCTGGGAAATCCCTGTTCCCGTACCGGTCATTTCTCTGACGACTCCTTCGATAATGTACCTCACGCTCGTGCTCTTCCAATAGCGTTGACATGGCCTGTATAGTTTTTATTTGTCCACCCGATCGTGCTATTGATATACCGTTATCATAGTGGTATGCTAACCTGGTGACGAGAATTTCCTCTGGGATTTTTGGTTCAAGATGTCTTGCCAAACATACTTTTCCCAGGAAGTAGGCGGTAAGTGTTGTTCCCCTGCTGGCGTCATATCTTCCATAACTGATGCTCTCCCTTACTACGTTCTGGGTGGCGTCTGACCAGTACCTGGCTTTAAAAGCTATTTTAAATTCTTCGTAGCTTCGTATCTCGTGTCTGGTGGCTGTCCACCAGTTATCATAAGTTTCTTTAAAATGTTCGTCTAAATAACGACGAATTATTGGCCACCTGTTTTCACCAGTTCTCATGATTTGTTCGCCGACCCGTTCCAAGAATTCCATTGGATTTCTCCTGTATGCCTTAAAGTTGATGGTCTCCCGGTCGTCTATATGTTGTGTATATGGGACAGTGATCGATCGGTTGTCAACTGACCGTTGTAGGTTCTCGATTCTATCCTGGTTACGTTGTCCTTGCTCCTGTACTTCGTTCGTGATCGTATCTAAATTTCGATGCTGGTTTCCGCAATCAGTTCGTATTGATTCCACTTGAATTCGGTTTTCTTCTTCTATATGGCCTAGCTTGACCTCTAGTTCAGCTCTATTTCGTGTAATAACTTCATCGGTCGCTTTCAGTTTTCTATTTGTTTCCGCGATCTCCTGTTTTCTTTCGCCGTCGTTCTTAACTACCTTCTGGCTGATTGCCTCACTAGCGTCCTCAATTTTCTTATTGATAACTTGTCTTAATACTTCATTCTGTTTATCAACATTTTCCCTTATTTCCTTGTTAGAATGCTCAATTCTCTCATCGATTCGTATTAGATTATCCTCATTGATTTTCTCAAGATCTGCTTTCATTCGTTTATTGTTTTCCTCAAGTTTTTCGTTCATTAGTTTGTTATCGTCTTGAATCAGTCTCAAATTCTCGTCATTCCTGTCAAACTTTTCGTTCATTTTTTTGATTAAATTTTCGCTCAAAATTTCGTTTTGTTTTCTTGAGTTCTCATTAATACTGTCTATTTTATTTTCCAGCTTTTCTGAATTTTCATTTATACTGTCTATCTTTTCATTGATTTGTCTAAAATCGGCCTTCAATCGTTCATTATTTTCATTTATGGTTTGCCTTAAAAGTTCACTAGTACTTTCCTTAATACTGTCTATTTTATTTTCCAGCTTTTCTGACCTTTCATTTATACTGTCTATTTTATTTTCTAGCTTTTCTGTAGTTTGCTTTGAGTTTTCCTTAATTTCCTCTTTCATTTGTCTATTGCTTTCCATTATTATCCTCAACATCTCCTGCATACTCATGTCTTCCTTTCGGGCAGATTTATCTGGTTGATCCCCTTGAGCATCTTCTTCCACTATTTCCGTTTCCGTATCCATAACTATTTCGGTTTCTTCTGTATCACCTGTCTGTTGATCCATTTCAGTATCTGTACCTACCTCTGTTTCTTTTTCCCTCCTATCTTCTTCTGTTTCTAGTTCCTTCTCCATTCTTTTCGTAACAGCTCTCGTATGCATTCCTGTGCCTCTAATGGTTGCCTGCTCAAGTTAAGTAACAAATAATATGAGTTTTTACTTAACTAAAGCCCACTCGTTGAGCGCCAATTTGTAATAAAATATATAATATCCTCTCCT
The DNA here is from genome assembly GCA_034769895.1 of Magicicada septendecula. Taxonomy (NCBI): domain Eukaryota; kingdom Metazoa; phylum Arthropoda; class Insecta; order Hemiptera; family Cicadidae; genus Magicicada; species Magicicada septendecula. The sequence continues at coordinate 47,883,546 of CM068375.1, forward strand.
TAAAGCCCCACTGTTGGGCTGACCAATTTGTAATAATATAAAATAGAATGTGTTGAGTACGTGTTTAAATAAGCTCCACGTTGTTATGCGCCAATTTGTAATAAAACCAATATGTGCCGGTACTAGCGAAAATGTCCGTCTTATTCAAACCCCACTGTTGTAATCAATTTAGTAACGAACTGCTTGTTAATTATGTGAGGACGTATGTTATATTGTATGATACCAGCTGGAGACGTCAAATTGTAAAGAAATCTTATCTATTAGTGTAATTAGTTATAAGAGACTCCGGTGTAACAAACGCCAAGTAATACGTTGTAGGTGGCGATTCGTAACAATTAAACTGCTGTTACCTGGTTTAATTAATATGTTATTAACTAATATACCTTTCGGTTGTGACCGGTGAAACCCTCAGAACATAGATTATTAAGTCCACAAAATTAGAATTATGTTCCTGAATTTATAATGGTATTATTCTATAGACTTAATTTAGTTCTCAGTGGTTGTTTAATATGAGCAATATATATGGAGTATTTACTGAATGTAAGTGGTATTTGTTTCAACCCTAGTCCCTCAACGATAAAAATTTCATTCAAATTTATTATTAAAAAGCCAGTTAGTTCAGCAATCTCCCGTCCCACCAGCTGCAAACTTGGAGCGCTGTTATTAGAAATAAGTATACTTATAGGTTAGTTATTCGGAGTTTTTGTATCAATCTGTTAATAAATTATTACACCAACTACATATAGTATTTTCTCTGCAATGATTAAAACGTTATCTAATACAACCAATGTACTTTATTTATTTTTCTCTGGTATTTAACAAGTTACGTTGTCTCAGACAAACAATAAGACGATCCAATCGACTATCCCAACATGTATCGATTCTTAATTATTCAAACTCTAAAAACATATATATTTGAAAATAATGACAATTAATTCTTATACCAGGGTTCGTGTAGTTCTTTGAACCATTAGTAAGGCCAGGTAAAACGCATAATTAAGGTTGTTCAATTTACAAAAAGAATAAAATTATTTACTTAAAATACAATGATATGAAAATAATTTGTTTTTTACCCAAACGACGAAAGCTTCATTAGGCGGTGAATGTTTGTCAACAGCGGTCAAAATCCAGTTTATATCGTCTTCACCCAGTAAAACTGCTCTGGTTTTCAATGAATTGATGATGGTAATCCCACAGGAACTCTTGTGCTTCGATTCTTCTTTTGCGACTTCACAATTCTTGGTCCCAATGAACTGGAATTAGGATCTCAGCTTACGCTGTCAATGAAGGTTATTTCGTCAACCGAGTCTTCTGTATTTCCAAATATTTCCGTTAATTCAGGCTTTAACTCTTTACTGGTCTTCAATTTATAGCATGAATTGGTTTGATACCAAATTCAGCGGAATTATTTAGTGACTGAGGTGAGAAGCTTTCAATTCTTTTTTATTGTACTCTTTGATAATTTAGAGTGTTATTTAATTTGTACGATTCATTAGCGTTCAAATATAATTGTTTTACAAAAAGGCTTTATCAGTTTGGATATATCTTTCCTTTATATTTATTCATATATTTAAATATATCGGTTCGTTTCAGTCTAATAGCTTGTAACAATTAGTACCATCTATTCAAAATCATCAACTTATTATATATCAGTTGCCTTAACAACCACGTTCTCTATATATCCTTGAGCCGGCATTATAGAATATTACTACTTCTTTCCAATAAAATACTCCATGCTTGGATTAATCTTGAATCACATAAAACTTTCCCCTAACCTTCCTTACTAAACAGTAAATGTTTTACTAGAGTTTCGTTGGACTGGGTTTACTAAAAAGGTATTAATTTCCTTTCACTAATATGGAATTTAGGCCTATAGATTCATTTACAACCATTATAACATTATTTGGTTTTTAACTTAATTTTCTTTTTACCTGACCTACTGTACAATTAATTATTGGTTACATAGTTAATTACATGAATTTTAATTTACTGGTGGTTATTTGTTTTTATATTAATTAACTGGTTCTGGAACCCTTTATTAATTTATGACATAATTGTCAGAACTACTTGTTAGATTTAAAACACTGGTCACACTCCTGATCCAGTTTATAAACATTAATTAGAACAACAGTATTTTTCAACATTATACAATACTGATAACTTAGTACAGTACCTAACATTGGTAACTATACTGGGTTATATAAATACAAATCTAATATAAACATAAACATAATTATTGGTGAAGTATTATTATCAAATAACATTATTTCATTTTTAGTATATTCAACATACAATATAAAATACTCTGTGACCTGAACATGCCACAGTACAAAACAAACAATTCATAACATTCAATCATTCCTTAGTCTGGCTTTTATACATTTAATACTAGTCATTGCCTCCTTCTGGTTTGAGTTACTTCTCGAGCACATGACCTATTGAACAACCTTAAGTCAGGGTATGGTCCTTGACCATATTACATTCAATTTTTTATGTAACGTTGGGGAACCTCAACTACGTTGCGTTACAACATACATCAACAAACAAACAGAAAAAATTGCCCACAAATTCAAAAAAGCAGGATACAGAATCGCTTACAAAACTACTAACAAAACAGAACACACACTATCAAAACGCATGCCCAAAGCACAAAACAAATTCGATCTACCCGGCGTATACAAGCTAAATTGTTCAAATTGCAATAAATTCTACATAGGCCAGACAGGACGTAGCTTCAAACAGAGATACATTGAACACACAAAAGCACTCCACACCACTACAGAATCTACCTTTGCAAACCACCTCATTGAAGCAAACCACACATATAAAAACATCGACAATAACATGAACATACTACACGTACACACAAAAGGCCGAAAACTAGACACTCTAGAACAATTAGAAATATACAAACACACAAAAACAAATAAAAACGACATCCTAAACGAACAGACACAATTCAAATTGCACGCATTATTCGAACACATCTCACCACACACACACACACAGCTTCGATCTTTCGAAAAACTATCTCGTCGCCAACAACAAGACGAACAGCACTACCTACGACAGCCTCTGATGAAGCCTTCTATAGGTGAAAGCCGGTTTAGGCTGTAAGGTAAAACTTTACGTTTTTACTTATAAAAAACTTAGTGTTCCGAGTCGTCAATACTATAGTGATATTTAGTTTCTTAGCATCTAAAAATCTGCTATGTAAAGTAATTCTCTTCATTGACAATAGTCCTCTGCGCTCAAATTAAGATCCAATGAAATTGTAGCTTATTTCTTTCCACTAAATGTGACCAGTTTACTTCAAACCCCCCCCCCAAACCAGGGGGTTATTGAAAACATTAAAATAAATTATACAGAATTATTAAATATAAGTATGTCACTACCGACTTGGAACACAAAGTTTTTAATTGGTAAAATGTAAAAGTTTTACCTTATATCCTAAAACCAGTTTTCACTTATTATAAGCTTTTTCAGAGGCTGCTACTGGGGCGCTAGCCGTCTTATTCTTAGCGACGGCACCATCTTTTGGAGGATTGATGTTGTGTGTGTGGGGTGTGATATGTTCAAATAATATGTGTGATTTGAATTGTTTCTGTTCATTTAGGATGTAGTTTTTATGTGTTTTTGTGTGTTTGTTTACATTAAAACATCGTTATGTCTCTATGTTCTCTCATTATACTTGAAACATAAATTTTGTTATACTTTAGTCTTCATTAGGCATACTGATAATACAGAAGAGAGAGAGAGAGAGAGAGAGAGAGAGAGAGAGAGAGAGAGAGAGAGAGAGAGAGGTATATTATAGATAGCATTTGGAGAAAGAGTTGACTATATCATGGAAAGACAAATTAAAAACTGAGCTGTTTTCTATTCATTATGTCTTATATGTTGTGATGCACTGGGGAGTAGCTCAGACACCTACACAGACATGATGAGAAACCTCATTTGAAGAGTATTATGAAAGCCAGGGAAAGAGAGAAAATGGGGGGGATAAGTATTTTGAAACTTCAAGTTTATTATGAGAGGACAAGATGGAATGAGAAAGAGTAGAGGCATAAAGGAATTGCAAAATCTGGTCAGAGGGGCTATAAAAAGCATGCACACCTGTGATGGAAAGGGAAGAGTAGCATGAAGGGACACCTCATTCCCAAGTGTCTTCTTGAGTCAGAAGATATCTAAAAAGTGCCTAAAACTTAACAAGGAGAGTAAAAGGATAGGGTGAAAAATTCCAAGACTTACACAGGGATTGGACCACTATGCTCATTATTTTAACAATGTTGTACGATTTCATCCTTTGTAGGCTGAAGCTGAATGCATCAAGTTAATGAATTGTTTAACAACCCACCACAGTAACTGTTTCAAGCATTGTTTTAACAGTGGACATATTGGCAATTCAAACTGTTTGTTTTTCTTTTTGGAAGGCCTAACCACAATTGATACAAAAAAAAGGATCCGGATTCAATGTTGGTGAACTTGTCACCATTGAATAAAATGATTAAGCACTGGATTATAGAATTTAAAACGAGTCATATGAACATAAATGATGAATTATGGAGTGGGCATCTAATTGAAGCTACTACGTCAGAAATAATTGAAAAAAAAAACGAAAAAAGCATTCTGGCAGATCATAGAATGAAAGTGCCTGAGACTGTAGAACTGTTGGAATATCAAATGAACATATAATAAACTACTAGTATATAAACAAGTCCTTAAACCTGTCTGGACATATGGTGTTCAACTCTGGGGATGCAAAATTTATCTAGATATTTCAAAATAAAGTACTGAGGTGTATTGTTAATGACCCATGGTACATACGAAATGAAGACATCCACAAGAATCTGAAGATTGCTTCAGTTAAAGATGAAGTTCAGCGATTCGCCAAGAAGCATGAGAAACATCTGCATAAACACTAGAACATCGAGACGCTGCAACTTCTCCACAATACTGAACTTGTGCGAAGGCTAAATAGAATGAAGCTATTTCATTTAGTGTAGTGTGTCAAGTGATAGGCATCACAAGAAGAAAGTGATTAGTTTTTAAAGGAGTGCAGCATAGGACGCCCATCCTACACCTTGTTATTGTTATGAGGTAAATTGATAGATGATGGGTTTAGCCCAGTATCAATTAAAAAAAAAATCAAAGGAACATGTGTATAATATTGCATATGAACATTTGTGTATGAGAAAGCTGTGCACTAGATGGGTGCCATGTTTGCTCACACCTGAACAAAAACAACATTGAATGTATATTTTAACCAACTGGTACTCTGTAACCACTGCTGAGATCTGGATCTACTGCTCCACTCCTGATGTCAAACAAGAGTCTAAACAATGGATCTCAAAAGGCAAACCAAAAATTAGGTACTTCATTCTTATAAAGAAACTGAACTACGCAGAGTACCACGCATTAATTATATATTTATAAAATTATGTAATTATATGCCACAAATTATTTTGTGGCCTGCTAGGCCGTGGTTGAGGATCTTCACGCATAGATAATTTAAATAAAATAAAATAATTTAAATAAAATAAAGTTATAATTTTATTGCCTGGCAACAAAATTATTTTATTTTTAACAGTTACCATTGTTTGAAAAAGTTTAAATGCATTTTTACTTCCATGTTCCATAAGGAAATGGAAGTATGGTGATGGCAAAAAAAATCGTGTTCGAGATAATGGCAGATTCTGATTGTACTACACTCAAAACATGAAAAAAAGTCGTTTTCCGAAAAGTGTCTGTGTGTGTGTCTGTCTGTGTGTCTGTGTGTCTGTCTGTGTGTCTGTCTGTAGATTTTTTTCTATGGCAAACGATAACTGCCGCAAATTCAAACAGAATCAAATAATTTTTTGCATACAGCCCTGATTTCTAGAGCACTCAAGACCTATTGTTTTTGGTGAAGATCGGTTGAGGGAAAGGGGTAGTTTACCTGCAACGGTTTTTTTTTATCAAGGGAAATTTTTTTTTGGCAAACGATAACAGCCGCAAATTCAAACAGAATCAAATAATGTTTCGCATACAGCCCTGAATTGTAGAGTTCTCAAGACCTATTGTTTTTGGTGAAGATCGGTTAAGGGAAAGGGGTAGTTTACCTGTAACGTTTTATGTTTTAACAAGGGTATTTCCTATGGCAAACGATAACAGCCGCAAATTCAAACAGAATCAAAAGATTATTTGCATACAGCCCTAAATTGTAGAGTTCTCAAGACCTATTGTTTTTGGTGAAGATCGGTTAAGGGAAAGGGGTAGTTTACCTACAACGTTTTTTTAACAAGTGTATTTTCTATGGCAAACGATAACAGCCGCAAGTTCAAACAGAATCAAATAATTTTCTGCATACAGCCCTGATTTGTAGAGTACTCAAGACCTATTGTTTTTGGTGAAGATCGGTTGAGGGGAAGGGGTAGTTTACCAGCAACGTTTTTTTTTCTATGGCAAACGATAACTGCCGCAAATTAAAACAGAATCAAATAATGTTTTGCATACATCCCTGAATTGTAGAGATCTCAAGGACTTTCGATTTTGGTGAAGATCGGTTAAGGGAAAGGGGTAGTTTACCTGCAACCTTTTACGTTTTAACAAGAGTAAAGTACTTGAAAATTTATTTAAACTTTTTGAAACAATGGTAATTGTTTAAAATAAAATAATTTTGTTGCCAGGTAACAAAAATAAAGTCATTTTGATTATAAAATATAAATATTTACAACAAGAAAAGAATTTTCAGTTTTCAAAATTTAAATATATTTTTATAAAACAATGGGTTCTTCATTGAGGTGGGGACCATGTCACTCACTCCATCTCAAGCCTCTCCCATTTTGCAGAAAAAGAGGACCCTGTCAAGGCTGATACTTTGACGACAGTGACAGGGCTTTCCACCAAATTCAGCAGAGTGACAGGTAGGCCCAACTCTGATTGGCTCCTCAGATTTCCCCAGCGTTAGTAGGTTCTATGAAAATATTTTATTTCAAAAATGATTTTAAATATAAATCTTAGATATGTTTTATAAATCTCATGTTGTATGTTTTAACATGGGTAATTTTTTATATGACGAACCATAACTGCCGTAAATTCAAACAGAATCAAATAATTTTTTACATATGTGCCTGAGCTATAGAGAACTCAATGTCTGTTGATTTTGGTGAAGATCGGTTACGGGGAAAGGGCAGTTTACCTGAAACATTTTTTGTTGTAACATGAGTAAAGTACTTAATTTTGATAAAGTATCCTGATAAGATCTTAATAATCCACTGTAGAAACATAGATGAAATATCTATAAATGTAGAGGCTAGTTGAACGGGCTGGGGGTAATTTTCTATAAATCAAAATTATAGTTGAAGGGGGAGGGGATAATTTTTTTTTATATGTGTACTACGTTATTGGCAACAAAGAAGTATTTTTTTGTTAAAATTCCTTCCCTGGCTGTTTGGCTGAAAATGATTTTAAATATAAATCTTAGAATATGGAAGTCATGTATGGTTCTCCATACCGATATTTTCGAAAAGTGTCTGTCTGTAGAATTTTTTCTATGGCAAACGATAACAGCCGCAAATTCAAACAGAATCAAATAATTTTTTGCATACAGCCATGAATTGTAGAAGACTCAAGGCCTGTTGTTTTTGGTGAAGATCGGTTAAGGGAAAGGGGTAGTTTACCTGCAATGTTTTACGTTTTAACAAGAGTAAAGTGCTTAATTTTGATAAATAAAGTATCCTGAGAAGAAGGTCATAATAATCCACTGTAGAAAGGTAGATAAAATATCTATAAATGAAAAGGGTAGTTGAAGGGGGAGGGGGTAATTTTTTTTATAAATTAAAATGGTAGTTGATGGAGGAGGTAAATTTTTATAAGTTTTATATGTGTATTACATTATTGACAACAAAGAAGTAGTTTCTATGGAAACATTTCATTTAACTTTAACAAAATTCTATATTTTTTCATTTTAATTTAAATCATGTATGAGAGAAAATATATCGTTCGAGGCAGGCAAGCATATCTCAATTATGTAATGTTCATATTTCCATTTTATTATCATGATTACCGCAATAAAAAGGCAGGCAAGACACACACACAAACAATTCGCGTTATATCTGGCCTCACTCATGTTTATTTTGTTACATTTGCACGCCTTTTAAATGGAAAGTGCCAAAACCCACACCAACACAACGCGTGCAAGCCGAAAAAGTGTCCAGCGTGGATAGTGATTTGCTTCCTGTGGATCGCTGGGCAGTGTAACTTCACGTGTTTACAGAGGAACGGTTCATAGACAGACTTTTCGTCTTTAGGGAATGAACCCTCTGCAAGATGCTCAGTGTCCATGAGTGACTTTGGAGCGCTTCAGAGGAGGGATGATTATCTGCGTAGTTCGGTTTCTTTATAAGAATAAAGTAAGCCTACCTAATTTTTATGGATAAAGTGACTGAAAATAACATTATATTAAACGACTACCCCATAATAACAAAAATATCTATAAATAGTGAAATTAGTTTGAAGGTGGGTGATATTTTTTTAGAAATTACCGAACCGAATTCAAGTAAATTATTTTAAACATAAATCTTACAACATGGAGGTCATGTGTGGTTCTCCATACCGATTTTTATTTAATTTCATCAAACTCATTAAGTCAATACCAAACGTGAAAAAATTATCCCTTCCCCGTTCAACTACCCGTTTCTTTTATAGATATTTCATCTATAGTGGATTATTATGACCTTTTTTCAGGATACTTTATTTATCAAAATTAAGTACTTTACTCTTGTTAAAATGTAAAATGTTCCAGGTAAACTAACCGATCCCTTCCCCTTAACCAGTCTTCACCAAAATCAATAGGCCTTGAGTCCTCTACAACTTGGGCACACATGCAAAAAATTATTTGATTCTGTTTGAATTTGTGGCAGTTATCGTTTGCCATAGAAAAAATTTACAGGCATTGCACAAACGCAATGCACAGAGAAGGGCATTGAAAATGCTTCAATAAATCTAAAAAATATATATATTCATGTTCATTCACCAATCAATGAATTCATTCTTCATTTACCAATGTACATATTATAAGTTAAACGTAGTCGCATTCATAAGCGAAGTTTTGTATGTGTACTACGGTACGTTATTGACAACAAAGAAGTAGTTTCTATGGAAACTCACCGGTTCCCAATTTCGATCATGCACTAGCGGTCATTTTCAAATGTGCGACACGTCCTTATAAACATTTTCAATGTTAAAATTCTACACATAGACACATGGACATTTTTCAGAAAATGACTTTTCTTCTTGTTTTGAGGGTAGTAGAATTAGAATCAGCTCTTATCTTGAACATAATTTTTTTGGTGATCACCATACTTCCATTTCCTTATGTAACATGGAAGTAAAAACGGCTCCATGGAAAAATATTTGTGGGAAATCAAGTCGGTGACGCATGGCTATTTTGAGGACCTCAACAAATCAGCTGACCAGAGTGGCATGGTGGGGAAAGTGAATCAAACTAAATAGAGATTTCATTGAGATTTCGTTGTAAATAGGTCCCAAAAAGTTGTTAGTTATTCAGGTCAGGGACTTTTCATGTCCCTTGTAAATCTGTAGTGGTGATGGTGGAGTGGTGATGATGATGACAATGACATTGTTTTATTACCCAAGACAAGGTGTATTCAACTTGTGTTACTACTTTGTATGCTTAGTGTCAACCATCTTCATTCATCTACAAAATTAATTGTCCATTTGCTGGTGTTTACAGTTGGTTGGTGTCAATGGGGCTAATGGTTTGTGTTGTTGTCAATGGTTTCAGTAGATATTTTGCATTAACAAGCATCCCAAGTATATACACTTTTAAACATTTGTGAATTTGTTCAGGTATAAATTAGCTTGGTTTTTATCTTTGTATGTTTTCCACATTTTCATAACAGTGCCCTTGATTGGTTGAATAAAATAGAAAAGATAAGAGTCTACAAGAATAAATAACAACAAAAAATTTTTTTGACAGGTGGATGCAGTCCACCAACAGTACACTAGCCATGGGAGGATAATAAAAGGATGAAGATGGAAGAAAATACTAATCAGCAAGAATGATATGTTGGACAGATGGAAGAAGCATTTCCAATGCCTGCTGAATCCAGAAGATACTGAAATGCAGGAAGATCAGTGGCAGTGGCACAATAATAAAGTGGGATTGTCAGAAGGGTTAGGTTGAACAATAATCATCATCATTAGAATTTATCACACAACGTTTTGATCACTAAACAATCTGTAGTTGTCTTCAGGTGTAAGTACACTCGTACATTAAATATAATCTTAAGCCAACTTGAGATTTGTTTACTAACAAGCGTGAATTGTCAGAGTAAATAATAATAAACCACCACCATCTACAAAATTACACACAGCTAAAGAAAATGATGAATTCTCCCTGAGGAGAACTTGCATTCACTCAGCAACACCTCAAAGGAATACATCAACCAGTATCCACAGGAAAGACTAATGTTAGAGCTTTTATTAGAGCTTATTACATTTTTACCAAAATTTAGATCAGGGCTGATGCTTGAAGTATCTTTTTTTCGTATTTGTATCGGGCATCTGAGGACCACATGCCAATTTCAATTCTTTATTCCTTGTTCTTTTCTTTTTCTCCAAAATTCTTTCACCTTTTCACTATGTCTCTTCTTCCTGTCTTCAGTCCATTTTGAACCTGTGTTTTTCTGTCTCCTACCCTGGACTCCTTCCATTTTTAACACTTTTCCCAAAAAACTTCTCTTTCAACTGCTTCTTCTGCATTTATATTATTTTTTTAAATCCGTTTTGACTTCTTTAATCCAACTTGACGTTGACTTCTTTCCCCCACAGATATTTGAAGATCTGTTTTGTTAACCTATTGTCGTCCATTCTATATAAATGTCCAAAAAATACTAGTCTTCTTTTTCTCACTGTATCTGTTATATTTTCTATACTTTGATACATATTTCATCATTACTTCTTAATTTCCAACCTTCTGAAGTTTTTCGTGGGCCTAATATATCCCTAATAATTCGTCTTTCCAATGTTTCTAGTTTGTCTAAATTGTAATTCAAAGCTAGACATTCATTGCATTCTAGACATATAGGCATTCTGGCCTCACTACTGTACTGTAATGCCTTATTTTCACATTTTTAGATATGCACTTTTTATTGTAAATATCTTTAGTTATACCATACGCTCTTTCCATTTTATGAATCCTTTCTTCTATAGCAGATTTTTCTAAACTATCCTCTTGAATTATTTCCCCTAGATACTTAATTTTCTATCCCTCTCTATTCGACCAATATCTGTTAGCAGGAATTTTGGCGCATTTTTAATATTCATGAGAAATTTGTTTTTTTCTGCAGAAATTCTTAAGCCTGTTCTACTGGCTATGTCCTCTAAAAAATTAACTTGTGTTACTGCAGATGTCAGATGTTCATAAAGTATAGCAAAGTCATCTGTGAATGCCAAACAGTTTATTCTTCAAGTATCTTTATTACCTGATGTAAAAAAGAAGTAGAAACAAAGTGAGCAAGTCTAACAAAATTAAATACACACTTGTATACACAAGAAATTATGTGTGAGTAGTTTTATAAAGTTCGACCACCGCTATGCTTCTGAGCATTTACAGCCTAACCCAGAAGTCTCAGGCCTAAGTACATCAAGACTGCTGCGATACAATTACTAAAGATACTATGTGGGTATATTATGCAAGGCCATAAGAGGAATAATATAACTCTACAGATGTCAAATACTTTAGACATTACTGATCGGAACCAAAGGCACTGGATGTAACGTATAAACAGGCTGAATGACACATATCACCCATAGCATGTTTTCAAATACATGCCAAGGGAAGACAAAACCTTTTTGTTTTAGGAAATTATGGAACCATCAGTTTGTGAGCCACTACAAATATTAACAGCGTAGGATCAGAACAAATATTGCTGTTAGTGATTAACTGTACTTTCACTTGTGAAAACTTACGTTTCTTATTGTCCTCGAACATTTTGGTGTGGTGTACAATCATATTTGACACAATCATACACAAACCAAACTATACTTTGAATCCCAGCGCCAACCCCCTCCCACCAAACCCCCCCACACATCCCACCAACCTGTGAATAAACCGTTACAATTGTTCACGACATTCTGTAATCAAACCTCGCTGAGGAAGGTGTACACCACACCGAAACGTTCGAGGACAATAAGAAACGTAAGTTTTCACAAGTGAAAGTACAGTTAATCACTAATATTAAGTGCTGTGAATGAATAGGATGAACCATCAAAACAAAAATATTGCTGGTTCAATCCTTCGAAGTTGATGACCCTGATGCTATACTATTGCTATTATATGAATTATTATTTTATTAATACAATGTATACTTTGTTATTATTTGTCTTAGTGTGAGGAGACAAGAATTAGATGCTGAAGATGAAACAACCCATAAGGCCTAGGTCTGGAAGGAATGGAGTAAAGTAAGATCATTTATCTTTTGTTCTATTCTATTACATACTTTATAAAAATAACTCTTGTGTATATCAAAATGGTTCCACCTATTGTGCATATCTACTAACAAACAGGTGCATTGGATTGCTGTCTAATTTCCACTGACATTACCATATCACCGATATGAAGCTTTTTATATGACAAAAATGCTCTAATATCCTTACATTCATCTGTAACATTATATATGTGTTTGAGTTTTTTTATTATTATAATTAAATTCACAAACAACTTTAAAACTTCATCTGTATTGTAAGTTGTGAATTTCATACCATCATGTTGTGATTTGAGAAAAGGTTACATTATAAGATATAATAATAGAGAATAATTTCTATTAGGAAACTGAAAATGTTTAATAGAATATAAACAATTACATACAACCTTTGTGTTCCGAGTTGGTAGGGATATACTTATATTTAGATACAATTTCTAAGTTCCTATAGTGAATTAACAATATTAAATGCAAATTAAAATTGTTTCCATGGTAATGAAAATTAAAATAATTTCCACTTAAATTTTATTACTTTTTTAATTTCAACAACGTTCAGAAAGATCTGAACTTATACTATGATTAAAACAAATACTGTATTTGTACTGTTCTGTTATTGGTATTAGCAGTAGAACTGAATTCCCTAAGGAACCCACCAATTCTCAGTGTCTATGAAATGACTGTAAAGAACCCTTATACAAAGATATTGTACACCAACAAAGTTGTCCTCCATTAGAGCGTCATCAGTGGCTGCTTTTGGTGACACAAAAGGCCGAAAACTAGACACTCTTGAACAACTAGAAATATACAAACACACAAAAACGCATTGAAACAACATCATAAATGAACACACACAATTTAAATCACACATACTATTTGAACATAGTACACAAAACACATGCACACACACACAAACACACAACAATCTTTTGAATTATGGCACTGTCACCAAAAGCAGGATGGACAACACTCCTAGCGGCAGCCTCTGACAAACCTCTAACAGAGCAAAAGATAGTTTAGGCCACAAGGTAAAAATTTATCATTTTTGTCAATAATAATTTGTGATCCGAGTTGGTAGTATTCTATATACTTGATTGATAACAACGGACACGTCATGGACAACAAAATCCAGGAATTATTGCTACTTAACCTGTTTGTAGTGATTCATCTGAGTGTTTTCTCAATACAAACCTTTCAAGTTTAATTAATATGCAAGATTATGTAACACTGTACAATTTAAATTGGGTAAAGAATAATAATAATAGTCAGTTGTTATTTAATCTAGCACTAGAAAAATCGATAAAAGATTCCCAAATAAACACAAGAGGTATGATACTAAACAAAAGTATACAACTTTCAGCATACGCAGACGATATTGATCTAATTGCCAGGACAAAAGATCTCATTAGTGCCTTTACAGCATTAGAGGAAGCCTCAAGTAAAATTTGAGGACTGCAGATAAACTTGGAGAAAACAAAATATATGTATGCTGCCAACAAACTACCATTAAACACAACCCTTCAAAACCTTGAAATAGGCACAAAAAATATAGAGGCAGTAAAAGAGTTCATATATCTTGGCTACCAGATAAACAGCACTAATGACATCAACACTGAAATACGAAGAAGAATATATCTCACAAATAAAACATATTATGGATTAAAAAGCACCTGACATCTAGCTTCACCTCAAGAAGCACAGTATGCAAAATTTACAAAACACTTATCAGGCCATATGCTTCAGAAACCTGGACAATGACAAAAAAATAGCGAGATACTTCTTGGTTGCTGTGAAAGACAGAGTCTTTTAAGAACAATATTTAGAGGAGTACAAGAAAATGGAATGTGGCGCACGTGCTATAATTATGAACTATATCATCTTTACAAAGGGCCGAACATTGTCAAGATAATCAAAATATACAGGCTAAGGTGGGTTGGACACATAGAAAGAATGGAGGAAGGACAGTGGTTAGTACATAATGTGTTGCTGTTACATAACATATTGATAATTTTATGTAAGCATGGTAATTGTAAGCTGTGTATTTTCACTTATTTTTACTTTTCATACTAGTGATTGTTTAATGTCACAAAATCTTTGTTTGGCACTAACACTGTCTTGTGTTATCAGACTGGTCGAGAGATATGATTTGTTGTTTCAACTACCAAGTGTTTATATATTTTTAAAAACCTATGTAAAGAAAATGTTTAATATACAGGTTTTTTATTGCTGTGGAATAAATTTGGGTATAATATATAAAATCAAACTGATTTGGATACACTGTGGGTTGAGAAAACATTCAAAGTTTGCCTCTTTCCTATTGATTAAGAAGAGATAACCTACAAAACCTCAAAAATAACCTCAAAAACTACAAAATTAATTTGAATCACATACTTTGAAAGAAAATTTGAATACTGACATAGTCGATTAGCCAGATTATTTAATTTTAACAAGCAGAATTATCACTGTTGCACACCACTATATAAAAATATTCCGATTAGCGCTTTCAAGCTTCACAGCTCATCGTCAGATCAGATATGAAACAAATAACGTGAAAACAAACCCTTCACCCCTACCCCACCCTGCTCACACACAACAAGCTATAATTCAATGTCCCTTCCCCACCCTCAGCCCTGTCCCACCATCTGGACAGTTACATATTTTTCTAGCAAATTCCTTGTGTTTCAGGTTGTGTGTGTGTGCGCGCGCGCGCGCATTCCTTTTAAACCTAGTCTTCTCATCCACACATATGTGCCAGTCACACACCCTTATTTTAAAAACACCTAATTAGTCCTATGCAATTTAATTCTTAATCTTATCTATCTGTCCTCTATCATTTACTTCTTAATTATGTTATAAAATATTTCTTCATCATCAAATTTAGTTTTAGTATTAATTAAATTGTCTAACCCTTTTTCTCTTTCTTTCAATATTTCTAACTCCTCCCTAAGCTTCCTTTCAAGTGTGTTATTTACTACTTTTACAATTTCGTAGTCTTCCAAAGGATTAACAAACTTATGGTTGTCTTCTATGAAATGTCTTGCATATAACGAATTCGTTGTTCTATTACCTTCTCCACGTTTGTGGTCAGACAACCTGCATACGAATTTTCGTCCTGTCTCACCTAGGTACACTTTGTTGCAGTCTTTACATTTTAATTTATAAATTCCAGTTTTCTATAATACTGGGATTTTTTCTATATTTTTATTCCTTATCTTATCAAATACCATTTCACATTTTTTAATAGCTATATCTACTCCGTATTTATTAAAACATTTTATAATTTTTTTAGTATGTGAACCTATAAATACCTTTATAAACATTTTATAAACCTTTTTCTAGTATGTTTTAATAAATACAGGTATTTACAAATACAGGTTCTTCAGGTATGAAGAATACTTGCACAGAACAATACCAACTGACAGTCCACAGTGATTGCAACAATGCCTAGTGTTTGCATAATGGTTTTGTGATTGTGAATATGATAAAAATTCATATAACATTATGCGATTCATGGTTTACTCTAAAATTACTTTCACTGTAATTGCACATTACCAGCACATTAATTTTTGTTTGATACACCATAAATGAGTAGTGTGTACTTTGAACTGTAAGTGAATATTATTAAAAGAACAATGAACTGGCAGACACAGATGTGATTTTATATTTGTACGTTAAAATGAAATTGTGTTGATAATAAGACATGGTATTTGTAAATGATAATAAGACATGGTATTTGTAAATGATAATAAGACATGGTATTTGTAACTTCACTAATTCTTATCATTTATACTTTAGGCCTTTAAAGAATGGTCGAACTTTCCATGACTTGAGTTTGTACTTGGTCGGACTTGTGTGTTTACTTTAGCACAATTTATATAGACAATTTTTAAATTAATTCATCTGACATGGTCCTTGTAGTATCGTTTGTTTTTTACAATCAAACACGCGTAAGAAAAATTCATTTTTAATTTTACAACTGCATAACCAGTCAACAGCATTGTATATAGCCTTATTGAAATTTGCAGTAAAACTACTTTTGATTTTATGTTCTTTTTTGTTTTTGAGTTTTTTTTGTTTTTTTTTTAATTCTGGGCCTAGTCCTTTCAAGTTAAACTTGGTATTCAAATCAAGATTTTTAAAATGTTTTGAACAGAATTCATTTTTATCTAAAGTAATTAGCATAATACAGTAATAATAATCTATAGCACTACAAAAAATTGAACACAACATGTTACGCAGTATAACCTACATAACACACTACCAATAATACCTGAATAGTTTAAAACACTGGAAGATTTTAGCTTTCAATGTTCCGAATGTCTCTCTTGACAGAGGCATATAATTCTGTGCTCGACTAAACTACTGTTCATCATAAAAACATCAGTTCATTCCTTATACCAATACTTCCACAGTTATCCACAGCACTGTGGATTTTCCAACTAAACCATTTCCATATTAAAATGTTAAATGTTATTGCACTAAAATTACTAAATATTTACTCCCTTAACTGTTGCAGGTGTGGGATTCCACCTCAGCTCCTTCATTTACAAGCTTTGACTGAATGAAAGTTAATGTAATGTGGATAGTGAAGCTCGTGAATTAATTCAGATCAGCTGTTCCCTTACACTGAATTGAATGATCCATTAAGAGACTTAGAATTGCCCACATATTCTGTCAACCTTTTAGGCTCCAGAATGAAAGAAACGTATTCATTAGCAGCTGTAACATCAAGCTATTTGCATAAAAACAGTAAAGAATAGTTAACTTCCTATTTTTCAGTAGACATTGATGGTGAAAACAGATGTCTTACACAAGAGGAAAAACAATAGTCTTAACTTTACAAGATAAAAAAGAGGCCTTAAAAAACCTCCAATTTAATTAAAGTAACACTTTTTGTTGAGAAATGCATTAAAACAAAATGTTAATAACCAAATAAACTTTATTAATACAAAGGTTTTCAAAATAATATATAAACACTTGGTACATTTCACAGTTTTTATTTAACTCTGACAGTTGTTCACTGATCTCTTTGACAATAGCTTAATAAGCTGAAACAGCTGTCAGAGTTAAATAAAAACTGTGAAATGTACCAATTGTTTATATATTTTAAAAACCTTTGTATTAATAAAGTTTCACCAAGTGCCCAACAAGTTTTTGTGACATCTCCCTTGTTAAGATATCACAAATGTCGGGAACCAGTTCAATTTGTGACCTGTTAATTGAACTAGCTGCCGTTGTTAGTAAATCTTAATCACTAACAAATTATAACACTTTATTATTCAGGAATTAAGCAAGGATTGTATAAATTTATTCACTCGTTGGGTGTTAGCAGAAACATCTCTTTATTAACATATATATCTCTCATACTTTACTTTACTTTTAAAACTCAGATTCTAAAATTTCTGCATTAATTATTTTGAAAATTTTACTTCTTATTCTTTTTATATCAAAAGCATTCAGCTAGATATTGTTTTTTAGTACCTCGGATCCGGGACTCAACTTAGTTATGTTTTTATTACAACTTCAACCAAATTAATAGAAGAATAATTTTGGTTGTAAATTTTAAAATTAATTTAAATCTAAACATCGTAACGTCCTTACTACTTCATTACAGTGATTACAAAAATGTATATATTAAACTTTAAATTATCAAAAGTTCTTTACTGTTCTTTTGTTACTGGTCTTGTTGTTTTACAATGAATTTGTGTTACAAATATTATGTTTTGATATCACCTGAATATAACAATGCATATGCTGTGGGGTCCATGATGGTCATCTTCAGTCCTCTTCTAGGGTGTGATCCACGGTTGCTCTTGAAGTTCCATGAGGTTGATTGTTTCTGGTAGTCTCTTCCTAGACGATTAGATTTTGGGTTCTAGAAGTTCATCCGGTTGCTGTTTGTGTTATCTTCTTTCGGAGTCGGTAGTTTACATTTTACTTTTAGTTACAGTTTTTATTTTATCAGCACTAAAATCTGGTAATTAACATTTCTCACCATGTACAGCTTGCTAAGAGATGTGTCGGCTAAGTTTCCTTTTTCTTTTTTATTCTTTACATGTTTCTTCACGCACTACATTATCATTTTGTTTTTATTATTATTATTATACTACATAGGTCAAATCGAACTCATTATAAACTTGATTAAATATTGTTTAACGGTATACACCTATGTGTATGTTCACAACACAGCAGCTACATCCTTACATCTCGGTGACTATCGGGCAAGTGAGTGCAATGTTTAGCGGCAAGGGGTCAGTAGCTGGCACGGTTTTACGCACTGAGAAAATAGTTCATTCTTTTAAGTTATATTAATTATTTACTAATTAAGTCATAATACATTATTTTACCTTTTGGTTACAAATTATGAATTTCTTTATTTATTTTGTACATATTTTATTTAATTAAAGTAATTATTATTATTAGCTAAATAACACCGTTCTTAACGTGTTGGTACGGGACAATTTGCACGTTGTTGCATGTTCTAGGCATAGGTAAGGGGTGGATAATACTCTTACTTATATTGAAAGCAATTTTTTTATTTGTGCGATTTAAATATTTTTTAAGATCGTCACATCCTCCTGCACTTAACGATGAAGTTGGGGTGGTGGGGGTAATAATTAACATCTAATAAACACAATTACATTTGGGCACAGAATTTCATACTGAAATTTCTCTCTCTCAGATTATTTCTATCTATCAATTGATTATCTTACAACTTATACAAACTATTTAACTTCTAATACATCTATTACACATAAAATACACAAAAACATAAATCTACCTTATATTTAATTCTTACATCTACTACCGGTTTTTTTGTCTGATTTCTTCACTCGTTTTACGGAGTTATACTCATGAGTATGTTACTAATAATAATACCGTATTGTAATCACAATCGAATTACTTTTAGTTTACTGCTCTAGGAATTACTTCTTTACTTTCTCGTCATCGTCATCTTCAGCGTCAGCTGACTTCTCATTTATTATATCATTCTCGCAGGACATTAGCTAAGGTTGATCAGGCCTCGCTATTATTCGTACGAGGGTTTTGAGTTTATACTCATTTACGATATATATGATGTTGCAAAATCTTATCGTATTCCTATATAAGTCTATACAACATTTTTTATTCTCAATACTTAAGTAGTATTCTCGGTTTACTATCTTTCTCGTAGTCGTGCTTCTGTATTTTGACACAAAAAACATTTTTTTATTTGAGACAGATGGCTTCTGCGAACGTAATTTTCTGTATTGGGTTCATACAGAGCTGCAGTAACGGGGGTGATGAACTTATGAATTTTGTAGGGGCCACACCATCGGTATGATAGTTTCGCAGTGGTCCTGTCAACGGGTTTACTCATAGGATGAGTTTTATACATTACTAAATCACCTATCTTATATTCTATTTGCCTATTATTCCGCTCATGGTATTTCCGTGATTTTTGTAAATTCGCTCTCAAATTTGCACGAGCTTCGTTCCATATTTTTCTTACGTTATTCGTATTCATGTCACGGGGCAATAACTCATGGATTTTCCATTTCGTGGTTAACGGATGGTTGGGTTTATATTTGTAGAGTAAATCAAATGGTGTTGTTTATGGCCTTCATGATACGCTGAGTTGAACGCAAATTGTATCCACGATACATTTTGATCCCAGGTTGTCTGGTCTTTAGCGTGATAAGATATTAGAGCTGATTTCAAGTTACGTAAGTATCTTTCTGCTAGGTTTCCTTGCGGTCTGTACTCGGTCACTGTAATATGATTTATCCCTAATTTAAAACACATGTCGTTAAATTCTTTCAACTTAAACTGAGGTCCATTGTCAGATATTAGGTTTAAGGGCGTACCATAATCTTTAAATAGTCTTTCTTGTAGAATTTTTATTGTCGTAGATGCTAATGCACGTCGCATAGGATACATCCACACGAATTTAGTGAAGGAATCTACACAAATTAATAGCATGGTATTTCCGGATTTAGAACGGGGATAAGGTCCAGAATAGTCTATGTATATCTTCGAGAAGGGAGTTGTGGGTATCTCTGAGATTAATTTTCCTACTTGACTGATTCTTGCTGGCTTGCTCAGGGCACAGATTTCGCATCCTTTCACGAACTTTTTTATTTCGCTGTTCATGTTTTCCCAATGGTATTCCTTGCGAATACGATGTATAGTTTTCCTAATTCCCATATGAGCTCCAATGGTCGATGAATGGTAGTATTCCATTAGCATAGGTTTGATTATTTCCGGGGCGATTATTCTCAGTAATTTTCCGTTAGCCTTTTTAAAACAAAGTACTCGTTTACTCAATGTATATTTGTCAGAATAATTTCCTTTTTCTATTTGTTCTATTATTTTGCACAATTTCGGATCCTTTTGTTGGTGGTATGCGATATCCTTAAATGCAAGGGGAAAGTTAGTAATTAGTGTATTAACGGTAGTGGTTTCAACATTTTCTTCGCCAGATCTAGTATTGGGTAGGTGGAACATGTGGGATAGAGTATCGGCTACTACATTTTGAGTACCATGAATATGTTGTACTTTGAACTTGTAGCAATTCAATCTTAACACCCATCTTCCGATACGACCTAACTGTTTTGGGTGGTTCAATAACCATGACAAAGCTTGATTGTCGGTTTCTAGTAGAAATTCCTAATGTTCCAAAAATGGTTTGAATTTGTCAAAGGCGAATACTACGGCTAAACATTCAAGTTCATAGGCTGAGAACTTCCTTTCTTGCTGGGTCAATGTACGGGATATGCATAGCTGATCGGGAGTCTAGTATTATTGATTTCCTGGTATATTACGGCTCCTAATGCTACACTCGAACTATCAGTCTGTACAACAAATGGTTTACTGAAATCTGCTAACTGCAATACAGGTGGGGATATAATGCTTTCTTTAAGTGTTTCAAACGCTTCTTGGTGTTGAGTAGTCCACTCGAATTTCGCTCCTTTCTTTCTTAAAGCATTCAATGGGGCTGCTATATCCGCTAAGTGGGGTATGTACTTATGAAAATAATTAATCATACCTAAAAATCGAGCTATACCTTTGGCGTCTCTCGGTGGTAAGAATTCTCAGATTGCGCGGGTACGTTCGGGATCGATGCTAACCTTACCTTCGGCTGATACTATGTGACCTAAGAAGGAGAATTGATTTACTGCGAAATTAACTTTACTCGGGTTTGCCATTAGTCCAGCTTTCTTTAACCTGGATAATACTTCACGCAAGTGATCAATATGTTGATCCATTGACTCACTATATACTACTATATCGTCGAGATAGTGATATACAAATTTAAATTTAACATCATGAAAATTTTTTTCTAACAGTCTGCTACATACTGAACTTCCTTGTGATATACCGAATGGTACTCTAGTAAATTGATATAGATTAAATGGGACAGCAAAAGCAGTTAAATGTTTTGATTCCTCAGCTAGTGGGATTTGATGGAATGCTTGGTTGAGATCCATTATGGTGAAGATTTTCGCTTTTGTAAAATAGTGAAACGCGCTGTGAATGTCGGGCAGTGGTATCGATTCAAATTCTATACTCTTATTTAGCTGTCTATAATCCACGACTAGTCTATGTTTGTCAGTTCCTTTTGGTACTAGGAATACAGGTGATGAGTATGGAGAAGTTGACGGTTCAATGACGTGCTGATCAAGGAGTTTGTTAACATGGTTTCTCATTATTTCCATCTTGGGCGGTGATAATTTGTATGGATGAAGTCGTATTACCTTATTGTCACTAAGCTTTATTTTATATTCGATTAAATGGGTTAATCCTAACTTGGGAGTGAGTACTGTAGAAAATTCCCTTATTAACTTTTGAATTCTTAGTCTCTCATTTCCTTTTAAATGACTCAGACTAGACTCTTGGTGCTCTGATTGAATAGTTGAGGCTCCACAATTAACGTCGTTACTTACTCGGAATCGAACTGATATTTTCGAGTACGATCAAATCTGAAGAAATATTGTTTTGCATACATATCAAGAATTAAGCCAGTTTTACTTATGAAATCAGCGCCTAGTATTAAGTTTTGTCCTAACACTTCAGCTACTAGTAGGTAAATATACCAAGTAAAATTCTTTATTTTTAATTTCACCGTAATACTGCGCGATATCTTTAGGTTTTGTTTATTTGCGGTGGCACACTTTATGTTCACGTTTTGGCTACGTTTAATCAGATTATGACTATCTAATACGGTGGCTAACTGTTGACTAATTATACTACGGGTAGATCCGGAATCAATTAAACCAAGGGTATTCATTGCTCCAAGGCCTATCTGTACGTAGGGTAGTTCGCAGATACTTGTTTTACATGCACCAATAGAGTTGCACTTCTCAATAAATCTTGTTAGGTAAGGGTCTATGAGTTTATTTTTATTTATTTTTACTCTATGATTATTATTGTTTTTACCTTTCCTTCTGTTGCTGCGGAAGACGTAGGATTTTTGTTCTTCCAGCTTCACATGTTTTTTTGATTGGTCGATTTTCTGTTGGTAGTGCTTTTGTTTACATACCTTGCTAATGTGTCCGGCCTTTCCACAGTTATAACATCTTCTTTCCTCAGTTACTTCGCTCGTAGATTGTCGGGGTTTTGATCTAGAGTATGAAATACGGGGGTAGCTTTGGGTTTTATATGTACTTACGAATCGCTTATCGCGGTAGGTTCGGGTATCTGTTCCAATTGGTAGAGTTTGGAATGAATCTCTGTGTTGAGTCTGGGACATAGAAACGCGTCTGTGCTGGCCAGAATACCAGACGCTGGACGAATGTATACAACATAGTTCTACTTCGGTGAAGGTGGTTGGTCGCTTCATGAGTGCTAGGCGAGATCGCTCCTCGGGGGATAGTCCGACTAAGATATTGTCTGCTAACTGTTGTTCACTCCATTTGACTTGCAGCAATAAGGCAGATTCTCTTATTTCAGATATATAATGAGCTAATCTCTCGTATGCTCCTTGTACACGAAGTACTAGGTTTCGCTTCAATTCTTCGTAGATACCGGTGGGAATGAAATGTCTTATTAGGGTGGTATGAAGTTCTTCTACTGGGTGATGATGCCTTAAGGATTCTAACACACGATCTTTTAAAGGAGATCTACATTTAGGTAAAATTACTTGTAAAATCTGGTCATCTCTTAGTTGTCGCAGATCCTTTAATTGTAAAAGATGCTTAAGAAAATCTAGGAGCTTGGTAATATTCAGCCCATCAGTGATTTGTATGTCCGACAAAATATGTTCTACAGGGTGGGTTATCTTTCCATAAAGCTCTGTAGTTAGATTAAAAGGAGTCGTCATTCTCGGTTTTTCCGCAGATTGATTTGTCGGCAAGTAAGAAGGTAAATCGTAGGTACGAGACATATTCTCTAGTTCATTAGGGAGTAACGTAACGTTTGCTGGTTGGATATTTACTTGACTATCAGTTAACCGTTCTTTAAATGGATCTATATTGGATTCCTGCAGAAACTGAAACTTTACAGTGCCGGTTTGCTGTTCTTGAGTAGGAGATTGGGTAGGGGAAATGTTTAGTTTCGTCATTGCTTCTTCAATCTCTTCTAATCTAAACAATTCGGATCTTCGACGTAATTCGCGCATTATCTCGGGTAATTGTTGTAATGCTTCCTCCGCGAATTTTTGTACATCCTGTGGGGTAACTTTATCACCGGGCCAATTCAACAAATTGGTGATACGGCGGGTCAGATGTTCGATTCTTTGGGTGGTGCGTAAAATTACTGCGGGGGATTTTTCATCACGCAGGGTTTGTGCAATCGAAGTTAGTTCTGTATACTTGTGATAGCATGTTTCTTTTTCGCTTTCAAAATCTAAAACACTTAAACGATTAGTGTAATCATTAATACACTTTAACAGTGAGGGTTTGTCCGGTTTATTTTCACGTAACATTTTGCGAAGTTCCGCGACAGTTACATCTGAGTATGGAAGACCACGCAATAATGCTTCATAGCTTAATTCGTCTTTCAACAACAAGTCAGGGTTAAATTGAGCCATTTTTGTTAATAACATCGTTTAAATAAACTAAGTATTACGTACAACAAATCTTATATCAGCTTAAACACTTGTAAAGCTCGACTTCATTTAAACACATATATATCTCTTATTACACATAGAATCTTATATTAATTAATCAAAATAAACTTATCTCACAATTCAATTTTCTGTACTCTCATATATAATTAGTCAAAACCAAACGCTAATACCATTGTATAGTAGAGAGAAATTTCATATACGATGTTTCATTGCTTTAACAATAGCACAAAGGGTCAGCTGTTTTGGGGAGTCACATTGTTTGCATAGGGTGGTAACACAGGTAGGACAATTCAGAACAGGAAAGACTTCGTGTCGAGGATTGTCTGTTAGGTTAGCGAGGGGAGGTTTTGAATGAGATGCGTGCATACAAAAGGGGAGAGTTTACATTCCTCAACACGTATTTAACATGAACTAGCTTGTTCATACCGACAGGTTTAGAATGGAATATTTACCAGCGATGACTTGTTTATTACGGCAAAGTCACGATACTAATATTATTATAGCTTAATTAAAATTTTACCCATTTATTTTTTTTTTATTTCAGAGTGAATAAATTTATGTTTGTCAAAGTTATTATTAAAGAATTATAACAATATACACAATTATTTTTATTTAAAAAGCAGCAGAGTGGCGCAATTTTGTGACGTCTCCCTTGTTAAGATATCACAAATGTCGGGAACCAGTTCAATTTGTGACCTGTTAATTGAACTAGCTGCCGTTGTTAGTAAATCTTAATCACTAACAAATTATAACACTTTATTATTCAGGAATTAAGCAAGGATTGTATAAATTTATTCACTCGTTGGGTGTTAGCAGAAATATCTCTTTATTAACATATATATCTCTCATACTTTACTTTACTTTTAAAACTCAGATTCTAAAATTTCTGCATTAATTATTTTGAAAATTTTACTTCTTATTCTTTTTATATCAAAAGCATTCAGCTAGATATTGTTTTTTAGTACCTCGGATCCGGGACTCAACTTAGTTATGTTTTTATTACAACTTCAACCAAATTATTAGAAGAATAATTTTGGTTGTAAATTTTAAAATTAATTTAAATCTAAACATCGTAATGTCCTTACTACTTCATTACAGTGATTACAAAAATGTATATATTAAACTTTAAATTATCAAAAGTTCTTTACTGTTCTTTTGTTACTGGTCTTGTTGTTTTACAATGAATTTGTGTTACAAATATTATGTTTTGATATCACCTGAATATAACAATGCGTATGCTGTGGGGTCCATGATGGTCATCTTCAGTCCTCTTCTAGGGTGTGATCCACGGTTGCTCTTGAAGTTCCATGAGGTTGATTGTTTCTGGTAGTCTCTTCCTAGACGATTAGATTTTGGGTTCTAGAAGTTCATCCGGTTGCTGTTTGTGTTATCTTCTTTCGGAGTCGGTAGTTTACATTTTACTTTTAGTTACAGTTTTTATTTTATCAGCACTAAAATCTGGTAATTAACATTTCTCACCATGTACAGCTTGCTAAGAGATGTGTCGGCTAAGTTTCCTTTTTCTTTTTTATTCTTTACATGTTTCTTCACGCACTACATTATCATTTTGTTTTTATTATTATTATTATACTACATAGGTCAAATCGAACTCATTATAAACTTGATTAAATATTGTTTAACGGTATACACCTATGTGTATGTTCACAACACAGCAGCTACATCCTTACATCTCAGTGACTATTGGGCGAGTGAGTACAATGTTTAGCTGCAAGGGGTCAGTAGCTGGCGCGGTTTTATGCACTGAGAAAATAGTTCGTTCTTTTAAGTTATGTTAATTATTTACTAATTAAGTCATAATACATTATTTTACCTTTTGGTTACAAATTATGAATTTCGTTATTTATTTTGTACATATTTTATTTAATTAAAGTAATTATTATTATTAGCTAAATAACACCGTTCTTAACGTGTTGGTACGGGACAATTTGCACGTTGTTGCATGAATCTAGGCATAGGTAAGGGGTGGATAATACTCTTACTTATATTGAAAGCAATTTTGTTATTTGTGCGATTTAAATATTTTTTTAAATCGTCACAAAGTCATCAATAAATATCGTGAAAACTTTATTAATATATTTTCACTGTGAACTACAGTTCATTACTCCTAACAACAGGATAGCCAGGATTTTTTAAAGGGGATTATTGACCAAAATTTTTTAGGGGGTTTATAAACCAGGATTTTTTCATGGTGGTGAGATGTTGATGGTATGTGGAGTGGAAGTGAGGGATGATGGCGGTAATGGAGAAAACTACGGTGTGTATGTTTGTTGTATCACAGCAGCTAGTGAGAGGTGACACTGTCTGCCTACAAGTTTCACTTGATAAGACCTCATTGCTGACTCCCCCTTAACTGATCAGGGAATATCGCTGATCTGTGTATAAATGGTGATGACTTATAGATTCAAGTGATTGTGGATTGTAAGAAAACCCGTACTTTGCGGAGAACAAAAAGAGCAAGTAATTGAATTCAGTGATAGAAAAAACTGTTATGCACAGTTGTTGAGGTCTCCAAGTTGCATGTATAATTAAATTGTTAAAATTACCTTGTGTATCCAGGTTCCCTTCCTTGCAACTTCTTTTTTTAATAATTTATACACAACGCATTTCCAGACTTATAGTCCCATCATCAGGTGATAAAATATGTTCACTCACATGGAGTATGTCAATTAATAAAAGTCACACACATCCCGTTACTTAAACACTGATATTTTATCACCTGATGATGGGACTGTAAGTCTGGAAACATATTGTGTATAAAATATAAAAAAAGAAGTTGCAAGGAAGGGAACCTGGATACACAAGGTAATTTTAATATTTAAAAAACTCAAGAGTAAATTGTAAGAAAAAATTTATGTACTTAAATTTTCCAGGTGTGTCTAATTACTTGTACTTTTAACAATTATGCTAGTAATTACTGTAAATAATTTTAATAAAATCTTGTAACATTACGTTCATACTAGACAAAGAATAGGTTTTAATATATGATAGAAGTGTAAGTTGTCAATGTCAAAATGAAGACTTCCTAGAAATTTGGATATTTTAAAAATAATTTTGGCACATGAAATTTGTCCCATATATTTTCAAATTGAGCTTTCCTTAAAATATTATAAAAGTCTTTGTGCTTTATTATCTTCTATAAAATCAGACCAATAATCTGATCATACCAACCCTGCCTAACCTGTCTTATTTCTTATATTCTTTTTTTTTTTTGAAGTTGCCAGTTTTTTTTTTAAATCAAGTCCGTAGTTTTCATAGCTAACCACATTAACCATTATTAACCTTTTTTTATTTCTGTATATATTCTTCAGTTTTGGTAACCATAGGACAAAAGAAATTATTAGCACTGAAATAATTTCTTAATGCAAGAAAAAACATTGATTTTGTACAATTCAGTATATCCTGCAAAATGTCTCCTGCAATCTTAAGTTTCCATCTTTTGTTGTCAAAATAATTGGACTTTGATGTGACATTATTGTATTACTGTGAGTGAACTTTTTAAAATCTTTATAACAGTTTTGTTACCTCAAACCCACTTATTTATAAACAACAACAAAATTCTTACAGATCATCATTCTTTTCTATATTTATTTACATCTTAGGCTGATGTCTGAAGTTTGGTATTATTATGGTTTAAAAATTCAGTAGTGTGGGGAATCTGAGAGAATTGATCATTCTAATCTTAGCATAATTTGTTGAAGTCTTAATCAACACAATGCTGTATTGCATCAGATGAACTGAATTCAATAAGGATTTAAACTGACCCCCCCCCCCAGGGTCAAGGACTTAACGATGCTGTTGAATACCGTATATATTTTCAAATATAACAAATATTTGCAGAAAACTAGTGAGCTGTGGCACTGAAAATTCTTTATTGTACTATAATCAATAAATAAGAATTTCATAAATACAATATTCTTGCCTTTCATACGTAAGGCATGTATACGTACAAACCATGTATATTTTCATGTATACGTACAAACCATGTATATTTTCATGTACAGAATCTATTTAATATTATAACATTCCTTGTTATGAAACCCAGAAGCCACAACAAAGTTTCCAAAGTATGCCTTGGCTTGTCAATGTAAGGAATTTTCTGGAAGTTGATCAGGAGTAAAATGAAGCGCATGAAAATTGTGAACATGGCGTACGCATCCATTACTAAATCCATTAAGTAACAAATAACACCGTTTTAATACATAAATCACAGATAATTTTATTGTTGTCAAATAATAAATGGTTAGTTTACTGGTATGCATGACTTTTTTCTTAATTACTCTTACTTGTAAAACAATATATAGTACACAGCAGTAAAGCAATTTGTTACATTTTATAATTTTAACAAATACTTTTAATAATTTTACTTTAGCAAGACAAAAATCCCTAGAGCTTTGCTATTTTTCTTGTAATTATCTATCCTTAATTTTTCCTATCTAAATCATGACATGTTTTACTTTAGAACTGTCTATAAACATATCGAGCCACATTTAACACCTTTCTCTTTCCTTTTTATATGCTAGTATTACCACACTATAATTTTAACTGTCCTCCCCAGGCCCGTATTTTGGATGTATAACGCCCCTGTGCAGTCATTAATTTTACGCCCCCTATTCCCTGAGCTAAACTTCAGTGTCGCTATTCATTTACAGACTATGGACAATAAATTGTTTAATTACTTACTTCAATTTTAAACTGTATTATAGACAGTATTTAAACTTAACTGAATACACAATATATGAAACAAAGGTGCAAGTTAAACATTTATACATTATTCTGAAGACAATATACGGTAAACACATAGAAATTAATCACTACAGTTTAATAACCTCAGTTAAAAATATCACTGAAACATCCAATTTGGTCAGTCAAACGTATATGATAGAAACACTGCAATTTGATACTAACCATTTTGTGAAATTTTCCGAACTTAGAGAAATGACTTTCTTCTGACTTTTTCCATTTGCAAATGCATTTATCACTTTCTCAAAATCCAGACTGACAGTGATGTCTGATTCTATGGCGAGCACTCCAAGACTGACCAGTCGTTCTTGATTCTGTGCTGTCCGTAGATAGTTCTTGATTCGTTTTATAACTGAAAATGACCTTTCAGCAGAACAGTTTGTTGCTGGAGTACAGTTGTAGATCTTGAGTGCAGTGTACACATTTGGGTAGACATCACTAATTTTCTTCGAAGCCAACATTCTGCAAAGAAATGGAAGAGACGATAATTTGTTACCATCTTCTGTCTTCATAGATAACAGATAGCTTTTCAAATGGATGCATTCTTCACCAAAGCTGCTTTCTATGTCGGAATCATAAATGGCTCGAAGTTTCTCTGCAGCATCATAAATTTGAGGAGCTTCTAGTTTGGTGATATTTGAGAGAAATGAAAATATTAAATTATATTCTTTGTAGACATTAACTCTCTTCTCTAACTCAGTCTGGAGTGTTTGTATGATCTTGGAATATGAAATTTCCATTCGTCTCCAGATCTTGTCATGTTCAAGTCATCTGATCCTAGTTCTTCTTCAGGACTTTCTGGTTCCGCTTCTGATTCAGATGATTCATCAAAAAATCGCCTACGTTTAATTTGACATTTTGGTCTTGAAATCTCAACAGCTGAAAAAGAAGGAACTGATTCCAGACTCCTGATCTGATTAAGTTTTTTTTCAGCTGAATCTCTGTGATTGGGGAAACAGGTCTGAAGCTCAGTTAAATATGCTGTAAGAGAGTCGTCGTACATTTCAATAACAGTGGAAATGTCCATTTCCTGAGCTTGCAATTTTTTCATGACTTTGCCAAATTGTTGAAGAATAGAACCCCACACTGATGTCATGAATGCTACCTCAATGCTATTTAATTTCCTAAGAAGACCCTCAGCTTCACATCTACCTTTACCCGTTTCATTTTCTGAAATAGTTCTTAATGCAGAAACCACTGCTTTCCAATCTACATCCAAGCTCTTGCAAGCATCCTCACGTGCACACCATCGAGTTGTTGACAGTGATTTCAATGTCATGGTTACAGAATCAAAAAATGTTTCCAAGATATTCCATCTCCCTGTATAATCTGCGAAGTAATTATATAAACTTTGCAATAACTCAAAAAACCGTACTGCAGCAATACAGCATTTCACTGCTTGTGAACCAACTAGATTCAGTGAGTGAGCTGCACATGGAATGAAGCAAACAAGAGGATTTCTTTCCTTGAGTCTTGCTTGCAAACCAGAATATATTCCAGACATGTTGGCCGCATTGTCATATGATTGACCTCTACAGTTATCAACCGACCATGTTGTTCTAAAGAATTCATTAGTGCTTCAAAAAGCTTTTCTCCAGTATGGCCTGTATTTTTCATAAAACACAGAACTCTTTCAACTGAGAGCCCACAATCAGTTACATATCTAACAACTACACTTAACTGGTCATTATGAGATAAATCTGGCGTAGAATCTACTATGACTGAAAAATATTTAGAAGAAATATCTTCATTGCCTATTTTTTCACTCACTGACT
The DNA here is from genome assembly GCA_034769895.1 of Magicicada septendecula. Taxonomy (NCBI): domain Eukaryota; kingdom Metazoa; phylum Arthropoda; class Insecta; order Hemiptera; family Cicadidae; genus Magicicada; species Magicicada septendecula. Next base: position 47,914,613 of record CM068375.1, read on the forward strand.
TTCCCATAAGATGTATTAATTCTTCATAAGTTGCTGGTGACAAGTATGATGTAGATCCTTTTCCAGGATTACCGAACCGTACAATATGGTCAGCCAGAAAAGAATCGTACTCTGCAATTAATTCCAAACACATCATGAAATTTCCATTTTTCACAGAGCCAAACTTCTCTTCGTCTCCACGAAATGTAACCCCTAGAAGCTAGTTTTTTAACTACAGAAACAACTCTTTTTAGTACATTTCTCCAATATGTAACTTCATGTTCATGCTGGCTGAGCAATCTTTTGTCAATTCTATTCATCTCATTTCCTCTACTTTTCAATTTTAACAAGCAGTCTCTGTGAGAAGCAGAAATTTCATGTTCGGCTATTCTTATGCCAGCATGGCTCCAATCATTGAAACCAGATGTTGCAAACTGAGATGTACCACCGAATAATTTGCATGGGGCACAGAACAGTGATCCTTGGCTGGGAGAATAAACAAGATATTCACGGTTCATAATTTCCCCATTTACTAAAATCCTATGGAATAGTTTCTTGCTGCAAAACCGTTGTGTTCCATCACCATATCGCCGCTAGGACTGTGAAAAGTCAGCATCTTTGTTTTGATTAATACCATTTTTTATCAAATAATCCCGAGTGTGGTCAGTGTTTTCCCAATAGAATGGATCATTACTAGGAATAGACACTGCAAAATCCACTTCTGTAGAGAGCGTAGCTTGTTCCTGTACTTCGAGATTTTCGACTTCCACATTGTCTTTACTGTTTTCCACTATAATTTCACCCGAATTTTCAGGCCTACACTGTTCACTTTTGTTTTTACCACTGAAATATGAGTCCAGTCAAGGTATTTTCTGCAAAATTTTACTCTCCCTCTGTCTTTTTTCCTCAGCTTTCTTGCGATATGCAGCACCACTTAACCTAGATCACCCATCCATACCGTCCCTAAGCTATTATATCTTAACGGAAAAACCTATAGAAATACTGTTTTGTAGAACATTTAAAACTGAATAATTCACTGTCAACAGTTAAAATACTCGGCGTATCGTATAAAATGCCTTGATTTTGAAAGTTAATAACAAGTTGGAACCACGTGGAACGATGAAACGCCAACTTAACTCTGAACTAATAACAACATACACACCAAAGAATATGCACACTACTGCATCCATGTAGGTGTACGAGCCATGAGCGTCTAGCCATAGTAATTTCAATATAGGTGCTGCCATCTCGAAGAGAAGTGGCGCACTAATAGTACCATACTACTTTAATGCCAGAGTCAGAACGCTAATCTACTTCGGGCTTTATAATGATATGAAGCGATGTTTTTTTTTAACCAGCTATATTTTGCCGCCCTCAAAATTTTGCCGCCCTGTGCACCTGCACATGTTGCACATGCCTAAATACGGCCCTGGTCCTCCCCCTCAACATTCTCTCCATGTCCCCCAGTTACTGTAACCTTGTAGCTTGTATAATTATACCCATTTCCAACTTGAAATTCTTCTTCTTCCAAAGTGCTACAGTGCTGCATTGATATTACATTCCTCCATTATTTGCCTCCATTCACTTCTTCCTCCTGCCAGGCATCTGATTCCCATCCTTCCCAAATCTGCTTCCACTTCTTGCAGCCTTCTCAGTCTTTCTACATCACTCCTCCTACTTCACCATAAAGAATTCTCTTTGGTCACCTGTCCTGATCCATTCTCTCTGCATGCCCAAACCAGCCAATTATTCTGGACTAATACATCATACTACGAGGTCTGTAAATTAAGTAATGAGACTAATTCAGTAAAACATTTATTTACAATAAAACTACATCTAGATTATATCACCTTCAAAATAGTTCCCTTGGGAAGCCACACAGCGCTTTAGACGGGTTTTCCACTCTTAATAGCAATGCTGGATCTCAGAAACTGGAATATTTTTCAACTGGTTGGTTACATTATTTTTATGTTGTGTATCATCCCAATATGGTGTCCTTTGAGATGTTTTTCAATCTCGGAAAGAGAAAGTAGTCACAGGGGCTCAAGTCAGGTGAATAAGGGAGCTGAGGAACAGCAGGAATATTTTTTTTTACTGAAAACTTTTTAACCAAGAGTGCTGTGTGACAAGGTCCATTGTCATGGTGCAGCATCCAGGTGTTCACGATGGCTGATCTCATGCGGGCAACTCTTTTTCGCAGCCTTTCAAGAATTTCTCGGTAAACATGTTGATTGACAGTCTTTCCTGTGTGCAGAAACTCCTTATGGATAATGCCATTACTATCAAAACAACAAATGAACATGGTTTTGATTTTGGATTTGCTCGTTTTTGCTGTTTTGGGACTTGGTGGGTTTGGTGTGTGCCACTCCTCGCTCTGGTGTTTTCTTTCTGGATCATACTCAGAGATCCATGATTTATCACCAGTAATAACATTTTTTAGAAAATCAGGATCATTTTCAATTCGTCCTAGAAGGTCACAGCATACTTCCATCCTGTTGTTTTTTGTTCAAGAGTGAGGTTTTTTGGAACCAATTTCGCACAAACTTTTCTCATTCCCAATTCATTTGTCAAAATTTGATAAACTGTAGAGTGGTTCAAATTTAATTGTTCTACAATGATTCTGATGGTTAATCCCTGATTCATTTAATGAAAAGCTTGTTTACGTTTCACATGGCAACAATAGACAATTATTAATACTCAATATCAATCAGCTGTTTATCTAACGATCTGTGTTAATGGAAACCTTACAGTGTTGCCATATTGTCTAATGATTAGTCACATTACTTAATTTACAGACCTCATATACAGGGTGGCCCATAAGTCAATTGGCAAAATTGCAAATAGCACTTTCATTGTAGAGGTGCAGCAGGGATACAGATACAGATAACGCATACAGATAGTTAATAGCATAGTTCTCATGACCTACAAGAAATGCTCAAAGAGGTCTCCATCCTTTTCTAGTCAAGTCAAGTACCTACTATGCTAGTCAATCGAGCGTCTACATACTGCTAGTGCCAACTGACTTATGGGCCACCCGGTATATCATCCTTGGAGTACAGTATCAACCAGATAATTATTCCTTGTCCTCCAGATTTCTCCTTCTTTTATAGAGCCACAAATTTTCCTTATTATCTTTCATTCAAACAGTTCTTGTGATATTTGGTTTGTATTATTCAGATCCATTCGCAGATATGTAAAACTTGCAACCCCTTCAAATATATAAACTCTGATTTTACAATTTTGAATACCTCGCCTTGCCTCTGATGCACTCATTTTCATATAGTTACTTTTTTGTTCATATTTGTCAGGCCCATTTGACATCCCTGTCTCTCAAGACTGTGAAACAGTTCTACAAGAGTTATTGTATTCCTGGTAACAATAATTGTATCGTCTGGATAGGCATAATCCTCTATTACCCTGTAAGTGGTATTTCCAATAGTATTAAGATTCTGCATTACCTTGTGCAATGTTAGATTGAAGAACAAAAGTATTTTCAGTTAAATATAACTGACACACAACATTGTGTACCATCATTAGGACAAGGACAGTTAGCATTAAATATCAGTATGGAGAACCATACATGACTTCCACATTCTAACATTAGGACAAGGACAGTTAGCATTGTTAGTAAATTTAAATATCAGTATGGAGAACCATACATGACTTCCACATTCTAAGATTTATATTTAAAATCATTTACTTGAATTCGGTTTGATAATTTCTAACAAGTTAGGTGTGTTCCTTGTAAATCGAGTTTTATGTTTGACAAATTGAAATGAAATATTTTCATAGAAACTACTTCTTTGTTGCCGATAACAGAGTACACATAAAAAAATTATTGCCTCCCCCTTCAACTACCCTTTTTATTTATATATATTTCATAAACCTTTCTACATTGTGTTATTATAACCTTCTTTCAGGATACTTTATTTATCAAAATTAAGTACTTTACTCTTGTCAAAACGTAAAATGTTACCAGTAAACTACCCCTTCCCCTCAACCGAACTCCACCAAAATCAATAGTCCTCTACGCTCAGGCACATATACAAAAAATTATTTGATTCTGTTTGAATTTGCGGCAGTTATCATTCGCTAAAAAAAATTCTACACACACACACTTTTCAGAAAATGACTTTTCTCCATTTTTTGAGGGTACTACAATCAGAATCAGCCCTTATCTCGAACATAATTTTTTTTGCTATCACCATACTTCCATTTTCTTACAGAACATGGAAGTAAAAAACCACGGCATTACAGTTACCAACAACATGTGGTCATCTTTAAGTGAGCAAATAATATTAAATTAAACAGTTGGACAATCGTAGCTTTAAAGATTGTGTAAACTTGAAATACTTGTGAAAATCAATTCATCCAGTACTTTGCCAACTTGAAGGTATGATTCAGAAAAGTCTGTTATGACATAATATTAGGGAACAACAAAATCATACTTATTGTTCTGATTTAATCTAATAACAGTTATTGATATGAGACCATGAGAGTTGTGTAAACTCCAGTATGTCTGTGTTACAGATGAATTTGTTTCAACTAAAAAATTTGCATTGACCGAGAAGTTGCTAATGAAAAAGTTGGTCCTGTGAGTAACATTGCTATTACAGTAAATATAGACCTAGAACTCCTTGTGGCAACAGTTGGTTAATCCCACCTAAATAAACTCTTGTGTAGACTTATATAAATTCCAAGATTCAAGTGTATTCAACTGAAACTACATGTGGAGGACTTCGATTTGATAATGTGTTCATAGAACACTGATACTGTCTGCAAGTACACTGATCAAAATTTTCCTTGGATTTTGTTGTCCATGACATGTCCGTTGATTAGCTAATTATAAGGATAATTATACTTTTACCAACAAAATACTTTTACCAATCAACTACCAATAAAAAACATAGTGTTCCGAGTCAGTAGTATTATACTTAAAATTAGCAAATTTTCCTGTTAGTATGAGATGACTTGCCTTGTCCATGTAGATTTGGTATTGTCATTTAGCATTCTGCAATCACAGCTTGTCAACTGCGATAGAGCCGATCCATCATGTTGTTGCCATTCTGCTCTCATGCAGGCCTTTGTAAAACGATACAGGAGTGTGTCAACAACGTAACTATATGGTTCGAACTAAATAATTAATAACAACTGATAAGAGTTGCTTTGACAGCTGGTGTAAACAGTTTTAGCAAGACACTGCTATAGAGAGGTGTGTACAATCATTGTTAACAGTTGACATATTGTTATTGCAGTCAGGAATCAAAAATGAAGTATTGAAGGATCTTTAGATAGGTTAACGGTGGAAAAAATCAAGTTTTGATGTATAACAAGAGAACATGTGGGGTGGGCAGACTGTACAGATAATTGTAAACATAAGTATTTATTTACACCTGAAAGGACAGAAACTTAACATTTCACATGATTGTTATTGTTATTGTTGGCCTTGGTCATACTAAAATAAAAAATCGGTATGGAGAACCATACATGACTTCCATGTTCTAATTAATTATAAAATTATTTTTAATATGTACACTAAGAACAAAACTAAAAATAGCAGCATGCTTTTGGTAAAAAAAACACTGAGAAAGATAATCAAAATACGAATTGTACATATTGTTAATATTTTAAAAATATTAATTTTTAATAAATTTGATTGAATTGATTAAATTTTTAATTTGATTAAATTAACTTTCATTTAAACAACACTAAAGAAAGCGAATACCGCGCAGCGTGTTAATCTGTGAATTTCTGAAAACAAAAAATTATTTCGTTTACGTATCCGTGGTTACAATATTTACATGGAACACTATCATTTGTTAATATTTTATTGAAATCCTTTTAAGTTTTCGGTCAAATAAATTTATAACATCAATACAAAACATTACCCCCTCCCCCATCAACTACCCTTTTCATTTATAGACATTTCATCAACCTTTCTACAGTGGATTATTGTGACCTTCTTTTCAGGATACTTTATTTCTCAAAATTAAGTACTTGACTCTTGTTAAACCGTAAAACATTGCAGGTAAACTACCCCTTCCCCTTAACCAATCTTCACCAAAATCAGTAGGTCTTGTGTCCTCTATAACTCAGGTGGATATGCACAAAATTTGATTTTGCACAAAAATGTTTGATTTTGCGGTAGTTATCTTTGCCACAGAAAAAATTCTACACAGAGACACTCTTCGGAAAATGACTTATCTTCATGTTTTGAGGATAGTGCAAACAGAATCTGCTCTTATCTTGAACATGATTTCTTTCGCGATCACCATACTCCCATTTTCTAACAGAACATGGAAGTAAAAAGGAGGTTGCGACTTGATATAAGGATAAACAAACCTATTAACTGTTTTCCTCCTTAGATTCCATTCTTATTCAGGAATCTCCTTATGTGTTTTGAGACATATGTCCCATTAACAAGGATTGGTCATTAAAACGCCAAGTTATTGAACACACATATATAAATACCACAATATGCCACAGACTACAGGCCGTGAGGCGAGTGATGAAACTGTCTATGCGCATAGGAGGGGAGGTAGCAGGTTGGGGAGGAAGCTTCCCCTCCCGGAGCCGGTGGCTATTGTTGTACTAGCCACCTGCCAAACATCATACTACAAAAACATTTGGAGATTTAATTTCATCCAGAGGACTTTTCTCGAAATTTCAAGTGTTTTGTTGTATCTTTATTTATAAGTATCTAAATTTATTAAAAATCTATACAAAAATATTAGAATTAACCCACACACCACCGACAAACAGAGTTTCGATGGTTCTATGTCCTTTTAGTGCCCCGTAGAGGCATTGAAGATAACAGAAGTGGACAACCGGTACTTAATACAGTTTTAAAATATTAAAACTGCTTTAAAAGGTATAGAAAGAAGACATTCTAAAGATTCATTTTCATGTATAAGCACTGAATGATAGTGATGATTTTATTTAATTTCTTTAATAAAAAACTGCGTTTTCGCAGATACCTTTTGTATAAACTTATAACTTTTTTCTTTTGACTTTCTGAACTAATTTTTTTACATATCCTTGTATGGTAATAAACTGGGAATATATGTTTATTACCGAATTTGTCATAAATATTGCTTAGAACTGATTAGTATGCCTTAAAATGTACGTCATTTTTGCAAAACTTGTTCAAGTGAAACTTTATTCATTGTAATTATTCACATAAGATTACGAAAATGTATGCTTAATAAAATTCTTATATTTGTTCTTAACATTAGGTTAAGAAATGTTTTTATAAAATAAGTGGTATGCGACTAATTAAGTTGTTAAAAATATCAGGTGAAGCAGTAATAATAAGTAATTGTGTTACAAAAATTAAAAAAAACGTGTTTATTATTTACTCAGAATATTTACACATTAAAATTTACTAATAGCATTGCAGAACATTTAAAAAGCAAAAAACATACAGTTTGTCATGTCATACACTTACACGGTCGAGTCAATTGGGCTTTAGTCTGGTTCTTCTATTCCACTCATATTTTCTTCGCTGGCAACTGAATCATTGTCACTGTTGTCACTGTCACTATCACTGCTATCATCCACATGTATAACAAAACGCTCAGTCGCTTGGTCGATAACATGTTCACGGTTCAGATAGTCCTCTTCTATTTTCTTCACATGTTCACATCGCTTCTTCCAGTCTTCTGGAGTGATTTGGGCGAATTTCTCGGCTGCAAGCTGGAGGACGGTTTGCAGACACAACTTGACATTTTTTTTGTTTTATGTAGTCTTTCACTGTAGCCCATATTAACTCGATTGGATTCAGATCTGGATGGTAAGGGGGTAGTCTGAGTACAGAATGACATGCTGGTCTAAGATTGCATCGATCTTGTAAATTTTTAACTGAGGTTACTTCAGTTTAATTAGTGGGTATAACTGGGGCTTAAGCATACTTTCACAGTAAGGAATTCCATTGTCAGTCAGCCATTTTTGCATATCTTGTTTCTTCCACAATGAGGTTGGCGCCGGGTTGACCTGTTTGTTACGATACGGCGCATTTATTATCGATAACTAACACACTGTTAGGCTTCAGGTTTGGGATAAGTTGTTCCTTGATCCACTTCTCGTAGTTATCGTAGTTCATGTCCCCGTGGTAGTCTCCCTTTTTTAATCCAGACTTGAACATTAATAAACCATTGGCTACAAATCCCTCCTCGCCTCCTGCGTGTAAAACAATTACTCGTGAACCTTTGCTGCTGTGCTGTCCATCCAGGTTTTCTCAGTCGTTGTACTATGGAAATATGTTTCATCCATGTATACAATCTGCCTCTTTTCTTTCCTATATCTGTCAACATTCACCAAGTAGTTTAACCTTAAATTTCGGATATCGCTTTTCTCAACAAGTAATTTTCTGTTGGATTCTGTTTTCTTCCAGCGGAAACTTAATTTTTTTACAACCTTCCGGACACACCAAACACTTCTTTTGAAATCTACTTTATCCTTTAATACACGTAGTATTCCTTTGAGAGTAGGCCTTACACCCTCACTTAGATGAAATTCATGAATTGTCTAGCGGACTAAAGATAAGTCGAAATCATCGAATGTAGTTTTCAAATTTTTTCTAGGCCTCTTTTTTCTTGGAGTACTGAACTTAGGCAATGATGTACCGGACTTTTTATTATGCTCATTGATAATTCTTCTAACACTACTAAAAGATACACCGCAAGCAGCGGCCACTTTAGTTTGTAAAGCTTTTTCACTTAAGCTGCCATTTTCTTTTTTCATATAATCGTAAACATTGTGAATAATCTGCCTGCTCTGGCTGTGGATCACTTTTCTCTCAACAGACTTACTTGTTGACGTTGTATGATGTGACGATGACGGCCCAGACATTCCTGGAGACAACAGCTACACAACACTGGAAATACACTGAAATGTTTTCAGAAAGGCAATAACACAATCACCATGCATGGAGACCTAAGCCAATCCCTAGCCGCTGTCCCGCACATGCGCATTCTTTCTCTTTGCCACTGCGCACCACCAAGACGGTTTCATCACTCCTCACGGCCTGTACATACCATAATTCATACAATTTGTCAGACCATGCACTTGATTTTGGTGCATATCAATTATAATTGCTGACTTCTATTTGATCTTATGTGGCTGTTATTGAAGACAGACAAAACCTTTAAAACTTTTTAATTTTCAAAAGCAGCCTACTATACCGGTAACAAAGATGAATGTTAGGTTTGCATGTTTTGATGTACAGTAGAACCTCCATTAACTGAAACACTTTTAACCGAAAAACCGTTTAACAGAAATGACTGACAAAAAAATAAATATATTGCGACAGTACAAATAAGTGATGTACTGAGCATGAAATATAAAAATTTAAATTTACTTAATAAACTGTAAATAAGTAATAATATATTAGAAATAAGCATGTTATGGATTGCAAGCTTGACTCAGACAAAAATATGAACAGGTGTTTCGACCTGAATCAACGTGCACACACACACAAATGTAACTGAAAGTGTGTACACCAGTATTTTGCTAGTGTGTGTGAACGCAGGTCTATGCAGGCAAGTTTGCCACCCCAGTATGAATAATTGCACAATGACTGTTTTTCCGTAATTATTCATAAACTAGAATAAAGAATTAAAATCCAAAAGCACCATAAAATGTAAATAAATTTAATAAATACTGTGTGCGAAAACCACGCGAAAGTGACACGCCGTACAAATGCAATAGTGAAATAACTGTGTACAAATCAAAAGCGTTAAGTTGCAATGTCCAAAATTACAATGAACATGTGTTGTAAAATTAGTTATAAGATAAGTATAAAAAAATACTTACAGGGCTCTGCAATTCGCAGAAATATAAAAAATAATGAATTTGACAAAGAGTGGGGGAACTGACGCCAAAGACAGTTTCTAACATGTCGATTTTGTATCACTGAAGGGTGTCGACCAAGACATGGGTATAAATAGGACACGCAAGCTTCAGTGGTTCTCTTTCTTGAATCATCCACGATGCAGCGGGAGCTTATGCCCGTCAGCACGGCATATTTATTAATATTTTTATAAACAGTTTAAATTGCCAGTTATGTACAAGTACGTAACCAAGCTATAAGACAAACATTGTAATTAATAACAGCACTACTGAAGAAGGTCCATAGCGATACGACGCTGGACAAGAGAAGAAGTTCTATAGCGATACGACGCTGGACAAGAGAAGAAGTTCCATAGCGATACGACGCTGGACAAGAGAAGCAGTTCCATAGCGATACGACGCTGGACAAGAGGAGAGGACGAGAGAGTGAGAGACAGCCGACGCTGGACAAGAGGAGAAGAGAGACAGCCGACGCTGGAGGCGAGACGAAGACGAACACCGATGGAACAAAAAATGATCGAGTATGATTGACGACAATAAGGTGATAGACAACTTATTCATATCTTAATCATACACAGTATACAAAGACAGTTAAAGACATTAATATTTTATTTAAAAATAAGAGTAATATTTCTTGTATAGTAGAGTTAAAAATCATAGATGTTTTAGAAATACGAGTAACGTAACAAGAGCTCAAATTAATATGATATCAAATGATTACACAGAATATAAATAAAAACAATTAGTATTTGAGAAAACAGTACTGAGAAGTAATAACTATTATCTTTTGAGTACGTACCATATATAGAAAAAAGATTTAAAAATTGATTTTGAAACATATTAATAGACTGAGTAGTCTAAAAATGAGATTTTTCTTTTATATACTATTTAGTAGCATAGAATGTTTAGTTAGTAAGAATGTATATATCTTAAACCTTACGGCATTATAACAAATAATAACTAATGTTTTTTAAATCGAAGTCAGTGCCATGTGCACATATTTTTTTTTATAGTATCAAATAAATTTTAATTACTGTTTCAAGTTCTGTAGAGTTCTTATTGCAGATACACCTGACCCCCTATTTAAATGTTATATGTTTAAAGAATTTGTCAATCTTGAACGTGAGATCGTTCACACCTATTTATGTATATGTAACGTTGTTTAAATTTGGTGCTCCAAGATCGAGGGACTCCACAAATTTAAATTAAAGTAAATTTGCAAAATTGTCACGTTATATAAATTTGTCGCCCTAGACGTGAGGCACGAGATGCCTAAATTTACGTACAAAAATTTGTATACATACAATATAATATTATGCAACTTTTGCAATGTTGTAATGTTGCATAAAATGGCGCCCTGCACGTGGGGCCCAACATGCCTAAATTTATGTACAAAAAAAATTTGTGACATAAATTGTTGATCATGAATGTATGACCCGATACCCATCATTTGACTATTAAAATTTTTTTATGTAGCTAAATGGTTGCTCTAAAATATATAAAGAGTGTTAAATGAAAAATGTATAATATGTAATTATTATTTGTAGTAAACAGTAACTGAATGTAATGTTAATTGTTGTGTAATCACACAGCTGGCGCCCACCACAAATAATATTGTTGTCTATGTAACAGGTGTAACTGTAATGAGTATTAATAATAACTATTAATAAAAATACAGAAATAAATAAATAAGTAGGGAACGGTTATCAATAATAATTGTTACAGAATTACTATTAAATAAATATTTTAATAATAATAATTCACCATGGCAATATCGGGAAGTTTGAGGATGGGAGAAGCACTTGAAGCCATGATGCAACCTGTATTTGGTGAAGTAGAGAACAAACAAACAGAAAAAGTAAAAGAAAATAATATTAGAACTCAAATAGAAGAGTTAACAGAATTTTTTACAAAACTGACCGAAGAATTAAGAGAAGAAAGGATAGCAAAAGAGAAAATTAGAGACACAAATACGCACATAGCGTCTGTAGAAGGTGAACAAACCATAGTAGTTAAAAATACATGTGTAATTACTAATGATAATTATAAAAAAGTAATTAACATTAAGGAGGAGAAGCAAATAAAGGTTAATAAAACATACCTTATTAATAGCGATTTCCAAGTGTGAGGCACACACACAATAGTAAATCACACAAGATGACACATTTGAAACACATAAAACACCACACTTACGGAGATAAATATCACTGTAGGCTTAACAAGAAACGTAGTAAGTTATCTAGAAGAAACACTAGACGAAACACTACGCAAAATTGTGGTAAATATGATGTTAGATATACGCACAATAATTATAATAACGATAATTATAACTGTAAGTATGAAAACTACAGAGGTTATCATAAACGACGTATGAAAAAACCGTCGACAGCTGTTTATATGGGCCTCAAGCAGACTGAACATACGCAATGCATTCATGATGAGAGAGTTACGGAATGTGACCGTTACGAGAGAAAGAGAGGCAAGATGAAAACATTGCTCAATGAACAGGTGACTTCTACGATCCAAACAAACGTTCACAAGGTAAGTACGCACACAAACAAGGGATTAATACAATGGAACGCAGACGTTGTTTATACGAGGGTGAGAATAATAGTAAACGCGGCGACTACGCTACAAGGGAACAATATACGTCCGGTAGACTATGGACAATGCAATTGTTATAAAGAGGGATGTCAGTTCTAACTACACACTGAACTCAATACCCGAATGGAATGAATAATTATTTTTAAATGAGAAAAATAATATAACTATTAATTATTAATAATAAGAAATAATATAATAATAATATAAGAGGGTTAATTAAGAAATGTATTATTGAAGGTAAGGAATGCTATTGTAGAGAAATATTTAAGGAAGTAAGGAATGTTGTTATTGTTGTTATTAATATGAAGAAATGGTAAGGAATGTTGTTATTGATATTTTATAAATATGTAGAAATGATTAAGATGAGCAATAATTGCCATAATTAGTAGAACAGCTGATCAAGCGAACACTTATCGAAGATACAAGGACACAGAAGAAAGCGAGAGTGAAAAGTCATAAGGCCAGAGACTACTTAGGATTAAGGACTTCGAGAAAAATATCGTTGTTTTCTGAGACAGTTCCTCTGTAACCGATCATGCGACGCACTACGAGCTAAAAGAGTATTCTGTTACGGAAGTGTATTTCAAGAAAGTTGTAGCGATCAGAAAGGTAATGTTAAAGAAATGTAATAAAAGGTAATGAATGTTAATGTATTGTATAAGTAATGTATTAGATAAAGTAATGTCATGTTAAGAAAAGAGCTAAGGAGGTTTAGAAGCGAAGGTAAGAATGTATGAGTAAGTTAATGTAAAATTAAGGACCGAATTTACACACATATGTAGGAATGCAGAGTATACAGAAGGAAAACAAAGGAGAGCTAATTGCAGTGGATTTTCTGGGACCATTACCACGATCAAGTCGAGGTGTGAAGCACATATTGGTATGTATCGATGTGTTTTCCAAGGCAGTCCGACTGTACCCAATTATGCGACCCACAACCAAAGTTGTTCTAAAGATACTACTGCAAAAATATATTCCGTTATATGGAAAAATGAAGAAGATACTCGGTGATCAAGGTGTGCAATTCCAAAGTGAAAAATGGGAGAGGACGTTAAGGGAAAATGGAATACAACCAGTACTCACATCCATAAGACATCCTCAAGGAAACCTTGCTGAGAGAGTTAACAAAGAATTAGGTAAATATTTACGAATATATTGCCATAATCAACACAATAAATGGGCAGAATATTTACCATTTATTGAAAACGCCATTAACGAAAATTATAGTGAAGCAACAGGATACACTCCAATGGAATTAGAAGAAGATAAGAAGCCAACCAGATTTTGGACTAAATATCTAAACAAACCTAATAACCAAAATGTACCTGTACCAATAAGTGTGAAAATTGAATACGCAAAGCAACGAATAAGAGAGAGAGGTAACAAGAGAATAGAGAGATTTAATCTAACTCACAAGTTACAACAATTCAACGTGGGAGAAAGTATACTACTCAAAGCAAATCCAGTGGGAAAAAGGAGTGATAATATGGCGAAGAAATTCTTCAGACTTTATAATGGACCGTATACGTTAAGACAGCGAGTGGGACAGAACACTTTCATTGTATATGATGAGATACAGAAGAAAGAAATTGGTAAATTCCACGCAACGTCATTTAAGAAGTTCTACACATAAATCAGAGGTCATTGAAACCAGTCAAATCAGCTGTTTGTAAAGCCACCCTAATTCAAGGTCGCGAACAGTGAGCGTACGAAAGAGGGGAGGTAAGACATTTGTATACACTCCTATTAAGGGTGAAATGACGAATATTATTCTTTATTATTTGTTATATTTTTTTGCAAATAATAATAATAAATAAATAGATAAAAAAAAAATTTATAATAAATAAATTTGTTAAAATTTTTTTTGTTACCAAGCAGAGGAATAATGCGACAGTACAAATAAGTGATGTACTGAGCATGAAATATAAAAATTTAAATTTACTTAATAAACTGTAAATAAGTAATAATATATTAGAAATAAGCATGTTATGGATTGCAAGCTTGACTCAGACAAAAATATGAACAGGTGTTTCGACCTGAATCAACGTGCACACACACACAAATGTAACTGAAAGTGTGTACACCAGTATTTTGCTAGTGTGTGTGAACGCAGGTCTATGCAGGCAAGTTTGCCACCCCAGTATGAATAATTGCACAATGACTGTTTTTCCGTAATTATTCATAAACTAGAATAAAGAATTAAAATCCAAAAGCACCATAAAATGTAAATAAATTTAATAAATACTGTGTGCGAAAACCACGCGAAAGTGACACGCCGTACAAATGCAATAGTGAAATAACTGTGTACAAATCAAAAGGGTTAAGTTGCAATGTCCAAAATTACAATGAACATGTGTTGTAAAATTAGTTATAAGATAAGTATAAAAAAATACTTACAGGGCTCTGCAATTCGCAGAAATATAAAAAATAATGAATTTGACAAAGAGTGGGGGAACTGACGCCAAAGACAGTTTCTAACATGTCGATTTTGTATCACTGAAGGGTGTCGACCAAGACATGGGTATAAATAGGACACGCAAGCTTCAGTGGTTCTCTTTCTTGAATCATCCACGATGCAGCGGGAGCTTATGCCCGTCAGCACGGCATATTTATTAATATTTTTATAAACAGTTTAAATTGCCAGTTATGTACAAGTACGTAACCAAGCTATAAGACAAACATTGTAATTAATAACAGCACTACTGAAGAAGTTCCATAGCGATACGATGCTGGACAAGAGAAGAAGTTCTATAGCGATACGACGCTGGACAAGAGAAGAAGTTCCATAGCGATACGACGCTGGACAAGAGAAGCAGTTCCATAGCGATACGACACTGGACAAGAGGAGAGGACGAGAGAGTGAGAGACAGCCGACGCTGGACAAGAGGAGAAGAGAGACAGCCGACGCTGGAGGCGAGACGAAGACGAACACCGATGGAACAAAAAATGATCGAGTATGATTGACGACAATAAGGTGATAGACAACTTATTCATATCTTAATCATACACAGTATACAAAGACAGTTAAAGACATTAATATTTTATTTAAAAATAAGAGTAATATTTCTTGTATAGTAGAGTTAAAAATCATAGATGTTTTAGAAATACGAGTAACGTAACAAGAGCTCAAATTAATATGATATCAAATGATTACACAGAATATAAATAAAAACAATTAGTATTTGAGAAAACAGTACTGAGAAGTAATAACTATTATCTTTTGAGTACGTACCATATATAGAAAAAAGATTTAAAAATTGATTTTGAAACATATTAATAGACTGAGTAGTCTAAAAATGAGATTTTTCTTTTATATACTATTTAGTAGCATAGAATGTTTAGTTAGTAAGAATGTATATATCTTAAGCCTTACGGCATTATAACAAATAATAACTAATGTTTTTTAAATCGAAGTCAGTGCCATGTGCACATATTTTTTTTTATAGTATCAAATAAATTTTAATTACTGTTTCAAGTTCTGTAGAGTTCTTATTGCAGATACACCTGACCCCCTATTTAAATGTTATATGTTTAAAGAATTTGTCAATCTTGAACGTGAGATCGTTCACACCTATTTATGTATATGTAACGTTGTTTAAATTTGGTGCTCCAAGATCGAGGGACTCCACAAATTTAAATTAAAGTAAATTTGCAAAATTGTCACGTTATATAAATTTGTCGCCCTAGACGTGAGGCACGAGATGCCTAAATTTACGTACAAAAATTTGTATACATACAATATAATATTATGCAACTTTTGCAATGTTGTAATGTTGCAATATATATTCCCTATTTTGACAAAGAAAATTAGTTTTCCAGATAAAACATGAAAACTAATGTAATAAATTGTCCATCATGTTAACAAATCAGAAACGGGTCATGATCAGGCCCGGATTTCCCACTAGGCACACTAGACATGTGCCTAGGGGCGGCATGATGTGAAAAATTATTTGTTATAATTTCAGGTTTTCGGTTTTTAAATTACAGTATTTGTATTGGGCATTTGCATTATGGCAATAATGTACAATAATGTGTACTAAAGTGTACACATAAATAAATATTATAAAAGTTAAAAATGTAGTATTTTTTCACAATTCCATCACGTTTCCCTGCAATAGAGATAGTTGAAATGACTATTTTCAGCAACTTTTTTTCAGCAGTCTAGGAGAATTGAATATTGTAACATTACATAACCCCTGCTCAGTACTGATAAAATATAAAGAAGTATTCATATAATCATAAGAATAATCAAATCAGTAATTACTCATCCCAAAGTCAGAAATGGGTGATTAAGTATCATACTATGAAAACCTTTGTACCATAAAACACTGTAGCAATTGAAAACAATGTACTAAGTGTAATCATAAAAGTGCGGTGTACAAAGTGAGACATAGTATGTTATGTGGAAATATTAAAAACTTAAAAGGACATCAATCACAAATAAGTGAAGATGCAGTGTTGTAGTAATAAACTGTAATACTAATGATAAGTTGTTGTAGTTTTGTGTTGTTAGGCCACAAAGGCAATGTCACTGTAATTAATATATTATTTTGTTTATGTTTTAAGGAATCCAGGGTTATATCAAATTAATAATGGCTAATTAATATAAAATAGAGAGAAGGAGTGGAAAACAAAATAGTGTAGAGTAAGAATACATTAACTGAAATATAAGTCAGAAATGAACTAAGTTAAAAATCATTAAATTATAAAATACAAATAGCCAAGCTTACGTAAAGATGTGAAGAAAAACCTTAAATAAATTAAATTTAATTATAGCTAAAATTTGTAGAGGAGTATTTTTTCTAAAAGAAGAAATGAAATAATAATAATTAATACTATTCAAAGTGATCAGATGAAAAAAAGTAATGTCCAGAAAATTTAAAAAAATTTAATAACTCATTCGGAAAAAACCCCTACCAAATTAATGAAACGAGTCAGCACCATTCACTACATCAGAGACATCTTTGAAACAACAATAATTCACGCCAGAAACTCAATGAAAACGTAAATCCAGCGGAACATCACTCGGCCTAGACTTCGGAATTAAAAATCTTTGGGTGAGATCGTCTCCTTTAATAAATAAAAAAATTACACAT
Organism: Magicicada septendecula; assembly: GCA_034769895.1. Lineage (NCBI taxonomy): Eukaryota > Metazoa > Arthropoda > Insecta > Hemiptera > Cicadidae > Magicicada > Magicicada septendecula. The sequence continues at coordinate 47,932,141 of CM068375.1, forward strand.
CACCAATAAGTAACGAACACTAGAAACAGTACCACATCTTCCAATTTATAAGAAAACTGAGGGTGAACAATATAAACTTTATTTTATTTAAAAAAAATTTGTCAAACATGTGTGCATTGTGAATCTATGGCAGCCATCTTCCTTTTCTTTGCTTTAGGTGAAGACACGTAGTCTGCGCTCTGGCGGTTTAAAAACAAACTTATTGAATCAGATTTTAAAATAAACAAATATTATTTAATGTAAAGTACGATACTAATAAATATGCATTTCTGTCTTTCTTCAAGTTCTAAGAATCCTCAAATAACCCCGAGATATATAATTAATTAATTTCTTTTTAATAACTGCAATTGAATACATCTGTTGTGTTATATGTAATGTAAAACTAATATCGAAAAAATGTTGTGATTTCAAAAAATAATCGATTGTCAACCTATGATTTGGAGACAATAATTTCCATTGAATTAAAATAAATTCAATAAATACCTTGCTTTTAGGTAATTGACTGTGTATTATTTCTGGTAGATAGCAGTTTTGTTACAGGAAGAAGAAGGAAGAGAAGAGAAAGAATAATAGCTCCGTCATCAGAAATTATGAATAACTACACCGAACATAACCTGAAATGGGTTCGTAAATAGAAAACAGCTGATGCAAAGCACGAAAAAATTTAAACGACGAAATTGTATACAAAGAGAGTAATTCTCTTTCGCTCTCTTTCACTCTCTCTCCTACCTATTTTCAAACAACGGCATTGATTTAATACGAAATTAAGAAAACTTGGTCAATATTTTTCATAATCACACACTCTCGGTTAAAAATAAATAACACACACAGATAACAAACGTTGTAACCGAGTTGGACGTGAAAAGCGTGGGAGACATTACAATATATAGAAGTTACTTGTTGCGGGGGGGGCTAAAAATAGTATCTAGGGGCGGCAGGACACCTAAATCCAGGCCTGGTCATGATAACAATTTAAGAAAAATTGGAGACAATTAAAAGGATAAAAATGATGAGAGTTTGCAAACTGTGGCAGCCAATTTTGATGTTGGTGTAACTACTGTTTCTGATTGGGTCACGATCAAAAATAAGTTTAAAGAGCATGCTTCGAAGATGCCAAACAAGAAAACAATGAAGACGTGTGAAAACGAGAAAGTAAAGGCTGTGTTTTTATGGTTCATGCACCAAAGGGATGATGAAGACGATGACAGAGAAGAGAGCAGCAGGCATGATGCCGCTGACAAAATCTTCGAGCCTTAGAGGTAAGAGTTTTTATTTTGGGTTAGGACATTAAATTAAGTTGTATGAAATACATGTTTTTCTCACAGAGTTTTATTCATATTCAGATAATGTTACGGTTTGTCAAACAATCTGAAGAATCAAAGCCCTCTAACATTCTGCTAATGAAGCAATTGCGAGATATTGCTGCAAGAAACCAATGTGAAAAGAAAAAGCAAAGGAAAATAGATTTTTTTTTTTTAAACAAATCATAAAACTAGTGTTAAAAAATAACTTTATGTAAGTAGTTTGATTTTTATTAAAATCTTTTGGTAATATTGTATATTGCCTTCAGTTATTTTACCCCAAACTTTAAAAATGATATCTTAATTATTAGCCTAAATGGAAACTTAAAATTCTTCTTCCAGCAACAGACATATTTACAGAAAAGGAAATTACTTTTGAAATCAAAAGATTTACTTTAATAAAATATTCAGCAAGAGGTTTTTTCCAACTTTTTCAACCAATATGTATGTCCAAAAAATGTAAAGAGAGAAAGACTAATTACCATAGTGTTATGAATCTTCTTGATCTTATATAATAAAGATATAAGTCAGTAGTAGATATTGAGAGCATTTATACCTGATAGCTGATATTCATACCTGATAACAGTTTTCATTTACTAATATTGAGTCTGGAAATAATTTGTCTTTTATCACAAGTGCATAAAATATATTTGCAAGAAGATACTACAGATATCAGTGTAAGCATAGCACATACTGCACAGGCATAATCTTAATCATCATCATCATCATCATCATCATCATCTTCTTCTTCTTCAGCAAGGATTAAACCAAAAATGGTTTGTGCCAGTCCCAAGCAGATAGACTAGATCTGGTCACTGCAACGCTTCTTTGCATGTCTTACCCCTCACTGTATCTTTTGTTTATAATTCCGTAGTTGTTTGGTGATGTGGCAGTTATCTATTGAGTTAAGATGTTCCCACCATTTCAGCCAATGTTGAGCAGTCCTATCGAGTATACTCATAATATTCAGCTTCTACCATATGTCTGCATTTCTTCTACGATCTTGGGGAGTATACACTGCCACGTGTCTGAAATCTCATTTTGGCTTCTTGAATGTGACAAGCATAATTTAATTCCTAAAATTCGTCTTTGTCAATGATACAATGATAGAATAGATATAAATGGTACCATAATAGATAGATATACAATCACTACCAAAATTAGATATGGAAATGATTGTAAATTAATTAGTCATGGGTTATCAGGCTCAAGATCAGATTTTTTCTCATATTTCTCTGCCCATGCCTCATTCTTTTAGGAAGTTTTGCTCAAAATTCTTAGGAATTTCCTAAATACTGAGGCCGCAGAACAGCTGATTCCACATCCATTTACTTGCGATACTAATATTAATTATTTATTTGTTTATGCAGTCAAACATGTATGTTCCTCTAATCTGTATTGCCGTGACTTGTAAATGCAGTGAGATAATATATTTTGTTAACAGTGTCTACAACTTGATCTAAAGCCTACAACCAGTAATAGCCAGTCTTGTTAACCTCACTGGCAGACATTTTGCAAGCATATCACTGGTCTTTATAATGCAATTTAAATTGTTTCTTTATTTTGTTCCAACAGTTCAGCTTCAGATTCTGACTCCCCTAAAAACATTTTATTCTTGTTAATTTATTTAGGCCTACTTAGCTCCGTCTCTATTCCTTGTTGAAAGGTTTAAATTTTTTCTCAGGTACTTGTATAAGCATTAAATGACATCTTCATTTCATTTGGACAGATAATGAGTCAATTTTACAGGTTGACCACTACATTTCCTCAATGTAATTTCTTACCTAACACTTTCACTGCATCAAGTCACTCAGCTAGTTAACAATAAATAGCTGGCATATATAGTTGAGAGTTAAAGCATTGAGTCCTTCCAGAATGACTCCCTTCAGTACAGATATGAAAGTCATTTAAGAAGAGCTGAATTTTTCAAAAAGCCTTATTTGGCTTTTAAATAATTAAATGTCAAGTTTAAATTCCTGGATTTTGTTGTCCATGGCATGGCCGTTGTTATTAATTAACTATATAGAATACTACTGACTCGGATCACAAATTATTGTGGATAAAAATGACAAATTTTTACCTTATGACCTAAAACAGCTTTTCCTGCGTTATAGCTTCATCAGAGGCTGCCACTAGGAGCACTGTCTGTCCTGCTTTTGGTGACTGCACCGTCATTCAAGAGATCATTGTTGTGTGTGTGTCGTGTAATATGTTCAAGTAGTATGTATGATTTAAATTGTGTCTGTTCGTTTAGGATGCTGTTTCTACACATTTTTGTGTGTTCGTATGTTTCTAGTTGTTCCAGAGTGTCTAGTTTTTCGCCTTTTGTGTGTACATCAAGGCCGTAACAAGGTACTCCTGCGCCCTTGGCAATTTTGACAAAGCTGCGCCCCCAATACCAATACCGGGGGGTCTGGAATACCCACCAGTGTAGCGAGGGGTCCGGGGTTCCTCCCCCGGAAAATTTTTAAAATTAAAGTGCAAAAATGGTAGTTTTTTGAGCCAAGTTTTTGCCTCTTTTCAAGGTAACTTTTTGGTCGAATTTCTGTAAAATTCTATATTATCTGAATATAAAAGCATTACTATTGTAAGAGAAAGACTGAACTTAAAACTAATTTTAAAAACTAACTGAAAGTGGTGGAATCTGTAGGAGGTATAAAACCTAATTTGCAGGTGATTGAACTATGTAAAAAGTAACTAACAAAAACATAGTTACCAAAGTACAGTACATGTTAAGGCCTACTAAAACTTAATATTTACACTACATTAAGGTAGGTAATATACAATTACAAACTTTTTTAGAATAAAAACTAAACTTCTAGCAACAGTATTTAAGTAAACTATAGCAGATTCTGCAACCTGCAATATGAGAAAATGAGAAAAAAAATGCAAAATATTTTTATTGATAGTTACATCAATTTACAGTAGGCCTTCTTTAGTTAACAGTTAGATTATATCACACTACTGTAACTGATGAGGTATTGATTATAACAAAAACTACCAGAGAAATAATTCATAACTTTAGTCGGTGCTTTAGTTCTATAATTTATCTTGATTTTTTTTACACAGGACTTCAGGACTTGCACTTACAACATTCTGTTGTAACTGCAGGTACCATTTTTTTGGCTCTTGATGCTGTAAATAACAAATTGAAACTCTTCAGTAAACAAATATATTGCTTTTACAAATTGTTACATACAGTATACAGCAGAAAAGCCATGGAACTAAAACTTTACCTTTCTTGCTTTCAGCAAGGCAAACTCACTAATTATTTCACTAAATTCAAGTTTTGAAGCAATCTAATATTTTTATGGACAGGATAGCTAAGTTTGTCAATCTGTTTTCACACATACTTGACCGCAAGTAGTTTTTGATTATCTTCAGCTTGCTGAAAGTATGCTCGCAAGACGCCACACTGACGGGCATTGTCAAAAATATCCTCAATGCTATTTCGATGTTTGGATAAGGATCTCTTAATCCATAGTTTGAAATAACTTTCAGAATATCCAAATGGGAAGCCTTGTAAATGTTCTTCACCAGCTCTTTTGCGTGAAACTTGAAAGCAACTACTTCGTTAACTAACTCAACTCTATCAATGTCTCTACTATATATCGCACCAAGATCAGCTGCACACTTTTCAAGAAAAGAAACAAACATTCACTTAAGGACTTTCCTGACAAAAAACTGAAGTCTGATGAAATTGTGTGGTAAATGTGTGCCCTTTTTTCCATTTCACTTACAATTCTATCAAATACAGTGTAACATTCTATCTCAAATGATTTATCAGAACTCAACAAGTGTGCTTCGTCTTCAGCCGTCTCCCCAGCCATCCTCTTGACTTTTCTCAGCCTCTGAACAGCAAAACTGCTTTGGATGGCCATGGAATCACAAATAGCTTTGGCTTTTTCTGTGTATTTTTTAATTCCTTCTTTACGTAGGTCTTCAATTTTTTTGCCAAACCTGAGAGCAAACTTGATGCTACGTCAAGAGTTGTGCCCTTTCCTTGCAGTGACTTGTTGGTGCAGTCCAAACTTATCAAAACATCAGACCACATCTCTAAAAGGCACACAAATTCATAATCAATTTGTCTAAGAAGTTTCATAGCACCAGACAATGTGTCAGTGTTCCAGTCGTCTCTATCAGCCATGTTTTGTAAAACTTTGTGTACAGATGATAAGTTCTTCTTAAGAGCTGTCACAGCTTGACGCCTGGAAGACCATCTTGTATCACAATGTCTCTTAAGGGTAGTTTTGAGACAACCAATCAAAGCCTCCCACCTTAAGGTAGAGCTACTAAAGAAGTTGAAAAACTCCAACACTTTTCCAAAAAAACTTGTCATCATAATTGACACTTCCGCGGCATGCACGCCAACGAGGTTAAGACTGCTGCACAAGGCACAAATTTAGCAAGGTCGTTTAGTTGGGATATGTGCGCTTGAACGCCTTCATATTTTCCTGCCATGTTTGAGTCGTTGTCAAAGCCTTGACCACGACAGTTCTGAATATCCAAGCCGTCATTGTTTAGCTTTTGCAATATTTCTTGTGATAACCCTCTTCCTTTTTTCTGGTGACTTATGATGAAGTCCACAAAACTTTCTTCAACTGAGCATTTCCCATCCTTAATGTTAATATACCTTATTATTTCACTCATTTGTTCTAAATGTGCTGTGTCCGGGGTGCAGTCAAACATAATAGAGAAATACTTGGCACTTTTTACATTCTTCAGTATTTCAGATCGAACCTTATTTCCCAAAATGTCTATGACCTCATTTTGAATTAGAGGTGAAAAATAGCTTGTGACATGTTTTCCACTTTTAACGTTTTCTATGTGCTTAGATAGTTGAGGATTGTAGTGACTAATAAGTTCTAATGTACTCAGAAATACAACACAGTTGCTGTCACTGATCGAATCGGAACCTCCTCTTAAAGGTAAGTTATTACTGGCACAATGGAGAATTACATCCACAATACATTTTGAGAACATTGCACCACTTTTCTGCTACAGCTTGTATCAATTTTTGATGTTCTGCATCAACAGATCTACTAGTTTTCAGTCCAATTTCTAATTCTTTCCAATCGACATAAGAATGTTGGTGAGGTATCGACCTTCCGTGATGGACAATAAATGGGTTCAAGTGTCTCCAATAATTGAATCCCTCATCAACATTAGAGAAAGCAGATTTGTCCTTTTTGTCGTCTTTTGAAAATAGAAGGCAAGGGAAACAAAACAGTGCGTCCTTAGACTGGCTGTACAACAACCATATTGCCTTTTTACTTTTTCCCCGTTTGGTAGAATTTTATAAACCCATTTCTGAGAAAAGTGTCTTCCATCATCTGCACAGGGGAATTTGTAGCTGTCTAAGTCAATTATTTGTGGGCCTTGTTCAACAAGTTTACAACGAACTGTGTCTGATCGAAAATTTGCTGGCCATTTTTTGGGATCCTCGTAGATAATTTCTATTCCCACATCAGTAGTATTTAATGCATCATTTTCATTATAATTAGATGTGCAAGATGTGCTGGGGTTTTCAAGATCAGTAGATTGCCTGCCCATTGTGGAATGACTTAGCTCAGGATCACTTCCTTCTTCAAAATCAATGACGTTTGTGACGAACTCCATTGGAGTGATCTGGCTGTGGTTGTCTTCTGAAACAGTCTCAGTCTTGCTATCTTCTTTTTAATTTTCTCCTTCCTTTTCTTCTTGGTCGTCTTCTTTTTCTTATTCTTCTTGAAGTGCATTACTATTACTGGCACTATCACTTTCACCTACTTATTTCTCTTCATTTCGCAGGCAATTTCCAAGCACCGATGCTTTTTCGTTGACCGATGCACAACTTTTTCGTTGTCTTCTTCTTTCGTTTTTTGATTTTTTTAAATTCACTTCCAGAAGGTTTTTTTTTGGCCCCATTTCTGAAACAAACCATTCCCATTTAATTTACATTGTATTACAGTTGTAAATGGCTGCCATGTAAAAACTACTCGACCGATCTCAAACATTAACGAACTCCGCCAAGATATTGTGCACACTGCCCAAGGACCTGTGTGTCAAGTTTGGTCATAATCGGTAAATTTGTTTGGGCGCTGCCGCTGTCATTGTCATTGTTACAGACACACAGACGGCCAAAAAGTTTTTTTGAATCCTGAGTAATAGGATTACACGGAAAACCCGAAGCACTGTAAATACAAGTGAGCCTCTCGCGGTAAGAAAAAAGAAACGATGTCTGCGACGTTTTAACGCTATCACCGAATTTTTCGGTGAACGCAACTGTTGGCGCTGAACATAAACACGAAATATTATGAAATCCGTGTTTATGTTCAGTGCCGACAGTTGCGTTCACCGAAAAATTCGATGATAGCGTTAAAATGTCGCAGACATCGTTTCTTTTTTCTTACCGCGAGAGGCTCACTTGTATTTACAGTGCTTCGGGTTTTCCGTGTACGCGATCGCTCATCCAATTATAAAAATAAAATTGATACCATATTCATGAAACTTGTGATTGAAATATTTACGTAAACTAATTTTGAAATCGGGACTATTTTAGTCAGCAGACTTGCGCAACAAAATCAGCTGACACTTGCTGAAAATTGGACATTTTCAACCACGACCACTTCCGCTAAAAATGAACCAATAGGAATATAAGTTATACCAATGGAACGGGCCAGTTCTTCTTCTTTCTTCCGGTATTTTTTTTATTTTCTGTAGGTCTAGAAAATGAAACGGCGAACACAGTGATATTAGTTAGGCCTATTTGGCTTTGTCAATCTGGCAGTAAAGACAGAACGAATGTTGGGAAATTATTTCTGACAGCTGGAGTCAAGTTTTTCACGGTAACCTCCATTGATTGATTCACTGACGTTTTCGTGATGTTGAAGAGTAAATAGTATAATTAATGTATTGTTTTGCAATAATACCGTGTTATAATAATAATAATATGTAGTGTTTTCAAAAACTGTACAAAAAGGGAAAAATAGGCCGCCACCACCGGGAATAACATGCGCCAATTCTAGGGTTAATGTAGACTAAGCTATGGTACATTCAGGGCCGGCGAGAGGGGGGCAGGGGGGCCAGAGTCCCGGGGCCCGGCGCATAACGGCCTTTGCCCTTTGTTATTTATTAACAGTGTAAAACCCATTTATTTACGATTAAAGTTAAGAATAACGAATTGTAGGGTCAATTAATAAGTCCTAAACCATTAACAATCCAACAGTAATTTTTTTTTGGTAAGTTTTTCTTTGGGGGGGGCCAAAAATGTTTAGCCCCGGGGCCCGTGATCGCTCTCACCGGCCCTGGGTACATTTTATTGAAATCATTCTTACCCGTACAACAGAAGCAACGCCAACATCAACAAGTAACAACACAAACACTATAAGTGTCGTCTAATCGCTGAGTGTGAAAATCACTTAGTTCACAAATTACAATAGAAAATAATACCAGCGACTGTAATTACACTGAGTCTCAACAAAACCAACAGAACAAACTAGAATAGAGCAATCTATATATATTCGTACTCTGTGAGAGCAATAGACTGACGTGGCCGTGGCAGGGCGCGGGGGGAGGGGTATGAGTATGAGTACTATTCAAGTTATGACAAACTTGCTAAAACCAACGAATATAGACGTTACTAGAAGCACACTTCTGGGTTATTAAAAGCGTAGTTGAAACAATGCTACTACTTTTTTTATAAAAGAGTGGTAGATGAAAAAAATGTTTGTAATAATAAGACGCATGTTCTTGTATTCGATTTTAAAATTCTTTTGCGCACTGCACAATAAAGAATGCATCAAAAGTGCATTTTTTGAGTAGGCTGCATTTATTTGATTCATTCCTTCGTACCCAGTGTGTCAAACAAATGTGAAAAAATTTTGGAGGTTGTGTCTAGTCTAACCCCTACAAACATTTTTTCATCTACCACTTTTTATCTGATAAGTTGTAGCTTTTTCCAATTATATATTAACGAAAATGTTTGAAATTTACTAAATTTCGCGGTATAATACAAAAAATTACTTGGAATCGCCAGCGCCATGTAGTTGCCGGGGTGATGAACTACGGTTTATCACCCCAGAAAGCTGACCCCACTCGCTCCATAAGAAGTGTTCTTCTAGTTATGTCTATATTCGTTGCTAAAATCAAGAAGGCGCAGGTGCAGTGCAGTGACCCAGCGACTGGCTCATCATGGGAGGGGTGGAGGGGAAGGGATTTTCGCTTTGCGCCTGGCCCGACTCTGCGCCCATCAGTAGGGCAAGGTCCAGTGCAGTTACTAAATTTACGTAGCTGCTTTTTGTTTATTGTATAATAGACAGAAATATAGACAGTTCACGTACAGTAACTTTTAACAATCTGAAACTGAAAGATTTTATCCAATAACGTGGAGTTTTTATTTGCTTGACAAATTGTACCAATCTAAGTCTAAAAAAAGATATTTTTCATGGTCAATTTTGCGCCCTCTTTGTACCTGCGCCCTTGGCGGGGGCACATCTCGCCACCGCCTAGTTACGGCCCTGGTGTACATGTACGATTTCCATGTTGCTGTTTATGTTTGTGTATGTGCAGCTCTAACAGAGTGAAAGTTAGTTTAGGCCATTAGGTAAAAATTTATCATTTTTATCAATAATAATTTGTGATCTGAGTCAGTAGTATTCTATATAGTTAACAAGTTTGAAGACTCACTCATCATTTTTATCTTCTTTTAAGCTCTTTAGCGCTTTCATAATAGTTTCACGATTATTTTTAGACTTTTATGTGCCTCTTATCAAGTGGGTCATTGTGTTCCACAATGTTTTTTGAAAGAAAAAAACGATTTTCCAAGCCCTAAAAGAGTTCAAAAAGTAGTTGATCTTCAGAAAAACTTGTACAGATTTTGCAGCAGCTGAAGCAAGAATTTAGTCATCTTATAACAAGCTGCAGGGGTTGATTCCACTGATTTAAGGAAACAGACTGAACATCGTACAAAAACTGTAATAAATTAGCCTTTGTAGGTATTGCTAGTGAATGTTTACTTGTAGGCTGGACTACATTAAAGACATATTAGCAGCACTCAGCAGTTTGATCCTGACAGTTATTTATATCTAGCCTATGAACTGAAAAAAAGTAATACGCTAGTTTTGCGATGAAATAACAAAATTTTTTCAACTGTTCTGTTAATGGCCAGAGGCAGACAGTATGCCTAGTTGAGCCTACAGTACCTGTACAGCCTACTTGATTCTAACAAATGCATGACCAGTTATTGTCAACTGTCAGGCAGCTGGACAAAAATTTTTTTGTTCACGTTATGAGATTACTAAATACACCATTTTTGAAAATACGCTTCTCATTTTTCGCCAGCTCCATAAAATTCACCTCCCTACCAGTCCTGGGCCAAAATTGCTCAAATTGGAATAAATTCTACATAGGCCAGACAGGACGTAGCTTCAAACAGAGATAAATTGAACACACAAAGGCACTCCACGCCACTACAGAATCCACCTTTGCAAACCACCTCATTGAAGCAAGCCACACATATAAAAACATCGACAATAACATGAACATTCTACACGTACACACAAAAGGCCGAAAACTAGACACTCTAGAACAATTGGAAATATACAAACACACAAAAACAAATAAAAACGACATCCTAAACGAACAGACACAATTCAAATCGCACGCATTATTCGAACATATCTCACCCCACACACACAGCATCGATCTTTCGAAATTCGATTCCTTCACCCACAACAAGACGGACATCGCTACCAGCGGCAGCCTCTGAAGAAGCCTTTTAAAGGAGAAAACCGGTTCAGGCTGTAAGGTAAAACTTTATGCTTTTACTTATAAAAAAACCTAGTGTTCCGAGTCGTTAATGTAATAATATAATGTATTATACTTATAGAATTATAACATTATAACTATATAATTTTTACTGTCATTATCTTAAAAAGTAACGGTATTAAAAAAGATGCTTCAATGAAAGTGCAAAGTATGTTCTCAACACTATATTTTAAGAAATTAATACAAAAAACTTTCTCAGTAACAAATTGGTAATAGTTCGATGGACACCCTTGTCTGAAAAAGCCACGAAACCTTAAAAAAACGGGTTTTTTGTGTTTCTACGTAAACTACAGGTCAAGCCTAGGTGCGGAAACGAAAAACTTGAACTTTTTATTTGCAGGTTGCGAAAAAAAAATGCAAACTTAGTTATAGCAATACAACACTGAATCACAATAACGTCCTTAGGCCTACATAGTGTATTCTATTATCCTATACTATTAAACGAGCAATAATTGTTTGTCTGTAATTTTTTTTTCCGAAACGGCTCGAGGAATTTTCTCGGAAGTTGGTACTTAAGGGTATTTTGACACCAGGAATCGATTGGACTCGGTCTCATTTTCCGCAAAATTCGTCTAAGGGCCATATCTGAGGGCCTTTATTTTAAAATATCGCCGGACCGATACCGCGCGACAATTAATTATTGCTAGGCAATTGTAATTTCTAACCAGCTTTCTTACCGTACAGATAAATAAATTACAGAAACCGTCGATAAATCCAAACGGCGCAGTATCGATATGTTTATATATGAAGAAGAATAAATAGCTGTTGCAATCAATGTAAATAAACAAAATAAGAGTTGAGACGAGCAATAATTGTCCGTCCGTCTATAAATTTTTTTCCCGTAACGGCTCGAGGAATTTTCTCGAAATTTTTACATTACCGAAATTTCATTACATTATTATTCAAAAACGTTGTGTCTGTTTGTTTATTCAAAGGTTTATTTGAAAATTATAGGTGAGCTATTTCATAAATTAATCGATTTGTGTGATCATTTTCTTTGTCTTTTACAGTGATTTTATTCCAGTGAGTTATTTAGTGTTAGATCTGCTCAGTAAAATAAAAAAATAATTGCAATTTTTCTCTGCTCAGTGATCTATTTACAATAAAAAAACCATTACAGTGTTTGTGCAAGTGCAAAGCGAGTCAAATTCTTGCTCGGTTGGTAATTTATATAGTTTTTTAAGAAGGTAAGTGTCATCACCTTAGGTTACATATTACTATTCTGTGCACACCCACCAAGCATTGGACACTGTGCAACATTATTTATACTTCCAGTCTTATGCTCAAGTGCTTTTAAATATTTTTGGCAGAAAAAATCAATCTGAAAATGTTATTTTTTAGATGCCTCGCGGACGACCTCCTAAACGGCGAATTTTTAATAACTTAAGGCCACCGCAACAAAGACAGCAAGAAAATGAGTTACCACAGCCTCATCAGGAAATAACGAATGTCAGAGACGAACTTTCTGAAAATAATCCTATCAATGCTATTTATGAAAATCAGGCATCCACTTCAAGACCCCTTCCCCTTCCCGAAGTAACAAATGCCCGAAAACAAGTTCCTCAAATTAATACTAACAACGTCATTCATGAAAATCAGGCGTCAACTTCTAGACCTGTGCGAAGTGCCAAGAATGATTGTATGAATAGAGTAAATGAAGTATTAAGGGAGCTTAACGATTACCAGTCGCAAGAATTACGTGAGAAAATAAGGGAGATAAATAATAAACGCAGAATATTGGCAGAATCAACAGAAGAGCGTGAACGACGGCAAGAAAACGATCGATTGCGAGCAAGTAAAAGGAGAACTGAAGAGTCACCAGAGCAAAGAGCTCAACGGCTTCTAATCATTCGATTACGAGCAAGTCAAAGAAGAGCTGAAGAAAATGAAGAAAGACGTCAGCAGCGATTAGAGGAACAACGTCGCCGGAATGAAAGACGTCAAAGAGCTCTGCTATTGAACCCTTTACGAACATACAAATTAGCTGTCACTTCTGATGTATCCAATCACACATTAGGAAATTTTAATATTGCTTGCTTGCATTGTGGCGCTTTGCATTTTCCAGAAGAACGTGTTAGCAATCGAACCCATAGAAATTCTTTCGGAGACTGCTGTTTGCATGGCCGCATTGAGCTCCATCCACCTAAATTTCCAAATGAGTTGGTGCGACTATTTCTTCATTGTCATCCATTAATTGATGAATTTCATAAAAGAATACGTAATTTAAATGCATTATTTGCAATGGCTTCATTCACCGTGGATGATAATCGAACCATAAACAATCGAGGAATTTATACGTTTATTGCAGCAGGGAATGTTTATCATAAAATTAACGTGGCTGCTCATCCAACTCAAAATTCACAAGGTGAGTTTGAACGACCTCGATATGGACAGATGTACTTCCTCGATAATGAAGATGCTGTCAATGAACGTGTCAACATTCCACTGAATAATGGAATTAGTGTCCCATTAATGAACCTGTTGGAAGGAATTATCCGCTCACAAAATCCATTTGTACAAGGTTTTATGATGATGCGAGAGGTTGAAGAAGAAGTGAACCAGCGTGCTGCTGAGGAAAGAACTGAACCACCTTACGTGAAACTTCTCTTTGCGTTGCCCGAGAGCGCAGACCACAGAAGGTATAACATTCCATTCCAAAATGATGTTTGCGCCGTGGTCACTTTGAATGCCGATCAAAGTTTTCCAGATAATGAATTAGTTATTCGACAGAGAGGTAAATGCATTGTTACAATGAGGAACATCGACCAACGGGTTGAGGCATTCACTTACCCTCTATTTTATCCCAAAGGTACTTTTGGATATTCCATAGATCTACCATTAAGAACTTCGTATGCGAGTTGTCGTCACCTTACAAGACTTGAATTGGCTCAATATAGAATTGCTTTTCGGCCACAATTTGCTCAATTTCTTCCACTCGAGAATCCTGTAAGAAGTCCTGATCTGCGTCTCCTAAATTTTAACGCTCTACATTATGGTGGTAAACTTTTCCAACAGTACCTCGTTGATTCTGCTATAAGAGTTATAAAAGATCGAATTGATTGGATTAAAGCTAATCAAAAAAAAATTCTTGCTGATAATTACGCTTCAGTTACCAATTTCATAAACCAACTTGCTGAACAAAAAAATGCTACTGTTGGGAAAAAACTTATATTACCTTCTTCATTTCCTGGATCTACAAGATATTACGCTGAAAATTTTGAAGATGCTATGGCCTTAGTTCGTCGTCTAGGATCGCCGGATTATTTCATTACGATGACATGCAATCCTGATTGGTCAGAAATTAAGGAAGCAGCAAGAATACAATTCCATGATCAAAGTCTTTTAAATCAACCAGGTCAAGATAGACCTGACCTCGTTGCAAGGTCAACGAGGTCGTCGAGGTCTTCCCCACATGCACTTGCTATTGATTATGTCTTCTCAAGACAAAATATATAACGTCGAGGACCTTGATGACTTGATTTCTGCTGAAATTCCTGACGACGACACAATACTGCGAGATTTGATGATTAAATGGATGATACGTAATCCGTGTGGAGAGCATAACCAAGAAGCTCCATGTATGATCAATAAAGATGGAAAAATGAGTGTCGCTTCGGATTTCCAAAATCATTCAAAGACTTTACATCTTTAGTTGAAGATGAAAAAACCAATTATCTACGTCGTTATGATTCGAGAATGGATCCAAACAGTCCAGACTTTTCACATCATCATGCTGTTTATCGTAAGGATAGTCAAGGTAGACGAACAACAAGAGATAATCGCCATGTTGCTTCATATAACGCTTACCTTTTAAAAAAATTTAATTGCCATATTAATGTAGAATACGTTGGTAGTATAAAAGCAGTTAAATATCTTTATAAATATGTTTACAAGGGACATGACTGTGCATTTGTCAAGGTAATTCAAGATCAACGAACATTAAATTACAATGAAGCAGAAACATATGTGCAAGGTCGATGCATCACACCTCCAGAGGCATTCTGGAGTCTCTTTGGCTATGAAATCCAGAAAAAAAGTCACACTATTCAACGTTTAGATATTCATCTACCTGGACAATATCGAATGGCAAATATTGAACAGACGCAGGACGATTTAGCTGACGTAGGCCAAAGAGGTTCAACTTTAGAAGCTTACTTTAGACATAATTCACATTCGAAGCAGCAACAACAAAATCAAGTCCACAATGAAAATCAACAAGAAATACATTATTATTATTATTGGCAGATGCCAGAGCACTTTAGGTGGATAGGAAGTAACAGTGAATGGCAGCCCAGGGTCAGGCGCCTTCAAGTTATTGGTAGAGTTCACAGCATAAACTTTGTTTCGCAACCAGAACTTTACCATCTACGGCTATTGCTCTACCACGTCAAGGATGCTACAAGCTTCGATGACCTTTTATTGGTAGAAGGAACAAGATACGCTACATATAAACAAGCCTGCCTAGCTAGAGGACTAACATATGATGATCAACAATGGGTCGAAGGTTTGAGAGAATCTGCCATGTCAAAAATGCCTTCAGTAATGAGAACACTATTCACACAAATTCTTATTCTTGGCGCTCCTGAAAATCCTAAGGCTTTATGGGATATATTCAAAGAAGAATTGGCCGAAGACTTTATTAGAGAGGCCAGACGTAATAACACTTCTATTGAAGAAACGATAAAAAGAGCTTATCGGATCATTGCTTACAAATTGAACACAGAAGCTACAGAAGGTCAAAATTTCTGCTTCTGGGTACAGAGATACAATATGGACGATATAGACAATTACAAAAATCAGTTGAATGAAGAAATAGTAAACGTTGATGAATACGCAAAATTGGGGGAAAGCATGTATCAACGTCTTCGAGGAAGACAATTAGAAATTGTGGATCGAATTTTAAGTGCTGCTGAAGGTCAATCTGAGCAAAGATGCTTTTTTATTGATCGACCTGGTGGTGCGGGAAAAACTTTTATTTATAAGACAATATTCCACATTCTTTCTGGAAGAAATTGTAATGTAAAGTGCATGGCGTTCACTAGAATTGCGTCTATCTTACTTCCCAATGGTCGAACATCCCACAAAACATTTGGACTTAAAGTTCCTTTAACTGCTGAATCTGTTTCAAATATAAAACCAGGATCTTCGAAAGGCAGGGAACTCGCTCAAGTTCAAGTTTTTTTAATGGATGAAGCACCCATGTTACCTAAGTATGGAATGCATAATATGGACCAATTGCTTCGTGCTCTGGGCAATCCACATTTACCATTTGGAGGAAAAATTGTTGTTTTTGGAGGAGATTTTCGACAGTGCTTGCCTGTTCAACAACGTGCCAACAAAAGTGAACTGATAGATCTATGCATAAAAAGAAGTAACCTTTGGCAACATTTCCAACTCTTTTCTTTGACTGAAAATATGCGTGTAGATCTAGAGCAAAGAGATTTTGCTGAATATTTGTTGAAGGTCGGGAACTGAGAGTTGCCTGTAAATAATATGGACGAAATTGAGCTACCAGTAGATATTCTTTCTAATGGAAATCTAATTAATGAAGTCTTTGGAAACTGTATTACTAATAATATATTTCAAGATATGAAAGACAGAGCTATAATTGCTCCTTTGAACAGAGACGTAACAAAAATTAATGCTGAGATCATTGAAAAATACCTGGAGGCACAGCTACGACTCTGTAAAAGATCAACCAGAAGGAGCTCTTCAATTCACTTCAGATTTCCTTAATTCTGTTGACATAGCCGATTTACCGCCACATGAACCTAAGTTGAAAAAGGATACTATAATAATGCTTTTACGAAACTTAGACATTACAGAAGGGCTTTGCCATGGAACAAGATTAAATATTACAGAGTTGTGCAATAACATTATCAAAGCTAAGATAATTACTGGAGAAAAATCGGGTCGAGAGGTACATATCCTAAGAATTACATTGGATTCTAACAAAGGTCAACTTGGCTGTACCATGAAAAGACATCAATTTCCCGTAAGACCGGCATTTTCTATGACAGCTCACAAGGTCCAGGGTCAAACATTTGAGTACGTTGGTGTTGACCTATGAACACCAGTTTTTATGCATGGAATGTTATACGTCGCTTTTTCCCGAGTTAAAAGGAAAAGCAGTTTAAAAGTTCTTCTACCACAAGAAAATCCTCGACACACTCGTAACGTAGTGTGGAAAGAAACATTGAATGATATTGATTCTAATAATAATGTACAGAATAATCTACAAATGGATACTGATGATGAACATCTATTTTTGGACATTCCAGACAACTTGGATGATTTCAACATGACTTTTTTATAAAATATTGTAAAAAATTAAATTTTTAAATATATTGCTATATATATTTTTTTAAATAAATTATGTTTGTTAACCTACATGATGAGTTATAAGATTACTATTTTTGTTTCCCAATTTCATAAAATTCATTTCCAATTTCTAAATTAATATTGTAAAATGCAAATCTGTTTTTGTTTTGTTATGTAAAAAGAAAAATGTAAAATCTTATTAAAAAAATTATTTTTTATTTGAAACCGAGCTAAGCTCGGTCCCCCGGTACTTCATATTAGATGCAGAATAACGTTACAATTAATAAATATTTACTCTCGTAGTCTTCATGCTGTTTGTAAATGCAAGTACCACATGAAAACTCGGTTGTGCAGATCACATCAAATGTTTTGTTACTTACTGAGGTAGTAAAAATACTGACTCAAGCACAGGTATGCCTTCATTTGCTAGTGCGCAGAGATTAGATGTTAGACAAATGATATATGTAACGTACGAAATGTATGACTATACTGTAGATATATATACCACTTGGAGTCGTAGAGTTATTAATGACTTGAGAATTGTGTAATAAGGTCTGAGGGGCGAAGCCCCGAAGACGGGCCGAGCGGCACCGGAGGTGCCGTTGGACATTACAGCATTGAGTTCTGTTTCAAAAAGAGTGATGTATAATTTCGTTTATACGTAGGTTTCATGTAAAATACGAAATAACGCATTTTTACGTTATTTAGGCCCCAAAATAAATTTTAGCGAATTTTTTGCGGATTATCGCTTCCGCACCTATTTTTGGTCTGTAGTTTACGTAAAACCTGCAAAAACATCAGGTTTTGCAGGTTTCGTGGCTTTTCCAGACAAGGGTGTCAATCGGAACTATTACCAACTTTTTAAACGCTGTGTTTTCAAAGCTTGCAGAGTTTGAGTTCATTAATTTGTTTTTAAATCACACCCTCAGAGAAGGTCACTTAATGGCAAATTATATTGCTTAATTTATCATTTTAAAATTATTAAATAGTTTATATTCATTAAATAAGTTTTAAATAAAATACCTTACACTGTTACCTGAATCAAAAATAGTGTAACACAGATCATTAGTCAAAACAAAAATTAAAAAATTCGTTTGCGATTAATTAAAAATTTTTTTTTTTTAAATCAAATATAGTAAAATACGTGTGAAACTGATAAAATTCCGAAGAAAATAAATTTTACTTAATAAAAATTGATTTTTCGTTAATTTACACTGTATCAGCCAATATACTGTCAGCTGATGAATTACTTATAATTCTGTGAAATGAAAACTCCCCAACATTCAACAGAATTGATATCGAAGAAACGTATGCACTGCATTATTCCATGTGAAAAATCCCTAAAATTCAACGAAATTGATATCGAAAAAATGCATGCACGGTAATATTCCACGTTTCACACTAAATTAAAATGTAAGCGTCTGTGAATTCAAATTTTTTGTCCGAAGTTGTAACAATACAATAGTTACGTTCTGTTGGTATGGCAAGCCTGCACCGTAAACTTCCGTTAAGTTGACGGTCTGCCGCGCGGCGGAAAGCATGTTTTAGTGTCTGGTTAAATGTGTGTTGTGTGTCGTTGTTTTACGGTAAATAAATAAATAATTGTTAGTGACTGTGTTGTGTTTTCCATTACCTTTTGGATTATAAAACATTAACACAAAAGGATAACAAAACATTAGGTAAGTTGCAGATCGAGTTGTTCAATTACCCGTGAACATATTCAATGTTGTATGTAGTTTTTAAAACCGCCTCAGGTGAGTCAAGGTAAGAAGAGAGGGCCACTGGCCTAACCTTTGTTATTACATAAAAAAAGTCAAACTCAACCTTAATGGAAACTTTATGTTGAATTCACGGTACTTCGTTAATTGTTATTTGTTGCTAAACAAAGCTTAGTTCCATCAGATTGTCGTTTGTTTATGAAACGTTATGTCAGTTAAATATAGGTTAATATTTCAAGTACGTAATAGAAACGATTACGTGTCGTGATTATCAGAACGGTGGTAAATCCAGTTATTCTTTTATTTATCTATTGCAATCTAGTATTTATTTATTTTAAACTAGTCATAAGTTGACATTTACACGAACGATTTATACACGCGCGCGGTGTAAATATTGTGGTAGTAAGAATCAAAGTAACTGGAGAATATAAATTAATACAATTGATGTAATATTTTATTTTCAGATAATGAAGTAGTCAAGTGGTAAACCACGTTTTACATTGTTACGTAAAGTTTTACATATTTACACCTACTGTAAGTAGGTGCTGCGATAACAATGAAAGTTATAGTGTTGTGAGTACATTATGATCCGGTAGTTATTGTCTCTTATATAAATAGTCGGTTAATGGCGTAACACTAGAAAAAAGTAACAATAGTTTCTTGTTCGTAGAGTGTTTGTGTATACTGTAACAGAGATACGGGCCCCCGGCGTGTTTTCTGCATGTGCGATCTCTGTACGATACCAAACTATACTCTCACTATCGATAACTTTTTGTCACAAGGCCCGGTAACTTGTGTTGTTAAATAAATGCAGTTAAATTAAAATTACCATATTTCTATACCATAAAATCGAGACATTACTTACTAAATGTGGAAATTATAAAATCAGGATACCACTAAACATTAGCAGACCTATCTTTAGAGGTGTAGGTATATAAAATCAATTTCTGTCGTGTTGCAGTCCTACGTCGGTTTGTTACTGATACTAATTTTATGATAATCGAATCTACGCTTATCCGCCCCAAAACTATTCATGCATGTTACTGTTAATATCTGCTTAAAATAAACATTTAAGAAAACTGAAAATCTGGACAGTTTTGCGTCCACTTTTTGTCAAAAGAGGAAGTTGGATTAGCGTTAAAAAAAGGATTCTCCAATCAAATCGCAGTGCCTGAAACTCTAAAAATGATGTCAGAAAGTAAAGTTGAACAAAGTCTGAAAAGTAAACAAAACAGGATCAAGCGGTACTCACGTCATATACTGTTCGTTATAAATGGGATTTTTAATTTATAGTCTTGTACATCCAGTAAGGGATTTACACTCTGTATTTAGCAGTGCAATTTAATTTAAACCAAATAAGTATTCAGTTTTATTGCTCAGGAACAGATATGACGATTGTTATTTTTTAATTCTTACATTTTTGTACATATTTAAGCATGAATTGATCGTATTTCAACCACTGAAGAGTTACAGTAATAAAACTTAGACAATAACTGTTAACCTTTCCTCAGAGATCAAGTGTTTAGTTAGATTAGAATCTAATCATCTGATGTTACTACCTTGTCCTCGGCGACCATAAAATTTGCAAAATCCGCGTTTTTTGACTTATACGTGTCCTATGAAAGGACCTGAAGGAAAATTCGTATTTTACTTTCTCGTTGCAAGACATTGTTTATTAGATGTAGCGTTAAAGACTTAAATCTATGATACAGGATATGTTACGAATATGTTGGGAATTCTATGTAAATTGACATTACATGACATTATTGACATTGATATAATGTAATGAGTCCCAGGGGCGTATTTAGGGGGGGGACCGGACCCCCTCCCACAGGGTCTATAAAGTAGACGAATTTTGTTAATCTCTTACTTTTTAGGCTGTTTTATTTTATTTTTCAGTTCGCTAATATAGTAGGAAACCTAACTCTGTTTTAAATATAAAATTGCTTTATTACACAGCATTGGCCTATACATTTGATATGTGAAATATAGAAAATTCAACTCAGTCAATAAGTATCGTATAAATTATGTTTCAATAACGCGTACTTTTATCGTGTTATTACCATCTGCTTTAATGGGATTGATTTCAGGATGTTATAACTCTTTTTTTAACCACTTTAAATATAGTAATATTAATCGATCTTAAAACGACTCGACCATCCTACCCGCAAGACCATATTCTGGACACGCCACTTTAGGCACAGAATTCGGTTTCAAATGTTCAAAAAAGCAACATTTGTAACTTCGCTTGTGAAGGCGACTACATTTAACTTATAGGCTAATATGTACATTGGTAAACGAAGAATGAATTCATTGATTGGGGTGAATGAAAATAAATATATATATATATATATATATATATATATCATCACTTTCTGCTACAGTCCGTTTCTTGATGTATTAATACTATAATATTTATGACTAAATTTACCTCAAGATATACTTTTTTCCTTTAGGAACATGTTTCGGGAGATATTGTTCTCCCATCTTCAGCCTTCGCCATCTTGTTTCTGGTGTAGTATTTGTGTGTTGGCTTCTGGATGTTATTGAGGTAGTTTGTTGGTCTTTGGTCCTTTAAAGTTGCATTATTGTGTGTGGTTGTGGTATCTGTTATATCACTCCTATCACACAAACTAAGCAACACATAAATAATAACAACAACAAAAAATGGGCCACATTCACATATATAAATAATAAAATGACAAAACTAACAAAACTATTTAAAAACACAGATATAAAAATAGCATACAAAACTAATAAAAATAAATTACAAAATCTAAATAGCTCACACAACAAAGATAATACAACAACCAACGGTATATACAAAATTGAATGCCAAGATTGCAATAAATATTATATAGGACAAACAAAAAAACAGCTGAAAAAACGTTATTTTGAACACCTAAATGCATACAAAAAACCAAATATATATAAATCCAATTTAGCCACACATGCAATAAACACAGGACATGAATTCCCAGACATAACCAATGTAACACTAATAAAACATATACCACACAAAGGCACCATAATGAACATTTGGGAAAATTTACAGATTTACAAACATAAAACACAAAACAAATTAATACCAGAACAAATACAAATCAATACAAAACATGACACAATATTCAAAGCACTCAACATCGAAAATACACAAAATACAAAAACAGATACCACAACCACACACAATAATACAACTTTAAAGGACCAAAGACCAACAAACTACCTCAATAACATCCAGAAGCCAACACACAAATACTACACCAGAAACAAGATGGCGAAGGCTGAAGATGGGAGAACAAGATCTCCCGAAACATGTTCCTAAAGGAAAAAAGTATATCTTGAGGTAAATTTAGTCATAAATATTATAGTATATATATATATTTTTAGATTTATTGAAGCATTTTCGGTACATTTTTTACAATTTTTTCAAATTTTTTATCGCTTTTTAAAGGCCTTAAAGTCCAGAAATTTTGAAATTCTCCAAACTTACCACTACATTCAGACTTTAGTTGAAATTCCCTTTAATTCGATCCACGACATGAATTCTTGCGATTGTGTCACAGTTTTCACCCAATTTTTGGGTCCTAGCGCCCCAAAAATTTTGAAATTTAAAAAATTAACAGTAAATTTAGTTTTGATTAAAATTCTCGTCAATTTGATTCGCGACATGGCGAAAGATGAAGGTTTCCTAGCGGCACTAGGGGCGGAAGAACCTACGAGGTGGAAACTCAGAACAAGAGCAGAGGATCAAAGGTATCACTCCTATCACAGGTCTTACTCTTCAGGACGCTGGTAACGTCCTTAGGGGACATTTATCCTAATCGAAAGTGACAAAGGAACAAACCGGATAGAAATCAAAGGCAGATAGATTGCTCATCTGAATAGGACGCCAGATGGAAGGAAGTTTGGCAATACAAGCCGGTCGGACAGCGAACTATAGGAAGCACTGGTGAAGTGAATGGTTTTCGGGACTGAAACAGGTAATTCGCGTAGTCCGTAATAGAAGAAGAAGACATGATCTTTCGCGATTTTTTCATAATACTGCCCCGCCCCCTTTTTGGGAGGAAGATCAATTTAAACAATACAATAGGGTTCTGTACGGTAAAAGTTTGGACACGCAAGTCTTACAAAAATCGATTGATGCGTTCAAAAGTTATCGTGAGACATACCCCCCCCCCCCCCAAATAGACAGACAGACAAATGCCAGACGGTCGAGTTAAAACAGAGAACTCGCTTCGATCGTTCAATATCTGTGCGGAATGTATTATGTAATCTCACTTTCGAACAAACACAAGCTTTGATACTTTACTTAAAATTAAATCGAGTTGGGTATACAATATTAGGTATGTCTCAGTAGCTATTTACGTAGAAGTCTACAAAATGATATTGAACGGCTATCACTTACGAACGCGAGGTCGAGCTTATTTATGTGCAGTAGCATTGATTATTACATTACCTAAATAAAACAAAACTCGGACAAACCCCACTTTTTTGGCAGTAACTAATACATCATAATTTATATTTGTATATTTGAATTTATATGTACAGGTAGCATGGCAGGACAGCTTTAGTCTATACCACAGTACTGTGGGCCTGCACGTAGACACCCAAAGTGCAGAAAATTTTACCACTGATGATGGCAGCCAGTGGAGCTGCCGAAACGTTTGGTTTTGTTTTTAACCAGGGACCACGGCCAAACAGCCCGGATATCTTTCATAATTCAAATGACACCGGCCGTGAAAGCCTAAGGAATAATTTAATACATCATAAGTTAATAAATCTATATAAAACAATAAATCTATATAAAATGTAAATAAATCTAAGTTAATAAAACACTCAAAGTCTGAGGATTTCTTTGTACTGAATACAAATCTACACCGTTACACTGATTGCCACCAAATTTTGCACAGGTAACCTTTCACACACGGCGAAAAACACTGTTTAACTTGGAATTTGATATTCTGCCCCGTTCGGACGATTTAGGCTCTCTTAATTATACCCTTTTGTTGACGCGTATAAAGAAAGATGTCAACAACACCATGGAGACCAGAATTAATTACCATAGTAACAAGTAAATAAACAAAAGCTATTTAGCGGTATCGGAACTGTACCTTTATCCGTTCCTGCAGTATTTTCGATGTTTTATATAATATTCGATTGTATCAGTATATTACGATGTGGAAAAGAAGAAGCGTATTAATTGTAAATTGTCCTATTACTTAATGCAAAGCGAAAATACGTATTGTTTTCATTTGTGAAGTTAGGTGACAACGGTTTTTGGTTTTTAGTTTACTGGTGAAATAAATAAAAGCCATGGTTGAGGAAACATAACGTTTAATATGATATACAATGCTTATAAAATAAAGAACCTAACGTTTTTGAGTTAACGGGTACTTTATAAATATTCCCAAAGGCTTTATAAACGGGTATTCTTAAATTCCAAAGGCTGTTGCACCAACATAAGAATTTAGTACACGTGTTCAAAACAGCTTTGGAGAGAATTTGACTAATGATTACAAAATTGTTAAAATTAAAGACTCTGTTGATTAAAAATTAATTTTAAATACTTATTAAAAGTCAAATATTCGCGTGCGAAGCCGCGGGTAACAGCTAGTATAATCTAAAATCAAAATGACAGTTAACTTAATGAACCGTTTGTCTGAGTGTCTGTTGATTATTGTCGTCATTTTGGCCTGTTAATATGGCAGGAAACATTCGAATTGTAAATTGCACATTTATGGTATTTGTAAATTATAATAACCATTGATTCGATTTTGTATGTATGCCTATACGATGTGTTCCGTTTTTCGGGGCGAGTCCTGCTTCGAGATTTGCTGGTTTCTACCGTAGGTTGTCGTCTTCTAGACAGAAAACACTCGTATCACTGTCCACACCTTGTTTATGTATCGTTACCACAAATAAAAATATAACAGAATATACAGTTTACATTCACAACTGTTATATCGATTATTATTAACACACGTAATTTGTGGAATCAAAAAGAAGACACACAAATATAATGCTGATCCACAAATGCGGCATCAAACACACCCACTAACTCTATAACATAATCCACTGAACTCAGAATCGAGACTAAATCACACTCTTACAGTTCCATATAAAATTGGTAATGACGTCATTTACCAACATGCGTAATTTACTACTGTAGCCCAGAATATTACAGGCACCCATTCCAGAACATTGCAGCGTAAACTACGTTAACTATAATGTATTTTGGGGGCCTACATTAATATAGAACATTCTAGTGTCTGTCAGTATACATAAGGTATACATAAATTGTGGATAATGTAAATACACTTAAATATGTACTTAACCTATGTGAGTAACATAACCTACGTATTTAACCTAGTATTATTCTAATGACAAATAGTGTTAATAATACCAATCACAGTATTACTCAATATTCATAATATTAGTTTGAATGTGTTTTGCGGATACTCTAGTATACAACAAGGTTCTGCCGCACCATTTCGGGCAAAACATTTCGGCCACCTTCAGGGCGATTCCTTCTCGACTGAGATAAAACTTTCTGTCTACTGAGACAACTTCCACGGTTTCGGTTCCCGGAAAGTTAATAAACAACTGTTGGCAACCCGCTGTCAACGTGAATTTTGAAAATTCGTTGTCCCGAGGACCAGATAATAACTTTCAATCTTCCAGTCCTCTAATACCGATAAGATCCCATTATTTATTACACGATTTGAAATAAACATGTGGGCCTGCATCCTACAGGACGGTGAACGTGGATGTAGTCTGTGACGTCGACACGCAATATGTTGGGCTTATATTCCGTGGACTGTCTTACGGGGATCAGCGCTGTCACCTCTCGATACACTAATAATCCTTTCACGCATTCACACACACGCTCGCGCGCGCGCTCGCACTCGTGTGAACGTCGGGTATACGGGTTGTTGGTGTTGTGTGTAGTCTCGTATGTATATGTTGTAAATGTGCGGTAGATTTGTGTTTCGGTTTAGTAACTGTCGTGGCCCTGTGTTCAGCAACTGTCGCGGGTTCGTTACGTTTGTTTGGTTACATAAACGTGTGTGTTTATCTATCTTTCATGCCATACTGTGATTTTTATGTGATGCGTTAAGTACTTTATATGATTATTGTGAAGAATAGGTAAAAATTTAATATATACAACAATGTATTAGAGAATATATTAACAAAATCGGTTATACTCGTACAATTGCTGCTGTGTTGTATAATTCAAGAATGACAAGAAACTCGTGAGAAAGCTTTTTTTCTTTTTTTTTATTGGTACTAATAACAAGTTTGGTTGACAGCATTTTGACTTTGGAATATTATATAAGACTCTACAATTATAATTATTTATTACGTGAATATGTAGGCCTATTTATTACTTTAATTTATTATAGTGTTAAAATGAATAATCCCGTTAACACTAAATTAACAGTTACTTAACTCATTCGGATAATTATGTATTGAATCAAAGGCAAACCTAGGAAACATGCAACAATACAATTTTAAAAAATCGGTATGGAGAACCATACATGATTTCCATGTTCTAAGATTTATATTTAAAATCATTTTCGAAATGAAATATTTCTATAGAAACTACTTCTTTCTACTTACTGCTTCAGCCTTAACCACAGTACTGTGCTCACTAACGTCACCTCACGTTATCGCACTCGATTTTCACTGATGATGGAAGTCGAAAGCACTGCCGAAACGTCTGGTTTTGCAGAAAACATTGGACTACGGCCAAACAGCCCGGGAAGGAATTTTAACAACAAAATACTTCTTTGTTGCCGATAACGTAGTACACATATAAATAACCGTCTAGAAATGCTTATTAAAAAACACCAAACAGTATGGGTAGCAATCAGCCATAGGGCTAGGCGATCAATGGACGCAGTTTAACGAGTTACCTTCAGGAGTAGCAACATTCCGTAGCCCGCGAGATTGCCAGTGCTATTTATTCTACTGGGGATATTTTGAGAGTAGGCTAAGGTGTATAATGATCCACACCCATGAAACATCGAAACACTCAAAGTTGATATAATTTCTGTTCACATGTTACACCGTGTAATGGAAAACGTTCATGTAATGGAAAACTCGACTTCAAAAGTGTGTGAGTTGAAATTGTCGCCACATTCGGGGCGTAGTGTTCAAAAATTGTAGTTTCTGCGTCTACTTAAATGCTACTATGTATATTTTCAGGTTAGTGTAAATGTTAATTTTACAATCCATAAATAAACAATGGAAACGTAAACATTACATAATTGAGATATGCTTGCCTGCCACGAACGATATATTTTCACTCATACATGATTTACACTAAAATGAAAAAATTATAATTTTATTGCCTGGCAACAAAATTATTTTATTTTTACTTCCATATTCCTTAAGGAATGGAAGTATGGTGATGGCAAAAAAAATCGTGTTCGAGATTATTGCAGATTCTGATTCTACTACACTCAAAACATGAAAAAAAGTCGTTTTCCGAAAAGTGTCTGTGTGTGTGTCTGTCTGTCTGTCTGTCTGTCTGTAGATTTTTTTTCTATGGCAAACGATAACTGCCGCAAATTCAAACAGAATCAAATAATTTTTTGCATGCAGCCCTGATTTGCAGAGTACTCGCGACCTATTGTTTTTGGTGAAGATCGGTTGAGGGAAAGGGGTAGTTTACCTGCAACGGTTTTTTTTTAGCAAGGGTAATTTTGTTTGTTTGGCAAACGATAACAGCCGCAAATTCAAACAGAATCAAATAATGTTTCGCATACAGCCCTGAATTGTAGAGTTCTCAAGATCTGTTGATTTTGGTGAAGATCGGTTAAGGGAAAGGGGTAGTTTACCTGTAACGTTTTATGTTTTAACAAGGGTATTTCCTATGGCAAACGATAACAGCCGCAAATTCAAACAGAATCAAAAGATTATTTGCATACAGCCCTGATTTGTGGAGTTCTCAAGACCTATTGTTTTTGGTGAAGATCGGTTGAGGGAAAGGGGTAGTTTACCTGCAACGTTTTTTTAACAAGGGTATTTTCTATGGCAAACGATAACAGCCGCAAATTCAAACAGAATCAAATAATTTTCTGCATACAGCCCTGATTTGTAGAGTACCCAAGACCTATTGTTTTTGGTGAAGATCGGTTGAGGGGAAGGGGTAGTTTACTTGCAACGTTTTTTATTAACAATTACCATTGTTTGAAAAAGTTTAAATGAATTTTCAAGTACTTTACTGTTGTTAAAACGTAAAAGGTTGCAGGTAAACTACCCCTTCCCCTTAACCGATCTTCACCAAAATCAAAAGTCCTTGAGATCTCTACAATTCAGGGACGTATGCAAAAAATTATTTGATTCTGTTTGAATTTGCGGCCTGTTATCGTTTGCCATAGAAAATTACCCTTGATAAAAAAACGTTGCAGGTAAACTACCCCTTTCCCCTTAACCGATCTTCACCAAAAACAATAGGTCTTGAGTACTCTACAAATCAGGGCTGTATGCAAAAAAATTATTTGATTCTGTTTGAATTTGCGGCTGTTATCGTTTGCCATAGAAAATACCCTTGTTAAAACATAAAACGTTGCAGGTAAACTACCCCTTTCCCTTAACCGATCTTCACCAAAATCAATAGATCTTGAGTACTCTACAAATCAGGGCTGTATGCAAAAAATTATTTGATTCTGTTTGAATTTGCGGCTGTTATCGTTTGCCATAGAAAATACCCTTGTTAAAACATAAAACGTTGCCGGTAAACTACCCCTTCCCCTTAACCGATCTTCACCAAAAACATTAGGTCTTGAGAACTCTACAATTCAGGGCTGTATGCGAAACATTATTTGATTCTGTTTGAATTTGCGGCTGTTATCGTTTGCAAAAAAAAAATTACCCTTGTGTAAAAACCGTTACAGGTAAACTACCCCTTTCCCTCAACCGATCTTCACCAAAAACAATAGGTCGTGAGTACTCTACAAATCAGGGCTGTACGCAAAAAATTATTTGATTCTGTTTGAATTTGCGGCAGTTATCGTTTGCCGTAGAAAAAAATCTACAGACACATAGACAGATAGACACACACACACACACACACACACACACACACACACACACACACACACACACACACACACACACACACACTTTTCGAAAAACTACTTTTTTTCATGTTTTGAGTGTAGTACAATCAGAATCTGCAATAATCTCGAACACGATTTTTTTTTGTCATCACCATACTTCCATTTCCTTAAGGAACATGGAAGTAAATATCGGTATGGAGAACCATACATGACTTCCATATTCTAAGATTTATATTTAAAATCATTTTCAGCCAAACAGCCAGGCTGTGTCTTACCTGCCTTTTTATTGCTGTATTAAATGAAAAATATTATATTACATTAAAATGAAAAAATTATAATTTTATTGCCTGGCAACAAAATTATTTTATTTTTAACAATTACCATTGTTTCAAAAAGTTTAAATAAATTTTCAAGTACCATACTCTTGTTAAAACGTAAAAGGTTGCAGGTAAACTACCCCTTCCCCTTAACCGATCTTCACCAAAATCGAAAGTCATTGAGACCTCTACAATTCAGGGACGTATGCAAAAAATTATTTGATTCTGTTTGAATTTGCGGCTGTTATCGTTTGCCATAGAAAATACGCTTGATAAAAAAACGTTGCAGGTAAACTACCCCTTCCCCTTAACCGATCTTCACCAAAAACAATAGGTCTTGAGTACTCTACAAATCAGGGCTGGATGCAAAACATTATTTGATTCTGTTTGAATTTGCGGCTGTTATCGTTTGCCATAGAAAATACCCTTGTTAAAAAAACGTTGCAGGTAAACTACCCCTTTCCCTCAACCGATCTTCACCAAAAACAATAGGTCTTGAGAACTCTACAATTTAGGGCTGTATGCAAATAATCTTTTGATTCTGTTTGAATTTGCGGCTGTTATCGTTTGCCATAGGAAATACCCTTGTTAAAACATAAAACGTTACAGGTAAACTACCCCTTTCCCTTAACCGATCTTCACCAAAATCAACAGATCTTGAGAACTCTACAATTCAGGGCTGTATGCGAAACATTATTTGATTCTGTTTGAATTTGCGGCTGTTATCGTTTGCCAAACAAACAAAATTACCCTTGCTAAAAAAAAACCGTTGCAGGTAAACTACCCCTTTCCCTCAACCGATCTTCACCAAAAACAATAGGTCGCGAGTACTCTGCAAATCAGGGCTGCATGCAAAAAATTATTTGATTCTGTTTGAATTTGCGGCAGTTATCGTTTGCCATAGAAAAAAAATCTACAGACAGACAGACAGACAGACAGACAGACACACACACAGACACTTTTCGGAAAACGACTTTTTTTCATGTTTTGAGTGTAGTAGAATCAGAATCTGCAATAATCTCGAACACGATTTTTTTTGCCATCACCATACCTTAATTTCCATTCCTTAAGGAATATGGAAGTAAAAATTACGAAAAAAGAAGAGAAAAGTGGTAAAAATAGCCACAACGGATAAATTCGCAGCTAAATTTCAACTTTATATAAATCAACATTTCTCGTGTATACAGTGATCAGTGAGGCAGTGACGTTTTTTATGTATATGACACCCACAAATTGTATATGATATCATTATTCAGATTTAAATTTCCTGGACATCTGAATTTCTTTAATTTGATATCGATACTTATAGACGTTAACAATTCAAATACTTGGAAGCATCGGTATATTTGGGTTCAACGCCTAGTTTACCACTTAGGGGACAATTTTTTTTTGGAAAAAAAGAGTTCTTAGCGAAGTATCTAGGAATTCAGAATAATTTCTTAGCAAAATTTCGACTTCCTAGATCAAGATATGGTTCCGCAGGTATGGTGGTTAGTGAGGGGTATTTCTCATTAATGTAGGCTACACTTTATGAGCTGTTACAGTCACACAGTCAAGTCTGTCGGGGGTGTGTCAATCGGAGACCACCGCTTTGTCATTGGAAAGGAAGAAGTCCGCGCCGGGTTTTGTTAAAAGCTTTGTTTGATTCGTCCGCAGTATTAATTATTCCGCACAACGAAGCTTCGTCCGGTCCCACGCGGCACTTACCGCTTGACAAAGAGCAAATTTAAGTAGATTAACAACCGACCGAATATTGGCGCCCAATTTTCTGTGGAAATACTAGCCTTTTATACGCGAGATCAAAGGCACGTTTTAATGCAGCGTGAAATTTATCATTAAAAGCTAGCCGCTGGCTTAATGTTATTATCAGTGGTTAGTTAAATTTTTATTTTCCAGTGGTGTGTGTGTGATCGTATTGTATGTGCTTTAAATGGTATTGAATACGATGTAAAATCATATGGCATAGATCACACCTCCTCCCAGAGAGAAATCCGACTGCATTTAGCGTCGTGCAGTGTTTGCTTATGTAGCAAGAGCTGGCGACGAATATCCATGAGCTGGCAGAATCGCTGTCTATAAGCCCAGCAGAGAGGATTGTGTACTCGTCAATAGTACACAAGCCACACTGTGATACACATCAGACACGTGCCATTCTTTATTATTATTCCTTTCTAAGTAACTCGTTCAGTTTCCTGCAGGTTTCCTATGTAATATCTTCAAATAAACACACTGCAAGTACTACATACTAGTAGGTTTATTTTCACCTGACGCATGTTTGTCTGTATCATGTAATTGTAAACGAAACATTCAATTACAATTCAAACAAACCTGTGAAGATACAGAATAATTTCTGTGAAACGTCCGTCAGGTGAAAGTAAACCTACTTGCAGTGTCTTTATTCGAAGATATTACAGTCTTTATTATATATTTTATTTATTATATTTATTTTGTAGATTTTGTATTTAAAAATGAGTGACGAATTTAATGAAGACAGTAGCCTAATTTACTAATAACACTAGTCGAGCAAAGTCTACTCTTGTAGGACAAAACAACTGATGATTATAAAGACAAGCGTCTTAGTTGGGCAGCTTGGAAGCAAGTGTTCCAACAAATAATGTTCAAAGATATTGGTCGGTGTCTTCATGTTTTAAATCGTTATATAAAATTTTTAGTAACTTGTCGAATGATTCTTTCCATATTCTACAAAAATTAATGTGTTTGTCTTCGTCATTCGTTAACTTTTCAAAAATTTACAGGCATTGCACAAATGCAATGCACAGAGAAGGGCATTGAAAATGCTTCAATAAATCTAAAAAATATATATATTTATGTTCATTCACCAGTCAATGAATTCATTATTCATTCACCAATCAATGAGTTCATTCTTCGTTTACCAATGTACACATTATAAGTTAAATGTAGTCACATTCATAAGCGAAGTTTTATGTGTGTACTATGTTATTGACAACAAAGAAGTAGTTTCTATGGAAACTCATCGGTTCCCATTTTCGATCACGCACCAGCGGTCGTTTTCAAATGTGCGACACGTCCTTATAAACATTTTCAATGTTAAAATTGTATTAAATGCACCAAATTGAAAGCTGTCTCTTATTCACGGATGCGCCCAGAACCTCATACGTCGCTTCTTCTTATAATGATAATATAAAGCAATCATTTTACTTAGTTCGTCTGAATCCCGAGACTGCTGAAGCGGCGAAAATTCTTGCCGTGCAAAAACCCGCGGGGTTTTATCAGCCGTCCGGCGAACACTCG
Organism: Magicicada septendecula; assembly: GCA_034769895.1. Classification (NCBI taxonomy): domain Eukaryota; kingdom Metazoa; phylum Arthropoda; class Insecta; order Hemiptera; family Cicadidae; genus Magicicada; species Magicicada septendecula. The sequence continues at coordinate 47,964,948 of CM068375.1, forward strand.
TATCGTGGCCACACACTGGAGCGACATTTTATTTCCCGATTGAACCGTTTTGGCGCATCGTGTTGCAAAGCGTCACTTCGGTGGAGGAAGGTTTGAGACATTGGCTCACGACAAAACAATTTCGTGTCAGTTGTTTTTGAGCTGTAAAAGTGTAAGGTCATGGGTTCGTGACAGGCATTATTTTCCATCTATTTCAGTTTTAACTACACCTAGACTTATTTCCATTTTATACTCAGTAGCAATTAATAACAATAATAATTACATAATATGGGAGAATCAGAACGAAAGGACAATGCATGCTCGCAGTGCAATATAAACGCCTCGCCTTGTGTGGCTACAATCCAGCGCATGCACAGTTCAAAACGTCGCAAGCTGTTTTGTTGCGAGACATTAAACTGAAGGAGCTTCGTCTTTGGGGACGAGGGGCCTCGCGACACCTCAGCGTGTGGCGCTTTATAGATTCTAACGATAGTAGTCATCAACGACGCTTTGCGACACAAACGCTTCTGTCGCAAAACAAAATGTCGCTCCAGTGTGCGGCCGGCCTCAGTCTTCTCATCTGAGGCACGGCCCCGTGGAAGCTACGCGAGGTCCCCAAGAAAGATCCTTTGGATACATGTTGCTGGTAACTTTTGTGTTTCTACACAGCAGTTTCGACAGGGAGAAGTGAGAGAGAGAGTGTGAGAGTGTATTAAAATAAAAGTTGCCGCACACATTACTGCTGCTGCATTTCACACTGCGCTACTTACACAGTAGTAAGCACGGTGTAACATCACACACACACACACCACCACCACCGTTATGATAAGCACGCGGAGACAGTATTATAAACGAAACTTATCCTCCTGCAGCGCATAATCGAATTACACTGGAAAACGTATAACACGAAAACGGTAACGCGAAATTTCGGTTAACACGAAATATGACTCAGGTCCCGATCGTTGCTTCTATTTTACAATTACCAGTTTGTACGGTTAACGCGAACGTTTTGCTTACAAAATATCAGTTAACGCGAAAAATTTTGGTTAAAAATAATGATTTGGTGGCTTTATATAGCCTACCTGCATAATAAATAAATCCATACATGCGCGCCCCCCTAAAACAGTGAAAGTGATGACAGTGTCGACGAATTTGACATGGAAAATTTACGGATTGTTACCGCTACCCATTTGCTTCGTTGCTGAACCGTTGTTCGTCGATATTTAGAAGCCAATTCGGAATGTGAAATGCCTAATCTAGGAGTCCGAAGCCGATATAAAAGACAAGATAGATAAATTCAGGAATATTTGTGGAGTAAATCGTAGAAATCTTAGAAAGAAAGCATGAAACAGCACAAGAATTTAATTTTACAAGACAGTTACATTGACGTATGCCACTGAACTGTGGACTGTGCACATATTTTGTTCCGAAAATTAACAAGAAATTATCCGGAAGGATAAATAAAACTACAGTATATGTGAATACCATCTGAATATTCTTTATTACTTTATTTTACTACTCAGTGTTTGTTCATTTGTCTCATATTGTTTCACTTTTTGTCCGTTTAACACGAAAAACAGCTGGCCCCCGTCATACTGTAAGTATATTGTCTTCTCAGCAGGGGGCGTGAGGTATGTTTAGATACATCTAAGGAGCTCGCACACGTTTATACTGTAAATAACCTCCGAGCTGTGCTACATACTGATGTTTCGTATGACGACACCAGCCGAAGGGCGCACAAACTACGCTTTGCTTGTACGAACACGTGTACAAAGAATTAAAAATCAGGACATTCGACAGCGCTCAAAAAACTACAAACCGACTTTTACGTATTCCTGTATCACGTCGTAATAGATGGGGAAAATGCTTTATGGACCGTGAGTGGAGGCCGTGCTTCCTCTGGTGTGTCGGACTCTCACCCACTAAGAAAACCCACCTCTAATTCAGGCATTCATATCCATCCTGGAACCACTTAGCGCATTACATCAGGATGGAGCCTATTGCGCCCTTATCGGGCTCCTTCTAGTTGTTCCTCATCTTCTACTACCCGTTGGGTGCAAGTTGCACCTGTCTTTTCTTTTTTCTAGTAGGACCCACTGAATGAATCCATTGATATGCGGTCCCATTCCGCCTTACCACGAAGCATAAGCGCAACTACGCTCTCGGCCGTGAACTCCCCGAGCTCCATTTCCAGTACCATCCGCTGTCTTGCGAATCTGCAGCACATTGGAAAAACGTGTGCGAGGCGTCTTCATGGGGAGAGTCTCCGTATTGGCAAGCTGGGCTCTGCACCTTTCCCAATATATGGAGGTAGGCATTAAAATTGCCGTAGCCACTGAGCGACTGGGTCAGATGGTAGTTGACCTCACCGTGTTGGCGTCAAGTAATAGTAATAATAGTAATAGTAATCATCATCATCATCATCATCAGATAAATACTGGTGCTACAACTCAATGCTTAGTCTTGACCACCTCCAGAAGTTTCCACCACTGCAACCGTTCCGACGCGACGTGATTGCTCTCCAGTCCCTCAGTAGAGACAGTTTGGCATGATTGCTCACATCGTCATCAATCCATCGCAGCATTTTCAGAAAAAAATCAATTTTTCTGAACGTTTAAATTACCCGTAGAGCCCACTACTACACACATTCGCTTGTTCACATACTTTCAGTGAGAGTAAAACAAACAGATTAAATCTGCCGAATTAACAACTCACTTTCAGCAGAAACAGATAATAAGACCCAAAAACATCATTAAGGGTTTGATTTACTGAACGCAGGGGATTGCCTGATCAGTCCCCCCTCCCCATAATTACGCTACTGGCTGACAGCAGTTATAAAACTTGAGATAAACGTCTAGAAAATGCAAAAAAGTGGTAACGTGAAAAAAGTGGAAGTATCTGGTTTTGAAAAAACTAAGAGCGTGTGAAGAATACAAAAACTTACAACAAAATTATACGCAATCTTTAGGGAGCAGTCTCTCTTCTTCTGATAGTTTCTGTCCGTTTCGGATGTTGGATATCATACAGACTATTTTAACTTTCTGCACTGCTGCACGGAATAAGTCAGTTGTATTCATGCCAAACCAGGTCCTTAACTTTCTCAGCCATGATATTCTCGGTCGCCCAACTCTTCTCTTTCCAAGTACTTTCCCTGTAGTATGGACTGCAATAAGTAAAATCTGTGTTCATTTGTCGTGAGCTTTCTTATCTTAACTTCCCTACCTTTCTTCATCTTTCTAAGAACTTCAACATTAGTTATATGTGCTGTCCATGAAATGCTCAGTATTCTACAGTGGATCCACAGTAGTTACCCAATTTCTTAGTTGGGGCTACAGTCAAAGTCCAAGATTCTACACCGTAGAAGAGGACCGAGAATACGTAGCAGCGTAGAAGTCTCATCTTTGTGTTTATTGTTAAATCGTGACTTTTGAATAAACTGCTCATTCTAGTGTACACTGCTCTTGCCTTTTCAATTCTATAATAGATACAGATATTGCTTTTGCCCGTTATAGAAACAGATAATAAGACCCAAAAACATCATTAAGGGTTTGATTTACTGAATGCAGGGGATTACCTGATCGATCCTCCTGATCGATTTACGCTGCTGGTTGACAGCACGTGTAAAAGCTGAGATAAACTTCTAGAAAATGTAAAAAAAGTGGTAACGTGAAAAAAGTGGAAGTATCTGGTTTTGAAATTAGACGCGTTTGAAGAATAGAAAAACTTACAACAAAATTATACGCAATCTTTAGGGGGCAGTTGTAGGGCAGCTGTCATAGGAATTTGTATTTTTGTAAACGCACTCTTGGGTACGGTACGACTTGTCAGAAACTATTTGTGTCTCTTTTAAATACAGTAGTTGAATAATTGTGTAACACACAGATAACGACGTCATATGCGGAGCGGACGGTGAGTCAGAGGACATTAGATACGGTTCAGGTGACTGTATTGTCATGTATTTGTAAGCATGTAGGTGAAGCCTGCGCGCGTACCGTAGCAGGAACGTTACAACTCGCCACTTTATATGCCTTGAATACAACATTCCCAGACTTAGACACCCTTCTACACAAAATACGCCACAACAGCCAAAACCCGCACAGCAATACAATCCATCATCCATCCCATCAATAGACCAATCCGAAATACCCGGCGCCCCTACTTCCTCATCAATCGCCTCCTGGCTCTTGCGGATGAGCCTCCACCCAGACATCGACGAAGAAGAACCCGCATCAGAAGGGTCCCCGGACCCGACTAATGAGCGAAAGCGGCTTCGCCGCGCTGAATAAAATAAATTATATTAAACTGTACTCAACTCCTCCGCCCTGTCCATAAACAGCATCTACTCCAACTACGAAATAATAAAATAAAATAACTAATTCCCACATACCTTAAATACCCAATATAAAACCCACAAAACCTGTCCCACGCCGATCCCTTGATGTCACACGCTGCTCGTCTCTGGTTACCTATGTCTTGAAGTTTGGCACTAAAACACCCCCTCACCCTCTGCTAGAGGCTGCCACACCTTCATCAACTCAGACACTCTCTTTACTTTCAGGTACCTCCAGCTTCTCAACGGGCGGTCTACGCTGGTTTGCGAACGCAACCAACCAGTAATCCTACCCACACGGCTGAAGGGGGCTTTCTCCAGAGCAGCCTGAGACTGGCCCTAACAAGGTCCAGTCTTGAACAACTCGGGAAAAAAACTCGCCGCTGGAAGGAAACAGTAGCAGTTGTAGGAAGTTTGGCATTTGTGTCTCACGATAACTTTTCAACGCATCAGCCGATTTTCGTAAAACTTAGCGTGCGTATCCATAATATTATTAGACTAACCTACAGAACGTTATTGTGTTTGAGGTCGAACCCTCCAAAAATACGGGATGGGAGGCAAAACGTGGCGGGCGAGGGCAAAATTGTAAAATAATTGCAAATCCCACGTGAGGTATCAAATTAAAGAGAATTTAAAGAACGGTGTGAATATAATGTTCATTTTTGGAAAATTGAAAATATTTGGGCGTCAGGGAGCAAAAAGTGGATGAAAATTTTGATAATATCGCTCTGAAATCCATGTGGGTATCAGATTAAAGAGAATTTTAACTCAGGTCTGAATGTAAAGTTTCAGATATTTAAAAATATTGAAACTCCAGGGGCCGAAAAACGATCAAAAATTTAAATTTGAAAAACTGTGAAAATGCAGCGGGGCGTCAGATTAAACGGAACTGCGAACGTTTTGAGACTAAAGAACCAAGTGAGAATGTTTTAAATTTTTAACGTTTATCGTATGATTGTCAGAAATATTAGAGGAATTAAATTTTTATAATTTTGTCCCACAGTTGAAAAATTACCTAATATCGAAATTGTTCAAAATAATGAGCGAGTTCTGCAGCTCAGGGAGCCTACAGACGCCCAAATAGCCTACTAGTTGCAGTGCCATTTGGAGAAATGTACTCCCCCTCTCTCAAAAACTGCCAAAACAGCATCAGAAGGAAATCCGGGCAGAGCCCGTGGTGTTAGTCATACCGTCTTCTACGACTTACAGAAAATCTACGCGTTTATATTACATTTACCAAGAGTTTTTATTGATACGTGAACAAACGATTCGTTTGGCCAGTGCAGTTCTATTGAAGTATAAAGTAAACAGAAATGTTTTTGCGTTGCGGAAGCCGATGCTGCAGTTGCGGAAATTGGTATTTAATTTGCGTGAAGCCATCGTGCGTCACTCTGCAACAATGTGACAAACTTTCCATTGTTCGTTTCGGCCTATTGTTGACAACGTGGTAGATTTTCCGGGAGTGTTTTCACGCGTGTCCGCGGGTTCGTGATAACCACATTGTACTTATCCGTTATTTAAAATCGTATTTACGTGACGTTAAAACACCGCGTGGGTTTTGGCCTTATAAACCATGGAGGCCCAACCAGTTCCTTCTTCCCTCGACAGTTCTTCTCCAGTTACGAATTTCCATTACCCTTAATGGATATCCTTAATAATCCGTGAAAGGATTAGGTATAGAATACTTTAGCCGGCCATGAAAGGATTAGGTAAAGAATACTTTAGTCTTTCTTTTTGTTCTTTGGAGTTTTTGAATCGGACTATTACTTCATTATTTATTAATGCATTTAACTCGAACTTCATCCTCGAACGTCCTTCGTAAGGACGTTAGAACTTAGAAAAAGTTTAAATCTTCATTGAAACGGGCATTGGCATTCGATTCGAACTTCACAAAGCTGTTACACGTCTTGGATTGATCTACACAGTGTTCCATCCTCTAACTAAGGCTTTCTGGATTAGAACCGGCCTAAGTTTTCGTGTTTAATAATAATAGGCTACGTTGTTGCTATGTTGTTAATGTGTGTAGAAGCAGTGACATCACTCTCAGTTAGTATATCTCTATGTAGTTAGAGAATTTTTATAATTAACGATTACATTTTAAATTATCTGCAAGTTGTAAGCCCTACGGCTGAGATTCCGTTGCTTGTGTGCGTAGGAACGTTAATATTGAGGGATTCAAATTTTATGTCCAGGAAATTGATAATCATCGGCCATGGCTCTACAACCCTTGGTGGTTCTTGGCCTGCTCCAAGAGTCGATTCCGTTCCTCCCTAATGCGTGCCCTGTCTTTCCGGTTTCTTATATTCTGCTTTTCGGGGTCTTCCCCTTTTTCAACTACCCATTGGTTTCTGCTAGAAAATGTGTTTCGTAGGCTGTCCTTCCTCCATTCTCTCTATGTGTCCAACCCACCTTAGCCTGTATATTTTGATTATCGTGACAATGTCCGGATTTTTGTAAAGATGGTACAGTTCATAATTTATAACGCCTGCGCCATATTCCATTTTCTTGTACTTCTCTAAATATTGTTATTAGAATCCGTCTTTCACAGCAACCTAGAAGTCTTTCGCTATTTTGTGTCATTGTCCAGGTTTCTGAAGCGTAGGCTATGTCAGCACTGGCCTGATAAGTGTTTTGTAAATTTTGCATTTCGTGCTTCTTGAGATGAAGCTAGATGTCAGGTGCTTTTTAAATCCATAATATGTTTTATTCCAGGAAATTGATACTGTCCAAAATATCGAAAACCTTAACCTTCGAAAACTTACTTATTACGATAATCCGCCATGAACCATCGTGTTCTTGAAGTGGTCCAAATATTTTTCCGTTACAAGGGGTTCCTAAATCTTATTCATCTCTTTTAATGGCGGACGTTTCACTCCGTAACTTATAACCGGTCTTATGAGAGTTCTGTACAGTTTTAATTTTTAATTGCGACATATAACTTAATTTTAGAGCTTATTAGCAGAGAGGCACATATCTCCTGTTTATAAAGTTATTTGTGTATATATATAAAAGATCCTAGATAGGAGACGTTAGATACAAAGGTAAACCGTTCAGTAGCTATTATAAATGAATAAAATATTCCTGTGTACGTTCTAGGAAACTAATATAAACAGTCGTGTCGACGTTGACGCCTGTCTTGATCCCGTGACCGAGTTCTGCGAGACAACGAGACGTTATGTCGATTAGACAATCGAGGTACAGTTAATTGCGCGCTACCATAACGAGATCAGACTGCATCGAACGTGTGGCCGACTTCGGAGCGACTGTCCTTGATCGCGATTTCACTCGTTAAAAATTATTCGATCGATAATGCGTTAAGATTGTTGGCAACAAGTGTTTTAAAAGTTATTTGATTTTTTTAATTTCACTACAATTTCGTTTTTCAGAATTTTGAATGTTAATGTTACTTTCATACGTAACTGACGAAAATTTAAGTATCTTCTTTGCTTTCAATGGATCACGGGTACAATAATTAATCCGTTTCTGCACGTTCCACGGAATAGGCCTAATTGCAACATTAATTATAGTATGGTACTTTCCCAATATCCGTACTGACACTGTATTTTCGATATTTTTGCTACGAAATCGTACCAATGTACCACGACGTGAAGAAGAAGAAGTGTAAATTATTTTGTTTCTTATAATTTAAAAGGATGTACATCTAGTGTGGAGGTGGAGGAGGCTATAGTAGCCCAACGGCTGTACACATGGGCTGAGTCAATTAGCCTACTGCGACTGGGCAGAGAGAGCTCGTCAGCTGAGGTGAAAGCAACTCTCTAGGGGAACAGCACCCTAAAATCAAAGTTCCTGGTCCTCCAGGTTGGGGGTTGGATCGGAGAATTCACTTATCCTATCTGTCAAACTCTTTTTTATGTGTAGAAACCTAAAAAAAGGAGGCCTTGACTCAGTAATGGGTTGTTGCGCCGCTGAAGAAGTTTTTATAATGTAAAATGAAAATACCTAATATGTTCATTTATAAGGTTAGGTAATAATGTTTTTTGTTTTTACTTTACTGTTTTAAGAAGTAAAAGCCATGGTTAGGATATTTATAATGTTTAAAAAAAACAACAGAAAATGGACATGCAAAATACAATTTCTGAATAGTAAGATTAATATAAAATACAGCAACTTATTAACAAATGAAAACAAGATTTCATTCGTTCCGTAGGTGGAAAATATTATTTTATGTTATTCAGTAAAATCTCGAAAACTTCAACGCAAGCGATTTTTTTGGGGGAAACATAAAAACAAAGAGAGACATGTATAGCACCCCGACTTACCTCGAGTTGGTTGCTTTTGCAGTGATCTGAACAAAAACCGAGTATTAGTGGAAAACAAGTTCTGCCACAAAAAGGGAGACACGTATAGTAACATGTCCCCAAGGAAGTCCCACTCGCCTTATTCCCAGTTGTTTTTTTTACGTGGTTTTCACAAAAAGGGAATATTGTTAAAGTCATATTGGTTTCCATGTGTAGCCTACTTTTAGTTTGCATGTTAACCTAACAACGTCAACTTTTTGCGTTACAGGCACACATCAAAGCCATATTATTGGTAGAAACATTTTTGCTAACAAAGATGACAATGAAAAATGATTGCAGTCATCAACAAGCTATTTTATAACGTACACAAATAAATTTTCACGACTTCTATTATCTAACTAAAATTATACGCGATATTCACTACATATCGATGCCAATGATCGCACAATCGAAATATGGAAAATGAATGTGGGTGCGGTTGGGAAAGTACCTATTTAATTATAATAATCAGCAAACAGCTGATTGGAATATGAAAGCTAATGACATGCATATACTGTACCATAAAGGACAACTACCAATCCGTTTAGTTTGGTGATATGTTCTCTTAAGTTTGATGTATTACTTTCATTTTTACTTAGAGGATGGCCAATTCATTTTCATTTTCTGTTTGAAAAATGTATTTCTTATTAGATACCATAAAGGAAAAAAACAGCAAGTACAATAGTTATGGGAATATGGTGACGCTGTTTGCTCATATTTTTGTTTTATCCCTTTAATTTTCTCTAGGGCGAAAATGATTTTCCATTTTTGGTTATCACTTCCTTGTAGATAGGTTTCTTATACCTTTTAGGACTGGGACTGCCAATTTTATTTGATCGTAATGTTTTTATAAACTTTCCTCAGGGTCCGATTTACGTATGTAAACAGTCGTAATTGTTGTATACGCTTATTTTAGTATTTTTCTTCTAGCTGGTTTTAGGCCGTTCTCACACCAGTGATACGCTACCGCGACCGGACAGAGAGACAGAGATCAAGAAGACGACGGCTGCAAGAACGGAAGCTGGTTTAGGAATCAGACGCCTGACAGGCAGGGCTGTAGAGCTTTGGAAGAAAAAGTAGAAGAGAACCACTGGAAATACAAAATTTGGTGAATTGTAAATTAAAAATTTTTTAAAATATTGAAGTGGTAAAATTCTAGCGTTTGTCAGTAAAAAAGTTTTTTTTGTAGTCAATTATAAATTATAGATTTTTCGGATTGGCAGGAGCAGGTATGTTTAATAGCTAGAAAAGTGGGGATATAGTCAACGCCTGCCTTCTCAGTGCCAGTGTTTGGGTGAAACATTTAAGCTTAATTATTTGAGGGAAACGAAGAGTTCGTTTGATAGAGAAGTTTGCCGGTGTAAAGTTTTGAAATCGAGGTGGCAGTGTCGTATTGTTGTACACCGACGTCGCTTAATTACGGTTGCGTCGCTTCGATTATTGTGTTGTTTGTAGTCCAAGGTTGTGGTTTGATCACGCCGCCGCCTAGCATTGGCAACTGCAACTCTACCTCGCCTACGAACTGAACGTTAGTACGTTTCTGAGCTCCGTTTCATTATATACGGTATATAGGCTATAGTCTTCTGGTAACTGTTTCTCCCCTGAAACTCTCGCTGTCGCTCTGTTACTGTCTTCTCTTGTAACGCGACCATGTCATGTCAATCTTCCTCTTCACTGAAGCTTAGTGTACCCTCTTGTAGCCCCGTTCTTCCCTTCACCTTCTCGTTACTAATCCTGTCCGATATATCAGGTGTCACATTTTAACTTTCTAGGGTGTGTTGTAAGGTATGAGATCGAGATTTACATAATCGGTAGACTTCATATACACCAACCGATGTGTAGCACTGTATACACCGCGCTACGTAACAGAACAACGAGGAGAGACAGAGTTGAAGGTATTTATTTTTGCCGATATTACAAATAATTTTTCACAAGCAAAAATATATTACAGAAAATACAATTTCGATCCACAACTGTGATATCGATTATAATTGATACACACGTAATTTATACAAAGAAAAAGATAACACACGTATATAATATTGATCCACAAATGGGGTATCAAACATACGCACTAATTCTATAACATAATACACTGAACTCAAAATGGAGACTGATTAACTCTCTCTCTCTCTCTCTCTCTCTCTCTCTCTCTCTCTCTCTCTCTCTCTCTCTCTCTCTCTTGTATAAAGTCGGTATTGACGTCATTCAACAGCATTGTCACTTACTAGTATTGCAGAGAAAATTCCAGGCGCCTAAAATAGAACATTGTAGAACATACTACGTGCATTAACTGTAAATGTATAGTACAGATGATGGAGAACCTTCTTGTGTATTCTGTAAATAGTGTGCATCAGTATACGTAAGTTATACATCAGTTGTGGCTAATGTAACGTAATGTGAGTAACATAACCCACGTATTTAACCTCCTCATCTCCCCCCCACCTAACCACTCCCCCTCCTCCCCTCATCATCTTTTCTTCTCCTTCTGTTTCTCCTTCTATTTCTCCTTCTCCTCCTCCTCCTCCTCCTCCTCCTCCTTCTCCTCCTCAAGGATTACGTTATATAAACCTGTTCCGGCACCCATTTCATCCTCGGACGACCCACGTTTCTTCTGCTAATGGGTTTATAGTTCAGTGCCGCTTTCGGGAATCGAACTTCTGTCATCCTTTGCAAATTATTCCACTATTGTCTTCCGTAAGCTGAAATAATTTCATTTATGTCATCTGCTTCGAGTTCTACACTGAGATCGTCAATCTCCTGTGCCCTAAAACACAGCGGCCTTTCGACTAAGGTATGGTAACCCTGACAGAAGAGTCTCTGGTCCTCCTGTAGAGGCTTGTGCAACAGGCCAATAACCTGTTCGTGTAAAGCTTTGTAATACTTATTGTATCCATAGCAGCCTCGGAATAAGGAGGTATTTAAGCTGTACGTTATTGGGGTTCTCTGGTGTACAACAAATGCAATCAGCATACGCCTATAGGCAGGATGAGCCATGCCTGTCCAATACAACAGGTAGCCCCCAACGAAGAAGAGGTGTAGGTAGGCCCACAAGAATATGACAGGACTGAATACGTAACAGGCTGTAACTTGGCCGGCTCTAGTATAAGGCCGGAACATTAAACGTGGCAACGTTGCGTCTGAGGTCTATAAGCATAGTGTAATAAAATAGCTAAAGTGAACATGTTATATTTTGATTTAATTTCATAGCATTAGTACAATCATGAGTAGGCCTGTTTATAGCTAAATCTAAATTATAGGTATGTGGGCACTTAGTACTATACGTTTAAGTTGAAGAAATTAGTGAATTAGTGTTAGGCCTAATGAATTAATTTTGTTCAAATTATTGAATTCCTATCATATGAATGAGTTAATTATTATATTTATTAAATAATATATTAGTATTTTACATGATAAGCTTTCAATTTGCAAAAAGTGAAGAATTATAAAACTGCTGTTAACCGGCAATTAAAAATGACGCGATTTGATTATCGAAATACATAAATTAAGCTATCGCCTAGTCGGCCTCAAATATCAGCTGGCTCCAGTGTTGCCACGTTTAATGTTTCGGCCTTCTACTAGAGCCGGCCATGGCTGTAAGCGTAAACCCTGAGGTGGAGCAGAAGAAGCGAACAGTAACGCAAGGTGTAGTTGTCGTAGGCGTTACACACCAATTTGTTAAACACTGTACTGTAGACATGTCGATGTCGAAGGCTATCATTATTAGCACCATTTAATTAATTTGTACGAATAAATAAGGCATTTTTCATGTTGGCGGTATTGAATCGCGCGTCTCGCAGTATGGGCGTGACAAATTACCTACCATACAACCTACCTACTTGTCATCAGCGTGAGCGACCCAAAACCCTTAATACGAGAAACAACACAGCCTGTATGATAATAACAATAACAACAACAAAAACAAGTTTTTTTGTACTAGTATCGAGTAAAACAAACAGTTTTTCGTGTTCCACCCGAGGCGTTGTCGACAGGTAACGAAAGGAAAACACGTGATAAATTAATTATTATCAATTAATTATTATTTAATGGTACTTTCAGTTGTGAAACTTACTTGTTGATATTCCCTCAAACGCCGTTTCGGAGTTGCTCCTTCTTCAGTGAGGTTTGAATACGGAATGTCGGAATACGAGAATACGGAGTACGAAAATAAGAAGAAGGAGAATACAACTCCGAAACGGCGTTTGAGGGAATATCAACAAGTAAGTTTCACAAGTGAAAGTACCATTAAATAATTATTATTAAGTGCTGTGAAAAAAGTAGTGATGAACATTCAAAATATTATTATCAACCTTTGTTATTATATATACTTTCGCGTGGTTTTTATATTACATCACCGTCCCGTCATCAAAATGTTTTAATATTTAATATCTTTCTGGGAGTAGAATTTAACTTTAAAAATTATACGTATATAACATCGAAAGCGTAACGTAACACGGCAGACAAAAATTTTGTGTATTTTGGCGGAACTCACGTGGATAAGAATAAGAAGACTGGCGAAGGCGACCAGATAGTCCGGTCGACGCGACAGAGGGGCAAACCTCGGTAGGCTTACACGAATCGACCTGAAACCTCTTGTATCTTATTCTTTATGCATTAAACAACAGAGTCTATGTGGAAATTTGACTTATTATTTTGTGTAAATAAAAATAAACAAACTGCACAGAGGGTAATTCATTTGATGGAATTAATAAGTTCAGATACCTGGGTAACATGATAGATAATGGAGGAGTCATAAACACGACAATACATGACAGGATACAAGTAGGAAATAGGGCATGTTATGCCAACTGTAGACTATTGAAAAAGCAAACTCATTAGTTGTAACACAAAAAATAAAAATATGTAAGACACTTATCAGACCGGTTGTTACTTGTGGAGGCGAGACATGGATATTAACAAAAAAGGAACAGTAAACACTAAGGTTTGAAAGAAACATTTTAAGACGTATTTATTGCCTGGTTAAAGAAGATGACGAATGGAGAATAAGAAATAACCGGGACACAGATAGCTATTGAAGCGTGAGGACGTTGTAAGATTCATAAAGGCTCGACGAATACAATGGCTAGGTCACCTAGAGCGGACGGATGATCAGCGTATGGCAAAGACAATCCTGAGGGCGCAAGTCTATAAAAGCAGAAAGAGAGGGTCGACCTAGTATAAGATACAATACGGATCTACAAGAATTGATGTGAGGGGTTACACTGATAGGGCAATGGATATGGGACACTGGAGAAGATTGGTGTTGGAACCAGGGCTCACGTCGGGATGTAGTGCTAAAGAAAGAGAAGAAGAAGAAGAAGAAGAAGAAGAAGAAGAAGAAGAAGAGAAGAAGAAGAAGAAGAAGAGAAGAAGAAGAAGAAGAAGAAGAAGAAGAAGAAGAAGAAGAAGAAGAAGAAGAAGAAGAAGAAGAAATACGATCACGTAAACAAGTGAAGTGTGTTGTGTAAAAGCATCGCGACGTGCTTTACTTTTCTACAAGCGTAGCGTTCTGAGTATCGTAATTTGTGAAATACGGTGATCCAGTCAGAGTGGGCAGTGTGTTTTAGGGGGAAGAGAGAGCTGAATCTGTTTTTCGGTAATGTCGGTCGTATTTTATAGGTCGAGTGTTTAACTAATGGTGAGGTGGTTATCACTTCTATAATGGGTAAGCGAGGAAGTGTCTGCTGAGCTGTAGGCCTATATATACGTATATATTGTGTCGTAACAGTACGACATTTTCTCTCGATGTTGTGTCGAAACACAAACACAATGCCCAATGTTATGTGCTGTAAATTAATCAAATACAGTAAGTTGCTACTGCCATTTAGAAATTAATGATATTTTCAAATTTTTTTATATATGCAGTCTGTTTAACAAAACTAGTAAGCATAAACTATAGATTGTATATACAGGATGTTTCCAGGAAAATGGTGCCAAATTTCGGTAAAATGAATCTACTCATTAAACTAAAGAAAAAAATTCCAATAAACCTTTGTCAGAAATGCTTCGTTTTCCGTTTGTATGTCTCTGTGTGTGTTTGTATAAAAAAATTAATTACTGCTGAACGAAATTATATGTAAAGTTGATATCTGATATACAAAGTTCGGATGAAATAGTGAGACATGAAACGGTTCGCGTAGATAGTAGGGGGCGGCAGGGAAGGCAGTGCAGGATGTGGGGTGTGAGGTGACAAACCACGACACCCAACCGTGTGACACACCAACCAATGAGATGTTCTGAACACAAAATAATTGTGTTTTTGAAGTCTTGTTCCGGTATGGACCGCGTCAAAAATGTCTTGTATGAGAACGTTTCACTCATATTACAATGAGTATCCTCAGGTCTGTATAACCGACTTCGCTTGCCAGTCCCATCGTCGCATACGCCTGGTCATTGTAATATATGAGCGGAACGTTGTCATTTTTAACGCGGTCCATATCGGATGAAGAGTTCAAGCACTTAATGGACACCGGTCGCTGAAGGCTACGTGATAATATAATTGGTCTGAAAAGAACGTGTCAAAACTGCGCATGCGCAATGAGATATTTTGACAACGCAACCGGACACACGTTTCATGTCTGATTAATGTGTTAAGTGTACTATTTCTTATAAGTACTAAACAAATCGCAATGTTATCTTAAAAGTTTCAAAATAGCGACTGATTGACAGTTTTAAGCGTAAATTTCACAAAACCCAGCACTTATAACAGAAAATTAGCCCCTTTATTCGTAAGCCAATGATACCTTGTTTATGGAATTCGAATAAAAAATAAAGGAGATATTACATTTATTTTATAAAAAAAAACGATGACCTATTTTCCTTATAGTTACCGTTTGCCTTGTTTTGGTGTAAACGTGTGTTACATTTTTATCTGAATTCCATAAACAAGGTGCTGGATTACGAATAATGGGGATAATCGTTTGTACGTAATAACACATTTTCTGTTATTGATTTTTGTGAAATTTAGAATTGAAACTTTTAATGAGCCGCTGTTTGGAAAATGTTTAAATTAACACTGTAGTGTAGTACACTTGACTTCTGCTTTACGTACCATTCCCGTTCGGCAGTAATCGTTTTTTTAAATAAAAAGACAACACGTATACACGGAAAACGAAGCTTTTTTCAACTTGTTTTTAGACATTTTTCCTTCAGTGTATTGAATAGAATCAATCTCAAAGAGAGTAGAGTTCTGTAGGATAGAAATGTGGACACGGGTGCCAAGTTTTACGACAGTCAGTTGATGCGTTCGAAGCTTATCGCGAGACAGACAGACAAACGGTCGAGGTAACACTGAGAAGTCGCTTCAGTCGTTCAGTAATAATGATCATGTTTTTTTTTAGAGGGAGAAAATGCTTTATACACCGTCAAAGGAGGCCGTGCTTGTCCTTGTGTGTGGGACTCTCACCCACTAAAAAAACCCACCCCTAATTCAAGCATTCATATCCATCCTGGAACCACTTAGCGTATTACTTCTGGATGGCCTATTGCGCCCTTATTGGTCTCCTAGTTGTTCCTCATGCCCGTTGCCTGCTAGTTGCTAGCAGGCTCATGCTAGTTGTCTGCTGCCCGTAGCGTGCAAGTTGAGCCTGTCTTTTTCTAGTAGGACTCACTGAATAAATGCATTGATGCGGCCACATTTCGCCTTACCACGAAGCATAAGCGCAACTACGCTCTCAGGCATGAACTCCCCGAGCTCCATTTCCAGTACCATCCTCTATCTTGCGAATCTGCAGCACTTGAAAAACGTGTGCGAGGCATCTTCATGGGGAGAGTCACTGTATTGGCATGCTGGGCTCATTCTCTGAAGGTAGGCATTAAAATTGCCGTTGCCACTGAGCAACTGGGTCATATGGTACCGTACTTGGCCTAACCGTGTTGGCGGTTGATACATTCCTTCAAGTTTGGTGTGAGCCTTGCGGTCCATCTTCCTCTATCCTCTCTATCCCAACGATCTTACCAGTGCCGGAAACTGAGTTCCCTGGCTTCATGCTTTGCCGCATACCTTCATGTTTCGTCTCTTCTTTCGAATAAGTGCTTCCGCTCTAGAGAATAATAATGATATTATTGTTAACAACAACAGTAACGGTCCATTTTCGTTTCACAGAAGTACAGTAGATAGTTTAGAAGTTAAACGTGTTAGCGTAACACCACTACGCTTCATTCGCGCATCATCACCAGTCTTAACCAAGGTACTCATTTCCACAGACAGAGTCGAGCTGCTACTATCTGAAATACGCATCGTGAATGTATGGTGTGGCCGAGAATCGAAAACGTGGGACTCTACATTAGTAGCGTAGTGGACTATTAAGCTCCAATTAGTAAACAAAAGTACAAGATATATTATGTGTTGTTAAAACTCCGAAAATCCTTTACATTCGGCGCCCCTGAATTCCTGCCCTGACTGCGTAGTACGGCACGTCGCGTCGTCTGTTATAATAAATAATTTCCGTTCCAGAAATACACCGAGTAGTAGGTTGTTCGATAGGTCGAACCGAATAGTAAACGGATCGATAGTTGTTCGTGTGTTGGTTGTGTTGGGGTTGGGGAATTTGGTTATTCACGTTACCGCTTGCTTTAGATAGCAGCAGCCACGATACGATTTCGCCCGCCAAGCAAGACCGAATGTATTCAGCTTTTGTACAGCGTAATTGTATAATTGATTGCTCTCTGGGCTAGTCTAGACTGCTTGTACTGTACTATACTGTATACTGTGACCAAATTGATACATTGGCGTGTACAGATGAGGATCCCGGTTTAACGGAATCTGACTCTAATTATACTTACACAGAATAAAACAGGACACAAATAATCGGATTAATAAAGAAAAACAGAGAAACACATAACTAAACGAACAAAACACAAATAAGTAGGTAGTAACTGCTGCACGTTGGTTCCGAAAACGAACATAGTTGCTAACTGAGCGTTGTGCCTGTTTATAATACAGCGGCAACACATTGGGTGGACGAATGTGTCCCCTCACCGCAGTTTGTACAGTGACAATTACTACGAAGTCAATGAACGTTCGGAGTAAAGCATTGCCGATGTCTGAGCCGGCAACACAAGACGGAGGTGCCCAGTAGTTCGAAAGCAGTGCTACGCTTTTCTTCAAGTTTCCCTACTAATATTGTTCGAATTTCAAATTATTCAGTAACCAAAGTATTTATTCTTGGATATAATTAATATTATTTTCTATTATTTCCAGTACTGTTGGCGCCGGGCGCCATGCTACTGACAGCAATGGTGTAACTCTTTCTTCTCGCCCTCCCGTAGGAAGCCCCCCCCTACCCTTACTCAAGTCATGCAACTGTTTCCTCTTAAATACTAACTTCTCCTTATAGCTGTGGCAGCTACTTACATTATACAACGTTAACAGAACACATTCTCCTCAAGACTGTTTAAAATCTCTTCTTCTAAGCCTAGGCCAGTTTCACCGATCACTTCTATAAATCCTAAAAAAAGTACGCTATGTAGGGTATCAAATTAAAGAGAATTTTAACCGACATCTGAATGTAGTGTTAAGTTTTCAAAAGGTTGTTGCCCCAGGGCCCAATAAAGAATTGATAAATTAAAAAAAAATATAGGGTATCGGATTAGAAGGAATTGTAACGCAAATCCAAATGGTTGGAATTTTTAGTGTTTATTGTATAATTTTGTGCTCTACAATTGTTATATTACTAAAGAAGGTGTAGAGAAACAGCTATTAAGAAATGTTTCCCATAATAAAAAATGTTTTCTAATATCGATATTATCATCACATCGTCCGCAAGGATTAAACCAAGGATGGTTTGTTCCGGTCTCAAACAGGCAAAGTCTAGAGCTGGTCACTCCAGCGCTTCCTCGGACGTCCCACACCTCTCTGTCCCCTCGTCTTATAGTTCCGCAGTTGTTTGGGAATGCGGCAGTCATCCATTCGGCAAAGCCGACACTGGGCAATCCTATCGAGTATACTCATAATATTCAGTTCCTGCCGTATATCTGCCGTAATATCGATATTTCTGTAATAACAAGTGTACTTCGTTCAAAATAGCGAGCGGGTTCTGCAGTTTACGCGGGATGATTGCATCAGTGGTGTAACCGGTGACGTTGGTCGGTCCGGCCCGGAGAAAGCAACCGGTTGTTGCCGGAATACATGTACTGTACTGTACTGACAAGTTTGCACACCGCGTAACATTAGTAAACAATGACCAATTAACGTTATCTGTTTGTATCTTAATGAGTCGAGTTGACCGCTGTTAGGATGCGCAGGACCCATTAGTTTACAATACCAGCCTCGTTTGTATCTGTGACACGTGAGCCAATGATTTCTTGTAATACTTACAATACATGATCTGCTATCTCAAGTGTACATGATTACGCACGAGCTAAATTATGGACATTTCTGAAATTAATATTAGGGACGAATTTCCAAGAGTCAATACGAGCGTAACAGAATTGAAAACATTATATATATATATCAGAGCCATCTCTCTGCTTTAGCCTTGCGCTCGCTCTCAGGATTTTCTTTGGCATACGCTGATCATTCATTCGCTCTGACCTAGCCATTGTATTCGTTAAGCCGTAAGAATCTTACACGCTCCAATAGCTCATCTATCTCCTGTTATTTCTTAATTTCCATTCATCATCTTCTTTAACTGGGCCAGAAACACGTCTTAGTATCTTTCTTTTAAACCTTCTCAGTGTTTCTTGTTCCTTTTCCTGCTAATAATTGGATATTCTGATTGCCAGTTATTTCCGTCTGAGTTTCGGGAGGGAAATAAACTGAATCTTAAATAAAAATTTTAATGGTCAGTAAATAATTCGTTTATATCTTCTTGGAAACCAGCACATTGATTTTCGTAGGAACCGTGCAGTGCAGAAATTATATATTCGTATTTTTTTTTTTCAAAATCGGGCAAATTTTCGTTCCTAGTTAGTGATCTTCCTTAGGGTTGTTCCTATTTCCCTTCTCCTTACCCGTCCATCCCAGCGCATAATAATTGGTTCTTCTTTTCCTTCTTCTTCCACCTTCTTCTACTAATTCTTTTTCTTTTTTTTCTTCTTCGTCGTTTTCCCCTCTCCTACCTTTCTGATTCTCCTTCCCTCTTCTTCGTCTACTTTAGCTTGTCCATTATACCACATGAAAGTTTCCTTTTCACGTTTCCTGGGCCATCCGGCTTTTCACTTGGGCCCTTGTCTCTGCATATTTTTCCTATTCTGTTCTGTCAGTATCACTCTGTTCAGTTCAATATTTCTCTTCTCCTAAAATTGTCCGTTCTTCACTTTGCTTCTTTTTCTGATGTACTCATTTCTATCCCGATTTCATACGGTTTTCTACGTTTTTTTGTTAATACCGTTATTTGTCATACATCAGTATCACTTCTGCTGTCGAATCAGAAGTTCGAATGTTCGAACCAGTTTCGCCAACAAACGCTACTTCCACTCTTAGTAAGACATGCAGAATGTAGCAAACTAGAACAAGGGGGTTCTGCCGAACGCTGTTGCAACCCGCTCCACAGTAAACACCAGATCAGCGCCTCGGAATTGGATATTTGTAATGTTTTGTTCTTCCAGTGGCCGGGCCTGCACATACATTTCCCTTAATTTTTTACGGATGGATATAAACCATTGAACTTCGGTAAAACCAAATTTCCCCGTACATGTTTAACATTCAAAACAAATATCTTTATTTTTGTACTGTTATTTTACCAGTACCCAATGGTGTTCTTCTGAGAGTATAAATTATTTTGTTAACCAGTGATTTCAGAGCGATGAGGCCACCGAGTTAAGAACATAATTAGACGGAGTGAACATTCTCCAAGGTAGAATTAATTAGGAATTATCTGTTTATCACGATGTCTCAAAAAAGGCTGAGCATACTTTGTGTACTAAATGTGGTAAACGAAACTGCTAGAGCCATTGATATAAATGAAACAGTAAACAGTTCTGCATCTCACACTGCAGTTTGAGACCGTTAAAGTTTGAAATGAAATAAAACTAAAATAAAATTACTTTAATTTCATAGTACTATTTTTTAACATAGTAGTGACACTGATATATTGTTATTTTGCCTTGTAATCCTTAACAGTCTTTAAATTACGTTTTTAATATTACTCTATACTAAGTAATGTATTGAAATACAAGAACCCTATTTTTGTAATAAATACCCTATTTAAAATAAAATGTCTTTATATGAGAATATTTTTCTTTAATTCAAATTCCAGTATTACTCCTATAATAAAATTATTGCAAATTATAAGTATATAAGCATATGGCAGAAAGTTTAAAAGGTGAAATAGATGGTTTGTTTAAAAGTATGAGTTTAGCTACTACGGTGTACGATATAAAATTTAAACATTGACTGCCTTCATGAATTTAAATTTAATAAAATTTATAGTTTTTTAAAGACAAATGACAGTATATGACAAAATTATAATAAAAAGATAAACACAATTTAGTGGTTAAGTCTAATTTTTACTAAACATGTATTGCAACCACTAACAGACAATTGTACTTTTCATAAGCGCTGTCAAGCCTCTCGGCTCATGTTCAGATGGAACACAAAAACTTACTTAGAAAACGTCGCCCCTTTATTTGGATATATAAAGGGGTGAAGGTTTCTAGGTAGGTTGTTGTGTTCTATATGAAGATGAGCCGAGAGGCCTGAAAGCGCTTATGGAAAGTATAATCGCGTGTTAGTGGTTGCAATACAAGTTTAGTAAAATTATAATAGGTTACTAGTGACATGTCTGAACATCAGTATTTTTTTTTACATTGATCAAAGACACAAAAGATACTGAATTATAAAAAATCAAACTATTAATTGTAACAGAAGCTATAATTTGTTAATTGAGTGTAGTCTACATCATACAAGAAATAATAGTTATTCTGTTCACGTTGTATAATTTTAGTAGTTACCACTGGAATACGGGGGGGGGGAACAAAAGCATGTTTTAAGTAAGGGTAGTAGAGAGGGGCCCGCAAGGGATTCCTGCCCAGGAAAGAGTTATGCCACTGTGGTGTTCTTCCGAGAGAATTAAATTGAACACAGAGATCAGGGGATTAATAACAAACAATATTTATATTCCTTGCATTTTATTTTCTGTATCATAGTATGGAATGAAGTGTACAGAAGGTGAAGCGAGCACATATCAGCAATTACATACTGCGTTTCACTGTGCAGTCACGCGCCCTGTTCTTATTTATTTTTATGAGCGAATGTAATTGGCAGGATTATGAGAGCGCGATTGAACGTGGTGTGTGTTATTAATCTTTGCAACAACCTGTGTCAACCACACTCTGAGTGTCGGAAATACTTGAAATAAAATTGTTGTAACACTGATCCTTGCATTTCTATACTGTGCTAATGAAATGTGACATTGACCCAAAGAGTAGTGGAACGCCTGAAGATGTTTGTGAGGTCCCATATGTAGAAATGGTGAATTAAACATATGCGACAACCAGGATGTTTATCATCACGTGAATGAACCAACATTGAAATTCCGTATACATAAAAAATCCGTATCATCAAAAATGACGTATACATTATATACTTTGTAATGGTCAAGACAACAACTGAAGGCCTACACAGGTTGAAGCGAAACATCGGATTGGAGTAAACATCCAATAATGGGTCACGGGTTTTACATCTGAGAATCAAAACGAAGCGCACAATTTGTTAAACTGAAGAGCAGTGGCGTAGGAGAATAGCTTCCTGGGAGGGGGGGGGGGTGAGATTAGCTTGTAGGTGAGATCCTAAAGACGAATGAAACATTCAATATTTTTTCCATACAATTTTATAAATCTTTTTTCTTCTGGTACTATGGTCCTTGTAGAACCCTGGCCTGCTCAACGATTCTCCTCCATTCTTCTCAGTCCAGAACCTTACTCCTCCAACCTACCATAAATTTTTCATCAGGTTGCTGCAACAGTATCGGTCATTAGCGACCACAAAAATTATATTAATGAATTTATATATCATACAATAATGCTTACATAGGTGCAGTAAAATTATATATTAAACTACAAGTTGATAAGCATATTTGCTGACGATCAGGACATAATAGCAGATAATGAAAATAGCCTGGAGAGGGCCTTCTGTGAATTGCAGCAGATAATCAGGATGTATGGTCTGGTAGTTTCTGTTGTCAAGACTAAGTCCATGGCTTTTAAAAGTTGTTTTCGTGTGTGTAAACTAGTACTGAATGATCAACTAATTGAGAAAGTGCATTCATTCAACTTCCTTTGATGTGATTTGTCTTATATTGGTGAGATCGATGTGGACAAAAAATAGAGAAGTTTAATCACATGTGTGGAACGATAACAAGAACACTGAATGGAAAGGTCAGAAGAGATACTCTTTTGAAATTTTATAAAGTGATGGCAGTGCCGTGCGGCCTTTGTGGCAGTGAGACGTGGACACTGAACGCAAAGACCCAAAGCCGGATACAGGCTAGTGAAATGGGATTCTTACTATCAGTGCTAAGAGTATCACAGAGGGACCGGCTAAGAAATGATGGTATAACAAACATCTTTGGAATATACAACCTAAACGGAAGGATAAAGCAGTACAGACAGGATTGGAGAGACTATGTTGAAAGGATGCGTAAGAACAGGATACCAAAACAAATTTTGGTTTATAATCCGAAAGGACGACGGAATATTGGAAGACCAAAGAAAAGATGGTCGGACCAGGGAGTGCGTAACGGATCGTAAGGTCCACAGCCTGAAGAAGATGTTGATAAGCAAATATAAACATTGAAACAATGTACTTAGGAATTAGTAGGACTTAAGTACTACATTAGATATTATATAAAACGTTAGCAATTAAATAGTGTTAGAATGAAAGTAAAATGGTAAATATTACTCTATACAACACAAATAATATAAATACGTAACATAGAAATATATAGTTATTAATTAATAACTTATATAAATAATAAATAGGTAATAAAAATAATAATATACTTTACAACATATTACTACATTAGGTTAAACAGTGGTTGTGCATACCGGTTCACAAATGTGTTGTTTTAAAATTGTGTCTAGGTTATGTGACCAGACGTCATAAAGTAAGGACAGTTTCTAGTGTCAGCTGTTAAACATATTCCCTGTTGTTTGATTGTGAGTTTATCGATTGCCAACTGTTTCTGATGTTTACTGGCCTTCCAAATGTATCGATTTATTTTTTTTAAGACGTCGTGGTTATTTGTTTAAGCTGCGTATTATTTTCTACAATATTTATTTTTGCTTTACAAACACGACTCGTAGTTTGTGTCTTTCGCGTGATTGCGTCCATATGCCCGAGTTGCTGGCTATAAATAAGAGTGCTGACTGACAACTTTTTTGTTTTGCTGGGATTTTTATATTCCACTTAAACTCGATGTTAGTGCTGACGAGGACGAGATTCAGCGAGAAAATTTAACCGCGTTAACTGGTTTTTAGACAGCGGCTAGTTGAGGTATACAAGGAGCTGAGTAAGAAATCCGCTGGAATGGAACTCGATATAAATATCGGCAAAACTAAATACGTACATGCTAATTTCTGCTTTGGAAATGAGAAGAAACCTACATAATTTATGATAATTCATTTGATGCAGTTAATAGGTTCAAATACCTGGGTAACATGATAGATAATGAAGGGTCTGTAAACACGACGACATATGACAGGATGGAAATATGGCATATTATGCTAACAGTAGACTATTGAGAAGCAAACTCAATAGTCGTAACACAAAATTAAAAATATAAAAGACACTTATCAGAGACATGGACATTAGCAAGAACAAGAAACACTAAGAAGGTTTGAACGAAATATTATACGAGACGTGTTAATGGCCTGGTTAAAGAAGATGATGAATGGTGAATAAGAAATAACCAGGAGATAGATGAGCTATTCGATAGATGGGACATTGTAAGATTCGTAAAGGTTCAACGAATACAGTGGCTAGGTCACCTAGAGCGGATGCTGTATGCCAAAGAAAATTCTGAGGGCGC
This sequence comes from Magicicada septendecula, assembly GCA_034769895.1. Taxonomy (NCBI): domain Eukaryota; kingdom Metazoa; phylum Arthropoda; class Insecta; order Hemiptera; family Cicadidae; genus Magicicada; species Magicicada septendecula. The sequence continues at coordinate 47,989,526 of CM068375.1, forward strand.
AATTCTATATAAAAGCAGAAAGAGGAGCCGACCTCAACAAATTGTGCAACGCGTTGCCAACTTGCCTTAATCGAGAAAAATATTTAAGAATAATAAAATAAAGATAAAAGAGTATCCTGACGTGAGAAAATTAGAAATGAAGTCGTTAAGGACAGCATGAATAGGAAAAATTCAATTGGTGATTTTATCCAAAATTACAATGGTATGGACAAACGGAAAGAATGACACAGGAAAGATCGCCAAGGAGAGTCATGGAATGGACGCCACCAGGAAGAAGGAAAAGAGGAAGACCTGGATAGAAGAAATTCAGACTATATTGAGGGAACGAGAAATTGAAGATCTTTAGATAGACGGGCAGAAGTGGAAGATGAGAATTCAATCACTTCTGTAATCTTTGGTTCCGGAAAATGTGTAAATATTGTACAGCCAGAATAATAATAATAAAAGGGTAATAATGAAGTAATTAATTAATGACTAGTAACACATTTTACTTCACGGAAGATAAGAACTTTATGAATGGGCATTATAAATGGAAGAAATCATTTAGACAGTGCGTGGTTCCATACTAAGATATGAATGTTAATCTCGGTAACTCGGTACGGTGAAAATGTCTGGTAGTCACGTACGGAAATATAAACACGCAAATTAATAAACAAACGATGCTGTATCGACTTCATAAAATTTAATAACTACACAATTGCAGTTTTAATTAAAAGTAGGCTATCCTACTGTATTTACTTTCTCATTTCGTAATTTGTGTAATAGTATTAATACAGAATGTCCCGTGAGGAATGGGATTAAAGAACAAAATTAAATTCTTTTAAATTGTCTTACAAATTTACACTTATTTATTGGCAATTTAAACAAGTAAATCCATACCAAACCTAAATAAGTACGTTTTCCAATACCATTTTTTTTTTAGATTTATGAATATTTTCTACAAAAAAATACTAAAGATACGCTTTGGGACCTTCTTTTTTTGATTGTTCAGGTCAAAAACCATACGAAACCAACAAATAGAAGCCCCTTGATTTAAGTTCCAAAAATTTCAGTATGGCTTAATTGTAGCTTTGGAGCAGAAATCAAGGTGCTCCAATCCATATATAGGAAACGAAGCGTTTTCGGACCTGTGTTCATATGAAATTTCGTCTTTATTTCAGCATGTAGAATGCATTGCTGAAGTATGTCCGATTCTTCATGGAACACTTTGTATGAGTGAGACCTATTTATTTTGTTCAGTACCCGATTCATAATTTAAAATGCAGTGTCAGTTTGTATTTACCTTTTTTCAATTTTATAATAAATTACACTAATATTATGAAAGCATAAAGTTTACTTTACAGATGTAGTCTATTGTTTGTTGTCAACATTCATGGGCGAGTGACTATTCCATTAACTAAGACTTCGATTATCCGCTACGATCTGGTAATGGTTCAGGTTAAAGACCCCACTGCACTGTTCGACTTAAGTGTTCGTAAAATTTAACAGAGTTGAAGTAATGTGTATTCGCCAAGTTTTGTTTTGTGAAGCCTTTATAGTTTGAAGCTTACTTATGTGATTTTCTTCTTCCTCTTCTTGCCAGCTTGCCAGGATTAGGCACTTGAACCTGTTCCGGCCAGAGGTGGGCCGCTATACCTATAACAGGTATTTTGGAACGGTATTTTTGTGGAACGGATATAACAGTTACTAAAAAGTTGAAGTACCTGTTCCGATTAATTACGATTACCCCCTACGCAACTAACGAGTAAAAAAGTACACAGGTAACAACAAGTAAACGAGTATACGAGTACGAAGCCACTTTTTGGTGTTGAATACTTCATTCTGCACAAGTGCCGTTGCCACACAAGTACGAAACGAAGCAATACAGCGAGGTTCAGATATCTCTATGCCAAGGCAAAGAGACGAAGCAATACAGCGAGGTTCAGATATCTCTATGCCAAGGAAAAGAGACGAAGCAATACAGCGAGGTTCAGATATCTCTGTGCCAAGGCAAAGAGACGAAGCAATACAGCGAGGTTCAGATATCTCTATGCCAAGGCAAAGAGACGAAGCAATACAGCGAGGTTCAGATATCTCTATGCCAAGGCAAAGAGACGAAGCTATTTTTAATGAATGAAAAACATTCATACTGATGTTACATGTATTCTCATGTGTTATTCAGATATATAACACAGATTATAATAACAAATTATATGTTATAGTAGTCACCAGCTTGGTAAATTTTGAAAAAGCGAATTATATTGTGTTATAACCTACAGAGTGGCTGATAGGCCATATAGGGGACAAATGTAACAAATTTTACATTATATTTTTTCGCTCGTATGTTTTTGCACATAAAACCATAAAATTATACAGACTTGTAAATGCAGTGGCGGCTGGTGGTTGACAAATTTGGGGGTTGCAGATGGGTTGGATGGAATAAAATTGTTTTATTCTCTGAATAGAAAATGTCCAAGTCTCCTCCTCTCCAAACAATACACAAGGAAAGCAAAATACTGCAATGCGATGATTTAGCTTCAAAACACTATTATTAGTTATGGTTTTATTCATAATTCTATAACTTAAAATACAATTCGAGAATTATTGGGGGTTGTACAATCGTGCAACCTAAACACGGGCCGCCACTGTGTAAATGTAACTATATGCTAAATACAGGATTTTGTTTTGTAATCTAATGTACTAGCAGTAAGTATATATTAAACAGTAACTGACAGCACACACTTTGTTACAAACGTCCCCACGTCCGGGTCAAATGTAACAGGTGTATGTGTAAACAAAACACACACGGTTATTAGAATTTTTTTAATGTGTAGCATTAATTCTCTTATTCACTTGAAACTAAAAAAATCAGAAAACAACTTGACAAAATGAACTGACAACATATAATGAAAGTAAAAAATAGTTTTTCATTTAAAATTTAATTAGTAAAATTACATAATTCAGTACTTTATTCTGGCTGGCAATTATGACACACAAAAAATACAGACTCGTTTGTACACAATAAATGCGCCCACACATTTTACAATTAAAATTTAAATAATGCCAATAGCAAGTGGGAACTCTTCATATAATACCATTGTATTTGGAAAGAAAATAATTATTCTTATAATGATTATATGTTGAGAGAGAGAGAGAGAGAGAGAAAAGTGTTTTGCGTGCTCGTTACGTGGTTTAATACAATTGGCTGAGATTGCGCGTGAAACTACGCCAATAAGTGAAATCGCGCGTGGTTGAGTCGAACGCGTGGAAGGTGTATAGTATTGGCCGTGAAATGAACGATCAAGACTGTTTACAGTTAGCAGTGGACAATAGTTTTCAAGGTCGAAATAGTTGTAACGTAACAGCCTATTGGCGAGGTCACCCAGCATCAGACGGACGTCTTGCTTTCGCCGTTTGGCCCTCACGAACACTGTTTTGGTATAACGGTTTCTCACGAACCGGTCCATGCGTTATAACGTCTGTTTGCTAGTCGAGGGTAAGCAGGTTAAACATTACACAGCCGCGCATGCGTATACCTCACGTTACTACACTATATACATATGGTTATACATATACGTATGTGCCCATACAAGTAAATGAACTATTTAACGAGGAATGAGAGGTCTCAGTTTTAACTCGACCTTTTGACATTTGCCTTTCTGTCTGTTTGGGATATGTCTCACGATAACTTTTGAACGCATCAACTGATTTTCGTAAAACTTGGCATGCGTATCCACAATTTTACCCTACAGAACCCTATTGTTTTTGAGATGATATCCCCTAACAATTGTGAAAAATCGCAAAAGCCCACGTGTGGGTAACATATTATTAAAAGAAATTTTGACCACAATCTAAATGGTAGTGTTCATTTTTTGAAAATTTCGAAGTTCTTGGACGTCAGGCCTCCAAAACGTGGGTGAATGAATTCTGATAAAATCGCAAAAATTCATGTGCGGCATCGAATGAAAGAGAATTTTTAACTAACTTCTGAATGTGGTGTTAAGTTTTGAAAATTTCTACATTTTCGGATCCAAAAATGAGATCCAAAGTTTGAAAAAAACTGTGAAAATCCTCAGGATGTAATGTCTGTTTGCTAGTCGAGGGTAAGCGGCTTAAACATTACACACCCACGCATGCGTATACCTCACGTTACCACACTATAGTAAGACGAACTGTAATCCAAATGCGAATGTTTCGAATATGGTTGTGTACTCTACAGTGGTTATATTGCTAAAGAAATAGTATAGAGTAATCGGGATTTTTCTAGTTTTTCCCATGACAAAAAAAAAGTACCCAATATCGAAAAGTTTAAGATGGTACGGAGCATGTTTAGAGAATGCAAAATGAAAGATAGGTAATAAAATAGACGAATGGACATTTCCGAATCAAGGAAAAAGAAAGACCGAAGACCCAAGGAAAAACCTGGAGGACGTATGGAAGGGAAAAAGATAGACCGAAGGCCCAAGCAAAAACCTGGAGGACGCATGGAGGGAAAAAAGATAGATCGAAGGCCCAAGGAAAAACCTGGAGGACGCATGGAGGGAAAAAAGATAGACCAAAGACACAAGGAAAAACCTGGAGGACGTATGGAAGGGAAAAAGCTAGACCGAAGGCCCAAGGAAAAACCTGGAGGACGCATGGAGGGAAAAATCCTTGCAATAATTGAACTAGAAAAGCTAGTTCTCAGTGTTAACTCGACCGTTTGGCGTTTGTCTTACGATAACGTTTGCGCGAATCAACCGATTTTCGTAAAAAGTAGCATGCGTGCCCACAGCTTTATTCTACAGAGCCTTATTATTTTTTAGATTGACCCCACCCCTAAAATAGGAGTTAGGAGGAAAAATGTGAGGCAGTCAAAATTAAAAAAGAAATCGCAAAAGTGCATCTAGGGTGGTGCCAAATTAAAGGAAATTTTAACCAAAATATGAATTTAGTGTTCCTTTTAGAAAATTTAAAAATTTTGAGACGCCGAGGGGTCTGAAAGTGGGTAAAATCTTAACGAAATCGCAAAAAATTCATGTGGCATCAAGTTAAAAGGAATTTTAACTAAAATGTGAATGTAGTATTCATTTTTAGGAACTTCAAAATTTTGGGACGCCAAGGCCCATAAAGTTAGATGAAAGTTAGATGAAATTTCAAATTCCTCGTGTGATATAAAATAAAATATATTTTAAAGCAAAGTCTGGCAAATTCTGAATATAATGTACAGTTTTGGACATTTCCAAATGTTTTGATGCAGGGCCCCCAAAAAAGGATGACTAATGTGAAAAAATTATACAGTCCAGTCGGAAGTAATACTAAAGGAAATTTAACACAAATCCGATTGTTGATAATTTTTACCGTTTACTGTAAAATAAGTAAGATATCGGGATTTTCGTAATTTTTCTCGATAATTGAAAAGTTATCTAATATAAAAATGTATCCAGTAATAAGTGTACTTCTGTTAATATTACGCAGTTTGACAATTACCCGTGGTCTAATCCAGCCGCATAAAACATACGTTTCGGCCCCCACCATTGGCGGCCATCTTCAGTGTAACGACTTGAGCAACAACTGGTACGCTCTTCACTAGACTCTGGGAAAAGATTGACTGTGTTGTTCTGTTGCCACATTACTGTGGAACGTACCGGTTGTTGCTCAAGTCGTTACAACTGAAGATGGCCTCCAATGGTGGGGGCCGAAACGTCTGTTTTATGCAGCTGGATTGGACCACGGCTTAATAGCCCGGAGAATTCTCAAACTGCGTAATATTAACAGAGTTGACGCCGGCCGTGAAAGTCTCAGATACCAATATATGTACTGTACTCCGTACAAACCAGCGAGCAAGATCTGCAGCATAGGCCTACTAGTAAATACAGTACAGATTTGTTTGATGTGAGATCCGTGTTGGGCCACGTGTATGTGTGTGTGTCAGCATACGCTGGCGGAGTTCTGGGAACTGGTCGGTCAGCCGTCGTTGGCGGCGTTTTCAGCGAAAATTATATGAACACGCTGCTGACATGACAATCGCAAACAATTTGCATACAATGCCTTTTGTACGTCGTTCTCGCGCCGTAAAATAAGTACATTAAACGAAAATCTGCGAATTCAATTAAGAACTCGATTTTTTATGTTGCTTCCCTTTATCAGAAGAAAATTATTTGTGTTTTCTTTATACGATTCACGACTGTAAGACGTTTACAGCCATCCCACGCGTCAATTTTTTGTCTTTTAGGATTCTGTGGGGCTGTAGGGACTGTGTAAATATTTTTTTGTCTTCATTAGTCGCGAAACGTTATGCTTTTGCCGTTTTTTTTTTGTACATTGTTGGGGAAAAATATCGTTTGGGGGAACGTACCTGGCAGTTACCGTGTGACCAGATGTTCTTGTGTTGGTGGCTCCTGTTCTCTTCTTCTTCTTCTTCTTCTCCTCAGCCCAGAAGTTTGCGGGCTTGTCATTTCTTCCTTTCTGTGGACAGCCTCCTCTTGCTACTACATACCACCTTCCTCTAACACTACGCCCCTCGATGAAGGGCGGTGGACCAGTTTGAATGGGGTAGCAGGTTCCCACCATGGATCCAATCAACATCGTTTTTTCACCCATTCTTCTCAGAGCCTCATCATTAGGTACTGTTTCTGTCCATGGTACTCTTAAGGTCCTCTTCCGGCACCTCATCTCAATAGTGTCAAGGTACCTCCTCACCACGTTCCTCAAATTTCACGTTTCCTAGCTGTATGTGCATATGCCCTAAATAAAACGGACGCCAGAGTGGAAAATACTGCTTGCTTGTGCAGTTCTACTTTTTACATGACAACTGGAGCTGGTGTCCAATTTCTACAAATTATTCTTCCATGAATCTAGACATTTCTACAAACACGGCTTCATACAAGTCACGAAAACGCTCAGATAGTATCGACCACAGCACGTAGGCATTAAAATTCGTGGGACAAAATTCAACAATCTTCGACTTCCTGTCACGATGCCAACTCATTCTCGACTGTATTTGAAGACTTCGTATCATATGTCAACCGCTCATGCATGAATATTAGACTCGTCAAAAGGCTTCTCCGACACTTTTACGAAGTTAGAGTGATTTACCTCATTTTTATACGATATTTAATGCAAGTTGCTCAATCTCGCTATTGTTGAACGTTACAAAGGCGCGTAATACAGCACACACAACTTATACAGCCATCTGTCAAAACTAAACTACGTAACCAAGATGGTTCTTTAAAACGTGGACAATTGTTACAAATGGGTGTAACAACATCGGCGTAAAAAGTAGTTTTTTGCATAGTAAGTTTAAAAATAATACGACCTTTTGATCAAACCTCATATGAAAGTGTTTAGATACAATGTCACTTGTCGTGGTACGATCCAGACGCAACCGCATTCACAAGCGTCTAGCGGGTCGAGTTTATGGAGGATGTGAAACCCGTAGCTGTGCAATGTGGGGGAGAGACAACACCGTCTCCTTATCAGCTGACGCTAGCGCTATTTTGGCGCGTCGTAATATCAATTTGGTTGCCGCTGAAAACTATTCTGTGTTGTAATTATTTAGGTTTACAATTATTATTATGTACTGATGGAAGCAGCGTGAAAAGCTAGGCTGGACTGCAAATAACTGTGATGCAATTGCTTGCACATTAATGGAAAAAAAAAAGATTACTAATAATGTTTGAAAATGTCACAAATTCCATGTAGAATGTCAAATTACAGAGAATTTTTATCATATTCTGAATATAGAGTACAGTTTTGGAAATTTCAAAATGTTTTGACCACAGGGCACAAAAAAAGTATCTAACAGTTTTTAAATTGTAAAAATCCAGCCGGGTGTCAGACTAAAGGGAATTTTAACATAAATCCAATTGTTTGGAATTTTTGTCGTTTATTGTATGATTACATTATAATTGTTACTTAAACATAAAATAGTAGGGTAAAAATATAGCCTACAAATATAAAAATCGGAATTTTAAATACTTTTTCGATAACTGGAAAATTATCTAGTATAAAAATGTATACAATAATAAATGTCACTCCAACTTCGTCGTGCTTGTTTGGTAAACTGCTAAATGTCGTGTTGTGGACGAGGCGTTTCAGTGTTTCCACCATTTTCAAGTCCTAGGTCGTGGTTTAGGACTTGAAAATGGTGGAAACACTGAAAGGCCTCGTCCAGAAAATGGCATTTAGCAGTTTATCAAATAAGCACGACGAAGTGGGGTTACAGAGAGTGCTAATTCAAATAACGAGATTAACAATAATAAATGTATTTCGTTCAAAATGGAGAGGGAGTTGTGCAGCTATGAGAGCATACGACTTGCATGTACCGACAACATCCAGTGGATTATTGCTTTCTGTTGTTCTTTGAGTCTGCCGACGACCGTTGTGCCCCCTCCCCACACAAGACGCACCTTCTGTATATTGGAAAAGATAATTCTACCGTATGGTAACGAAACCGTACAACTACAGACGATGTGTATGAAATATGATAGGTTTAAAGACCGACTGGCGAATCCGTATGCGTGCGTGCGTGCATTTAATTCTGGAGGGTCGCTTGGTCTTTATACCCTTCTCTGTTTATGCGGTACTTTTTATAAACATATAGTTACTTTTAAAAATTACATTAAAGCAGGTAGCCACAGCACTAAGTGTGACTTCCTCTTCTTTTCCTTCCTCTTTCCGTACATTTTACTGAATCACCGTGTTATGTATTCCCTTTGCTCAACTCGGAATCTACAATTTGATCTCTCTATCGCTTCTTGCCGCAGTCACATCATCATCATCAACCCTTGGTGGGTCTTGACCTGCTCAAAGAGTCGATTGCATTCCTCCCTATTGCGTGCCCTGGTTTCCACTTTCTTATATTCAGCCTTCCGAAGTCCTCCTCTGTCAGGTCTTTGAATCTACTTCGCGGTCTTCCCATTTTTCTACTTCCCATTGGTTTCTGGTAGAAAATATGTTTCGTAGGGTGTCCTTCCTCCATTCTCTCTGTGTCCAACCCACCTTAGACAGTATATTTTGATTATCCTGATAATGTACTTACTTACTTACTTACTAGCCAACGCCCACCCTTGGCTGTTGGGCCATTAGGCGGCGCGCTGACCAGTAGAGACGTGAGAGCCTTGCCATACCATCCTCGTCCTGGACTTCCGTGTCTGAGATCAAGGCTGGACATGCAATTAGGTGATCCGCATTCATGGAAGCGTATCCACAGAGAACACATTCAGGAGACGACAACACGCCAATGCGGTGCAGGTGGGAGGCCAGGTAGTCATGACCGGTTGTAGTTCTAAAAAGAGCAACACTAGTTGCTCGGGGTAGAGTTCTGTTGATGGGGCCGTCCGTAACCAATGTTGCCCATCTTTTTCCCACACAGGCTCTTAATTGTTTTTCTTTTAGCCATAGGCTTATTGAGGAATTTATTAGTGCTTTCGCAGATGCATATGAGCTGGGGGTCTCCGGCTGAGGTAGTGCTGCGCCCATTTTGGCGAGGATGTCGGCTTTTTCATTTCCCATGATGTTGACATGGCTGGGTACCCATTGCAGTTCAATCTGCCAGCCTAATTGTACAAGGTTCTGCAGTTCTCGCCTACACTCAATTGTCAGGGAGCAGTTTGTATCACCATTTGAGGTCACGTTTTGAATCGCTGCAGTCGAATCTATGAGGAAGACGGCTTTGTTAGGTGGTGAGATCTTGGCAAGCTCAATAGATGCTGCCTTTATGGCTGCTACCTCTCCGTCATAGTTGCTTAGCCGGCCTCCTACAGCGAGGTGGCCTTCAAATAGAGAGCTGTAGAACCCAGCCCCTGTTGCCCCTGTAGATGGTATAGAGGATCCGTCTGTGTAGATTCGTATCCACTGCTCAGCGGGAAAATGTTTTTGTACAGTGTGTAAGGCTGCTTGACGAAGCTCGGCTTCATTCGACTCAGTTTTGGTCTTATTATGGTCGAAGAGTTTCAAGTTAGCATTTGGGAGTTGGCTAAAGAATTCACGGTGATGTATAAATGGTGCTGCCTCATTTGGTTCTATGTCATATTTGCGTTGGAGTTCTTCATAGATCGCAATCGGGCATTTCTGAGTTTTCAGCCTTTCTGTCGCTGTTTTATAGTTATTCCACCGTTGTTGGTAGGCTCTTTTACATCTCTCCCAGGATATGAGGCACAGCTTTTCCCGCCTTACTTGGATAGGCTCGACTTGCAGTTGTGACTCCATGGCAAGTATAGGAGTTGATTTTGGCGCACCAGTTATCGTTCTAAGGGCTGCATTTTGGACCAAGTGAAGTTTCTGGCATGCTGCATTGGAGGCAGTAATAGTTGCTTCTGCGCCATATTCCAATAGCGGCCGAATGTAGCTCTTATATGCAGTTGTCAGAACATCTTGATTTGCTCCCCATGTAGTCGCAGTGAATCGTTTAAGTAGCCGGCAGCGCCTGGACGCACTGTTCGCGGACTGTTCTATATGGTGCTTCCACGTCATTCTGGTGTCTATATTAACACCCAGGTATTTAGACATGTTCACCTCTTCGAGTTCCGATCCACAATAGCGCAGATTGACCGTAGGCCGCCTTGTTGATAGAGAGAAAAGTTGGTATGTCGTCTTGGTGGTATTTACCGTCATGGCATTTAGTTTGGCCCACTCTTCTAGTTTAACAAGAAGAGTTTAACATTATCCTGATAATGTCCGGTTCTTTGTAAAGATGGTATAGTTCATAATTATAGCACCTGCGCCACATTCCATTTTCTTGTACTCCTCTATATTTTGTTCTTAGAATCCGTCTTTCAAATAAACCTAGAAATCTCTCGCTATTTTTTTGTCATTGTCCAAGTTTCTGAAGCATATGTCAGCACTGGCCTGATGAGTGTTTTGTAAATTTTGCATTTTGTGCATCTTGATATGAAGCTCTCTATGCCAAGTGCTTTATTAATCCATAATATGTTTTATTTTGATATATTGGAAATATATTCTTCTTTTTATTTCGGTGTTGATGTCGTTAGTGCTGTTAACTGGGTGCCAAGATATAGGAACTCTTTTACTGCCTCTATATTTTTTGTGTCTTTTTCAAGGTTTTGAAAGGTTGGGTTTAGTGGTAGTTTGTTGGGAGCATACATATAGTATATTTTGTTTTCTCCAAGTTTATCTGCAGTCCAATTTTATTTGAGGCAGTCACAGTCTACGATAATGTACAGTGTACACTACACGGGATACCAACGTTAAGTGCGGCCCGAAAACTGTTACTTGCAAACGTGTTTTGTTTGATCCGGAGTTATTGTGTCTGTTTTTCATTATTTTTTATGTCTTGCACTTAACGACCAAGGGGAAAGGTGATGAATGACTCTTGAGTCTTTGAGTCTCCTGACTGTTGTTCTTGGAGTTTATTACCAATGTATTTTGATGCATTTTAATAGATTACTGTATTTATTACACTGTGTCAGTAATAGTATGAAAATGTACAGCATGGTACGAATCAGAGGCATAACAGGGCGGTCAGGGGATCGACCCCCCTTTCCAGAGCTGTTAAACATTTCATAATCACTTTACGTGGGACTATTTTTAAGCCAGTTGAGTGTTTTAAAATAAGGGCTATAAATAATTGTAGAAATAAAAGAAATTACAATATCTATAATTTAATAAAATAAAGTTTGAGTTTTCTTAATGTTATAAATAATGAAAGTAGGGCTATTTCCACCATACTCCGCGTCTCTTTACTCATCAACTTTGAGACCCAAAGAATTTATATTGATAATATTATATGGCAAGAGTCCTTAACTTCTCATTTCTCCTGAGCAAAATGGGGAGTCCAATCATGAAACTAGTCTTATCCCGCCACTGATACGAGTTACCATTTGTGTGATAGTGTTAATTGTTATCTTGTTGTTTCAGGTATGTGGGCGCCTAGCGCACCTTGGATTTTGACATTATTAAGGTATTGTCTGGCACTATTGTGCATCAGAGTTATTTAAGATTACAAAAATAATTGTGTGTGTGTGTGTGTGTGTGTGTGTCGGTAGTATATATAGTACCAACTTTTGGTAAGTCTGTTTATGCTTATGCTACATGCAATCCATGATTTTGACATCTTCTTGAGAAGTTTAAAATAACGGAAAACCGGTCACTATAACTCCCGTAATAATATGTACAATAGCTTTGGAAAATGCGCGCGCGCGCGCTTATGTTAAAATGAAGTAAAAAAAAAGTAATAAAAATTGTGCATATATCATGCGTCTCGATTATGTTTCTACTCATCGTGTCAGTTCAAATATTCTTTGTGTTGTAAAATTCGCCCTACTCCGTCCGGCTGTTTTCTTTGAAGATTCTGAGTGCATTAATTTCCCCATTATAGGGTACCAAGCTATAGTAGGCTATAGTCGTGTGGAGGGGGTGCCCTTTTACGGGCCATGACTTCCAATAATTTGTACTCATGGTTGTCTTCCCCTAGCTTTTTATGCCTCAACAACCAACTGAAGCGCAGCAGTACAGTACAGTACAATCGTATGAAAATAGGACGCAGCAGTACAGCCGACTGGACGCAACTAGATTCCGGCCCGTAATATTCCACCAGGATCATTACGCCCTAACTTGGTACTAGTGGCTACTGGTGCCCTCCCTCGACCTTCCGGTCTACATCTGTACTGTTCTACATTAAGAGGTTGCTGGAGAGTGGGCTGAGGGCTCCATTGGGAGCTAACATCACTATATCTAACCTTGGGAGGGCAACTTCCGGCGAATAACATCTAACTAGGATATGAGATTCTTGCGATCTTCGCTCTACAGTGAAGACATTCGTAAAAAGTTGAACATTTTTAATATCCAAGATCATATCGCAGAGAACAATGAGAGATGGATTACTCATCTGAATAGGATGCCAGGAGGCAGGTTGCCTAAGGAACTTTGACAATACAAGCCTGTTGGACAACGAAGTATAGGAAGACCAGGAAGCGTTGGTGAAGTATATACAGTATATATATTTCTTTGGGACCGGAACAGGTGATTCGCCTAGTCCCTGATAGAAGAAGAAGAGAAGATCTGAAAATGGAATTGCGGATTTGATTTTTTAAGGATTTCTATTTATAATCCGCCGTGGCTCTACAGCCCTTGGTCGGTCTTGGCCTGCTCCAAGAGTTGATTTCATTCCTCCCTCTTGATTGCCCTGGCTTTCCAGTTTCTTATGTTCAGCTTTACGAGGTCTTCCTCTATCTGGTCTTTGAATCTACAATCTACTTCGGGGTCTTCCCCTTTTTCTACTACCCATTGCTTTCTGGTAGAAAATGTGTTTCGTAAGCTGTCCTTCCTCCATTCCCTTTATGTGTCCAACCCACTTTAGCCTGTATATTTTGATTATCCTGATAATGCCCGGCTCTTTCTAAAGATGGTGTAGTTCATAATTATAGCACCTGCGCCACATTTCATTTTCTTGTATTCCTCTAAATATTGTTCTTAGAATATTTCTATTTATAGTCCTGGGTTTTACTAATTGTATGGTGAAAGGAGTCAATAAAAAGATTTAAACTGTTTATCGAAGGAAAATTTAAACGGAGCGGTTTGTTTGAAGGGTGAAGATATTTTAGTAACATCGCGTCATCTCGTCTGATAGAAGCAAGTGGTAGCCAATCTGTGCAATCGGAGACAGCACCTGTTGAACGACGTCGTCCTGGTTAATCGATTATTGCCTTTTTTGTTTACCGCAGTAAAAGTGTTTTTTTTCCTCCTCGAGTGTTAAACATAACTACTGTATTCAAGAGGCTGTTGATTCACTTGTAGTAAAATGTCCGCGCTTCGCAATTCTGGTCTACTCAGTCCTCTTGTTTTAATCTCTCTCAACTCTACAATAATTCTTGTTTCAATTTCGCTTTCATTATTGCTTTACCGATCTTTCATCGTCAGTTACCACGGTACCGTCTTCATCTTGTAATTCTCTATGATTTATGTTCAAATTGTCTTTGAATATGTGTCCCAGGAAGTGAATAACGTGAAGTATTTTAAGGTTGTCTGAGCAAGATATTTGTGACACAATTATAAGCACTCTAAAAGATAAATCTCGCAGAGATACGCTGTTTAAGTTTTATAAATTACTGGTGGCCTTCTGCTTCTTGTTCTTAATTGGCGCTACAGCTCTTGGAGCCCCTTGGCCTCCTGGAGAATCCGCCTCCAGTCGTCTCGATCCTCTGCTCTCAGTCTCCATCTTCTTACACCGAGTCTGCGTAGGTTGTCCTCAAGATCGTCCATCCATCGTTTTCTAGTCTGACCCTTCCTTCTTCTTCCACCAGGTCTCCCCGTAAACATTTTCTTAACTCTGTATATCTCTAACGTTCTCTGGACATGCCCTGCCCACCAGATTCTACTTTTCTTTATGTCAGTGACGATATATGGTTCTGAAAAATATTTGACACAAGTATAAGCACTCATCACCGTCATCACCACCACTAGGCCTTAGACTTGTTCCAGAACCCATCTACTCCTCGGTCTACTGACATCTCTCTTCTACCATATTTCTCATCCGATTTCTGAGGCTCGTGTGAGTTCTGTAAGTACCTATATTTTTACTTAAGCAAGTTACTGGCCTGCTATAAAACTCCCAATCTGGAGGACCAGGTACATTGATTTTGGGCTGCTCTTCCACTAGAGAGTTGCTTTCACCTCAGCTGACGAGCTTTCTGTGGCCGATCGCAGTAGACTAACTAACTTAGCCTATGTGTGCAGCCGTCAGGCTACTGTAGGCTCCTCCGCCTCCACAATAGATGCACACCCTGCTGCCTATGTACACCATCCTCCCAGGCTGGCCTGTCAGAACCCCCGTCTCTCGTTTGCTTACCGATCCACTCCGCCGAAGTGATTGGCTACCACAACCTTGGAGTGGATTGCTCGACGTAACAGGGCCCACCAACGTGTAGGTGAGAGTGGAGTTTGGGGTGGAGAGGCTAGCGCATTCCCCTTCAATGAAAGCATGTGTTCGCGTCACACCCCCTTTCGGACCCCAAAAGCACTCTAAAAGATAAATCTCTCAGAGATATGCTGTTTAAGTTTTATGAAGTGATGACAGACAGTACCTGCTCTTTTTCCACGGATGTGAAGAAACGTGGAATTTAACCGAGAAGCACTGTGACCATATACAGCCCGCGGAATTGTGATTTCTGCGAACTGTCTCTGGGTATAAGCTTATCGATCAGAAAAATGTAGATATCGGGGCTGAACTGTGTGTGTGTGTGTGTGTGTGTGTGTGTGTGTGTGTGTGTGTGTGTGTGTGTGTGTGTGTGTGTGTGTGTGTGTGTGTGTGTGTGTGTGTGTGTGTGTGTGTGTGAACTTTAGAGTAAAATAAATGAATACGATTGGGCAGAAATGGACAACCATCAACTAACATAGCGAGGCATTACGTTGCCAGAGGACAGTGAAGACCGTGTGGGGTCTTGGAGCCTAACCCTTCGTGTAGATGATGATGATGGTATTTTCTTTGAAAGTTACTCTTAGTGTTTTGAGATTTTTGCAGTAATTGAATGTTATGTACTTATATTAGCAAATTATAATTACGACGGTCTAACTGATCGTCGTATGGTACGTACAATGGAAAACAAAATACAAGACACCAATTAAGTCACTAAAAACCAGCTTTAATTATCACAATTAACAGTTTGTAATCAACAAGTTTATACATGTATAATAATTCAAGTGAATCTGTCCACACAAATAATAATGTCAACTATAAA
The DNA here is from genome assembly GCA_034769895.1 of Magicicada septendecula. NCBI lineage: Eukaryota > Metazoa > Arthropoda > Insecta > Hemiptera > Cicadidae > Magicicada > Magicicada septendecula. The sequence continues at coordinate 48,005,182 of CM068375.1, forward strand.
GATCCCGCACTATAATCACTTTTCACTAATACACCACTTCAGACGCACTGTGTAAATCACCCGACATAAAAACGAAAACTACGCAGCAGGTATGGGCTTTTTACAGCCTGCAGTTCCATAATATGCGTCCTTAACAAGCACTTGAAAATTCTAGAGAATACTTCACCGCGGCCTTGGCACAAACACACACCGGCAGGGCTAGTCGAGAAGCTTGTAGAACTACACCACCGAACGCACGAGATGTTCCGCATTACGTAACATTGTTGATGCATGTTGAGTGTCACGTACGCACATAAACATTACAGCTGGGCTCTGCTGGAATAGCCGAGAAACAGTAGAACAGAACGTCCTGTAATGGCGTGACAAAATTCTATATCAATGTATACGCAGCTTACGTACGATTCGCACAGACAGTTTTCGTCTTCACAGTTTGAATATAAATTAACGATTAATCGATTTGTATTTCGGTTAGACATTTTTTAACTTCTTGGATTTCGTTGTGCATGACGTGTCCGTTACCTAAGTAAATATAATTATTTCACTACGACTCGGAACACAAAACTTGTTATGAGTAAAACGTAAAAGTTTTACCTTATAACCTGAACCTCTGAAGAAGCTTTTTAAAAGTGAAAACCGGTTCAGGTTATAAGGTAAAACTTTGCGTTTTACCCATAAAAAGTTTTGTGTTCCGAGTCGTAGTGAAATAATTAGATTTATTTTTTAACTGTTACAGTCTTTGGTATCTTAGCCTTTCACGGCCGTGAAATTCGATTCACTGCTATCCAGGCTATTAGGCCTTCGTCCACTACTGCCGCATAGAACAGATGTTTCGCCCCCACCGTTGGAGGCCATCTGCTGTAGTGTAAACGACTCGAGTAACTGGAACGATCTTGGCCAGTTAACCACAAAAGTACTGTGGCATTATGGTGATGGGTGTGTAACGATACCGGGGGACCCAAGTTCGATTCCCGGTACCGAATCACAATTGTATAGTTATTATTGGTTCTGTTCTTATATTTTTGTTAATAATAATGATATTGTTTGTTAATAATTATTATATTGTTTTGTAATAATGATAATTGATATAAAGTGTTAAATATAAATAATTATATATGTATAACTGAACGTATGAAAACAGAATTTTGTATGAGTGATGTAATGGAAAAATGGTGGCGTTACCAAGGAGACTGTTTTTGTGAGAGTGAAGATGAATTGTTAATTTTTGGATCGTTAGAAGAAAAGATGAAATAAAAATTGTTCTTTTGATATCTAAAGTGAAATTGATGGAAATAAAAATTGGTACAACAAAAAAAACTGAGAAGATATTGATTATATTATAACATTAAAAAAATGTCCATAAGAATAAATAATAAATAATAGACCTCCGAAGAGAAATAATGAAACGCTACAGGTGGTTGCATCTCGTGCTCGTGAGTCGGCAGCGTGTGGCCAATGCGGAGTTTTGTTATGACCACTTGATTTCTTGTGGATTCTGTACTAAGTGTGGGTTGTTCGTAAATATTTTTCTCGTTCGTAATAGTTTGGCGAGTGGTAACTTAAGCCATTCATCATTCTAGTGTTCCAGAAGTTATTATAGTCTGTTATTTAATTCTTCAATAACCACGTTCTAGTTATCAGCAAGTAGAAACTGGCTGGCGTATATGGGAAGAGACAGATTCGGCAGACAGACTGGTATCCGGTGTGATGTATTAATTAACAGGCACATATTATAATAAACGACAGACGTTTGTGCTGAATAAATGTCTAATTACGTGATAACACTTCAATTGTCCGCAGCAATTACAGTATACAGAGTTCATTAGACCAGCCTGTCGGATTGTTTAATATAAATGAAATTTGTATTAACAGACGTTAATTTTTTCGGTAGTTAATTTCCTAAGTATTGTTGCTTTCATTGTTCTGGAGTTTATCTTGGTGCAGTGTGGTTCCACTATCAGTTTGCTAGATACACCACTTATCCAAAATGTATCCTATTCAGTGGCGGCCCGTGCTTAGGTTGCACGGTTGCACAACCCCCATTAAATCCCGAATTGTATTTTAAATTATAGAATTATGAATAAGACTATTATGAGTAATAATAATAGTGTTTTCAAGCTAAATCATCGTAATTAATCATTTGCCGATTGAAAAGCGAAGAGCAATTACTAAAAACCTTACACGCTCTTGCCGCGATGTACATGGCAAGTGTGCACCAACGCACACACCACGCGCTTTGTATATGGGGAAATAAAATGGAGTAGTGCTTTGGCTGGCTAGACTCGGTTGTTCCTATTGCAGCGGTATAGGCTCGCTTGGTGTGATTAGGGACTGCAAATCCTGCTTGTACCTCACGGCGCCAACAGTCTGTTTCTTGGTAAAAAACACGTGGTGCGCCGGGTTGGAAGTTCGTTGTTAGTGTCAGTTAAGTATCAGTCCAGTTCATCGTTAAATGTAAATAAAAGTACAGTACATATAAAGAATTAAGATGTAATAGTGTAAGATATTTATTATATTTAACTGGTAGGACGCAATTAATTCTGTTGTAAACTTAACAAAAACGCTGTTCAGTTTATGTCCTATTAAATAAAAAATTGAAATTAAAGAGAGTAGGTAGGCCTACACCAGACCTGTCAAATTTTAATCGAACTGTAAAATTAGGTAACAGAATATTTAATCGTAAATTTAAAAAAGATTCATACGATAAATATTCGTGGTTACGTGGGTGTGACACTAAAATTGCATTATTTTGCTTTCCTTGTGTATTGTTTGGAGGCGATGCGAGGAGACTTGGACATTTTCTATTCAGAGAATAAAAAAAAAAACATTAATACCATCCAACCCAACTGCGACCCCCAAATTTTTCAACCACCAGCCGCCACTGATCCTATTATTGTATTTACGCATGTTACTTGTATAATAATTTGTTTTTCAAGAGGGGTACATGTTTTGTGTACCGTCAGAGGAAACCGCTTTTCCCTGGCGTGTAGGACTCCTCTCACCCACTAAAACACCCACCTCTAATTCAGGCAATGCATTCATATCCATCCTGGAACCACTTAGCGTATTACTTCAGGATGGACCCTATTGCGCCCTTATCGGGCTCCTTCTAATTATCCCTTATCTTCTACTGTCCGTTGGGTGCAAGTTGGGCCTGTCTTTTCTTTTCTAGTAGGCCCACTGAATGAATGCAGAAATGCGGTCCCATTTCGCCTTGCCTCGACGCATAGTCTGGACTGCGCTCTCGGGCGTGAACTCCCCGAGCTCGTCTCCAGTGTCATCCTCTCTCTCTTGTGAATCTACAGTACTTGAAATACTATAAGAAGGAAAATTCACCAGATTTTCTCATAAAATGCCTGAACTGATCCCAGGAATGTCGTTAATCCTAAATATAAATTTTTGTCGCTAATAAGATATTTTAATCCCACCTAGATTTAGCGACTTTTTCCCCAAATCGGCGACACTGACAGTCGAGCCATTGACGATGCCTCGTCGTAGTACGGGCGAAACGTTTCGGCTTAAAAGAAAGAAAAAGACGTGTGTTCAACCGAAACACAGTGGTATTGTTAACGAAGACCGCAAGAGTTAACGAGCGAGATAGGCAATAGCTTGTAGGCCTACTACGGATCAGTAGGCTTACATTAGACAAAACGCGACTGTACGACTCAGCGACAAGCTCCCGTCTTTGGACATTCTACATTCCCTTAAGTCTGTCTGTGCATTTTCTACGTTACTGAATGTAGTAGGTCTACTACGGTAGCGATTGTACTGAACTCCATTCCCGACTCCGACACAGCAGTGAATGAGATTACGTCGGGATGGCCTTGTTGTGTATGAACATTTCTTACCTTACAAAAGCTATTGTCATAATTAGGCCTATCAGTAAACGGTTACAACTGTATACAGTATTGTGTACTGACCGTGAGGGAGACCTCACTGATCTGTTGGTTGGGCAACGTGAAACTTGGTCTTTATTTACAGGTTGAAATTAAGTAAGTTACATAAACCCGGTTTCCTATCTGCATGTTTAATTAAAATACAGTCGGAACTTGCTTATAACGAGATTCAAGGGACCGGACAAATGTGCTCGTTAAAACCGGGTACTCGCTACATCCGGGTTGTCGACTCGCAAGCCTAAATTCTTTTACCGTGATTATCGAACACACAACAAAAACGTCTACTATAGCCGAGGCTTTGGACAAAAAAATTTTAACATGTTTTACAGTTCACGCTTAAAAGTGAAATTTAGACTTTAAATCTTTTTTTGACGCTAACATTCTTTGCTAAATATTGGCGTACAGTGCATTCGCGAAATATAGTAAAAGTAACTGTGCTGGATAAACCAAAAGTCAGCCGGATATCTGGCAAAAAACGCAAACCTTGCCATGGCACATGTACAATATGTAGGGGAGACCGGGGATGGTTGGCGCACTAATTACATTTGAATTTTTTATGAAGAAAATAATACGAGATATAGACAACAACAATCGTAATAACATCTACTGATATCTTTTGTACATCTGTATATTTTTATTTTACGTTATATTTTTATAGTTTTCTTGATACAAAATAAATTAACTACCCCTGCAATTGCGCCAACCTGCCCCAATGTCGGGGCAGGTTGGCGCACGCTATTTATTTAGGAATATAAACAATTTACAATGCTTTTTGAACAAACTGTTTAATTTTAACTTATACAATACGTTATACAAAACAAAATTTATGTTTTCAAATTTATTATCTGCGTTTGACATTAGTCTATAGGTTTTCAGTCTGTAAATTCGAGTTCATAGAAACCTACGGCAGTATCTTAAAGTCTAAATGAAGTTTATCACTAAAATTAATGAACTAAAAATCTTTGAAATAGATTAAGGAACTAAAGTAGCCTACAGTATAGTAAAATGAGAAAAATATTAGATATAAATAACATGTAGGCAACTTATTATTTTTAGAACCAGTAATTTTAATTTTTGTTGGTATATCTAAGGTAACCACATTGTAGTTGAAGTAAAGTAGTAGTTAAACTAAACAATCACAATCTAACGCTTAATATTAGATAGTGTAACATAAACAATTTGAAATGATTCTGTGTAAGTTCGAATCTAGAACAAAGAACACAAAACTCTAACTTTATGAACTCAGAGAAAGTTAACAATGTCTGTAACTTAACATTTTTGTAAAACTTATAAAAACCTACAATGTTGTAATGGCAAAAAGTTAATCAATTTTTTATTCTGTCATCTATTGGATCACAATTTGCACACTTAAAAAATATATCTGGTCCTCCAGCATATTCTTCATGAGCTTATAGTGAATATTTATAATGTAATTAATTAATTTGTGAATTAATTAATTCGTTGTGTTTACCGTGCCCCACGATCTTGGAGCGTCATTTAATACAATGATTATTATGCATAATTTAATTAACTTTTAATTGATATAAATTTCTTTGATTATGATTATCTAGTTGAACCTAGTTCCTCGTGCCTTTTGTTGGGCAGCCATTAACTATAATGATTGAATGTAAATGTAATTTACATTTGCGGCTAGTTAATTATTTGTATCAACTGAATAATTACTCTAATTATTTATAGCTCAACATATGATATCATTTAATAGTTAATATTGTAAATTCAATTTACATTACTGAGCAAAAGAAACTCTTAAAATTTACTCTGTGATTTTTTAAAGATTAAGTTAACATCTGGGTTATCTGTAATAATAAACGCATGTGTAGAATCAACTTAAATAACTAATTTATTATTCATTCATAGTAAATTATAATCATACATATAAAACGTCGTTGTACCTGTAAATACACACATATTTTTAATAAAACAAATTCTAGTTTAAATATTCGCTGAAATAAAGAAGACATACATACATAAATCATATGAGATAACAATTCAAATTCTAATTATTGATGCGTTCATTAATCCCAGATAGTTTTTGTTAACATATTCGTTAATTATACTTTTAACTCTGCTTTTTTTTCATTACGTTTATTTATAATTTCCCAGGGTAGGAATTCTTTGAAAGAATCAGGTCAGTAGCAGCAACTTAAAGTAATAATTAAAATAATGGTTACTTGAGTTTTATGGAATATCCGTTTAGTGTCCAGTGATGTCCGGTCTTTGCGATGATGATGACATAAAGACACATCTCGTTGACTGCCGTCGATATCACAAACATTTGTACACACCCACGATCACTCGCGTCGAAGTAGAGTTGTGTAAATAAGTAATGGATTTAGTGTTCGTTTGAATAATTCATTTTACAATGAGTGTTGTATGTTCATTTTTATATTAATGTTCATGTCTGTTCGCCACTTATATCACCTTCTATCAATGTATGTGTGATTAGATTAGTTCGTTCAACGTTTCATGTTCTATAACGTTTAATGAGATGTAGTAGCTCTGACTAAATTTAAGTTCGTCTGTTTTGTACAATACACAAGTGATGATATTTGTACGTGTTGCGATTTTATTGTTCGCTTTAAATGATTACTACCTGAGTCCGTTACATCGCACTTTGAAATTCACTATTAGAAGATCACTAAGTCTGACTAATATGACATGACGATTTCACTAAGTCTGTTAATTTATGATTTGATGTACTAACTCCCGAAACTTGAGATATACTCTCCGAAAATTAAAATATACTGGCTTGTAAAATTAAAGTAAACTGCCTGAAAGATTGAAATAAACTGGCCTCGTCCCTGTGTTGGACATATAGTTTTATCAATTCGTCCCTACTCAAAATTTTGTCTCCCGCGTGTTCACGCCTTTCCTTACTCGTGATAGGTCAGTTTTTAGTTTTCTTGGAATAGTTTGTCCCACTACGTTAGGATTCTTCGTTATCTTTCTTCTGATACGTCCTTTGTTTTTGTTACTATGGAAACTGTCCTCTCCACCGGTGTTCTTCGTAGGTCTTGTCTTCTGATAGGTTGCCAGACATCCCCCAGATTTTGTTCTGTCGAACGTTGACCTATTTCGTAGAATCTCTAGCTATTATACGCTTGTCGATCATTCTTTTGTTTGATGTATACGCAGTGTTTTTCTGAGTTGCCTTCATCTGTTCTCGGGTCCTTCCGAAGTATTGTTCTCTCTTACACCCCTTTTTTGTAACTATTAATAATTTTGGACATCTGTTAGCTGGTAAAGTCACCCCAACTTTCTACTCGTAAATTGCGTCTGACACTTAGACGTTATCTCCAGCTGTGTAGCATGATTGGAGTCCTGTCCATTCTCTGCTTCACTTATTGTTTCTTAAAGTGCTGTACGTCCGTTCCTTTGTAAACATTTTGTTTCCCCTTTTTGCAGTACCTCGTATTCTGACGTAACTTGACTGAACATCTGGCTTCAATTCCCAGTACACGTGTAAGTGTCCTCGCATGCTTTGTCTCGGCTGTTGTGGGTAATAATTCTTAGCTAAACTCTCCCTGTCATCTCGTACATCCAATTTCTATAGCCGAGTCGAACTTAACGTCTTCCTATTGTCTAGTTAGCGACGCTGCTCTGACATCTTCTCATTACGCTTTATTTATTGCGTCAACTAGAAGTCGTTGACACAGCTCCGTGTGAACGCACTCCGTCGAGGAGAAAATTTAAAAATTTTTGCTCGTTACAGTGTCCTCAATTTTGATTTGATGATGTGACCTTAGGGAACAGCTCAAATCCAAATTCTGCGCCCTGTACATCGCTCACCATGTTCATCTTCCTCAGGGAGGGATATTACATGTTAACCTACTTTTAAAGACTTGTATTACAATTGGTGTACCCCCTTTTAGTTTTAAGTGTATCAACGAATATATTGCTAGCTATTTGGGATGGCTGAACGCATTTAACATCATCGTATTTACATACCGGTTACATATAAATACCTTATCTCTCGAATTACAAAACAAATCATAAATTCAATGAGTAATAAGTACTTTAATTAATCAAATAATCCCTTTACCTTCTAGAATACTATTTGCGCAATATAATGTCAAACAAATCAATAGATTTAATGTAACGCTTTACATGAAATTAAAGAAAACCTCCTACACATATACATTTTATGCAGTACAACTAGTCCTACCAATAATTTGTTCTTAAAATGTTATTTAAAATTATATTGGTAATTAACATATTCGCTACGTTAGTTTTAATTATATTCCTATTATTTGATCATTTATACATACACATAATAAATTTTGCTAACGAATTATTTACTTCGTTCTAACATCATTTAAATTCCTAACCTATCAATGATATACATTCACTTTAACAGAGTTCATTTGCGATATAGCTTTTTAGTATAATATCACTTATTTACTTTTAAGTGTCTTTTTTTTTTCTCAATAATTTATTGCTATGTGAACAAGTAGTTGTAACTAAAATGTCCTTTGTATTCACTACAATACTTCATAAAATGTCACTCAAAACATTAATTCACACTTATTATCTAACATTTTATTAGTGGTTTATTAACTAAGTAGATTCTTAAGTTACACTTGACATTTAGATTACATATTTTCTTTTGGTTAAGCCAGCTTGAATGAGATAAGCGCGTCATTTACCCTAACGTAGATGACTTATCACCATCAGCTAACTTATTAAGATATGTTCTTCCACTTTCTCCTTTTCATGTCACCTTCTGTTTTCTGGCTCATAATATTTCTTCATTTGTTTCACATTGAATTTCCCTCGGACTTTGCTTTCGTCATCGCAGTCGACGAGCTGGTATGTAGCATCTCCAAGAATTCGATGTACTTTGTATGGCCCACAGTATAGTTCACAAAATTTCTCAATCCTTTTCTGGATCGCGTCTGATTGATAATAGGTCTTTATTAACACCTTCTCACCAATTTGGAATTTAGTAATGGTTTTGGATTCATTACACAACTTAGCTTGCTTTTCCCTCTTCTCTTTCATCTTTATAAATATTTGGTTGTGGTCAGCTCCTTTAACTTGAAGTATGTCCTTGTCTATTTTTCCCAAACTCTTGTCGGTTTTTTGCCGAGCTGTGCCTCATAGGGTGTCACTTCTATAGTCTCGTGGTACGTCTCGTTAATGCAACTTTCAATTATAGGTACATAACGCGACCACTTAGTATGTTGGTCACACACAAAGATCCTGAATAAATTTCCGAGCTGTCTATTAATTCTTTCAGCCAGATTCGCACATGGGTTTCTAATTGCGGTGAATCTTGGTTGAATGTTTAACTCGTTTAAGCCGTTTAACCATTTTTTAGATGTGAACTGCGTTCCATTGTCAGTGAGAATTATTTTAGGACATCCCAACTCTTTACAATACTGGTGTACTCTCCTTAACGTGGCAGCGGTCGTTGCCCTCCTAAGTGTAAACAGTCGTACGTATTTTGTGAAATTGTCTACAATGACGAACAAATACCTCACCCCAGCGGACGAGACGGGTAGTGGCCCAAAATAATCGGCGCTCACTAGGTCACCCTTCCCTAACGGGACAATGGCTTTTGTTCCGCCAAACAGTAGCTTGTTACCTGCGTCTTTGCATTTTTGACACATGTCGCATGTTCTTACGTAATTTTTCACTTTCAACATACCGTCTATGGTAAAATGTTCTTGTAACAATTTTGTACATATCTTCGCTCCTGGGTGTCCATACATCCGGTGTATTTCGGCAATTACTTCTCCGGATACACTGTTCGGTATGTACAGGTTCCATTCCCTCCTACGTAATCTATATAATTTCTCATTAACATATCTATAAAATTTACTTATTTCCTTATCTAAACATTCTTCATTAATCTTATCTATAATGGTCCTAAGTTTAGTATCTTCAAGTTGATATTTTCCAATATCCATAATTATCTTGCTTACTTTTCTATCCATCTTGATCATCAGGTGATTAATTAAATATTCGCACGTATTATCGCTAATTTCTTCTAACTTGGCGTCTCCTGGGTTTCTGCTTAGAAGATCAGCAACAATGTTGTCCTTGCCCTTACAATGGACAATATCGAACTTGTATTCTTGGATTCTTAAAATCCAGCGTGTTATTCGTGAGTTATTTAAATGGCATTTGTTCATAAAGGTCAATGCCTTATTATCCGTGATAATGGTTAAAGGTTGCCCTAATATATATATATATATATATATATACGGAATTTTTCGAGACATCGTACAATACTCAAGAGCTCCTTTTCAGTGGTGTAGTAATTTCTTTCTGCACCCTTGAATGTTTTGCTAGTAAATGCTATAACTCCGATTTTTCCTTCCTCGTCCAGTTGATATAGCTGCCCGCCATATGCAAAGTTGCTGGCGTCGCACTGCATGTAGTATCGTTGGTTTATTCGAGGAAACTTCAAGATAACTGTTTCTACAAATAGCTCTTTAACTTGTTGAAAACATTTGTTTAGTTCCGGTGTCCATGTGAATCTATGTCCCTTTCGTAATAATTCAAGTAACGGTCTGGTGGTTTCGGCGTATTTATCCGTAAAGCGGTTATAGAAATTTGTTAAGCCCAAGAAACCCTGTAGTTGCTTTTGGTTTCGAGGTGTTGGAAACTTCATAATTGCATCAATCTTCTCATCCGTTGCCTGTATTCCTTGCGTAGTTAAACGATATCCAAGGTATGCAATTTCTTGCCTAAAGAATTGCGACTTATCCAAATTGATGGTCAAATTCGCTCTTCTTAAGTTAGTTAACAATAAATCCAAATGTGATAAATGTGTTTCTAGATCTCCGGAATAACATAAGCAATCGTCTACATAAATGATGGTGTTTTTCTTAACCTCTTCCTCCAATACTGTGTCCAATCCCCTGGTTAGTGCAGCAGAACTGGTACTCAGTCCAAACGGCGTAACTGTGAAGCGATAACATTTGCCTTCATACATAAAAGCGGTGAAGTTCCGGCACTCTGGCTTCAGTGGTACTTGCCAGAAACTACTGGTTAAGTCTACGGTGGATAAATACTTCATTTCACAACATCTAGCCAAAATATCGTCACGCTGTTCACCTTCCTCGCATCCAGACATAATCGTACTCTTCCGTCTTTCTTAATAACAGTAACAAGTGGGTTGATATAGGCGCTGTTGCATCGCTCAATGACCCCATACCGTAACATTCGTCTAATCTCATCATCCACCTTCCCTTTATATGCTAATGGGACAGGTCATCCTCTCTGGAAGTACGGTGTCCGGTCGGTGACTTGGAACTAGTGAACGTATCCTTCGATCCTTCCGGGGCACTCCCTGAATAAACTTCTATTTCTTACGAGAATCTCTCTTAATCTCATCAACATCCTTTTATCTCCGCAGTCAATACTCTCCACTTTCTTATCGATGTTCCGCATGATATCTTCGTCTTCTTCTGTGTCCACCACCTCTATATGCATCATTGGCACTGTGCACGCCGCTTCGTCAGCCTCTCCTCTTAATTCGACGACCCTTTTTCCCATGTCAATGAGACATCCTGCTTCCTGGAGAAAACTAATTCCTAAGATACATGGTTTTATCATATCTTGTATAATGAGAAACACACATTCATGCTTAATCCCTTCGATATAAATATCGCATAATATTTGCTTCCTTATTAATTTTGATTTATTGCCTACCGCGCTAACTATTAAAGTATTGGTCATCGGTAAAATTTCATAAGGTGCTATGTTTTGTTTATTTTGATTAAACCAAGATTTCAATAATCCGGCGATAACGGATCCAGTGTCAAGCATAGCTTGTACCGTAATATCATTGTTAAATTTTATAGTTATTTCTGGACATTTTATTATTCGTTGGACAATCTCCTCGTCATCATGGCATAATAAGTCGTTTCTTAAGTCGGGTAGTATTATGTTAGTCTGATAACCATCCGTATTATTGGCTATCTCCTCTATTGTACAAACGAATTTTTTTTTCCTCGTGGCGAACCGTCTTGGGTTCATTGCTCGAAGTTGACGCACCCTTATTGACGAATTCTATTGTGTTGACAGCACGCCTATCCCCAGAGCGGTGTTGTTGTGTGTTTACAGGCGGTCTATCACCCCACGCCTTCTTCTGCGTTCCATTCGCTTTCTTCGAAACACTTTCACTTTCTTTGTATGAATTTCTCCCCTCGTTCGTCGTCAGATAACTCGATTCCCTGTTATTTCTTGGATGAATTTGCGTATATTCTATAATTAAGGATTCAAAGTTTGGAATGGTCACAATTCCTCTCGTGACAACAGCGAGCTGGATCTCACGCCCAAAGTGACGCGCGATTTTGCGTATCAACTGTTTGTCTGTCAGAGTAGGTGATAATTGTCTACTCTCCAATAATATGCGCTCTATATATTGGATCGCATTAATTGGTCCACGCCAATCAAATCTACCATATTCCAGATGATCTCGTATGCTGTCTTGCCGTTCTTGTCCCCAGTATTTTTGCGAGAACGCTTCTTTAAACTCTTCAAAATTGGATATTTGGCTACGTATAACTCGCCACCAAATTCCGGCGTCTAAGTCTAAATGTCTACCTATCCACTTAATGTTATCAGTGGGGTAGTATAGTTCTTGTACCTCGGACAACTCCTTAAAAAATTCCATGGGGAATCTGTCAGTACCGTTATATTTGAGGTCGTTGTGGTTAGGTCCATTAATTCGGTTCACTGTGCCACACTCGCCTTCCATTAATTGTCTCTGTAGTCTCTCCTGGTTCTCTCTTACTTTTGTTAAATGGCATTTTAATTCTTCTATTCGCGTCGTCTTTTCTTTTGTGGTTTCGTCCAACTTCTGTTCCGTTGAACGCTGTCTTCCGTCAACTTCTTCCAATTTCTGCATCATGTTATTGTTTGTTTCGCCTTGTTCTTGTTGTTTCTGCCGTATGGTGTCATGTATTTCGGCCTTTAACTCTTCATGCTTCTTATTGGCGTCTTTGACGTGAGCATCAAATTTATTATGAATCTTTTTAACAGTCGTCTGGGTATTGTGGATCGCTACCATCCATTCTTGACGATCGGTTTCCCGTGTTTCTTGTATCTCTTCGTATTTCTTGTTCGCTTCTTCTCTCAATTCTCTTACGATATCATCTTGTTTCTTTTGTAATTCGTTGATCTTCCCTTCCCAGGCCTGCTGGTATTCTCGTATCTCGGACCGTATCTGCGTAAGCTGTTCCGCTGACTGTCGTTTTATCTCTTCCTTATGCTGGTCGAGCTTTTCACTAATTAATCTACTACTCTTTTCTTGTTTCTCGCTAATTACTCTACTATTCTCTTCTTGTTTCTCTAGTTGTTCACTAATTAATTTGTTACTTTCTTCTTGTTTTTTGCTACGTTCTTCTTGTTTCTCGCTCTGTTGTCAGATGAACTCCATCAACATTTGTAAACTTACGGCTTCTGGTTTTGACGTCTGTCCTCGCGCCCTATCTTCTGGACTCTCTACAGCGCTATTTGGGTCGCTAGGTGAGGTATTATCTTCCGTATTTACCATACCTAACTGGTTATTAACGTCGAACTCTACGCTATCGGAATTGCTTGCCATTTTTGCCTTCCTACGCGTAATCATTCAAACTGACTTATGACACTAATACTTATTTTTATTTCTTATTCTATAATGCTACTTTGTCTACTTCTACTACTGCCTGATCTTTGCCAAACTTGTACGTTTTAATTATTTTTATTACTACGTATCATGCCGTGCGGTTGGGCGCCATTTAATATAGTGAATATTTATAATGTAATTAATTAATTTGTGAATTAATTAATTCGTTGTGTTTACCGTGCCCCACGATCTTGGAGCGTCATTTAATACAATGATTATTATGCATAATTTAATTAACTTTTAATTGATATAAATTTCTTTGATTATGATTATCTAGTTGAACCTAGTTCCTCGTGCCTTTTGTTGGGCAGCCATTAACTATAATGATTGAATGTAAATGTAATTTACATTTGCGGCTAGTTAATTATTTGTATCAACTGAATAATTACTCTAATTATTTATAGCTCAACATATGATATCATTTAATAGTTAATATTGTAAATTCAATTTACATTACTGAGCAAAAGAAACTCTTAAAATTTACTCTGTGATTTTTTAAAGATTAAGTTAACATCTGGGTTATCTGTAATAATAAACGCATGTGTAGAATCAACTTAAATAACTAATTTATTATTCATTCATAGTAAATTATAATCATACATATAAAACGTCGTTGTACCTGTAAATACACATATTTTTAATAAAACAAATTCTAGTTTAAATATTCGCTGAAATAAAGAAGACATACATACATAAATCATATGAGATAACAATTCAAATTCTAATTATTGATGCGTTCATTAATCCCAGATAGTTTTTGTTAACATATTCGTTAATTATACTTTTAACTCTAATTTTTATTCATTACGTTTATTTATAATTTCCCAGGGTAGGAATTCTTTGAAAGAATCAGGTCAGTAGCAGCAACTTGAAGTAATAATTAAAATAATGGTTACTTGAGTTTTATGGAATATCCGTTTAGTGTCCAGTGATGTCCGGTCTTTGCGATCATGATGACATAAAGACACATCTCGTTGACTGCCGTCGATATCACAAACACTTGTACACACCCACGATCACTCGCGTCGAAGTAGAGTTGTGTAAATAAGTAATGGATTTAGTGTTCGTTTGAATAATTCATTTTACAATGAGTGTTATATGTTTATTTTTATATTAATGTTCATGTCTGTTCGCCACTTATATCACCTTCTATCAATGTATGTATGATTAGATTAGTTCGTTCAACGTTTCATGTTCTATAACGTTTAATGAGATGTAGTAGCTCTGACTAAATTTAAGTTCGTCTGTTTTGTACAATACACAAGTGATGATATTTGTACGTGTTGCGATTTTATTGTTCGCTTTAAATGATTACTACCTGAGTCCGTTACATCGCACTTTGAAATTCACTATTAGAAGATCACTAAGTCTGACTAATATGACATGACGATTTCACTAAGTCTGTTAATTTATGATTTGATGTACTAACTCCCGAAACTTGAGATATACTCTCCGAAAATTAAAATATACTGGCTTGTAAAATTAAAGTAAACTGCCTGAAAGATTGAAATAAACTGGCCTCGTCCCTGTGTTGGACATATAGTTTTATCAATTCGTCCCTACTCAAAATTTTGTCTCCCGCGTGTTCACGCCTTTCCTTACTCGTGATAGGTCAGTTTTTAGTTTTCTTGGAATAGTTTGTCCCACTACGTTAGGATTCTTCGTTATCTTTCTTCTGATACGTCCTTTGTTTTTGTTACTATGGAAACTGTCCTCTCCACCGGTGTTCTTCGTAGGTCTTGTCTTCTGATAGGTTGCCAAACATCCCCCAGATTTTGTTCTGTCGAACGTTGACCTATTTCGTAGAATCTCTAGCTATTATACGATTGTCGATCATTCTTTTGTTTGAGGTATACGCAGTGTTTTTCTGAGTTGCCTTCATCTGTTCTCGGGTCCTTCCGAAGTATTGTTCTCTCTTACACCCCTTTTTTGTAACTATTAATAATTTTGGACATCTGTTAGCTGGTGAAGTCACCCCAACTTTCTACTCGTAAATTGCGTCTGACACTTAGACGTTATCTCCAGCTGTGTAGCATGATTGGAGTCCTGTCCATTCTCTGCTTCACTTATTGTTTCTTAAAGTGCTGTACGTCCGTTCCTTTGTAAACATTTTGTTTCCCCTTTTTGCAGTACCTCGTATTCTGACGTAACTTGACTGAACATCTGGCTTCAATTCCCAGTACACGTGTAAGTGTCCTCGCATGCTTTGTCTCGGCTGTTGTGGGTAATAATTCTTAGCTAAACTCTCCCTGTCATCTCGTACATCCAATTTCTATAGTTGAGTAGAACTTAACGTCTTCCTATTGTCTTGTTAGCGACGCTGCTCTGACATCTTCACATTACGTTTTATTTATTGCGTCAACTAGAAGTCGTTGACACAACTTCGTGTGAACACACTCCGTCGAGGAGAAAATTTAAAATTTTTAAATTTTTGATCGTTACAAGCTCACATATGACATTCAGTTCACTGTATCCACGGTTCACGGGGTTTGCTGCTCTTAAACGAAGACAAGCAATAAAGACAAAAAACTTCCTCATCATCTCTTCCGTTTTCTCCATTTTCTTTGTCTTCTGAGTTACGGTCTTTTGACGTTTAGTCGGTGGAGTCTTCTTAGTCTTTTTCATTTTCGATGCATTTGGTCTAGTTCAAGAGAATTTTTTACTGGCGTATCAGTCAATATAGCTGTTGCTCTTTTCCTTTTTCCTTTGTTACTTTGTTTTCTATCTCTTGCTTTTGGATAGAGGCGCCTATGTTCAGGTGTGATGTTTTCTAAAAGTCTGTTAGGCGTAGTTGAAGGACCTGAAGTCGCAGACTCGAACGTTGGTGTATCAGGTGTGTTGAAGGTCCTGGATTTCAGGATTCGAAGTGTTGTGAGTTTTTATTGCCGTTGAAAATGTTAGATCTTTAAAGACCAATGGATCATGATCATTCGGACCTTCTAGAATTCCTTGTTCCACCGGAGAATTGTCCATGACAGCGTTTTCAGGATTTGTATGATCAGTTACGTAGGAGGGTAAAAAATCACTCTCTTGAAAAACCTCGGGGTTATATGGGTACACACCAGTTCTCTTAAAACCACTGATGGTTCTTCGGATTAGTAGCAAGGGGCAGAGAGTCCCGCAAAATGGAAGGGATGTTCTAAATTGTCAATAGAGCAATAATAATTCTATTTACATATAGGCCTATATACAGGTAAACTAAAAAACAATTGCATTCAAAAGTGTTTGATGGCACGATACACGCGCCAACCTGCCCCATCACGCGATTTTGTTGGTTAAGCCGTTCTGTAACGGACAACGGTGGCCATATTAACTCAAACAACATGTCATTTTAAAGCTTAAAACAAGAGGAATCCGAATATTTATATGATTCTGTTGTTCAGTTGCCATTAAACTCTGGGAAAAATATTTAGTGAGAATGCAAAAATTTACTTACGTTGGTAAAAATCAAATAATGTAGCACAGCACAGGTATAACTCTGCCAAACTCAACCAAAACACACTCACTATTCCATAATGGCAAGACGATGATGTCATATGATCGTCAGTGCTACCAACCCCGTAGAACAAAAATTACCGCTATTGCGACAACCAGCCCCGGTCTCCCCTATCTATAAATTACAAGAAAATTGACTGTAATTTATTTGTCTTTTTGTTTTTCGTTCTAAATGGAATCGTCAAAATTATATTTTGCACACAGAAGTTAATTAAACTTCAAAAAGTAATCTATTTTTGTTTCGTTAGTAATTTTGTATCTGTAGATATCAAAACAGTTTTATAATTTATTTAAATATTTAACGAATTCATCACTTATATTATTAGTTCCACTAAATTGCGTTAATGATTTTAAAGGAACGTTTAAAATGCTGTATTGTAACGGAATTTTTTAGACCTTGACCCATGAACAAGCCTGCGATAAAATGCTCGTTATAACCAAGTCTCTAATGCCTTCCTACTAGTTAAAAGCGAGTTTAATTATCATTACTAAGATACAAAACCAAACAAATCTCGTACTTTTGCTCGTTACATCCGAGTTATCGTTATAACCGAGCTCGTTATTCGCGGGTTCCACTGTATACGATATTTTTAGTTTAAACCACATGAGGTTAGTCCGTAGTTAATATGAGGTTCATGATGTCTGTTCATTCCTTCCTAGTATACATTTATGTATTCTTTGTCATATATTAGGGTGGCAAATACTCCCCCCCTTACCATACTGCGATCCGGAGGTTCTTTTTCGTCCTTTATGATTATATATATATATTTATGTATTCTTTATAAATATTATGTAACTGCGATATCTTACATCCCCTTGTAACCCCCCATTCTTCTGAGCTCTTCCAGCACATCATCCAACCTTCTTACACTAGGTCGCCCCCTCTTCCCGGTTTTTAGACTTGCGCCGTCAGGATTTTCTTCGGCATACGCTGATCATCCATCCGCTCAAGGTGCCTAGCCTAGCCATTGTATTCGTTGAGTCTTTACGAATCTTACAATATCCTCATGATTCAATAGCTCATTTATCGCCTGGTTATTTTTTGTTCTCCGTTCATCATCTTCTTTAACCTCGGCCATAAGCACGTCTTATTATCTTTCTTTCAAACCTTCTTAGTGTTTCTTGTTCCTTTTTTGTTAATGTCCATGTCGCGCCTCCATAAGTAGCAACCAGTCATAAGTGTCTTATATATTTTTATTTTTTTTATTATGCTTCTCAATAGTCTGCTGTTAGCATAATATGCCATATTTCCCTATTTGTATACTGTCGTGTATCGTCGTGTTTATGGACGCTTCTTTATCTATCGTGTTACCCAGTGTAACTGTGTATTTATACACTTGTATATTAATTTATGCCCCTCGTTTGGGCACCATGTATAACTATTTATTTTGGGTGTTATTAATTAATTTAATTAATTAAATATTGAGTTGTAATTAAGATATAACTAGCTCCAAGTTTGGGATGCCATCTACAACTGTTAATTTATTACACTAGTTAATCACTCGTTGCCATTAATTACTTTCTTAAAACCTCGCAATTAGAGCGCCATATACAATATTATATTTATTATTGTTAATTAATTAATGTTATAAAAGTAATAAATTGTAATTACCTTTTATGTTGCTCGAATCCTTCGTTGGGATGTCATAAATAACTATGGATATGTAATATACATCAATGTTAATTTGATATAAATGCAATCTTATGCAAATTAGTTTTACTTTATTTTCTTGCGGATAGAGTGGTTAATTAGGCTCACTCTATGGGTGTCATATACAACTATGTCTGTTAATGCTTATATCACATTGGATTAAGTATGTACGTGTAATAAGTGTGATGAGTGCCGTTAATTATTATTCAGATGTTTTGACTTTACTCTGAGTATTACAACGTTATCACTAATTTATTCCATACTTTATGTGGCATTTGTATCTACGTATAATTACCTAAGGTAACTGGTATTAATTAGGATGATTATAAATGATACGACTCGTACACCAGATTCTGCATTACAAACAATAATTTATTTAGACCTTTTGCAATAGTCATCAATTTCTGATATTAATTATAACATTACTTAGCAGTAACATATGGTACATTATATTACTAAGTCGTTCATTACTTCTCTGGTGATTCATCTCGTAATTAATTAAGTGTTTGAATCATAACTTCTTTACATATTACAAAGTTTCTCTGATTAATGGACTCATATTCTTCCTTTCGCATTATACGATTCGGCTTTACTCTAAATGAAATTAAATATGCATTCTAATTAGATCAGAGGTGTTTTCTTTGTGAGGAACAGGACAGTGGCTACAAACATAGGTGATATGTAAATGATTTACTTGTGGTAAGTATCCACATCTACGGCGTGTGTCTACGATGATTTTCTCTCTCCCTCGGTCCTCAGGCTGCCTGATGACTTGGCGGACACTCTCATCGTCGTCTGAAATTTACACTTTTCACTATCGCTGAGATTAGCACTCCGGCATAACATTCTTTTAGTTCGCACTCGATTAGAAGTTATATGTGTAACAAAAGTTAGTTAGTACGATCATTTGGATTTGATTTATTCATTTCATGACTTATTCCATTGTAGTTTATTTAGTTGGCACGATTATTTCACTTATAAACCTTTTCATTACGATATTTGAAATATTTAATCGATACAAATAGTACGTTAATTCATCACATAATCGCGATACTTAGTTCATATGTCCGAATTATCTTTCACGATTACGCACAATGTCTTTACTTAATTCATACCGTCAGAGTTTGTGAGCGTCTTAACACAACTCGTTATTATACAAACTTTGAATTTGAACTAAGTTCCTTTTAAGTTCTATTTCATTATATACAATACGATATAACGATTCACCATCAATATTTACTCCGCACTTTTCGACTCGTCAGTATATTGAGATAATACAAAGTCTGATTGAGATTAACCCAACATCGTCTTAACAACTGACTCCCATCAACTCACTAACAAAATTCAACTAACTCCAACAGTTAACTAACTCTCTCAAACGCATGTAAGTTCAACAATCAACTAACTCCAACAATTAACTAACTCTTCTCTCTTCATCAACACTTATTTTTATATCTCGAGTTCCACTACTATATCTGCATCCAGTGTACTCCTTCCCAACATCTACGTCCTTATTGGTTTTCGTCTTCATTTCCACGAAGACTCCTCCCTGAGCCTCTAGTTAGACTCCTTGCTTCGTCTTTATTCGCTCTTGACCCTTGTCTCCATGGTAACGTCTTCTGAAGAACCGCCTTTGCCAAACTCTCATTCGTGGTAGGCTCATCTGGATCCCTTCCCTTAGATCTTACTATTTCGCTCCTCCTTTGCTGTAAGGCGACGGACCGGATTTCATGGTTGTCCATCATCCAATTGTTCTTGTATTTCCTTTCAGCTCGTTCCTACTAATTGCTGTCCCGTTACACATGTGTCTTTTAGTTTGGGCGTGACCAATTGCTGTATTGTCTCCTAACTTCCTCCGTTTCGTTCACACGCTGATGGAGGTCGCTTTCTCTGTAAGGCACATCTGTTCTGCAGGTCTCCTGCACAGTCCGAACTCTGGCTGGTAAACAAGTTCCCCGCTGGTTCACCATGCGTGGTCCTTTGTTCCTGTAACGTCCGTTCGAGTTTTGCCATTGTGGACTCTCCACATCTGTGTGTCGTCGCTAAGCTCCCACATGAAGCTTGACAATACTCGCGTCGCCAGCATATCTGTATTCTTGGTAATTGGCCCAGTAAGACGTATCCCTTTGTTCTTTGTTACTGTAGCACGTTCCCATGCTATACTCTTACGTCGAACATCTGCTATAACCGAGGGATTGTCTTCTCTAGCGGTGCCCACTTCGTCGCTAATGCGTCGCACGCGACATCATTCGAACGGCGGCTGGTTGGCTCCAACGTATATCATTTCTGACAGCTGACACTTGCTACTGTTCCTTTTACGCAAAAAAAAATTCCCCTACAAAATTGCTTTACACCAGGTATCTGAACTTATTGACTGCATCAAATGAATAAACTATATATATGTATATATATATATATATATATATATATATATATATAACTCTATGTATAAACTATATATTCTCGTTTCTGATGCAGTAATCAGCATGTTTTTAGTTTGCTGATATTTAAATTCAGGACCATTCCAGCGGATTGTTTAATCAGCTGTTTGTATACATCAGCTAGCCGTTATCTTGATCACAACGTCGTCAGCGTAAGCACATATTTGGCTTGTCTCATTTTATATTGTCCCTCGCTAAATAGGATTTGGCTGAACGGTGTAAATGAAGGAATCAGAGTTACGGGCAAAAATTCTTAAGACTCTGTTGTTTGCAGATAATCAGATTTTATTGGGCACAAATGAAGATGCCTGCAAAGGATGCTCCACTCCTTAAATAACATTGCGAAAGAATTTAATATGGAAATATCTGACAAAAATCAAAATATATGGATTTTAAAGGAACATTGTCAGATCTAAAATCGTTTTGGATAGTAAAATTTTAGAACAAGTCTCAGAATTTAATTGTTTAGGCTGTAAGCCCTCGTATAAAAGCGAAGACGATATTAATGGGAAAATTAATAAACTTAACTAGAGGACAGAAACTCTCCGACGTGCTCTGAAACACAAGGCAAGGATCGAGTCCATAATAAAATTATACAAATGCATGGCAGTTCCTACCCTTACTAATGACTCAAAATCATGGACAATGTCTGCTAGACAAATATCAGGGTATGGAAATGAAATTTTGGAGTCCAAGCCGGATACACAACATTAGATGTGAAAAGAAACAATCAGATAAAGGAGGAACTGAAAGTTGAATAAGTAAACGGAATCCTCAATAAGTATAGAGAAAGCTGCAAACAATACATTAGCAGAATGGGCAGTGACAGATTCCCCAAGGTAGCCTTACTGTATCAGCCGAAAGGGAAGAGAAGCCTGGGAAGACCCAAGAATAGATGGTCCGACCAGTTTGGAGTCGGAACAGACTAAACAGTTGAAAAAGAAGATATAAAATATTGTGCTAAATAAGACATTTTTTGCAAGTGTTTGGACACGTGTACGGTTTGGAGAGCATGTGCTGTGAGAGGAGAGGAGTTTGACCTCGCGAATAGGTAACAGGTTAACCTTGGCTGCTGCTTGTAGTCTGCTCTGCTCTGCACACACACACAGACAGTCGTAGTTGCCAATAAACCTCGGTGTAGTTTGCCGAGTTACGCACAGGCGCGCGAACCACCGTGATTGAGTGGGCGGACGTCCATACATTACGTTAGCAACTCTGTTGTACAATACGTTTCCACAAGTTCGACACACATACACACAATAATGATCGATCTGTTTAGACAGCCGGTGGACATTACAGAGCGCTACGTTCTTTGTGTTACGCAATGCCAATACGGAGACTGTTGTGCAATAGCTTACGGCCGCAGACTAGGCGGTAGAATATAGCCTACAATAGTTTCCTTAAAAGTTATTGTTTCACCAGTCTGTTTTATAAATTGCTCGTCTAGAGCACTAAGCGTATACAAGGTGGGGTCACAGGGAACCTCCCCCCTCCCTAAAAATCAAAACGGATGAAACACTAAAGGAATTCCAGCAGAATACTTTGGAAT
The DNA here is from genome assembly GCA_034769895.1 of Magicicada septendecula. Lineage (NCBI taxonomy): Eukaryota > Metazoa > Arthropoda > Insecta > Hemiptera > Cicadidae > Magicicada > Magicicada septendecula. The sequence continues at coordinate 48,027,854 of CM068375.1, forward strand.
CTTGAGTGTACGCAAATACGTATTTAACAAAATGTAGGCCTTTATTTAATTGGCGTAGACAAACTAATTTTTTCAATCAGCCTTGTGACTTCTTTTTACTTCCATGTTCCGTAAGGGAATGGCAGTATGGTGATGGCGAAAAAATGGTGTTCGATATAAGGGCTGATTCTGATTGTACTACCCTCAAAACATGAAGAAAAGTCATTTTCCGAAAAGTGCGTCTGTGCAGACATTTTACTTCCATGTTCCTTAAGGAATGGAAGTATGGTGTTTCTATGGCGAACGATAACTGCTGCAAATTCAAACAGAATCAAATAATTTTTTTGCATATGTGCCCGAGTTGTAGAGAACTCAAGGCCTATTGATTACGGTGAAGATCGGTTAAGAGGAAGGGGTAGATTACCTGCAACGTTTTATGTTTTAACAAGAATAAAGTACTTAATTTTGATAAATAAAGTATCCTGAAAAGAAGGTCATAATACTCCACTGTAGAAAGGTAGATGAAATATCTATAAATGAAAAGTGTAGTTGAAGGGGGAGGGGCTAATTTTTACTTCCATGTTCCATAAGGAAATGGAAATATGGTCATGGCGAAAAAATCGTGTTCGAGATAACGGCAGATTCTGATTGTACTACCATCAAAACATGAAAAAGTCATTTTTCGAAAAGTGTCTGTGTAGAATTTTTTCTATGGCAAACGATTACAGCCGCAAATTCAAACAGAATCAAATACGTTTTTGCATACAGCCCTAAATTGTAGAGGACTCAAGGCCTATTGATTTTGGTGAAGATCGGTTAAGGGAAAGGGGTAGTTTACCTGCAACGTTTTACGTTTTAACAAGAGTAAAGTGCTTAATTTTGATAAATAAAGTATCCTGAAAAGAAGGTCATAATAATCCACTGTAGAAAGGTAGATGAACTATCTATAAATGAAAAGGGTAGTTGAAGGGGGAGGGGGTAATTTTTTTCTAAATTAAAATGATAGTTGATGATGGAGGAGGTAAATCTTATAAGTTTTATGTGTGTAATACGTTATTGATAACAAAGAAGTAGTTTCTATGGAAACATTTCATTTCACTTTAACAAAATTCTATATTTTTTCATTTTAATTTAAATCATGTATGAGAGAAAATATATCGTTCGTGGCAGGCAACCATATCTCAATTATCTAATGTTTACGTTTCCACTTTATTATTATGATTACCCCAATAAAAAGGCAGGCAAGACACACACACACACACACACACACACACACACACACACACACACACACACACACACACACAATTCGAGTTATTTCTGGCCTCGCTCATGTTTATTTTCTTACATTTGCACGCTTTTTAAATGGAAAGTGCCAAAACCCACACCAACACAACGCGTGCAAGCCGAAAAAGTGTCCAGCGTAGATAGCGATTTGCTTCCTGTGGATCACTGGGCAGTGTAACTGCACGTGTTTACAGAGGAACGGTTCATAGACAGACTTTTCGTCTTTAGGGAATGAACCCTCTGCAAGATGCTCAGGGTCCATGAGTGACTTCGGAGCGCTTCGGAGGAGGGATGATTATCTGCGCAGTTCGGTTTCTTTATAAGAATAAAGTAAGCCTACCTAATTTTTATGGATAGTGACTGAAAATAACATTATATTAAACGACTACCCCATAATAACAAAAATATCTATAAATAGTGAAATTAGTTTGAGGGTGGGCGATATTTTTTTAGAAATTACCGAACCGAATTCAAGTAAATTATTTTAAACATAAATCTTACAACATGGAAGTCATGTATGGTTCTCCATACCGATTTTTTGTGTGTACTACGTTATCGGCAACAAAGAAGTAGTTTGTTGTTAAAATTCCTTCCCGGGCTGTTTGGCCGTGGTCCAGTGTTTTTCTGCAAAACCAGACATTTCGGCAGTCCCATCGACTGCCATCTTCAGTGAAAATCGAGTGCGCTAACGTGAGGTGGTATACGTTAGTGACCACAGTACTGTGGTTAAGGCTGAAGAAAGAAGTAGTTTCTATGGAAATATTTCATTTCAAAAATGATTTTAAATATAAATCTTAGAACATGGAAGGCATGTATGGTTCTCCATACCGATATTTTATATTAATGACGCGCTTCGAAGCATATGCTTCATCATCAGATCTTCAATACCCCTCGTAGGAGGTCGTCATTGGTTAAAATTTCAGTATCATTATGTACTGTACACGCGTCAATAGGTGGGCACATATTCACGTTAGGTCGGCCACTGAGCAGTTGTTCGCCTCTATCTGATAAAGCAGGTTCAAGGCGGTATCGTGTGGCGAATTGGATTTAAAGTTCAGCTGGTCATTCAATACGAAACCGCCACTGCTCATGTTTGTATGTGCTCTGTAAATTTCTAACTCGTCCGAGACGTTTGTGATTCGACCCTTTTCACAAATGTGAAGTGGATCCAAGTTAGACTTGAAATCCGTGTAATTGTGGTCGTGTGTGACCAGATGGCGGGCATAGTTAGACTTTATGTTGACGGAGTTAAGATTTTTTAATTGCTTAGACGCGTGTTCAAGGAAACGTTTAAGAAAACGCTTTGTGTATTTAAAGAACGTTTCAACAGTGAAAGCGAAAGCCCAGTGCGTCGGGTTGCACAGGTCCGTGGCAACCGAAACTGAAAATGCGAGTAAAGAGTGCCGCGCCCATCATCACAAGGTTTCTCCACGTGTACAATAACAAAACGAAAACACTCTATAAGAAGACTTGAAGAAGAATCTCTGAATGATGCAATAAAAGGAAATGCTGTGGTCACATGTCGACCGGGGGCTGCAGGGTACAGTCTCCAAAGCGCCACTGAACATAGGTCGAAAGGAACAAGGGATGTAGGATAGCTGAGGAAATGTTGGATACCAGAAGTCGCGTAGTTGTGTCATATTCCTTTAGAATGAAGAAGAGAAGAATATGGCAAATGTCGGACAATTTTTATCCAGCGGAACCAAAAAAGACGAGCCGGACTAACTTCGCGAAATTGTTGTTTGTCAGTAAAATAGTGGAGGCTGGCAAACCTAAATACGTCTATCAATTGGGCAGCGTGACCCACTGTGGCCGCCTATGCACGTGTTAAACGTAGCTGGGGACGTCATCGTCAATCCATTTAGTCCGTGAAGGGGTTTTACGAAAGAGTAGTAGGTCAATGTGACGATAATGGAGTGAGACGGAAAGCCTTCTGACCTCCAGTAATGTCGTCCTCGACAGGAAGCTCCACTGAACTCTCCCAATAGATTTATTAAAGTATTCTCGGTTCCTGTGTCACAGTCTATGCTAAAGTAGAATCATCATTGTTGTATATTAGGGAACCCCGAACCCACATTGAAAGTAATATTATGAATGTGTTAAGTAGTATTGTGATTGGTATTATTGAAACTATTTACAACAGTATGTATGTTACGTTACGTTATCCACAGTTTATGTATAACTTAGGTGCGTATATTTGTAGACACTAAAATGTTCTGTATGAATGTACTTTGTATTGATAGGTAAACATAGTTTGTTCTACAAGATTCCAGGATTTCCTGACGTCATTATCAACCTGTATAAGAGAGAGAGAGAGAGAGAGAGAATCAGTATTTATTGCGAGTTCGATTAAGTGAGCTATAGTGCGTGCGTGCGCGCGCGCGCGCGTGTGTGTGTGTGTGTGTGTTTGACACCACATTTGTGGATCAGTATTATATTTGTGTTTTAGTTTGTATAAATTACGATTGTGTCAATAATCGATATCACAATTGAGAATCGAAATTTGTATTTTCTGTGTTATAGTCTATATTTACTTGTGAAAAATTAATTGTGATAACGGCAAACAAACAAGGTGTTGACAGTGATCCGAGCTTTATATTTCGATCGCTGCCCAGCAAACATCATAATGATTTGATTTTGACGATAATGATGCTGGGGGGGGAATTATCAGCTGCGAAGGCTAGCGGCGTAACGAGATGATATCACGACTATTCCTGTATAATAATTAATAACTTCTGCTCCGTATTCCGGTATGCAAATTTGGGTTGTTCACCCCGCCCGCCCCGTTTGCGAATATCGTCTATGGAACTGCCGTGCCAAAAGCGTAGGAGGCAGCGGGGGCGGGGCTTGCTCCGCTCCCGCGGCGAAAAGTCGTGTTTTCTGCCAAAAAACTGTTTAAAAATGTAAATCAAATCGTGTCGTGCGCATAATGAAGACATGAAGCCTCACGTAATGCGACGCTGATTAATCCGTGTTTACTGAAAGCAAACAGGTTGTATTGTGTCATTACTTCCATTGTTACATCAGTAATGATAACGTTTTATTATTATTATTATTATTATTATTATTATATGAGATATTACATTGATTGGGATTAATAAGCTAAAAAAATTTTGACGCATCTGTGGAACGATTTATAAGTACCTTAAAAATAAAACACGGAAGGATACCCGAATTAAAATTTTATAAAAATGTGGCTGTCCCCACATTCCTGTATGCTAGTGAGACACGGATTCTTGGTAGAAGAGGATTCAGGCAGCCGAAATGAAATTTCTAAGAGGGACGCAAGGTTGTTCTCTCTTGGATCGGAGAAGGAACGAGGACATTAGACCCAATTTAAACATTGTATAATTGCACCAGAAGATTGAAGACCACAGACGGAAATGGTGTGAACACTTGAACCGCATGCCTGATATCCGTCTACCTGTGGCTGCCTTGGGTTATTATCACCCTACTGGGAAGAGAGATGTCGGTAGATCGAGGAGGAGATGGGTTCCAGGACAAGTCTAAGGCCTCGAGTGGTAGTGATGATGATGATGAAGTATTACTATTATTTTTGTTGTTTATGATGACAATATAAGGCAGGGAGATGCCTTTGACTTGATTGCAGTATCCGGGACGTGCCCGATGAAAACAGTGCTGGACTTTCTGAAAGGGTACCTAAAACTGGATGGAGCCGGAATTTTGATGAAACAAGGCAGATACCCTATTACGTTTGTTCTTTACTTTAGCATTGCACAAAGTCTTCTTCTTCTTCTCCACGCCAAGGTATAGGCTTTCAGCCTGTTCCGACTTCACTGAAACCATCTCGTCCTTGGTCTTCCTTGGTGCCAGAAAGTAATTCAGGAATCTTTATGCTAATGGAAAAATCACCTACGGGCTAACACAGGTACATGACTGTCCACATGACGCCGTTCCGGCTGTCAGGAACGTGACAAGTTTTGTAGAAATGTTTCAAAACCTGGGCACACGGGGATGTCAAAGGGGCCTTAAAATAAATTCACAAAAATTAAATATATGACAGTGAGTGCATCAGAAAAAAGCTAACGTCCATCCAGAGCTCTAGTGCTTCCAAAGAAGGAGGTGGATGATGATGAATATGTATGTGTGGTCACATAATGAACACGAAGCACCGCTGTTGAGACTATAGAGGTGCAAAACCAAGTAGGATAAAGATGTGAGTATAAAGGATCGATAATTGAAGGAATTGGAAGATAAGGATAAGCTTGCTAGTTTGTAAAAATCTGTAAAAATAATATTTGGGGGGGAGGGCAAAGAGCAAAAATATTCAAAGGTAGTGGGGTTATTAAAAAGGTTTGAATCCAACCTCAGTATCTGTAAGGAATTAACCCCGAGCTTTTACCAGAAGGTAAATAAATCAAATAAATGGGACTGAAATGAAATTCCCGAGAAAATATAAACAAATTCGAGATGTAAACTCAGAAATTAAGCCTTCAGGAGACAATTTGAAGATAAAACCGGTGTTAGTAAAGATCCATGAAAGCCAGTTAGGAAGATTGGGTCCTATAAAACACAGAATATGCTGGAAGGAGTGCACAAGCATAGAGACAGTGTAACGCAAAAAAAAAGTTGTAGCAAGTGGCAGCTGTTGGATTGACGTATGTGAGAAGCTATAAAAGTAGTTAACACAAAGATGTGTAACAGCCTTCAGTGTCGACGTGCACATGTCTGTAGGTATCATAAATCTAACATGAGCAGAGGTGTGTGAACAAAGTTAACAAGTGCAGCTGAAAGCGTGGAGAAATTAAGGAATTGTTCTGGCTGATAGGCAGAACAGTCGCCAGAACGAAGTACAATGAGAAAATACTAAGGAGGAATACGACGGAGGCGAACGCACTAATCAACGGGGCAACTGGACGCGTAGCGAAACCAAAGAGTGGTCCTGGTGAGAAGTACACGCAGGAATACAAAAGAGAGCCACACAGGAGGTTATTAAACTAATGTAAGGAGTACATCTGGACGTTAAAAGAAAAGGGTGATTCTGAGTAAGGGATAGCAAAAACACCAGAGAGAAATTTACTAAGAAAAGCCACACCAATTGTGTGAACTCTAACAGAGGATGCAGCTGGACGTTGGAAGACAATGCTGAAATTGGTCTCGCCTGGGTATAGAAAAGTCAGCGAGAGAGCAGGCAAAGAGATACGGCGAAATCTAGAACAAAGTGGAGTACACTCATTAACCAGAGGCAGCTGTGCGTTAGAAGGCAATTAAGAGAATTTGTCTGAATGGGACATAAGAAAAAGTGACAGGATGATTGACGCGTGTGAAATCGAAAACTATCGTCACAGGCTGAGGGTGGAACCAAAAGCAAGGAAAAGAGAGTAGGGAAGTAAGATATCCTATCAGAAACCAGAGTTCAACGTAGGCGGGTTTCCAGAAGTAAAGTTCTAGGAAGTCTAGAACGAAAAACCAATGGAAACGTAGCGTGGCAACGTGAAGAGAAATAGGAGGGAATTTTCGTGGAAAGTAAGAACGATAACCAATGATAAAGAAGGTGGTGGACCAAGAGAGTCTTAAGAGGGAGTTAGGTGGAATCAGTATATAAAATAAGCCGAGAGCGCGATCGAGGAGTCGAATAATAATCTTTCGGAGAAGTCGGTCGGAAGTGTTGACGAGATGATGTTATAAGTTTTGTGGAGTTTTAACATAACAGTTCAGAGTCATTACGGAAACTCAGAATTAGTCGGTAGTGACAATCCGCGAATTGACTTAAAACGTACGAAGATTTAACATGTACCAATAATTGTGAAGGTTTGTAACTTATATTGTATTTCGTAGAACCAAAGTTCACAAACAATGTGTATAATACAATTAATATTGAGAAGTGAGAACTAAGGTTATAGTAATATATAACTTATAAAACAATTCGGATCAAAACATAAGTTCGAAAACAGTCGTGTAAAAATTATAACGCGTATAGCAAGAATAAACGTTATCACTAGTAACCGGTAATTATTTATTGGAACGTCGGAAGATGACGGAGTGTCTTAATCAGAGTGTAGTGATCAAAAAAGTGTTCAACTATCATGCACTACGAGAATAAACCACGATATGATAGAGCATCTACACTTTCATGGCAGAGCTAAGGAGTGGGGATGATAATCAACGCAGTTCTAGACGCCGCAGTTTGGATAACTTACCAAGAGTAAATTGTATGCATTAATTAATATACAGTATTGTTAAAACACCTGTCTGTCCTACTCAAAGAATCTATGTATATAAATATGACATACTTAAAAAACTCACGTATGTCTTATTAAAGATAAACTTCATATATTAAACATGAATCCATTTCTATATAAAATATGTGTAACATGATATTTAATAGAGATAAGTGTTAAATTTTACCTTGAGATAGAGATCTTAGAATGAATGTCTATTGAGATAGATCATGATATTAAATTAACAAATGATCATAAAATGTTAAATCATATGGAATTAATATGAATGCCAAGTATAGTAATAATAAATGCAACAATTATATTGATAAATGTATATGCGTTTTCGTTATTTAATAACTACCTGTGGGATGATACAGCAATTAGTAATCTTGAGCATATAAGATCTCTTTGTACTCATCACGCATAAGTAACTCAACACAATTACAATTAACATCAGTAGACTTCATTGTAACTTTAATTACCGTTGCTAAATTGAAAAAACATAATCTATTAATTAACAATGTAATTAATGACAACGAGTAATAAAAACATTTTAACGTTTTATTTGGTGCTCCATTAGCGGGCTTTAAGAAGGTAATATCTAGCAACGTAAATAAGAGTAAAATTTGACGCACACAACGTCGGGCAAAACAGTTTAACAGCACAACAGAGCAAGAAAAATTGGCAAGTAGAAGTGGATGAATCGGCTCAAGAGGGAAGTATTCACTGGGAGGGGAGAAATAAGTAACCCAAAATGAGAAAAAGCAGTCTGGCACTTGGGCGGTAGAAATACTTTACCCTTGTATGTTGTAGTGTCCCAGTTGGTGAGGGGGGGGCTTGATGTTGATGGAGTATTGAGGCCCAGAGAGACTTGGACTCTCCCAGTGACATCATTGACGTGTCTCTGGCCACCCTGTCGTACTCCCAAGTTAACGTGATCATGAGGGACCGGGAGCCTTGTACTCCTATAACGATCTTTGGGATCCCCTCTTTTTTTCGGGGTTTTTAATATACATAGTTTTAATTTCACTTTTCGTGCTAAATATAAAGATTCTTAATTCTACAGTGTGATTGCGTCTGACAACTAAGTATACCTGCTAGTTTAACTTGTGAAATCAATAATTACTGTTGGGCGCCAGACCATAGTATCCCAGGGTTTATCAAATAATGACACTTTCTCGTTCAGATTCTAATAATACTCTATACTGATTCTTTCATAATACAGACATGTGGATTAAAATTCTAATACTCCATACTACACATTCTTTATATTGTATCAATTGATTTATCAATTGTCGAACTTATAATTACTTATTAAAACAAAATTTAATTGATCCACTAATCTTCAGAATTACAGTTGCTCACCATATAAATTGAATTACTAGTTTGCAAAATTACATTTACTCACACAACGTAAATATTTAATCGATATCATTTTAAGGCACATCATAATATTCTATCAACCATTATGAATTTCTTAACTTACTAACATTGTAAATTACTTAATTCTTACTTAATTCCAATGGTTACTATATCTTAATTTATTTATTACGTTTTGTTATATAGAGACTTAGCTATATCTACACATCTACTTATTCTTCTTCTTGTCATGTCATAATACATAAATTACTTTGCTTAGGATCTGAACGAACTGTGGGGTCTTTTAGAATGAGATGAGTTTAGTTCGGTAGACATTAATTACTATGTTTGAAAATAATTGGTTATAAATAATTGTTATTATAGAATTGTGTTACTTGTTTTGCAGGATTCCTCTGATATGACTGGTGTTTCCACTTTGATCAATACACTTCACTCCACTAATAAGCACCTTTGATTTATCACTTTTGTAACATACGTTCGCGTTATACAATCGACGCGCACATAGATATATATATATTTCAATCACTTTCTGCTACAGTCCGTTTCTTGATGTATATAATACTTTAATATTTATAACTAAATTTACCTCAAGATATACTTTTTTCCTATTAGGAACATGTTTCGAGAGTTCTTGTTCTCTCATCTTCAGCCTTCGCCATCTTGTTTCTGGTGAAGTATTTGTATGTTGGCTTCTGGATGTTATTAAGGTAGTTTGTTGGTCTTTGGTCCTTCAAAGTTGCATTATTGTGTGTGGTTGTGGTACCTGTTTTTGTATTTTGTGTATTTTCGATGTTGAGTGCTTTGAATATTGTGTCATGTTTTGTATTGATTTGTATTTGTTCTGGTATTAATTTGTTTTGTGTTTTATGTTTGTAAATCTGTAAATAATGAACATTTGGGAAAATTTACAGATTTACAAACATAAAACACAAAACAAATTAATACCAGAACAAATACAAATCAATACAAAACATGACACAATATTCAAAGCACTCAACATCGAAAATACACAAAATACAAAAACAGATACCACAACCACACACAATAATGCAACTTTGAAGGACCAAAGACCAACAAACTACCTTAATAACATCCAGAAGCCAACACACAAATACTTCACCAGAAACAAGATGGCGAAGGCTGAAGATGAGAGAACAAGAACTCTCGAAACATGTTCCTAATAGGAAAAAAGTATATCTTGAGGTAAATTTAGTTATACATATTAAAGTAATATATATATATATATATATATATATATATCTTCTTGTTCGTACTTACGCGCACATAATAAATATGTTGTTTTCCTTTCACAGTACTAATTATTCTTCCGACTCTTTATCATAACAATTTAGACATTATGTATAAGTTTGGAGTAACGTTGCCGTTATAATTACGTTAATGGAGTTATTTACTGAGTGACTTAGACTCCTACCCCATCAGACTTTGATAGACTCCCCTCGACTAGCGACTAGTAGTAGTAGTAGTAGTAGTAGTGGTAGTAGTACTAGTAGTGATTTTTTAACATCTTCTCTTTTTATAGTGTACTTGGAGATACCCTCTCTTCCGTCATAGTTAAGTCCTTTCCCATTGGTTCTATTTTGAAAATTTCCCCGGTATGTTTGAATATACCCATTCAGACATCGTAATTCTTTCGCGCTTCGTAGTGACGCTACTGCTTATTGGTCAATGTGTTCGGGCACGAAGTTTTACCGCGTGGCCGTTTAACTTGCTAAAAACGACGCTACTTTCTAACTTTCATACTTTATGTTGGGGTGAAGGAATTGTGTTTTGAAGGACATCGCCTCGCTTTTCTAACGGGACTTACGCATTTTTTGCTGTTTTGATCATACAAAGCATTTTATGTTTTTATGACATGAAAGGTACAGTCTTCTATTATATTTCTATTTTGGCTGGCGACAGACTGTCGGCGCACTGGGCCTCACCCTGTCCCTTCTTATTCTACATTTTTTCTTTTTACATACATAACAATTTCTTACTTACTACTACTGTTCATAATTCAATCATACATTATTAATAATTGTATATCATATTTGCTTAATTGAGAATTTGTAAAGTTATGTTACACTCTCTCCATTAACTTGTACATCGCGTCCTCTGAGATTAGGAGGCTTTGGAAATTGAAGTTGTAGAAACATTGTTTAAAAGTAACGATTCCTATATAACAACACGAAGACTGTTCAGAAATCATTTCAACGTTGGGAATCATGGAAGACTTCCAGATCGCTCAGCAGTATACACAAAAAAAAAACAATTGGAGGAAGTGTCGCACACCAGAAAATGTGGAAAGGGTAAGAGCTGCTGTCACGCGTAGTCCAAAAAGGTCTGCTAGGGAGCATGCTATCCCACTGCAGATTTCCAGTAGGTCTACAACAAACGCACGATGTTCAACTCGCCATTGAGCCATGTTTACTGAAATGGCATGATTCAATTAAGGTTATAGAACAATCTGTTTGTTTATTGTTGCCATAGTAACCAAACACGAGCTGACACAAATTGTTGTGTTCTCGTTGCCCCACCCTGTATTCCACTCAATCGGAATCTGTGTATCTTGATAATGTGACATGTTAACATCTGAGACAAATTAGTTGGACAAAAATCTGTTTACAATAGACAAGGGCGGCATTGGCTTACGCGTAATCTTCTTTTAATAAATTACTGAATATTTGCCAAATAGCATGCGATGTCAGTCGAATCGGAAGCTATAGCATGGCGATCAGAGGCGCTGAACCTTGACACTGTGTGTTCGACTCGGATCAGTTTTTGGGCCGCGAGTGGGCACTTGTGTCCTAGATGTGTCATTAGTACAAGAGGCCACGCAACGTTAAGTCACTTTGTGGTGGACAGGTTTGGGAACTGTGTCATCGGCCCACGCGTTTCTGGACGTTACGTTTATTAATGCACTTTGTTTACACATTCTTGGTGCGGCGCGCGCGTACGTGTGTGCTGAGTTCGTTCTTGACTTGCAGCTCCTGTTCGGGCGGGCGAAAGTTTTCTTTCTCTTACGTAACGTAGCCTATCTGTTTATTTACGACAATAAATATTATACGGTAATCAGACACGAGGCAGGCTCCAGACGACCCCTCTTTCTCAATTTGTGTCTATTCTAGGCTTGAGCCGTCGTAATCATCCTCATAATGCGACACGCCACTCCACGTTGTCTGTCATCTATACTGTGACCGGACAAGGATTAGCCAGGCCCTTTGCTAACGAACGCGCGCACAGACACTGACCACCAGACGAACGCAGCACATGGAAAATATTAAGGGAAATGTTTGCCCCACTGTTTGCTTCCCACAGTTCTTGCCCTATCCCTTGGCCCTCCTACTTTCCTTCACACCTGTGGGTTCACCTAATGCATGATCACTTAGGCCGTTCTCTCAACGACGCCGATTGTGTGCCGTCAGGGTGATCAGATCGGAAATTGTCTCTGGCTATTGAATTAATATACAGTATTTATCATGTGCTGACATGTTTCATTTATTTTTCACATATTGCAATTTTCGTCCTCTTAACCTGACGACGGCTTGCGATCGGTGCAGTCGAAACTTTGTAACTTTACCTCCCTGAAGTATTACTAGCAGCGTTGATTCTTATGCGCCCGCGCGCGGGGATGTTGAATGTTTGTGAACCTGTTCCGGCGTACACGTGTGTGAGGTGTTATACAGTATAAGTTTACAGAGGTAGATAAGAGGGAGAGAGAGACAGAGATAGAGTGAGAGCGTGAGAGAGATGGCACGCGCACGCGCAGTTAAACACCGTTGCGACAGAGCGAGCCCGCCCTGTTACCGGTTTCATAACCGCGTGACTGTTGGAATGGAAGCCACCGGACCATAAAACCTTCTTAATTCTGTTTGTATAAAATTGTTACTGCATCCATTGTGCCAGATACAATAACTTCATTCTGACATCCGTTTTATTTGTACAAGAAGTGTTGTTTCAATCTGTACACTTCGAGAAGTCTCTCTTTGAATGGTGTTTTTTTGTTCTTGTAATTATCTCTGGAGTAATAATAGAAATTACACAATTGTGTACTCGTGTAGTGCATTTTGCACCGTGACGTTTTATTACATAATGTTTCAAAGCGCGTCTATTAGGTTTGGATCAGGTAGTCAGTCAGTCGGTGCTACCAGGAGGTTTAAGCTCCTGTGGCCAGTGGCGGATTATCCATAACGCTAGGGTATGCTGCAGCACCGTGCACCAGGCCCTCAGCTGTCAGATGAGGCACCATCCAGCCCTAAATCGTAAAAACTTTGAAGATAATAAATGTGAAAAAAAACAAATGTCCTCAACTACAGTTTGTCCGCTCAAAGAATTAAACTGGATTATTGATTGTAAAAGCGATTCCTTTAGCTAACTGCGAATCTGAAAGATCACTGTCTGTATTAAAATGCATTAATGATATGTTGAGTTCGACTGTGGGAGATTAGAAATTATCTTCGTTAGCAAGGTGGAATATTGAAAGCGAGAAACTTGAATCTCTCGATTTAAAAGAAGTTACACAAGACTTCGTTAAGGCAAAATAAAAAAGTAAAAAAAATGAATCGATTAGTATATAACACTATAACGAGTTTATGAACGCCAAATATATTAATAATACTGCGCTTAGCGTTCTGAAGCGCTAAATATAAAGATATTTTATGCTGCTTATTTTATTAGCATAAGTTGATTGACATATTTAATTTATTTGCATTTATTTTAATTATTTATGTCTCGCATGTTTTGTGGTGCCAAATATAACGATTTGAATTATACCACAAAGTTGCAGCGTCAAATAACTTTAACTTAGATTTCCCGACGTCGTGTGCGTCTTATATAATAATACAACTACTGTTTTGATATATCTCAGGGTAAAATTTAATAAAATGTATTCTTCGTTACTCTCTATTAGTTAATTTATTGACTAAACATCATTATATCATATTTCCTGTTACACTTAATTCTTGCTATAAATATTAATAAATAGATACAATTAACAAATAGCACATTTAACAAAGTTAATACTTCTTCAATCTTTACGAATTTACTTATTACTATAATTCATTGTTTTTTTTTATTAGTTTATAATTGATCAACTTAAGTTTAGTACAAAATTTTATATATAAACGGATTCATTTAAATCAAACGATTGTGAAATCTGATATAGCTATTTTATGAATATTAGATTCTCTACGATTTCTCTAACGGTTCAATATGACCTTACTTAAGATCAAGTCTCTAAATTATTACTTTCAATTAATTTCTTTCGTGAGTTCTTTTAGTGAACAGACAGTGGGTGTAACATTTAATTAGTACATATAAAATTTACTTGAGGTTCGATTATCCAATTCTTGTAGAGGTCACCAGTGTAGAAAGCGATGCTCCTTAATCAGCAATGGAGTTTTTGAAGATAAGTCATCTGATGGATCTCGAGTGGCATGCTTAAACTTCACAGTTGCACTTCACATATACGCGTACATAGCAATTTTCACAACGCGTGTTCGGATCGGCTTTATTTCGAGTCTAAATTATTATTGCGATAGCTTCAGTTATTCACTGACATTTTGTAACGGTGTCATTAAATCTACTCGTGATATTGTTACAGACGTATATTACACTCGGTTTATGTTGTTAACCGATACACTTGTCGGTAAATTACTGATATTTGTTCAAGACTAATTATTGTACAACATTCTTAGCATTTGAGTACCGCCGTTATATCACGTATCACTACCGTTTACTATTCGCAAACACGAACGCTAGGTTCGCAAATGTCATACAGTTCATATCATAGCGATATTTTTCTAAGTCGTTTTACGAACTCCGTAACACTTTCGTTCCGTCTCTTACTTCCGATACTCTCGAAAATTTAATAAAGACTCCTCTCGCGTCTCTGTCGCTTGCCTATATCAAACATGAGGATTTTTCCCACTAGACTTCTGGTTTTCGGCGATGCCGTTTCCTAATTGGTTCCTTTCTGTACAACCTACCCCAGAGACCACCTATTTTTTCCAAAGTAAGTTCTGATAGGCCTACCGCTTTCCCCCAAACTCCTCTCCTGGATACTTTACCCTTCGGTCAACGGCATTTCCGAATACTCTAGTAATAAATCTAGTTGTCGTATTTCTTATTCTTCACAAAGGACAACCCTTCGATTTCTCTTCCAACATCTGCCTGTCCAATTAGTTGCGCCTATGGTATTATCTTTTATTGTATAAAGGCCTCGCCAACTCTCTCCGTAAGTATTTCCTTTTTTTGTCTGGTTCTCAACAAAACCCATCCTTTAAGTTCCTTCGTTCCTCGGGTACGATTTCTTTCCTGGTATTTGAGTATTGTTTAGGCGTATCCTCTGTTTACGCGTCTCAGTCAAGGAACACCCTTCATTGTCTTCTGTCTGTTGTTGTCGTGTCGTGTAACCTTCCATCCTTTGTCCGGACGAAACATTTCTCATTTGATGAGTTTATTCACTCCCTCGTGCCTTTCATCGGATTGTAAACTATTAACCACTAGCGTCATTTCCAGAGATACCCATCACAATAACCTTGTCCATCTAACATGTGGCCACTCGTTACACTAGATTTATGGCTTGTCAATTAGGCTTGCGTAGGCGAAAGCGGATGCCTACACCTTTTTTTTTTTTGTTCGCCACCCCTACAACTAACTCATACATCACTTGCCACAACGTCCAAATGACATTTAACTTAACTAAAAGAAAATTTATTTGATTTTATATATATTTATATTTTTTTTTATTTTATTTATTTATTTTTTTTTTTGAAATTAGGCATTATATCGTCCCCAATTTGGGTCAATTTGGATTAATTCTTTGAATCAAAAAGGATCCCAAATTTCTGCCCTGTCGTTGAAATACAACCTCAATTAGATGCACACAGCATTCCGTGCACAGGCTCAACTTTTCGTGAACATAGTGTAGAATGTTTACAATACTATTGACCCACTGACAAAAAAAAACTGGTTCCGTAAGTTTAAACGCCCTACGTCGTAACGGTCCCATCCCCATTGGTAACTAACTTTCACTTTCGACCCCTTAAATGAATCCGTTTCTGTTTACTATTCTTATTGCTAACATTCCTCTATGATTACAAAGTTACATCTAGTCATATAATTTTAAATCTACATTTTATCTATGCTTCAATACGACTCTTTACATACATTCTCTTTTGTTGTTTATTCCTGCAAATGACACAAATATACACAGAAAATTGTTAAACATTTCATTTAATAATAATAATTATAATCGTATTAATAATTAGTAGTTCTGAAAATTATCTATTCAGATGTACACATGTATGTCAAATACTACCTGACAATGTGGTATTAGATTGATACAAATATTTGTTTTTTGAACCGGTAGTTATTTAAGAATATTAAGGAAACACTAATTAAACAACTTTTCTACCTAATCATGAACATACAATTTAATGCTTACATCTTAACAATAGGCTAATGTATCTGCTTCATTCAGTTATATACTCTTCAAATTTAAGATTGCTACTAATGTTCTTTTCTATACACATTTTTTTTTTACTCTTAACCAACACTTCACTACAACCTTAAACTAAATATTTTGTGAGAATATACATATTTAATGTGTCATACTAGTAAACTTCATAAATGTTATACCACAAACAAAATTTTGGACATTTTAATATAATCTATACATTTACCTTAACAAATAACTGCCAACTGTTTTACTAAAATTTGTTAACAGGATTTTACTACAAACTTTACAAATTTTATTATATAACATCTCATTTCTAAGACAATTGTTACCTCAAATTTCCATTTAACATCATATAGTTAGTAATATTTATCATAATACAAGACACATACTTTAGTTTGCTAAAAAAAAAAACTTCACTAATTGTTATTTCAGTGTTGTAAAATTTTACATCTAATTTTACACAATTCAACTGTCAATTACAAGTTATTTTAGACTTCAACTAAGTTTTCTGCTAAGTGTTCTGAACGATAAACCTTTTAAAATTACACATCCCTTTTTTTTTTTTTATTTTATTTTTTTTAAACGATTTACCTCTCAGGCGTCTAGACAAAATCGCATTTTCCCGTCCCTTTTTGTAGCAGTTCCCAAATTGGATGTAGGGGCTCTGGGTACTTAATTATCCCATTTTCAAGCATTCCCTAATCGCAGCTAATTCAGCCTTCAGGAACATACTGGAAAACCCCTTTTTGCAGGTTCATCGCGATGTCATTTCCCTGTAGGTGATATTCGTAATACTTCTTATTGATTAATTCCTGGGAATGTATTAATCCCATTGGTTTATCCATTCATGACACACTTTCGTACTTATTAATTCGTAATATCTATTTATTTGATAATTAATTCCCTTCTCATCTTTCTTATAAATCTTCTTATAATTTTCATTCGTTATTAACTTCATTCATGAAAATTCCGTACTTTCACGGCAATGTTTTTATTTACCATTTATTTTATTTTATTCATATTATATTCATTTTCTTCGGTTAATGTATTTTTACACAACCAGTCTTAGCTAAGGTATTTTACCCAATATTCTCTAACTTAATTATTAAATTTTCGGACGTTCTGAAGATTGTTTTCCTTAATCCGTTACATTTTTACTTTTAATTTTCTATTTGTGGAGATATAGTTGTACGTTCTGTTACGTCAGTGCCGTTACCACACATTTTGTTGGTAATTAGTAAGGGTATTGACTTCGTGGGTTTCGTTTCACACTTACCCTGCAGTCGGCCGTTGACACCTAAAGAATTTTTGACCTGTCTCTCTCTCTCTCTCTTTTATGAGGGTGTGTTGATGCCACACTTCGACAACTTCCCTCCGGCTCATTACCATTACTTATGTACGCTCGGGGTTTTTTTCTCGTTTCTTCGTAAGTTTCTTAATAGCGCGTTCACTGACTGCGTGTGACTCGTTTTTTTTTTCTCTAGTTTTCCTTCCCGCGTACTTGCGTAATAATGTTTTGAAGTTTTCGAGACTTCTAAGAAATCTCATCTCCATCGCTTGAAATCTTCCTTTCGTTCTCGTACCAATCTTTACAATATTCTTGAATGGTCCAGCATCTTTCATCTTTTTTCTCTTTCGTGCTAACGCAGTTCGCCCTTGATACTCATCAGAACGGTTTTTCATCTTCTTACTCTCAGGTTCGGTTTCAAAATTTTTACGTACTTCCCCAGTCCTACTTCTAATTTTTCTATCAGTACTGGTAATATTAACTGTAGTACTCAAATTTTTCTTTTTTGTAATTGTGTTTGGTAAGTTGTCAACAAACACAGTATAAGTGTCTTTATCACCTTCATGTCTACCATTATTAATTGTAGATCTATCTTTTGATCTTGAGACATGATGTGCAGACAACGTTTTAGTTGTTGAAGATTGATACTCGGTGTCAATTTGATCCATAGTATTTCCACCTAATTTGTTTTCTTCCATTTTTTCTGATTGTTTTCGTAAATCAGCGTTTAGTGTTGCTAATTTTTCTTCTAATTTCGTGGTGATTTGTTTACCCATTTCTTCTGTATGCTTTCTTTGTTTTTCATCCCTCTCTTCATTCTGTCTTATCATTTCTTCATTACGCTTTCTTTGTTTTTCATCCCTCTCTTCATTATGTCTTATCATTTCTTCATTACGCTTTCTTTGTTCTTCCCCTCGTTGTCTTATTAGTGTCATCAACATGTGGAGATTAATTTCTGGCTGCATTGACTCATGTCCCCGGGCCCTGCTTCCAATAATTTCTTCGCCACTGGTAGCATTGTCTATTGCGCTATTCTCTGATTGCTCCACCCCCATCTGATTATTTACATCATTTGTTGCCATTTTTGCCCGCCTTCGCGTTATCATTCAGGCACTTAGCGACTTACTATATTATCTTATTCTACTTACTTCTAGACAAATTTATAACCACACTGTCTGTCACTGCCCTAGCCTAATAACATTTATTTGTCTATCAAGCCGTGCGGTGCGGCGCCAAATATAACACTATATTTTGTAATTACTGTTATATTATCTATTTAATGCCCCACGTTGGGCGCCAAATATAACACTATAACGAGTTTATGAACGCCAAATATATTAATAATACTGCGCTTAGCGTTCTGAAGCGCTAAATATAAAGATATTTTATGCTGCTTGTTTTATTAGCATAAGTTGATTGACATATTTAATTTATTTGCATTTATTTTAATTATTTATGTCTCGCATGTTTTGTGGTGCCAAATATAACGATTTGAATTATACCACAAAGTTGCAGCGTCAAATAACTTTAACTTAGATTTCCCGACGTCGTGTGCGTCTTATATAATAATACAACTACTGTTTTGATATATCTCAGGGTAAAATTTAATAAAATGTATTCTTCGTTACTCTCTATTAGTTAATTTATTGACTAAACATCATTATATCATATTTCCTGTTACACTTAATTCTTGCTATAAATATTAATAAATAGATACAATTAACAAATAGCACATTTAACAAAGTTAATACTTCTTCAATCTTTACGAATTTACTTATTACTATAATTCATTGTTTTTTTTTATTAGTTTATAATTGATCAACTTAAGTTTAGTACAAAATTTTATATATAAACGGATTCATTTAAATCAAACGATTGTGAAATCTGATATAGCTATTTTATGAATATTAGATTCTCTACGATTTCTCTAATGGTTCAATATGACCTTACTTAAGATCAAGTCTCTAAATTATTACTTTCAATTAATTTCTTTCGTGAGTTCTTTTAGTGAACAGACAGTGGGTGTAACATTTAATTAGTACATATAAAATTTAGTTGAGGTTCGATTATCCAATTCTTGTAGAGGTCACCAGTGTAGAAAGCGATGCTCCTTAATCAGCATTGGAGTTTTTGAAGATAAGTCATCTGATGGATCTCGAGTGGCATGCTTAAACTTCACAGTTGCACTTCACATATACGCGTACATAGCACTTTTCACAACGCGTGTTCGGATCGGCTTTATTTCGAGTCTAAATTATTATTGCGATAGCTTCAGTTATTCACTGACATTTTGTAACGGTGTCATTAAATCTACTCGTGATATTGTTACAGACGTATATTACACTCGGTTTATGTTGTTAACCGATACACTTGTCGGTAAATTACTGATATTTGTTCAAGACTAATTATTGTACAACATTCTTAGCATTTGAGTACCGCCGTTATATCACGTATCACTACCGTTTACTATTCGCAAACACGAACGCTAGGTTCGCAAATGTCATACAGTTCATATCATAGCGATATTTTTCTAAGTCGTTTTACGAACTCCGTAACACTTTCGTTCCGTCTCTTACTTCCGATACTCTCGAAAATTTAATAAAGACTCCTCTCGCGTCTCTGTCGCTTGCCTATATCAAACATGAGGATTTTTCCCACTAGACTTCTGGTTTTCGGCGATGCCGTTTCCTAATTGGTTCCTTTCTGTACAACCTACCCCAGAGACCACCTATTTTTTCCAAAGTAAGTTCTGATAGGCCTACCGCTTTCCCCCAAACTCCTCTCCTGGATACTTTACCCTTCGGTCAACGGCATTTCCGAATACTCTAGTAATAAATCTAGTTGTCGTATTTCTTATTCTTCACAAAGGACAACCCTTCGATTTCTCTTCCAACATCTGCCTGTCCAATTAGTTGCGTCTATGGTATTATCTTTTATTGTATAAAGGCCTCGCCAACTCTCTCCGTAAGTATTTCCTTTTTTTGTCTGGTTCTCAACAAAACCCATCCTTTAAGTTCCTTCGTTCCTCGGGTACGATTTCTTTCCTGGTATTTGAGTATTGTTTAGGCGTATCCTCTGTTTACGCGTCTCAGTCAAGGAACACCCTTCATTGTCTTCTGTCTGTTGTTGTCGTGTCGTGTAACCTTCCATCCTTTGTCCGGACGAAACATTTCTCATTTGATGAGTTTATTCACTCCCTCGTGCCTTTCATCGGATTGTAAACTATTAACCACTAGCGTCATTTCCAGAGATACCCATCACAATAACCTTGTCCATCTAACATGTGGCCACTCGTTACACTAGATTTATGGCTTGTCAATTAGGCTTGCGTAGGCGAAAGCGGATGCCTACACCTTTTTTTTTTTTGTTCGCCACCCCTACAACTAACTCATACATCACTTGCCACAACGTCCAAATGACATTTAACTTAACTAAAAGAAAATTTATTTGATTTTATATATATTTATATTTTTTTTTATTTTATTTATTTATTTTTTTTTTGAAATTAGGCATTATATCGTCCCCAATTTGGGTCAATTTGGATTAATTCTTTGAATCAAAAAGGATCCCAAATTTCTGCCCTGTCGTTGAAATACAACCTCAATTAGATGCACACAGCATTCCGTGCACAGGCTCAACTTTTCGTGAACATAGTGTAGAATGTTTACAATACTATTGACCCACTGACAAAAAAAAACTGGTGCCGTAAGTTTAAACGCCCTACGTCGTAACGGTCCCATCCCCATTGGTAACTAACTTTCACTTTCGACCCCTTAAATGAATCCGTTTCTGTTTACTATTCTTATTGCTAACATTCCTCTATGATTACAAAGTTACATCTAGTCATATAATTTTAAATCTACATTTTATCTATGCTTCAATACGACTCTTTACATACATTCTCTTTTGTTGTTTATTCCTGCAAATGACACAAATATACACAGAAAATTGTTAAACATTTCATTTAATAATAATAATTATAATCGTATTAATAATTAGTAGTTCTGAAAATTATCTATTCAGATGTACACATGTATGTCAAATACTACCTGACAATGTGGTATTAGATTGATACAAATATTTGTTTTTTGAACCGGTAGTTATTTAAGAATATTAAGGAAACACTAATTAAACAACTTTTCTACCTAATCATGAACATACAATTTAATGCTTACATCTTAACAATAGGCTAATGTATCTGCTTCATTCAGTTATATACTCTTCAAATTTAAGATTGCTACTAATGTTCTTTTCTATACACATTTTTTTTTTTACTCTTAACCAACACTTCACTACAACCTTAAACTAAATATTTTGTGAGAATATACATATTTAATGTGTCATACTAGTAAACTTCATAAATGTTATACCACAAACAAAATTTTGGACATTTTAATATAATCTATACATTTACCTTAACAAATAACTGCCAACTGTTTTACTAAAATTTGTTAACAGGATTTTACTACAAACTTTACAAATTTTATTATATAACATCTCATTTCTAAGACAATTGTTACCTCAAATTTCCATTTAACATCATATAGTTAGTAATATTTATCATAATACAAGACACATACTTTAGTTTGCTAAAAAAAAAAACTTCACTAATTGTTATTTCAGTGTTGTAAAATTTTACATCTAATTTTACACAATTCAACTGTCAATTACAAGTTATTTTAGACTTCAACTAAGTTTTCTGCTAAGTGTTCTGAACGATAAACCTTTTAAAATTACACATCCCTTTTTTTTTTTTTATTTTATTTTTTTTAAACGATTTACCTCTCAGGCGTCTAGACAAAATCGCATTTTCCCGTCCCTTTTTGTAGCAGTTCCCAAATTGGATGTAGGGGCTCTGGGTACTTAATTATCCCATTTTCAAGCATTCCCTAATCGCAGCTAATTCAGCCTTCAGGAACATACTGGAAAACCCCTTTTTGCAGGTTCATCGCGATGTCATTTCCCTGTAGGTGATATTCGTAATACTTCTTATTGATTAATTCCTGGGAATGTATTAATCCCATTGGTTTATCCATTCATGACACACTTTCGTACTTATTAATTCGTAATATCTATTTATTTGATAATTAATTCCCTTCTCATCTTTCTTATAAATCTTCTTATAATTTTCATTCGTTATTAACTTCATTCATGAAAATTCCGTACTTTCACGGCAATGTTTTTATTTACCATTTATTTTATTTTATTCATATTATATTCATTTTCTTCGGTTAATGTATTTTTACACAACCAGTCTTAGCTAAGGTATTTTACCCAATATTCTCTAACTTAATTATTAAATTTTCGGACGTTCTGAAGATTGTTTTCCTTAATCCGTTACATTTTTACTTTTAATTTTCTATTTGTGGAGATATAGTTGTACGTTCTGTTACGTCAGTGCCGTTACCACACATTTTGTTGGTAATTAGTAAGGGTATTGACTTCGTGGGTTTCGTTTCACACTTACCCTGCAGTCGGCCGTTGACACCTAAAGAATTTTTGACCTGTCTCTCTCTCTCTCTCTTTTATGAGGGTGTGTTGATGCCACACTTCGACAACTTCCCTCCGGCTCATTACCATTACTTATGTACGCTCGGGGTTTTTTTCTCGTTTCTTCGTAAGTTTCTTAATAGCGCGTTCACTGACTGCGTGTGACTCATTTTTTTTTTCTCTAGTTTTCCTTCCCGCGTACTTGCGTAATAATGTTTTGAAGTTTTCGAGACTTCTAAGAAATCTCATCTCCATCGCTTGAAATCTTCCTTTCGTTCTCGTACCAATCTTTACAATATTCTTGAATGGTCCAGCATCTTTCATCTTTTTTCTCTTTCGTGCTAACGCAGTTCGCCCTTGATACTCATCAGAACGGTTTTTCATCTTCTTACTCTCAGGTTCGGTTTCAAAATTTTTACGTACTTCCCCAGTCCTACTTCTAATTTTTCTATCAGTACTGGTAATATTAACTGTAGTACTCAAATTTTTCTTTTTTGTAATTGTGTTTGGTAAGTTGTCAACAAACACAGTATAAGTGTCTTTATCACCTTCATGTCTACCATTATTAATTGTAGATCTATCTTTTGATCTTGAGACATGATGTGCAGACAACGTTTTAGTTGTTGAAGATTGATACTCGGTGTCAATTTGATCCATAGTATTTCCACCTAATTTGTTTTCTTCCATTTTTTCTGATTGTTTTCGTAAATCAGCGTTTAGTGTTGCTAATTTTTCTTCTAATTTCGTGGTGATTTGTTTACCCATTTCTTCTGTATGCTTTCTTTGTTTTTCATCCCTCTCTTCATTCTGTCTTATCATTTCTTCATTACGCTTTCTTTGTTTTTCATCCCTCTCTTCATTATGTCTTATCATTTCTTCATTACGCTTTCTTTGTTCTTCCCCTCGTTGTCTTATTAGTGTCATCAACATGTGGAGATTAATTTCTGGCTGCATTGACTCATGTCCCCGGGCCCTGCTTCCAATAATTTCTTCGCCACTGGTAGCATTGTCTATTGCGCTATTCTCTGATTGCTCCACCCCCATCTGATTATTTACATCATTTGTTGCCATTTTTGCCCGCCTTCGCGTTATCATTCAGGCACTTAGCGACTTACTATATTATCTTATTCTACTTACTTCTAGACAAATTTATAACCACACTGTCTGTCACTGCCCTAGCCTAATAACATTTATTTGTCTATCAAGCCGTGCGGTGCGGCGCCAAATATAACACTATATTTTGTAATTACTGTTATATTATCTATTTAATGCCCCACGTTGGGCGCCAAATATAACACTATAACGAGTTTATGAACGCCAAATATATTAATAATACTGCGCTTAGCGTTCTGAAGCGCTAAATATAAAGATATTTTATGCTGCTTGTTTTATTAGCATAAGTTGATTGACATATTTAATTTATTTGCATTTATTTTAATTATTTATGTCTCGCATGTTTTGTGGTGCCAAATATAACGATTTGAATTATACCACAAAGTTGCAGCGTCAAATAACTTTAACTTAGATTTCCCGACGTCGTGTGCGTCTTATATAATAATACAACTACTGTTTTGATATATCTCAGGGTAAAATTTAATAAAATGTATTCTTCGTTACTCTCTATTAGTTAATTTATTGACTAAACATCATTATATCATATTTCCTGTTACACTTAATTCTTGCTATAAATATTAATAAATAGATACAATTAACAAATAGCACATTTAACAAAGTTAATACTTCTTCAATCTTTACGAATTTACTTATTACTATAATTCATTGTTTTTTTTTTATTAGTTTATAATTGATCAACTTAAGTTTAGTACAAAATTTTATATATAAACGGATTCATTTAAATCAAACGATTGTGAAATCTGATATAGCTATTTTATGAATATTAGATTCTCTACGATTTCTCTAATGGTTCAATATGACCTTACTTAAGATCAAGTCTCTAAATTATTACTTTCAATTAATTTCTTTCGTGAGTTCTTTTAGTGAACAGACAGTGGGTGTAACATTTAATTAGTACATATAAAATTTAGTTGAGGTTCGATTATCCAATTCTTGTAGAGGTCACCAGTGTAGAAAGCGATGCTCCTTAATCAGTATTGGAGTTTTTGAAGATAAGTCATCTGATGGATCTCGAGTGGCATGCTTAAACTTCACAGTTGCACTTCACATATACGCGTACATAGCACTTTTCACAACGCGTGTTCGGATCGGCTTTATTTCGAGTCTAAATTATTATTGCGATAGCTTCAGTTATTCACTGACATTTTGTAACGGTGTCATTAAATCTACTCGTGATATTGTTACAGACGTATATTACACTCGGTTTATGTTGTTAACCGATACACTTGTCGGTAAATTACTGATATTTGTTCAAGACTAATTATTGTACAACATTCTTAGCATTTGAGTACCGCCGTTATATCACGTATCACTACCGTTTACTATTCGCAAACTCGAACGCTAGGTTCGCAAATGTCATACAGTTCATATCATAGCGATATTTTTCTAAGTCGTTTTACGAACTCCGTAACACTTTCGTTCCGTCTCTTATTTCCGGTACTCTCGAAAATTTAATAAAGACTCCTCTCGCGTCTCTGTCGCTTGCCTATATCAAACATGAGGATTTTTCCCACTAGACTTCTGGTTTTCGGCGATGCCGTTTCCTAATTGGTTCCTTTCTGTACAACCTACCCCAGAGACCACCTATTTTTTCCAAAGTAAGTTCTGATAGGCCTACCGCTTTCCCCCAAACTCCTCTCCTGGATACTTTACCCTTCGGTCAACGGCATTTCCGAATACTCTAGTAATAAATCTAGTTGTCGTATTTCTTATTCTTCACAAAGGACAACCCTTCGATTTCTCTTCCAACATCTGCCTGTCCAATTAGTTGCGCCTATGGTATTATCTTTTATTGTATAAAGGCCTCGCCAACTCTCTCCGTAAGTATTTCCTTTTTTTGTCTGGTTCTCAACAAAACCCATCCTTTAAGTTCCTTCGTTCCTCGGGTACGATTTCTTTCCTGGTATTTGAGTATTGTTTAGGCGTATCCTCTGTTTACGCGTCTCAGTCAAGGAACACCCTTCATTGTCTTCTGTCTGTTGTTGTCGTGTCGTGTAACCTTCCATCCTTTGTCCGGACGAAACATTTCTCATTTGATGAGTTTATTCACTCCCTCGTGCCTTTCATCGGATTGTAAACTATTAACCACTAGCGTCATTTCCAGAGATACCCATCACAATAACCTTGTCCATCTAACATGTGGCCACTCGTTACACTGGATTTATGGCTTGTCAAGTATTTTCTAAGCTTAAGTATTACTATTCCCATTGTAATCACTATTTAGGTAAATATTTGTTGTAATTTGAGAGTCTAATAAAATAATTGTTAACTTTCGAAATTGTGTATGCCATTTATCAGTGTAAATAATGGATAAAAGGTTGAATTCTGAATCGGGAGGGGGCACCAGTCTGATAGCAGCATAGGCCACCACGCGCTTCTAATCTGCCCCTGCCTGTAGCTGTGCATGTGTATATATGTAAATCGGTTCATAACGTTATCCTACGTCTTCCGATCCCTAGACTCCATTGGTCTCGATATAACCAAGATCCTGTTTCCAATTCCCGGTCTCTCATTGCCCGGTTGATGCCTTCTCTCCAAATCAATCTAGGTCTTCCTCTTCGCCTACGACCGTATGGTGTCCATCTCAAAATTTGCTTGGGGAGTCGATTATCCGGCATTCTTTGCACATGCCCAAACCATCTTAGCTGTTTTGTTCTTATGTCGTCGACAATAGAGTACTGTACCCCCATTATCTCCCAGATTCTGACGTTTCTTACTTTTTCCAGTTTTGACCTCCCTGCCGCTCTTCACCAATAATCCATTTCAGTAGCTTCCAACAACTTTTCTGTTCTTTGTATTGTTGGCCATATTTGACACCCGTACGACGTAATTGGTTTCACGATTGTATTGTATATACGATGTTTATTTTGTTTTGATATTTGTTGGTCCTACAATATATTGTTCAGCAATGCTATTGATTTTCTTCCCAGGTTATTTCTTTCTCTTATCGCTTTATCTAGACTACCGTCTTGTGTAACTCTTGTTCCTAGATATTTATAGCTACTGCAATTTATTATTTCTTGTTCGTCTTCTAAAATTAAATTTTTCTGTTCCCCACCAATGCGCATATACTCCGTTTTCTTTGTGTTTACTTCAAGGCCCCATAGCTTATATTCCTCTATAAGTTTTCGTGTTATGTATTCCATGTCGTGATAGTTCTGCGCTACCACGACTTTTTCGTCAGCGAAACAGTGTGTACACTGTGTTGTCAATTAGAGGTATCCCCATTTTGTGGCATTTCTTTTTCCAGGTTTTGAGGGCTTGTTCCAGGTATATTTTAAAAAGCGTCGGTGAGAGACAACATCCCTGCTTCTGGCCCTTACTAACATTAAATCCTTTTGAGACTTTACTTCCAATTTTTACGTGCGCTTTCAATCCGTTGTATAAAGTCTTAACCGTTTCGATTAAAGTGGAGGCGATGTTAGTTCGTTGAAGTTCCAGGCAAAGTTTGGTGTGCAGAATACTGTCATATGCATGTGTGTTTTTACATATTTTTACAACCACTAATGGATTGATGAAGTTGCTCTGAGAGTGTTCGTTTATATTATTTTCAAACATCCTTTGAATTTCACGATCAACACGTTGGATCGGGACGTTCTCCGGACAAACTTCGACTCATCTTGAACAATAACCTTAGGTAGGTAAACATTAGTGACAGATGGTGATTCACTATAGGCCTATACATCACCGTGTTTGTGCAGTAATTTGGCTGATGTTTAGTTAATTTATTATTATTCTGGATAATATTATCGTCACCGTCTGCGTTCTGCATGTTTATATTGGGCCTCCTTATAGAAACAACATCGTTTTTATTTATAGTATAGTCGTCCATGGGTTTCGTTTAATTTTTATTTTTATACGTTTTATTTTTTATGCTGCTTTCCACTATTTGTTCAAACAGATAATGATCGTAGCCTGGACACCATGTGTTTGGTCAGTTATAATGATGACGTCATAAGTTAGAGATTACCCACGACAACAATAGGAATTTCCCAGCTCCACTCGTCTTTTGTTACATTAACGTAAATTTGTTTATTTATTGTTTCATTGGTATTTACTGCGTTTCGTAATCGTGTATTATTAACACAATTAAAAAATGAATTTAATCATTGATATTAGTTTTTAAATTGATCTGAGTACTTGTATAGGCAAACATAATAAGTTTTATAATTTTCATATCTTTCATTAAAAAAGCGTAACTTGGGCAACTTCAGGTACACAAACAGCTAGTCCTCCTTACATCTGTGTGTTCGCAAGTGAAACTACGTAGTTGCAGTACCACTGTTCGCAACTGCGACGACACCATTCAGATTGTTCGTTGTTGAACTCATAATAATCCCTCTCCACAATAATTATTATTTTTATTTTATCTCAACTATTCACGGTTGTAATTTTATTTAACAATATTTTCGTAAACTTTTATGCGGTAAGCAATAGTGTAATATATTTTCTGTTTCCCTCAAAGAGTTAGTATTTAAAAAGAATATTTAATATCCCGCTAGCATATTGAAACGTTTATACACAGTAAGGTTTTACAAATATACATTCAATGAACTTTCTCCTACGTTTTGTTGAAAAGTAATCAATTACATCATTGTATTCTATTTACCTTAATAAATCGTCCGTAATATTTACAGTGCTTGAACTATTTTGAAGCTATTATTTCGTAATATTTCTTAACAGACTTTTTAAATTTTTCCGGTATATGCACTTGATGCCATCATTAATAAAAATATCCTCACATAGAAGTCTGTGTTCGATAAATCGGTGAGCAGTAGGCCATTTCTCTGTAATAGAAACATACTTTAGTTGACAGTACCCCAACAGTTGGCCTATGCTTTGAACTTAAAACAGGCATGTACATGTCGTGAGGATCCTTTGTGTACGAGTTTTTATCTAGGAAACTTATGTCTATAATGTTTTCCTTCAATGACAAAAAAGGTAATAAAGAATATGGTCATATTTATAACCGGTGTGCGGACCTCCCCCTGAGAACGAGGCCTCTGGCGGCTGCCGTCCCCTATAGGGAAATACGTTATAATACGAGTGTTCAGTTTGTCGTGAATGTCCTAATTTCGGCATCTGTCAACTCTCGTCCATCTTTTCACGCTTCTAGATACTTCAGTTCTTTTTTTTTTGTCGTCATACCCATGTCTCAATAATGTGGGCCAGGGAACTACCATTTTGTAAAATTTACGTTCAGTATTCTAGTCGAATTTTGCTCTTAAGTGTTATGTTGAATAGAATGCTATTGTTGGGTACATTACTATCAAGCCTGTATTGGCCTACGTATTCGTCAGAGCTTACAGTAATATTTCCATACTGGTGAAGCTGATTTACTTCGTCCAAAGTTTGGTTATTAATAATTACTTTGGATTAGTGTTCTAAATGATTATATGGCTGGTTTAGTCGTATGGTGGAGTCGAGGTTACCCAGATTAGCCATTGAGGATCATCGAAAGGAAGACGTGAGGATGTAGTTGCGCCGAAAGGAAAGAACCGCCACAGGTCCACGGGATAATGATGTTGGTGATAAGGAAGTGGAGACCATTCAGGGAGTTGAGCAGGGTTGTACTGTTTAAACGGTACATCGTTGATTTATTTAGGAATTTGAATTCGCAGGGGAACCTGGAAATAACAATATAGGCCAAGACTGACAGTGGAGTATCTAGAATTTGGTCTTGGGGGGGGGGGATTTTGGGTCTGGTTGAATTGTCTTCACACAAAACAAAAACAAGTGAAGACTAATCAACATTACTATCCTTAAAGTGGTTGATAAACGTGTGATAACATCCTGAAATCAATATCATTAAAATAAACAGTAATAACACTAAAAAATTGCGATACTGAAACATTGTTTGCATTATACTTACTGACTGAACTGATTTTCCTAGATTGCATATTTCAAACTTCCACGCAAATGCTGTGTAATAAAGGTGTTTGTATATTTAAAAAAGAGTTACTACTATATTAGTGTACACTGCTGAAAAAATCATAAAAAGGCTAAAAATTTAGAGATTAACAAAATTCGTCAACTTTTTTCGACCCTCTGGTGGGTGGGCCCCCCCCCCCTGCGGGCTGACACAAATACTATCGACACTTTTTTCGATTTAACAAATGTCGCTTTATTTTTCTTTAAACGAAAGCTTCCGCCCATGAGACATCGTCAGTGGTTGCTGATGTTATTAACAACGAAGCATATTACATAAACGTACGTATAGGCCTACTGTACGTGGATGACCAGCTAATTACGACGCTCAGTGTATAACTTAGAAGACAGCAAAATTCAGACCTCCGAAATGGCGATCTTAAGGGGAATTAAAAGGTGTTCTAAACTTGACCGCATAATGAGGCGATAAGACGAGAGTTACAAGTTTTTAAATTGAATAAAAAGTTAAAAGCTTACAAACAACGGTGGAAAGAACACTTAGAAGGAATTTCAAATTCAAGACTGGCCAAGCAAGTCTGGAAATACAAACCTATAGGACACAGGAGTGTGGGTAGACCCAGGAAGAGATGGTTGGAGGATCTTTGACGGGAGAAAAGGTTGTTGGAACTTTAAGAAATCACTACAAAGTGGTTGTGGAGATGATGAGTCTATATGTCATAGTAAAATATATAAAGAATTGCATATAAAAATGGTCACAAATAAAAATAATTTTTAGGTGTTTGTAAAGTAGCGAATGGAAACTAAACAGAAATACACACACGCGAGAACTAACGTCGCCAGTATTAACAGGCCGGAGTAAAAATCGGTTAAAGCCGGTGATAACCCACAGCGCCATATGTGTAAATACGGAAATGAAATTTTAATGATCAGCTGACGCCTGACAGTGAATCATGAAATCGTTCGCGTGGCTGTCGCAAATAAAATTACTCGTAAAGTTGTTGACTCGGTTTTCATTTAAGATTTAACGTGCAGTTAATGGCCGACTGCGCCTTACTGCCGACTGTTTATCGGTTCTTCTGTAAATGGCTGGGAAATTAAATGACTGAAACTACACGACGCGGTCCGGCGGCCCAGAAGGCGATCCGAACTACTGATGATTAAACTTTTTTTTTCGTATATATCTGACGATAGAAATTGAACACTGAGCTCGAGATATGCAGTGGACAAACATCTTTTGTCGTTTCGAGTCTAACAAAATTTTCGCACATGCTTACAACGGTCTTGTGCTGTGTTTCATAGTGCGAACATCGGCTGCAATAAGGCTGGCAAGAACAATGGAAGCATGTATGCGACAGAGAGAATTTGTGGGTAAAGCGGGATAGTGAACGGTTGTCGGGTTATCTCCTCTCTCTCCTCTCTCAAAAATTTAAGTGGGAGTAATTCATTCGCTTGATCTGCGCAGCTCAGCAACCAAGAAAGGATGTCACATTTTTACTTGCTAACTCAGGAAACATCGCAATAGTGCTTTTTATACCTAAAGTCCGAAATTATAAATCTTTTTTTAGTGTGGCCGATATCCTAAGTTTGAAACAAAAGTTGAGCCTCACACTACATTACCGGGTCTGTTCACACAGCGGACTGGTCTATAATTTTTTTTTCTAGAACTGACTTTTGGAACGATGTGCCGGAAATGGTAGTACCTGGATATGGCCCAGCGGCTCGCCTTGTGGCCTTTTCATTTATACGAGCACACAAGGAATTAAAAATCTTTTACAGACACCCAGACACTCATCAGTCCGTGTCCTGTGTAATGTGAAACTCTCCGTGAAAGGACAAAGTCACTAAAAGTCACCACGTTATACAGTACGTTAGCCTCCCGCGATACTGTATGGTAATAGACATTACTTCTTGGAAGGTCAGGCCACTCAGCTTGTGGGTCCCATGAAGTGTAATATCCCGAACTTCAGGGTTGGACTTATCCCGGACTTAAAAGAGTTGAGAATCAAAGGCATAATCAGTTCAGGTCAGTCGTTCAGTCCAAGCCGACTCGTCGTGACCCCATAATCCGTGTCATGCCAAGCCCTTCTGTCTTGCGCTATTTCCCAAAAATCTTCTGTATTCTTATTTTGTTGCCTCAATGACGCCGTCGATCCACTTAGTCGTTTGCTATCGTCTTCTTCTTTCGCCTTCTCACCTCCAGGTTCTTTGCATGGCTAAAGTACAATACTGATGCACACGCACCGCTAAGCGAGGCACTTCCTTCCAGTCCATCGCAGCCTCCATCAACAGAACTACCCGGAACTCCCGCAGACCTTCCTTCCTCATAAACCGTCTCCTTACCATTACCGATGAACTCTCCTCCTAGGAATCCTCGCCGACACAGAAATACCTAAATCCACTCTTCATACATACTCCTTCGCTCCGATGTGTCAGCTTTGATCTTTGACTCTCCAATTGACTGGTTAGTCCACTTCGTAGTCCACGAGACTCTCAAAATTTTCCAGCACCGTAGTTCAGACCAGTCAATTTTTCGACGTTCAACCTTCCTTAATGACTTCGTAGTCCGCGGGACTCTTAGAATTATTCTTCAGCACGGTACTTCAAAGCGTCAATTCTTCGACGTTCCCCCTCCCTCAGTGACCAGCTCTCGCAACCACTGGAAAAGCCGTAGATTTCAGTATACGAGTAGATTATATAATGCGTGTTGTCAGCAGAAAAACTGCACAGAACATAGACTAAAGTAAACAGCACAGGCAAGAAGAGAATCCAATAAATATTTAATCGTATTGGCTTGTGTTCCGTACATGTTTAAGAGACAAAGGACACGCGCACACGCGCTTTATAAAGGCAGGCAATAGAAGTCGCTGTTAAAGTTAGAACTCAATAAAGCGGCTCTAAGTATAGTAATCAAGGCTGTTCACAGGGCAGGCAGCAGTAATAACGAGAGACAATCGCTGTAAACTGTGCTGATGCTTCTTGTCAGTCGTATTAGAGAGAAGTTACCTCCACACACATACAACATTAACGTAATCGTCAATTGTTCAGAGAAATACGTGAAATCCATGAACGCTTAGTTAGAGCCTTGCAAACAGTAAAGTATTGTATGGTGTCGCTTTGTTACAGTCGAACGTTATTTCGTGTAAAATAATTACCCCCTTCTCCGCAGAGAAGAAGTGTAAACTTTAATGAACACCCGGATGAAGACGTATTTTATTTAAAACATTTGTGTTAGCTCTTTGCTAATGAACGTTTCGTTGAAACAACTTTGTTCAACATCGTCAGATTTTTAAAGTGAGAAGTTCATATACGGCATTATGGTGCCCGGCTCACTCCCGTACACCTCGCGCTCCTACGGCAGTAAACTGATCAACGTGTAACGAAACTTGTAACGAATAGCTGAAATGAAAAAGCAGTGTTGCCACGTTACTCAAACCTCTTTTTTCCCACATAGCTACGTAAAATTTTCCCACTCCCACAAATATGTGTGCCCTAAGATAAACAATAATGTTTTAAAGAATGTGAGCATATTCTAAATGTTTAAATACAATTATAAGAATAAGTAAATATTAAAAATAATATTATTTTTGATAAAAGAAAATGTACTCAAATGCTGAGAGATTGGGCTGAATACTTTTGAAATTCTTTACTTGTACATAGTTCATTATTAGCCTAATATACAGAACTTGCACATCTTTCCAAATGTTTAATTTATAAAAACAGTTTAAAATCAGTGATACCTATTATAATGTTGTTACGACGGTCTGCTTGCTCGTCGTAGGTACAGTGGAAAACAAAATACAAGACACCAATTAAGTCACTAATCACCAGCTTTAATTTGCACAGTTAAACAGTTCGTAATTAACAACACAGTCTCTTGCAACAAATCAAATAAAAATTGTTCACACGCAATAAAATGTCAACTAAAATTAAAACACAATTGTATTACAATTATACCGCCCGATTATAAAACACAACACTTCACTAATAACCTGAACGCATACCGTATCGCCCGACAAATAACTGAAACTGCTGCCGCCTACTATTTATACCCCCGCTCACAGACCAGAACAATACAAACTAAGCCATATCTGTTAACTACGACGTAATTAATTGCGGCCTTAACACAGTCCGCGCGGCTGGCGGCTTCCAGAAACGTCTCGCGAGCCCATGTTGACATCGACATCACATACGCACGCAACATTATAGCTGGATTCCATTGGATCGTTCGAGAAACACGTAGATTGTTCTGTGATGTCGTAACGATATTTATAGTAGGCCTATCGTCAATGAAACTCCAGCGGATCGAAAAAGTTTACGAACTATATAAATCTCTTAATTTTTAGACGGTTTTATTATTTTTTTTTTAACTGTATACGCTCATACAGTAGTAACTATATTTTAAATACACAAACAGGTTTATTACACAGCATTAGGGTATAAAATGTAGGAAAATCAATTCAGTCAGTAGATTATCTTCTAAACGATGTTTCACTAGTGCGTATTTTTATTTTGTTATTACGGTTTACAAATGGACTTTTGTAAAAGGACTGATTTCAGGATGTTATCATACGTTTTTCAGCAACTTTAAAGATAGTAATGTTGTCTAAACTTAACTTGTTTTTTCTTTAGTATGAAGCTGACTCGACCCTGGATCCCCCCCAAAGCCAAATTCTAGATACGCCACTGAATCTGGCAAGAAGAATGAGGAATGAACAGTCCACAAACATTAGATTACACAACACGTATTAGACTTTTTCGCCATAAAAATGCACGAAAGAAATCTAGCGTTTTGAATGTGTTACCTTGAGCTAGAGTCCAATTTAAACGGGATCCTATTTTCGTTCATACGTATTGCGGTGTGAAACTTGTGCATACACACAAAATTCGGTCGTGTTCAAACAGCATGATGCGATTTTTTGCGACCGAGCACACGCCACTTTTATCTCTCGTTTCGTTTCATTTAGAATGCGACGGCAGTAAAAGCATCGACGGGAGGTTAAAGGAGATGAAACTGCAGGGTACGGTGCAGATAGACGTCAGTACGGGACCCGTGGGAGTCGGCGCGGCGCGACGCGTCATGTTGGGGCCGGCGAAATATGATCAAGTCTTCCCCGTTCGTCTAACTTTGTTTAGAAGGGAAGACTCGCCCTCGTGACGAGGTAGGGTTTCTTTCCGCGTAGATTGGGGTTTCGTCGTTGTGAAGATAAGGGAAAATCTTGTTTCCTTTATATAAGGAACGAATGTGTGTGTGTGTGTGTGTGTGTTCGGCCCTGAGGACAGATATCCACGATGACGTGCGGCTTTCGTGAACGTGGCAAGATTTCCACGACATTTCTGTCAGATTAGTACTGCGGTGGTTTTCCACACGCGATGACTATTCCGCCAGATCAGTGACCAGATTATAGCATACAAAAGTATAGTATTTGTTTGCATACTAATAGTATTGTTTCGATTACTTCAATTAGTTTTACTAAGTTTATTCGTTGCCGGAGTAATGCCGAGCTTCTCGTCAACGAACGTAATATCGTCTTCCAGAGGAAGAAGGAGGTAGAGGAACGAAGCCTGGGGATGTTGGAGAGCTTGGGAGCAAGAAGAGCGAGGTCGCTGGACAAGAAAGCTCATCAAGCAGGTGCAGCTGCGGCCGGAGAGGAAGCATGGCGAGCTCGACTATTACCTCGCCCAGTTTCTGACAGGGTGACCTTATCCGATCCGATCTTATTTGAAGAAAGTAGAAAAGGCCGAGTCACCGGAGTGCCTGTACTGCCCGGGAGTTGCGGACGATGTCAGTTATACCTTTTCGTCCGCGACAGATGGGAGCAACACAACATAGAAGATCGTTGCAAGAGGATATTGGGCAGAAGATCGGCCCTGGATAACATATTTGAAGCGATGCTTCGAGGGGGAGGACACCTTGAACCGTGTGGCACGCTTCGCAGAGGAAATTCTTCGAGCAAGGAGATAGAATTCGACAACACAATTTAAAACAAGAATAACAAGTCAGATGTCAGCACTAGGGCTGAAGATCAATAGGCCTAGCCCGAAGTAATGTGTCAGATAGTTCCAGGTTAGCGTTCGAGAAGTGGAAAGGGCGGTGGTTTATTAGTCCGTCGGGTACTTTACCCAAACCCATAGACTCAGGAAGTATGGACTCTTCCGGACATTTGTAGAACAAAATTTTCACCTGCCCTCGTAAAAAAAAAAAAAAAACAGTTTTACGGTTCTTTTGTTACGTATATTATTATGTACAATCTCTTCTCGATACTCTGGATCAGGGATTGGCAAACTACGACCCCCCCCCCCCAATTAGCCAATGGGCAACTCGGAAGTAAACCGTGCGCTAATATACATTTCGCCTGCTTTTGATATGTAGCCTAGCCTGGAAACGTCGTGTACCAGAAATACTACATTTTAAACATATTACCAATGTATTCGATATTCTAAGTTCGATAGAAACTCAAACCCGCAATAGTGTTTCATGTTTATGGTGTTATCAGAGCTGCTGAAACAGCGGTCTGGTCTATGTACCGGAACGACGCACAGTGGTTCCAAAACCCCAAAACCTGACCGTGCTGTAGAAGCACAAAAGCCAGTGAAGTGAGATCTTTGAGGCGAGCTGCTGGAAAACTAGGAGGAACGAATTATGAATGTAACCAACACAAGTCTTCGACAAACTATTTTATAACATACACAAATAAATTTTCACGATTTCTATTGTCAAACTAAAATTATATGCGATATTCACTAGATATCGATGCCAATAATCTCATAATCGAAAATGAGTGTGAGCATGGTTATTGGGACCATACCGAATTATCAAACATTGTATTGCGATGGTTTTTGTAATGCGACCTGTGTCCTACTCTGTTTCGTGTGCTAACCTGTTTACTTCGTCCACAAAACCAACCCTCTGGTTTGCGTGGTTTACACACGAACGTAAGCATAAAGGCGTAAAAAGCTGGAAAATAAGATTTTAAATATGCAGTCGCATGTTAAAATTTTATTCACCAGAGCGTATATAAATACAAAACATGTGCTGTGTACAGTAAATGGGAGACTGGAACAGCTTTGTAGTGGTGGTACGAATCCTCTACATACGTAAAGCGCTGCTGGCGTGTAGTTTTGTAAAACATGTGCTGTGTACAGTAAATGGGAGACTGGAACAGCTTTGCAGTGGTGGTACGAATCCTCTACATACGTAAAGCGCTGCTGGCGTGTAGTTCTGTAAAACGTGTGCTGTGTACAGTAAATGGGAGACTGGAACAGCTTTGTAGTGGTGGTACGAATCCTCTACATACGTAAAGCGCTGCTGGCGTGTAGTTTTGTAAAACATGTGCTGTGTACAGTAAATGGGAGACTGGACCAGCTTTGCAGTGGTGGTACGAATCCTCTACATACGTAAAGCGCTGCTGGCGTGTAGTTCTGTAAAACATGTGCTGTGTACAGTAAATGGGAGACTGGAACAGCTTTGTAGTGGTGGTACGAATCCTCTACATACGTAAAGCGCTTCTGGCGTGTAGTTTTGTAAAACATGTGCTGTGTACAGTAAATGGGAGACTGGAACAGCTTTGTAGTGGTGGTACGAATCCTCTACATACGTAAAGTGCTGCTGGCGTGTAGGTTTGTAAAACGTGTGCTGTGTACAGTAAATGGGAGACTGGAACAGCTTTGCAGTGGTGGTACGAATCCTCTACATACGTAAAGCGCTGCTGGCGTGTAGTTCTGTAAAACATGTGCTGTGTACAGTAAATGGGAGACTGGAACAGCTTTGCAGTGGTGGTACGAATCCTCTGCATACGTAAAATGCTGCTGACGTGTAGTTTTGTAAAACATGTGCTGTGTACAGTAAGTGGGAGACTGGAACAGCTTTGTAGTGGTGGTACGAATCCTCTACATACGTAAAGCGCTTCTGGCGTGTAGTTTTGTAAAACATGTGCTGTGTACAGTAAATGGGAGACTGGAACAGCTTTGTAGTGGTGGTACGAATCCTCTACATACGTAAAGCGCTGCTGGCGTGTAGGTTTGTAAAACGTGTGCTGTGTACAGTAAATGGGAGACTGGAACAGCTTTGCAGTGGTGGTACGAATCCTCTACATACGTAAAGCGCTGCTGGCGTGCAGTTCTGTAAAACATGTGCTGTGTACAGTAAGTGGGAGACTGGAACAGCTTTGTAGTGGTGGTACGAATCCTCTACATACGTAAAGCGCTGCTGGCGTGTAGTTCTGTAAAACATGTGCTGTGTACAGTAAATGGGAGACTGGAACAGCTTTGCAGTGGTGGTACGAATCCTCTACATACGTAAAGCGCTGCTGGCGTGTAGTTCTGTAAAACATGTGCTGTGTACAGTAAGTGGGAGACTGGAACAGCTTTGTAGTGGTGGTACGAATCCTCTACATACGTAAAGCGCTGCTGGCGTGTAGTTCTGTAAAACATGTGCTGTGTACAGTAAATGGGAGACTGGAACAGCTTTGCAGTGGTGGTACGAATCCTCTACATACGTAAAGCGCTGCTGGCGTGTAGTTCTGTAAAATATGTGCTGTGTTCAGTAAATGGGAGACTGGAACAGCTTTGTAGTGGTGGTACGAATCCTCTACATACGTAAAGCGCTGCTGGCGTGTAG
This sequence comes from Magicicada septendecula, assembly GCA_034769895.1. Classification (NCBI taxonomy): domain Eukaryota; kingdom Metazoa; phylum Arthropoda; class Insecta; order Hemiptera; family Cicadidae; genus Magicicada; species Magicicada septendecula. Next base: position 48,066,562 of record CM068375.1, read on the forward strand.
TTTTGTAAAACATGTGCTGTGTACAGTAAATGGGAGACTGGAACAGCTTTGCAGTGGTAGTACGAATCCTCTACATACGTAAAGCGCTGCTGGCGTGTATTTTTGTAAAACATGTGCTGTGTACAGTAAATGGGAGACTGGAACAGCTTTGCAGTGGTGGTACGAATCCTCTACATACGTAAAGCGCTGCTGGCGTGTAGTTTTGTACAGTAAATGGGAGACTGGAACAGCTTTGTAGTGGTGGTACGAATCCTCTACATACGTAAAGCGCTGCTGGTGTGTAGTTTTGTACAGTAAATGGGAGACTGGAACAGCTTTGTAGTGGTGGTACGAATCCTCTACATACGTAAAGCGCTGCTGGCGTGTAGTTTTGTAAAATGTGTGCTGTGTACAGTAAATGGGAGACTGGAACAGCTTTGTAGTGGTGGTTCGAATCCTCTACATACGTAAAGCGCTGCTGGCGTGTAGTTTTGTAAAACATGTGCTGTGTACAGTAAATGGGAGACTGGAACAGCTTTGTAGTGGTGGTACGAATCCTCTACATACGTAAAGCGCTGCTGGCGTGTAGTTTTGTAAAACGTGTGCTGTGTACAGTAAATGGGAGACTGGAACAGCTTTGTAGTGGTGGTACGAATCCTCTACATACGTAAAGCGCTGCTGGCGTGTAGGTTTGTACAGTAAATGGGAGACTGGAACAGCTTTGTAGTGGTCGTACGAATCCTCTACATACGTAAAGCGCTGCTGGCGTGTAGTTTTTTAAACGTGTGCTGTGTACAGTAAATGGGAGACTGGAACAGCTTTGTAGTGGTGGTACGAATCCTCTACATACGTAAAGCGCTGCTGGCGTGTAGTTTTGTAAAACGTGTGCTGTGTACAGTAAATGGGAGACTGGAACAGCTTTGTAGTGGTGGTACGAATCCTCTACATACGTAAAGCGCTGCTGGGGTGTAGTTTTGTAAAACGTGTGCTGTGTACAGTAAATGGGAGACTGGAACAGCTTTGTAGTGGTGGTACGAATCCTCTACACGCGTAAAGCGCTGCTGGCGTGTAGTTTTGTAAAACGTGTGCTGTGTACAGTAAATGGGAGACTGGAACAGCTTTGTAGTGGTGGTACGAATCCTCTACATCCGGAAAGCGCTGCTGGCGTGTAGTTTTGTAAAACGTGTGCTGTGTACAGTAAATGGGAGACTGGAACAGCTTTGTAGTGGTGGTACGAATCCTCTACATACGTCAAGCGCTGCTGGCGTGTAGTTTTGTAAAACGTGTGCTGTGTACAGTAAATGGGAGACTGGAACAGCTTTGTAGTGGTGGTACGAATCCTCTACATACGTAAAGCGCTGCTGGCGTCTAGTTTTGTAAAACGTGTGCTGTGTACAGTAAATGGGAGACTGTAACAGCTTTGTAGTGGTGGTACGCATCCTCTACATACGTAAAGCGCTGCTGGCGTGTAGGTTTGTACAGTAAATGGGAGACTGGAACAGCTTTGTAGTGGTGGTACGAATCCTCTACATACGTAAAGCGCTGCTGGCGTGTAGTTTTGTACAGTAAATGGGAGACTGGAACAGCTGTGTAGTGGTGGTACGAATCCTCTACATACGTAAAGCGCTGCTGGCGTGTAGTTTTGTACAGTAAATGGGAGACTGGAACAGCTTTGTAGTGGTGGTACGAATCCTCTACATACGTAAAGCGCTGCTGGCGTGTAGTTTTGTACAGTAAATGGGAGACTGGAACAGCTGTGTAGTGGTGGTACGAATCCTCTACACGCGTAAAGCGCTGCTGGCGTGTAGTTTTGTAAAACGTGTGCTGTGTACAGTAAATGGGAGACTGGAACAGCTTTGTAGTGGTGGTACGAATCCTCTACATACGTAAAGCGCTGCTGGCGTGTAGTTTTGTAAAACGTGTGCTGTGTACAGTAAATGGGAGACTGGAACAGCTTTGTAGTGGTGGTACGAATCCTCTACATACGTAAAGCGCTGCTGGCGTGTAGTTTTGTACAGTAAATGGGAGACTGGAACAGCTGTGTAGTGGTGGTACGAATCCTCTACATACGTAAAGCGCTGCTGGCGTGTAGTTTTGTACAGTAAATGGGAGACTGGAACAGCTGTGTAGTGGTGGTACGAATCCTCTACATACGTAAAGCGCTGCTGGCGTGTAGTTTTGTACAGTAAATGAGAGACTGGAACAGCTGTGTAGTGGTGGTACGAATCCTCTACATACGTAAAGCGCTGCTGTCGTGTAGTTTTGTACAGTAAATGGGAGACTGGAACAGCTGTGTAGTGGTGGTACGAATCCTCTACATACGTAAAGTGCTGCTGGCGTGTAGTTTTGTACAGTAAATGGGAGACTGGAACAGCTGTGTAGTGGTGGTACGAATCCTCTACATACGTAAAGCGCTGCTGGCGTGTAGTTTTGTACAGTAAATGGGAGACTGGATCAGCTTTGTAGTGGTGGTACGAATCCTCTACATACGTAAAGCGCTGCTGGCGTGTAGTTTTGTACAGTAAATGGGAGACTGGAACAGCTGTGTAGTGGTGGTACGAATCCTCTACATACGTAAAGCGCTGCTGGCGTGTAGTTTTGTACGGTAAATGGGAGACTGGAACAGCTGTGTAGTGGTGGTACGAATCCTCTACATGCGTAAAGTGCTGCTGGCGTGTAGTTTTGTACAGTAAATGGGAGACTGGAACAGCTGTGTAGTGGTGGTACGAATCCTCTACATACGTAAAGCGCTGCTGGCGTGTAGTTTTGTACAGTAAATGGGAGACTGGAACAGCTGTGTAGTGGTGGTACGAATCCTCTACATGTGTAAAGCGGTGCTGGCGTGTAGTTTTTGTTGTTTGGTAAAATTATAATGAAGTATTCTACAATAATGCTGCAGTAATTACTTTGTGAACTCTATCTTTGCCAATTTACAAAGACAAAAAGTAGTAAAGTTTGTGTTTTATCACAGTACAGACAGAGCACCGAGCACAGATGAATTATTCAATTTTAATCAGAGCTGTGCAAGCGTTGGCTGCTCCAGTACATTATGTTATGCTGCTATGCTTCTGTAATCAGACCTCTTACCCGATTTGTTCGTATTAAATGGTAGCGTACTGGCGTTCAGCGGGCCCCGACCTGTACATTGTAGTCGCTAAAGCGGTCTAGTCTACATCCTGTTACGACGGTCTCACTATGGTACAGTGGAAAACTAAATACAAGACACCAATGAAGTCACTAATCACCAGCTTTAATTAATCTCAATTAACAGTTTGAAATCAACAAGTTATTCAACAAGATTATACTGTACAATAATTCAAGTTAATCTGTCAACACAAATAATAATGTCAACTATAAAGAATTCCGCACTATAATCACTTTTCACTAATACACCACTTGGGACGCACTGTGAAAATCGCCCGACATAAACTTCGAACTTCACTTGAATAAATCGCCACTTGATTAACTGAACTAAGCGGCAGCTGCCGTTGTTTAAATAGATAGCACAAGTGTTCCAGAATATTCCATAATACGCGTCAATACTATAGAGTAATTGCTTGCGGCCTTGAACACAGTGCGCGCGGACCGGTGAATTCCGGAACAGCCTCGTTGGTTGACGCGTGATAAGTGTCACGTCATTGTCTTTCATCTCAAAGTAGCAGCAATATGTACGCGCGCGCGCACACACACACACACACACATTACAGCTGGGATAGGCGAGAAACATGTAGAACGTTCTGTAATGGTATAACAGTACGATCATTCATACATAACTGTATTGGTGGAGCTAAAGCTACATCCTAAAGACTGGCGCAATTATTTAAGAATGGACGAAGAGACTCTTACCTTAAAACTGGTGTCACTAACTTCTCAGTGTGAAGGACTGAACTGAGCTGACTCCTGCACCTGATGACCTGCCAAAGTGACACACCGATTGATGCGATTTCGTCAATCCGTCAGTTCACACTTTTGCCGTGGTGAGCTCACATCATTTTGTCCCTACACCGATGTGACACACCGAAACTATCGTGTGTAGGCCGCACAAGGCACCATATTGTCAGTCAGCGATTAGGCCTATCGAGCGTGTTTCTAAATTCAAATATTAGTCTACTTACTATGATATTATATTATACTACAATTATATATTATAAATTTATATTCTAATTACACATTATATTCTTATTATTATACGCAGAATTGGGTGTTTTTATTTACAAATTATAAAATAGCTAAATAACTAATTTGAAACATAAAAAAAACCTCCAGCCAAATACAATACAAAACCAGATTTGAACTCACGGATTAACTAAAAAACGTACAACGTAAACAAAGAAACAAAATCATACCCTTTCGACATTTCAAACATGTACACAGACATTCTAACTGACGACCCTATAAATATTATAATAATAAAAAAGAAATAGGTATCACTGACTTTACATTGTTTTTATGAATTAAACAGATGGGAAACTGTGTAATTATATGAGGCTAATAAAATCAAATAAGCCCAAAAAAAAAGGATTTAAAAAGTATTCCGATCAATCTCTCAGCATGTTAGTACATTTTCTTTTATCATAAATAACATTGTTTTTAATATTTACGTTATATCTGTAATAGTATTTAAGCATTCAATAGATTCTTTAAATAGATTGAAGTACAACAGATTCTTTAAAATAGTCTATTACGCTTTGCTTAAAGCACACACATTAGTGGCTTTTGGGTGGGTAAATTTTGGGTAGTTATGTGGGGAAAAGAGGTTTTATTGACCTGGCAACACTGCTTTTTCATTACACGTTGAATCATTTTTCGTCTAAGAGCGTGAGATGTACGTGAGTGTTCCGGGGACCATAGTGCTTATATGATGAAGTTCTCGCTTCAAATATGAAAGTAATGTAGAAATTTAAAACTTGATTGGTTGTAAGAGAGCATAGGAAACAGAACACTGAACACAGGTAATGGAGCGAATGACTCGTAACTGTGACACCGACACCATTGTTAAATAGGTTATTCGAAACGTTGCACTACATTCCAGCTAGCGAGCGACCTTATTAAGTCTGTTCTGTGTTCCCGATATTGTGTCGGCACGCTTTATTACCTCGACGTGTCTAATGTCGATTTAATAACAGAATTTCCCTGTAGCACGGGGTTCGGACTTGACACCGAGCGCGCGACACTCCAAGCGGGAGGTAAACCACCTCCTCTGCGAACCCGCGACCTCAAATAAATCTACTATAATTAGCCTCAGTGGGCTATGAATGACTCAGCTGATGTCATTGATTGGTTGCGAACGACGCAACGTATCGCTCTGCCCCTCTCCCCCCCCCCCACACACACACACACAGCCGACGGATTTCTAATATTGACGCGTCACAGGAGAATTGCACACTTTAAAGATTTGAAAAGATTAGGAATATTGTTTTTTACAATCAGAAATATACTATTTTTGTTGTGTAAAAAATCATGATATTGGAATAATTACAATTTTTTATGATGAACTAAATACAAAAAATATTACAAGTATTCACAACGAGCGGTTCAAAAACAGGAAGTTGCAATAATATTATAGTGCATATTCTGAGTGCGTTAGACAAGGAGATGCACTGACCTCTTTACTGTTTGACTTAGTTTTAGAAGCAGTTATTAACAAGATGGAAATTAGGGGACGGGGACATATAGGAACAAAAACGCACACAAATTCTTGCTTACGCTGATGATGTAGCCGTTATGAGTAGAAACAAAAACTCCTTGGAAGAAGTTGTAATTAATATAGACAGCGAGGCAATGGAGAGAAGATTTTAAATAAATGATAATAAAACCAAACATGGCATAATAATGATACATGGCAGTAACTAGAGCAACATGTAACAGATAACCTCTACAATTTATAAATCATGAATTTGAGCATCCAAGATAATGTACCTACTTAGGCTCACAAGCAATACGAGTTATGATACTCACGCGAGAGTCCATAGTGGTAACCGATGTTACCACGCCCACTCAAAATTAAGAAAGTCGAAAGCACTGAGAAAATCATTAAAATGAAAAATATCCAAAAACAATTAGACCAGTTGTAACTAATTCTTGTAAAACATGGGTATTAACACAAAAACCAGAACAGTATATCAGAATATTTGAACAAAAGATACTGACAAACATTTTGGGACGAGTTGAAAAATATTGACGGTCTGTAAGAGAGTACGAAGGAATCAAGAAATAAATAATCTGATACACGCAGCTGACATAGTAAGATTTATATAATGAGTAGAGGGTTAGCCTGGCTGACAATGAAGATGGAACAACTCAAGAGTTCCCAGAAGAATTCTAGAATGAAGGTCAGTAGTTCAAGAGGAAGGCCAAGGAAGAGATGGTCCGAGGATGTTGAGGAGGGTCTGAGGAATATGGTGTTAAGAAGATGGAGAAGACTGTATAATGAGAGAGCCAAATGGAGAAAAATCTTTGAAGAGGCTAAAAATGCATATTGTAACGCCAGTAGAAGGACAAGAAGAAACATCCAGGTTCTGTAGTATCTTCCTGTCCTCATTTCTGTATATGGGGCCCAGGTTTCGATTCACCAGCTTTCTCCCAAATATGTTGAGGCATTCCAGAGTGCTCTTTGGCTAGTGTTCAGGTTTTTTTACCATTCCATAGGATGGGAGGACGTATAATATGGTATTTTTGTCTGCCTATGAATATCTCTTCATATAAAGTTGATAATAAGCGCAAATACACGCCCCACCTCACACACACAACAAAATCTGTGTTGGTTCTACAATAGTAGCGGGCGGTAGGCCTAAGGTGAGGTATGGTGCAGGTGCGCTCAGTCGCGTTGGGATTTTGTTTATTTTTGTACTTAACACATGCTGGAGTCACGTCAATGTGAGTAGTTTATTCCTGATTGGACCGCGCCAGGTACAGTGTGATATTTATGGTTAAATACATGGTGTGAAATCAGCTGACATAAAGTCAGAGTAACAGGTTAAGAACATAAAGTAGCCTATATGTAATATATGAGAAGCCAGACAATTAGATAATCGACGTGTTGTAATTTTATATAACATTGTGGTCTCTCGAAAGACTTAAAGCAGTTATACGGCATGTAATTTTATTATTTAGTCTTCTTCTTCTTCCTTTGGCGGTACAACCCTGTATTGGGTTTGGTGTCGTCAGTCACTTTCTCCTACCGTTCATAGTTTTGTACGAGTCCGTAATGCCCGTCCAGCCGTCTCTTTATTCGCTTCGCTTTACACTGATTTTAGTTTCACTAGAATAATTTTCTGCTATCCTCTTTGAACACTAGTTCCACTGACCGTGGCGCGGGTAAAATTATCGGTTGTTCTGCACGAAACTAAATTAAAAGTAAACAAAAAATAATTTTTTAATTTCACATTTTCCGGTCCTTACTTCTCTGTGTGTTTTGATTTTGAAATACTGTATCTTTAAAATAGTATAAGGCTAAATTTTAGCGTTAAATAATTGTACAGCGCTTTTTGGCCGACGCAGTATTATACGAACGGATTTGATGATGAAGCGAAATCTCTGAGAGGCCTTAAATTCGTAGCATATGGTAACGAAGAGTATTGGAGAGAGTCTTGGGGCAGAATCGCTGTAGATGATAAGACCGTCAACCTACTATAATACTAAGTATTCTATGCTTAGTATGACTGGGCGTTAATTACGGCGGTTGGCGCCAGAGTATAGGCTACAAAAACTGGCACATAATGTTTTCTTAATGTGTTTTCGAATAATGAACTTGGCGTGTAGCGTGTAGCGGGGCAGTTTCGAGGAAATCCGTTGCACCGTATCAGTAACACTTATCGTTGTGTGGTAATCATGAATTAATCATGATCGAGCGCGCGATTGTTAAACCAGTAGAAAAACGAATTCCCGGCAACTGTAAACTGGCTGATTACGGTACCTCTGCTACGTTGTTTTGTTGTAACAAACGTATTGACACATGTGTTTCTACTATATTTAGAGTGCCAGTGAATCGTGTTATTGACGAGCCAACCGAGTTCTCAGTTTTGACTCGACCGTTTGACATTTGGGGCATGTCTCACGATAACTATTGAACGCGTCGACCGATTTTTCGTAAAATTTGACATGCTTGTCCATACTGATTTTAGAATATAACTGACTTTTTCCCCTTCTGGGTTATTAGGCCGTGATCCACTCCTGCCGCTACGAATAAACGTTTCGGCCTTTCCTCTGGAGGCCATCTTCAGTGTAAGAACGTTTCGATAACTGGCACGGGTCTTCGCCAATTAACCACAGTACTGTGGGAAGCCGTGAAAGCCTTAGGTGTAGATTATGCTTGTATTCCCATAGAACGTCTTTTGAGAATGATCTCTCGAAAAATAGGTGGGTTGGGAGACAAAAATGTCGAAGCCCAAATTATTTTATAAGCCTACGTGGTGTATCAAATTAAAGCGAATTCAAACCATAATATGAGTGTAGTGTTCATTTTTTAACATTTCAAAATTTTTTGACGTCAGGGCCAAAAAATTGGTGAAAATTTTGATAAAATCGCAAGACTTCGTGTGGGAAATCAAATTAAAAAGTGAATGTAACCCATCATCTGAATACAGAGCTCCTTTTTGAAAATGTAACAATTTTGGACGTTAGGTCCCAAATACTGTGTAAAAATTTTAATGAAAAATAGTAAAAATCCAGGTGGACTATCAAATTAAAGTGAATTTTTACTAACGTCTGAATGGAGTGTTGAGTTTTTGAATTTTTAAATTTTAGTGCTGTTAAAGAGATAAAAAATTATACAAAAATTGTAAAAATCTATCAGGGTGTCAGACTCGAACGAATTGTAACTCAAATCCGAATGTATCGATTTTTTGGTGTTTATTGTGTGATCGTGTGCGCTACAATATTGTACATTACTAAAGGAATAGTAGAGTCCTCATAGTTGAAAATTATTTAATATCGAAATTTTGTAATAATAAATATAGTCAACCGTGTAACAGCTTCATTATAATATATAATGTGATAATGACCTGATATCATTGTTAGTATTATCATTTGTCAGAAAGAAAGTAGTTGATCTGTTGGTGAACGTACTAGAACAGTATAAAAAGTAACAGATGTAGTATAGGGGATCCTCTACTTTCGCACATTCGACTTTCACACATTTTATTCTTTCGGACGTTCAGAATTGATACCTTTATTCAAGTTTCGTACTACGGCTTCAGACTTTCGAACACTGATTGAGGAAGTGAATAAGCGTTAAGACAAGTGCATATTTTCGTTATTATTCCCGATACTATGGTTTTCATAATTATTGTTAGTCTAATAATATAAACAATGCAAAGCGTTAAAGTGGTTAATTTTTTTACTTCCATGTTCCTTAAGGAAATGGAAGTATGGTGATGGCAAAAAAAATCGTGTTCGAGATTATTGCAGATTCTGATTGTACTACACTCAAAACATGAAAAAAAGTCGTTTTACTTCCATATTCCTTAAGGAATGGAAGTATGGTGATGGCAAAAAAAATCGTGTTCGAGATTATTGCAGATTCTGATTCTACTACACTCAAAACATGAAAAAAAGTCGTTTTCCGAAAAGTGTCTGTGTGTCTGTCTGTCTGTCTGTCTGTCTGTCTGTGTGTCTGTAGATTTTTTTCTATGGCAAACGGTAACTGCCGCAAATTCAAACAGAATCAAATAATGTTTTGCATACAGCCCTGATTTGCAGAGTACTCGCGACCTATTGTTTTTGGTGAAGATCGGTTGAGGGAAAGGGGTAGTTTACCTGCAACGGTTTTTTTTAGCAAGGGTAATTTTGTTTGTTTGGCAAACGATAACAGCCGCAAATTCAAACAGAATCAAATAATGTTTCGCATACAGCCCTGAATTATAGAGTTCTCAAGATCTGTTGATTTTGGTGAAGATCGGTTAAGGGAAAGGGGTAGTTTACCTGTAACGTTTTATGTTTTAACAAGGGTATTTCCTATGGCAAACGATAACAGCCGCAAATTCAAACAGAATCAAAAGATTATTTGCATACATCCCTAAATTGTAGAGTTCTCAAGACCTATTGTTTTTGGTGAAGATCGGTTGAGGGAAAGGGGTAGTTTACCTGCAACGTTTTTTTAACAAGGGTATTTTTTATGGCAAACGATAACAGCCGCAAATTCAAACAGAATGAACTAATGTTTTGCATACAGCCCTGATTTGTAGAGTACTCAAGACCTATTGTTTTTGGTGAAGATCGGTTAAGGGGAAGGGGTAGTTTACCTGCAACGTTTTTTTATCAAGCGTATTTTCTATGGCAAACGATAACAGCCGCAAATTCCAACAGAATCAAATAATTTTTTGCATACGTCCCTGAATTGTAGAGGTCTCAATGACTTTCGATTTTGGTGAAGGTCGGTTAAGGGGAAGGGGTAGTTTACCTGCAACCTTTTACGTTTTAACAAGAGTAAAGTACTTGAAAATTTATTTAAACTTTTTGAAACAATGGTAATTGTTAAAAATAAAATAATTTTGTTGCCAGGCAATAAAATTATAATTTTTTCATTTTAATGTAATATAATATTTTTCATTTAATACAGCAATAAAAAGGCAGGTAAGACACAGCCTGGCTGTTTGGCTGAAAATGATTTTAAATATAAATCTTAGAATATGGAAGTCATGTATGGTTCTCCATACCGATATTTTCGAAAAGTGTCTGTGTGTCTATCTGTAGATTTTTTTCCTATGGCAAACGATAACAGCCGCAAATTCAAACAGAATCAAATAATTGTTTGCATACAGCCCTGATTTGTAGAGTACTCACGACCTATTGTTTTTGGTGAAGATCGGTTGAGGGAAAGAGGTAGTTTACCTGCAACGGTTTTTTTTTTATCAAGGGTAATTGTTTTTTATGGCAAACGATAACAGCCGCAAATTCAAACAGAATCAACTAATCTTTTGCATACACCCCTGAATTGTAGAGTTCTCAAGACCTGTTGATTTTGGTGAAGATCGGTTAAGGGGAAGGGGTAGTTTACCAGCAACGTTTTTTGTTTTAACAAGGGTATTTTTTATGGCAAACGATAACAGCCGTAAATTCAAACAGAATCAAATGATTATTTTCATACTGACCTGAATTGTAGAGTTCTCAAGACCTGTTGTTTTTGGTGAAGATCGGTTAAGGGGAAGGGGTAGTTTACAAGCAACGTTTTTTTATCGGGGGTAATTTTTTCTATGGCAAACGATAACAGCCGCAAATTCAAACAGAATCAAATAATGTTTTGCATACAGCCCTGAATTGTAGAGTTCTCAAGTCCTATTGGTGTTGGTGAAGATCGGTTAAGGGAAAGGGGTAGTTTACCTGCAACATTTTATGTTTTAAGAAGGGTAATTTTTTATATGACGAACGATAACTGCCGCAAATTCAAACAGAATCGACTACGTTTTTGCATACCCTTTTGAATTAAAGAGAACTCAAGGTCTGTTGATTTTGTTGAAGATCGGTTAAGGGAAAGGGGTAGTTTACCAGCAACATTTTATGTTTTAAGAAGGGTAATTTTTTGCGAAAGATAACTGCCGCAAATTCAAACAGAATCAAATAATATTCTGCATACACCCCTGAATTGTAGAGTTCGCAAGATCTGTTGTTTTTGGTGAAGATCGGTTAAGGGAGAGGGGTAGTTTACCTGCAACGTTTTATGTTTTAACAAGGGTAATTGTTTATATGACGAACGATAACTGTCGCACATTCAAACAGAATCAAATATTTCTTTGCATGCATCCCTGAATTGTAGAGGACTGAAGGTCTATTGATTTTGGTGAAGATCGGTTAAGAGAAAGGGGTAGTTTACCTGCAACATTTTATGTTTTAACAAGAGTAAAGTACTTAATTTTGATAAATAATGTATCCTAATAAGAAGCTCATAATAATCCACTGTAGAAACGTAGATGAAATATCTATAAATGAAGAGGTTAGGTGAACGGGGTGGGGGTAATTTTCTATTAATGAAAATTATAGTTGATTGGGAGGGGAGAATTTTGTATATGTGTACTACGTTATCGGCACCAAAGAAGTAGTTCTTTGTTAAAATTCCTTCCCGGGCTGTTTAGCCCTAGTCCAATGTTTTCTGCAAAACCAGACTTTTCGGCAGTCCATCGACTGCCATCATCACTGAAAATCGAGTGCGAAAATGTCAGGTGGTATACGTTAGTGACCACAGTACCGTGGTTAAGGCTGAAGCAATAAGTAGAAAGAAGTAGTTTCTATGGTAATATTTCATTTCGAATATGATTTTAAATATAAATCTTAGAACATGGAAGTCATGTATGGTTCTCCATACCGATATTTTATATACTAAGACAGTGCTGTAGGCTGTTCCACAAACACTGCTTATAAACTTAACTAATGTACGAAAATGATTATCTTAACATGTTACTGTAAATTTAAGCGATAATATCCGACTTCATTATTCGAGTCGGCTTCATACAAAAGAAAAAACAAGTTAAGACTAACACAAGTCTTGTGTAATAAAGTTGTTATTTAAAAAACGGTTATATAAGTGTATAGAACCGATCCTACTAACTTACGTGCACAGTACGGCTACTCTACAGTACTCGACTTCAGGAGAATTCGAGTATCGAACACATTTTTGGGAACGCATTATGTTGGAAAGACGAGAACCTCCTGTAGGCCTACTTTGTACGAAAGCACACGTGGTGGTCTAGCCTGATATATCAAGGGCGTCCGTTGTTGCTCACAATGTGAGGCCGGTTGTAACTGCTTCTTGGTCGTGTCCGTAGGGGGTCTATTAAGGGTGGGGGACGAACGGGACCCCCCGCCCAGAGGGACGAAAGTTGTCGAGAAATTTTGTTAATCTCTTAATTTTTAAGCTGTTTTTTAATTTGTCAGCTGTGTACGCTAATACGGTAGTAACCGTTTTTTAAATAACAACTTTATTACACAGGACTTGTGTTAGTCTTAACTTGTTTTTTCTTTTGTATGAAGCCGACTCGACCGGACCCCCCCCCCCCCCGAGCGGGCCGTGTCCTTCCGATGAAAAAAATGTGGCAGTCTTCACGAGACCAGGCCACATTAGTATTACGTATCTCAAAGTGTCTAATACCCGCTGATCTTATCTCGCTCCATCGATGCTTACATGACAATGGAAAGGGGTTTTTACATATCTTTCTCAGGGGAATCGTAAACCGCGCCGTGGTTTTTGGTAAGATAAGGAAGATGGTATTCCTACTCTACACTAGAAAGGTTTGGCCCCGAGTTGAATCTTGACTACTCCGACGCGATAAATAATTATTTCTTATCATTCTTCACTGATAAAGAAGTAATTCTATTTCACTCTGCGCAATTTACTACTCTGTGGTCTATATTATAAACGGAGGCAAATTTTCTACTAAAATAGATTATGGCTATACAGATATGTTCGTAAAGTTATGTAATTAATATCATGATATTTTATTGTCCAGTTGAAGATGTTGCAAACACTAATTGTGTCTCTTGTCTGTTTCAGGTCAGTGAGTTTGCGGATTTCTAGTCATTGGTAAGCCCAGTTTGGCGGTTTTTGTCATTATACGACGGCTGGCCCAAAACTAACTTCGGGTAAAGAAAAACTAAAAATAATGTAGAGCAATATTTTATTACGTAGAAAAGTTAGCCTACTACGTTGTATTATCTTTGTTGTATTTGCACATACAAGCACTTGTTATGTCGGTGCCATTAATGAGATCCACAGTGGTGCCATCTCCATTGTCAAATACAAAAAACCGCCGTAAGACCAGACCAAGACAACATACGTATCGGTTCCATGTGGCACTATTCTCCCCCATCTTCAGCACTATTCTATGGCCATCTTCAGTGTCTGAAGGACTTAAAGTACTGTCGCGGTGTCCGTCAGTAACAGCACAGTACCGTGGCCAAGGTACTGAAGATGGCCACCAACGGCGTGGTTGAAACGTCTCAATAAACAACATAGTACCGCGGTCTGATAGGCCGGAAAGCAGTTATAATAATAACTGTAACTTTTCTTACAAATAATGCTGTTTAGCCAATCAAATGTTACGTCAGAAAATAATAATCCGTAAGTAAAAAACAGGATATACTGGGTTACATACAACTATTATCAGTGTTTTTATGTAGGCCAAACAGGAAGGTCATTATGTAAACATTTTACACACAGTACGCGCGCTTGCGTATACTTAAGTAGTTTTATGATGTCACGTACTAAGTTTGCTGTAAAGAGAGAGCCGAGGTACACTAAGCGCGCTGAGTGAACTGACGTCATAAACAGGGAATTGGGAGGTAATGGAATGGCGGCGGCGAGGGATTTACCTCTGCTACCCGGTTAGAGGGAGTGACTGCGTCAAATTTAACGGAGACTCACTTTATTTAGTTTTACTACATTCATCCCTTGTCCGCTCGCAAATAAGTTTCTGACGCGCGCGCACTCACACACATGTCCTGGTGATCATGTTTTCGCTCTACGTTGTGTTAAGAAGAGTCGAATAACACGGAGGCGTATAACGTGTTATTGTTTGTGAGAGGCGACCTCGCTGTGACTGCCTCTGTTGGTTTCTGGTTTAGCGTTTGCGACATCATGGTCGATATCCAGTGTGGAATTGTAAATTAGTCAATATAATGACCAATAACAGTAGACGTTTATTCAATAAATGTTGATGTATAATTATTTGTAATCGTAGTAGTTGATATCTGGGGTGTCCAACAACGTAGTTGGACACATTACAGGCCGGGCTGTTGGGCCGTGGTCTAAAGTCTGTGCTGACAGATGTTTCGGCCTCACCTTCGAAGTCCATCATCAGTGTCGGTAACAATTGACTCGGTGTCCGCCAATTCACATCAGTTATGAGGTAGGACTGTGTATTTTGTTTAAGAAGATGCCAGATGCAGGAGTACAGATTCATGCGTACCCCAGTGGTTGCAGCGTCCGGGGGATTCCGGTGACTGCCTGTTGCTCTTGATGAGTAGAGCTTGGTAGCGGGTCTCGAGGCTTTTGTTCATGATGGGAAAACCTCCATTTTTATTTATTTGGAGAGGATGGTTGCTGTGGTTGGCTGAATCCCGGAGCGATTCGCAACTGGTCAGTGGGGGGAGTCGCTGAGACCCTTTGCGCGGAAAGGCAGGATTTTCACGCCCGCAGCTTGTTTAAGAAGGCCCACTTACATGGGCTTTATACCAGCACGGTCTAAACTGGAAAGTAGCATCAAGTGGTGTCTGATTGGCTTGGGAGCACAACATGCCAAATCCTGTTTAACAGAGGCTTTCTCCTTTTTTATTCATCGCGACAGAACCATGTTTAAAGATCTCCACTGACTCCATGAGCAGCCGAGGGTAATAGGCACCCTTCGAGGATAAGATCTTGGTCTCGTCAAAGAGAACTCGAGGAACTCCTCCTTAGGAACTCTATTCAGGGACGTATTTACAGCGGGGGGAATTAACGACACCGGAGCACCCCCCCCTTCCAAGAGGGTTGAAAAAAGTTTTATACTTTAAAAACCAGTGTTGGTGTGTATGTCGACAAAGAAAATCCAAAGACAAAATGCCAAAGAAATTGGTGAGGCCACAGAAGTATAAAAGCAAAAAGAGGGGCCGACGTAGGATAAGATGGTTGCATGATGTGCGCTGGAAGATCTAAGAAGAATGGCTGTGAGGATTTACGCTGAAATGACAATCGATAGGAGACTTTGGAGAAGATAGGTGTTGGAGCCAGAGCTCACGTTAGGATTAAGAAGACTTTTGAAATATGAAATTTAAGAAAATCCATTTAGTGACTCCGAAAGAAGTTGTTAATGCAATGCCCCCCTAAAAATAGTCATGGTGAACAGACCTGGAACTCTAAAACATTTTCAAATACTGTAGTATGTATTTTCTGATGTATAAAATTTTCTTAGTTTAGCTTTTTTTGCGAGAAAACTGTATTTATCATTTTTAAATAACGTAAAATGTAAATAAATATCTTGTATACAGTGTTTCAATAGCGTATGTTTTTAGTTTGTTACTGCCGTTTACTTTAATACGATTGATTTCAGGACGTTATCATCCGTTTTTCGACCACTTTTAAAATTGTAATATTGATTAGTCTTGCCTTGTTTTACTTTATATGAAACCTACATGACTAGACCCCCCCCCCCCAGCCACATTCTAGATACGCCACTGCTAACATTCCGTAATCTCTTTAAAGAAACGTGTACTTTAAAACCAGTGTTGATGTGTCAGTTGACATCGTAATTGTGTTGGAGAAGGTACCGTATGTATGAACATACTTTGTCGTTTTTTGTTCGTGTGGTCACAGGATGACAGACAGAACCCACACTCCGCGGCGTCAGTACGGACGTTCCAGTCGTACTGTTCGGTCACAGCTCCTGGTATGTGGTAGTTATCGATCAACTGTTGATAGCGATGTAATCGAGCTGCATAGTCGAGCGTTGACTCATGACTTGCAGTAGGCTACAAGAAGTAATCAGGTCTCGCTCGCTTTACTATCTTCATTGTTCTAAACGTATTCACGGGAGCGCGGGCGCCGGTTTCGAAACGTTCTTTGACGCCTTCGGATTTGCCCAGACTAACTTAATCATCACTCTTCCCTGTTTAGTGTTTTCTCGTCCTGTAGTCCCCTTCAAGTAATGTCTCCCCACGTCCTGAAGGGCTTTCCTTTTTCCGCTCTACAGTGGCAACTCGATACCACGAACCTCAATAACACGAATTCCTTGAAAACACGAATTTTTTCTATCCCCTTGAATGTCCCATCACACTCAATGTTAAATATCGGTATGGAGAAGCATACATGACTTCCATGTTCTAAGATTTATATTTAAAATCATTTTCGAAATGAAATATTACCATAGAAACTACTTCTTTCTACTTACTGCTTCAGCCTTAACCACAGTACTGTGGTCACTAACGTATACAACCTCACGTTATCGCACTCGATTTTCACTGATGATGGCAGTCGATGGCACTGCCGAAACGTCTGGTTTTGCAGAAAACTTTGGTCAACGGCCAAACAGGACGGGAAGGAATTTTAACAACAAACTACTTCTTTGTTGCCGATAAAGTAGTACATATATAAAAAAATTATCCCCTCCCACTTCAACTATAATTTTCATTTATAGAAAATTACCCCCACCCCGTTCAACTAGCCTCTTCATTTATAGAGATTTCATCTACGTTTCTACAGCGGATTATTAGGATCGTCTTATCAGGATACTTTATTTATCAAAATTAAGTACTTTACTCATGTTACAACAAAAAATGTTTCTGGTAACCTACCCTTTCCCCCTAACCGATCTTCACCAAAATCAATAGGCCTTGAGTCCTCTACAACTCAGGCACTTATGTAAATAATCTCGAACACGATTTTTTTTGCCATCACCATACTTCCATTTCCTTAAGGAACATGGAAGTAAAAATTATTTGATTCTGTTTGAATTTACGGCAGTTATCGTTCGTCATGAAAATATTTCTCTTGTTACAACATAAAATGTTGCTGGTAAAATACACCTTTCCCTTAACCGATCTTCATCAGAATCAACAGGCATTGAGTTCCCTATAGCTCAGGAAGGTGTGCAAAACATTATTTGATTCTGATTGAATTTACGGCAGTTATCATTCGTCATAGAAAAAATTACCCATGTTAAAACATAAAACGTTGCAGGTAAACTACCCCTTTCCCTTAACCGATCTTCACCAAAAACGAAACGTCTTGAGAATTCTACAATTCAGGGCTGTATGCAAAAGATTATTTGATTCTGTTTGAATTTGCGGCTGTTATCGTTTGCCATAGGAAAAAATTACCCTTGATTAAAAAAAATGTTGCAGGTAAACTAACCCTTTCCCTTAACCGATCTTCACCAAAAACAATAGATCTTGAGTACTCTACAAGTCAGAGCTGTATGCAAAACATTGTTTTATTCTGTTTGAATTTGCGGCTGTTATCGTTTGCCATAGAAAAAAATCTACAGACAGCAAGTAGACAAAGTTGGACATACAACTCGGTCAGTCTCCGAGCGTCCGCCCCATACATAAACGGACTCTTTTGTACTATTGATTATCATCATCATCTTCCGCAAGTATTAAACCAAAATTGGTATGTTTCTGTGCCAAGGAGACAGACTAGACCTGGTCACGCTTCTTCGGACGCCCCACACCTCTCCGTCCTTTCGGCTTATAATCCTATAGTTTTGTTACTTCCATATTCCTTAAGGAATGGAAGTATGGTGATGGCAAAAAAAATCGTGTTCGAGATTATTGCAGATTCTGATTCTACTACACTCAAAACATGAAAAAAAGTCGTTTTCCGAAAAGTGTCTGTGTGTCTGTCTGTCTGTCTGTCTGTGTGTCTGTGTGTCTGTCTGTCTGTGTGTCTGTCTGTCTGTAGATTTTTTTTCTATGGCAAACGATAACTGCCGCAAATTCAAACAGAATCAAATAATTTTTTGCATACAGCCCGGTTTTGCAGAGTTCTCGCGACCTATTGTTTTTGGTGAAGATCGGTTGAGGGAAAGGGGTAGTTTACCTGCAACGGTTTTTTTTTTAGCAAGGGTAATTTTGTTTGTTTGGCAAACGATAACAGCCGCAAATTCAAACAGAATCAAATAATGTTTCGCATACAGCCCTGAATTGTAGAGTTCTCAAGACCTATTGTTTTTGGTGAAGATCGGTTAAGGGAAAGGGGTAGTTTACCTGTAACGTTTTATGTTTTAACAAGGGTATTTCCTATGGCAAACGATAACAGCCGCAAATTCAAACAGAATGAAAAGATTATTTGCATACAGCCCTAAATTGTAGAGTTCTCAATACCTTTTGTTTTTGGTGAAGATCGGTTAAGGGAAAGGGGTAGTTTACCTACAACGTTTTTTTAGCAAGGGTATTTTCTATGGCAAACGATAACAGCCGCAAATTCAAACAGAATCAAATAATTTTCTGCATACAGCCCTGATTTGTAGAGTACTCAAGACCTATTGTTTTTGGTGAAGATCGGTTGAGGGGAAGGGGTAGTTTACCAGCAACGTTTTTTATCATGCGTATTTTCTATGGCAAACGACAACTGCCGCAAATTCAAACAGAATCAAATAATTTTTTGCATACAGCCCTGATTTGTAGAGTACTCGCGACCTATTGTTTTTGGTGAAGATCGGTTGAGGGGAAGGGGTAGTTTACCTGCAACGCTTTTTTTTATCAAGGGAAATTTTTTTTTTTTTGGCAAACGATAACAGCCGCAAATTCAAACAGAATCAAATAATGTTTCGCATACAGCCCTGAATTGTAGATTTCTCAAGACCTATTGTTTTTGGTGAAGATCGGTTGAGGGAAAGGGGTAGTTTACCTGCAACGTTTTTTTAACAAGGGTATTTTCTATGGCAAACGATAACAGCCGCAAATTCAAACAGAATCAAATAATGTTTTGCATACAGTCCTGATTTGTAGAGTACTCAAGACCTATTGTTTTTGGTGAAGATCGGTTAAGGGGAAGAGGTAGTTTACCTGCAACGTTTTTTTATCAAGCGTATTTTCTATGGCAAACGATAACAGCCGCAAATTCAAACAGAATCAAATAATTTTTTGCATACGTCCCTGAATTGTAGAGGTCTCAATGACTTTCGATTTTGGTGAAGATCGGTTAAGGGGAAGGGGTAGTTTACCTGCAACCTTATACGTTTTAACAAGAGTAAAGTACTTGAAAATTTATTTAAACTTTTTGAAACAATGGTAATTGTTAAAAATAAAATAATTTTGTTGCCAGGCAATAAAATTATAATTTTTTCATTTTAATGTAATATAATATTTTTCATTTAATACAGCAATAAAAAGGCAGGTAAGGCACAGCCTGGCTGTTTGGCTGAAAATGATTTTAAATATAAATCTTAGAATATGGAAGTCATGTATGGTTCTCCATACCGATATTTTGGGGATGCGGCAGAAATCCATTCGGTTAAGATATTACAACTATTTTTGCAGATATTCGGCAGTTCTATCACGTACACGTGACCGGTTGAATACGACTGACCTGGGAAATCTGCCACGTGCCACATGACTGACGGCCTATCGTCAGAGGTAACTGAATTCAAGTAATTCATGAAGAAACCTTTGCTGCTACAAATCTATTCTGTAAAACGCGCGTAGAATAGATCTGTGAAACGCGCGGGGGGGGTCAGGTAAGAATACAATATAATATTTTTAACAAAATATACTTGCAGAATTATGGTAGACTTGGGTAAACACGTGATAAAGTATATAAAATGCCAATTTTGCCAACCAACAATTTTTAATTGCTTTTTTCTGTTTGAATCTTTGGAAATAATATTTTTTTAAGGACTTTATGGCACTAAAAATTTTTTGGATCAAACATCATATAATATTTATTTCAATTAAATTTGGAACTTGCGTCTTGATGGTAAAATCGTGATATTCCAGGTAATCTCGTGACAACACTCCGCTATACTCGAGACATGACGACTTGACCTGGATATATGTACATACTTCACAAAACGTATCACGAAATTACCTCTATCACGAGTATACCTGAGCTCACCATATTTATTATTTTAAAACACATATATTATGTAGAAATATACTGCAAAAAACAATCAAGAGTTACCTATAAAACCAACACGTACCTATAAAAACCTTCAATATTTCTTGCAGGTTTTCTAAATTATGAAAGTTCTTCAAATATTAAACAGGTCTACTTCTGCAAAGAAAATGTATAATTTATTACGGTATTTACACCTGACGTAGGTTTTTATTGATCATATCAGTATCGCCAGACGTTTATTTTTCACCTTTACAAATCTCTGATGATACAGATATGATCAATAGAAACCTGCGTCAGGTGTAACTACCATATAAATTATACATTTTACTTGCAGAGTAGACCTGTTTGATATTTGGAGAATTATTCAAACTATATAAAACCTGCAGAAAATGTTGAAGGGTTACGTACAAAACACACACACACACACACATGCATAGGCGGGCGGGCGCGTGTGTATGTAGAACATCAGCCTACTCGAAGATGGGTACTGGAACACGTCAGCTAAGGCAATGACGATGCTGAAACGTTGCTGACAAACGATTGCTGTGTTAGCGTGTTAACAAATCCAGACCCCGCTACTCTACTGTACGACAGAGAAACAATTGTCTTGTCTTTAGTTAGTTGAATTCTGTGGTTCGCAAACTAGCGGCCACTTCATCCACATTGCAGTTTTACGTGATTCGTTTATGAGTTTCAATTGGGGTCAACTTCTCGGGAGACGAGAGTTAATTAAACGTATTACGGACACACACGTGATCGTGACAACGTGTCTATGTTACGGCTGAACATGAGACAAGAGGGAAACAGAAATCAGACTTGTGTTAATATTAGTTTGACAGTTCTGCGGGCTGTTAGGCCGTCGTCCAATTGTGTAGCGTAAAACAGACGTTTCGGCCCCACCGTTGGGAGCCGTCTTCAGTGTAACGACTTGAGCAACAACTGGTACGCTCTCCACTAGACTCTGGGAAAAGATTAATTAATCTAAGCTAACGTTTTGCCGCAGTACTGTGGAGGACTGATGAAGGGCGTACCAATTGTTGCTCAAGTCGTTACACTGAATATAGCCTCAAATGGTGGGGCCGAAACGTCTGTTTTGTGCGGCAGTAGTCTCGACCACGGCCTAACAGCCCGGAGAGTTGTCAAACTAATATTAAGAGTTGACGCCAGCCGTGAAACCCAAATACAGAAATGAGAATCAGCAAAACATTTCATTCATCGCCATATTAAAAATCCGTCATAATGCATCGCTGTTTGCAAGTCCTCTTCAGTCTTCTGTAGACAATCTTGTTCTTCGGCACGAAAATTACATCTAGAAAACGTAAAAAAACTGTATAAAATTTTGGCCGCACGTTAACATCAGCTGGTCGCGTTACGAGATTTTCCACCCTCCTTTGCGCCGGGGGTTCTGTCTGTTATTTATTATTATTTTATTATCTCCCATCCGTTTATGGCCGTAAAAACATTTCTCGACACCGGCGCATGCGACTTTTCGCGCTGGGGATCCGTCGCCCTCGTTTGCAACCCTCCGGACTATACAGTATGAGGGGAGGGGGAAATTGTGCACGACTCCTGTTGGGATCTGCAGCAACCGCATTACTGTCTTACGCGATACAACGCAATATCGGGTGTTCTTTCATTTGTACGGGATTACACTTAATGACTTAATGGAGTCATTAATTTTTCTTCTGCTGGTAATGCTGGTAGTGCTGGTTTCTTACGTATACATTTGAATTAGACCGTGGTTTTTGTAGTAATGAAAAAATTGCTTCACAATTTTAATGAAATCGCAAATGCCATGTGGAGTATCAAATGAAAGAGAATTTTAACCAAACTTTGGATACAGTGTAGTACAGTTTTGGAAATTTCAAAATTTTTTACACAGCAGGCCCAACAAGGGGCAAAAATTTGAAAAATTTTAAAACTCCATCCGAATGTCAGACTAAGTGAAATTTTAACACAGGCCCTAACTTTTGTTGGAATTTTTATTGTTTATTGTATGATTGTCTGCTCTAAAATTGTTATTTTAATTTTAAAAGAAAGTGGTGTCATTGGGATTTCGTAATTTTTCTTGTTACTCCAATCTTCTTCTACCGCAAGGGATAGAGGTTGAGCAAAGGTCTCGCCACCGTGGTCTCTGCATGGCCAGGGCTTCATTCCACTGCGCTCCCAGCGCCTGCAGAGAGCACCTCACATTGTCCTCTCAAGTCACTCTTTTCCGGACCTGGGTCTTCTCCCAGAAATTCTTGTCTCATACAGTCGTTTTGGAAGTCTATCGCCTTTCATCCTCAGAACGTCTCCAAACCAGCGGAACTGTGCTTTCTTAATTTGTTCTTTCACAGGCACTGTCTTAAGATTCACTCTTATAGTAGTGTTTCTGATTCGATCTCTTCTTCGTTTTTCCTGCAACCTTCCTGAGGTATCTCATCTCCATATCTTGAAGGGAGTGAGTTTAGATAATTTTTTCTGATAAATGACAATTTTTAATTTCTAAATTTATCTAGTAACATAGTCTACTAAGATAGCATAATAATAATAATATTATAATTTATCTACTTGGTTCAAAATATTGAGCGAGTTGTGCAGCTCAGGGAGCGGTACATTTTACTGAGACGGCGCGGCGGTCTGTATGAATGGCAACGAGACCACGACGACAGCGGTGGGAGTGCGCGGCCGCGTCCTTGTCGTATTTGGTTATTACGTTTATGACTAAGCGTACCGTGTCTGCAACAACAATACACCACCATGTTCAGTAATAAGGTCTTGTCACCCGTCCTGTGTGTGGGATTCACTTATTGTTGCCTGAACAGACATGATGATTCTCTACCTAAGGCTTTGGTCGCCGGCGTCAACAGTGTTGGGAATAATCTCCGGGCTATCGGGCCGTGGTCCACTAATGATGTTACTCACAGACGTTTCGGTCTCTCCTCTGGAGCCCATCTTCAGTGGATAAAAACGATTCACCAATTGACACGGTGTTCGTCGGTTCTTTTGCCACAGTACTGTGATTAACTGATGAACTCCGTGTCAGTTGGTGAATCTTTTCTATACACTGAAGATTGCCTACAGAGATGAGGCGAAACGTCTGTGAGTAACGTCGTCAGTGGACCACGGCCCAATCGCCCGGAGTTTATTCAGAGATGATGATATTACACGTTGCGGAGTGTGTCACAGTCCTCGGCTATGAATTAGGAAAGACTGCTGAAGCTTTATGTGTCTGGAGCATGGCGCCGTATGGACGGGAAAGGTGGCTGACAGACGAACAGTAAAAACCTTTTAAATGTTTTAATGCTGAGCGGGTAAAGGAGAAACGGTTTCTGGAAATAACGGTATAAAGGAGACGTTTATCGTTATAATCATCATCTTCACTTTTAGCAAGGATTAAACTGAATTTTTTTTAATTTCCGGTCCCAAGCAGACAGACTCCTTCTAGTCGGTGAATAGCGCCACCGTGCTTAAATACACCTGGGATTGTTATTTATGATATCCTGCACTTTGTTCGGTATTAAAATCGTAGGCATGCGCGTTTGATGCATGTATTCCGAGACTCGTAAAGGTGTTCTGTGCGTCAGCTGAATACACGTTGCGAGACCACCACAGGTAAAGTTACTGTTGAGTTTTTACTTCAACTTGTCGCTGCGAAATGTGAACGCTAAACACAGTGACCAGAAGACCGTTTGGCGCAGTCGTGTACTGTAGGGGATGTCATCCGACCTTAAGGTAGATCATACCATCTCCGAAGGTACTTTTTAACCGCCAATTTACCACCATCGCCGCAAACAACGCGAACGTACCAAAGAAAAGTCCCCCGCTCTTCACCCAGTGCATACGTCAACGAACCGGCTAGCGTCTAACGCACTTCGGCGCTGTGGAGTGTGAAACCGTAATGTGTTGAATTAACAAAGTCGTGTTAGTGGTTATAAGCACAAACAGAAATAACACAGTTGCACACCACTATAGAAAAATATTGTTTTAAGTTATTTCTTTCTAATAGACTAACTGCGTTAATGATTTATGTTTACATGTTCAGACGTGTACGCTCAAAAAATTCCAACTCGTGCACAATGTATTTCTGTTTACCTCCTCTCTGCTGTAGCAGACTTAAGTTTCTGAGCTAACGAATTATAGTGTGACGAATTACCGGGTTTCTACTGTAGTAAAATATTTTTAACAAAATATAAATGTAATACTACTGACTCGGAACACTATTGGTAAAAATGTAAAATTTTTTCCTTGTAGCCTGAAACAGTTAAATGTAGCCTTTGTGTGTTCAATGTAACAACGTTCTGTCTGGCACAAAGGCACTATACTCCACCACCGAATCCACCTTTGCAAACCACACATACACAAACATGAAAATTCTACATGTACACACAAAAGGCCGAAAACTAGACACTCTTGTACAACTATAAATATACAAACACACAAAAACGACATCCTAAACGAACAGACACAATTCAAGTCACACGTACTATTCGAACGTATCACACCGCGCACACACAACATCGATCTTTCGAACGACGGCGCCGTCACCAAGAACAAGACGGACAGCGCTCCTAGTGGCAGCCGCTGACGAAGCTTATAATAAGCGAAAACTGGTTCAGGCTACAAGGTAAAAATTTTACGTTTTTACCAATAAAAACTTAGTGTTCCGAGTCGGTAGTGTTATACTTACCTATAATTAGTTAATCAACGGACACGTCGTGGCCAACAAAATCCAAGAATTTTTTTATTGGAACTACGAATGTGCTAAGTTAAATAGAAGCACAACGATTCTAAAAATTCTTCGTGTTGGCCAGCTGCTAAAGGTTTCGACCGGCGGTTTATCCAAGAACGACGAGTATTTCAGTTATGAAAAAAAAACGAAGTAAACTTTGATAAACATTCCAGCAGCGGTGGTGGCGACGGCGGCTGAGTGGTTTGGAAGTTGCGTGGTGGTGGACCAGACAAGCCGTGTGCTCAATAAAGGGGTTGTTTGCAGGGGGGGGGGGGGCAGTTAATATACAAGTCAGCGGTTTCGGTTGATGGGGTGGAAGCGGGGCGGCGCGGCGGTTGCTGCTACTTTGTGTGCACTTGACGCGCGTCGTCGTATAGCCGCTACGCAACTCAAACAGACAGTTACTAGACGCTCGTCGTCGACTAATTACGCACAAACGCAACTCGCTGACTGGCAATTTACAAATTACACTACTAGGCAAAGCAGTCTCGCATAGTAGTAGGTCTAATGTTTGTCTTCACGAGTACACTTGTACAGTCTCTCTCTCTCTCTCTCTCTCTCTCTCTCTCTCTCTCTCTCTCTCTCTCTCTCTCTCTCTCTCTCTCTCTCTCACACACACACACACACACACACACACACAATACATACCGAGCAGCTGACAAGAACTCCCTTCTGCAGATGTTGAGTTGCGCTTGACCTGTTGCCTAAACGTATTTTATAGGAACTATAGGCTATAGTATGCTCCGCTCCCTGAGCTGCAGAATTCGCTCACTATTATGACCGAACCAGGGGCGTATTTATGGGAGGGAACGTACGGGACCGAATCCCACCCCCCGCCAGAGGTTCGAAAGTTGACGAGACATTATGTTAATCTCGTAATTTTTAAGCTGTTTTATTAACTTCTCAGCTGTGTACGCTAATACAACGCTTTTTACTTCCATGTTCCGTAAGGAAATGGAAGTATGGTGATGGCGAAAAAATCGTGTTCGAGATAAGGGCTGATTCTGATTGTACTACCCTCAAAACGTGAAGAAAAGTTATTTTCCGAAAAGCGTCTGTGTGTAGAATTTTTCTATGGCGAACGATAACTCCCACAAATTCAAACAGAATCAAATAATTTTTTGCATGTGTGTCTGAGTTGTAGAGGGCAATGCCTATTGATTTTGGTGAAGATCGGTTAAGGGGAAGGGGTAGTTTACCTGCAACATTTTACGCTTTAACAAGAGTAAAGTAGTAAATTTAGTAAATAAAGTATTCTGAAAAGAAGGTCATAATAATCCACTGTAGATAGATAGATGAAATATCTATAAATGGAAAGGGTAGTTAAAAGGGGAGAGAGTCATATTTTCACGTTTGGTATTGATTTAATGAGTTTGACGAAATTAAATAAAAATGCATTTAAACTTTTTGAAACAATGGTAGGCCTAATTGTTAAAAATAAAATAATTTTGTTGCCAGCCAATAAAATTATAATTTTTTTATTTTAATTTAATTCATCTGTGCGTGAAGATCCGTAACCACGACCCACACATTAGTGGCCACATAATTATATAAATATGTAATTAATGCGTGATTATCTGCGTATTCAGTTTCTTTATAACATAATTTTTATAGATAAATTAACTCTAAAATAACATTATATTAAACGACTACCCTATAATAACAAAAATATCTATAAATAGTGAAAATAGTTTAAGGGTGGTGATATTTTCTAGAAATTATCGAAGTGAATTCAAGTAAATGATTTTAAATATAAATCTTAAACATGGAAGTCATGTGTGGTTCTCCATACAGATTTTTAAAATGTAGGTCTACAAACAGGTTTATTACACAGCATTTGTGTGTACGTTTGAAATATGAAACATAGGAAAATCAAATTAAGTCAATAAGCATCTTATAAAGAATGTTTCAATAGCGTTTATTTTTACTCTGTTATTACTTTAATGGGACTGATTTCAGTATGTTGTCACACGTTTTCAGCCACTATAAAGACTGTAATATGAATTAGTCTTAACTTTTTTTTGCTTCTTTTGTTTGAAGCCGAATCGACCGGACCCCCCCTCTCAGACCAGATTCTATATTCGTTACTGGACCGAAGTACATTTATTATTTGATAAATTTTGATATTAAGAACTCAGCAACTATTTATCCTTTCTCTGAACACTCGTTCGAGAACAAGTATGTTAACGTTGGTTTGTGAGCTCTCTGATTATAAGTTCAGAAAATAAATTTATTTATGTAGGTATAATTCTGGGGACCTATGTTTATGTTTATTCGTTTATTTATGTAGAATACGGAAAATGGGGACTGCAGATGAATGTGGAAAAAACACAATATTGTAGCAAAATGTGAGAATTACAAATATCTGGGAATAAATGTTAACAAGGAAGGGACAGACGATACAGAAATAAAGTGTAGTGTAAACAAAGCAAGAACAATAATTAAGTCCCTAAATGGAATACTGTGGAGCACCGAAATAGGAAAACAAAGGAAAATGAGAATATACAACACAATGACTAAAAGCGCATTAGTATATTGGGTCTGAGTCATGGAGAGTGAAAGAACATCTGAAAGCCACAGAATTGGACGCCTTAAGAAGAATATGTAGAACATCAAAATTAGACCGGGTCAGAAACGAAACAATTAAGCAACAAATGAATATAAAAGAAACTGTTTTAGAACACAACGAGAAAAAAACAATTAATTTGGTATGGGCACGTGCAGAGAATGGAGGAGGAGAGGTTGCCAAAGAGAGTGATGAAATGGATACCACAGGAAAACAGAAAAAGGGGAAGGCCAAAAGTAACATGGATGCAGGGTGTAAGGAGATCAATGAGTGTACGAGGTCTAACCGAAGAAAACTGCAACGACAGGAGATATTGGCAATTAGGCGTTGGACAACGTCGCTGGACGTTTTAACCCATATATATATATGTGTGTGTGTACACATATTGTGATAGAACACAGGATCATGATAAGCAATGAACTATGTCTTATGCATGGATGACGAACATTCTACTGTTTAAATTTGTCTCTTGTTCAAATTGTTTTTTTAGCTATAGTTTTTGTATTGAATTACCGATAAGAATTTAGAATAGGTCAAACTCTTAAAATTTTATTCGTCATTTTTCTGTGTAATGTATTTGTGAAAGTGTGCGCGGGTGCGCGAGTTATTAACGTTTTTCTATTGTGTCCGTTATAAGTATCCGATTTACATGAGACTTGAACAAGACATATAAAG
Source organism: Magicicada septendecula (assembly GCA_034769895.1). Classification (NCBI taxonomy): domain Eukaryota; kingdom Metazoa; phylum Arthropoda; class Insecta; order Hemiptera; family Cicadidae; genus Magicicada; species Magicicada septendecula. The sequence goes on from CM068375.1 coordinate 48,095,017, forward strand.
TTTAATATTAGCTACAATTTCCCTATATTCTGTGATCTTCAAATAACGGTTAAATGTGAATTTTTGTTATATGAAATCTTTATATGAAACTCACTCAAGCATGAAGTAATAAAATCCAGATTATTATCTGTGCAGGCTGTGCCAATTCCGTCCAAAGTGTTGCATGAAGAAATATTCGTGCCGTTTGCATATTATCATGTGATCGATAATTGGCCAATTAGAACGCAGTAAAATCATTGAAAATTGTCTGTTGCCATGTGCAGATCAAGGCAGTTCATCTTGAGCATTCGTCTAGTAAACGTGCGGTCCGCGTTGAAGAAGTTTCTCTTGGGTGAACACGTAAACTGTGCGAAAGGTGTACGAAAACTTGGAACGCTGTGTGAGTTATTCTACAGACCCAAGTAATTCAGTTGTAATAATATAATTATGAATTTCAAGTATCCGTGTTAGTCAAGATATCCTCATAGGGAGTTCTACCGACCGCGGTAGACCTGGTGACGCGAGGACACTTGAAGACGAGCCGGAAGGTGTGCGCCTATACACCGCTTTTCATTAAACACCCACGTTACACCTTGAGATACGTAAATAAGTAAAACAATATTAAAACATTTTTAAAAACCTTTAACAATCAATAATCAGTGTTATCGCAGCGAGGCAGTGTTGCAGTTCGACGAGCAAGTTCAGCGTGTTTATCATCAGGACATCAGCCCAGCAGAATCCACGAGGAAAGGACACGCGAGATATACGCATCGCCTTCAGCCATCTCGCCGCATCAAATTTGAACATCTTCACTCTAGTAACAATTTCAGATCTGAACTTTATATAAACTTGTTTTCAAACTATATTTCAAAATTCATAACATTTGTGCATGTTTAAAAATTATCGTATGAACTATTATTCAATTGGTGTGCAATAAATAATTATAATACCTCCAATATAGACTTGTTGATTTATAAAACACACCATAATCCTCTGCGCAAGAATTATTCAATTGTGTTGTCGCAATATATAGGTATAATTCTGGCATTTATAGTTAAGGTTCAATTGTTCAGTTAATGTTGCATTGACATCGATCATACAATAAACGCTAAACATTCCAAACAATCGCATTAGTGTTAATATTCGCATTACATTGGTCTTCAAGCTGCGTGCAGCGGAATGTCATACAGACATCTCCCCATACAGTTGTTTACTTTGTCGATACCAAGGTCAGTGACATACGGGCAGCCAGTCAACCACGTTACAAGGCTCGTCTTATCCTTCTACGATCTCCAGGGCCCACCGACACTAGTTGGAACCTAGTTTATCAACTTTTTGGGCTAAGGATCATCGTTCCACGTGGCATCCGTACTATGGGAAATCCTTTGTATTTATCTTAGTCTTAGACTTAGTCGTGTCCTCTTCTACCCCGCGGTGTCGAGGAGTTGCAAAGAGATCACCACTGTTGCCTCTGGAGAGTAAGCGCCCTTGCCAGATTCTTCTTGCCTCATATGGTGTCCTGGGAAGTCTCATCACCAATTCGCTGAAGGTGTCCGAACCATCTCATTTGGCGTTTTTTTGATTGTGTCAGCCACTTGTCTTACTTTTGATGCTGCTCTTATTGTAACATTTCTGACTCGGTACCTGCGAGTTTTACCCTCCACTCGTCTCAAGTATCTCATTTCCTGGCTTTGAATAGCACTCAAGTGGATTCCATTTTGTGCCCAAGTTTCAATCCCATGCCACACCCCGTTTCCGTCACTAGTTGAAACCCAGTTTATCAGCTTCTTGCGATAAGGATTCCATTTAGTGCCCAAGTTTCACTCCCATGCCACACCCCGTTTCCGTCACTAGTTGAAACCCAGTTTATCAACTTCTTGCGGTAAGGATTCAATTTAGTGCCCAAGTTTCACTCCCATGCCACACCCCGTTTCCGTCACTAGTTGAAACCCAGTTTATCAACTTCTTGCGGTAAGGATTCCATTTAGTGCCCAAGTTTCACTCCCATGCCACACCCCGTTTCCGTCACTAGTTGAAACCCAGTTTATCAGCTTCTTGCGGTAAGGATCATCGTTCTACGTGGCCGTACCTTTTATACTTATGATGACTTCAATGGTTTTGTCAACATGCAGTTGTCTCCCTAATGGACTCCAGCCTGGACACCCCACGTGACCTTCTGGTGGACAGTATACTTGGTAAAAAAATGCAAGAACTGATAATGCGGATCTAGGAGGATGAGACAATTCCACGTTGTCGTCTTCTAGGCAGCGATCGAAATAAAAACACTGTCGACACCTTGTTTGTTTGTCGTTATCACAAGTAAAATATATAACTCAGAAAATACAAATATAAGAACTAAGATAGTCGTGAATAATCAGATTTTCGATCAGGTTAGTCATTTTAATTACCTGGGTTGTAACATCTCATATGCAACTGATATTGACTGGGATAGTAAGCTAATAAAATTTAGATGTATCTGTGGAACGCTTCATAGGTACCTGAAAAATAAAACACGGAAGGATACCCGAATGAAATTTTATAAAACTGTGGCTGTCTCCACATTCCTGTATGCTTGTGAGACATGGACTCTTGGTAAAAGGGACGTGCAGAGGATTCAGGCAGCCGAAATGAATTTCTAAGAGGGGCGCAAGGTTGTTCTCTCTTGGGTCGGAGAAGGAACGAGGATATTTTAGACGCGACTTAAACATTGTATCATTGGACCAGAACATTGAAGACCACAGAAGGAGATGGTGTGAACACTTGAATCGCATGCCTGATATCCGTCTACCTGTGGCTGCCTTGGGTTATCACCCTACTGGGGGAAGAGAGATGGCGGTAGGCCGAGGAGGAGATGGGTTCCGGAACAGGTCTAAGGCCTAGTCCTCGTAGTGGTGACGATGGTGATGATAAAATACAAATTTCTATTCACAACTGTTACAGAGTACCTACGAGCACTAGTGTAGCAATATTGTAATTTAGAAAGTCGAAAAATAAATATTGATGTAGGCCTACTTATTTATATATTCGTGTGTGTATTGATTTCGGAAAAGTACATTCGGGATATTGGATTCGATGTTTTCAAACACTCATTTTCCGCAAAATATGTATTCGGTATCGATTCGGGAAAATGTCCGGGAACGCTTCTACACACTGTGTGCTTCAGCTGATCTTTAGCGTCGGCCTCCATCCCTATATTTCAAAACATTTTCATTTTCTTTTTTTGTGAAAACAAGTTAAATTCAACTTTAGCACGGTTAGACATTAACTGTACAATACAAGACTGTACTTGAGAACGCACGTGTGTGTGTTTACATCGCGAACATTTGCCGGACGTGACGTGACGTGACGTGACGTGTTGTTATCGGTTTCGTCCGGTCAGCGCGGTAACGTCACGAACGTTGCACATGGACACGCTTGGCAGACGTTTTACATTAACATACATTGTAATTACGTGTGTAATTTGTTATTAAAGTGCTGCTATTAAAAGAAATAAATTGCTGTATCCTTTTATTGAAAACGATTGTTATTTTAGGATACACGATAATGATAAGAATAGGGATATTCCGTCATAAGGGTTTTTAAAATATATAAACACTTGGTACGATTCACAGTTTTTATTTAACTCTGACAGCCGTTTCAGCTTATTAAGGTATTGCCAAAGAGATCAGTGAACAAAGAGTTTGCGAAACGGACCAAAAGTGTTTATATATTTTAAAAACCTTTCTATTAATATGTTACACCAAGTGCCAAACGAGTCATCAATAAATATCGTGATTCCGTCATAAGCGCAATCTGTAAAACGTTATAAACTTGTGATTAACATCATCATCATCATCATCGCCGTCGTCATCATCGTTCTGTATGTAAAGAAAGGCTTTGAGCTCGAGAAGCTGAAAAATCTGTTGTCCCCGTCTTGCTGTCTGTCTTTATGTCTTTGTCTGTTTATTTCTGTGTCTTTCTTCCTCTCTTATTTCGTCTAAGAGAAATAGTTATCGTTTCCTGACAAGTTCCTTAAATACCTCTCGAGTATAAAAAATAAATAAATATAAATTAACATGTGATAAATGGTTATAAAGAGTTTCATTTGGAGCGTGCGCACATACGGCTCCGAAACATGGAGTTTGAGAAAAATGGAGACGAGCTGCCGCCGTGAAGAAGCTTTTGAGATGTGATGCTGGAGTTGAGAACTGTGGACGGAAAGAGTGCATAATGATGAGGTTTCGAAGAGAGTGGATGCACTGTGGAAAGGAGAAGCATTATAGTCGGTCACTTCCTATGCCATTCAGACTGGTATACCTCCCTGATCGACGGGCGTAGTGGGAAGGGAAGGCCCAAGTAGAAGTACATGGTTGGCGTAAAAGAAGGAAGAAGGTGTGTGGTGATCATGAAGCTGTCTACGGATATGAAGAAATTACAAGCCCACCAACCTCTGCGTTAAGAACAAGAACAAGAAGAGAAAGAATTATTAAAATAATAATAGACTAATAATTATTATTATTATTATTTCGGCTGTACAATGTTTACACATTTTCCGGAACCAAAGATTACAGAAGTGATTGAATTCTCATTTATCTTTATTGAATCCATCCGGCTCCAATCTATTTGGTTTTTTAACATTTTGTTTTTTCCAATGAATGGGGAGTTGGCCCATTGCATTAACCCCCAACCTGGAGAACCAGGCAATTTTTAATCAAGGTTTACTTCCTTTAGCCTTTGATAAACCAATATCCAACTACAAGGCAGCAGCTGCTAGTTTTGGTCCGCCCCGGGTATTTTATTTCCCGGTACCAATCATATTTGGTGAGCATACCCATACCCGCCACCTGGGTAGGCGCCCGATGGGAGACTAGCATCTCCACACGGGATTAAAATAATTATATAGATAACAATAAATTCATTTAATTTTACAGTTCTAACTAATTCTTATAATGTTTGTAATTTGAGTAGTCGTAGTAATAACTGAAAGCTCATCATACCATACAGAGTGCACAGGTCTCTCCTGTTCTTGGCGGTCTGTTTGATTTCCCCCAGATGCCCTCGACGAGTGTTTTTCTCCGTGTGATCTTTGGTTGCCTTCCACGGAACCAAGATCCCACCCAGACGTCGTGCACTGCTTTCGAGCGCAGGGGTAACCTGACCTTCGGTGGCATCGGCTCTGTTGGTTGGGAAATCTGCATGTCGGCCACGCGAACGGTGGGGGTTCGCCCTTTAGCCCAGTAGCGTATAGTGAACGGAAGGCAGGGTGGCCAGTCCCTTGGTAGTAGCTGTGTTGGACCGCTCGCGCCAGTCTGTGATGTCCTTTTTAAGCACAGAGGAACCGTAGCAGCTTTGAGGGCTCGGACCACTTGTTCTCCCCTCACAACGGACTGGCGTTCGTTGAGTCGGTGGAGTTCTGCGTTGGTTCGAGCGAGAGGGGGAGGTACGGCATCCTGCCTCCACTCGACCCGGGGGATAGTGTTCCCATATCGCGCCGGAAGATAGAGGAAAAGTCGTAGACCTCCAGGGGAGATCCCTTGGGATCGAACTCGATGGTCGGGCCCGCGACCATTCTGGGCTTCGGGGGTCGGCGGATTGATCAGCGCCGTACTCAAAAATGGTACCACGGGAACGTGAATCACCCCAACCGGGCGTCCTGCCCCCCCCCCCCCCGGTGTTCACGTGTTGAGGCACCCCAAAAACTTTCTGTAAGTGTATAGTGCAGCTTGCAGAGTCTACCAGTTCCATGCCTTACTATACAATTCCAAAACCTCCGGGTCTTTACCCTTTTGAACTGCTGCGAGAACGGTGTGTATTTCACTCAGCGTGGCTTGCCGCGAGATATCGTCTACCGGTTTTCTAAAGGTGTCTTAAAAGTAATTTCTTCTTTGAACTTCTGGTTTCTGGGAGGGCCCAGGCAACCCCACTCTATCTTCGTTCCGTTTCTTTTTCTTCTTTAGCGCTACAGCCGAACGAGAGCTGGCTTCCAACACCAATCTTCTCCAGTGTGTCGTATCCATTGCCATTTCAGCGTAACCGCTCACATCCAGCACATCATCCCACTACCTTATGCTAGGTCGACCCCTCTGTCTGCTCATTTGGTTTCTAGTTGTTCTATTCTACAATGCTGATCTGGTCTGACCAAAAAAACGCATAATATTCTTCGTCGATCACTGTTAATGAAAACTTGGGCTTTCCTGGTAATAGCTTTTGAGACTTTCCAGCAAGAGGACAGACTTCACGCTGGAGCCAAATGTACGCGTTGTATCTAATTTAATAATACGTATTTTATAAATGATTATTATTAATAATAATACATAATATAATAAGTGAAAGAAGTCCATAAGGATCTATATACATGCGAAAATAGGGGAGAAGGAATAGAAAAAAGTCAAGTGTCCAGAAAGAAAATTGCGAAGGTAAGGAAACCAGTGAGAATCAAGTGGGTGTTCATTACAAATTATAAGATTTCGGACATTAGCCATCTTAAGTTAAAATTAATAAACTCGACGTTTCGACCTCTATAGTATCAGAGGTAGTCTTCAGGCGAACAATAAATTAATACAAGGTTAAATATATCAATAACAAATAGCTATCGTCAAAACTCCAAACCTTAGTTATACAAATATAGTGCTAAAATAATAATAATACGTTACGTTGCAACCACGGGAGGAATCCTTCCTTGATGCAATGGTGAGTACTGTTTTATTTATTATTATTACTATTGTTTTTATTTTAGCACTATATTTGTATAACTAAGGTTTGGAATTTTGACTATAGCTATTTGTTATTCATGTATTTAACCTTGTATTAATTTATTGTTCGCCTGAAGACTACCTCTGATACTATAGAGGTCGACACGTTGTGTTTATTAATTTTATCTTACGGTGGCTAATGTCCGAAATCCTATAATTTGTAATGAGTATATTGCGCCATCGCTTAATAATAATTTTAAGTGGGTGGGTGTTATCGGAAGAAGAACGAGCAAGGGCTAGCCAAAGAATGAAGCAACACTGGCAAAGGAGAAATGAAATTAAGATGTGTCATTGCAGGCCATAGATGGATGAAACGAATAAGGAAGGGAGAAATAATAATTGACGAGCGAAGCGAGTTCTCAGTTTTCACTCGACCGTCTGTCTGTCTCGCTATAACTTTTCAACGCATTAAGTGACTTTCCTAAAACTTGTCAAGTGTGTCGATACTTTAACCCTACCGAACCCTATTGTTTTCGAGATTGGTGGGGTGGGAGGCAAAAATGTGGAGGTTAAAACTGTGAAAAACCTTAGTAACCCAAATTTGTGGAGTATCAAATTAAAGGGAATTTAAACAAAAAATTTGTATGTAACGTTCAGTTTTGTGAAAATATCAAATTTTTTCGACATCAGGGCCCAAAGTTCAGGGTGAATAATTTCATAAAACCGCAAAAATTTATGTGAGCGAAGTATCAAATTAAAGATAATTTTAACTGCCACCTGAATGTAGTATTGCGTTTTGGAAATTTCAAAATTTTGGGATCCCAGGGCACAAAAAAGAGATGAAAAGGTTTAAAAAGTTGTAAAACTCCAGCAGGGTGTCAGACGAAAAGGAATTGTAATCCTTATCCAAATGTTTCGAATCTTAAATGTTTATTATGTAATTGTGAGCTCTACAGTTGTTATATTACTAAAGAAACAGTTGGTTAATCGAAATTTTTGTATATTTCCCCATAATTGAAAAATTATCTTAATATTGAAATGTATGTAATAATAAATGTACTTGGTTCAAAACAGTGAGCAAGTTGTACAGCTCAGGGAGCGTTATAGTAACAACAACAACAACAATTGTAATAATTGTTAAAATCGACGTTTTTTGTAATGCTTATGAAGTTTGTGAAGTTGACTATCTCTAAAGTAATGGGTTTCAATAGTTATTATGAACGATTAATTTTTTTTTTTATATTTATTTATTTATAGGGTCGCTACAACAGCATCGGTCATTAGCGACCACAAAAATTATAAAGATGAATTTTAAATCATACAGGAATTCTCATACAGATGCAGAAAAATATATTAAACTAGAAGGTGCTTAGTGAAGACAAACATTGCAATAAAATACACAGGAACTTGTGCGATTTAAAAACTACATTAGATATTTGTTTAAATACCAACAAAATAAAATGATAAATATTGCTCCACACAACACAAACATTATAAACACACATCATGCAGATATATAATTATTAATTAATAACATATTAAGCGTACATATAATAATAAATATAACAAGTAATAACATGCAAAGACAAACAATATATAACAATAAATGTAACAACAAGTTACATAATAATAAATATAGAAAATAAATAAAACAGTAATAACAATCTCGACCACGTATCAATTCATTAACTTAAACGTCCTAGAAATTACACAATTTTTAATGTTCTTATAAATTTAATAGTCCGTACCTATATTTTTGCTATCAACTGAATCTCCTTTATGAGGAGGTATTCCGGTGGCTGCTGTCCTATCATTTAAACTTATTCTAACGTCTGAAGGGGTATTAAATTTGGTTCGCAGATGATGAAGAGCAGGGTACTCTGAAACGAGATGGAAAGTTAACAAAACCGTGTCACTGTGATTAATGATTAACTTTACTTATGTATTTTATTATCTTTTATTTATTTACATTTTCATTCGAAACAGTTTGCTGTTGGTTAATCTGATTTTGGCTTGTACATGTCTGACGTGGAAATTAATCCCCCTCTCCCCTCGCCGCCATCATTATCCGTTCTTTCTCATTACTTTTTCTACGGTTCAATGTGCGCCGCGTTCATAAAATGATTATAAGATTTAATTATAACTTAGAGCGACCGGCTTGCCTAATCGACGTGAAATTAATGTGTAATTTGTTCTTTACGATGGTGTGCATTCCGCTCTATCGGGACACGTCGGGACTATATCAAGTTGGCCCATTGAGCGGCTGGCCCTATTATCCGAAATTCCTATAAATTAAGCAAATAAGTGTTATAAACAGAAATTTGGTAATAACGGGAAATCAAACATAACTCTTAACAACATTAAACACCACAATTATAAGATTTGTTACTGACGAAGTGCGTCTAAGGAAATACAGTAATAAATATATAATAATACTATAATTGCAGCATAATGAAATAACATAACATGAGTAGGCCTACTTTTAAGAATTCTGAAGAGCCTAGCGATGCCTATAGTTGGGTTATGGTTTGAATTACGACTCAAAAAAATAGATTATTACTTCTGTTTAAGAAGAGAAAATCTGAGCATTACTGGACGTAATAACCGGCGGTCCGGTCCTATTAAGCGAAGAAACTTTCAGTGTGGAATCCTGTTTTTTTTTTTCTTTTTTTTTCTGCCCAATAAAGCGGCTGCCCCTGATAACCGGTGGCTCCATTAACCGGAATACACTGACTGATGGCGGTCTGGAGCCCGATGAATGCCATTTCCTTCCTGTACTGGCGCAGCACAACAGCACAAGAAAGTTAGTCCGCTCCTCGCTGCACGATGCCCATCTGCCGGGGTCCAAATCATAGGATAATAATCCCTCCCCCCTTTAGTCGCTCGACTAGAAGTGAGCTTTGGATTTAGGAAACCGTGGTTTGCGTTTTCGTATTTTTGGCCCCCTCCGCTGTTCATTTTATCACCGGTCGTCAACCGCCTAATTTCATCATCATCATCGTCTTCAGCATCGATTCAACCAAAAACGGTTTGTTCCGGTTCCAAGCGGGTAGACTAGAGCTGGTTACTCCAACGCTTCTTCGGACGCCGCACACCTATCCGTCATTCGACAGGACAGGATAGTCTGGTCATCAGCAAATAACATCGTGTCAGCTGCAGAGTTACCAATCATACAATGTTCTGAAATGTTCATCTGGTATTGTGTATTGTGTATGATACCATCTATACATAAATTAAAAAGAGAATGTGACAATGGGCACCCTTGTTCTACTCTACAATTGATCAGGCCCACAGTAGGAGTTGTGCTGTCTCAATTAGGATTTTATTTTCCATATAAACACTTTATATGGCTGTAATGTGGGATCCCTTCCGTTAATTTGTAAATAACGTAATTCGTAAAGCCCCTAAATAGCTGCTAAACATATTTAAGTCAATTTGAGTTCATTAGACTTTTAGTTTTCTATAGATTAGTAAGAGCAGACCGATATTTGCCCTACGCATTGTTTGACACGAAGCAATCAGACGATTAAATAAAGGTAAGTCAGTTAAGGTAATATGTAGGCCTACAGGCTACTAGTGTGTTTTTTCGTGTTGTATAGTGTTCAACTACTTAAAGAACATTAGGCATATTAACAAGTGTTCAACTACGTAAAGAACATTAGGAATATTAACAAAAAAAAGTTTTTCAATAACTTTTTAAAATGTATTGTAGAACAGCATTTGAGATATGAAATAGTAAACAAACATTTTAAGGATTGGATTGAGGGTTTTAGATCAGAGAGGCGTAATACAGGGAAGTATTTACGGGGTACGGGAGACGAACGGACCGGACCCCTCCTAGACGATTGTAAAAAGTCAACAAATTTTGTTAATCTCTTAATTTTTAGGCAGTTTTATTATTTTTGACAGCAGTGTATGCTAATATAGTAGTAACTCTTTTTTTTAATTATAAAAATTGGTGTATTATACAGCATTAGCGTATACGTTTGAAATATGAAATAAGCTATAGGAAAAGGCAATTCAAGCATTCTAGTAAACAATGCTTCAATAACGTGTATTTTCATTGTGTTATTACCGTTTACTTTAATGTGATTGATTTCAGGAGGTTGTCACACGTTTTCAACCACTTTAAAGATAGTAATGTTGATTAGTCTTAACTTGTTTTTTCCTTTTGTATGAAGCCAACTCGACCCCGGACCCCCCCCCCCTTCAAGGCCAAATTCTAAATACGTCACTGGCGAAATATATATTTCTCTAGCTTTCCTGTTGTTCCGTAGACTTTTCCAAAATTCGTTGTCTGCAATGAAAATAAGGTCACAGAATTCGACGAAGAATACAGATACAACGCGCAGTATTTTCAATAGCGAGGAAGAAGAAGAAGAAGAAGAAAAAGGAGAATAAAATAAAATAAAAGTTTAATATGTGTAGGCCTACAAGTTTTGTTCAGCTGCATTGGAAATCGGTGGGAGCGAAGTCTGGAGGCTGTGTTGAAACACGTGGTGAAGCGCGTGCCCATTGGACAGGAACGTTGTTGTTGTGAATGGAAACAATGGAACCAGCGCAGAGACAATGGAATGACAGCGATTTGTGAAATGAAAGTGCTCGCTGTGGATGTGAAAGTGATACTTGGCGTCTCTCGGACACGTACCGTACAACTGCTGCTCCTCACGTGGAATAACGATTAGCCGGCCGGGTCACCGTCATTCCTGTCCACTGTATCCCCCTTACTTGTGGCTGGCTGCCAGAGCTGTTGGGTTGTGCGTCGTGAGACGACCCAATGGTTTCCTAGTACCGAGCCTCCGGTAGGGGCTCCTGCCTAGTGATCCTGTCCAGACGGAATTTATTTATTTAATTTTTAATGGTCGCTACAACGACATGCTCGCACTAGGTCGACTAGTACAGTATTTGTCGTGGCCGTTTCCAAGATTCACCTGGACGTGTTCGGTACTTGCCAAGGCCAGCTATGAGTGGGTTTGTCTGGGTCCTCGCAGCTCGGACGTAAAATTTACGTGCAAGTCGCCTTGCGGTATCATCCAAGGAGCGGACACCGAGTCCTCTTCTCAAGAGACGAGAAGAAAACCGATAGGGGACTTTGGCCGCTAGCCGAAGACCTCTATCGAGATCGCTTTGCAACTTTCTTTTATGAACGGTTGCGAGGTAACCCCAGACGGGAAGAGCGTAGGTAATGATCGGCAACAGATACGCGTTGACGATCAACTTACCCAGCTTGCGGGTCATTGCCTTGTTGACAAGTATCGGAAACAGTTGCGCGAGACGAGCGGACGCTTTCCTTCGCATCGTCTCAGCGTGGGCACGCCAGGTGAGCCGACGATCTAGGTGGACACCGAGGTACTTAACTTCTCTCGACCAGGGAAAGTACGTTATACCGAGTCTCACTCGGCCTCGTGGTTCTTTCCGGCGCTTTGTGAATAGCACCGCGGAGCTCTTGGTTTCGTTGACGGCAACTTTCCAGCTTTCCGTCCTCGTCGAATACGCATCGAGTGCGCGCTGAAGTCGTGGGATAGCTCTGTCAGCGTTCCGATCGGCGGTATAGACCGCCGTGTCGTCGGCAAACAGAGCCATCTGGACTCCAGGCTCTCTGGGTGCGTCGTTGACGTACACGGAGAACAGAAGAGGCCCTAGCACGCTACCTTGAGGTACCCCGGCTGTAATACGTCTCTCGGAAGAGACATGGTCGTCTATTCGCACGCAGAAAGTCCTCTCCGTCAGAAAGCTAGCAATCAAGCGAAGGTAGCAATCTGGGAGCTGGATTTCCCGGAGCTTGAACAAGAGCCCGTCATGCCAGACACTATCAAAGGCCTTCTCCACATCTAGGAAACAGGCGACAGTCTGCTCTTTCCGACACCCGGCGCCCGTGATGTATTCCACCAGTCTCATCAGCTGATGAGTGGTGGAATGCCCCACACGGAAGTCGAGCTGTTCGGGGACCAGTACATCGAAATTTCGTAGATGATCTAGTACTCTCCGTTGTACGAGACGTTCGAGAACCTTTGACGTGGCTGACAGTAGACTAATGGGCCGGAGGTTGCCGGGACGGGAAACATCCTTTCCCTGCTTCGGGATCACTATGACCGTCGCCTTACGCCATTTCTGGGGAAAATAGGCCAGTCTTAGACACGCGTTGAACAGCGCAACCAAGAAAAGTACTCCCTGCTCCGGGAGTCGAGTAAGAGCGGCGTTCGAGACGCCGTCCGGGCCAGGAGCTTTTCTCGGTACGAGTTCAACGAGCCGATCTGTGACCTCTTCCCTAGTAATGGGTTCGGGCTCCGCAGTGATCGGAAGAGACAGAAAGTCTTCCACTTCTTTCTCGACTTCTTCATCGAAGTCCCAGTCCATGGGCGGGTTAGGTGCGAACTGTCGCTCAAAACACGCGCCCAAATACTCGGCCTTCGCCTCCGGGCTAGCCAGGATTTGACCGAAAGGTCCAGCAATGGCTGGGATGCGAGGTCGGCGCCTCTTCCCTACCAAAGCCGAAGGTATCCGGTAAGGGCTACTTTCGTCCGATCCGTCCCCTGCTTGGGCCACGGCGAGTTCCCAACAGCGTCTCCGGTAGGCCTGCATTTCACGACGTAAAATGCCGGTCGCCCGGTTGTACGCTGCCTTGTCGGCCGGATCACGGGTCCGCTGCCAGCGTCTCCGGAGGCGATTTCTCTCGCAAGCGAGAGCACTCGTCTCCTCTGGGATCCGCTGCCAGTGGGGCGTGACGCCAGGCTTCATCCTGGAAGACGCGTCGATCGCAGATACGACAGCCTCGTCAAACGCGGCAACTGCCTCGTCGACTTGGCGGACGGTTTCGAGTGGTCCCGCCTCTGGCAATCGGCGACGTAACGCCGGGCCATAGCGGTCCCATTCTACCACCTTACTGACATCTCTGCGTACGACGTGCTGGGTAGCGACGTGTATCAAGATGGGGAGATGATCGGACGATAGTTCCGTTAGCGCGGACACGTGGACCGGACAGTCAATTCCTTGGATCACCGCTATGTCCAAGACATCGGGAGCCGCGTGGCGTTGTGAGGGGTAGAACGTAGGTTGGGTAGGCCCAATCACTGTTACCCTGCGTGAATCAGCAAACCTGCGTAAACGTTTCCCGTTTGGGGCAGTCAAGCGACTATTCCAATCGCGATGTTTACAGTTCAGGTCGCTGGCCATGATGACCCTCCTGTGTGCATCGAACGCGACAGCTAGATCGGGGTGAAGGAGCTCTTTTTGCGGCGGTTTATACGCCGCGACCATCAGTACACCGCCTAGAGTGTTTAACATCTCCACAGCGGTGCCTTCGAGGTGAGTCATTGCAGGCAAGACGACTCGGTGATGCTCGAGATTAAGCCTCACCGCGACGGCAGTACCGCCACCAGCAGTGCCCGGTCTGTCGTTTCGATAGCACACATAGTTGGCCAGTCGTAACCGATTCGCAGGGGTCAAGTGGGTCTCATTGAGAAGCACTACATCGGGTTTGAGTCGGGCCAGTAATTCTTGGAGTTCCTGGATCTTGTTGGACAACCCGTTGGCGTTCCAGGAAAGAATTGAGAGATCACGTTTGAGGACCCGACTCATAGAAGACCTACACAACTGGCGGCTTCCACCAAGAGCATGAATCTCTCGGTTATATCGGCAGTCTCCAAGCGGGAGCGGATGGACCTGAAGGTCTGGGCAACTTTGCGGAGATCGAACTCCGCAAGGAAGTTGTGGACGACTTGGTAGTCGTCAGGTTCGGTTTTTGAGGCAGAGTGCCCGGAGACTGTATGCGCATAAGAGCGCCGAGGCTTATCAATCGGGGGATTGGTGGAAGCCAGGGGTTTCTTAGGGCCAGGTGTAGCGCCTCTAGCGGAGGTGCTAGGAAGAGGGACAGATGCGAGCTCGTCGGTCTTTACACGCTGTGCAGGCTGTCTGGACTGTGCGGCCGGGTTGGCAGGAGCCCGGGAACGAGCGCCACGGGGCTTTCTATGCCGCTTCTTTTTGCCTGCCTTAGGAAACCGCGGGGGCGGAAGGTCAGGCGAGGCTGCTTCTAACGCAGGGGCAGGATTCTCCGGTGCTGGGGAGGGTTGAGTAGTCTCAGGCTCCACAAGCGAGATGTTTTCTGTTGGGTGAGTGGTCTCACTTTTAGATGCCACGAGGTTTCGGCGCTTTTTCGCCATAGGCGGGACAGGGGCCTGTGAAGGAGCCTGAGTTGGAGTTGCCTGTGCTGCAGGTGTTTGCTTCGGGCCTTTGCTGCGTTTACGTTGCTTATTAGCAACTGCGGCGAAAGACACGGCAGCCGTAGCAGGAGGCGAAGGGCCTGACTGCTCGGTTGCAGGTCTTGAACCAGCTTCTGGATGCCTCGGTGGTGGCAGGCGCCCTTTCGGCTTTCGCCGCTCGAGCTCCCGCTGACACACCGGACATGCCCGGTAGTTGGCGGGGTGATTTCCTCCGCAGTTGATGCACCTTTTGAAAGCAGGTGCATCGCAGTGTTTACTAGCGTGAGGTAAAGAGCACCTCACGCACGCCGGAGCGTTAGAACAAGTCTCTGAGTGGTGCCCGAAGCGTTGGCACCTGTAGCATTGAGGCAGAGCCCCGGGAGCGCGGCTTCTTTCCACTTTTACGCGGAATCCAAAAAGCCGCGTAAGAGAGAGTAGGCTTGCGCCTGCCTCGCTGTTCTCAGCCATGATGCGGACCATGGGAATTGGACGCCTAGGTCCAGCAGGAGCAAATACTCGATGTACCGCGCGAACCGGATAGCCCAGCTCGCGCAGCTCATCGAGGATTTCCTCGAGAGGAGAGTCCACGTCTAAGCCTATGAGCACAAAGGACAGAGGCTTCACGTGTTTCGGGGTAAAGGTGTGGTACTGGAGGTTGGCGGATTCAACGAACGCCATGACGCTGCGGTACCCGTCCATTCCTCGGACAACGATCTTGACAGTGTCGCCCCCAAGGAGCTTCAAGTCTACGTTGGCCGTGGAAAGTCCGGGAGCCACTATCAGTCGCCGGTAGAAACCGGTGACGTTGTTCACGCCGTGAACGAAAACGGGCGGGATGCGACGAGTGGCCGGCGGTGCTTGGGCATCGCCGGGCACAGTCGGCCCCGAGCCGGATTCGCCATCGGCGGGGACAACTTCTATGGCGGACGCCGAGGAAGAGGTTGAGGAGGACCGGTTCCGCCTCGGTTTCTTAACCGGGCGCCCCCGTGGCCCAACCGCCACGAAAGCGTCGGTCTCGTCACCGGGCAGCGGAACCGTCCGGGGATCTACAACTTGGTCCGCATCCATGACCGGAGAACACGGCGAATCGCTCGTGTGGGGTATGGAGGTGGCACTTGTGGCTATTCTCTGGTGTTTCTTCTTTTTGGTAGTGGCACCTCTTTTCTAACCATGGCACCTTGGCAGACGTGAGCCTCTATACCCGAAGGAGTACACAGAGGATGACAGTTACACTGAATATTTATATAAATGTTATATTTTGTTGAAATTATTATTATCCGTCGGGCTGTTAGGCCCATAGTTGTCGTTATTGACAGACATTTCAGCCCACCATCGGAGGCCATCCTCAGTGTGTAGATTGCCACGGTGCCCGCCAATTCACTTCAGAGATGAGGTAGAGACTAAGTGTTTTGCCTGAGAAGGTTTCAGGTGTAGGGACACAATGGAAGCGTGTCCCAGTGACGGCAGCGTCCGGGCGAGCCCGATGACTGCCTGATGGTCTCTGTAGATACTTGGTAGCGAAACTTGTCGTAGTTGCGGGAAGGAGCCTCCTTTTTTATTTATTTCCTGAGACGGTCCAGTTTTATAAACTTTTGTACCATCACGATCTAAGCTAGAAACCAGCATCAACCAATCAGCATCAAGTGCTATCTGATTGGTTTAGGAGCACAGCACGCCGGATCCTATTCAATAGGAGCCTTTTCCCCGTCGATTCATCGCGATGGAACCATATTTGAAGGTTTTCATGTACTCCATGGGCAGCCGAGGGTAGTAGGCACTCTCCGAGGACAAGATCTTGGTCTCCTAATAGATATGCATAATTTTATAATCTATGTGTTCATTACTTTCTTATCTATTCGTAGATTACTGTATATTTTATTTATTTTTGTTCGTTTGTATCTTTTGCCATTAGTATTACGACGTTGTCAGCATACAGTTTCCAGTAGCGCTTGACTTCTCGCGCCTTTTAAATAAACAGCAGCCTTTTAAAATGTTTCTTCTGTTTCTTCGTTATTGTCTGTATTAACTTCAGTGGCGTAAATCTTTTTTCTGGGCCCCTGCAGGATTCCTTTGGGAGGGGTCCGATCCCGTTTGTCCCCCCCCCCACCGTAAATACACCCCTGATATTATAAGATTGCAATCTTCTGTACATTAAGAAATTATAAGAAAACTACTGTATATCAGGACGGAATTGAATATATTTTCAATAAACGAAAAAATAATAGAGGACCGCACCAAATTGAACAACGTATAGATTATGTCCAACTTCGTCGTGCTTATCTGCTAAATGTCATGTTCTGGACGAGGGCTTTCAGTGTTTCCATCATTTTCAAATCCTAAACCTAAACCACGACTACGTTTAGGTGGAACCAGGACTTGAAAATCGTGGAAGCACTGAAAGGCCTCGTCCAGAACATGACATTTAGCAGTTTAGCAGATAATCGGGACGAAGTTGGAGTTACAGAGACTGCTAATTCAAATAACAAGATTAATAAATATAGATTATGTGACTCTACCGATTACTTCCTGAACATACAAATTAAACAAATACCGTATGTAAAAGTGACCTCTGTGTTGCAGAGTACATTATTTCTAATTATGTTCTCTTCACGATTTACGATTACAAAACACAAACCTCCGCCGGGACCGACGATGTAATCAACAGCCGAAGGTGACGTAACGCGTTGAGAGTTTTACAAACAAAACGTTCAGAGCTGCAGCAGCAGTCTCGCATGTGTACGTATCTCTGTCTCATGAATAATTCACGCGAGAAACTAACAGACCGAAAAATAAATTCTAAACTGTGTGCCGTGGTTGGTTCCATGGATTGTAGTGTACGTATGGAATCGTCCCGTCAACCCAGAAAACGATTTATTTCGTGTACCGTACCGTATTTCTTCTTCCTCTTTGCTACTCAATCTTCAGCTGTTCCCATATATAGTTCGCTTTTGTAGAATATAGATCATATCGTCGTTGGAAGTTTCAAAATTTTACTTCCTGTTCCCCCCCCCCTTTCGTTTCAGCCACCTGTGGATTACGATTGAACACCCACAGACGTTCTAATACTAACAATACTAATACTTCGTTAGTATTCCTTCATTCTCTGGCTCGTTCTTCTTCCGATAACGTCCTTTTGGCTCTCTTTGGACAATTTTCGTCATTTATTGTTTGCTTTATATGAGGGTCATTCATTAATTAAAGAGACGAACAGCTGTAGAGGACAAACGTTTTATTTAATCAATATCGAATTTGTTTACTTTTCAGCATAGTCCCCAGCAACATTAGGCTAGTACACTTCTCCCATCTATGAATAAATTTGTTTTTTATTCCTGTTGCAAAGAAATCTTTATGTTGATTTCGGAGCCATTTTAGGACATTATCTTTGACCTCTTTACATTTATTGCATCCACCCATCTGAAATCTATTTCGTTTTTTATATTTTCTTTTTTGCAATGAATAGGGATTTGGCCCATGGTATTAACCCCCAACCTGGGCCCCCAACCCCCATAAACTAAAGCCAAAATATTTAAAACCATTGTTAGAAGTATCATGACTTACGGCTCCGAAGTTTGGACTACCAATAAACACATAAGAACAAAATTAGTGACAGCAGAGATGGACTTTTCGAGACGTTCGGCAAGAGTATCCAGACGTGAGAAAATTAGAAATGAAGTCATTACGTACAGAATAAATGTGAAAAATTCAATTATTGATTTTATCAAAACAAAAAAATTACAATGATATGGACACGCGAAAGGTTAGTTATGGAATGGACCCCACGAGGAAGAAGGAAAAGAGGAAGGCCACCTTATCACCAGGATAGAAGAAATTCAGACAGAGAGAACGAGAAATTGGAGATCTTCGGATGGACAAGCAGCAGTGGAAGATGAGAATTCAATCACTTCTGTAATCTTTGGTTCCGGAAAATGTGTAAACATTGTACAGCCGGAATAATAATAATACTGTAGTAATAATAATAATAATAATAATAATCATCATCTTTGACCTCGTAGTTGTCGTAAAACTTTGTACAACGTAACGCCTCCTTGAGCGGACCAAACAAGTGTAAATCAGATGGAACCAATTCTGGATTGCAGGAGGAGTAAGCCAGAGTCTCCGAAGTCAGTTTATTGATGGCAAAACCATTCTTTGGCCACAGTACATCGTACCAGTTGGTGAATAGTTTTTATGCACCGAAGATTGCGTCCAGAGGTGAGGCCGAAACGTCTGTGATAAACAACATTAGTGGACCACAGCCCAATAGCTCGGAGTTTATTCACAACACTGTTGGCGCTGGCCGTGAACGCCTTATGCACCGAAGATTGCGTCCAGAGGTGAGGCCGAAACGTCTGTGATAAACAACATTAGTGGACCACAGCCCAATAGCTCGGAGTTTATTCACAACACTGTTGGCGCTGGCCGTGAACGCCTTATGCACCGAAGATTGCCTCCAGAGGTGAGGCCGAAACGTCTGTGATAAACAACATTAGTGGACCACAGCCCAATAGCTCGGAGTTTATTCACAACACTGTTGGCGCTGGCCGTGAACGCCTTATGCACCGAAGATTGCCTCCAGAGGTGAGGCCGAAACGTCTGTGATAAACAACATTAGTGGACCACAGCCCAATAGCTCGGAGTTTATTCACAACATTGCCGTGGGCAAAGTGGTGTAACGCCTATACTCCCAAGCCGGTACATGCAATCATACTGTTACACGATTACAGAAAGTTCTACATGTTTCTCGGCTATCCCAGCAGAACCAGATGTAATGTTATGGGCCTACGTGATTCTTAACATGCGTTAACGAGACTGTTCCAGACTATACCGGTCAGCGCTGTGTGTTCAAGGCCGCAATCAAATACGCTCTAGTATTTTCCTGTAGTGCTGACGGGGATTCATGAACTCTTGTACTATCTATTTAAACAACGACAACTGCGTTTAGCAGTCAGTTTAAGTGGCGATTTATTCCAGTGTGGTTCGAAGTATTGTGGCAAAGTGTTAAGTGTTTTATAATTGTGCGGGACTCTATTAGTTGACATTTTTTGTGTCTGAACAATTTTTATTTGATTTGTTGTAAGAGACCATCTTGTTGATTACAAACTGTTTAATTGTGAAAATTAAAGCTGGTGTTAATTAGTGACTTAATTGTTGTCTTGTATTTTGTTTTCCACTGTACCATACGGCGATCAGTTAGACGGTCGTAACAATATTTTGTTGTTGTTTTATTGTGTGTGATAAATGCCAGCGCCCTTTTACTTTAAGCCCTGTAGCGCCGCACTTCCCGACACTGCCTCTGTGTACCGATAGTAAGACGAGATTACCGTCTGTCCACAACATCCCCTTCAATGGAACAGACTCGTCCTGTCGTCGTCATTCTGCTGTTTAACGAAATACAGAAACGTGTCAACAACGTAACTACGCTGACACCAGATAAAACAATTAATTATCCTTGATAACAGGTGCTTTGATATGCCGGCTGTCATCCTTTCGGCCTAGGCAGTATTACCGATGCTGGTACTGTTATCGGAAGTAAACTAATCCCTTATAAGTGTTGTTTCAACCAAACCGACTCTAGCGGTTACACTATATGGTGTTTGTGTATGCGCTCTATAGAGTTCTAACTTGGGGCTAAAGGGTACTGGTCTCCTGCGTCTTTAGTTTTGTAGGAAAACGATGCCACCTGAATCGTATGTGATTATCGTCGGGAACGTAACGGACAGTGGTGGACCGTTACGATCAAGCCGGCAGTGGTTAATTCGTTTTGTTCAAGTGTGTAATTAAACTCCACAACCGTTCGCTCGGATCAAATGAACTGAGACGTATTCCTTGCCTGAGCCAATTACCTGAACACTGTTTTAATGTGATTACAAAGCCAGTTTATAATCTCGTGCTTATATTGATATATGCTTGACTCAAGTAGTTATCAACAAATACCTTTTGTCCTTTGCGACTCACGGGCCGTCTGTATGAAAACCAAACTCTGTGTAGTGTAAACCGACCTATTCTGAACCCTTAATACTAAGGTCAGTTGAAAAGTTCGCGAAGCGACATCTAGGCCTATAGCTTAGTGGTAGAACTAAAATCTTTCGTGTGCTGGAAGACGTATATTTCGTGTGAACACCTGTTAATTTCCAGATATATCTGTCAATTTATTCACTTTTTGCCAGATGTTTGAAATTTTCCTGTTACGCGTGTTCTTAAAATGCACAAAATCAAACATCGTGGTCTGATGAATTCTCTGTTAAAAACGTTTTAGCGTCAATGGAAAATTAAAATGAAATTGTAAATGTGTTAGGAGATGGTGCGCCTTCAGAAACAACGGTAAGTGGGGCACACTCGAGTTTAAACGTGGTCGGACAAGCACTGAAGACTATCCCAGCAGTGGACGTCCAAAAAGTGCAACAAAAAATGGCATTATTGACAAAATTTCATAGGGTGTTGGAAGACCGCGGATTGAAGAGTGGATGACGTTGCTGAAATCATAGGCATCTCATATGAGCGTGTGCATTCTACTTTAATTCAAGACCTTGCCGTGAAAAAGCGTTGTGCAAGACGGCTGCCGCATCTGCAGTTGTGGCATTTTTTGGGCGTCCAGTGCTACCACGTTTAAACTCAAGTGCCTACTTACAAACCGTTGGTTTTGAAGTCGCAGCATAATTTCGTTCTGAATTTCTGTTGGCACTAAACAATTTTTAACAAAGAATCACACTACGATGTTTGATTTTGTCCGTTTTTCAAACACGCATGACACGTCACAGCTTCTAAACAATGAATAAATTGATAGATAGATCAATGTTTTATGAAACAGGAGTTTACATAAAAGACAAATCTTGAAGCACACAAAAAATTTTAGTTCAGTATAGCGTTAATTTTTTTTTTGTAATTTCAAACTTTTTTGTACGCCACACCCCAAAAAGTGGGTGAATATTTTCATAAAAGCCGTAAAAATGCATGTGGGGGGGTATAAAATTAAAGAGAATTTTAACAACAATCTCAGTATAGTGTTAATTTTTTTAAATTTCAAAATTCTGGCACACAGGTTACTACCGAGGGCGATAATGAGGGGATTGCTCTGGAAGCGGGCACAGTGTCGGTAAGGGAACGGACACGTAGGGATTCTCGCATTGTCTTGTTACAAGTTAAATAGTGGGCAGTCGTCGGTCCAGGAGAGACCGAAGTTCACTTTATAGGTTTTAGCCAAGTGACTCCGTACAGGCGCCACATACGTGTGGACGGTAAGTTTCCCTACGCGGCGGGTCATAGAATGGCCGGAAAGTAGGGGCTCGAAGCTGGTAAAGTCGATTGTTAATTTTGCGGCCTACTTGTTCTGAATGTGTCCGCCAGGTGAGGCGACGATCCAGGTGAAGCCCGAGGTACTCGTCTGCGTTTGCGTCTGGAGAAGGGTATGGCTGTGCTCTTGGCCTCGTTGATAGCGACCCTCCATTTCCCTGCCGACTCAAAGTAGGAGTCAAATAACTCCTACCGACTGTTCCTGGAGCCAAATAACGGCCGTTTCAGCCAGCATAAACCGCCGCGTCGTCGGCGAACATGACCAACCAGGTTCCAGGCAACACACACAAAAGCAGCGCACGTAATCACAGGAGCCCGCAGCACTCGTTATACCGACCCACGTAATATGTACTTGTCAAATTATTACGTGTATTCTGTGATTGCAAGGCGGCTGGAATTGACAAGTGTAGCGACAAATTGACGTTTCCCCCCTCCGCCGCCCAGCCTTCGCGTATTCAAAACGTTTTATTACAGAGCTACTCCCAATTTGTAGTTAATATAGTTGATTTTATTATATTTTATTTTCTTGTTTCGAAATATTTATTTGCATATTGATTTCTTGAGATTTGTTGGTGATTTTAGACGTGGAATAAACATGGATTCAGTTTTGGAAATTCAAAAATTTTGGGACACCAGGGCCCAAGTATGGATGAACATTTTTTTAAAGTCGCAAAACCCCATGCCAGAATCCAGGCAAAAAGGAATTTTTATTCTAATCCGAATCTACTGTTTGGTGTGGAAACTTTTTGTGCATTTAGGGGGATCACGGGACAAAAATGAAAGTGACAATTTTAATAAAATTGTATATGTCTTTATGGTGCATGAAGGTATGATCATTTTTATGAAAACGCGAATTCGGTATCTTCAATACCGTAATTGACAAAAGTGATATCCGTTAACATACTGTGAACCGCCTTCAAACGCCTGTAAGCTAGGTTTGCAAAACATCATTACATGTTGGTGTCTGTTATCCACATTTGTCAAAACTATTAGAT
The DNA here is from genome assembly GCA_034769895.1 of Magicicada septendecula. Classification (NCBI taxonomy): domain Eukaryota; kingdom Metazoa; phylum Arthropoda; class Insecta; order Hemiptera; family Cicadidae; genus Magicicada; species Magicicada septendecula. Next base: position 48,118,150 of record CM068375.1, read on the forward strand.
GTAAACATACAAAAACCTTAACAGCTAGGACAATATTATTTGTCGTTTACGCATTATGGACATAAATTAAGTAAAAAAATTCAGTAGTTCGGAATAGTAGTGTTTATTGTATCGTTCCCTGTTTCACTATTGTTTTTTTTTTTAATAAAAACAATACAGTACAGTACAGTAGGCCCTAATCGGGGGGTTCTTATAATATTTCTAATAATTAAAAATTATCTAATATTGATACTTATATTATACAATAGTTGATTTTATTTTATTTTATTTTAATGTTATTTGTTTTTTAGACAAATTTATTCGTATAATGATTTCTTGAGATTGCTAGGCGATTTTAGACGTGGAATGAACATGGATTAACAGCCTATAGGCCTATGTTTCAGTTTGAATCCCAGCAATGTCTTACGCTGGCGTGGTGACACTAGGCCACCATAGCGCTAGGCATAAGCCTACTACCTTTCTGTATTGGTCGAGCAGGCTGGCTGTGTTGTCTCTACCAAACTAATTTGTGCCGCAAGTGTAGTAATAATTGTAATCCCAATTATATTTGTAGCACGCTTCCCCAACTGTCTTAATCCTCAGCTATCTTAATTTTGGATCTTGTTGAGTATTTGTGTTCCGGTTGGTTGTTGCTATGGTTTCCTGTTGCCTTTTGGTATTTTAATTTTGTATTATTGTGTGTGGGTGTGGTGTATATACTTGTGTTTTGTGTTTTTTCAATGTTGAGTATTTTGAAAATTGTGTCTTGTTTTGTGTTTACTTGCATTTTTTCAGGTACTAGTTTGTTTTGTGTTTGTATATTTGTAAATTTACCCATATGTTCAATATTGTACCTTTTTGTGGTATGTGTTTTATCAGTGTCATGTTGGTTTAAGTCTGGGAACTCATGTCTTGTGTTTATTACATGTGTGGCCAAATTGAATTTATATATTTCTGTTTTTTTGTATGGGTTTAAATGTTCAAAATAACGTTTTTTACAGTTGTTTTTTGTTTGCCCTATGTAACATTTATTGGAATCTTGGCACTCAATTTTAAACCTGAATATTAAATATTTCATTGGTTATTGTATTATCTTTGTTGTGTGGGTTATTTAGTTTTTGTATGTTATTTTTGTATGCTATTTAAATGTCTGGTTTTATAAAAATATATTTGTAAGGTTTGTTATCGTATTATTTATGTGTGTGAATTTTGCCCATTTTTATTATCGTTGTTGTTATTATTTCGGTGTTGTTCATTTTTTATCATTTCCTAAATGTTTAGTTTTTCTTTTATATTTGATTTTTCTTCTATTTTGTGTATAGTGTTTTTATTGTATACATTTTCATCAGTAATTTGGTAAATTATATTTTTTTATTGCATTAATTTCAATATTAGATAGTTTTTAATTAGTTTTTAATTATTAGATATATTATGAGAACCACCTGATTACTGTACTGTACTTTTAATCCTTTTTTTTTACTTAATTTATGTCCGTAATGCGTAAACGACACATAATATTCTCCTAGCTGTTAACGTTTTGTATGTTTGCATCTAATAGTTTTCACAAATGTGCATAACAGATAACAACATGTAATGATGTTTTGCAAACCTAGCTTACAGGCGTTTGAAGGTGGTTCAAGATTTTCTAGGTATGTTAATGGATATCATTTTTGTCAATTACGGTATTGAGGATACCGAATTCGCGTTTTCCCTAAAACTTTTCATACCTTCCATGCACCATATAAATATATACAATTTTCTTGAAATTTTGACTTTCTTTTTTGTCCCGTGATCCCCCTAAATGCACGAAAAGTTTCCACACCAAACAGTAGATTCGGATTAGAGTAAAAATTCCCTTTTGCCTGGATTCTGGCATGCAGTTTTGCGACTTAAAAAATTTTGTATCTATATTTGGGCCCTGGAGTCACAAAACTTTTGAATTTCCAAAACTGAACACTGAATTCAGATTCTGGTTAAAATAGGCAGTCATTGAGGACTGCCGACAGAAGTGAAAACTTAAAACTATGAAATAACAGTGGTTTTTTTGGATATTCAAATTAATTGTAGTATCAAAAATTAAAATTTTTTGTAAATTAAAATCTTTAACATCAGTCTGGTTTTCACATCTATCGGCACTCCGAGCAACAATTATATACATTTTTATATGGTTTACTTATTAATCAAAACATACGATGGGCTGCGCAAGCCCAGTACAAAATATAAATACAACTTAATTGACATAATCCAAAATTTCGATAATATAAGCTAATAAAAAATAATTTTGAATTAGTAACCATATTTTCAAAATTCAACACACAAATCTAAAATTATTATAAAATTTTATAGAATTTTTAATTTTAAAATCCGCGGCAAAAATACTATCGAACAACTAGAAATTTGTTTTACCACGCTAGTAAGATAACTCCTAAGCCACTATGAAATACTCATTGCATGATGTATGGCAGAGGTCAAATATCAAAAATAAAAAATAAATAATATCAAATTTTTAAACGGAAATATTGATACGAATATTGGAAATATTTGAAAATACATGCTTTGTTTATGTTATTCATTTTTCTGTATAAAAATATTAACATATTTAGTACTCACTTTTGTACTGCACAGTGATCCTACATTTGAACATTTAAAATAATGATCAAACTAAAACACAATTTAAACAATGCACAGTATACACACATTAAACTTTCCACGTAGTCAATTTAACTTTACTTATATACATATACACAGCACTAATGTTACAATCTTACAGTAATAAAAAAAACTATTAAAAATACATACTTCGACATTAGACATGACGAAAAACCCTAAGTTAACAGCCAGACGGACAAATAACAATTATGTAAATATCATATAATATAGTATAAGTAATTAATAAGAATAAAAATAATGTAAAATAGATCATAAGTGTTGCGTTAATTGTTAATACGGAAAGCCGAAATCGCGCTAGGGATCGAACACGCGATAGCAAATTCGGCAGCGTAAGAAACTCCAAAATAAAGTACGTAAACGATAAAAGTGTGTTAAATAGTATAAATAGTATTACAATTGTATAATATAATTGTAGTATAATAGTATTACACACAAGTATAATCTATACTTTCACTGCTGGCCACGCGCAACACGTCATACTTATAGCTACAGATATACTGTTAGCATTTGCATGTCGGTGACGCGAACTCATAAGATTTTACCCATCCAAAAATCGCCCAACGTGCCTATAGAAGTTTTCACTTCAAAAATTGTTTTTTTAATTTGAAACCCACGTACACTTTTTTTTAAACATTTTGACCTTTCAGATTTTTTGGGTCACGCTTCCCCACTATTTTGGGGGGGGGGGCTATGAATCTCAAAAACAATATGAATCTGTAGGGTGAAAGTGTAGAAGTGCAAAACAAACAGACAAATACCAAATGATGCGGTGAATCGCTTCGCTCTTTCAATAATATATGTATAATTTAACTATAATATTATTAAATTCTGATTATAGAATTATGTGGTCATCATCATTGTCAGCCTCAAGCCGAAGGGCTGATCTGGTCTAGTGAAAACAAATGTGACTAACTCTTTACATGTCGTTCAACTCTAGAGAACAGAAAATTGTACGTGAAGACCTGTTTCGTCCAGATATTGGTATGACTGCCATCTACGTGTTCATTCTTTTACTCTACAGAACCCTATTGTTTTTCAAAATTGATTCCCTCCCCCTCCCTCAAAATACGTAGGCGGTAAGCAAAAATGTGAGGTGGTGAAAATTGTGAAAAAATGCAAAAACCCTATGTGGGGTATCAAATTAAAGAGAATTTTTGTATTTCAAAATTTTTGCATCCAAAAAAAAGATCAAAACTTAAAAAAAATGTGAAAATCCATCAAGGTGTTAGATTAAAAGGAATTGTAACCCAAATGCGAATGTTTCAGTTTTTTAGTGTTTATTGTACAATTGTTTGCTCTCTATAGTTGTTATATTATTACTAAAGAAATAGAAGGGGGAATCAGGATATTTGTAATTTTTCCCACAATTAAAGAATTATCTAAATGGTGTATAATGATAATTGTACTTCGTGAGCGAGTTCTGCAGCTCAAGGAGCTTGAACCTTGAACTAGTAAGCATTAAACTATTAACCGTTGCATAACAGTCTTTAATTGTAGGCTTTAACGTATATTTATTAACCGCTTGTAAAATTTTCCAGCTACAAGCATTTTTTTACTGTAAACATAACACATGTACGTCAAATATTGACATATTTTTACTTCGTATTAAAAAAAATCAGATGTAAAATTAGAAGCAGCAGTTTAAAGCTGCAGAAAAAATTATGTCGGTTGTAGTCAACGCATGTGTTCCCCACACCACATTACACGTCAACTTTGATTCGACTCGATGAGTTACAGCCCCCTAGATTTCTTACATCTACGTGTGTACTTTGAGACAAGCCTACGACCCAACACTTAAAGTGAAAAAATCACGGTGGATTAAGTTTGTAGCGTAGATTATTTTGTGTGTATGCGTAAACATAAATATAGTTTGACTGCTATGCATTTTAAAAATAATCTCAACGACAATCGACAAGGATTGTTATCGCTCGCTATTCATCAGGAGGCAAGTGTGTCAGCATGTCAACCTACAGCTGCCGGGCGTCCGAGACCTGCACACAATGCCGAACAGGCCAGACGTCAATTGCCGCGGGTTTGCGTTCAATGGAAAACAGCGATGCAATATTCAAAACCTGTTTCACCAGAGTAAAGGTTAATATTCAATATACATAACAACAAAGCGTGGGTATCTATGCGCGCGTTTTCATGTTATCGTCAATTATTGTGCAAGGTCGTAAAAACAGAAACGACATGGAGATTTTAAAATGAATGTGTATTTTACCGAGTTATATAAAAAAATCGGGTATATCTGTCTTAAATTTAAATCTAATTTTGTATATTTATATGGGAAATTTCTCCTTAAATCCCGAGGCAATTATTATACTTTTTAATAATAAATTACGTTTCAAGTGTCTTGGTCTTCGCCCAGCGTCTGTGCCTTCATTATTTTCTTGAATGTTACTCATTCACTGTATAGGTCCTGATGACCATCTTAGGCGTTTTGTTCTACGTAGTCTACAATGTTGGGCTCTTTGTACAGTTTTTACAGTTCGTCATTGAACCTCTGGCGCCACTGATCTTTTTATAAAGGCTTGATCGCGTGTTTTTTTTTCACGCATCAGGGTGATTCACTAGAGGTCGATTCCAAGTCCCCTGTCCATCTCTTCTGCGGTCGTCTAGCATTCCGTTTTCCCAACGATCTAGAGTCTCTCATTATTTTTATTAATCTATTGTTACTTGCTCTGTCAACACGATTATTCCATTCCCTTTTTCGCCTTCCGACAAATTTAACTAAATCCTCTATCTGAGACTACCTGCCAAATCGATAGGTACCTGTCTACCTACCGTCATAATAATGCCGTCTTATGTCGGTATTTCGTATTCTATCACGTCTCGTGACAACCCACGTGTCAGCTCCGTAAGTCAGCACTGGTCATACCGTCGTCTTGTATATCTTCACTTTACCTTCACGTCCGAGGTATTTATTTTTCCGAGTTACATCCCTTAAGTACCCACAAACATGAGCTTCTTTTATTGCCTGTCTTCATGCTTCCTCGTAGGTATTTCAGTCACTAGAGACATCTGTTCCTGAACATCGAGAGTCCATGATCTTTCATTCCAATTTCCAGCTTATTTCGAATGGGATCTTTTGAAATGACCATTGAATCGGTCTTGTCTGTTGAGACTATATACTTTGTTGTGTTGTTACGAATTTATGAAGAAGTCTCAGCAAATTGTCTTCTGAATCCGCTATGAGCACTGCGTCATCTCCATAGCGTACGATATGTATCTACCTACTAGTCATTTTAAACCCACTTATTGTCTTGGTGGCGTCAATAAGCTTATCCATTATTAGATTAAACATAGCCAGTCCGGGCTGAGCGATTCCGCTGTTAACGTGTTGTCTACTTACACTTGTGTAGTTATGTCTTTGTGTAAATCTTCTACAGTGTTTAATAATTATGCCGGTGTGTGGGCTTCCAAGTGGGACTGCCGTGAACCATCGTACAAGGTTCGCAACAACATCCTTCCTTCACAACATGGGATCGAGAGACACTGATGCCATGGACCCTTTTATTTTAAGGCCAAATCCCAGAAGTAGGTTTATATCACCTTGGCAGTTTATTTGATTAATTTTTTTACTTTCTATGCTATTCAGAAGCTATTACTTATACACTTATTCTAAAACTAAAATAGTGTCAACTTAAAAATCAACAGGCACTGTCACTTCCGGGCCCCAGTTCGGAATTTCTTGCAAGATTGTTTGAAAGATTGTAACATAGGTTCGTTACACATCTTCTTGTTCGGAACACGATTGAAAACAGCGGGGGGGGGGTTTACATTAGTTTCTTTATTTGTGCTACATAAGTCTACATGGATAGTGTCTATCTGCGTATACATCTACGTGGATTGGGAAGGTTTTTTTTTTAAATGTCGTAAAACGATGGCGGTTTTCGTGATATCATTTTATGTGTAAAGAAGATGTATATCTCTGCTTATTACACATGTTGTTGGTTTGTGACACTTTACACTTTCAGACTTTAACTCAGCCACATATCAGATGCCGAGTTGTTCGTTGTTAGCAATCTGGACATTGCGTCCGAACTCTTAAAATGATATTTATCACTGTACGTAATCGGAAAAATGTTTTGCATGTATGCAAGCAGGACACAACCGCTTTTCCCCGTTATGTTCAGTCTTTACCTTTAGCTCTTCGTAAGTTTCCCCGAGTGCTCATGCTGACCTTCCATTATACTAGTATGATTTGCGTAACCGACTGTCTAGTTACATATAGTCACGTATAGTCTTTTGAGTATTTATGCCTAACTGTTTTGATGATTTTGTTTAGATCAGTGTTAAATAGAACGAACGCGAGTGCTTGTATGATGACTAGGGTACTAACTCACTCCTTGCAGTTTTACATCAATATCCGAATCAAGTTTATTAGTTTTGTTAGTTTTGTTTGTTGGTACTCCTGACTCCTGTATGGTTGCAAAATGCGCCTCTCTGTTTACAGTATCATAAGCTTCTTTCAGATCGATGGATGTTTGATAAATACTGACAAGATTGAGAAGAAAAAGAAATTGGATTTTGTTTAATATTTGTTTCCGTTTACCTGTTGGGCGAGAAAGATTTGTGTTGTTCGGTATTATAAACAGCACAAATGTTTATAACCATTCGTCATGTGGCATTCGTGACCACGTGACACAGTTAAGCCATTAGCGCGTGAAAGCAAGGCTGCGCGGCGGTCACGTGTCATTTACACGCGTTCCTGCATGTAATGATAATAATGATAATCGTTAATACTGTCCAGCAGAGAACATTGGTACGCGTGTGTTTGGCCGGGCGCACATTGAGACGCAGGTGACACAGGCAGGGCAGCACAGTTTTTGTGAATCCCTATTTTGAGGGGAATCACGCGAATTGAGACGCAGAGCAGGGCAGGGCAGCACTGCGCCACACGTGGGCCAATGCCACACTTGTGTAAGTGGCACAGAAAACGTGTGACACGTTTCGCTCGTGCCCCCAGTTGCGTTTTCTTGATTGCGTGTTTTTTGAAAAAATGGATTCAATTGAAGAAAAATTGATTGAATTAGTGCGTAACCACGTAGTGTTATACGACACCAGCCATTCGCAATACATGAAAACTAAATTGAAACAAGAAATCTGGATGAAAATCGCAAGTGAACTCAACTTGAGAAAGGGTAAGTTCATTAAAAATTTATTTATTACATATTTAAACATTATATAAATAAATTTAAATGTGATTCATTGCAATACCTAATATTGTGATGTTATTCAACTTTGTTTCTTATGCAAGTTGTATAATTTCGTTTTTTCTTTTTAACAGCTGACGCACGTTTCACTAAAAAATATCAGTATCGTCAGAGGTTTGTAATTAATTTATTTTAATTTATTTTATTTATCATCAGTACATTAATTTACTTACAAGCCTCTGATGATACTGATATTTTTCAGTGAAACGTGCGTCAGCTGTTAAAAAGAAAAATTAAATTACGCTCCTTGCAGAAGAAACAAAATTGAATAATATCACAATATTATATAATTGCTGCAAGAAACTTTGAGTTACCTATATAGAAAATAATACCCAATATTAAAGTGAATTTCTGTCTAACTGAAAAAGCAGCTTGTACACGCCTTGAACGATTGCCTGAAATCGGAAGTAGCTGTCCTGTTGGTAGATTTTCATCCAGGCCCTTTTGTTCATTATCACCACTTATGACAGCATTTATGCGTAAATAGTTGTGCAAAACGCAAGCTGCTTTGACGTCATCGACAACGCTGGTGACTTTAATTTCAAATGGTCTTTGAATCGCGAAGCTAGGATTCCAAATGCGCATTCAACAGTTTGCCGTGCTCGTGAAAGCCTATAATTGAACACCTTATTTTCATAGCTTCCCATAACACTTCTCCTTGGGTAGGGTCTCATTAAGGGCCTCATCCCCTACAAATACGTATGGCAATGTATGTTCGAAGGAGGGTAGATCGGAAGGTGGAGGAAGTTGTAGATTTCCCTTATCCAATTTTCTGGCCAACCGACTACTTGCAAAAATACTGCCGTCACTGAATCTTCCCATGGATACTACGTCAATGAAACTGAATTTCTAGTGTGCGTCGACAGCTGCCATTAAGACGAAGGAGAAATTGTGTTTATAATTAAATAATGAAGACCCAGATTTATTAGGCTTTTTTATCACAACATGCTTTCCATCGATGGCGCCCAAACAGTGTGGAAAATGCCACCGTGATTCAAAATCTGAGGCAGTCGACATCCACATTTCTCTTGTAGGTTGTGGTAAATACAACGGCTGCATAGTTCTCCAAATGGCATTTGAGACTTCGTTCACAATTTTAGCTACAGTCCGATCTCCCATCCTGTAACTTTAGCCAATGCTTTTGTAGCTGTCCCCAGATGCCAAATACCTGAAACAAAGAAATACGTACTCATTAATGTTCAATTCGTCCATTTAATTATCAAATTAATTAATAAATAAGTTCATTTATTAAATAAATATTTATATATACGTTAATTTAATTAGCCTATGTAATGCAGTAAAATTGATAGAATTAAATAAATTTTACATAATTTGGTAGTTTTTCATTGCTATTCATTTTATTTTGTATTAGTATTTACAATTTTTGATGTTGTTCTTACTAATTAATTAATTACATAATTTATTGTTTTCTCTTTTTCAGGTGACGAGGCCAAATCTACGTGGGCGAAATGAAGAAACAATCACAGAGATGCCCTACGACGACTGCGACTGCTGCTGCTGCAGATATCAAACCGTGGAAATTGCAAGCCCAGATGGAATTTTTAGTACGTTACATGGTCAATGAAAACCGTGATACGAATATCACCGACGATGACGACCGTTCAGGACCACCTAGTGAAGAAGATGTAGAATCTGAAACCCAACATTGTGATGATGACCCTACTGACGTGGTAAACGATGAAGACTCGGCCCTACCAAACAGTGTCTACGCTGAAGAGGATGATTCACTGAATTCGTCTGGAAACAACGAGCCTGCTAAATCTCCTGCACCACCAACGCCACAACAAAAGAAGAAGGTGAAAAAGTTGATATTGAGAACTTAATAAAAAAGACTATTGAACAACGTGAGCAAAGGTCAAAAGAGAGAAGTGAAGAAAGAAAAAAATTGGAAGAAAGAACAGCTCCGAAGGACAATCTGTACCTGTTCTCCATGTCAATGTATGAGCAGACCAAAAAAATGCCTCCAGGATCTCAGCACATTGTGAGAAGAAACGTATTTCTCACCGTATCGCAAGAGGAGGCACGCCTGCTGAATATTGCTGAACCTACAGTCACCCCATATCAGCAATTTCGTTCTGGAGGGGTACAGGCGAGAACATTCATCACCCGAGGACAAATGATTGGTCGAATTGGTCACATATGAGCTCTCCTGCTTCAAACAAGCTCTTCATGGCAACCTCCTTCCTACTCTTCTGGAGAGACGATGGCTTCACGTGAAACTAATGAAGAAACTTCCAACATCGTCTCCTACATTAACTATTTTTCAGAATAATAATTTGTTCTACACTTATTTTTTGTTTAATATGTATGTTTTGTTTCCAGGTTTTCGTTATGTATTATCAGTTATTCTTAAAAAAAGACCAAATAAAATAAAAATAAAAAATTTACCTCAAAAATACTGCACGTTTTTCTTCAGTCCCAATGGGTGTTTGAGCTTTGCATCCATCGGAGTAAATAATAGGTTGAATCGTGCTATGAAGGTCTTCAAACTCCGCTCGAATCAGACGGAAATAGTTCACAAATCGTTCGTTGGGGAATTCTCTTGTCAATGCGAATTCCCCGTGAGTTCCTCTTTTTTTCATGTACTCACTTGTCCACAGCTTTACCTTCCTTGACTTTTGATAGAGTAATAATAATATTTCTAACTCGGCATCCGAATCTGACTCAGAGCTCAAATCAATGTATTCCGCCAACATATTTTTGGTTATACGCACAAAATTTTGTTTAGAACACGGCTCCTGCCTTCGTCAAACTGCCTCACAAACTTGCTATTCAATATACATGGACAACTGTGCCACATAGTGTTTTTTCGTGCTGTCCTGTCCTGCTCTGCCCTGCCCGTACTGCGCCACGCAGCTCAATGTGCGCCTTAGCTTTACGTCGCAGACCTGCTACCCAACGAGGACAACTTGGCATTGGCAGGGATGCCAGGTGTGGGAGTTTTCCCCCGCGGGGGAAATTTGAAGACTCAAAAACCGTACGTGAGAACTATGTGGAAATTTCGTTTCAAACGTTACTATGTTCAGAGCCTCGAATATTCTTGACTGAAAAAAATCAATTAGATCTAAAATTGTTTTTGGATAGTAAAATTATAGAACAAGTCTCAGAATTTAACTATTTAGGCTGTAAGCTCTCATATAAAAACGAAGAAAATAATAATGGGAAAATTAATAACTTTAACCAGATAACAGGAACTCTCCGACGTGCTCTAAAACACAAGCCTCAAACCCCTTACTTGTGACTCAGAAACGTGGACAATATCTGCTAGACAAATATCAAGAATTCAGGCTACGAAACTGAAATGTTTGCGTTCTAAAGTACACAAAATTAGAAATGAAAACAAAAATAATCAGATACGAGAGAAACTGAAAGTTGAATAAGTGAACGGAATCATCAATAAGTCCAGAGAAAGCTGTAAACAACACATTAGCCGAATGGGCAGTGACAGATTCCCCAAGGTAGCCTTACTGTATCGGCCGAAAGGGAAGAGAAGCCTGGGAAGACCCAAGAAGAGATGGCCCGACCAGTGTGGAGTCGGAACAGACTAAACAGTCTAAGCCGTGAAGAAGAAGAAACAGGAAGCAGAATTAAAAACATTCAGTCATTTGTTTGAGCATCATCAGCAGCAGCATCCTTTGGTAAAAGCATTGAAACAGACATTGTAAACATATCCAGGGAATAGTATCATAAGCCTTAATAAAAACGGAATAATATATAAACTAGGTACTGAAACACTTTCTTGCCTGTTACACATAAAAAAATGGCCTCGGCGAGCAAAATAAATCTTGTTGTGATTTCACTATAAATAGTGCAATGATGGACACAGGAGGATGATGAATAGCTAGGCCCAAGACCTAATTAACGTGTGCGTTGTATAGAAAGTACGAAACGTTAGTATATATTCCAAAAACTTAAGTTCTGGACAACTGTGGCGGCTCATGGTTCTGACAGTTGGGGGTTCAATGTCTGAATGTCTCTACTATCCCAAATAACACACGGGGTGGGTCGCAACATGAAGACAACTATTGACTTTTAGTTTTATATTAATATATAAAATCTACTTTTAATAGGCCTAATATTAAGTTGTGTTTATGCTATTTGTAAATTATTCTAGAAATATATAGTTAAAACAAAAGGAAAGTTAAATATTCTGTTTAATATTTAAAAGGGGAAGCGGCCTACCAAGTTCCTTAATTTTGCATTTATCTTTTAACAGAGCGAGAAGAAAAATTTGTTTTTAAAATAGATTGAACACTACTCATTTTATCAAATCAGTGAACTGAACACAAAAATATAAAATACCTGAACACTGAACACACAAAAAATACCAGCAAACATTTTGAAGGTTATACACGCTTCGGTCAGCTTAACGTTACTATAGGCCTAACTATTTAATGACTACATTAAACACACTTTATTTTCGGAATACAATTACTTCACTATTTTATTTCATTTTAAGACTGTACTCCACACATTTTCATTGCATTCTAAATAAAATAGAGAAATCTGACACAAAACTGAAGGTAAACAGACAAATCATGTGGTAAAAATCATAATAATGGCGAATGGTGGTATTATGAAATGTTAAAATTCCTGGGCGGTGCGGTTCGGCTCTCGTCGGAACTATTCGTCTCTGGCGCTAACACTCGGGGTTAGCGACTGTTGAATGTAATTTTGGGTATACTGATTGAGAGCTGTTTTGCACCTCAAGCAATAGTAGCGAGCAATTCGCCTAATACGCGAATCCATTACTGTTCAGTCAACAAGATTAATCTCACAAATCTTGTTACTTAAATATGAAACCATTCTCTCAACAAATCCTTAAACATATTTAAATTATTTCGGGGGTTCATTGAACCATTGAACCTTATGGACGAGCCGCCACTGTTCTGGAGTACAATAGTCATAAAAAATCGTACGAGAAAAGTTACAAAAACCACACATGTACGATTACACTCCAACCGTTGTACCTCTAGCGGTTTTGAATACTTTAGGCCTCATTCTCTGTTGCGTTTTTTTTTTTTTGACAGAAAATGATAGACAGTTTTGTCAGAGATAAACCGTTTTAGATAGACGGAAATGCCAGTTGCGTATGTTATCTGATGTCCTGCCTACGGGGAACTGAGTACTGGTTATCAGTAGTTTTTTGTTACGCACACGTCTTGTTGTCGAAAAAGGGGCGAGCACGCGCGTTATTTTGTGTAGGCGTACCTGCTTCTGGTTATTGTAGCGAACCGTGTGTGCGACGGACGGTGTGTAGCTGCGTGTTCAGCTTTGCACTAGACTACACAGAATACCTGACACACACCTCGACGTTTATAACTCAATAACAGGATAAATTGATATAAGTTAGGGCCGAAGCAATGCATCTTCGACAGAATTACCCCAAAGGTTATAATGAGTTATAAGGTGAACAGCCAAGAAGGTGAATAGCAAATAAATGTAAAAATACTAAACAAGGTGGTCTTCACGAAGGTGGAACAGGAAGCTTGTCTAATACCAGAATGAAATATACAAGAAAAGAAAAAAGAAAACTCGTGAATACCGATACTGAGGCCTACTTGTTGGTTTTCCTACCAGGGAGGCATAGATGCCCCCCCAAAGTTTTAAATTTTGAAATTAAGTGAAAATCGCACATGTCACAATACTTAATATCTTGCTTTGGTAAATGTGACGAGAATATTTTTGCAGCTGTCAATAAATTCCTAAGAACTGGTGCAACATTTCCCGTGTAGAGTAATAAAAATAGTGTCTATTAGGATGGTGCACTCCTAGGTCGGCCCTTCCTTCTGCTTTTATAGACTTGCGGCGTCAGGATTTTCTGTGGCATACGCTGATCATACGTACATCACCATGGCTAGTTGACCTTACCAGTACATTCGTTTAGCTTTTACAAATTGGATGCCCTCTTGTTTTAATAGCTCATCTATCTCCTGGTTATTTCTTATTTTGCATTCGACGTCTTTCTTAACCGGACCATAAACACGTCTTACAATCTTTCTTTCAAACCTTCTTAGCATTTCTTGTTCTTTTTTGTTAATGTCCATAAGCAACAACTGGTCTGATAAGTGTCTTATATATTTTTATTTTTGTGTTACGACTAATGAGTTGCTTCCCAATAGTATACTGTTGGGATAATATGGCCTATTTCCTATTTATATCCAGTCATGTATTGTCGTATTTATGAGCCCTTCATATGAAATAGAAATTACAGTACCCTTTATCTACAGTAGATTTATTCACGTTTTTGTCCTGTTCCACTATTTTTCAGACTACAAATTTGCAAAAATTTTTTTTACTAAACACCTACCTTATGGGTACCCTAATTTAGAACAAAACTGATCGAAACGTGGCAGGAAAGTGTTGGTACTTTAGACTATTTAACGTCTTTGTGATAAACGTTTTTATAAACTTTTTTTGTCACAGTTGTGTGTTTGGCGTCGTAACAGCTCAGCAACAATTGTCCTGATGATGACAATAAATATTGTTGAAACGTCGACACAAATAATTTAAAATTTTTGTTATATTTTTTGACCGATCCTCACAAATCCTTCACCGGAAAAATTCACTGATTGACGGTCACTACGATTTGAGGGTTTTTATAAACCATAACGTCTCTAAATAAACCAGGATTACAGCTACTTGTAATTATTGTAATTAATTTCTTCTTACTAATGGACGTAATTAATGGTTTTGTGGAACTTTATAACTAGTACAAAATAAGGGTTATTTTTGTGACAGCGTTAGGAGAAAGTGAGAGAAGACGCGGGCAGTGACGGCGACGCGACGTGGGGGAGCCTTAGAGTGAGTGTCTTGTTTAACCAACGAATGTATGTAAATAAATAATCAGCTTCGCCTCTCCCACGCCGACTGTTCCACTTGGCAAGCGGAGATATATACATCGAGCGTTGGCACCGTGTCGTGTTACTGTAAAAGGAAGTAATGATTATTACCTGTCGGTAACGTTTTGGGAGAGACGATTTGCATGGCAGTGGATTATTACGTGTCTATGTATACACGTGTATCTGATGTGCCGTTTATATAGTGTAGACGGAGTGTAAGTCTGATATCACGTATACAATTACAGTAAGACTAGCTGCACGGTTTTTTTTTTTTTTTTTTTGAAAAATAGACCAAGAGGCTGATCAAGCAAACAATGAATCGTGAAGGGTGCAAGAGAATTGCAGTTAAGTAATTGGAGCAGAGCTGCTCTTTACTAAGATGAGTGGTGGAAAAAATTGAAAGGAAGTCCCTGACGTTTGACTGTAGTGTTTCGGTAGTAATAGTAGTACAGCTGAAATAGTAAGACATGAAATGGTTCGCGCTGACGTCTGGAGCGGGTAACAGGGAAGGCGTGCTGGAAATCGGATGCGCATACACCAACCATCAGCTGTTCTGAACACAAACTAATTGCTCCAAAGAAAGACGCACCAATGCAGGCGCAACGAGATCTTTTGAGACAGCGCAACCAGACACGCGTCTCATTTTAGCTGTAATTGAATAAACGGTCGTAATTTTATAATAATTATTCTACTAGAAGTGAGAACTTCATGTACTATGATGTTGGCACTATGATGCCAGGTTCACTCCCGTACACCTCGCGCTCCTACGGCAGTAAACTGGCTTAACGCGTCACGAATTAACTGAAACGAAAAAAAGCAGTGTTGCCAGGTCAATCAGCTCTCTTTTTGCCGCATAGATACCAAAATTTCCACAAAATTGTCAGTGAGTAGATGTATGAGTGTAAGTCTTGGACTTCGGAGGATAGGAAGGAAAAAGGCTTGACGCTGGAGGTGGAGAGGAATAAAGGTTTTGGGGGCAAGGACAGCGAAGGCGGACTAGTTGTCATTACCAGTGAGATGAGTGGAATGTGGAGACGAAGAGGAATTTTTTCCCTATTGATATACTGAGACTGGGCTAAGCCCACCAGTCAGTTTACATCTCATAACTTAATTTACAAGGCGTAGGATGATCGTCCTATGGCGCACTCCTCTAAAATCACTTTGTTCTTGTGATGCCTGTCACTTGACGCACTACACTAAATCATATGGCTTCATTCTATTTAGCCATAGGACTCCAGGGCCCAAAAAAAAAGAGATAAAAAAAATATCTAATATTAAAATTTATCCAATAATAAATGTAATTGGTTCAAAATAGTGAGCGAGTTCTGCAGTTCGGAGAGCGTACTAGTTAGGCCTAATTAACTAAGAGCCGATCAGTGAAATGAATCGACTCCGTGACGGTATGCACTTCGCGCAGCGTCTCGTCTCTGAGTAACTGTATTTGCTACTCTTGGTTTATGCAACCTGATGTAGCAGTATGTAAATAGTAGTAAACAACGCTGCAGAATTGTAACCCGTGAACTGACGGATGGCGTACTCTCTCTCTCTCTCTCTCTCTCTCTCTCTCTCTCTCTCTCACACACACACGCGCGCGCGCGCGCGTATAACATATCTGTCTGTGTTCACATATTGTAGCCACTAGGGCATTGTTACCGTGAATTACGACTCCCATAAGAGTTACATAGACGGTTACACCATATTTAGCTGTACCCCGCGAGACCAGCTGTCTACAACTGTGTTATTACAAAGTGTTGTTAAACGTGTAATATTTACGATCTTTTGTGTATAAAGTAGACGTTTCAAGAAACTTGTGTGTGACTCAAGCAGACGTACTGGTCTCCGTGTCCAATGTAGGCAGTAGCGGTCGACATGTCGCCAAGTTTGGGCGGAGGACGCGATTTAACAGAATAGCGGTTGTCATAGCAACGTGATGTCAGTTGTGTGTGACCGTACAACAATAGCGATGATAACTGATGTAGAGGAGGAATTTTATTTCAGCCACTCGCCAGTTGGTATCCAGTAAGGATATATGCGTACCCGGTTCAGTGAAAAGGTGTTCTTTAATTACTGTTTGTGCTTAGCACTGAATTCGTTAGGGCGAGCGATTTCAGCTTATCAGCTCGTCAATACTTTAGACTGGGTGGCCACCACATGCGGAGTTGAGCTGAGTTACTTTGGGGTGATGGTGGGGGATTAGCAATAGACTGCGGAGTACAGTCAGTTGCAATATAGGCCTACTTCGTAAATTCATTCCCGGTTGTTTGGCCGTGGTCCATTGCTTTCAACAAAAACAGACGTTTCGGCAGTGCCATCGACTGCCATCAACAGTGTAAAATTCGAAATTTCGCTAACATAAGGTGTTAGACGTTAGTGATCACAGAACTGTGGTTAAGACAGTCTTAACCACAGTTCTGTGATCACTAACGTCTAACACCTTACGTTAGCGAAACTTCGAATTTTACACTGTTGATGACAGTCGATGACACTGCCGAAACGTCTGTTTTTGTTGAAAACAATGGACCACGACCAAACAACCGGTAATGAATTTTAACAACACTGTCAGTTGCGTTTATACCCTCGGCGATGTTGGACATGCTAAATTTTAAGCAGATCGAATATTTGATGCTCAGATCGGAATTTGATGATCAGACACTAAATTCAGTTGTCATGTATGGAGTGTATTGACTACTAAGCGCAAGAAAGAGTGGAAAAGTCTTTATCCGAGACGAAGAAATGGCGACTGAGGAGAATTTCACACACTTTTTGAAAATAGAGAGCCAATTGTGCAGCTCACGGAGCATACACTAGTAATAATACAATTTTTATTTCCATGTCCCGTAAGGAAATGGAAGTATGGTACTGGCGAAAAAATCGTGTTCGAGATAAGGGCTGATTCTGATTTTACTACTCTCAAAACATGAAAAAAGTCATTTTCTGTAAAGTGCCTGTGTGTAGAATTTTGCTATGGCGAACGATAACTGCCGCAAATTCAAACAGAATCAAAAATTTTTTTGCATATAGCCCCGAGTTGTAGAGGACTCAAGGCCTATTGATTTTATGTTTTAACCTGAGTATAGTACTTAATTTTGATAAATAAAGTATCCTGAAAAGAAGGTCATAATAATCCACTGTAGCAAAGTAGACGAAATATCTATAAATGAAAAGGGTAGTTGGAGGAGGAGGGGGTAATTTTATATAATTGAAAATGATAGTTGAAGGGGAAGCGTGTAATTTTTTACTTCCATGTTCCGTAAGGAAATGGAAGTATGGTCATGCCGAAAAAACTCGTGTTCGAGATAACGACAGATTCTGATTGTACTACTACCACTCGTACCATCAAAACATGAAAAAAAGTCATTTTTCGAAAAGTGTCTGTGTGTAGAATTTTTTCTATGGCAAACGATAGCCGCAAATTCAAACAGAATCAAATAATTGTTTGCATACAGCAATGAATCGTAGAGGACTCAAGGCTATTGTGTTTGGTGAAAATCGGTTAAGGGAAACGGGTAGTTTACCTGCAACGTTTTACGTTTTAACAAGAGTAAAGTGCTTAATTTTGATAAATAAAGTATCCTGAAAAGAAGGTCGTAATAATCCACTGTAGAAAGGTAGATGAAATATATATAAATGAAAAGGGTAGTTGAAGGGAGAAGGGGGAAATTTTTTTTATAAATTAAAATGGTAGTTGGAGGAGGTAAATTTTTATAAGTTTTATATGTGTAATACGTTATTGACAACAAAGAAGTAGTTTCTATGGAAACATTTCATTTAACTTTAACAAAATTCTATATTTTTTCATTTTAACTTAAATCATGTATGAGAGAAAATATATCGTTCGTGGCAGGCAAGCATTATGATTACCGCAATAAAAAGGCAGGCAAGACACACACACACACACACACACACACACACAAAATTCCTTTTATTTCTGGCCTCACTCATGTGTATTTTCTTACATTTGCACGCTTTTTAAATGGAAAGTGCCGAAACCCACACCAACACAACGCGTGCAAGCCGAAAAAGTGTCCAGCGTGGATAGCGATTTGCTTCCTGTGGATCCCTGGGCAGTGTAACTGCACGTATTTACAGAGGAACGGTTCATAGATAGACTTTTCGTCTTTAGGGAATGAACCCTCTGCAAGATGCTCAGGGTCCATGAGTGACTTCAGAGCGCTTCGGAGGAGGGATGATTATCTGCGTAGGTCGGTTTCTTTATAAGAATAAAGTAAGCCTACCTAATTTTTATGGATAAAGTGACTGAAAATAACATTATATTAAACGACTACCCCATAATAACAAAAATGTCTATAAATAGTGAAATTAGTTTGACGGTTGGTGATATATTTTAGAAATTACCGAACCGAATTCAAGTAAATTATTTTAAACATAAATCTTACAACATGGAAGTCATGTATGGTTCTCCATAAGGCACAGGTTCCATAAGAATGGTGATGGCAAAAAAAAATCGTGTTCGAGATAATTGCAGATTCTGATTGTACTACCCTCAAAACATGAAAAAAAGTCAATTTTCGAAAAGTGTCTGTGTGTCTATCTGAGTGTAGTTTTTTTTTTATGGCAAACGATAAGAGCCGCAAATTCAAACAGAATCAAATAATTTTTTGCATACAGTCCTGAATTGTAGAGTACTCAAGACCTTTTATTTTTGGTGAAGATCGGTTAAGGGAAAGGGGTAGTTTACCAGCACCGTTTTATGTTTTAACAAGGGTAATTTTTTCTATGACGAACGATAACTGCCGTAATATAACAACAAATTTTATATTTGACGCCCATAAAGCCGGGCTACACAAAGTAAGTGTTAAAATGTGGCGCTCCAATCAGGGGGCTTAAGAAAGCTATAAATCACAACTCAATACTTACTTAAATTGATTAATTAATTAATTAACAAAATAATTAATTAACTTAAAAAAAATAAGCGTTATAGTAAATTCAAAGAGAATCAAATAATGTTTTGCATACAGCCCTGAATTGTAGAGTTCTCAAGATCTATTGTTACTTCCATATTCCTTAAGGAATGGAAGTATGGTGATGGCAAAAAAAATCGTGTTCGAGATTATTGCAGATTCTGATTCTACTACACTCAAAACATGAAAAAAAGTCGTTTTCCGAAAAGTGTCTGTCTGTCTGTCTGTCTGTCTGTCTGTGTGTGTGTGTGTCTGTCTGTCTGTCTGTCTGTCTGTAGATTTTTTTCCTATGGCAAACGATAACAGCCGCAAATTCAAACAGAATCAAATAATTTTTTGCATACAGCCCTGATTTGTAGAGTACTCGCGACCTATTGTTTTTGGTGAAGATCGGTTGAGGGAAAGGGGTAGTTTACCTGCAACGGTTTTTTTTTATCAAGGGTAATATTGTTTGTTTGGCAAACGATAACAGGCGCAAATTCAAACAGAATCAAATAATGTTTCGCATACAGCCCTGAATTGTAGAGCTCTCACGATCTGTTGATTTTGGTAAAGATCGGTTAAGGGAAAGGGGTAGTTTACCTGTACCGTTTTATGTTTTAACAAGGGTATTTTCTATGGCAAACGATAACAGCCGCAAATTCAAACATAATCAAATAATGTTTTGCATACTGCCCTGAATTGCAGAGTTCTCAAGACCTTTTGTTTTTGGTGAAGATCGGTTAAGGGAAAGGGGTAGTTTACCTGCAACGTTTTATGTTTTTAAGGGTATTTTCTATGGCAAACGATAAGAGCCGCAAATTCAAACAGAATCAAATACGTTTTTGCATACAGCCCTGATTTCTTGAGTACTAAAGACCTATTGTTTTTGGTGAAGATCGTTTAAGGGAAAGGGGTAGTTTACCAGCCACGTTTTTTGTTTTATCAAGGGTATTTTTTATGGCAAACGATAACAGCCGCAAATTCACACAAAATCATATAATATTTTGCATACAACCCTAAATTGTAGAGTTCTCAAGACCTGTCGTTTTTGGTGAAGATCGGTTAAGGGAAAGGGGTAGTTTACCAGCAACGGTTTTTTATCAAGGGTAATTTTACTTCCATATTCCTTAAGGAATGGAAGTATGGTGATGGCAAAAAAAATCGTGTTCGAGATTATTGCAGATTCTGATTCTACTACACTCAAAACATGAAAAAAAGTCGTTTTCCGAAAAGTGACTGTGTGTGTGTCTGTCTGTCTGTCTGTGTGTGTGTCTGTAGATTTTTTTTCTATGGCAAACGATAACTGCCGCAAATTCAAACAGAATCAAAAGATTATATGCATACAGCCCTAAATTGTAGATTTCTCAAGACCTGTTGTTTTTGGTGAAGTTCGGTTGAGGGAAAGGGGTAGTTTACCTGCAACGTTTTTTTAACAAGGGTATTTTCTATGGCAAACGATAACAGCCGCAAATTCAAACAGAATCAAATAATGTTTTGCATACAGCCCTGATTTGTAGAGTACTTAAGACCTATTGTTTTTGATGAAGATCGGTTAAGGGAAAGGGGTAGTTTACCTGTAACGTTTTATGTTTTAACAAGGGTATTTCCTATGGCAAACGATAACAGCCGCAAATTCAAACAGAATCAAATAAGTTTTTGCATACGTCCCTGAATTGTTGAGGTCTCAAGGACTTTCGATTTTGGTGAAGATCAGTTAAGGGGAAGGGGTAGTTTACCTGCAACCTTTTACGTTTTAACAAGAGTAAAGTACTTGAAAATTTATTTAAACTTTTTCAAACAATGGTAATTGTTAAAAATAAAATAATTTTGTTGCCAAGCAATAAAATTAAAATTTTTTCATTTTAATGTACATCATGTATAAGAGAAAATATATAGCGCTTAGCAGGCGATATTAAGATTTAAATATAAATCTTAGAATATGGAAGTCATGTATGGTTCTCCATACCGATATTTTTTGGTGAAGATCCGTTAAGGGAAAGGTGTAGTTTACCAGCAACGATTTATGTTTAAACAAGGGTATTTTCTATGGCAAACGATAAGAGCCGCAAATTCAAACAGAATCAAATAATTTTTTGCATGCAGCCCTGAATTAAAGAGTACTCAAGACCTGTTGTGTTTGGTGAAGATCGGTTAAGGGAAAGGGGTAGTTTACCTGCAACGTTTTTTTTATGAAGGGTAATTTTTTTCTATGGCAAGCGATAACAGCCGCAAATTCAAACAGAATCATATAATGTTTTGCATACAGCACTGAATTGTAGAGTTCTCAAGACGTGTTGGTGTTGGTGAAGATCGGTTAAGGAAAAGGGGTAGTTTACCTGGAACATTTTATGTTTTAACAAGGGTAAATTTTTCTATGACTAACGATAACTGCCGTAAATTCTAACAGAATCAACTTCTTTTTTCCATACCTTTCTGAATTACAGAGTGTTCAAGGTCTGTTGATTTTGTTGAAGATTGGTTAGTGGAAAGGGGTAGTTTACCAGCAACATTTTATGTTTTAACAACGGTAATTTATAATATAACGTACTATAACTGCCGCAATTCAAACAGAATCAAATATTTTTTTTTGTGTACGTTCCTGAATTGTAAGGTACTGAAGGCCTGTTGATTTTGCTGAAGATCGGTTAAGGGAAAGGGGTAGTTTACCTGCCACTTTTCATGTTTTAACAAGAGTAATTGTTTCTATGACGAACGATAACTGCCGCACATTCAAACAGAATCAAATATTTTTTTGCTTGCGTCCCTGAATTGCAGAGGACTGAAGGCCTATTGATTTTGGTGAAGATCGGTTAAGAGAAAGGGGTAGTTTACCTGCAACGTTTTATGTTTTAACAAGAGTGAAGTACTTAATTTTGATAAATAAAGTAAACTGATAAGAAGCTCATAATAATCCACTGTAGAAACGTAGATTAAATATCTATAAATTAAGAGGTTAGGTGAACGGGGTGGGGGTAATTTTCTATTAATGAAAATTATAGTTGAAGAAGGAGGGGAGAATTTTTTATGTGTACTACGTTATCGGCAACAAAGAAGTAGTTTGTTGTTAAAATTCCTTCCCGAGCTGTTTAGCCGTAGTCCAATGTTTTCTGCAAAACCAGACGTTTCGGCAGTGTCATCGACTGCCATCGTCAGTGAAAATCGAGTGCGTAAACGTGAGGTGGTATACGTTAGTGACCACAGTACTGTGGTTAAGGCTGAAGCAATAAGTAGAAAGAAGTAGTTTCTATGGAAATATTTCATTTCGAATATGATTTTAAATATAAATCTTAGAACATGGAAGTCATAAATGGTTCTCCATACCGATATTTTTCTATGACGAACGATAACTGCCGTAAATTCAAACATAATCAAATAATGTTTTGCATACGTCCCTGAATTATAGAGAACTCAAGGTCTTTTGATTTTGGTGAAGATGGGTTAAGATAAAGGGGTAGTTTACCAGCAACATTTAATGTTTTAACAAGGGTAATTTTTCTTATGATGAATCATACCTGCCTCACATTCAAAGAGAATCAAATAATATTTTGCATACGTTCCTGAATTATTAAGTACTCAAGGTCTGTTGATTTTGGAGAAGATCGGTTAAGGGAAAGGGGTAGTTTACCCGCAACACTTTGTTTTAACAACGGTAATTTTTTTTTTTACGAACGATAACAGCCGCAAATTCAAACAGAATCGAATAATTTTGTGCATACAGCCCTGAATTGTAGCGTACTCAAGACCTGTTGTTTTTGGTGAAGATCGGTTAAGGGAAAGGGGTAGTTTACCTGAAACATTTTATGTTTTAACAAGGGTAATTTTTCTTATGACGAATGATAACTGCCGCACATTCAAACAGAATCAAATATTTTTTTGCATACTGAATTGTTAAGTACTCAAGATCTGTTCATTTTGGTGAAGATCGGTTAAGGGAAAGGGGTAGTTTACCAGCAACACTTTATGTTTTAACAACGGTAATTTTTTCTATGACGAACAATAACTGTCGCACATTCAAACAGAATCAAATATTTTTTTGTGTACGTTCCTGAATTGTAGAAAACTCAAGGTCTATTGATTTTGGTGAAGATCGGTTAAGGGAAGGGGGTAGTTTACCTGCCACGTTTTATGTTTTAACAAGAGTAATTGTTTCTATGACGAACGATAACTGCCGTAAATTCAAACAGAATCAAATAATTGTTTGCATACGTCCCTCAATTGTAGAGGACTCAAGGCCTATTGATTTTGGTGAAGATCGGGTACTGGGAAAGGGTAGTTTTCCTGAAACAGTTTTTGTTGTAACAAGAGTAAAGTACTTAATTTTGGTAAATAAAGTATCCTTATAAGATCTTAATAATCCACTGTAGAAACGTATATGAAATATCTATAAATGAAGAGGCTTGTTGAACGGGGTGGGGGTAATTTTCTATAAACGAAAATTATAGTTGAAAGTGGAGGGGATAATTTTTTTTATATATGTACTACGTTATCGGCAACAAAGAAGTAGTTTGTTGTTAAAATTCCTTCCCGGCCTGTTTGGCCGTAGACCAATGTTTTCTGCAAAACCAGACGTTTCGGCAGTGCCATCGACTGCCATCATCAGTGAAAATCGAGTGCGAAAACGTGAGGTGGTATACGTTAGTGACCACAGTACTGTGGTTAAGGCTGAAGCAATAAGTAGAAAGAAATAGTTTCTATGGAAATATTTCATTTCGAAAATGATTTTAAATATAAATCTTATAACAGGGAAGTCATGTATGGTTCTCCATACCGATATTTATTTTATGTCGCGTGGTTAAATACACGGTCTTTGTGCAGACGTAAACGATTGAAATAGCATTATGAAAGGGTAGGGGAGAATCGGAAACATGACGCGTAAAATTGACGCCACACAATGTCATGTTGTAAGCCTAACTTTGTTTTGGTGCAAGTCCAAGTTTACAAGCGAATGAAATCTTTTTTATTGCATATCGATATTCATTGATAAAAGCAGAACAGAGCGTTATTACGGCGAAACAAGAATAGAAGAATTATATACACACGCGTACGCGCACAAGTGGTTTTGTTTTCTGAATTATTCATGACTCCAGTTAGTTATTGATTGCTGTTATGTTGGCAGACATGACCTCGCGCTAACAATAAATTATTTCGATGTTGTCGTTTAGAAGATCGCATAAAATGGCTTCTTCTTGAACGGTTTAATTTACTGAAAGTCTTAACAAAATGACTGCTTAGTTTTAATAACGTCGTCGGGTCTCAGTGATGAAACAATTTTTTTCCTAATTTTAATTATTCAACTTTCACTGTTAACTAATATAATGTTTACTGGCGTACTTCACAGTCGGTTTAATTACAGATAATATCGCGTTTTACTGTTATGGATGTAACCATTTACGGTAGCCCATATAGTGTAATCGTTTACTGTTGTGTTGTGAAACTACTAGCTAGTCACAGTTCCGCGTACCGCGTCAGTTCAGTTTACGTCGTCTCGGAGACCGTTTGTGAGTTTGTGATCTTCCAACGTGCCTGATGCTGGGAAAGTCTGTATGACAGAAGGTGTTATATACTACGTAACCCCCAACCCACATTCAAAGTAATATTATGAATATTGATTGATATTAAGAAAACTATATTTTGTCATTAAAGTAATACACAGTGTTACGCCATTAGAGAACATTCTACATGTTTCTCGGCTCTCCCAGCAGAGCCCGGCTGTAATGTATGTGTGTGCGTACGTATTGCTGCTACTTTGAGATGAAAGACAATTACGTGACACTTATCACGCGTCAACCACCGAGGCTGTTCCAGACTTTACCAGTCCGGGCGCGGGCGCACTATGTTCAAGGCCGCAAGCAATTATGCTCTGGTTTTTTTCTAGTAGTGCTGACGCGTATTATGGATTATTCTGGAACACTTGTGCTATCTATTTAAACAACGACAGCTGCCGCTTAGTTTCAGTTTAAGTGACGATTTATTCCAGTGAGGTTCGAAGTATTGTGGCGAAGTGTTATGCGTTTTGTAATTGTGCGGGACTCGATTAATTGACATTACCATTGCGTGTGGACAATTTTTATTCGATTTGCTGTAAGAGACTATCTTGTTGATTACAATTAGAGGTGATAATATCTTGTTGTTAATGGTGATAATTAAAGCTGGTGATTGGTGGTTTCATTAGTCGTAACAATAGGTTAAAATACATAGGTCAGAATATTATGTAGGTTATGTTACTCACAATTGATGTATAACTTATGTAAATTGATAGGCATTAGAATGTTCTGTATAAATGTACCTTTGCATCGATAGGTAAACATAGTTTGTTCTACGAGGTTCCAGGATAAGCGACTAGCATTTCCTCGACTTAGTAAGTGACAAAGGCTGGTGAATGACGTCATTTCCAACCTATATAAGACGGTAGTAAACGGTCAGTATTTATTGTGATTTCGGTTAAGTGAGTTATAGAGCCAGTGTGTGTATTTGATGTCACATTTTGTGAATCAGTATTATATTTGTGTTGTTGTTTGTATAAATTACAATTGTGTTAATTCGTCGAGAAAGTGGGGCTCGCAAGTGATGAGGTTAGGCCGAAACGTTTGCAGACCACGGCCTAATAGCCCGGCTGTGAAAGCCTAAGAACTCGGTTACAATGTGCGGTTTTACTTACTTTATACCTACCTAATTACAGTGAGCGAATACTGCAGTTTGTTTTTATTACTGTCTGACAATCTGAACTGAACAACAGGTGTGTGACTGTCGAAGAGTAACATTCGACATGTGCGGCTGTTGGGGATACAGATTAGCGTAGATACAGTCATGATCATGATGCAATACCGTAGTGATAAAGTCAAGAGGAATGTGTGAGTCACGGACGGTTCCGCACTGTGAACACCTGTTCTAGATTTGGACGGTTTGTTCCCACCGCAAGCTATCAATGTAACCCGCTGCACCTTGCTGTTAGTCATTTCATAAAGTTAAATAGACTACAATAGACTACTAGTTTGACAAGGTTTAGGTAGCGTGACAGTTTACAGCAGTACAATCCGTACATGTCCGATACTATACAACAAGAAGACGGTAGACTAGGAAGGTGGCATCTATGAGTTATGTCATCTGAAAGCGGTACAGAAGACAAATTTGTTTCTAGACGCACAAGAGTGTTTCAGAAATAATGACAGTCCGGCCGCACTCCGGGGGGGGGGGGTATTCAACGAGTCAACTCCTCATTACTCGTAGAAGACGCCGCTGTATAAAAAAATTTAACAAAAACCGGTAGTAGCAGGCCTACGTCTTCCGCCGCTAATGATTACAAACAGCTCACTTACAACTCCCCTCCGTCACGGTCATAATGGTACTCCGCGCCCTCTCGGCCCTTCTTTTCTGTCTGACTTCATTTTCGTTTTTAACGACTATGGAGAACGAAACTGCACGCTTATTGTCTCGCAACAGTCTCACAGAATCACCCAAAACACGAAATATTGAGTGGTCAACCTCTTTTTCTGGGCCCCGTCCGCAAGAATCCCCCCTTACTACCCTTGAATACAAACCCCACCATGTAGCTGTGGCAGCCACTAGAATTATGTAACGTAAACAGGATACGTTCTCCTTGAAACTTTTGGAAATGTCTTCTTTTAAGGTTAGGCCAGTTGCATCGGTTATGTCTATAAATCATAAAAAGCTTTCATTAATTTTTCTGTTGGTGGGCCTTCTTGCTTCATCTTCAAACATCGAGACATAGGCTATCCGATTATTTACCTCACATGATCTTTTTCTATCCGATTATTTACCTCACTTCATCTTTTTCTGTTAATGTATTGTGTGATAACCACATAAAAACATTAGTCAGATTCAGTCTGTTTCAGAACAATATTTTCAACGTTTTTAGATAAAAGCTGAATGAGTTCATTTTGAAATTATGGACTCATATACTTGTCCCTGTTCTTCGGACCACTAATTATCTCGTGTAACAATGGGTGTCGTATTTACCCCAAGTTCGATAATTGCCAAAACGTTTTTGGGCTATTGGGTTGGCCTATTTTTTCTTTATGGTCTCTACAGTCTAAATTTGAACTCACAACGTCAGAGTAACAGTGAGTAACAAAGTGTACCTAGGTGAAACAGGACGAAAATTAGTATGCAGGTTCTCTGACCACAAACGTGGAGAAGGTAATAGAACAACGAATTCGTTATATGCAAGACATTTCATAGAAGACAACCATAAGTTTGTTAATCCTTTGGAAGACTACGAAATTGTAAAAAATAGTAAATAACACAGTTGAAAGGAAGCTTAGGGAGGAGTTAGAAATATTGAAAGAAAGAGAAAAAGGGTTACACAATTTAATTAATACTAAAATTAAATTTGATAATGAAGAAATATTTTATAACATAATTAAGAAGTAAATGATAGAGGACAGATAGATAAGATTAAGAATTAAATTGCCTAGGACTAATTGGGTGTTTTTAAAATAAGGGTGTGTGACTGGCACACATGTGTGGATGAGAAAGACTAGGTTTAAAAGGAATGCACACACACACACACACACACAACACTGAAACACAAGGAATTTGCTAGAAAAATATGTAACTGTCCAGGTGGTGGGACAGGGCTGAGGGTGGGGAAGGGACATTCAATTATATAGCTTGTTGTGTGTGAGTAGGGCGGGGGTGAGATGTGAGTGAATGTTTTTTTTCAGGTTTTTGGTTTAATTCCGATCTGACGATGAGCTGTGAAGCTTGAAAGCGCTAATCGGGATAAATTTATATAGTGGTGTGCAACAGTGATCATTCTGCTAGTGAGTACTTTGGTCCATTTATTAGTTTCCTTCGTAGCTCATAACGAATAACTACGCACGCCTGACCGGTAGCCTCAGCGTATTCTTAACTGGAATCACCGCTCTATTGTGCGGTTAACCAAATAAACTATACTCTGAAAGTACAACATTAGGTACTGGTAAAATAACATTAAAAAAAATGTATTTTTTGAAGTTAAATACATATGGAAAAATTAACTTTTACTTAAGTTCAGTGGTTTATATCCATTCTTAAAATAATAATAGAAATGATAACGCTGGCCCTGCTGTTACGCCACTGGAAATATTAAACATTCGTTACTTGTAAATGTAACGGCACTCACTGTATCTTATATAAAACTGTGTTTAAGAACATTTAACTCATTCTGTCAGCCAGTTTGAGTTGATAGAAATCAATTAAATTGTATAGTGCACGGTTTTTCTTTATTCAGAGATCGTATGTGTGTTCAGAATGCTACGAACAAAGTACTTCTCCTTCCTGACTACCTGCCCGTATTAGAGTAATCGGCACCTGCGTAGATTGGTCTCGGGGGGACGCTGCACTACTGCTCTCTTGCTCACGTTGTCCCGAAAGTCAGTTATAAACAAAATTATAGGGGTTGTCAAGGTGCGCCGATGAAGAATAGACCGTGAGGATTATTCCAACCAGGAGGGTCGAGGTGCGCCGATGGTAATTAGACTGTGAGGACTAGTCCAGTCAGGAGGGTCGAGGTGCGCCGATGGTAATTAGACTGTGAAGACTAGTCCAATCAGGAGGGTCGAGGTGTGCCTATGCTAATTAGACTGTGAGGACTAGTCCAATCAGGAGGGTCGAGATGCGCCGATGGTAATTAGACCGTGAGGATTATTCCAACCAGGAGGGTCGAGGTGCGCCGATGGTAATCAGACTGTGAGGACTAGTCCAATCAGGAGGGTCGAGGTGTGCCTATGCTAATTAGACTGTGAGGACTAGTCCAGTCAGGAGGGTCGAGGTGCGCCGATGGTAATTAGACTGTGAGGACTAGTCCAATCAGGAGGGTCGAGGTGCGCCGATGGTAATTAGACTGTGAGGACTAGTCCAATCAGGAGGGTCGAGGTGCGCCGATGGTAATTAGACTGTGAGGACTAGTCCAATCAGGAGGGTCGAGGTGCGCCGATGGTAATTAGACTGTGAGGACTAGTCCAATCAGGAGGGTCGAGGTGCGCCGATGGTAATTAGACTGTGAGGACTAGTCCAATCAGGAGGGTCGAGGTGCGCCGATGGTAATTAGACTGTGAGGACTAGTCCAATCAGGAGGGTCGAGGTGCGCCGATGGTAATTAGACTGTGAGGACTAGTCCAATCAGGAGGGTCGAGGTGCGCCGATGGTAATTAGACTGTGAGGACTAGTCCAATCAGGAGGGTCGAGGTGCGCCGATGGTAATTAGACTGTGAGGACTAGTCCAATCAGGAGGGTCGAGGTGCGCCGATGGTAATTAGACTGTGAGGACTAGTCCAGTCAGTAGGGTCGAGGTGCGCCGATGGTAATTAGACTGTGAGGACTAGTCCAATCAGGAGGGTCGAGATGCGCCGATGGTAATTAGACCGTGAGGATTATTCCAACCAGGAGGGTCGAGGTGCGCCGATGGTAATCAGACTGTGAGGACTAGTCCAATCAGGAGGGTCGAGGTGTGCCTATGCTAATTAGACTGTGAGGACTAGTCCAGTCAGGAGGGTCGAGGTGCGCCGATGGTAATTAGACTGTGAGGACTAGTCCAATCAGGAGGGTCGAGGTGCGCCGATGGTAATTAGACTGTGAGGACTAGTCCAATCAGGAGGGTCGAGGTGCGCCGATGGTAATTAGACTGTGAGGACTAGTCCAGTCAGTAGGGTCGAGGTGCGCCGATGGTAATTAGACTGTGAGGACTAGTCCAGTCAGTAGGGTCGAGGTGCGCCGATGGTAATTAGACTGTGAGGACTAGTCCAGTCAGGAGGGTCGAGGTGCGCCGATGGTAATTAGACTGTGAGGACTAGTCCAGTCAGTAGGGTCGAGGTGCGCCGATGGTAACTAGACTGTGAGGACTAGTCCAGTCAGTAGGGTCGAGGTGCGCCGATGGTAACTAGACTGTGAGGACTAGTCCAGTCAGGAGGGTCGAGGTGCGCCGATTCATAGTGTTCAAGTTTTAATTTATCTTTGCTTATCATCTTCACAGGCGGCTTGCACAACATTTCGTTTGCGTATCATTCCAGACTGTTCGGAATATACTGCCCATGTAGATATGGATTATGCTCGCCGACAGTACTGAACAGAGCAGTTCGCCCGTATGCTCCGCGAACAAGTTAGTCGCGCAAGTCTTCACAGTTCCCCGCCATTTCTGTCCGGTCTCCTCAGTCTTCTCACACTTTCTGTAATTGAAACCCTCGTGTACACTTAATTTAAACACTTTCTTACTTAACATGAAAACATATTGAGATACTTTGTAACTTACGAATCACTCGTTAGTCAACACAACGTACAAGAAAAAAAAACCAACACAAAAAATGTTTTCCATAAGTGGTTCATTGACGAGTTTTGGTAGAACAGCGATTTCTGTAGGCTGTTATTGTATATTGTGCTCCAAGCTCTGGAAGTACCCGCGGAATGCGCTGATGGTAACTGTGCGGGCGCTTCGTTTACGGTCGTTTACCCTATCCTTTTGACCATCGGCGCACCTCGACCACTACCCTTCGAGAGTCCTCTATAATCCCGTTAAGAATTTCTTGACCATCCGTGCAGCGCACCTCATACATCAGACCGCTGTTCCGACGTTTCTGGTAATGTGGCGTACAGTGGCACAATGATACCCTATGATCAGCTGATATCTTCATACATCTTACATCGTAAGATAATGTAAAGCAAGTATAAATGAAACAGGCATGTGAGAGGAGAAGGACAACAAACAGAAAGTATAATGTAGTTTATAAAGGGTACGGGTAGAGTGCCGGCGCAGTTAGGGTCGTACAGTGAAGACAGATTATAGGCGCCTAAACAGTCATATGATCATGAAATTAAGCAGTGACCAAACTTTGTGTTTACTCAACGCTTCAGAAGGTTTAGCTTGACACTGGAACAAGATAGAAGTGGTGTCTGAGAAATTGATCTCCATCAGCTTACGTGCAACACCCAGCTTTCCTTTTATATATGTTGCCAGCAGGCATCTATAACGACCCGGTTGGAGTCTCTTGTCCCAAATTTCAGGTTTCATTAAAACTTTTTATATCAGTGTTTCCCCGTATGCATGAGGAAAATAAGAAACGTAGCTCAAATGAATAAAACACGTGCATAACGCTTCGACTCGGCGTTGGAACATTCCATTTCGATTAAGTGTCCGAGTCACGCTACGTGCGCGTGTGTACCGTGCCTTGGCTGTCACTTTACGCGCTCTTGTCTAAACACTCGTGATTATCTGTCACGCCGGTCTGCACTCTGCGGGTGCCGTAATACTGAGGGCAGGGAAGGCGGAATCTAATGCAAACGGCATTAATGTATAGATTATACAAAAGGCTTAATGGGGTGTAAATGGCAAACAACACGAGCCTAGAGGAAATTAGCCGACTACCGAGGTGAGAGGGAGGGAGGGATTACAAAACGCCACGCCGTATAAGGGGTGCGCAGTGCAATGCTGAAGAAAGAAGCGGTGGAAGTGTTTGTATTTGACAGTTTATTGATGACTGCCTTTGTGAAATAAATTCTATTTATTCAATATAGCTTCTGCAGCTGCACAAAAAAAGAAGTTTCGTTCGTTAATTAACACGTTTCCTGGTCTCCATGTACTTACTTACACGTACTAAACAACTACGGGAATCCTCCACTGAATAACTTACACTCAGTGTACCGTTTTTAGTTTAACGGTCACCAGCTCTGTTTCATATACGCGGGGCCGCTCCCCGATGACTGCAAGAAACGCACTCTTTCAAGGGCATTAGGATTTTCAAGGTCTTGTGGTTGTGGATAGGTATGCTCCTATTGTTTTGTTGGTAGGGGGGTGGGGGAGGATCTCAGCAAGTGAGGTGCTCATCCGATTGGTTTTTTGGTGTTTCCCCTAATGCCCTGAACCAGTGGTGACGCGTCCGAGTAACAGCGGGGATACCTCCCGGTATATTTTAAATTCTCAAGTTATTCCTTATCAGTTATACAACTATTTTATAACGCCTTATATGGTGTTCCGAGTCACATGGCACCTGAGGGATTAGGAGACCCTTACTAACACACACAAACGCAGCTGGTCCGCACGCCTGGGGTATGAATCATCTACTGGGGCGTCCACTACGTAACTGCAACTCTTATAATATGAATTTTTTAACAAACAAGCTCAGCATATTTGTAACCTCCATAAAAGTTCAAAGAAAATGACAGAAAACACGACGTGGTTGTGATATATTTTAGATGTACAACTAAGTCTAACTTAATATTCATTTTGGCTTTAGAAATTAGTATTTTGCAAATGTAGACAAACACTTGTTACTGTAGACAAAATGCAAATTTTTGTATTACCGACGTAATTTTGCACCATGAGTGTCAATTGTAAATACACTTTTTATTTATAACCATCAATATATCACCAATATACTTATTACTTTATAATAAAATCTTTATTAAGTACTCAAATTCGGCGTCTGCTTTAGAAATCTCTAAAATACTCATATTTATCGCAATTGTGTGTTGTTTGGACTCATTTTTCTCACAATTTCACGGAGATTACAAAAATTATAGTTTAATTTGGATTATAAGCTAAATTAAGAATTTTGTAGTTTTGAATTGGACCGTATACTTATACTTGAGCCGGTCGGGTCGTGCCTTTCCGGGGTCGGGTCGGTTGTGAGTGCGCGTGCGAGAGTAACGGTTTTCTAATACCTTAGGTGTCATCCGGTTTGGAACACCCTGTAGTTAGTTACGTCAATATAATCCACCTTGCGACTTAGTATGTAGTTGGCTTAACACGATATGTTTCGGGAACAGATAAGGCCATCACATGACAGACGACAAAATACTAAACAATCGAACAGTGCTGCTGTCTCTGCAAACAAACTTATAGCCTACACCGTCGTTTTGGTGTGTCACATGGATGTACCGTCAGTCAGTTGCTGTCTTAGTTACAATCGCGTAACTTTACGGTGGCCACTCAGTGTGCTCAGTTGTAACACTTCATTTCAAAACCGTCCGTCTTGTTACTGTTGCTACAGCGGATGCCCTTAACTATTACAAGCGGATTATTAACTATTACAATTCGGGTTTTACACATTGTTGACATTTCCTGATTTCATTCAACTAACTACTATTTGTAATTTTACTCGGGATTACTGGAAATTGTATCACATATGTATTTGTAATACCAGAACTATGTTATTCGTTACATAATGTAAATAATAAATAATTACTAGTATTGGGCCCTTTACTGTCCTGAATTGTTTTATTTTCCTGAGATATTCACTTCTTTTTGCCCTTATCTCTTGACGTTCATTTAATACACTTCTATTATTTGTAATTTTCTTCCGTTTAAACCCTAAGTTTATAATAACTTTTCTTAAACTTGATAAGCTACCTTGAAAGTTTACACTAGACTTAAGAAGTTGATGAAGTTTTCGTAGCGTAGGAAATGTTTTTTGTGTTGAAAATAATAATTAAATGAAATACAGGCCTACATGATAAATGTTTCACGGTAAATGTTTTTGAAAACGCATCAACAGTTACGCACTCAGTGAGATGTGCCGTTACACTGACAAAAACCAGGGTTCTGCGCATATCACTTTCACCAAAGTTGGGGGCCACCATAAAATACACAAGTAGTAATAGGCTATATTCAGTTTGATTTCAGCTACTATACAAAAATATTATTCAGATATTCCCCATAAGTTTTGCTGAAGCAATTTAAAACAATAAATGCCTTTTAAGATGTAGATAAATTAAAAGAAATATTGAACTTAATGCCATTGTTTACGTTACATAACGATTCATTAAAAAAAAATACTAAAAAGATCAGTTATGTTATATTTAGATGCTCAAAACAAGACGATTTAACAATATAATGGTAAAATCAGTAAATGTAAATAGCAACAGTTCATTAACTAAACCTGTTTTTTTTCCTCAAGATATTTTTTTTTCTTTTTTTCCCTTATTAGGAACGTGTTTCGAGAACCATTGTGTTCTCATCCTCAGCCTTCATCATTTGCGTCTGGTGAAGTATTTGTGTGTTGGCTGGTCGTTATTGTGGTTTCTTGTTGGTCTCTGGTATTTTAAACTGGTATTATTGTGTGTGATTGTGGTGTACGTATGTATTAGTATTTTGTGTATTTTCGATGTTGAGTGCTTTGAAAATTGTGTCATGTTTTGTATTGATTTGTATTTGTTCAGGTGTTAGTTTGTTTTGTGTTTTATGTTTGTATATTTGTAAATTTTCCCAAATGTTCATTATGGTGCATTTGTGTGGTATGTGTTTTATTAGTGTCATGTTGGTTATGTCTGGGAATTCATGTTCAGTGTTTATTGCATGTGTGACCAAATTAGATTTGTATATTTCTGGTTCTAAAAAAAAATTAGATTTTTGTTAAATAAACAGTTCGATTTCGTTGTGCAAAAACAACATAAACGGCCACCACTAACCAGACGGCTCTGCCAGCAGTTTTTTTCCGAGTTGATCCGAGACTGCCCCTTGTTAGGAACAGACTCAAGCTGTTCTGGGGCAAGCCCCCTTCAGCTGTGTGGGTAGGAGAGTTGGTTGGTTGGTTTGGTTTGCACGCCAGCGCTGACCGACCGTTGAGAAGGTGGAGGAACCTGAAAGGTAAAGTCTCTGAGTCGGTGATGGTGTGGCAGCCTCCAGCAGAGGGTGAGGGGGGTTGTTTTAGTGCCAAACTTCAAGACATGGGCGACCAGAGACGAGCAGCGTGTGACGCTAAAGATAGCGTAAAGCGTCGTAATGTCGTCAAGGGATCGGCGTGAGACAGGTTTGTATTAGGTATTTGTGTTTTGTGGGAAGTAATTATTTTATTTTATTATTACGTAGTAGGCATTAGATGATGTTCGTGGACGGGGCAGAGGAGTTGTGTACAGTTGAGTTTATTTTATTTTATTTAGTTTGTTGATGCCAGTTTAGCTCATTAATCGGGTCCAGAGACCCTCCTGATGCGGGGTCTTCTGCGTCGATTTCTGGGTGGAGGATCATCCGCAAGAGCCAGGAGGTGGTTGATGAGGAAGTGGGGGCGCCGAGGAACTGGTCTACTGGGAGTGGTGATGGATTGTATTGCTGTTAGGGTCTTGGCTGTTTTGCCATATTTCCAGTGTATTTTATGGAGAAAGGTGTCTAAGTCAGGGAATGATGTATTCAGGGCATATAAAGCAGTGTCGGAGGTTTTGATGCGGAGAGGACGGCGGTGTATTCAATGTAAAGCTCGTCGTTCTGTGATCCTGTAGGGGTCAAGTCTAGCTGGATCTGCAGTTAGCAGGATCGGGTGCGCATACGTCGTGATGAGTCGGAGACACGTCGTCTAGATCCTGCTGAGGAGTCCATTGGAGCAGCGGTCGTTTCTGCTAAGGATGCGTATCGATCGGAGACGGGCTCAGGCTTGGTCAGCGATTCTTTTGATGTGTTGTCGCCAGGTTAGAGTGGTGTCAAGGGTGACTCCAAGATATTTGCAGTCACGCTTCGGGATTGTATTAGATGGGCCAACACGGACTGGAGTTGTGAAGAAATTTCTCATTTTACGTCCTGTTAGGTTGAAGACGCACAGTTGGGTCTTGTCCGTGTTCACGGAGATTCTCCAAGTATTGCAGTATTCAAAGAATGGCTGCAGCACTTCTTGTAGTTGTGTTATGGCTTGTTGGTGCTGACTATTCGAGACCCAGTATGCAGTATCATCCGTGTACTAAGGCCTGCTGCCGGGTGTGTTAAGTTCGGAGGGGGGTCGTAAAGATGACTGCATGCGCGGAAAGCCAGATGTGAAGGACTGAACTGAGCTGCCGAAGTGACACACTGCATGATGCGATTTCATCATTCCGTCAGTTCACACTTTTTATGTGAGCTAATATCATCCGATACTTCTTGCACAGTACAAATTACGATAAAAAAACAGAAGAAGAAGAAGAAGAAGAAGAAGAAGAAGAAGAAGAAGAAGAAGAAGAAGAAGAAGAAGGAGGGGGGAACGTTACAGGTTTATCAGTAAAACCGACTTAGAAAGCTGATAAGGAAACTACACTTGTTCGGTTGTGTATCTCGCAATTGCAACAGATTCTGTAGCGTGTGATTAAGTATTTCTGCGTCATGGAAACAATTGTACACGTCGGCCAGAAGTGAACTCGCACGCTCGCACAGTCGCGGTGACATTTACAGTTACCTGTGTTTACACTCGGCAGACTCTCCGGCCCGGCCGCCATCGTAACCGTGAAATTAATTCTACTCGCTTTATTTACACCGGAATAAAATAAAATACACACGATGCCCGCCATTTTATACGTATTGTGCTGTTTACTTTGGTAAATAATCGCACGTACAGCACTGTGGAAAATATATAATGATTGAATCCGCGGGAGGATTGTGTATAACAATCGATATGAGCAAGACATACACTCAATAGGCTACACTAACTGTTTTTAATACATCACTATCGTATAAAGAATATTACCAACATACTCAGTATGTATTATCCTATTCCTTGATTGTTTATTTTCTATTTTATAAAATTAACTTGGTTATAATTTAATTATTTATTATATTTATTAAATATCAATTTTGTGTGTGTGTGTGTGTGTGTGTGTGTGTGTGTGTGTGTGTGTGTGTGTGTGTGTGTGTGTGTGTGTGTGTGTGTGCGCGCGCGCGCGCGCGTGTTGAATTCATATTTTCTCATAATTATTCTTGTTATATTACAATTATTAATTATAAATAATACTTGTTATTTATTATCATCATTATCATGTTCAAAGATTAAACCAAGGATGGTTTGTTCCGGTCTCAAACAGGCAAAGATTAGAGCTGGTCACTCCCAAAGATTAGAGCTGGTCACTCCAACGCTTCCTCGAACGCCCCACACTTCTCCGTCCCCTCGGCTTATAGTCCCATAGTTGTTTGGGGATGCGGCAGTCATCCATTCGGCAAAGATGTTCCCACCAATTCAGCCGGTACTGGGCAATCCTGTCGAGTATACTCATAATATTCAGTTCCTGCCATTTATCTGTGTTTCTTCTATGATCACGCAGAATATACCCTGCCACGTGCCTGAGAAATCTCATTTCAGCCGCTTGGATGTGACTGGCCTGGCCTGTCGTTAAAGTCCAATTCTCAGACCCATAAAGAAGTGTGGGAAGAGCCATCACCTTGTAGAACATCTTTTGGCGTGTTCCTTTATTTGCTGACTTAAGGGTTCGCCTAATGGTCCCGCACATAAGGTTGAACTTATGCAACTTATTCACAACGTCGTTGCTTGCATTATAAGACACACTATAGCCCAGGTATTCAAAATTGCTGACTTGTTCGAGGCTTGTTATTTACATACAAGAATATTTTTTTTATATAATCTGCAATGTTCCGACAATACAGTATTTAACAGTCATCTTCAGAATATATGCCTACAAACGTAATCAATGCGATGCAACGGTGCACGCCGTACGGCAGACGATGTGAGCAAAGTTCAGATGCAAACGGAGAGAAGTCGATTGGCCGCCAAATTTAACATCTCTAGATTAGTTTCTGTAGGGATTCGCGAAAAGTAACATACAC
The DNA here is from genome assembly GCA_034769895.1 of Magicicada septendecula. Lineage (NCBI taxonomy): Eukaryota > Metazoa > Arthropoda > Insecta > Hemiptera > Cicadidae > Magicicada > Magicicada septendecula. Next base: position 48,156,287 of record CM068375.1, read on the forward strand.
GGCGCCAATCTGTTGCCAAGTTATTCGTTCGGCGGAGCAACCTTTTATGGTAAGATGACGTGGAATATCGATACGCGGTACCGTAATTGTAATCCGTCATACTATTACTAAAAATCTAATACAGAATTATCACTACTTATGCAGATAGACTAACTTCTGTGTTATTCACTGGATAGTAAGTAATACAGGAGGATCTGATGAATGGCAGGATTTGAAGGTGTCCTGGAATGGAAGATACCCTCGATGGCAAACGCACTGTCCACTCCGCTCTTTGTCATCAGTGTATTAAATGATACGGTCTGCAACGTATTCCTCCAGGACTGTTGTACGACTATAAAGAGTTTCAGATTAGTTAAGTGGCACAATTTCTTGGTTCTACTGGCGCCAACCAGCCAATAATTTGGCTTGTAAAACAGCCAGAGAGCATCTTGCATCATGAAACGTGCACTTGAGCCATCGGTGCTTAAATATTTCGAATATCGTCTGGTACTCAAAAACTGGATAAGAAGCAAGTGTTTGAAATTTATTGCAAATAGAGTGAAAGCTTCACAAGGGGAACAAGATTCAATAAATAATTCCTCTCCTTTGTTTTCCGATGCCATTAATTGGTACATGTGCTGCATGCTGGCCAATACTGAAGTAGTTAATACAGTTTTATTGATAATAAATTTATACAAAAACTATTTATTTCATTTAAATTTAACAATCTTTGATATTGAGACTTTTAGTGAATTTCATATATAATGGGAATTCACAGATTTTTTACGAGACCAGAAATAATAAATTTTTAGGTTTGAAAAGTGAAATGATTCAATAAGTACCAGAAACAATAGCTGTCACAATTTTTAAACACCGGAAAACGTATATAAATTACAGATAGTGTTTGGATAGAGGAAAACAGCCATTGTCGTATTTAAGGAAAATGGAGAGGAGCGACTTTAAAGTTTATGAGATGTGTTGAAGGAGAAGGTGACAGAAGGATATAATATCAAAATAAATAGGACTAAAACAAAAGTTACGATTTGTGAAAGAAAAGAAAATTTGAAGCTAAACATTGCACTGAGAGGAGAATTCTTTCAGGATGTGAACGAATTTACATACTCGTGCAGTAAAATTACAGAGGATGGCCTAAGTGAAAGAGATATTATTAGCAGAGTAAACCAGGCTAAGAATCCTTTTAACAAAAAATGGAGGATACTAACGACAAGTAGCATCTCCCTTTAACGTTTCCTAACGAGTTTTATATGGAACATTGTCATTTTTTATTGCGAGTCGTGGATAATAAGTATGAAGGAAAAGGAAAAAAGGAAACTTGACAGCTTTGAGATATTGTGTTCTCGCAAGGCGCTAAAAATAAAACGGTCTGACAAAATTACAGATGAAGAGGTGCTGAATAGAATAGGTAATGTGAGGTGTTTGTGGAAAAGCATAATTATAAAAAGGGTAGAACTTATTGGACATACACTGCGGCATGATGGACTACTAAAATTGGTGATAGAAGGAACAATAGAAGGTAAAGGATGGGCCTATAAGGGAAGACCAAGGCTGCATTATATAAAGCAAATTATGGATGATGTAAATTGTGAAACTTACGAGGAAATGAAGAGGAAGGCACAAGATCGATCACAATGGAAGACTGCTGGAAACCAATCTTAGGATTGAAGACATAACTAGAAGAGAGAAGAATAAATAAAAAGTAAATAAATAATAAACCGATTATTCATTTAGAAATCTCCAAGTCCACTGATATATTCACTGAAACCTGCATTAGGTTAATTAAAACTAAGAAAAATAGTACAATTTTGTTGTAGAAGTAATTATAATTTGATAATCTAAGAATCGTACAAGAAACTCAAAGATTTACTTGTATAGAAATATTAGTAAAAATAAAAAATGTTTTTAACATTTTCTAAATTATTGTGTGTTTCACTTTAAGAAAATCCGATTGTTTTTAGTGGAGAACCAAATATAATGAACAGTATTTTCAGTAATGTTAATGATTGTTTTGCTGTTGCAGGTGGGTATTTATCCGGTGCTCTGGTGATTTCCACGTTTCATCAGTAAACGGTAATGTAACCTGTTTGAAGTAAGCTGACAGTCAGTGTAAACAAACCAGCTGCCTTACACTTGTCATTTCTCCGGAGACGAGACGGTATCTGGCCCCTAAGCAGAGTCACATTAGCACGCAAGTTCTGACCACACGCGCTTAGGAGCCGCGGGGTCCTCATAACCTTACCGAAACTAAACAACGGCCTCCGCATCCCATTCCTCACATTCGACATAACACCCTCTTAAAGATCTAGGAAAAGTCATCGCTATAACATTGAATATAAATTCAACAAGTGATATTCTTAAACAAGTTGAAAATCCTTCTCCTTCTTCTCCTCTTCAAGGATTAGGTTATATAAACGTGTTCGGGCACACATCTCATCCTCGGACGATCCACATCTCTTCTACCAATGGCTTTACAGTTCAGTGCCGCTTTCGTCAATCGATCCTCTGTCATCCTTTGCAGATAATCCCACCATTGTCTTCTGTAAATTGCAATAATTTCATTTATGTCCTCTACTTCGAGTTCTGCTCTGATATCTTCATTCCTTACTCTATCTTGCAATGTATAATTTGAAGTATTTCGAAGAAACTGCATTTCAGCACTTTGAATCTTGCCGCTTTCCTTTTTTGTCATGACCTACGCCTCACTCGCATAAATCAACGTGGATATTGCAGTTGTCTTATAAAATGTAATGCTTGTGCTGTGTCTTGTCAGGTATGGTAACCCTGACAGAAGTGTATCTGTACCTCCTGGTAGGGGGTTCTGCAACAGTCCAGTAACCTGATCATGTAAAACTTTGAAATACTTGTAGTATCCAAAGCAGCCTCTGAGTAAGCACTGAAAATCCTCTAGTGCAATTAAATAAGTAGAATAATGTTTATTATTTAGTATTATTTAAGTCTATTACAAAATATGTTGAATAGATGACTCGTAAATCGCTTATTCCTTTTTTTTTTGTATTGTTTTCCATCGGACTCGTATTTGGTCGTATTCTAGTTAGCATCGAAATAAAAACATTCGTGCCAATCTACTTCACGTACATCTGTTTGATTATTTATAGTTGTGTGGGCACGTACACGTACAGTATAGTTTAGCCTGTCCAGCTTACAACCGCAACTGTACACGACACGTCATGTACGGTATGGCATGTTCGTTTGTTGTAACGGGTTGCCAAGTAAAAACTTTCTTATATTTATATTGTTCTTATTGTCCACTCGTTTCGCAACTGTGTTTTGAAACTGGTCGCTTTAGTGCGTCTTGGGCCCCACTATACGGACACTATCCCGGAAATTCTGTCGCCGCACCGCCTGCTTCCAGGGCAATCACCTTATTAGCGCCCTCGGTCGCTACCAATCTTGGACACGGCCGGTAGCAGGCCACACTCAACATCCAGTTCATCTGTGGTCCCTGCGGCAGGAGCTCTATTTGAAGCGGGCGACGGGCATGCCCTTTGTCCATCACAGCCCCACTTGTAGTAATGCGTCTTGTGAATTGCGTGTGTAGTCTGATTTGCATCTAATTGGTTATACCAAACTTCAGGACCCACAAACGACGAAAGAAACTGGTTTTCGTATCAAATATATTGCAACTTACCGTGTGCGGCTTTTAGAAACAACGTCTTCACAAAGTTGACATGTTTCGGGACACTTGTCCCATCATCAGAACTCAAAATAATCGTGTATCATTTAAAGTTACGCGATACCAAAGCAGTGGGCGGTCAATCACCGTACGATGTACATCGTTTAACCTTCGCCCTCGCTTTAAACATTTAAGTATTCATATTGTTTTAAGTTGTTTGTTTCATATTGGATTTTAATATTTTAATTAATTGACAACTGTATCAACTTTAAATGATACACGATTATTTTAAGTTCTGATGATGGGACAAGTGTCCCGAAACATGTCAACTTTGTGAAGACGTTGTTTCTAAAAGCCGCAGACGGTAAGTTGCAATATATTTGATTGAACAACACGTGGCTTGGTACTAAACATTTGGGATGTATTCCTTTTAAACCTGAAACTGGTTTTCGTATCAAACTATAAATCGGAAATTTATTGAGTAGATGGATCCAAACGACCGCTAGCAGTTTGGTGAGACAGTTAATGCCATTCAATGTGTCACGTATATAAATGTTGAAATGGCGTTAATGGAGCCTCATTCCTTTCCTGTCTTTATGTTGTGCTGTAGGCTGTGGTCGTTATAATATGACCCGCACTCACAAGTTGGTTCTGTTTATCTCGCGTGTCTTCCATTACACCTTTTAACGAGTGCCTTTCAGTTTTATCTGCTACTTTTATGATTGTTTTTCGTAATTAAATACTAACACGGCTTTGGCTGTTGAATACCACAGAACCCCCCCCCCCCCAAACCCATATTCAAAGTAATATTATGAATATGTTAAATAATATTGTATTTGCCATTATTAAAACTATTTTGTCATTAGAATAGTACATAGGTTTGAATAGTACGTAGATTATATAATTCGCGTAGGTTAAGTACGTACTCACGTGTCCACATCATCACCACTCCAAGTTTATAAAATTGCATTCGGGTATCCTTCGTGTTTTATTTTTCAGGTACCTATGAATCGTTCCACAGGTGCGTCTAAATTTTGTTAGCTTACTATCCCAATCAATATCAGTTATTTATATTATCCTAGACAGTATTTATAGAATACACTAGAATGTTCTGTAACAACTGTACTATAAATCGATAGCTAAACATAGTTTGTTCTACGAGATTACAGATATAACGCCCAGAATCTTGTCTGTTTATCTAGTAAGCGTCAAAGGCTGGGAATGACGTCATTGCTAACCATACGACGTATTTAAGCAGTGGTAGACGGAGAGTCGGTATTCATTGCCAGTATTTATTGTGAGTTCGTTTAAGTGAGTTATAGAGTTTGATACCACACATGTGGATAATATTATATTTGTGTTGTTTGTATAAATCACGACTGTCTCAGTAATCGATATGACAGTTGTGAATCGAAATTTGTATTTTTAATTGTAAAAAAATAATTATGGTAACGATAAATAAACAGGGTGTCGACAGTGATGCGAGAGTTTTTATTTCGATCGCTGTCTATAAGACGACAGGGTGTTTTCACTGCCGGAGTTATCTTCAGTAAAATTATTTTCCAGGGCTGTTGGGTCCGTAATCCACTGCCTGTAGATCCAAACGTTTCGGTTGCAACTGCGGCAGTCATCCTCAGCGGTATTCTGTTGTACTCCTCTAGCGACTTAATGACGACGCGACCCCCACCCGGACGGCGATATATAAGTGCGACGGTTTGGGGTCGAGTCGTCAGAGGAGCAGATCAGAAGACCGCTGAGGATGACTGCCGTAGCTGCAGTCGAAACGTTTGGATCCAAAAAGACGACCACGGCTCAACGGGCCGGAAAATAATTTTATTGCCAAGTTCAATTCAACCCGTGGTGCGATACAAAGGCTTTAACAACGGAGGCCCAATTCAAGTTTTTGTGTAGTCGTGGGAGTCCCTGCTATGTTGTTTTGATCTGACAGCTGGGTAATGACACAAAAAGACCAGGATATGACCAGGATTAAAGGCTCCGAAACGAGGTTTCTATGTTCTTTGAAGGGCCGCACACTAGCAGATAGAATACGTAATGAAGATATACGACAGTTTAGTAACTAATATGTCCCTTGAATATGTTACTAGCATATTATAGCAGGCTAAGACGATGTTGAGTGAGGCTGCCACCTTCGGGTTTAACGTGCAGCCCGATTGTCTCTTACTGGACTAAAGGGACCACTTTTCCTTTGCACACAGTTTTACAGCCGACTAAATCCAACTAGATTCGCCCTTGTAATATTCCAAACATAAGCCTGTCCAGGAATATTTATCGACCTTCCTGTCAGCTGTAGTCTATCTCCTTGGGAACGGAACAAATCATTTGTCGAACATGGTGATGATGATCATGAATATATACGCCGGGAACTCAATATACCCGCAGTGAACGAGACGATCGGGGAATATCGGAATCGATGGTTGCTTCGTATATTATGAGGCCTGACAGATTGTCCAGGCAAAAGCTTTTTATAAACACAAAAGGGAAACGACCTTCCGGAAGACCTACGAAGAGATACCTTGACTTTGCTGACGGGAACAGATGATATCACGTAATCCTTGTTGGAAGAAGAAGAAGTAGAAGAAAATTAACATTTTTAATGGGGCCCCCTACGAGCTCAACAGGTCCGTTAAGTATGTCGCTGATACTGGAACTCAGACTGTTACTTCATTATATGATCGTATCCTGTGACGCGAAATATCTAATAGGCCTATCGTGTTTTAATCAACTTGCTGTACTCGAGTGGAGTCACGACGGCAGTCATAATGAAATCAGTTACTGACTCGTAACCCGTAGTTGTTACCCAAATGTGCGGTATTTGAAAACGATTGTGTTTGCGGTTGTTTGTTTTCTGTTGATTTTGCACGGTCATTTCACACTGATTATACCCCCATTCAACTGAGTATAGAAGCGGAACCGCCCCCCGCTTCCTTCCTGTTACGTAAACTTATTCAAATAAACAGTAGTGAACATTATTGTTTGTTGTTGCATGTTTCTCCGCCATGTCTCAAACTTCTTCTTCTTCTTCTTCTTCTTCTTCTTCTTCTTCTTCTTCTTCTTCTTCTTCTTCTTCTTCTCCTTCTTCTTCTTCTCCTTCTTCTTCTCCTTCTCCTTCTCCTTCTCCTTCTCCTTCTCCTTCTCCTTCTTCTTCTTCTTCTTCTTCTTCTTCTATTAAATATGTGCAAGTTTTGTTAGATGAAAATGTTAAATTGAAAGTACAAGTTTCTACCTGAAAAAATACATAAATTCTGCTTTAAGAAAATTTTACTTTTTAAAACATTCCGGGCCTTTTTTCATTCTACAAGTGGTGTATCATTATATTATTCAGTTCAAATTACAGAGGCCTATGTATGGTATTTTTTGTTCGGGAGGTACGTATTTTTCAACTATCAGTCCAATAACACAAAAGAAGATAATTATAATTATGACCGGTGCAAAGAGAAATGACCCGTCCTTGCCACTATTTAAGAGTTTGAGCATTATTCCACTAAGATACATTTTTATTTATCGAGCTTCAAGGGTGTTTTTTTTCAGAGGTGGTCACTTAAGGGGTAGTGCTACAGTTTATTCAGTATTGCAGTCTTATAATCGTGTAGCAGTTACACGACCAACGAATGACGCTTTTAAAAGATAATTTGCATTCTGTGCATCCAGCCTTTATAATTGAATTTCGAACTATATTACTGATGTAAATAATTCGTTTACGTTTATGAAAAATGTAAGGAATTGGTTGCTGTCTTTGGATAATGTCGAAGGTTTTTTTTAAATAGACTTTTTTTTTCAAATGTTTGTGTCAGTTATTCTTTGCTAAGTTATAATTATTATTTATTAACATAAATTTGATAACAGTGCTTACAGTTTGCTTTTAAATATAATTTAATTTTTTGAGGATTTTGTAGAAAAATTGAAAATAACTGTAGTGGGGTAACTTGAATTTACTATATTAAGAATTTGTAATGTAGTTCGATATTTCATTAGTATTTAAACTGTTTTGATTTTTTCTGAACAGCTGTTACATCTGCTAAAGCTAAAAAGTAACCTCCACACAGCTTTGCTAAGGAGGTAGCTAGCTGTAGTAGGCTACATGCATTGTATTTGAATGTAAAAACAGTTGATAGTACCGTATATTGTTTGTACTGTATGTAGTCATTGGATATGATTGTCGAATTTTGTTGTATTGTTGTATATGCCACGGAAACAAAAAGTTTCTATTCTCTTCTTCCGCGGATATGAATAGGCCTATACGAAAAATGGTGCCGGCGGATTTTCGCGATATTTCGGTTCAATCGGTGGGATTAAAAATATTTTGGGAGCAACAAATGGGGTTAACCGAAGAATGTCTTGAAGTGTGAGTAATCGCCGACGATATAACGTCTTAACTACGTTATAACCTCGGGAACCAGTGCATAATTACTTCAGATCAGTTGCACGGGCTGCCATAGTCTTAATCAACTTCTTAACAAGCAGTAGTAGTTTGAATGAAAGGAATGTTTGTTGGGGTGTTTGATGATTTATTCACTCAGTATTTTGTGTTAAGTAATGACATCTCTTTATTAGCTGCAATCCTTTTATAGTTCTACATGGATTTTTTACCATAAGGTTTTCTAAATAAAAGTTTACCAAAATATTTTCTGAAAAGGTGGCCACAACAAAAGTATTGTTATGTGCTAGCTTTTTCCACGGATCCGGGATATTAAATTGGTTTGTAAGTTAAGTTATTATACTATTTAAAAAGGGGGCCATTTGAAGAATGGACTTAATTTAACCTCTAGTATCTGAAAAGCTTTATACTACAAGCTCTAATTACTATTACAAATAATTTTAGTCGTATGACATAATAAAATTTACAGATTGACAATAATTAAAGTCTTTTATATAGTTTATTAAACTGTCTTTTGTAAACATTTTGTTTTAATGACATTTAACCACGAAAGACAAGTCCCCGTGTCACCTGTGATATTGTGAAGTTTACTCCGTGTCCTGGTCCTTGGTCCTTGGGGTGTCCACAAATGGTTGAAGGTTATGGTAGTTTACTTTCCGGGTGAAGCGGCTGAAGAGATCCTGGTAATTATGAAGCTGTTATGCTGTTCACTGAAGTCTGGTAGCTAAGCATCTTAGTAGTACCACTCGATGTTCTTGTTTCCCACAGAAGTACACGTCACATGGTTATTTATGAAATGTTCTCACTTTTGGTACATTGTACCCTTTTTAATTTAAAGAAACATCGGAGATCTTATACATAGTCAATAGAGATGTCATCCCTTTCACTTATTTATTCCATTTAATTTAATAGATTACATTTTTCTTTATAAAACACTACCTTACTGATACTTTCCTCTACACTTAGTTATATCTGTACTTTTAAATTAAAATATCTTAGTACTTCGGGGCATGGTTCAAGGGTGTAGTGTTTACTACAAGAGCGCTCCATCGCGACTGCATTATTATGTCAGGACAGGCAAGTTAACTGCGCGGAGTTTACGCATCACAACAAAATAGTTCCACCTTTATTCGCTATTTACGGTATTTAAAGTTTGACCTTTTTTATTATCCAAAGTTATGCTTCACTTCAGAATTAAATAGTATACTACTGTATCATTGTTTATTTATTTGAATAATTTCAAGTTTTACCAGTAAATTATTAACTAGTTTCCCTATCTTTACACTCGCGTTCCTTTTGTTATTAAACTTTTTATTAAATATTATTTTGAGTTAAACAAGGGAGGTAATATTAACTTTAATGTTCGATTTAAAACATAAATTTTACTCCATATTACGTTTCCTATTTTAAAATCGTCACAACGAGTAGTGCTGTGACGAGTACTCTATGACGAACAGCACAAACAGTAGGCCCACAGATACGAAATATTTTTAATTTTATTTTAAACTTTATAAGATTTTTAACTGTTACAATTTTCCGGGCCATTATACCGTGGCCCAGACTTCCAGACATTTCGCCCGTGCGCATGACGGACATCTTCAGTACTGCGGCAATACAACCGCTAAGCAATACGAACAGAAACTGTTCTGTCCCATTCAAGCAATTCTGTTTGTACACATTTTTTAAGGGCTGGTAGTGAATAGAAAGTGGACCGCGGTCTGACAGCCCGGACAATTGTGAGGGTATAAACAAGGCCGTGAAGGCTTTACTATAATTTATAAGATTTTATTTTATCTTCTGTTATGGCAAAACAATTATCATTATTATTCATAATACCAACTTTGTCGTGTTTACGTGCTGAACTTCTACCTGTAATGCTCCAGGCGAGGCCTTTCAGTGTCTCCATTATCAAGTCCTAAACCATGACCTTATGTTGTGAACCATAATAATGAACGCTATCTTCAGACTGTGGTTAAAATGTCCTTTAATTTGATAACCCGCCAGGGCTTTTTGCGATTTTCTCACAATTTCCCCCCACTCCGCCCCTCTCGGTCTGAAAAACAATAGGGTTGTGCAGCGTGAAAATATACGTGTGCCAAGTTTTACGAATATCGCTTGATGCGTTTCAAACGTTATCGTGAGACAGATAGACAGACAGACAAATGCCAAACGGTCGAGTTAAAACTGAGAACTCGCTTTGTTCGTTCAACAGTTCTTTTTCTTGTAGATTTTTTGTAGTTTTGTTCAAGCCCATCGTAATTCGCCAGAAACCACCCCATAAGCTGCACCTACTGTTTACGTGTATAATATTTATGTATAAATAAAGTTCTTTTGCTACTGTAATGATAAACAGCCAGCTTTATTCTGTTTCTGTTCTGCGTTATGTTTTTTCTTCTATAATAGTATGGGAACTCGATTTTTTTTTAATGAACACAACCTTTTCCGTAGTTGGGGGTTCCGTCTTTCTTAAAACAATTGTGACTTGTTCAGTTTTTTATTTCTATTTACATATAAATGAACAGTATCACGTAACTGATGATAACGTTTAATTACACCTGTCTGTATGTATCAGTGAAAGCATCAGTTACAGCTGTTTATAGCGATTGTGTAACCGGTTGCAAAGCGCGCGGCAGATCAGTGAGATAAGCGTTTGCGCACTTTGGTGTCGACACGTATTAACATAGACGCTCGCTAATGTAATGTTACACAGCCGACGACCGAATCATTCGTTGTCTTTAAGTTTGCTGACTCTTGTAATGATTGTTGATTAACACTATACTTTACCACGGGCGCAGCAACGATTTTCTTCTGCAGGTAGTCCTGGCAGGTAGTGCCGGATTTAAGGATAGAGTACATAGATTACAGTCGAGGGGTGCGCACCACAAACAAACAGAAAAAAAGAACAGTCATCTTGTATAAAAATTATTTGGTTCGTGTCTCAGAGAACAATAAAAGTTATTAGAGGAAAAGATGGTATTATGAGCCATGTATAGGGTAGAGTGGGATAAGAATGCGCACTTATTTTAAATTCATCTCAATCTGCACTGCGACTCATTATATTTTGACAGAAATATCATCAATCCCTTAAGGTTCGATTAATACCCCCTTTTTAAAAATATGCATAATTTGTGATAATTACAATGACATTGTTTTACTTTCCTTTGGAAATCAGTTGTTTTTAGTTTTCTTACATTTTTATTCTGTTTAGGGTCTTTTGAGTGTAGGGTAAAGTACCCATATTTCGGATACCTTAAGGATTCTTATTATTTAACACTCAAAAAATTAGTAAAATGACATATACTTGTACCGAAATATAGTTTGGCATGTATCAACCCTTTGTGTACTTGTGTAAAAAGTAGTAAATTCTTATGCATAAAAATAAATAACGAAAGTATTACAAAAATAATGCACTAGTTAAGGGTTTCCCAATTTCGGATAGCGTGGTTCGTAATTTCGGAGTACTCTAAAAACCAAAATTTTTAATGTGATAATTAATCTTTATTTAGCTGTATATGTTTTTATAAGTTTCACATTATTAAAAATTAATTAGTAGCCTAATTTACAATTTACATTGTAAATTGTAAGTCATAAAACAAACACTACAGTTATTTCACACTTATTCCGCACTTTATAAAAACCATTGGTAGGACTGATTATCTCAACACAAATCGATAGCTTGAGAATAGTATTTTTCGAATATAGACGAAGACAGTCTCCTGTTGACATTACCACTGTTTACATAATCTAACAAAGTAGATGTGGGAACATTAAACGTTTTTGATACCTTCAAATATCCCATTTTTGGCTTTTAATTGCTTCTACAGGGAATAACTGGCCTCTTTTGACCAGGTTTTTCTTTTTTTCTCGCTCATCCGGAATAAAGTATTAAATAATATTAAAGCTCTGTAAAGGTTCCTAATTTTGTACGGTCGGAAATAGGAACCCCATTAGTATCCGAAATTGGGCAACCTGACTCTTTCAGTAAAGATGGCGATAATAAAAGAAAACTACGCTTTTCAAATAACCAAAACCTACACCGAAATGTAGGCTACACTGTTAACATTATATTGAGTAAGTGAGAAGAATTTAGAATCTCACCTTTACGCACCAGAGCTTATGTTCTGCACACCAAATACTACACCAGTTGACGACTGAACACAAAAACAATTCCTAGAACTCAAATATTAATCCGACGCTAACAAACTACACAACACAGCGCTAGTTAGGCGGGAATGTCAGTTTCGCATTCTCTCCGCCAGTGTGCACTGATAACTTTGTCAGTTATCACCATTTCCGAAATTAGGAAACCATCCGAAAATAGGGAACCTTACCCTAATACAAACTAGTGTAATCTTTTATTATTATTTTCTTTATTCCAGAATGCCACTGTGCATTGAGATCCCGTGAAACAGTCAAATTGTTTAACATAGTATTAAAAATTTACAAAAAACGGTGTATCCCAATTTAATTTGTACAGAACAATGATTTTGTTTGCAGTTCCGGAAGATATATTTTTCAAAATTTTCCAGGGTAGCAACCCGGACTCCCCATTTTACTGGGGAGGGGTATTCCATACCCCCGTAATTGGGGGGCCCGCACATGTTCAACCTAGGGGCCCACTAACTCTAAATCTGGCCCTCCTGGCGGGTCTGTGGCAGTTGGTAGTTATGAATAAAACTACAAAAAAGTTTTTTAAAAATTTCATTGCTAATCATTTTGTTGTTATCAAAAAGGTAAGCGTGGAAACTTAAAGTTACATTACCATTATCTAAATTTAACACTGTCATGAAACAATAAACATGACTGTGAAGATGAAGGTAGTGTTCGTTTTTAAAATTTCATAATTTTTGGACGTCAGGGACTAAAAAGTGGGTGACAATTTTTATAAGCTTGCCAAAATTCACGTGCAATATAAAATTGAAAAGATCTATAAACTAATATTTGAATGTAGTGTTAACTTTTCGAAATTTCAAAATTTTGTAACATATCACACCAAACCCTAACATATCCATTCTACAGAACCCTATTGATTGTGGATTAATCCACACCAAAAATAGGAGGCAAAAGTATGAAAAAAATCGCAAAAGAAGCCCCATGTGGGGTATCAAATTATAGAGAAACTAAAAACTGAACGTAGTGTTTGTTCTGGAAATTTCAAAATTTTGAGACCCCAGTGCAGTGCAGTTTTGCAGGAACTCGTCATAAGGGAGGCCAGTAAAACGATCAGACGTTGTCAGCAAACGAGACGGGGTGGCCTGCGACGTCATCCAACTTGGAAGTCGGTACTTCACGCTTTCAGCAGTCGGACGCCATCAGACAACCAGTCAGCCACTTAACAAACGCGAATTTGACCACTAACCAATGGGAATACACCTTTCAACTCACATTTGAGTATAAATATAGGCCCCGCCTAGGTGAAAAATCCTGGATGACCCACTGTAAAGTCAGCCTCATTAAGCTTTTTGTGAATAGCCCCCATGAAGCTAAACAATCCTCTCTGTATATTCCTCATGGAACTCGTTCACCAAGCATGTCTCTAGCAGACTCCTTGGTTCCGTATACCATTGTCATCGGCACGGAGATTCTCTGCCTCGCGGAGAGCTACCGACGCTCTAAGGCAGTGATGGGCAAACTTTTGTAGGAGAGGGCCAGAGGAAAAAGAAAACTATCTAGGCGGGCCAACAAAATTTATTAAAAAGAAATACATAGAAAAACTACTTTTTTATAAATGTCTTATTGAAACTTGACATATTGTTACAAAACTCAATTAATGATTGAAAGAGCATGAAGGAGTGTGCGATGAATGGAACTGTGACTGTGTTTCTAAAAGTGTCTCAAAATTTGGTTGTAACTGGGATGAGCTGACTCTCAGAAGTGAAGCAATGTGGTCATCTGTCAGTCTGTTTCTGACACTACTTTTTCGAAGCTTCATGGTAGAAAACACTTGTTCACAGACATAGGATGATGCAAACATAGCAGTTATCTTCTGGGCATGAGATCTCAAATTTGGGAAACATGATTTCGATAGCGACTTGTAAAACTCCACTTTTGGGACGTTAAGAAACAACTGCTTCAACTCAGCGTTACACTGTAACTCAATTAGTTCAAGCTGAAATTCTGTTCTCACTGTTTCACAGTCCAAATTAAATGGCATACTGAAAATATTTAAGTCTTGTTCAATATTTTTAAAGTCTTGAAACCTGCGTTCGAATTCATCATGGCGTCTTCCCACGCTTTCCTCGTAGCTTACAAGTTTGTCTTCCACCACTGGGACTATTGTCTCGGGAAGTGGGACAGGTCTCTTTTAGCTAGCTGTTTTTCAAATAGAACTAGTTGCATTTTAAACCCTTTGAGATGACCCCAGATATCGTAAATAAATTGATTTCTTCCTTGCAGCTTAAAGTCAACTTGTTCATATGACACAGAAGATCTCTGAAAAAAGCGAAGTCCGAAAGCCATGCAGTATTTTCCAAAATTTCACAGCCTTCAAACATCTGTTTTTCATGCATGAATGAAATAATTTCCTCTTTCAGCTCCCAAACTCGCTCGAAAAGATGTCCTGCACTAAGCCACCTTACTTTGGTGTAGTAGAGTACATCAGTGTATTCAGACTGCGTTGAGTCAAGAAACTCTCGAAATTGTCTGTGAGTAAGCGCTTGAGATCGAATATTATTTACGACTTTAATAATGACATCAAGCACGTGTTTCATGTCTAGGGCAGATTTACACAGAGTGTCTTGATGTATGACACACTGTAGAAATACTACTTTGTTCTCAGGATATGTTTGGTTAAATATACCAACAAAACCTTATTTTTTCCCCGTCATATTTGGTGCCCCATCAGTCGTAATATTGCATATACTGGTTATGGGTACTTTTAAAGTCGATAGGCCTTCTTGAAATTCATGAAAAATGTCTGATCCTTTTGACGTCCCCTTTAATGAGATCGCATGCATGCTAGTTCTTCAGTAATACAGAAGTTATCATCAACTCCTCTTACACATATTAGTAACTGATCAGTATCATTTATGTCAGTACTCTCATCCATAGTAACAGAACAGAATTTAAACTGGGTAATTCTTGATTCTAGCTGTGATAATAGGTGTTTATCTATTATCTCGATTCTAGAAGTCACTGTTTTTCGAGACAAACTGACAGTCTCAAAATCCTTTGTTTTGTCAGGACATAAAATATCACAAACTTGGAGCATGCATTGTTTCACAAACTTCCCATCAGAAAGAGCTTTGTTACTTTTAGCAATATTGTACGATACAACATAACTAGCATGTGTAGCAGCTTTTTGAGAACTGTTTTGTTTTTTAAAAATATTTTGCTGACCTAGCTTCTGACGTAAATCTTCTGTTTTTTGTTTCCTTTCATCTTCGGTCATGGCTTCATAACGAGCACTGTTATGCTTAGATGTAAAATGCCGGGAAATGTTAAATTCTTTGTAAACGGCCACGATTTCGTTGCAAATAAGGCACAACGGTTTATCCTTAAAAGCTGTGAAAAAGTATTTCCAACTCCACTCAACTCCAAAACACGGCATTCTAAATCAACTTTACGTTTTTTAGTTGCAATTATGGCAAATCAGAAATGTCTCAAATACTCACTACAAAAAAGCAAACTACAACTTATAAGAATACGCAATATTGAATTGAGAAAGGCTGTATAACAAGCCACTGACTCAGACTGACTGAGAGTATTACTCATCCACTGTGGCGTGATGTGCCGATAGGATTGGCGAGGGGTAGGTTGCGGCTGGAGTGGTGGGGATAACTACACTTGTGACGTGTCTGTCTTGCTCTCGTACTACTGTTGTGAATGCTCTGACGTCATTCCGTTACCATTTTTTGTGTTCATAATACAGACACAGAAAACATACAGTGTGATACGATAAAATGCATTTTTGTTTTTGGTTGACAAAGCTGAACACTGTTCTCTCCTGGGAACATGGTAAATAATGTGTGTAGGCCTAGGTAAGTTGTCATTCAGAACTCTGTCACGGGGCGGATTACACCAGTCTGGAGGCCGGATCTGGCCCGCGGGCTATACTTTGCCCATCACTGCTCTAAGGCGTCTGCCTACTGTTTCAGAGACGGGCGGTAACAGGTGTCCGAATCGCCACCAGACGCCGTGTTGGAAAATGTAACTTGAAATGATTCACAAATTTCTGCGCATTGTAGCGAGTAGTTGCGTTCGCGACTACTCCTTTCCAAGTAATACGTATCCTGTCAGAAAGACCAGTACAGTTTACATCTGAACGCTATCCGGAAGCTGCAAACAAGCCACGGGCCCAAAACAATGCACCAAAATCATTCCGTCCTAAATCACTGAAGAGGTATCTGCCGAAACGTTGCGAACACAACGTAGAACTGAGCGCAAGATACATAATTATAGAATCTGTTGTGCATCTAGTAACATCCTTTTGTATATTCTGTAGCGTTTTGATATTTGTTTAGTTAAAATTGATCAAGATTCAGAGTTTGGAACAGACGCCCCTAGATCTAAAAACATTGCTTGTGTTCGGCCGGGTGAAATACGAATCTGCTTGTTTGTTTGTTCTTTACGGGTAAAATAAATTATGTTAAGAGAAAGCCAGTTGAGCGTTCACACGGGTCTTGAAGCTTAGTGTGAAGTACATAACTGCGTTGATGCCGCCTAACGCAAGTCGTGACAAACGGGAGGAAGTCGTGAATGGAGGCCCTTGCAAAAATTACAGTAATCAGCGGAGAGGAAATCTAGTTCAAGACGGCAGGAGAAAGTGGCGGCAGTGAGCGATTGGCGATACGATAGTTTGACGTATCAGAGGTGATAGGAACGGTGCTGGCTTTGATACAGACGGTACTTCAGTCTTTCACTACATTTGCTTAACTTCTATGTTAAAGGAAAGTAGGGTGAAAAATCTTGGGGAACGAGTAGAGTAGACACAGTAAGGTTCGCGGATAAATACAGCTATTAAGTTTTTACCGACATGAACTAGACCGAGTTCAGTGGTGCGTGAACATTAACAGAAGGGTTAGGTCGGACAATTACCATCGCTATAATTTATCACACAACGTTTCGACCGCTAAACAATCTGTGGTCATCTTCAGGTGTACGAGGGTCAGTTGAAAAGTTCGTGGAGCGACATCTGTAGCTCGGTGGTAGAACTAAAATCTTTCGTTTGCTGCCAGACGTATATTTCGCGTGAACACCTATTAATTTCCAGATATATCTGTGAATTTATTCACTTTTTACCAGCTGTTTGAAATTTTCCAGGCACGCGTGTTTTTACAGTGAACAAAATCAAATATCGTGTTGTGATGAATTCTTTGTTAAAAAACGTTTTAGCGCCAGTGGAAAATCAAAACGAAATTTTAAATGTGTTAAGAGATGCTGCGCCTTCAGAAACAACGGTAAGTCGGGCACACTAGAGTTTAAACGTGGTCGTACAAGCACTGAAGACTATCCCAACAGTGGACGTCCAAAAAGTGCAACAAAATACTGAAAAAATTTCATAGAGCGTTGGAAGACCGCAGATTGAGGAATGGATGACGTTGCTGAAACCATAGGCGTCTGATATGAGCGTGTGCATTCTACTTTAACTCAAGAACTTGGTGTGAAAAAGCGTTGTGCAAGATGGCTGCCGCATCTGGAGTTGTTGCATTTTTCTGGGCGTCCAGTGCGACCACATTTAAACTCGGTGCTTTCTTACAAACCGTTGGTTTTGAAGTCGCAGCATCTCCTGACACATTTACAATTTCGTTTTGAATTTCCGTTGGCGCTAAACAATCTTTAACAAAGAATCACACCACGATGTTTGATTTTGTCCGTTTTTAAAAATACGCATGACAGGTCAATTTTAAACAGCTTGTAAACAATACCTAATTGATGGATAGATTTGGAAATTAACAGGAGTTCACATAAAATACAAATCTTACCGCTAAGTTAAAGTTGTCGGACAGTTACAGCCACACTATCCTTCTACTCTATATAAACCTTACTATATCAGTTCCGTGTGTTAGATTATTTATTCATGGTTCGTTCGTATTCTCTATGAGCCGTCGCGTCGTTACTTTGCCAAAAACGTTTCACAGTATTTTTGTTTCAAATATTCTTAGACAGGCCTACTGAGTTTTTAGGCTTTCAGTATTGACGGTTGAATATCGGACTATTAGGTCATGGTCTTGTGGTGTTAAAACCAAACTTTTCGATCTCACCAACGGAGACCATCTTCAGTGGCAAGCGTACCAGCAGATGTTCGCCGTGAACACCTCTGTATCTCTGTACTGATGGCCTCCGCTGGAGACGAGACCACACGGGCATAATAGCCCGGCATTCGACCCTTTCAATCAGTCCTTGGTACTGTTCGTCTTTTCGCGTTAATGTCCAGGTTTCACTTACATATGTTACAACTGGTCTGATTGTGCTTTCGTATATTTTTAATTTTAATGATTTGTTCACCGCTTTCGACTTCATTCATGTAGGCGTAGTAACATCGGTTACCACTAAGGATTCTCGCCTACATATCATTGCTCGTATTGTTATTGTAGTTTATTTGTGAACCTAGGTAGGAACATTCTGTTGCATGCTCAAACTCATGATTTACAAATTGTAGAGGTTGCCTACTACATGTTGCTCTTGTTGTTTGCATGTAGGCCTATTTGGTTTTATTATCATTTATTTTAATATTTATGGAAATATTTCCGATTATAGTACCAAGCCACGTATTTGATAATCAAATTAGTAATGTATATTTTACCGTCTGTGACTTACAGCAAAGGTATTTTCAAGTTAAAATTTACATGTTTCGGGACCTTGTCCCATCATCAGAATTTAAAATCATCTTCTTATCCCATCATGCGATGGCATAGTTGTCGAATATTTCAAAAATATTAAAACCACATTATAAATAAAACAAAACAAGAATACACTGTACAAATAGCGCGCACAACGGTTTCAAGGTGTACACCGTACGGCGACAGACCGCGCACTGGTTCATATCTGACTCGTATCATAGCAGATACCGCAAAGCAGTATCATACAGGATGTTTGATTTAAAATGCAGCTGATCATTCAAAACATGTGGCTTGGTATCGGTATTATTGTATGCTTTATATATTTCGAGTTCTTCGAGGGCGTTCATATAACGCCCTTTATTGCAAATGTGAAGGGGTTTTAGGTTAGTATTAAAGCCTGTATAGTTGTGAGTCTCCGCGATAAGATTCTTAGCAAATTTAGATCTGATGTTTTCAAAGTTGTGAAAGTATGTAGGTGGCTTATGTTCAGCGAATCTTTCTAGAAAATTTCGGCCCGTTTGGCCCACATAGAAGGCATCACAATCATCACATACCAATTTGTAAATCCCTGTTTTAGTTTCAAGGGCTGTTGGTTCACGAACACGAAGATTATTTAAAATGTTGTTTGTAGTTTTATAAGTGATAATAATATTATTAGTCTTATTTAAAATTGAAGTTAGAATTCTAGGCATAAAGGCCGTGTATGGCGTTGAGATGATATGTGTTGTATATGTGTTGTATATGTGTTGTCCACATTTATTTTAAGGCCTCTGTCCATTGCCTCGCTATCCACAATAATTACAGCTTCTTTCAAAGAGTATATGTTTCTACATATAACGGCTACATCATCGCCGTATAAGCAAGAATCTATGTGATTAATATTCCTATATGTCCCCTAATTCCCACGTTGTTGATTACTGCTTCTAAAATTAAGTCAAGAGAGTCAAGAGCGCAGTGCATCACCTTGTCTAACGACTGTGGTAATGAGATCTGACTGCCGACTCGTATCGTTGCTATAGTCACTACCAAGAGTTGTACCATGGTCGGCTCTAGTAGAAGCCCGGAACATTAAACGTGGCAACACTGGAATCAGCTGATATTTGAGGCCGACTAGACCATCTCTTAATTTATGTATTTCAATAATCAAATCGCGTCATCTTTAGTTGCCGGTTAACAGCAGTTTTATAATTCTTAATTTTTTGCAAATTAAAAGCTTATTATGTAAAATACTGTCATATTATTTAAGAAATATAATAACTAACTCATTCATATGATACGAATTCAATAATGCGAACAAAATTAATTCATTAGGCCTAACACTAATTCACTAATTTCTTCAACTTAAACGTATAGTACTAAGTGCGCACAGACCTATAATAATTATTTATATTTAGCTATAAATAAATGTGGATGTGTAGAAGAATGGAGGGAGTTAAATGGGAAGACAGAGTACAGAATGAGGAAGTGTTAAGAAGAGTGGGAGAGAAGAGAGAAATATTAAAAACAGTAAGGAAGAGAAAGAAGAACTGGATAGGACACTGTTTAAGAAGAAATTCTATTATAAAAGACAGTCTAGAAGGCATGGTTAGCGGAAAAAGAAAAAGAGGAAGAAAGAGACGACAGTTGATGGATAACATCAAGGTAGAAAACTACATTAGGCCTACCACGAAAAGGCTGGCAGAAGGCAGAGAACAGTGGAGGAGTTCATAAAGAAAACCTGCTATACAGCAGAAGAACCTATGATGATGATGATAAATAGGCCTACTCATGAGTTTAGTAATGCTATGAAATTAAATCAAAATATAACATGTTTACTTTAGCTATTTTATTACACTGTGCTTATAGGCCTCTGACGGAACGTTGCCACGTTTAATATTTCGGCCTTCTAGTAGAGCCGGCCATGGTTGTACCAGTTTCTTTGGGATACCAAGTGACAGTAAATCTTACAACAGCCTTCTTCTGTGAATACTGTCGTCAAGGGCTTGTCTGAAGTCTGTACCAGTGTTATCTAGATGTATGTTGTATGCATATGCCTTTTCCTGTATCTGTCTTATGGTGAATATTTGATCAGCTGTGGAGGGGCTCGGTCGGAATCCACAATGGTATTCCCCTAATATTTCTTCCGCATGTTCTACTAGTCTATTGTGTATATTACATCTTATAGAACTTTGTAGGTAACGTTGGAGGACTATAATTAGAGCATTCTAGTTTGTCTCCCTTCTTGTACATAGGTTGCATAATCCCTACGAGGACTGTTCAATAGAAACACGTTTGATCTGCGCAGCCGTGACTTCGTCGCCATGGCAACGAAATGCATTTGTTTATATTATCTGTTTAAGTACTAGTGACGCGTCTGTCAAAAATATTTGCAGTTTGCTCTTTTCTAAGCGTTGTGACTGGGTTGAAAAATGGCATCTATGATAGAAAATCCGTCCAAAAATAATCTGCGTGCCGTTATTCAGTTGTTGGCCGCTGAGGGGCGTCAGCCAATGGAAATTTATACGAGAATGAAAGCTGTGTATGGTGACTATAGTTATTCTCATACGGCAGTGGTTGAATGGTGCAATAAATTTCGACAAGGAAGAGAATCCACTAAAGATTTGGCCCGTCCCGGACCTGCACGTGTTGCAGCATCAGATGAAAATGTGAGACAGCTGGAAACTGCATTACGAGCAAATAGGGTCATCAAAGTTAGAGAACTTGCTCAAATGTTGAGCATCAGCGTGGGAACTGTTCATACCATCATTCATAGTCTTGGCTATCACAAAGTTGCTGCTCAGTGCATTCCACGACTGCTTACTGATGAGCAGAAAATTTTGAGTTCGCCCTTATCATTACAGCATTTGATGCACTATCCACAACAAGGTGATGCCTTTCTACACAAAATTGTTGCCGGTGATGAGTCTTGGTGTTATCACTACGAACCAGAATCCAAACGTCAGTGGAAGCATGCACAATCTCCGAAGGCGAAAAAATGTCAGTCCCAACCCTCGGCAGGAAAAGTAATGGTGACCGTATTTTTTTTATTATCAGGGTATGCTGCTCTTAGATTTTAAAGAACCTGGTGCCAACATCAACGCCGAGCGATATGCAGACAGCTTAAACGCTTACGAATCAGCATCAAGAATAAACGTCCCGGGAAGCTCACGAATGGTGTCATTCTTCTGCATAATAATGCTCGAACCCATGTAGCCCAGACGATTCAAGATCTGCTTGATCGCATAAGTGGGAAGTCTTACAACATCCACCTTACAGTCCCGACTTGTCCCCGTGCGATTATCATGTTATTGGCCCATTAAAGAAATCACTAAAAGGACGGCGGTTCAAATCGGACGCTGAGGAAGAGTTTGCTGTTAGCGATTGTTTCCGCAAACAGCCGCAAGAATTTTACCAGCAGGGAATCTACAGATTAGTGCAACAGTGGGACTCATGGCTTAATGTAAATGGAGATTAACAATTAAATTAATAAATTATCCTTTTAAAATCGTTGAATAAAAATGCTTTATAGTTTCTAAACGTGTTTCTATTCAACAATCCTCGTACTTGTTTTAGTGATTTGGTATTTAAGTTGTTTCCAAAGTAATGTAATTAGATTGTGTATCCTTTAACAGAGATCTTCTCCTCCGTACTTTATCAGTTGTCATTGTCATTGCTCATAGTGTTAGTGTAGTTTATTTGTGAGTCCCTATTTAGACTGTATATGTAATTAAAAAAGACATTTTTATTAACTATTTGAAATCTAACCTACTTTAAATATTGTAACCTGGTTCGTATCACGCGAGAGATTTTACTGAGACAGTAAACCTCTTTCTATGTCTATACGGTCCGCTCCCACGTATGTGCGGTTAACGACACCGAGACACTCAACTGCGTGTGATACGACGTTTTTGTGATAGAGAACCCATTTAGTGCGTGAAATGGCGTATCAACTTCATGATTTGTATACAGTGAGTAAATTTACTGAGCACAGTAGGCGAAACGAGATTTTAATAACGTTCAGATAGTGTTAAGAATGGGAAGGTAAGGTTTGATTGGTCGTTTGAAGTGGAGTACAACAGTACAACACCTTAACAGCGTGGGACGTGGGACTGCCATTGTAACAGAGGTCGTGGCCGTATCAGATCAAGCCATCCGTGAAAAGGCAGCACAGCGCGCGCGCGCGCGTGGTTCTGTGGGAAGGCGCTATGGAAAGTGTTTTCGCGTGTGTGTATTACGGTAGGAAAAAACCGCTTAATAATAGTGAATACTGTTTATTATTGTCGTCTTCTAAGAGGTAGCGATCGAAATAAAACCCGACACCTTGATTATTTACCGAATAGCACAAATAATTTACACAAATAAAATTATAACACAGAAAATACAAATTTCGATTCACAACTGTGATATCGACTACTGCCACAACCGTAATTTGTACAAACAATAAAGATACAAAATTGATCCACAAATGCTGTACGAAACACACGTTCTAATTCTATAATATAATCCACTGAACTCAGAATCGAGACTGACTAAAACGGTCAACAACCGTTTATATATTGTATGGTCATGACGCCATTCAGCAGCATGAGTAATTTACTACTGCAGCCCAGAATATACAAGACGCCCGTTCGAGAACATTGCAGAATAAATTACCTTAACTATGTACAGTATTGTACATTGATACATGATATTCTAGTATATTCTATAAATAGTGTCCATCAATATTTATAAGTTACATCAAATTGTGAATAATGTAAATACACGTGAGTAACATAACTTACGTACTTAACCTAGTTTTATCCTAATGACAAATTGATACTACCTAGAATGTCAAACTGATTCATAACTCTGTATAAAATAATGTTAGAGAAGCGTAGTTCTAAAATATAAATAAGTTTTCAAAAGCCAAAAGGAAATGAACATTATTAATTACGTCAAAAAAATAATAAATATATGATTTATTTTGTTGTTTACAGTTGTTTGTATTTATTATTTTGTATAAATTTTAATCTTGTTCTCTGTCATTTAACAGGTTAAGCTTATCATCATCATCGTCTTTTTAACGGTTTTAGGCATTAACGGCCTGTTCCTATCCACTGTCCACCTTTTCTTAGGTCTACCAACTTTTCTTCTTCCTCTAGAGGTTACGCTTTTATATATGTATATAAGCTTTTTTCCCAAAAGCTATGAGGATTTTAAATTAACTGGATCATAAGCTTACATATAAGTAAATGATCCAGTTTATTTAAATCGTCATAGCTTTTGAAAAACTAAACATGTCTAATCAACAAGTACCAATTTGTAACAGAAAAGCGTTTATTCATATAAAGTTGTACCTGTTTAAAGTTAGTTATGAATTTGTTGGAGTATTTTTACGCGCGAAATTACTTTTGTTTGTGCTTTTGCCGATTATTGACAACCGGCGAGCCAGACAACACTGCAAAAATCGGTAGTCGCGGGGTCTGCGGGAGCCTTATCGCCGCCTCTGATAACATTCAATTAACCTTCAGGAAACTCAATTATCAAGAGTTCCTTTCAAAGACGACACTGTTCGTTATGTATCAGAAAAAAATAACATAATCTATTACGATACTATTGGCGTCAAAATAAGAAGTGTGACAGTTTTGAGCGCGTCAGAAATAGTTTTATAGTTCAGTGGTGGACAAGTTTTATTTATTTCATCGGTGGACAAGTATTTCCCGTGTTCGGTGAGGCGGTGGAGATTTCTTTATCGTGTTGCTTGTGTGTGCAGACCCATTATTTATCGATAGCTGAACTACTCCAGTCCATTGATTCCACGAGTGCATATACTGTACAGTGGAACTGAAGCCAGTATATAAATCTCGTGTCGGCCGCCTACAGCTTAGCTCGTGTGTATGACGTCATTGTGTCGGATGGGAGGCTGTATGTTATTGATGCATTCCCGTCAGACACTACTGTCTTCGTCGTACATCATCTTGTAGTTAGTTATCTGATAGCAAACGTCTGTCCGTTAAGCACAGATTAGCCGTTACACTCTATGTTACAAAGATCACGTGGGTAGTGTTGGTAAACAGTGGAGTAAATCGTTAAACACCAGGGAAGTCATAGTGATTATTGTCATTAGCACTTCTGTGGGTTAATCGAAACTTATGCAGACCCAGAAATACAACAGAACTTAAGTAAAACAAAATAAGCTACTGTGGTCCATGAGGTGCACGACTCGCTCACTATTTTCAACATAGTACACTTATTGTTAGATAAGTTTTCATATTAGATAGTATAACGAGAAAAGGTGTTTGGTGTTGTTTTCTAAATAGTAACAATTCTTATATCATATCGACTTTGTAAAAATCATTCAAAATTTTATTAAATAAATTTTCAAAAATTACGAATTAAAATTTCGTCATTATTATTCGCGTAATATTTTTCTTTTGTATGTGCTCAGCATACACACAGTTATTGTCACTGTACAAATAACATTACACAAATATTCATAAATATAATACACAAGACATAAATTGACATGTATAAATAGGAATTTTTATAATATACAATGTGCTCTCGACTTGCTTAGATTGTATTTCTTTTAAATTGCATATTTTTTTATATTATTACTACTTTGCTTTGGGTGCCTACATATGAATATCGTATTCGTGAAATATCAATCAAATTTAGAATTACGTAAACATTTATGCTACGTTATAATTTCAAAAATAATAATAATTTCGTAAATGTTAAATATCATTATAAATTACTACAATTTAACCAATTAGATTTTACAATTATTATTTACACTATTAAAGTTTATCATTGTCTCTTTACTCTTTTCTTTTTAGTGTCTTTTATGACTCGTTGGTTGACGAGTAAAAATGGTTTCATGTCACCTTATTGCTTGTGCGGTGATACTCAGTGATTCCTCGTCATGATCCTGAGTCCTGTGTCCTGTGTCGATGCTCCGTTGTCGTCTGATCCTCCTGGAGTCCGTCGTCTGGTCCTCCTGGTCCATTCACCATTCAGATGACTCGTACGGTGCTATCTCCATACTGCTGAGGTATCGACCTTGGATGCTCCACAGTCGGGCATAGCCTTCGGCTGCAGATGTGTTCCAGTAGAATGAGGACCGAGGCTTGCGATCCTCACTTATTTATGCTGTCGGGCACAAAAATCGTGTTTCAACCATTCTGTGCAAGATTTATATTGTTATAGTTTGTCAAGCGTCCCTTTATAGATTCGTTTATTTTTCGTACTTATTTTAATTTTATTCGCAACATGTGAAGTCTTTTGTTTATTACTCGATGTTCATACGATTAGTAATTTTTTTATGTATAATTGTATATTAACAGTTTTCCTATACTTTAATTATTCTTGGTTCTATTCACTTTTATTTACACTGCATTAATACGTATTTTTTTTCGCACTAGATTTTGCACATGTGCGCGTCTTTATATTATTAATAACGTGGCGTAATTTGTTTTGTCATATCTTACCCGCACTTATCAAAATTTAAATAAATTACTTATTTAATTCACATTTATTCAGGGGCGACGTTACGCCGGTTTCTACTGGTTCACACACGCACACACACACACACACACACACACACACACACACACACACACACACATATCACTTACACTGTACACACTCTTCGCTTGTGTGTGGCGTGATATGCCAGTACCGTCCTGCACATTCGGTGTTCCCCTTCGCTGGTTACTTACAGCTTTCAATACGCATTTTTTAAAATATTGACAGTATTAATTATTTATTCTAATTTAGCAATTTTTTTAACTAACTGCGACAATGTTCAGTAACGAACGCAGTTGCAATAGTTTTTCGATTATCAGAAAAATTATGATAATCCGGATTACCGTACTTTTTATTTATTTTATTTCTTTTTGTTTAGTAACAATTGCAGAGAGAGCAATCATACAATAAACGCTAAAAATTCCAAACCAATCGGATATTTATGTTAAAATATCTTTTAGTCTAACACCCGGCTGGACATGTCCAATTTTTTTCAAATTTTTATGCCCTGGGGAAACAAATTTTGAAATAGTTCCAAAACTGTACAGTAGGCCTATATTCAGATTTTAGTTAAAATGCCTTTTAATTTGATACGCCACATGAAGTTCAGGCAATTTATCAAAATTGTAACCAACTTTTTGGTTAAAATTTCCGTTTTGATAGTTGATAAACGGTCTCATATAAAATTTGATTCTTTTTTGGGTGGGGGATGGATCTCAAACCGCTATGATTTTATAGGGCAGAGTGTGGACACACTTGGCAAGTTTTACGAAAATCGGTTGATTCGTTCAAAAGTATCGCGAGACATATCCCAAACAGACAGACAAATGCCAACCGGTCGAGTTAAAACTTAGCACTCGCTTCCTTCTTTCAATACAATAGTAGGATCCAAAATTAACATCCGACTAGCAGATGAAGATAGAGTATAAGAAAGAATTTTTAGACGAGTGTAAGGATCTGCACAGTAGTAGTTTGTCTTGGAAAACTAAGGCTGGCAAAGAGCTGGCCACATAAATAATTGAGGTCAATAATTACATTAGTTAAAATTTTAGTTAAAATTATAAATTAAGATTAGATTAAACTGTTTTTACATTTGTTGTAAAGGACGCCATAGCAACAATGGAAACCATTGTAACCTAGCTACACTAATAAAATATTTTTCGTGTAAAAATTAATCTGAGAAATATTATAAACTTACTTCACCTGTTAAATAAATTTTTTAAAGAAAAAGAAATGTAGAAAAAAGTTGGGAAGAAATTAAAATGAAAGTTATTAGTGAATAGAAAAAGGGAATCAACTGGCAGTGCACCGACTGAATCAAATATGTCCAAAATATAATCTTAAAATTTCCTTGCATAAGGCGAAAGTTATGGCTTTCCAAGGCAAGTATCCCGTTAGGTCGAAAATAATTGTCAACAATATGCCAATCGAACAAGTATCAAATTTTACATACTTGGGCTGCGACACAAGCTATAATTATGACAATGACATGGAAAATAAAATAAATAAGTTTATGTGGCACAATAAATAGAACATTAAATAACAAAACACGAAAAGACACAAGGATAAAATTTTGTAAAACGACGGCTGTACCTGTACTTATGTATGGGAGTGAAAGTTGGATAAATACCAAAAAAGGAGACGCAAAATACAGGCAGCAGAAATGAGATTTTTGAGACGGGTCAAAGGCTGCACTAGAAGAGATTTAGTAAGAAACGAAGACGTACGAAATGAACTAAATGTATATGCAATAAGTGAAAAAATAACTGAATATAAAGAAAGATGGAAAAACACCACGTAAATAGAATGGGAAATGGGAGAATACCCACAAAAATACTTAACTACAACCCAATAGGGAAAAGAGATATAAGAAGACCACGAAAACGGTGGTCGTAAGTTTGTGAGGACGGAAAAGGCAAATGCCTAATCCTTATAGTGCAGAAGAAGAAGAAGAAAAAGGGAATAACTTTAAAAAATCAAAAAAAAATCACAGAGTATACAAGAGGGTATGAAGCAAAATTTTGGTATGAAGTTATATTCCATAAGAAACGGTGTACATTTTCTCTGATGACAACATTTAAATCAAACCAATAGGGAAAGCTGTAGAATGTTTTTTCTGTTTCGTGAAAAGTCGTGTTGCACGTAGTTATTGCCTTGTTCCACTCATCGGTTCAATTTATAATTACAATTTAACCATTATTATTACATTTAAACCAGCAAGAATATTTTATAATTGTCAATACGTTTTACAGTCCAGAACATAATTTTAAAATCCACATAACGTTTTAAATTCAAAAATAATTTTATATTTCATTGTTATTATATACTATTCACAACCGCATTTTAATATTTCCAATACAATTCATGAAAACATTTTACAAATTTGTCAATATTTTACATTTCATAAGAACATTTTACAATATTAGCCTACAATTAGATTTTTTTACTATCTATTGGAACATTTTTAAATTCATAAAATTCCTTTGCAATTCACATGGTTATTTAGAATTCAGAACAACATTTTAACTTACCAACAGTACCATTTCAGTAACATCTTCTTCTTCTTCTTCTTCTTCTTCGTCCATCCTGCTGTTAGGTTCGTGACAAACAGTGCATGTTGCTGTGGGATAAATGTGTATCTTCTCGAGGTGGGCGGCTAGGCAGTCGTGTCCCGTTGCTAGTCTAGAGAGGGCTACTGCTTCTTTTCTTGGTTTAGATTTGTTAACGGCCCAGAGCTCGTTCACTTTTTCCCATTTCCTTCCGGCTGCCTTCTGTTTTGTTTCTTTTTCCCAATCTTCCAGGGTGCTTTTGTTGATAATTTTCTTTGCAGCCTGCACTGAAAGGGGTCTATTTACCATTGGGAGGGTGGTTCCTTTTTTGGGCAGGTCATCTGCCTTCTCATTGCCGTCTATTCCGACGTGCGCTGGTATCCACTGGAATACTACCGTTTTCTTCATGCCCTCTAAATGTTTGATCATTGATTTTATGTCTTTGATTCGGGGAGATAGCCTCTTCTTGTTGGATTTTACTGCTTGGATTGCTGCTTGGGAGTCGACCAGAATAACAGCCTTGCTGAACGCGTTTATTCTGTAAAGTAAGTTTTTCAGGGCTAGATATATAGCTTCCACCTCGCCATCGAAATTAGTATTGTGTCGGCCAACTGCGGCATTCAGTAACATTTCATATAATATAAAAACTATACCAAAGTTCTTACGAAAATACGACAGTTATTACTACGTATCCCGTTTTTTTTTTTCAAATAAGTTTTTCATTATTTCTTGGAACTCTGTATTGTGTAGAGTTCGGCTCAATGTCTGTAGGAATTTCATTTCAGCTATTGAATTGTTTTCTACTTTTGCTGGAGTATCAGCCACGGATTTATGTCCGCCTACCGCAACTCTTACCTAGTGAAATCTAAAGGAAGCATACAGAAATGGACTAGACTTAAGTAAGTATATTAGTACTGAGGAATAAGAATTGAGCAAGTTGAGGTAAGAAGGCGGCTTGTCTCGCGGGTTTTGTATGCTCATTACGCGTTCCCTTGTTTTCCCCCCGATTCAGTCACCTGCTCCACCGGAAGCAGCGTTACGACCACCACCGGAAACTGATACTACACAGACACCCACTGCATCGTCCATTGTTCTTTATACAGCGGTTTATTAGTGGGATTTGCATGTCAACTCGTCTATACGAAATCGTACGCACCGTGTGAAAACGTAGAACCCGGGGCATTATATTGTTCGCGTTTGTAAAGTGCAGTTCTTTATTTCACGCGTTGTTCTTTATTTTATTTTTTCGGAGTTTAGTTCTATACTTTTAAAAAGCTTTGGAAAATTGTTTTCCTAATTAGTGTATCAACGTGTTAATGTTAAAGTGATCAGCGAATTCTGCCAATTACTCCGTTTACCTCGTACGCCAGTTGTGAGAATGTTCGGAGCGATGAAAAAATTCGGACTTCAGGTCGAACATTTACGGAAATTCCAAGTAAGAAATGTATCCTTAAAATTGTGTGATAAAGAAAAAGGTGGACAACATCAGCGTACAAAATCAGAAGAGGTTGAGGTTGTTTTCAAAAGAGACGGATTACTTGCGCGAGGAGCGGTTAGGAGGAGATTCAGGTTGTAAAGAGCGAGGAATGAAACAATCGGGTAAATAACGGAAGTGGAAACCGCTGAATGGTGATCGAATGATCAAGTCTTAACACTTTCGCTCCCAGACACCGGTGGCAGGAAAACCTCTCTCTACCAGACCTGTGAAGAGTATATTTTCCCGCGGCCCAGATATGTTTTCTTATATATGTTATAACTGCTGATTTTGTTGACACTACAGTATTGCCAACTTACCCCAAGGGCGTATTTCTTTCACTCTGGTCCAGAAGAATGTAAAACTCTATCTAATAGCACTGATCTGTGTCCACATGTTGACAAACCCTTCAGAGCACAGTCATGCAATGTGTCCAAGTTTGGTACACGTGGGCTGTACGGAAAATTTAATATGTCCAGATATGGTACACAGTGGCTCTAGTAAAAGTATTGTGTGTCTGAAAATGGTACACGTGGTAGCAAGAGTGTTAAAGATCGAATCACTTCAATGGTTGAAAGGTACTGACAGTTCACTGAAGTGACCGAATTCGCCCATCTCTAGCTCCGATGCGGCTAAGGTCGATTTGTCCCTGGGCGCCGATAGGCACCTTGTTTCCCGAGTGGCCGGGGTAGGGGCTTTCGGAATGACTAAGTACCACCGGCGTTCCGTATCCCGTCGCCCTACCATTATTTCGTATATTAGTTTTGTCAAACAACAGGTGTTTGTGTGTACAGCGATGTAATGGGTGGCTGTGTTTTTATACGGTAAAGTTTAATAAGAAAAAGTACAAGTACAATTAAATAGTTAAACAAAAAGAAAGGAAAGTGTGATAGTATTGTGCGACAATAAGAACAATAACTACAACATGGGTACGTGTAGGAGATATCGTTTGTTACACCCACTGGTGAGTGGTAGGCTAAGTGTATCACGTCGACCGGATTTATTGTACAACTATGCACTTTGTGTACAAGTGCTAAGCAACAAGAATAATATTCCAAGTCCCCACGCTACTCCCCCCTCTCTGTCTCTCTCCTTCGTAACTCTTGGCCCTCTTCGCTACTCGGTCTGTGGCGTAATAACTAGCAGCTGTTCATTGGTGAGGGGGAGGAGAAATCAGCTTCTGGGAGGTGAACAGACTAGCGTGAAACAAACAGCCTAATCTCCGGACTATTGGGCCGTGATCCACTCTTGCAGTTACTGACAGACATTTCGGCGTCTCCTCTTGAGGCCGTCTTCAGGGAACAAACGATTTGCTAACTGACACGATCTTCGCGAGTTAAACACAGTACACTTCTTTTGCCACGGTACTGTGATCAACTGGTGAAGGCCGTGTCAGTTATCAAAATCGTTTGCACACTGGAGATGCCCTTCTGAGGAGAGGCCGACACGTCTGTTAGTAACAGCGGAAGTTAGCATCCACGGCGCAGTAGCCCGGTGTTTCGTCTGTTTGTTTCTAACACAGTTGACGCTGCCGTGAAAGTCTTAGGCAAAGACGCACTTGAATGTTGGAACCCCAGTATTCATAAGAACAAACGAAAAATTCGGGATTCTTCCCGTACAACTTTATAAGTTCTCGGCGTCTCAAAGTTTTTAGTAAACCAGCGTCGTCTGGCAATTGTTTTTAACTTGACTGCAATTAGTTACAAACTATCTAGCAATTTTATTCTAATACATAATTTAACAGTGTGTAGGATAAGTTCCCACCGGAGCATTCCTCCGTACAGTTACGCTTTGTTCATATGCTGAAAATTTTTATACATATTTAGTTCACTAGTTCAAATGGTTTCTGTCTCTGCAATCGCCGAACGAGTCCAGCATTATCAAGCAGTTTTAGCACTTCAGTGTTTATGTATTCATGAAGTCTTCTTTCATATGTATCCGCAACCCGTTTAATCTCGACAGCAACCGTAGACATTTTCAGGTCACGATGGATGTCGATAATTTCTTGCGCACCATTGTGCATCAGCAATACTGCGAAGAACTTTATTTTAAAAAGCCTGAATTATTTCAATATTAAATTTCTTAGTACAACCCCAAAGCTGTTGCTTTCAAGACTTGTTTGTATAACAACAGCTTGTTATGCACCGCCAGCTCAGAGTTAACTTGGATGAAAAATTAAAAGATTACAAACAACGGTGGAAGGAACGCTTAGAAAGAATGTCAGATTCTAGACTGGCCACACAAGTCTGGAAGTACAAACCTATAGGGCACAGGTGTGTCCAGTAAGAGATGACTGAAAAAATATTGAAGGCGGAACAAGCACAACCTTGCCTGTACCTTTTTGTGAAGATGGTGACGACGACTGTAATTTAATAATCATTATTTCCATTACACTGATGTAACATAATATCTGTTTTGTAAATAAAAGTGAGAAAAGTAAAATGTCGTGTCATCATTTAAAAAACAGCAATACGCGATAGAGCTATTTCGGTTGCAGATTTGAATTCAGCGCCGCAAAATTAATAAAAATCACCTGATTTCATCAAAAGGACACAGAGAGTCGGATTAAATTTGTTGTCCAGATTTGTCTTAGAATATGTGCTGTTAAAAAAAATATTATTGCTTTTGTTTAAAAAAAGTATTATTGTTTTTGTTTAAAAAAAAATTATTGTTTTTGTTTAAATTGTGTGTATTAACTGTACTCAGCAAAATTTAATAATACCAATTGCTTTGTTTTCTGTTGCAGGTGAGTAATCGACTTGTAATGTTCACGTCTCACCAGTAAACGGGTAATGTACTGGACAAGCTCTTGAAATACCAGTTTCTCTTCGCAGTAATCGTTGCTTTTAGTGATGTAGTCATATTTCGTCCTTAGAATCTGAGAACTCGCGTGTTGATTAATTCGGTTTTTCTTTTACACCGGCTATGGTAATTTGACAAGTCAATATCTGCCAACACCCCTTGCTAATTTTGTACCCTCTTCAAAACGTTTCTAAGCTATGAATCTCTAAACCGTTCTCGGCCGGCGTCAACTGTGTTAATATTGTTTTCTGCCGGACTATTAGGGCGTGGTCTGCTAGTGTTTTCATCAGACGTTTCGGCCCCACCATTGGATGTACACCAATTCCCACAGTACCGTGGTACAGAACTACCGTATTCTATTACTACCACTGTACTGTGGGATCGGCGTACATCTTGCCAATCGTTTGAGGCACTGAAGATGGCCTCCAGTGGTTGGACCGAAACGTCTGATGAAAACAGTAATAGACCTAACAGTCCAGCGGAAAGCAATATTAACAAAGTTTCTAAGCTATGTTTGCCAAAACAAAAACAAAATTACACGTTATTAGTAGCTTTATTGAGTAACGCTAAGAACTATAGATTCAAATAACTCTCAGCTTTAAAAAAGAAACTAAAATTTAATGATTTCATTTTATCTAATTATAAATGTATTCGTTCAAAATAGTGAGCGAGATTGCAGCTCAGGAAACATACTGTTTGAACTTATATGGGTAAGAACAAAACGAGACTTCAATAATTCACCAGTCCTTGGACTATTATTGTCGAGCAGAAGTAATAATAGTAAAAAGTGATTAGTGCAGACCTAACGGTGCGTTTGTCTCTACGCGTCGATTCCCTCTACGAGTTTTTACTAGGAAGAACTTCCGCGGTTTACAGTTATCGGTAATAATTATTGTGGTCTCTGTTATATGTTTTTGTGATTGGTCACAGGAAAAGAAAAGAAATGAATGCGATAGGTGAATAATTATACGGTATTCACAGTGGTGTGTGTGTGTGTGTGTGTGTGTGTGTGTGTGTGTGTGTGTGTGTGTGTGTGTGTGTGTGTGTGTGTGTGTGTGTGTGTGTGTGTGTGTGTGTGTGTGTGTGTGTGTGTGTGAATCAATAGAGTGTGACTGCAGTGTAATTGGCGTTTTGAAGCGCTCTCGTTCACGCGTCCGTGGCCAATGTATTTCTGTCGACGACGGTTCTCGATGGCAGTTGTTTCCCTCCTCCTCGGTCATGCGGTCGATCCTTCTGTGGAACTTTCCGTGCACCAGGTCATATGATAGAAGTATTTAATTTTTTTTTATTAAACGAGAAAATACGTTTTCCGTTCTAGCGTGATTCTTTTTTGTAGTACTCGCACGAATCTAAAACAAAATTCAGTAAAAACTCTGTTAACTGTAAGATTGTTAACGTCCTATGGACGTACCAATAGAAGCAGCTTACTCTAAACATGTTCATGTTTGAATTTGAATTTACCTGACGCACATTTGCCATCACAGAGAAAATATATAAACGCGACGTTTCGGCCAACCAAACAATCGAGAGCCGTCTTCAGGCTAATAATATACTGATGCTGAATCGTCGCCCAAAATTATTAAACCTTTTTGTAAATTTTTTTTTTTTTGAGGAGCGTCACTTAGCTTTTTTTTAACTAGACGCGTGGCCTAGATGGAAAAAGATGCGCTGAGCCCAGTGTGACAGGACTTGCAATAAAACACTTGCATAACGATAACAGATTTTTATTAGTGTTAATTTTTGTCATAATAACATTCTTAATACAATGTGCACGGTTAAATTCACAATGTTCATTTCATAGACATGTATCTCTCAAGTATTAATTACCACAATTAGCAGTATTAGCAAGAATTAAATTTTTTTGAACATTACATAATTAACAAACAACAATTATTTAAACACATTTAAACGCATTGTTCCAACATAAGCCGACATGACTATGTATTAACATAGTTTGTATCCAAATGACATTTTCTAAATCACAGTTTCAATAAACAATTACTAAATCACGATTATATAGATACATTATGAACTCAATTTATGCTCAGATAACAATACATCATCACCAACAAGAAACATGTAATGTGTCGTTTTATATTTGCCAAATAATTTTCTAAAACAAAATTATGCATTACAGGAATAATATGTAGATACATCTTGACACTATCACTATATTCTTATACACACCAGTTGCCCAGAAAATTGAGTTCTAATACCTCGAGACTTATTCTTGCTCAAATTCTGTAATAGCCCATGATAAAGTACCGGTACTCACAAGGAGATTTAGAAAAGAACTACCCCATAATTATTTATCAATTCATTAAGTATAACGTTGTTAATGACATTTTACCTTCATAAGAAACAGTTAATAAAAACTAATAGTTTAAAATTTTTCCTTGCTAATTAATCACAGCAAAAAAAAAGGCAAGTGGTGTTCTATAAAATACAGCATAGTAATGGACATATTTAAACAGGTAGATTCTTTAACTCAGTTAATTACACAATTCACTGTATGACCACAGGACATGTTGCAACAGAAATTTAATCATTGAATATCTGAAGTTACTGTTTACGAAGATGTCTTTCATTTCATGCTTTAAATCCAATGAAGCGCTGTGTTTGTGGATTAATATAAGGAATAGTCCCACCTGTGTTTAAAAGATTACGTGTTATCCAGAATTCGAGATGATGATGAACATGGTGAAACAACAGGGATTTCTGGAGGTCTGACGGCGTTGGGGATCTTGCAGCGATGCTCTGCAGACGAAGACTGATGGCCTGTCTCCATCCTCACAACTCCTTTCTCCTCCAGAGTATGCGGGAACCCTGTAAAAATTTTTATTTATACATAGCCGTCAGGAAAATACCCTCACCCAATTCTTTCTCGTCCCAGTAAACACAGATCACAGACACACTGTCACAATTCTATTCCGAGAACTAAGTGTTACTACAAATAGCAATCCTCACAATTTCAATTATAAAATTTCAGAATTCAAATCACATTTACCTTTAAATATTTATTACATCGAATTATTACTTTACATTTGAATATAATTCCAACGACATCTTCTATTTAATTTTCAAACAAGCAAAGGCAAGTCGGCCACGTGTTCTTAACTATCCAAGACGCAACATTTAAGTCACGCACACACACACACACACAAATACATACATATAAACATATTACTCACACAAGCCCTTAGTTAATTAAGATTAATACAACACTTTTGGCTCACCTTATTACATAAACGGAGAACGTGCTCCTTGTTCTGGCGTTATAATTACTTTTTATAATTAATATGCGATGATATTAATTATGGTGATTATGTTTAATATGATTAATGCCTTATTAATATGCTGGGCGCCAGAGATTTTTTAGATCTCAGGGGTTATTAAATAATAACTCTTCTGTTAAGATGCTAATAACTTATTTAATATTTAAATAATTATTCATATACAAACAAGATATTGATTATAATCTTATATCAATAAACATATAAATATCATATTCAAATTCCTATTGAATTTGATCATAAATCATTATATATCTTTACACAGCACTAACGCTTTAATTCAATTACTACCTTTAAATTCGCTTGCAATTATAATTAAACAAAGTAGTAAATTCTTTATAAATTATCTTTGTATACTTCAAATATTATCTTTGTATACTTCAAATATTATCTTTGTATACTCCAAATAATCTTGATATTACATCTATTCAATGCTTAATCATTTAGTTAGACAATTATTAATTAAACTATCAGATGAAATTAGTGTATTCACTGACTTCGTTTTTATAAATTGTTAGTTAGATTATACTAAGTACATATAGAGTTATTCATTAGTTCTTTCTAGGTCATAAGATACAGAATTCTACTAGCATCTCAACAGACTCGTGAATTCTTTCAGAATGAGACGGGCGAACCAAAGATAGACGACTAAACTACATGGGATTTATAATTAGTAAACAATTGAATTTAATCTGTTACTTGAGTGTGTGATTATCCATCTCCTGCCTTTGTAGTGATTCACTTTAATACACATTACACTTTTTACACTTTACCATTATTGCTCTGCTTTGGTTTACACACTCTCGACAACTTCTATCGGTCACGCACTCGATTGCAACTCGGTTACATACTCCGTTCTACTTACGCGCACCAGATAAAATATGCTTTGTCTGTATTTACTTCGTATTACCGCACATATCAATATAAGCTTCTTCAATCTTGATGTCGCACTAAATAAAAGTTATTCGGTCGCGATCTTTTCTTCGTACGGCTTGTTCAGTTTATACTTGAATTGTTAATTATATGATCACTGAATGTTACGTTGAACTATTAATTCCATTATACGGAATTAGATGATTGTCACATAAAGCTTGACTAATATAAACTAAAAGAGATTGATTCAGAACTTTGTAATAAGAATGTTTGCGTTCGAATAAGTTTCACTAAAAGAGACTGACTAAGTAAACGTAAGAGAGTTTGATTAAGAGATACTAAGAGAGTTTTCGTTCCTCCCAGGGTAATATTTATATGGGCGCTTCCTTTACTCTCTCCACCGTCACACTAAAAAATACCCCGATTGGCTATCTATTTCGTTTTTTGCTGGTAATTTCAAATCTACCCATTCACTAACAGCTAAAAGTTCGCGCTACAAAAAGACGCTTTTTCTGGTTGGCTGCAACATTGCGCGAGCGGCAATTTCCCTCGTGTCTGTTAATTCGTAAAACTGACGCTAACTTTCTCTGACGATTTCACTTCTTTACTGCGTGATCTATTGTACTTTCAAGGTTTAGTTGCCACCCTCCTAACGGGACTCCTTCATTTTTTGTGACTTTTAGCAAACAAAGCATTATATATCTTTATGACATTAGAAAGCTGTTTCATACAATACACTTTTAAAACTGCAGCCTCCATACTGTCGCCTGTATAATATTAACTTTTTATATAACCAGGAGACGTTCATTTGTCTCGTTCTTATTACAATTACATTAAAATTGCTAAATTCTTATTTAATACACATATTACATTATTAATTATGTCTAAATAATAATACATCATATTACGTAACCTTGGTTTACGTTATAACCTGAAGCTCTTTAACTAATTACAGACTCATTTCGAAAGATGGATCACAATTTACGACGCCGCCAGACCCGTTGGAGTGCAAAACTAGAAATGAGGAAGAATGACTGTTCCTGCCGGCCGACCACGAGGGCAGAAAAGTTGAACAAACAGCTGACGAGGTCGCGGCGGACTTGATTACGCTGCCCCAACTACCGCGACATAACGGTCAAGGCCGAGGGATATAGCCAAGCTGTTGCCTCGGCCGCGCGTAACCTTTGGTACTGATATACAGTCGGCATTGTCGCCACGAAATGTGGCCGGGAAATTTAATGTTTAAATTACAACGGCACAATGCATGTAAAGAAATTTACGATACTCTGTCAACCAGTGACAGAGAGTCAACAAAAAAATAAACAAAACTTCACATAATGTATAATCAAAAGATAATATAATCAATATGAATACAACACTATGAAAACACACACATAACACTCACAAAAAACGAGCACATGTATTAGTGTACAATTAGCCTGAAAACGGTGATTTTTTTTAAATATATTTTTCCTGTAATAGCAAAAATCCGTCAGGTAAATTCAAATTCAAACGTGTACAATCACTGGCCACCACAGTCACCTCATCAACATCATCATCATCTCCAAGGATGGTTTG
This sequence comes from Magicicada septendecula, assembly GCA_034769895.1. Lineage (NCBI taxonomy): Eukaryota > Metazoa > Arthropoda > Insecta > Hemiptera > Cicadidae > Magicicada > Magicicada septendecula. The sequence goes on from CM068375.1 coordinate 48,195,149, forward strand.
TTCCGGTCTCAAATAGGCAAAGATTAAAGCTTTTCACTCCAGCGTTTCCTCGGGCGTCCCACACCTCTTCGTCCCCTCGGCTTATAGTTCCATAGTTGTTTGGGGATGCGACAGTCATCCATTCGGGAAAGATGTTCCCACCAATTCAGCCGATACTGGACGATCCTGTCGAGTATACTCATAATATTCAGTTCTTGCCGTATACCTGTGTTTCTTCTATGATCATGGAGACTATACCCTGCCACGTGCCTGACAAATCTCATTTCATCCGCTTCGATGCGACTGGCCTGGCCTTTCGTTAAAGTCCAAATCTCAGACCCGTAAAGAAATGTGGGAAGGGCCATCACCTTGTAGAATTTTAGGCGTGTTCCTTTACTTGCTGACTTAAGGGTTCGCCTAATGGTTTCGCACATAAAGTTGAACTTATGGAACTTATTCACAACGTCGTTGCTTCCATTATAAGACACACTGTAGCCCAGGTATTCAAAATTGCTAACTTGTTCCAGGACAGTAACATCTATAACAATTTTTGTCCGTACGGGATCAGTTCCACGAAAAGCCATCGCCTTGGTCTTAAGTGTGGATATTTGCAATCCAGAGTCTCTGCAGATTCGATTTAACAAATGTATACGCATTCACCACAGCCATATTTTAAAGATATTCATGTTTACGGGTTCAATATGCTTGTTGGTCGCGGAAATCCACATCTATAGTGCTTTGTTAAACGTTAGTGTATTCCCCCCCCCCCCACACACACACACACACATTGATTAAACTCTTCTTTTCACTTCAGGGATTAGACGCTCCCTGTCCCGCCTTCCTTAAGATCGCTTTATCTTGGCTGTCCAACATCCCTGTTTACTCTGTGCCTTTTAATCAATCATTTATGATGTTCTATAATCTTCATGGATCCTTTATATCGGTATGTTCCTTCCACGTTGACTCATTCATCTGCCCTGTCATTAACGTTACAGATTCCGAGGTCTGTTTTGATTTGATCATTTGGTATTTTGTCGCGTCTAGTGCGGCCCGGAACATTGCAACGCTTGTTGTGTCCTTTTCTGTTAGTAGAAGGGACTCCAGGGCTTGGAAGAAGAACTCACATGATGGACGATTTAGAGGAGACAAGGAAACGCTGGGAACTGAAGACAGGCCAGATAGAAAACGAAATTCGCAGATAAAGCCAGAGGAACAGCTGTCATAATAGTGTTACGCCGTTACCAGAACATTCTACATGTTTCTCGGCTCTCCCAGCAGAGCCCAGCTGTAATGTTGTGTGCGTACGTATTGCTGCTACTTTGAGAAGAAACACAAATACGTGACACTTAACATGCGTCAACCACCGAGGCTGTTCCAGACTTCACCGGTCACGCACTGTGTTCAAGGCCGCAATCAATTACGCTCTAGCGTTTTCAAGTAGTGTTGACGCGTATTATGGATTATTGTAGAATCTCAGCGGCGTATAAGTATAAGCATCCAGCGACGGCCAGTTCAGTTCAGTTTAAGTGGCGATTTATTCAAGTGAGGTTCGAAGAATTGTGGCGAGGTGTTATCAGTTGTGCGGGACTCTATTAGCTGACATTACCTTTACGTGTGGACAAAGTTTGCTCGGGTTATTGTACAGGTTGATTACAAACTGTCATCTGTGATTAGTGACTTCACTGGTGTCTTGTATTTCGTTTTCCACTGTACCATACGACGATCAGTGAGACTGTCGTAACAATAATGATAAGTATTATTGACTTCGTAAGATACCGAGAAGGACATGGTGGTGTAAAGATAGCCTATTACTATTGTTTAAATAGAATGGAAACGTCATAATCAATTACTGTATTATATATTTCCGCCTTTTCACTTGTTCCACAGTTTATACTCTCATTTTATATGTTTGTATGGAGTTGTCACTATCTCGCACTCTTCGCTAATATCATCTAACTTTATATAACTCTTCCCAGCTTCTCTCTTAGTATGTATCTTCATGCAAGTTCTCATTGGCATCCCTTTTCTAATTCTTCCTTTTTTGGTTCCTTGTATACCGTCTTCGCGGTTCTTCTTCTTCTTCTAGTATCCGGCGCGCATTCCAGATTCATATTAGCCGTTCTTAGGCTATTTGATTTTATGTAGATTTCAAAATGGTGACAATCGTCAGGACAGTATTCAGTATCGGAAAATCTGAAAACTGTCCGTGAAAATCTGACGGATTCAGTATTCGACGGACGAGAATTGGAACGTTTCACGGAACGATAAAGGTGGGCGTAGACAAAACTCGCTGTTCAGCGGGCGTAAAAACGTTATGTTGCTTTCCGAAAAATTAACACAAAAATGGATACTATTATTATGGCATAATAACATCTCATCAACTTGGCGAGCACGTACTGCAGGCCAGACAATGGGCTTCTAATAGCTTTCTAAACGAGTGCTTAGGGTTTATTAAGTGGACCGTCGTGGAACATTTCAATCACCCATTGTGAAAGTGTGTGTGTGTGTGTGTGTGTGTGTGTGTGTGTGTGTGTGTGTGTGTGTGTGTGTGTGTGTGTGTGTGTGTGTGTGTGTGTGTGTGTGTGTGTGTGTGTGTGTGTGTGTGTGTGTGTGTGTGTGTGTGTGTGTGTGTGTGTGTGTGTGTGTGTGTGTGTGTGTGTGTGTGTGTGTGTGTGTGTGTGTGTGTGGAGCAAAACTGGTGCACTAAGCAGTGAAGATAATTAAGTTACATTATTCACAACACACAATATCGTAAATATTCCTATAGAATAACCCTTTCTGTCCGGCAGTGAAATTCATTTGTGGGGACCTGTTTACAAATAAAATAACCTATTTTCTTAGAATAACCCTTTTTTAACCGTTCTTATCCGCACTTGTTTACAAACATCCTTTTGTTAAGGGATTATACCTATTCTCTTTGCGTGCGAGACTACGAGGTCTGGCCGAAAAGTATCCGGCCATTTCGAGGAGATGAGTTTACACAGGAGAGTCTTACAGCTGACGTATGAATATTCCGATATGTTAGTGAATGTTCGCGCGTGCGACAAAAGGGATTCTATCTGACTGGCTGCCGAGTGTCAATGCGGTTGCACGACTGGTTCCCGTAATATCTAAAACGGTCGGACGTCGTATGCATGTGTGGTGTCAATGATTACTGCACACTTATTTGTGTCCGGTCGGAAGTTATTAAACCTTTGTCGATGCGTGCGCGCGCAGTGAAACTGGTGCACTAACCAGTGAAGTTAATCAAGTTACATTATTCACAATACGCGTCTCTAACCGCTTATTAACTGCAACCCCAGTTGGCTCTGTGCATACTACAGTTTGAGTCGGTACGGTTTCTTCGGAATGACTCCAACAAAATCTGAAAACAGTAATTGTATACCCACGACACAAGACACAGAACAAGAGAAATTCCATTAATATGTTACGTTCATTTATTAAAAGGAGAAACAAATTGGTATGCAGAACGATACATGACGTCCATGAGTTTTCGGACGAATAAATTTATAACATCAATACAAAAAATTACCCCTCTCCCTTCAACTACCCTTTTCATTTATAGATATTTCATCAACCTTTCTACAGGGGATTATTATGACTTTCTTTTCATGATACTTTATTTATCAAAATTAAGTACGTTACTCTTGTTAAAACTTAAAAAACACTGCAGGTAAACTGCCCCTTCCCCTTAACCGATCTTCACCAAACTCAATAGGCCTCTACAACTCGGGCACATATGCAAAAAATTATTTGATACTGTTTGAATTTGCAGCAGTTACTTTTCGCGATAGAAAAAATTCTACACACAGACGCTTTTCGGAAAAAGACTTTCCTTCAAGGTTTTGAGGGTAGTACAATCAGAATCAGCCCTTATCTTGAACACGATTTTTTCGCGATCACCGTACTTCCTTTCCCTTATGGAACGTGGAAGTAAAACATCACCTCATTATCTTCGCGACAAAACCCCATACTTTCGGTATACTTGTCGCTCATTTGACCTTTTGATTAATAATTGAAACTGATTTACCGATGTCATTCTTGCCTTTTTCGAAACTTTGGTTTAATTTTTTATTGGTATTAAGATGAAATACAGGGGCACCCGTAATGTCTGGTTCAATAAGCGGACTTCAGGCTCTCATTAAAGAAAAGTATTTAGAAACAGTATGGCCATTCTGTACAGTATGAAAATTTCTGTACAGAAGACAAAAATTATAGTTTTTGTAGGAAAATACTCCTCACGACCTAAAATTATATTAGAGAATAAAATTATAGAGCAGGTGTCACATTCCCGCTGCAACTTCGCCTGTGCCTGTGTGACATCACTTATAACGTAGATCAAGATGTTGACAATAAGTTGGCCAAGTATCAGTCAGTATATGGAATAAATCGTCAGGTACTGTCATGGAAAACTGGGAAAGAGACTAGACTAAAATTTTATAAAGTCAAGGCTGTGCCAGTGTCATTGTATGGCTCTGAAACTTGGGTTCCGGCGAAAAAATATCTGAGTAGGATACAACCAACGGAGACGAGATTCTTGCAATGTGTTAAAGGCTGCACACGAAGGATAGACTCTACAATGAAGACAGTTGTAAAGAGTGTAACATTCATAATATCCAACATCGTATTGCAGAGAACAAAGAGAGGTGTACTTGCTCATCTGATTAGGATGCCGGATGGCAGGTTGCCTAAGGAAGTTTGGCAACACAAGCCTATTGCATAACAAAGTACATATAGGAATACATAGGAAGCGTTGGTGAAGTGTGCATATTCCTAGGTTATTCGCATAGTCCCTGACAGAAGAAGAAGAATCCTCATCACGTTTACGACGACATGTTTTTCGTTGGAGCACTATTCGTAACGTGTTCGCTAGTGGCGTATCTCTTATTGGGGGCCCCTGCAGTAATCCTTTTTGCGCCCCCCCCCTAATATCTTTACTTAATTCATGCCATTGTTCCCTCCTGAATACTAACCTCTCCTTATAACTGAGTTAGTTTCTAAAATTAAACAACGAAAAACAGAGAAACTGTTACTTCCTGTACGATGTATAACTTACTCAATTAATAAAATATAACTTTTGTTTCAATTAATACTCGTAGTTTGATTTGTTATTTAGTATCTTTTGTCTTTAACCAATCTAAAAGTTACTGATCATATCAGACGTCTGACTAGTAACCACTCTCACTAGTAAAGTGACGATGACAACAATGACATCTCAACTAGTAACGTCTCACTAGTAAAATTATAATTTTGTCATTTATTGAACTTAATATGCATCTTGAAAAAATTAACAAACGTTATTAGATTCCATTCCATGATGACTGTGAGTGGTTGTGTTAAATTTTATATCGTACACTGTATTATCGTAAGCACATATTTTTGAACCATCGACAAACCTGTTTCGCCTTAGAAACTTTCTGTCATCTGCTTATAAAGTCATATCTGCTTAAAGTTATATTTGTAACGTTATAATTTATTATATGACTAATACTGGCACTGGAATTACAGAAAAATGTTCTAAGATATAGTCATTTTATTTCACAATAAATTTTGTATTGCAAAGCATTAGGCCTACTTGAATTGCAGTGATTAACTGGCCTCGGTGCATTCTTAACTGGAATCACCGCTCTATTGTGCAGTTAACCAAATAACATATACTGTCCAAATACACGATTAGGTACTGGTAAAATAACAGTAAATAATAAGTGTGATTGTTTTTTATGTTAAACACATACGGGGGAAATCTGGCTTTATTTTAGTTCAGTGGTTTATACGATGACCGGCTCCAGTAGAAGGCCGGAATATTAAACGTAGCAAACACTGGAACACTAGTCGGCGTGATATTTGAGGCCGACTAGACGATCTCTTAATTTATGGATTTCAATAATCAAATCGAGTCATTTTTAATTGCCGGGTAACAGCAGTTTTATAATTCTTCACCTTTTGCAAATTAAAAGTTTATTATGAAAAATACTGTTACATTATTTAAGAAATATAATAATTAACTCATTTATATGATTCGAATTCAATAACTTGAACAAAATTAATTCATTAAGCCTAACACTAATTCACTAATTTCTTCAAATTAAACGTATAGTACTAAGTGCGCACATAGTAAAATTATAATTTAGATTTAGCTATACATAGGCCTACTCATGATTTTAGTAATGCTATGAAATTAAATCAAAATATAACATGTTAACATTAGCTGTTTTATTACACTATGCTTATAGGCCTCAGACGCAACGTTGCCACGTTTAATGTTACGGCCTTCTACTAGAGCCGGCCATGTTTATACCCATTCGTAAAAATTAAGGGAAATGTTCGCTCGGGCCCGGCTGTAACGCCACTACGAGTGTTCACCATCGATGTATAATAACACTGGATTGCCGGCTGCATGTACTGAATTCGGTCCACTCAACTCTACGCTCGCCCCACCACATCGAGGCAAAAGCCACTTCGCCTGCATACTCACAGTGTTATCTTAACATTAGTTTAACCGATTTGATCGTCTCAAAAAAAGTCTTGTTATGAAAATTGTGTATTTTATATCAATCAAATTAAGTGGAACAGTTGATATTAATTTAAAAATAATGTAAATATAAATTTAATTTCTGTTGTTCATAATAGAAGTTCGTAAATTTTTTTTCATCGGTGCTGATCTATGAACAACAAACAAGTTACCGGTAACATTAAAGTCATGCATACACATTTTCGCTAACTATAGCCTACCGGTTTGGTAAAGGTGTAGTAATTACCTCTTTTTTCTAATAGTTTTTTTTTTTTAATAAATTAAAGGAAACTGACTAAAAAAGAATAGTAATGAAAACGAAATTGTTTATTACATAGTTTTACTTTTTTTTACTTTGATGATTATTTTAAAAAAAAATCTTAGTTTACAGCCTATTTGCATTTAATTACAATATAGCTTACTATTTCCAATCAAAATATACCGGTACTATATTTGTTATAAAACTTCAGAATCTTAGATTATGAATAGCATATTGCAATGCTGGGCTAAACACTGCTAAATAAAACAAACTTATTTCATTTTTGACACACACCAACTTTCGAAAACATAGCTGATGATGTCTTTTCTTTAGCTATACTAAAACATGCAATTTTGTAAAATAAACTACCTATTAACATTAATAACGTAATGTCATGAGTGTCTTCACCATAATCATTGTTAGAAGTATGGCCTTTAAATATGTTATTAGTAAAGGTTGTACACGCTAATATAATAATCTTTTTTGTATCTAAATTGTTTTTCGCAAGGTTTTGTTTATTGTTCAAAAGGAAGTACATAGATTTTACTACCCTGATTACATCTGAGGAAGCCCTAACCAAATTTCCTTTTGAAATATAATCAACAAAATGGGTGTAAGGGCTAAGGTAGCTGTCACCGGCTATCAGCAGTCTTGTCCATTCATCACATTTCAACTTTGAACTGAATTTTCTGACAATGAAACCAGACAAGTAGAAAAGAATATTGTCTTTATAATAAGAGTTTTTATTTTCCAGCAGACATTAAATGTTTCCAATGTCTTCTTCATAGACATTGACTGAGTTTAGGTCCACTGTTTCTTCTGCTTCTGTAAAACTGATAACAGTTTTGGAATATCATGTCAAAGCTCAAACAGTTGCTTTTGCCAGAGGCTTTAACGCTGTTCCTGAACATAAGTTTCCTCAAGGTCCATTGAAACTGCTTGACATTAGGATTGTTATTATGTCCCCCTCGAGATCTTAAGCAGGAAAATAACAGGTCCACATGATCTTAAGAAAACTTGTAAGTCAGAATATACTTGAATTGTAAGTCATTTAATAATCTGTTTGACATAATCTTTATTGCGTTTGTAATAAATACACGTGTAAAAATGTTTTCCTAGGGTGCCGCAGAACCTGAATATTTTCAATTTTTAACGTCGTTAAATATGCCAAAAAATTATGTAACATTTTATTGTCATTTTCTAAATTGTTCTTCTTTATTTGCTGTTTGAAGTGCTGCTTAAAATTGGGTCCCTGCTATTAAAATAATCGAATAGTCTGTCTATAACTATAACTGTAACAATAATAAAAATTACATACAATTAAATAATCCTATAATACTTATAACTATTTTACCTCAAGATGTATTTTTTCTTTAGGGACATGTTTCGGGACATCCTGTTCTCCCATCTTAAATAATAAATAATATATAATGTTTATATATATATTATATTATAATATATAATATACATTAAATAATATTTAATGTTATATAATTAAATAATCATAATTACATAACAGTTTCGTTAACAAACACGGATAAAATTTCCGAACTGAATTATAAGTATCTAGCTATATAATTTTGTAAGTATCTAGTTAAGATAGTTAACTAACTTCCGTGCATACGGAAGCACGGGTGCATACAATGTGCAAACATGTGCTCAGTGACGCCTTCTTGCCTTGTTGTGGTGGGGGGCTGCCGCTTTCCGCCGGACCGTTTTTTGCGCTTTCACTCGCATCTAGCGCGCTATCCAGTGTTATTATACATAGATGGTGTTCACAGCAATCAGTGATTCAAACACTTTTAACACAACAAAATCTCGCGTGGTTTCCAATTTACACGATTTTAAAACACGCTCAACAGAACTAACGGATGTGTGTGTGTGTGTGTGTGTGCCCGTGCACAATAAACGGAAACTACGACTGTCGTGCTGGCGGCGGCTACAATTACATACAGGATTACAGGAACAAAACAAAACAAATGTCGAGGGAGAAAAAGCGACGACCTGGCGCGGCGCGTAGTTATAGCGGGGACGGGACAATGTGCTGATAAAGCTAACGCGTTGCGTTATTTGTTGTTTACACTTGTTTCGTACAATGACAACGACGACGACGAACATAACGTAACTTTTTACAAAGGGAAAACGAAACAAATTCTCGTTTAATGGCCGCTACTACTCAGCTTACTCGCCAGAACTTGTAGTCAATTTTTTTGTTTAAAATTACTTTAGTTAGTTAGTCATTAGTTAGTTTAAAGTCTACTGACTGAATATAAATCGAGGTCGGTCTATCGATCTATAGACGCCTACAGAAGACATGTTGAGATATATCAACAGGAAAGTTTGTTTTGACAATACGTGTATGCAATATTTGATTCAAAATGCCGCAGGACAACATCAGATGTGAGATTAAACAACAAAACTATCCCGGTGGCCGACTCTATAAAATACTTGAGCATCCACCCAGACAAACAGCTCTTACATGGACACTAAGTTTGACAAGCATTATTGGCTCCTGGGCAATCATTACCGTCAATGCGAAACAAGCTGTTGGTGTACAATACTGTCTTCGAGCCTTACAGTTTTGGGGAACTGCATCTAAATCCAATGTCGCCATAATGGAAAGGTTTCAGACCAAGGTGCTGCGTGCCATAACCAACGCACCGTGGTTCATCAGCAACAAAGCCATGTATAGCGACCTGGACCTGCCCTCAGTCAGTGAAACCATTGACCGTCGATACCAGTCGTTGTATCTATACAGGTGCTGTAACAATCTGGAACACGCCGTCTTGAGTGAGCTGTAGATATCCCCTTAAAATAACCCTTTCTGTCCGGCAGCGAAAGATATTTGTCGGGACCTGTTTACAAATAAAATAACATGTTTTCTTAAAACGACCCTTTTATTTTGGAACCCACTTATCTGCACTTGTTTACAAACATCCTGTTATTAAGGAATTACACCTGTCCCCTTCATCTGTCCTCTGTCCTACTGTTACTTGCAAGCCTTGTTGCTAAGTAGCCTATCTGAATTACTTGCTCTGTCATTTATCACAATCTTACACCTTATTGGAAGTGATAATAATGTTACGACGGTATAACTGATTGTCGTAGGTACAGTGGAAAACAAAATACAAGACACCAATTAAATCACTAATCACCAGCTTTAATTATCACAGTTAAACAGTTCGTAATTAACGACACAGTCTCTTACAAGAAATCAAATAAAAATTGTTCACACGCAATAAAATGTCAACTAATATAAAACTCAATTGTATTACATACAATTGTAATACCGCCCGATTATAAAACACAACACTTCACTAATAACCACTTGAACGCACACAGTAATATCGCCCGATAATAACTCGAACCGCACTATGTAATATATCGCAACTATAACTGAACAAAGGCCGCTGCCGCCTTGTATTTATACCTCCGCTCACAGACCAGAACATTCCAAACTACGCTTAATCTCTACCTACGACGTAATTAATTGCGGCCTTGACACAGTTCACGCGGCTTCTGTCACAGTCTAGCAAATGCGTCGAGAATCACGTACGCCACACAGATTCCGCTGGATTCATCTGGAACATTCGATAAACACGTAGATTGTTCTGTGATGTCGTAACAATAAAATGTAAAATTAAAGGTAAACACTATGATCTACGTAAAAGCCATGCCGTTGTTGTTCCGCGCTCATCAGCAGTTTTACAGCAGTAATGCTCCACGCTTCTTTAATTTGCTAATGACGTATGTGTCAGACTTGGGATACCTTAGGTGAATTTCCGAAATCTCTGAAAACTTGGTTGGTTTCAGTTTCAAATGTTAAAAACAAAAATATTAAAAAATATCAACCAGTTAGTAAAAAAAATATGTTGTGGAATTGTATTATTTCTTTTATATTATATTGTATTTATTTATATTATATTATATTAGATTGTATTTCTTTAATGCACCTTGCTGGATATGCGTTTTTAATTTTAATAATCTTGTTTTGTACATCAAGAAATTTATTTGATTTGGTTTTGTGAAGCTGCAAGCGGTCCTAGTTATGTTTATATATGTGAGGAAAGCCCCAGTGGGGGAGGGGCTATTTTGTTTCATCACCTATAGTGTGTTCCACACCGGATGGCACCTAAGGGTTAGAAGACCCTTAGGCCTACTCTTGCACGCGCACTCACAACCGGCCCGTCCCGGCCAGGGACGACCCGGGCGGTTCAGGTATACGGACCAATTCAAAACTGAAAAATTTAATTTATCTCATAATCCAAATTAAACTATAATTTTTGTAATCTCCGTGAAATTGTGAGAAAAATGAGTCCAAACAACACAGAAATATGAGTATTTTCGGGATTTTCAAAGCAAACGCAGAATTGGAGTATATACTTAATAAAGATTTTATTATAAAGTAATAAGTATGTTGGTGATATCTTGATGTTTATAAAAAAAAAAATGTATTTAGAATTTACATTCAAGGTGGAAAATTACGTCGGTAATATGAAAATTTGTACTTTTTCTACAATAACAAATGCTGTCTTGTATGTAATATTAAAAAAAAAAATTCATATAAAATATATCACAACCACGTCGTGTTTTGTGTCATTTTCTTTAAAATTTTATGGATATTACAAATATGCTAAGCTCGTTTGTTCATATTATAAAAGTTGCAGTTACGTAGTGGACGCCCCTGTAGATGATTCATACCCCAGGCGTGCGGACCAGCTGCGTTTGTGTGTGTTAGTAAGGGTCTCCTAACTCCTCAGGTATCATGCGACTTGGAACGCCGTATAGTGTATTGTTGTAACAGCGTATTTGTAATTTTGTGAGAAATATAAATAAGTAAAAAAAAATAATCAAAAATTTTATAAACTTTCTGTTCCATCTGATATATTCATTCGTTTTTTTTTACTCGATCATAATTTACCGTATTACATTCTGAATTCTAGTTCGTGAGAATGGTTATATTATGTTAAATCTCCAAATCTGAAAACTTACTCTTCTGGCCGAAATAGATCTTTACATTATCTCAAAAGTTTCTGAGGTAGTTCATTTCAGCAAGCGGTCCTAGTTATGTTTGTGAATGCTCTATGTTGGGGAAGCCCCAACGCCGACATTACTGGGGGGGGGGGGGAGGGGGCTACTCTGTTTGATCACTCTGATGTGTTTTTGTAATACTGTATTGTGAAAAAAATTCCAAGAACTGTCTGCACAACCACATATAGCTATTCATTCGGTTCGCTACTCGATCGTAAACTATTACTTTCTTAATTGTAATCCGTGCTAAAGGTTATGATAAAACTCCAAATCTGAAACCTGTTCTGGTCGAAACAGATGTTTACGAGATCTTAAAAAGTTTGTGAGGGAGTTCATTACAGAAGGATATCATGTTATACACCGGTTTGCGTGTTTGTCATCCAATAGCCTATTCTCAGCTATCAGTATCCTGATAGCGTTCTCCATTTCTGATAGGCTATCATAACGACATAGAATACAATTTTGAATGGGCTAATAGCTTTCCTGCTAAGGCTATTTATGTCTCGGATTGCAGAAACCAAGTGAACGAAAGTGTATTTTTGCAAGTGAGCGTGCGCACGTGTATGTGCTTCATATAATTACGATGGTATTAAACGTTGGATTGCGGTGCAGGAACAAGGTCGGTTCGGACAAGGTACAGTTTTACTGCATAGAACGCGCCTTGGACGTTACATTAACCGGTTTGTAACACGCTCCGTGTACACGTACACGTACACGTACAACCGCACCGTGTTCAGTTAAAGCCGGCTGAACTGCATCCCCCCACATCTATACTCTGTGCAAACTTTAGCAAAAAGCATGTTGACAAACGTAACGCAATTATTGTACTGCGGGCTAAGATAAGAGAGAAGAAAATCAGCAGTGAGATTGCCAATCGCATAATGATTGGTAATAGAGTTTTTTATCCCCCACTAGACAATTTTCAGATCCAGTTTAATCAGCAAAAGAACCATACTTGGATTATACGAGACCTTAACGAGACTAGTTGTGACGTATTCTGCGGAGACCTGGGCACTATTTAATAGTGACATACATAATTTAAGAGTCTCCGATAGAAGAATTCCAAGAAAAATCTTTGGACTGGTGAAGGAAGGCAGGTGAAGAATGGCGCATACGGAACAACAGGGAATTGGAGGAATTGATAGATGGCGAGGACATAGTGAGGTTCATCAAGTCTATGAGGATCAGCTGGTCGGGAAATGTGATGCGCATGGACGACGACAGAGTGCCCAAAGCAATTCTTAGAGGGACAATAGATGGGCTAAGAAGGAAGGGAAGACCTAGAAGAAGGTGGCTACAGGACGTAGAAGATGGCCTCAGGAGGATGGGTATCGAGGATTGGAGGGCCGAGGTATTTGGAGGCGACTAGTCGGGGAGGGCAAGGCTCATCGTGGGCTTTAGCGCGAGAGAAATGAATGAATGAATAATGGGTTAAGATAACAAAATCCAAGTTTTCGTTTTTCGAGAGTTTCGTTGTCCATCAGACGATGGGACGGTTGAACGAATACCACAACGCACCTTAGAGGCAGGTTCCAAGTTTTGTCCGCAGACGTATACAAAATGCACCGTTGTTTTGCATGTAACAATATATGAGTATACTGGTTGCTAGTGCGCGTGCGCCGTGTTGCTACGGCACGCAGAACTCGTTTCTATTTCTGTTGTTTGTGAATTTAAATTACGAATCTGAGCAAATCAGTAACGTAACGAATGCGCCCTTTCAGTTTTAGATCAGTTGTGCGCCCTTTCCCCGAGCCCTGCTGTCCGGTTGTCCCCGTGCACCCTCCCTCTGTGTGATTGAGACGGCAGTAAGCAAATCTGAAATTAATGGGCGCCGGAAGTAAATTTAAACGCGAAATCTTGTAACGCCAGTTTTATCGAAAGCAAGTAAGAAAGTTTGGCAGAAGTTAAGAGACAAACTCTTGAGGAACGCGTCAAACCAGATTAGAGATACTAACGACTACCGTTTTTTCCCTACACACCTATTGTCCACTGCCTAGTGTCTGACACCGTAAGCCGGTCGTGTAGTTTCAATAAATTATTCTTTTCTTCCTTCTTGGGCGCGTGATTAGAATATCTAATGATGTAAATCGTAGAACAAAGGAACCTGAGAAACCTCTCAGTCACGTTCATCATCGAACCCGGCGGTAATGGCTTCTCTCTCTCTGATAGTTTGACGTTTAGTAACACATATGACAGCAGAAGGACTAACGAACGCCTTCTGATAAGCCCCTAGATAAGGCAGTGAGACAGCGTGATGTTCAGTGAGATTTAACGCAGCAAAGGTGCAAGTCATAAAAACATCTACAGTGGGGGACACAATTATCCGAGTTAATGTGGATCACAACTACCTCGGTTAATCAGTAAGATGAAAAAAAACATTAGTTTACTCTTTATATTGGTCAGTAAAATACAATACATTTGAAATTTTGTACACTCGTAGGCCGCCTATAGTTCAAAATAAATACAGAACAAAAATAGCAGTAACAAAAATAATTTAATTATGTTTAATTATGTGTGTATGAATGCAATATCAAACTGACTAAAAACAGCTGTGTTAAAAAAAAAAAGGTTATGATGGTTGTCTGTTGCTAAGTAGTTTTCTCTCACTGCTATGTCTCTCCACCAGTCAAGTGCTTGAGCTTTTCGTAAGGCGTGGAACATCCTCTACGCAGGCAACTACCTCTGCCATCATTCCTCTGTTTCAGTTTCGAATGGTCCATCTGTGGCGTATAAATAATGTGTGAAACACAACACCCCGATGTTATGACAAATCACGCATCCTGTGTCTTCCCGCTGTCCCCATTTTATCGAGGTAGGCGCGAGATTATCCATGACCTGAGAGATATTGCGTTACGTACTGGTAACAATTTTTTAACATGATAATGTTTCTAGGCTGGGGGGGTCATTCCACAAAAGTGTAACGTCATCGAAAAATGTAACGCTTCCACACTTTCGATTCCCCACAGTCTAGAAAGCTTCGGTCTCTGTCGTTTTAACATGATAATGTTTGTTACATAGCAAATATATTTGTTATATAGTAAATATTTGTTATATGCACATTATACATTTCAAAAGCCTAAAAACATTATCATGCTTCGATGTTTCGGTTTCGTCGAAATTTCTTTAAATTTTTTCAGGAGGGTGTGCGGTGGGAAAATATGCTCATCAAATTACGAGGTCTGTGGGTTCGGGTATTATACCCGACCACTAAAAAGACCACCTCCCTTTCCTCTTCTGATAGACTAACCTGGAACTGTTTGGCACATTACTTCGGGTAGGCCCATTGTCCTTCAGCCCTAGGGCTCATTTCTATTTTTTTTCTTCTATATTAATATTATTCAGATCTACCTTATTCGTCCGACGAATCTCTTGTGCAAAGCGTGCCACACAGCTTCAACGATGTTATCCGGGGAGATCTCCCGCTCAATGTCCTCTTGGAACGATGTCCTATGTTACTCCCATCTGTCGCAGACAAAGAAGGTAGGCCTACATATGATTGATATTGTACACAGCTATCGGGCAGTACAGGTACTCTGGTGACTCGGCCTTCCAACTTTCTTCAGATAAGATCGGAAATACCCGCGTCCAGTCAGAAACTGGGTGAGGTAATAGTCGATCTCCCCATGCTTCCTCTCCGCCCACGGCATGAGCCTTCTCGTGCAGCGACCTCGCTCTTCTTGCTCTCAACCTCTCTTCCATCTCTCCAGCATCTGCCTTGGTTCCTCTCGGCGTGCATCTATATCCTTTTTCCTCTGAAGGACGATCGGCATCACTCCGGCAAAGACCAAGACTGCCGGACTCGAAAACCGGGCGGGAGGCCGATTCAACTCGAAGAGCACTTCGTCTTTGGACCGGGGATAGTTTCTTCCTGTAAATCTTATGATTCAAGGAGTCTGCTCACACTTCCGCTCCACACAGTAGGACTGCTGGACAGCTACTATCAAGATTCTTCTTCTGGTTGACTTAGGGCCGCCGACTGTTGGCCATGAGCCGATTAAGCGTCGAAACTCCCTTTGCCACTTTGTTCACGGTACGCCTAATCTGCTCAATAAAGCTCAACTTGGAGTCGGTCATCACTCCAAGGTACTTCACCGCTGGCTTCGTCTCCGACTCGTACCAGGATTACAGTGAGAATCCTCTTGTTGATTAATACCACAAATCTTGCTGAGGGCTAACGTCAGCCTGTGACATTCCATCTAATTGAATAGTAGTAGTAGTAGTAGTAGTAGTAGTAGTAGTAGTAGTAGTAGTAGTAATGGTATCTTTTTTCCTATCAAAGTAGTTTAAAAATAAAGCGGGGTAGGTTTCCTTGTGTGAATCTAGTTCCGTAAACAAGGAAGGAAATATGTATAAACAACCTTAATAAATAAATTAATGTAATAACATTAATAAACTAATGATACAGTAAATAACATCTTGGGCGGAGCCTGATGAGCGTAGCGAAATCAGGCATAACCCTCTATCCATGACTCGGTGCACAACTTAGACCGCGAACTCCTCCGGAACTACTTAACCGAATGTTATAAAATTTTGCATACATATCCAGACTGTATTGTAGGGTGCACACATATAATTGTTTTTCCTCTAAATTATTTGGTTCAAAAGATATTACGATTTTTTAAAAATCTTAGCTTAAACGTGTGAGAGGAAGAGAGATAGAGATATCGCGGCCCAGCTATGCGGCTTCCGCCCGATAAGATAAGATTTTGCTGCATCACAAATGCCGGTGCGTGTGCGTGTGCGTGTGCGGCTCCCGCCGCCCGCGCTGGCTGTCGCTCGATAAGATAAGATTTTGCTGTATATACTTTTGTATTTGTGTCTCACACGTGTTTAATTCAAACAGTAGTAGACCATTGTTCTATGGTGTAGCCAGATGTACGAATTGGACTTAACGTGTTTTTAGGTTAGAAGTACAATAACTTTGTTAAATGACTAATAAATGCATAAAAGTTAAAAACAAAACTTGTAAAGAATTTAATTTTGAGAAAAATGGTGTAAATAAAGTCAATAAAAATCAACAAAAAATTCCAATTGTTTCCAATTTTCCAAAATTTGTTTTTAGGCAAAGATTTTTCTGTTTTACGTCGGATATCATGAAACTTATGGGAGATACAGTTCTGCGACCTGTTTTATTCGATTTTTCAGCTCAAAATCCATAATAAACAACAGAATTCGCCCCTTCCCAGAATTTCAGGAAGTCTTCATTTACCCGGGGGAACCGAAACCCAGGCGAAATCTTTCGCTAGCCGTAACTCGCTAACGAAGCATTTCCGGACCTATGTTTATATGCACTTTTTTTCTTATTCTTCGATGTAGATTCATCTCCCGAAGTATTTCCGTTTCTTCGTGAATCACCCTGTATATACGTATTATTTATAATATGCCTCGACGGAGAAGAGGTCCAAATATTGGTCGTTTAACTACAAATCAAAGACGGATGAGACAGTGACAAAATGTTGCTACAGCAACTGTTGAAGGCCCTGCAGAACATAACATGAATTATGTGTTATATGATTAATACAACACAGGATATAGGAATCTTCAGAATAAATTTGAAGATAATTTACGATCTCTAGAATTCTATTTGGCTGCGATGCAACTCTTTTAATGGCTCCTACTGGTGTGGCAGCTAACAATATTGCTGGACAACTATTCATTCAGCTCTAAGAATAAATACTTCAAAGAGAAGGGGAGGAACTTTCAAAGATTTAGAAGTTGAATCCAAAATTGCTTTTGAAGAAGAACTAAAGATGTGAGGTTTGTTATTATTGATGAAGCCAGTATGTTGGGTTTGAATTTGTTTTTCAAAGTGGATATGCGACTCAAACAAGCAAAGCAGCGTTCATCAGCTGTTCCTTTTGGTGGCCTTTGCGTGTATTTAGTCGGTAATTGGTCCCAACTTCCACCGGTTTGTGACAGGAGTCTTTACAATATTGGTAATAATGTTCAGACCATTCAATCGAATCTTTTATATAAACAGTTCAAAAAAGTTTTCTTTTTAACGGAGATTATAAGACAGCAAGGTGATTTCCAAAAAAAAATTTCAGAGAGACTTTAAATAGAGTCGCAAATGGAACAATCACTGAACAAGATTATCAGCTCTTATCTACAAGATTTTATCTAAACAATATCGGGGACAATTTCAAAGATACTGTCTGTATAATGTCGAAAAATGCTGTAATCGAACGCCTTAATTATGAAAAACTAGAAAGCAATAAACAACCCGTGGCTATATCAATGCAATCCATAATTGCCCAGCAAGTGGTCGGTAATTGGTCTCAACTTCCACCGGTTTGTGACAGGAGTATTTACAATATTGGTAATAATGTTCAGACCATTCAATCGAATCTTTTATATAAACAGTTCAAAAAAGTTTTTTTTTAACGGAGATTATAAGACGGTGATGATCAAAAAAATTTCAGAGAGACTTTAAATAGAGTCGCAAATGGAACAATCACTGAACAAGATTATCAGCTCTTATCTACAAGATTTTATCTAAACAATATCGGGGACAATTTCAAAGATACTGTCTGTTAATGTCGAAAAACGCTGAAATCGAACGCCTTAATTATGAAAAACTAGAAAGCAATAAACAACCCGTGGCTCTATCAATGCAATCCATAATTGCCCAGAAGCCTCTCTAGCAAAATCTGACGATGCTTAGGGATTATTTGCCCAATTACGTTTATGTAAAGGTGCTCGAGTTATCCTTAGAAGAAATCTTTGGGTCACAAAAGGACTAGCCAACGGTTCAGTTGGGACAGTGACTGATATTATTTATGACCCGGCAGTTGAATGCGAAAATTATAACAATCACATGCCAATATGTATACTTGTACCTTTCGAAAAATATACAGGACCAGTTCTGTATGAGAATTCAGTACCCATTGTACCAGTAGTGGCATCATTCAAGAAAAATGAAATTTCTTGTACTCGCAAACAATTTCCGTTAATGTTAGCATATGCTGTTAGTATACATAGCTCGCAGGGGATAACATTAGATAAGACAATTGTTAATTTAGGAGACAATGAATTTCAGGTTGGATTAACGTATGTTGCTCTTTCAAGAGTGAAAACATTAGGATTATTATTAAAACCAGCGTTTAATTTTGATAGACTGCTAAATATTAATAGAAGTTTATCAATGGTTGATCGTAGAGATGAGTTGCAAAGGTTGTGGAATATGTCTAATGACAATTGATCTATATTGTACTATAATGTAGTGTATTCAATAAAAAGTGTGTATCATAAAAGTTTATATATTTTGTTGATTGTAAGAATATTGATAAATAAATTATTACGAGTCTGTTTATCTAACGGATCAAAGACGGTTGATTGTAAAAATATTGATAAATAAATTATTACGAATATCAAATGCTCCGCCCATTTGTGTCAGTGACACTGCTAGTGTTAAATATGTAATAAAGAAATACAATATTAAACAATAATAGTGATTACAATCAATCCTATTAATGCATGCGCTATTTGTCTAATGTGTCTGTGCAGAGTCAGTAAACATTTTTCATATACAGCTTTGGCAATGCTAATAAATTCAGGGTTTTTGAACGTCTAACTGATAACAAAACATTTTAGGGAAACCCTTTGTATTAATTATCGTAAACAGACTTCTATGCACGACAGGTTCTTTATCATTAGCGGTGAAAGAAAACGAATGCCTCGCGTGAGGCAAGATTATGGATTTTTTTTGTTTATTTATGCGAGCCGGATCGCAGGTCTGCTGCACTCTGATTTGGGTACGATAATTTCGTGTTGAACTATTGCCCCCTTCAACTCGGCCCGTACCGTAAATCAAACCCGTAATGATGTTTTCTGACCTTAATATCTGTTTCTGTTGAAAGTGTGTTGTTAATTCGCTAGTTTTAATCTGTTTATTTTACTCTGACACAGCGTTGAAAGTATATGAACAAGCGAATGTTTGTGGTGGAGTACACCTAATTTATAGTTTCGGAAAATGAGAATTTCTGGAACGAGAAATTTTTTTTTGTTAACGTATTGTGAGTGGGTATCGCAGAGCTGGGGAGAGTTCATGAACAAAAAGGACGTCCGCGTTATCAACATGGACCGCAACAACAACAAGGAGAGATCAAGACAAAAAGGACGTCCGCGTTATCAACATGGACCGCAACAACAACAAACTGTAAGCGGGAGCGTATTTACGAATTTTGTTAATCTCTTAATTTGTAGGCTGTTTTTTTATTTTTCCAGGAGCTGTGTACGCTAATATATTGTAGTAGTGACTCTTTAAATATACAAACAGGTTTATTACACAGCATTTAAAGTGTGTTGAACACACGGGATGCAAAACTGTGTTTTGTGTTTTTTTTCAGTTTATATCACTGTCGCAAACTGTATGGATTACACTCAAGCCGAGGTTCAAGCTGGTCACTCCATCTCAACCCGCTTTACAGTTCCAGACAGTCCTGGGAATCTTTACACACTTCATTTTATCAACATGTATCCTCCATACCTTTATTATGTCGATCTACTACATCAAGGAACCTTATTCCCCACAAATTTTGGTGAATAACATTACTCTTTATGTGATAACTCAACGGGCGGTCTACGTGAAAAACAGGTCTCCGTTGTTTGAATGTGTTGCCACCAATGGCGGACAAAGGGGGACGGGGACAAGGGCGTATTTTTGGGGGGAACGGCACCGGATCCCCCCCCCCAGAGGGTCGAAAAAAGTTGACGAATTTTGTTAATCTCTTCATTTTAAGACTGTTTATTTTTTCAGCTGTGTACGCGAATATAATAATGACTCTTTAAATATACAAACAGGTTAATTATACAGCATTTACGTAAACGTTTTAATTATGAAATATAGGAAAATCAGTTCAGTCAGTTAGAATCTTGTAATCAATGTTTCAATAAATTGTGTTATTACAGCTTACTTTAATGGGATTGATTTTAGCCATTTTAAAGATAGTAATGTTGGTTAGTCTTCACTTGTTTTCTTTTCTTTTGTATGAAGCCGACTCGACCGAAACCCCCCCTCTCAACAACTTCTAGATACGCCACTGAACTGTAAGAGGAATAATTTAACTTTTCAGAGGCTAAAATGGGTTTACTCTCGGGTGAATGATAAATAATACAAGTAATAAAATGTTGGGTAAATAAAAAAATAATGGTAGAAATTAGGTTTTTGGAAGTTTATATTATTTTCAGAAATTTAGTTATTTTGCTATTATTCACCTAATAAAAAAATGGTTCTTATTATTCTTTACTATTATAAGTTTAGATCAAATTAATAATTACAAAAAATTCTGTCGAAAGCCAAACGAAGTTATTTTTTTAATTCCCCCAAACTACCATTCTCTTCCATATTGTTACGACGGACTGCTTAATCGTCGTATGGTACAGTGGAAAGCAAAATACAACACACCAATTGTAGTCACTGAAACCCAGCTTTGATTAATCTAAAACACATTTTATAATCAATTTGTACAATAATCTGAGAAAAATTTGTCTACACACAATAATGATGTCAACTGATAGAGTCCCGCACAGCAATAACACTTAACCACAATACTTCGAACCTCACTTGAATACATCGCCACTTAAACTAAGCGGCAGCTATCGTTTAAAGAGATAGCACAAGTGTTCGAGAATAATCCATAATACCCGTCAACACTGCTAGAAAATACTAGAGGGTAATTGCTTGCGGTCTTGAACACAGGGCGCGCGGACCGGTGAAGTCTGGAACAGCCTCGCATGTTAAGTGACACGTAATTGTTTTTCTTCTCAAAATAGCAATACGTGCGCACACAAACATTACAGCTGGCCTCTGCTGGGAGAGCCGAGAATCATGTAGAACGTTCTGTACTGACGTAAAATATGTTTTTGTAGATACATGTGTATACCTTTGGTGGTTCCACTTTTAACGAATCAGAGTGTACAGCATTTTCAGCAAAAAAACGAGGTTAAATGCAAAAGCGTGCAGTCAGTCAGTTGTGCCGCTAAAGGAAACTGGTCCAGCGGGGTAATTTGTTTGCACAGAGAACGCAGACGACGACAAACAACGAGGATAATAATGATTAATCCGCGGATTGCGTAATAAAATCCAAATCAACTCACTCTCTCTCTCTCTCTCTCTCTCTCTCTCTCTCTCTCTCTCTCTCTCTCTCTCTCTCTGTGTTTTATCTAGTCGTGTTCCGCTTTTGTTTCCTTTGATTAGACAGTTAAACAAACTTGACGTTTCCTCGCGAAATCTAGACAAACTAGGTAATGAGAAGGATTATCATCGAGTTTTCTTTAAAACGAGAACATGTTGAAAAGAAACTTGTTTCTTTTGTGATTACTTATTTTTTAACCAAAATTCTTGTAGAGACTTGGTAAGGAACATTACGTGGCTCGTGAATGTAAGTTCTCAGTTTTAATCCGACCGTTTGGCATTTGTCTGCCTGTTTGGGGTATGTCTCACGACAATTTTTGAACCCGTCAACCGATTTTTATAAAACGTATCATGCGTGTCCATACGTTTACCCTATTCTTTTTGAGATTGTCTTTTTGAGATTGATGCTACCAAAAAAAAGAGGGGCGGGAGGCGCAAAAATGTGAGGGGTGGAAATTGTGAAAAAAGTCCGTGTGAAGTATCAAAATAAAGGTAAGTTAACCACAATCAGAATATAATATTCATTTTTGAACGTTCCAAAATTTTTGGACGTCACGGTCCAAAAAGTTGGTGAAAATTTTGGTAAAAACGCGAAAGTTCGTGTAGGGGTATCAGAGTAAAAGTAATTTCATCTAACATCTGAATTTAATGATAAGTTTTAGGAAATTTCAAAATTTTGGAACCTCAGGGTCCAAAAAAAAGATGAAAATTTGGAAAAAATTGTGAATATACATCAGGGTGTCAGACTAAAAGCAACTGTAATCCAAATCCGAATGTTTGATTGTTTGCTCTACAATTATCATGTTACTGAAAAAACAGAGTACTCGAGATTTTTGTAATTCTTCCGTAATTGAAAAATTATCTAATATTGAAATTTATGTAATGATAAATGTACTTCGTTGTTAAAATTCCTTCCCGGGCTGTTTGACCGTGGTCCAATGTTTTCTGCAAAACCAAACGTTTCGGCAGTACCATCGACTGCCATCGTCAGTGAAAATCGAGTACACTGTCGTGAGGTGGTATACGTTAGTTACCACAGTACTGTGGACCACGGCCAAACAGGCCGGGAAGGAATTTTAACAACATTAAGTCCGGTCGTGTAAGCCTACCAAACACATAAATGTACTTTGTTTAGGATAATTAGCTCGCTCTGCAGCTCAGTGGGCTTAATAGTAACGCATGCAATAATTAATCGTTTATATGAAACCGTTGTTTAGTATAGCCTATAACCAATGCGGAAATGAACCACTGCCAGTGTTATCATTAATATAACTGGCGTTACTACTCAAACTTTGCATCAGTACTATGACTACATTTTTGTAAGTCGAGCGTTACATACTCGATGGATGACCGGCCCAGTCTACTTTACTGGCTGTAATGTAGGACAAAGGGCAAACATTTCGATGACTAGTAGTAGCATTATCCTGACTTCTTCAGCCAGTCTACGAGTGTAGTCCTATTCTATCCACGTCTGTACGTCTTCTCCGCGCTAATATCAGTCGCTGGTGTGGTCTGTGTAGTTTTTTCCAACGCAGATTATTTTAGTAGTAATTGTATACCTATAACTCTACATTCTCTTTTTAAGGTGTTGACAGTTACCACCCTTTTATACAGGATGAGATTAATGTCACTTTCTTCATATTTTTTGAGTTGTTTTAGTGGCGGTTTGTAACATGAGTCTAACAATTATTGTAATCAGTAAATAAATATTAAAAAATTAATTTATTACATTAAAATTAAATATAGATATTTAATAATAAATAATAATTGTTTTTAAGAATTTTGGGAACCGAGTCTAACTCGGTAATTGTCTTAATTTATGGTTTACATTTGATATACTTAAGTTGTACGTACATAAAGTTTGGTAAGACGTGGGTTCATGTCTGTCACTACGTTTCTGACGAGACAACAGCTGATTACACCCGTGGGGAATCGTGCCGAGCTTCAGATAACTAACTAACGAATTGCTGACAGACAGTCCCGCCCCACAGTTACATACCCGAAACCTACTGAAGTAAATCTCCGATAAGAAGGATTCGGATTTTGTCATTTTATGCCATGTTTTTTTTTTTTTTTTAATTTTAGGTGCTTTTTTATTTTTCCTTTTAAATTTTTGTGTCATTTTTCCTGTATTTATTGCAATCATTTCATTTCAACATACAAAATCAACTAATTTTAATTTCACATTTTGAATTAAAAGCCTACAAAATGGTCAAAAAACGAATATTTGGGAAAATATTAATATTTACAAATTATACAAAGATATAACTGTAGAAATTATGTACTAATTATAGAACAAACTCAAATAAAACTAAACAAGACGATGTATTTAAAATTATAAATTTATTAAAATAAATAAAATATAAACATAAATATTGTCAATATAACCGTCAACACAGTTTATTAAGTAAATAAACATTACAACAATTGAAAATTTAAATGAAAATAAATCGATTACTCGTTGTTTTATGTTGAAGTCTGAACAAAATCGATTATTAGTCGATTGCATTTAGAAATCTTGTGAAAATACAGACCCAGTGTGTGAAACGTGCGTCAGGTTAATAAAAATATTGGAGTCTACTTGCAGAAGTATGTGTGTGTGTGTGTGTGTGTCCATATATCTTTATATCTAAGTGTCCTTTCCACCGTTGTTTGTAATCTTTTAATCTTTCATTCAAGTTGTAAATTTGTAATTCTTCTCTTATGCCCTCATTCTTTATACTGTGCGATCAAGTTTAGAATATCTCCTAACTCCTGTTAAGAACGCCATTTCCGAGGCCATTTCCTTTCATGTTTCTTGGTTCTTGTTCATAAGTGACAACCATAGAACAGTACAGGGACTGCCATAAATTTGTAAAACTGTAAGTGTGTCTCTCGACGTACCTTGTTTCTAAACATACGGTTGATTGTACCACAGATCGTTGGGAACTTACCTAAATTAACATCAATGTCATAATATTTATCGTAGCCAATATCATTTCCAAATAGTTAGAATCGCTTAGCTGTTCGACAATTTTATCATTAATTTATTAGTTTTGTTCTT
Source organism: Magicicada septendecula (assembly GCA_034769895.1). Classification (NCBI taxonomy): domain Eukaryota; kingdom Metazoa; phylum Arthropoda; class Insecta; order Hemiptera; family Cicadidae; genus Magicicada; species Magicicada septendecula. Next base: position 48,220,107 of record CM068375.1, read on the forward strand.
ATTGGTTCCATATTGCCTCGAAATGCAATTACTTTTGTTTTATAGAAGAAATTTTCATATTTTATTGTTTGCAAATCTGATGAAGCTTAAAAACAGATTTTTGTAAAGCAGATTCTGTATTTTGAATTACAAGCAAGTCGTCAGCAAACAAGAGCACATTCAGATATCCATACATGTGCTACTCTGTAATGGAGGAAATTAACCCCTACTCAAAATAAGTATCGACTAAATGTTCTGGACCAAAGGCCAGTTGAAAGTTGAAGTTATGTTGTACTATAGTTGGTACTATAGTCAATGAACAATGGGACCACTCTCAAGAAATAAAGAGCAGAATTGAAAAGGCAAGAACAGTGTACACTAGAATGAGCAGTTTATTCAAAAGTCACGATTTAACAGTAAACACAAAGATGAGACTTTTATGCTGCTACGTATTCTTGGTCCTCTTCTACTGTGTAGAATCTTGGACTTTGACTAAAAAAGCCACAACTAAAAAATTGGAATCTTTCGAAATGTGGCTGTACCGTAGAGTATTGAGCATTTCATGGACAGCACATATAACTAATGTTGAAGTTCTTAGAAAGATGAAGATAGAAAGAGAAGTTATTAACACAGTGAAGATAATAAAGCTTCAGTATCTGGGACATATCGTGGAAAATGAACAGAGATTTTACTTATTGCAGTCCATACTACAGGGAAAAATACTTGGAAAGGTAGGAGTTGGGCGACCGAGAATATTACGGCTGAGAAATTTAAGGACCTGGTTTGGCATGAATACAACTGACTTATTCCGTGCAGCAGTGCAGAAAGTTAAAATAGTCTGTATGATATCCAACATCCGTAACAGATAGAAACTATCAGAAGAAGAAAAAGTGTTCTGGCTTAATTGGTACGGAATGGAATACCTCGTATATGTGTGAGGTATTTTGTCGTGAGGCACAATAAATCGACGAATACGCTTCCATGCATTTTTTTTTTTGTAAATTTATTTTGAATACTTTAAAAGCACCTTGTTTGAATCCGGTAAGAATTGACAATTCTATAGAATTTTGAACACAAAAATTTCTTTCTGGACCACTGTGATCGTTTTATTATTTTGCATGAGTGTACGCGCGCGCATGTGCCTTGTCCACGTTCATGTTCGTAATTGTACAAACTGTGACTTAGTTCGGTCAAGTGAAGCACAATCGCATGTCTTTCAAGACAGAGAGATAGTGCACTACTTCAAGAAGACGAAAAGATTTTTACGAGCTATAATGCAATTGTAGTGTTCTTTTTGCGTAGTTTTGAGAATCACCTTGTCAGCTCAGCATTTGCATGCAGACAATAAATATGAATTTTTGCATATGTGGTGGGAGCCGCGGCCGCGGGTCAGTTACGGGTCACGTTTACTGCATTAACGCTATAAATTTTACTTACGGTTGCGGACTACCAGAGCGCGTCCCTGTGCAACGCAATATTCTGCCCCATCAATATCACATTACAGCGCGGTCTTCTACATCCAAGTACAGTACAATCAAAACCGTTTTAACAAGGACGAATTGATAAAGTTTCGATTTTTCCTTTATTTCTTCAAGTGCCGTCTTCTTTCCGAACGTTGCCAACCATGTACATTCGAAGTACTACATTCAGTACTACAATCCAACGTGAGCTTTGTCTTCCAACACCAATCGCCTCCAATCCATTACCCCTCCAATGTAACCCCTCACATCCATTCTTCTGAGATCTTAGATTCTTCTAGCACATCATCCAACCATCTTAACCTATGTCAGTCCCTATTTCTGCTTTTATAGACTTGGGCCCTCAGAATTTTCTTTGGCACAGGCTGATCATCTGTCCGCTCTAGGTAACCTAACCATTGTATTCGTTGTGCCATTATGAATGACCTCGTTCTTCAATAGCTCATATATCTCCTGGTTATTACTTATTCTCCATTCGTCATCATCTTTAACCGGGCCACAAATACGTCTTACGACCTTTCTTTCAAACCTTCTTAGTGATAATACGTGTTCCATTTTTGTGAACGTCCACGTCTCACCTTTATAAACAACAACCGGTCTGCTAATTGTCTTATATATTTTTATTTTTTGTGTTGCGACTAATCAATTTTCTTCTCATTAGTCTACTGTTAGGATAATATGCCCTGTTCACTATTTGTATCCTGTTATGTATCGTCGCGTTTATGGGCCCTCCATTATTTATCACGTTACCCAGGTATCTGCGCTTATTAACTCCATCAAATAAATTATCCTCTGTGCGTAAGTTATATGGCTTTCTGCTCGATACTATTTACTTACACGGGTATTATTTTTGTAAGGTAAAATCGTGTGAACGTTCGGATAACATGGAACTCGTGGCAACTTCAGTTGTTTATAACCAAGACTGGCTGGCTGGCTCTCTGTGTTCCCGCTTTACAAATTGTCTGTCAGTGACTTGTATTTTAAATGTGACCAGCCACCTGCCACCTGCCACTTTACATACGTCCGGACCGGCTAACGGATCTCTGACGCCTCCACATACCAGTCGAAGATCGGTATCTAAATGACAGCTGCTACAGAAGAAGAAGAAAGTAGCAGTACCGTGGACACGGTATAATTTGAGTGAAACTTTCAGAACTATTTAATTTCTGGCTAAAGTGGAATATAATCTATGCATGATAGTATTTTGTCGTAAAGAACTACGAATCCGGAATAAAATTCCCGTCTCCAGACATATTTTTTGTGTATATATTTTGAATATTTTAAAAGCACCTAGTTTGAATTGACGAGTAAGAATTGACAGCTATACAGCATTTTGAACACAAAAATGTCTTTGTGGCCCATTGTGCCTCGTTTATTGTTTAGTATGTGCGCACGCGCCCATGTCCCTTGTGGACTTTCACGTTTGTAGTTGTGCAAACAAACTGTGATTTAATTCGGTCAAGTGAAGCACAATCGCATGTCATTCAAGAAGACAGATAGTGCACTTGAAGACAAGAAGATTTTTAAGGAATGCGCGTTGCCGCCCATAAGCATTACCATACAATGGGTTAGAGGAAGCGTCAAGATGAAGTCAATTGTTAGCAGCGTTCGACCTGCTAATGTCACTCTCTGTAGATTATGTTTACAGCGTATCAGAAAATTAATCAGTTCTCTGTCTGTCTGTCTCTCTCTGTCTGTCTCTCTCTCTCTCTCTCTCTCTCTCTCTCTCTCTCTCTCTCTCTCTCTCTCTCTCTCTCTCTCTCTCTCTCTCTCTCTAGTATGTTATCTGTACGTTCACACGATCTTACCTTAAAAAATAATATCTGTGTAGTAAAATAGTAACCGTATTTTTAGCCACAAAAATACCATCTCACTGCTGTATTTTTTACTCAGTAATTGTATAATTGTAGGAGTACTTACTTCTTACTGTCTAAGGAATTTTGACAGATAGACAGATTGCTATCGGCAGGGCTTGGGTGTATTTGAAATAAGTGTTTGCCTGTAGATCCATTCTGCACCTTTCAATCCACACTCATCTTGGATGGCCTTTGCTACTGCTTTCTTGTACTTTGATAGAGAAAACCGAGGTAATTGTGTAGAGAGGAGTTCGGTGGGAACCTACCAATAGTGTCAGCTGTCTCATTGCCTCATACCATAATGAGCCGCAGTCCACTGGAAAACTGTCAGTTAATGGAAAACATGGTTTGTATTAGTATTAGGATTAGTATTACTGTTATGAAATAATATTAGCATTACTGTGGATACCAGTGGCGTGGGGTGGGTAAAAAGTTTGGTGAAGCTGTGTTATATCCGATACCGTTATAACAGTGCGTGTGAAAAATGTATGTAGTAGTGCACTTATATAGAAGTTGTGTGTTAAAATATATAATAGAAATCCCGTCCTGTTTTGTACCTGGATGTAGGAATGGCTATGGTAAAAATTCCTACAAAGGAAATCATTTCTTTAGACCTCCCAGGGACGAAGATCAGTTTGCAAAGTGGGCGAGGGCAATTCCCAGGAAGGACAAATGTCTTACACATAAACTTTATATCTGACAAGTACATTTTTCTGATGATTTGATTTTGAAAGTAGATTCATTTGTTGTAAACAATAAAAAGGTCGAAATTCCAAGACTGAGATGGAACTTAAAGCCTGGCACGGTACCTCACATCTTTTTGAATTTGCCTACATATTTGACAAAGCCTCTAAAACTCCGAAAGTCACCCGCAAAAAGGCAAATACAGCCAGTACAAGCAGGCCAAGAAAAAAGCAATTCGACAAACTGTTCTGTGACAGAAACAGCGAGTTCAGACCACCCCCAGACCAGAACACACCAAGACGACCAACTGGATGAACAAAACCAAATCATGTTGCTGAAACGGAAAATACAAAGTCTAACTCGTACTCTGATACGAACTAAAAATAAACTGAGAAAGCAAAAGTTGTTTTACTAGAACAGAAACTTGCCAGGAAGGAATGTGACTCATATGAAAGAGGGATGAAGAATTTAAGTAAAAAGCATCACATGATTGTAGATGCTATGGTTAAAAAATCTAATTTGTCATATTCCAAAGGAATGAGGTACTGTAATGAGCTAATATTGGAAAGTTTTCTGCTTAAAATCAAATCCCCAAAGGGATACAGACATTGCTTGCAACATGATTTATTGCCACTTCCGTCGGAAAGCCACCTGAAAAGACTGTGTAAAGGTTTAAAATGCCCATACGGGGTAAAGACTAACGCTGTAAATGCCATATCAGAGCTACAAGAAGAAACTGATGAAAATAGACGCCTCGGAGTAGTAATATTCGGCGAAGTGAAGTTAAGCGAGGAAATTCAGTTTAATGCAACCTCTTTAAAAGTTGATGGCTTTGTAGACTTTGGTGATTAAACACCTACGGACACGAAAAATTCTCTGGCGAACCATGCCCTGGTATTCATGTTTGTGCCTCTGTTATTCAGCTGGGTACAGCATGTAGCAGTGTACGTAAGCAGGAATGCAACCCCTGGTGATATTCTGCCTAAAATTCTGATACAGGTTATCTTGCAGTTAGAGCAGCGAGGTGTAATAATAATTGGATTTACATCAGATGGTAGTCAATCTAATAAAATGGTATGGGCGAACTTAGGAATCTGTGGGAAAAGAGGTATGATTAAATGTAGTATTCCGAATCCGGCGGACGATGACAGGAGGATTTGGCCATTCTCAGATGCTGTCCATATAATAAAATGTGTGAGAAACTTTTTCGATGACAAAGTGTCAGTATTGTACAACAACGACATTGTCAGCTACGAATTCTTTAGACTCGTTTACAAACTGGACACTACTGCTGAAACCACAGGACTTAGGACATGCCCTAAAGTGACAGCAGCCCATCTTGATCTTACATCATTCCAACGTATGAATGCAAGGTTGGCGTTCCAGTTATTTAGTAACAGCATAGCCAACGCAATTAAGTTTTATCGCGACACGAACTTTGAAGGGTTGTAGGTAGTGAGAAAACAAAGCTTCAGCAGAGACATGAATGACCTTGTCGATGCATTAAATTCATCAATTCCTAAAAGCGACTTTACAGTGGATCAGCGTCTCATTATATATTATTTAAATTTCTACAAATTCTTAATTCAGAAAGCAACACTTTCGCCTCAGAGAGAACTCTAGAATCACTCAGGGTTACTCTAAAAAGTACTCTGGAGGCAGAATATTTGTGGAGCAAGAAATTTAAATATGTATTTACTGCAAAATTCAATCAGGATCCTCTAGAACGCCAGGTCGGGATTCTCCGCTCTTTGTCATGCGATGACCATTCATCTACAGTTGACTTTCTACATCTTCATATGTTGCACTCTGTATATGCTCCACTTAAACTTACGTTGGCAAAAGGAGCAAACTGTGAACCGAAAAGTGAATCTCCACTCACTTCTTTTGTAAATCAAATCTGTGAAATGTGTAAGGAGATAGAAAATGAAAACAAAGCCCTCAAGAAATCAATGGAGTTGCTTATCAAAGAAAAGGTAGTTTTAAAGGACTCGGAATGCTACCATTTGGCAGAGGAACTACCTGAGCTGGTACTCCGAAAGAATGTCTCGTGTATGATTTGGCAGGGTACATAGTGAGAAAACCATCTAGAATTACTGACTGTGCTGTTACCTGAGAAACGATCGTCCTCCTAATCTACCTGGTTCTGTGTGGACAAAAATAAAAAATTACGGAACTATCGAAGAAAATTCTTATTAACGCACCCTTCAAATTGTGTTTATCATGTACTATTGCAAGCAGAAACAACTGTTACAATAAAACTTACTTCACCAAACAGATTTTTATGAATGTTTGGATGAAATCAAAGAAATTAATGTGCCCGCACGGACAGCGTAGGATGTTGCCGTGAACACACACTAGACATTGTAGGCAAGCTAATTTTCAAATATATCCAGTGCCGATTCTTTTTCCGTACGAAGGAATTACGTAGAGAAATGACCAGTACAAAATCGGCTAAATCCTCTCGGAAAATTTCGAACTGCTGACATCCTAGGGTGAGTAAGTTACATTGTTTAAATCTTATATCCTTTTGTATTTGTACGCATTGCAGTGTATCGTAAATATAATTTTAATTGTTACAACATGTAAAAACATTTCACGACAATTTCAAATAAGTATTATTTAATACAGAATTATCTGCGTGCATCACGCTGGCGTACACAACAACGGGCGATGCTAGCGCCACGCTGCGGCGAACCACAGTAACTAGCTAAGAGATCTCACTTTCTCTTCTATTCGCTATGACAAAACTAAAGAGAATTGTGTTGTATTTGAAACGTCTGTGATTTCATCTACTAATACAGTTAACAAAGTTTGCTTCCTTTATTTCATTTTTTATAGCCACTAAGGAGCTGAGCTAACCGCTTCAATGAGATCAATTTATAAGTCCCGTGAATACAGTAGACGCTTCCATACTATCCGCAAAAAGAGGATATTTGTATGTGTAATTTAGAAATTCTACGTAATTGGCTCGATTAAATGAATTTTCCGTTTGGTCGTAGCTAACAAAACGACAGTAGGTTATTTTACATTTATGATTACATAATGTCCGATTGGTAAACTATCACAAATTTACGTATTGAATATATTAAAAAGGGACATCGCAGATTATGCGTACGGTTGCAAAAGTACCAGAGCCATTCTGTAAAATTGTCTACTTCTGTCCGAACTACAATGAGGCATATATTGTATGTCATCACGTCCCCACAGTTTGCACAGTTCAACAAACCGTTGAACATTATTTGCGCAAATGCCATTCACCCTCTACCCAGTCACTGGGGTGAATTGGCGGACACCGTGTGCCAACTGTTTCCGACACTGAAGATGGCTTCCGATGGTGTGGCCGAAACGTCTGACCACGGCCTGACAGCCCGGCAAATAATGCTTCCAAATTACAGTATCGGACAAGGAGCCTTTTACAGTAAGGCTATCATATTTCACGAAATCTGTTTATCACTGTACGTAAATACTTGTGGAATCGGGACACCGGGCACCCACAGTAAAAATTGTTTTCTAAATACGGAAAACCCGATTTATGCATTACAGTACTGTAATCCAACTCCGACTGTTGTTACAGTGATAAATAGATCTTCCATAGAATATACTATTTATCACACAATCTTCTCGCTCTTCTTCACTTCTTTGTTGGACTTCACATAGTCTCTGACCACCCTTTCAGATGTTTGCCACAATCCCTTTATCAGTGATCCGTAATTTATCACTTGGACTAGGAATGCGTGTTTGTCGTCCGTTTAGCTTTGGCCCAACCCGAACAGTCGATTCTAAATTATTATCAGAGGCTAGCTTCAAGAATTTTGATTGTACGATATTAAGTGTGTTTGATATTCCCTTCATGCCAGGCGACCGTGGGGCACAATTCTCGAAATAAATCCATGCCATCGAGGCGTTTACAAATATGGCTCCACGATCTTTCGCAATATTGTAATTGTCTTATAATTATTTGGTCTTTTTTTTTTAATTTTCTTCTGTCAATGTCAACGCTCATACTTGTAAATTTTTAATTATCAAAGAAGTTAATATTGTTGTCGAGAAATATGTTTGTATCTTCAGCAAGAAGTATACACCCATATATACTGTGATTCTTGAGTCACTTTAATTTTTTGTAAAACAGTATATAGCAACGCGTGTGCGTCTAGTTACATTTTGCAGAAATTAGTACGGTAGCTGGAAATTCAGATTCGGTTCGTCGTTAGAACTAACTCAATTCTCTGGGTAAAAAGCGAACAAAATGAACAGTGTTTACATGATCTAATTCGTATGGTGTGAATAAAAGAAATAATGCCTGACTGGGTGGAACACTGGAATAATATGCCCAGTTTATAAGAAGGGAAATAAACTGGATTGTAACAATTATAGGGCCAATACATTACTCAGTGCATCAAAGTACTGACCTCGATAATTAATGAAAGGTTTAAACAATGGGGAGAAAAACGTCAGGGGAATACCAGTGTGGTTTCTGACTGAAAAGATGTACTTTTGATCAGTTGTTTGTTATCAGGCAGATTATAGAAAAGTACTATGGGCATGATGTAGATCTTCACATGTTGTTTATGAACTCTTGGACGGGCATTTGATAATGTGCGAAGGGTAAAACTTTAAGAAGCCATGTAGGATATGGGAATTCCTTCGAAACTTGTAAACTTAAACGATGAATACAATTTAATGGTTAAGTATAACTTTTGCTAAACTTTTGTTGCTACCACTAATACTCACTTACACTTCCATGAGCGCTTTCAAGCCTCTAGGCTCATCTTCAGATGGAAACATCAGGGTTGTTTCCATGGAACATGTTGCTCATGGAAGTGTAAGTGAGTATTAGTGGTAGCAACACAAGTTTAGCAAAAGTGAAACTTATAAAGTTAACGAAGATGGCCATGAGATTCACAAAAGCCTAAATTAAATGTAAGAATATGTCGAGTGAATCATTTGCGTTTAATAATGGAGTTATGCAAGGTGATGAATAATTGGTCACCCTCTTTATTATTGCGCTACAGTATGCCATTAAAGGAACCAGGAGACAGAAAAGGTACTGAAATACCAGGACATTGTAAGATTCATAAAGGCTCAACGAGTACAACGGCTAGGTCACCTAAAGAGGATGGGTGATCAGCGTGTGCCGAAGGAAATCCTGACGGCCCAAGTCTATAAACGCAGAAAGCGGGGCTGACCTAGGATAAGATGACTAGATGATGTACTGTAAGATCTCAGAAGAATGGATGTGAGACGTTACACTGAAGCGGCAATGGATAGGAGACATGGAGAATATTGGTGTTGGAAGTCAGGGCTCACTTTCGGCTGTAGTGCTGAAGAAGACGAAGACGAAGGTGTACAATATAGACAAAGGATTCTACTGAAACGTAGTTGAAATGTATTCAGGCCCTCCCTGTTGAAGGGGCTCCCGTCCCCCTTTGTCCGCCATTGATGCCAACACATTGAAGCAACAGAGACCTGTATTTCACGTAGATCACCCGTTGAGATATCATATAAATAGTGATGTTATTCACCAAAATTTGTGGGGAAGAAGGATTTCTTCATGTAGCAGATCGATGTAATAAAGATGTGGAGGATGCATGTGGAAAAAATTAATTGTGTAAGGATTCCCAGGATTGTCTGCTGTAAACGGTTTTAAAAGCAGTGAGTAGATCCCCCAAGTGACCAGCGTGAACCGCGGCTTGTTATAATCCATATAGTCTGCGACTGTGATGAAAACTGATAATTACAAAACACACTTTTGCATCCCGAAGACAGTGTTAACGAGGTGTATCCTGACTAAATCGTGTCGTCTTCCAGGCAGCGATCGAAATAAAACGCTCTTATCACTGTTAACACCTTCTGTATTTTATAGTTACCACAAATACTTTTTCACAAGTAACAGAGAAATAGAACACGCAATATAACACAGAAAATACAAATTTCGATTCACAACTGTAATATATATTATTTACACAATCGTAATTTATACAAACAATATCACAAATATAATATTGATCAACAAAATGTGATATCAAACACATACATCGGCTCTCTAACTCACTTAAGCGCCGAACTCACAATAAATACTGACTTCTCCGTCTACCACTATTTATATACAGTAGGCAATGACGTTAATTTACCAGCATATGTTATTTACCAAAATAGTCGCGGAACATTTGAGGCGCTTATTCTGGAATCTAGTAGAACAAACTGTGTTAACCTATCAATTGTAAAGTACATTTATAGAGTACATTCTAGTATATTCTATATAAATATAAATAGTGTGCATCAATCTATGTGAGTTATACGTAAATTGTGGATAACGTAAATATACGCGAGTAACATAAACTACACACTTAACCTAGTATTATTCTAATGACAAATAGTTTGAAGAATATACATCATTTAATACATTTGGAAATGTTCATAATATTACTTTGGGGGCTCCGTACTATACAACAAGTCGGAACGTCTGGGAACTTTACAACTGTTAATATAAATAAACCAGACTTAAATAAACTGCAACTCGATCGTCGCGAGTTCGATTGCGAGGTCATGTAACACGAATTGTGCACACAAAAACCGGCCTCATTGCCTTCTGGATTTCGCTTGTAGATTGCTTGTGGCACGCTGCAAAACCGAAAGTCGCGGTGACAAGACCGGAATAGAACTGGTTTAAATGTTGTGCAATAAATACCGCAGGGGTTAATGTAACTTGAGCATGTTTTTTGTTTTCTGTTTATTTTGGGCGGCATATGATTTATAATGAGCAAAGCGGAAACAGTGACAGACGGCAAGAACCTGCTGAACCACGTACAAGTGCGACAGAAACGAAAATTTATTTCCCACGTTCTTCTCTTATATAGTCAATTCGCTTAGAAGCGAAGTAGTTAACAGAAAAATGTGTAGTTGGTTTTAAGTTAAGGCAGTGGTTCCCAAACTTTTCAGTCCGCGGACCCCCTACCAAAAAATTCACGGACCCCGTCTGAGTTCTGAAATAAAACAAACAGTAAATATGATAGAATCTCTTATATTTTAATTATAAATGTATTCAAATCAAAATTCTCTTAACTTGCAAAATTATAATATTAATGATATCAAACATAGTTTAATGTGAACAATGAAGCTGCTTTTGCTGCACAATTAGCTCTAAAATATTGGGTTTAATGTCTGATAACTTCAGTATTAAGTAACTCTCGACATCAAGTTTATTTCTTAACTTTGACTTTAAATACGTGAGCAGGGAGACTGCGGTTTCACACAAATAAGTAGAGGAAAACACAGTTAAACACTTCAAAGCTCTTTTTTCGAGTTCAGGGTTCAGGATAGTCAGTCATTACATATAACCAGAAGTCAGCTAGCTGTAATTGCGAAAACTGTAATTTTAATGAACTGTCAGTTGAAAGTTCTGCCAATGAGTCTTCTTTTTGTAGTGTAAGAGAGAGGTCTAGTCAGTTCGGCTGACAAACAGATCTGCTACACGACATGATTTAAAGACATTATTAAAACCATTAATTTTAAATTACTTTTACAATTACAATTAGTTTTGATCCCCCTCCCCCAATACTGGAACCTTCTACTAATTGTTTTAAGATTAAAAATTTATATTTATATTTTAGAGCATAAAAAATCGGAGAATACTACGGTATATCCTAGATTTTCTTAAAAGTGTCTGCGGACCCCCTGAAACATTGTCGCGGACCCCACTTTGGGAACCACTGAGTTAACGTGTTATTTAAAATATACGTGGACGCGGTGTTAAGAGAGCGGGTACAGCGTATCGCACCAATAGGAATTATATTGGCAACAAATAGGAATATGAGTATCATATATATATATATATATATATATATATATATATATATATATCTTATTATATACAAACATTTCTTGCTACAGTCCTTTTTTTTGACACGTTCATTATTTTATATTTACTACTAGTTTTCAGTCAAGATATATTTTTTTCCTTACTTAGGGCATCAAATTTTTTGGTCATCCTCAGCCATCTTAGTTTTTAGTCTTTGTGTAATGTTTGTATCATGTTGGTTTTGTTACTGTGGTTTCCTGCTGGCTTTTGGTAGTTTACATTGGTGTTTTTGTGTGTAGGTGTGGGTGTATATTGTAACGATACAATTAAGCCAAATCTCGTACCAGTGATAAAAAAGATAATTCTTGATATAAAATTACTTCATATGAAATAAAAAGTGTAAAAAATGATTAAAATGTAAATACTTTGACAAGACGTACAACGATATTACCCAACCCAAGTGATTGAGCCAAAAACCCAAATATAAAGAAGGGAACCACGGAACATACTTATTAAAATGTAAATATTTTGACATGATTGAGCCAAAAACCCAAACATAAAGAAGGGAACCACGGAACATACTTATTAAAAATATGATAGACAAAACAATGATGGACACAGAACTAAAGAAGAACCAGAAGAAGAGGACAGATCCATACAAGTAAACAGAATTTAAACCAGAAGAGAAGAAGAGGAGAACCGAACCGGATTGAAGAAGAAGAAGAGGAAGAATGAAGAGGAGACAGATAAAACCCAAGGGGAAACTAACACGCATATATAAAAGGGAAAGATTGTATGTTTAGAGATAGAATACGGTCAATAAACCTTGAATAAGTATATATTAAGGAAACCAATGTTATTATTAGTATTAATTTAACATATGTACCCATTTTTTAAGACAATACAATTGTAAAACAATGTAGTATAGGAAAAGTACACTAAACCTGTCAGAAGGGTTAGATTCAACCAAAACACAACTAGCCTAATATTGTTTATAGTAAATATAATACTAAAACAAAATAGTGAGAAATGGTAGGAGAAAATATAGGGATTACCCATTAAATAACACTAATTACAAAACAGTGAACCAAAGTGAAGTGTTTTAGTGAAGTGTAAATGCCCTAAAAAATAGTGAAAGTGGATGTGAAACATTCAAAATAGAATGCTAAGTATACAGACACTCTGTAAAACATTGATAAACCACCAATGATTGGAGTGAGAGTATAATTAATAATATATCTAGATGTAACTAGAAATAGTATTTAAAATTAATATAAGGGAAGCATGTGACATATTAGGGAGAAAGCCCAGTACAATAACTTGTGTTAACATGGCAGGATAGTATAGAAGTAAAGTTTGTTGTTAAAGATTAAAATTGTAAAGAATACAACACCCCATGTTGAAAGGGGAATTAACCTTCTTAATATTAGAGAAAGTAACAATGTTTATCACCCTAGTTTATAAGACAAGAAAGAAATCAATGTTAGTAATAAGAATAATTTATGACTTGTAAAAAATAGTTGATTCAATGTTAAAGAAGGAATATGGCTGAAAGGGACTTACAGTCCATAAACCTAACAATTATATTTTAAATGAAGAGTAATGAAAATGTATGTTGAATAGTAATTAAAACACAAACAAATAAGTGAAGCCCATCAGGCTGAATTCAGAATGTAATTTAAAAAGGAAATACACTAGAAAACAATCATGGCTGTTTGTAACTATGAAAACAGTTAACTGCCAAAGACATTCAAATGCAAATTGTATCAATTTCACAAAAAATCTTACTAATCTAAGAACAGTGAATGGACAGTAATTATATATCAGTTATTTTAACACAGAAATATTATTGTAATAATTTAATTCAAGAAAGAAATGTTATTTATTAAATGTCAAATAATTAGACTATAGTTAAAGTTTAACAGAATATGACCTTATGAGGTATCATGTAAACTTTGAAAGGAAAGAAAAATAATAGTGATGTCACTTATTATCCCAAAGGAATTATAAGGGAATAAAATCATTAGGAAAATACTTAATAAATTTGAATAAAAATTCAAATATTTCTAACAATGTATGAAAGGAGTAATTAACCATAATTGCATTGAATTATTGGTTACTATGACAACGAGACGTTTGAGGGCTTATTTTTCCGTTAAATTATATAGACGCTGAAGAAACGAAGCGTGGGTACGCCACACGAAAAATTGGACAAACTAAAACTTTAATTTAAACAGTTATAAAAGTCAAACCAGTGAACCAAAATAACTCAATATGAAGAGACGTCGATCTATACAGAATTAATGATGTCCAGGAACGAAATTAAATAAACTAATTAACGAAAAAACCCAGACCAGTTTGAAGAAGATGTTGGAAGCCTTCAACCAGCCCAAATTCGAAAAAGATACGCCTATACTGATGACGATACAGACAACGTGAGATGAACTGATAAGTACCGAATAATTTCTTAATCCCAAAAACCCCAAATTACTTAAATTATTTTCAAATGATAAAATTTCTCACTATTTAAAAAATAGTATTTTCTTTCAAAGGTAAAGGCATAATTTACTTACTTATATTAAAAAACATTTATAAAGATAACCTTATTTGTGAACATAACTACTGTAACAAAAATACGACACTACTGAACAAATTGTACAAACACATTATAAACCATAAGTACGTATAAGGTATAGTAGTGTACTTTCTTTTCATGTAATCCACGTTTATGTCTATTTTCATGATCAAAAGAACTCCAGATTTTAAAAACATATTAATTTGTTAAAAGTAACTGAACGATAGTGTTTTGAAATCAATTTTGCCAACCTGAGATATTTTGTGTTTCAAGCTCTAAGCCGGAGCATAATATTATAAATTTGTTTATGATTCAATTGTCATATTTGCTGATAATTAAATGTGTATTAAATAACGCAGTACAGAACATTACTATCTTGTTATTTCATAGGATTTTTTGTAAATATATGTGTGTTAGCGAAGTTTTAAGTCATAGCCAACTAGCGCTTATCACGAGTGGCCGAGTCGACAACCTGTGTAGCAGCGGGAATAATTCGAACGCCACAGCTGTCCATGCTAATACCACGTATTACCTTAAAAATTAGATGTTTTAATTGTTTTAACAAAAACAATTTGGCGCCACCCGGGAATTGTAATCCCTATGAATTAACAGGTAGGTTGTACTGGTGACATTGACAACGCTACGGACTCCAGTAGTGACGTCGATTTATGTAACAACCAGTGTGAGGCAAACACACTATAATCACACTAATACACAAAATAAACAAGTGTGAGACATTTCAACAGGTACGACCTCGTTATCTACGTTACATATTGACGCCTGCAACGTGGGACTTCACGAGTCAACACACACACACCTGTTTTTCTACGTTACAATATATATTTTTGTTTTTCAAGTCTTTCCAATGTTGCGAAAATTGTGTCGTGTTTTGTGTTGATTATGTTCAGGTATTAGTTTGTCTTGTGTTTTGTGTTTATATGTTTGAAAATTTTCCCATATAGTCGTTATTGTGCTTTTGTGTAGTATGTGTTTTATCAGTGTCAAGTTGGTGATGTCTGGGACATTTGTAAATCCACTTTTGTCACATATGCAATAAATACAGCACACGAGTTCCTGTTTTTATTCTGTTATTACCGTTTACTGTAATGGGATTGATTTCAGGATGTTATAGGCCCGACATTCGTTCCTGAACAGTAAGCCGCGCCGACCCAACGCATGAATTACCTCCACTTACAAGTACAGTATAGGTAAGTTATCTAGAGAGGAGAGAGGGGAGACGACGCGATAACAGTTCACTGTTTCACTTCCATATTATCTCCCTCTCTGTCACACACATGCTTCCATTGTTCTCGCCAGTATTGTTGCAGCCGATGTTCACACTGAGTACAAGATTATTGTGCGCATGTGCGAAATAAATTAGAATTGTGTTAGCCTCGCAACGAGGTATTTATACACTGCGCATCTCTAAGCTACTGTTCAATTTCTATCGTCAGGTTTCTGTCACACGTTTTTCAGCCACTTTGAAGATAGTAATATTGATTAGTTTTTTTTCTATGAAGCCGACTCGACCGGACCCTCCCACCAATTCTAGAGACGCTACTGAGTGGTCCACCTAAACAACATTTGACTTTAGCTGTTAACTTATTCTTTGTTGTTGTATCTTTGTGTAAATTTTCTATGTAAACTTCCTATAGTGTAGTCTTGCTACAAAGGGTCACGGGGACTTGGGTTTATCAACGTTTGTGTGTATAAACATCGTTATCCGAGGGCCAGCGGGAAAATGCGCATGAATTACGTACTGACAAATAAATCGTGTCACTGTTGCTGTAATTGGCCGCGCGGCGATTTGGCGCTGGAACAGAGCCGCGGATTGTCGCGTGTTTCTTACCGGCAGAATTATTGGATTAGCAGCACGCTCAGGCGGGCAATGAACACAACACGTATGCATAAAATGTTACCCGCGGGGAAAACTAGTTTCGATAGTTAATTGACCACAACAAAAACCGGTAGAACGCCTTTTTTCTGCAACCAGAAAACGGAAGACTGCAGAAATGGCTTGCGGCGTTCCTCGCGCTCGCTCACTCAATTTATTCTAATTTCAGATTGCAAGTCAGGGCGCGCGTTTTGCATCGTCCGGACCGGCGAAGCTGTTATTACAAAACCGGTAGCTATCCGTTTGGAACACGAGTCGACAGCGGACATTGCGAGATGATTGATCGACCGCGCGTTTCTGGTTGTCTTCTCTATGCAAATTGTTTTCAGTCATTTTTCCGTATTTAACAGCCGTGAAATGAATTGGCCACTTAGTAATTCTGTTTGCACAAAACATTCCCCCTTTCCTCATTTTACCAGAAATTTGTCATTTTCTAAAGAAACTAATCCGAAAATATAATTTTCAACTTACTTTCTGCTGGGAGTTGTAGAACATTACAATATACGTATACGCCTGGTCAGAAGAATAACAGTCGGTAGCCTTTGAAGGAACAGTGTGTTCTTAGTTGCCGTCATCGTCTCTGTTCACCAATCATATTGCACCGGTAGTAAGATGAGAGTCCACGTTGTGACAGTTAGCATTCGTCAACCGAAGTGGACCCGATCCATTCATTAGCAGATACCTGTCAACAACGTGAATACACTGATACGAGATAAAACAAAAAAATAATTACCATTGCTAACAGTTGTTTTGATGCCGACTGTCGTCCTTTTCAACGAGAGAGCTATACCGAAGTGATTTCCAGTGACTAAATCATCATTACTGGTAAGTTAAGTTCGACGTTCAACATAACTTATTCTTCTTCAGCACTATAACCCAACGTGAGCCCTGGCTTTCAACATCCATTCTTCTGAGATCTTCTGGCACATCATCCAACCATCTTATCCTAGGTCGACCCTTCTTTCTGTTTTTATAGACTTGCACTCTCAGGATTTTCTTTGGCATACGCTGATCATCCATCCGCTCCAGTGACCTAACCATTGTATTCGCGGAGCCTTTATGAATCTTATGTCTTCGTGATCCAATAGCTCATCTATCTCCTGGTTATGTCTTACTGTCCATTCGTCATCTTTTTTGACAGGGCTATAAACATGTATTATGATCTTTCTTTCAGATCTTCTTAGTGTTACTTATTCCTTTCCTATCACTTTGTCCGTGTCTCGCCTCCATAAGTAACCTTCTATAGTTCTATAATTTTGACTATGCTCTGCCTACAATATTAAGCTCAATGTTAACCAACGCCCAACTGCTGCTGTTTTTATGTTACGACTAATGAGTTTGCTTCTCAACAGTCTGCTGTTAGCATAATATGCCCTGTTTCTTATGAGTTCGACATAACAGACATTTTAATCCGACGTAAGAAACCATTTATAAAGAGACTGTCAAGAGATACGCTGACTAGAGTGGTCAGTCGTCCCGTATTCCAAATGCTTGTCCCGGTGTCCCGGGAGACGATCTTTGGGGACCTGATTTGTCCCGAATTCTAAGTATCGTAAAGTGCGAGCTTTTGTTTTGATAGTAAGTTTAAAAAAATGGAAGACTCAACAAACATAGAGAAAAAGTTAGTCAAGAAAAAACGGTGGGTTTCTTTTTCAGTTGCTAGAATAAAAACCAGCTTACTTCGAAATTTTGAAACTATGTAAGCATTTATTCCCTCGATGCCGTGTCACAAATCCAACAAAGAAAAATAGTTCCGTGTATGAAAATTCAATGGTCTAACGACAAAAGTAGGGTAAAAGTTAACACAAAGTTGACTTTGATTCTTCAAAATCTCTACAGTTTTCATATGGCCTACGTACAATTTTATAACTTAAAAAAAATCAAATTTAAAAGGACTCCAGTAACACTTGAAAAGTACTTATGGTTGAAGCCATAAGAAATATCAAAATCTCAGCTCAATATCGCGCGCACGCGCGCATGTGTGAGTGTTTCCAGTAATAATCAAATCACAATAAACAATTATACAATCAACAATCAATTACCCGTAACAATTAAATAATAATAATGCCAATGAAATTATAAACAATAATAATAATAATAATCTGTTTGATATTAATAGTACACCAATACTTCTATTAAAATAATGTTTGAAAAAGTAGTTCTAATAAAAATGTATTCTGGTAAAAAACGTATTCTTCAGACGTGCCTCTGATTTTGGCTCAGACAGTTTGTACAGCCTGTAATTATACGAATATATAATTTGTTTTGTAAACACACGTATGTAAACGTAGTGTTTTGTGTCATATATGCGTGTGTACGGTGGTGTAGTGAACAGTCGTTGCAAATATAAAGGACTCAGATAAATGAAAAATGTAAGTATTAGAAGGAATTTAAAAAGATAACCCACGGTGTCAATTATTGAAGAAAAATAATTTAACTGGTAGGGATATATACATCGATTGTAAGACCCGAGATGAGAATTTGTGAAGGGGGGAAGTCAGAAGAAAAGGCAGAAGAATGTAACGCATCTGGAAGGCATTTTTTTTTTAATTTCAGAAAGCAGATATCATTGCGTACATTATGGTTGCCGTGTTTATAAGGGAATTAAAACTTAATTTTCATTAAATGTAGAATTAGTTTGTAAGTTAGGTATAATAATCGTTTTCGTAGTTAACAAAACATTATTGGAAATGAAATAGTATCAAGTTTAGAATCAATAAATATATTACCTTTAGTAGGTGTCTGTAGTATGGTTTCTGAGAAAAGGCATCGATTCCCCCGCTCGATTTTTAGTAGCCACAACAGAAGACGCGACATAGACGCTGTTGTAGAGTTAGTGGCAGAGTTTTTCGTATCAATGCCCAATCGTATTCAGTCTTCTTCGATTGATGGTTGCAATTGCACTTTCGTTTTAATTAATAATTATAAATTAGTTTTGCGTACACAGTGCTACCTTCTGTAAATGGATTTTGCGAGTTTCGCTGCAAGCCGTTTGTGGCGTTTTTGTGGAAGAACAATATGTTTTGAAGGTAAAATTATTTCAGTAATACAATTTGTGGATGCCGTTGAAAATTGAACCGGCGTAATTAAGAATTATATGATGTTCGACCTATAAATAGTCGTGAACCACTCAAATATAATTAACCCGTACTCAAAAGGGTCTAAACGATTCGTTTCTTAAAATACTTTACTTTACAAAAGTATTTATTTGTTAAAATATTTTTGTTAGACAATTTTTCATATTGTCAGTTAATAATCCAAAATATTTGCGGTTTTGCATTGTTTCTAGCAATTGTTTGACATTAATAGTACAGTAATACGTCTAATAAAATAATTAATGAAAAAAGTAGTTCCAAATAAAATCTAATGTTAAAAAATTATTCTCTAAAAATGTCCGTGATTTTGCCTCACACTTCTCAGAAAGAGAAGATTTGAGAAGGGAGGTAAGCCAGAATAAACTGCAGAACAATGTAATGCATCTGGAAGGCATTTTTTGTAATTTCAAAAAGCAGTTGGTCATATCATTGCGGGTGGCAGAGTTTTTCGTATCAATGCGCTGTCGTGTTCAGTCTTGTTCGTGTGTTTGTTGCATTTACATTTTCGTTTTAGTTAATAATTCTACATTAGTTTTGCGTATACAGTACTAACTTGTATAAAGTGTGGATTTTGTGAGTTGCGCCGCAAGCTGCTTGTGGCCTTTTTTAGAAGAAGAAAATGTTTTGAATATAAAATTATTTCTAAACACTATTTTTATGCATACCGTTGAAAATTGAAACGGCCTAATTTAGAATTAGATGATGTTTTAAATTACTGTTATACGTATCAGTTTGACAAATACTGTTTTTAAGGATATTTTATGTATTGTTAAATATTTAATCGTACATATTGGCCGGTTAGAATTTAAATTCAAATTCAAGGAAGTTGGGCTAACCATAAATATAAATAAAACAAAAATTCTTATCCAAACAAGAAGGGACAGGTTCATAACAACATTGAGATAGGGGAGGACGCAATTGAAGCGGTGGACAATTTCACGTATCTCGGAGTGAACCTAGCAAAGACTGGCTCAGAGGAGCCGGAGATCCAAAGACTGACCACGTACTTTGCATTGCTGCCATCATTTAAGTCTGGGGATGTGCACAGGGAAACAAAAATGAAAATGTATAGGACTGTCATGAGACTGGGTGTGAGGCATGGACAATCACACAGAAAACAGCCGACATAGTAGACACCTTTGAAAGGAAAATCCTCAGATGCATTATAGGCCTAATACAAGAAAATGACTCATGGAGACTGAACTACAACAGTGAACTGTATCAAAAATATAAAGAGATACCAGTCTCAAAATTTATAAGAATGCAAAGATTGCGTTGGGCTGGACATGTTATGAGAATGGAGGGTGGCAGTAACCCCAAAAGGGCTCTGCTGGGTACATGGAAGGGATCGAGACCTAGAGGCAGGGCGAGGAAGAGGTGGGAAGATGGCGTTGCACAGGACGCGAGAGACATGGTGATAAGAAACTGGAGGAGGGCTGCAATGGATAGAGTAGATTGGAGGCGGAGATTGGTGGAGGCCAGGGCCCGACTTGGGCTGTAGCGCCATAGGAGGAGGAGGAGATTATAATTTCGTTCTGTAAACCTCTGAATTGATCGTTTGGTGATGTAAAGAAATGTTAGTCGGCCATGTTGAATATTCAGTGTGTTTGTAAGTTCACGAAACTTAAAATTTTATTGGTGTAGGCCTACTTCAAAAGTAAGAAAAAAGTTTGGTATTCTCTTGCTAAATCTATTTATCTATTAATTTGTCTTGTATATTTTCAGTGTAACGCTATATTTAAATTATTATGTAGCTTAAAGTTTTTGCTTACTTTCCAATGTGTTACTATAAAATTGGGCCAAAATGTAACAACTATACCGACATTACTTGGTATCGTACGGTGTGGGACCTATAAATAGTTGAGCACCTCTCAAATATAATTAGACCATATTGTGTACACGCGTACATACGTAATACGGTCTAAACGATTCGTTTTTTAACATACTTTACTTGGCATATATTTTTGTTTGCATATTGTTCACATTGGTAGTTAATTTTCCGAAACGTTTGTTTTTTAACATTGAAAATGTTAATAAGGACGTGTCGCACATTTGCGCGTGATCGCTGGTGCGTGATCGAAAATGGGAACCGGTGAGTTTCCATAGAAACTACTTCTTTGTTGTCAATAACGTAGTACACATATAAAACTTCGCTTATGAATGCGACTACGTTTAACTTATAATCGGTACATTGGTAAATGAAGAATGAATTCATTGATTGGTGAATGAAGAATGATTCATTGATTGGTGAATGAAGAATGAATTCATTGATTGGTGAATGAACATAAGTGTGTATATATATATATATATATATTTTTTTTTTTTTTTTAGATTTATTGAAGCATTTTCAATGCGCTTCTCTGTGCATTGCATTTGCGCAATGTTTGTAAATTTTTTTTTATATCGTTTCTAACAGTTCTCGATTGTTGGCATCAACGAAACAACATCACAAACCTTAAGTAGGCCATATTGGATACAGACAACTATACCCAGTTCATTACTGACTTGTTCGTAGTGTTGTTCGCCCCATCAGACATTACAGTGGCGCACGTAAGTGTTGAACAACGTAGAACGTAGGCTAAACGTAATAAAGAGGTTATGATTATCTTAAATTTCCGTGTCGCTGATGACCTCCCAGATGAGGGGGACTATCTGTTTGCCGAAGTTACGTTGCTTAAAGTAAACATAATAAAAATAGTACAATTTACATTTGCCCCAGTACAAGTAGCTACACAGACCAATTTAATCGCCTGTCGTAACAACTGAAGTAAACTAGCTATATTGCCTTCTCACTTCGCAATTCTTTTGTTTTTATTATTTTTACATTTACATTTAAATACATTTTTATTAATTATTCTTAATGTTTCCAATTATTTTTGTTGTGTTTTTGATTGTTTTTTATATTTTTACATCTCATTTAATGAATTTTTAAACTAAATTACTAAATAGCTTTACCAAGTTATAATTTTTAACACACCTCTCTCTCTCTCTCTCTCTCTCTCTCTCTCTCTGAATTAAAAACTGTTAAACCTGGGAAGTGATTGCCAGTTTGTGCCGCCAGTTATCAGTTGTTTAGACACTCCGACTGTTGCGAAGAGTAGACAGTAGACTAATTAAGAAAAAAAACTAACACTTTATTTTACATCTGAGACAAAATGAGAAGAATAATGTGGGCACACACACACATCACGTGCTAAAGTGTGTCCTGACGGTAACCTAATAACAAAATCACGGCAATTCTAAAAAATCCAGAAACCTAGGTTTAATAGTTTTTATGTAAGTGGCGTACCTATATCATTAAATTTAGCATGAGCGAGAATGGCACACTCTAGTCACAACTTGAATACAACAAAGTTTGTTAAGCATTTTGTGAAACAAAACTGTACAGTTCTGATTTAATGTTTCGGACTACTTTCTATGTTTTTACATTGTTCCCAAGTAGGACATGAATTGCTGTAGGATAACGCTGTTAATAGGGCTGATAACAAGCGGGACAAAATTCACTTACTCACTCATAAGCGGTTGTAAACATTAAAACTTCACTATGCAGCTTCAGCTTAGAGGGGTCAGTTTAGCTTTGTTTAACTACGCTATCTCGGGTGTGTCGTCAACCCGTAAGCTAGTTCTCACTCTTGTTGACGTACTCTAGTCCGCCTGTTGGCTTTTCTTTTCATTACACCTTAAGCTCTGTCTGTTACCCTTACGTTGTCCCAGTTTGTGTTTGTCCCGGCTTTGTTTTTCTTTTACTACAACTTATAGTCACGCTTCCATATTAGTACAATGCTTCTCAAACTGTGTTCCTCCGCGAAGCATGTCCAGATATCACAAGAAGAGATTGTAACGAAAAACCCATTTAAATAATCGTCATAGTTGTTATCTATACTGCGAATTGGTCTGTTCTGGAACCCATATGTTCCTTGGCATTCGGACGTCTCTCTTTCCATGTGGTTTGTATTTTAAGGCTGCTGTCGCCAACATCTTCTATACTCCTACCCTATATGCTCGTATAGCCTACTCCTACTACATTCCTATAGGCTACTACTTAATCAGCCCAGTTAAAGACCAGGTTCCAAACTCTTACCAGATTTCGTCATTGTCTTGCCTTGGCTTATCGTTGTAGAAGCGATCAGTGCATATTTCTACGAAACATCATTTCAACTCTGTTGAAATTCGTTTGACAACTCCCCAGGCTATTAGGCCGTGGTCTACTACTGCTGCATAAAACAGACGTTTCGGCGCCACCGTTGGAGGCCATCTACTGTGGAAAACTGGTGAAGAGCGTACCATTTACTCAAGTCGGCAGATGCCCTCCGACGCCTAATAGTCCTGAGAGTTGTCAGACAGAGTTGACGCTGGCCGTGAGAGCTGCTTAAGACACCAGTCATTTCAACAGCTTGTCTCTTTCGTATACGAAGGATCCAACGTTTCTCATCGGCATAATGGAATGGTCAAAAGAGATAATTTGATATAAAACTTTTCAGGCATGTGGCGTTCCTCACATTAGACTACTGTTAATTGTCACCCGCAGATCGCTCTGAACCTTGAAGGTTTTGATCCCGATTACTTTTACAGTCAAAGGAGATGTTACTATATCCTAGACAATTAGTCTACTTACAGTACTCACTTTTACTGTTTCCGCTTGTACATACGACGGCTGGACGCACGCCCGATGACGCAGTGGCGTTCTGTGGGAAACGTGTTCTAGACAGTCGTTGGTTTCAGAATTGTCGTCTACGAACAGTGGTTTTCAATTTAAAAGCGCCAGAGAACCTCAGTTAAACTCAGAAACGTGTGGCAGGCCTCATCCATAAGCCATCAACTTTCGACAAGTAACGTAAAATAAAAGAGGCAGTATTTAATTTTATACGCCATTGGATTTTGCAGTTATTTTCAAAATTTTGAATCTCAAAATCCCTCCCCCTATTTTTGTTTGCGTGAATCAGAAACTGCAGGGTCTGTGGGTTAAAAATATGGATACACATATGCTAAGTTGTATGAAATTCGATTGATGGATTCAAAAGTTACCGCGAGACTTGCCCTAAAGCACCGTTTCCCAAACTATGTGCCACGAAGCCAGGCTGGCTGTGCCGCGAAATTTTGGAAAAATAAAAATATAAAATAAAATAAACAAAACAAAACTTCAAACATCTGTGGGGAAATAAGTCAACATCATGTTGGGTTAAAGAAGTCAAAAAGGATTTAGAAAATAATAATATAAACGCAGAAAAAAAAGCAATTGAAAGAGAAGTTTTTCGGGCAAAAGTGTTAAAAATGGAAGGACTCCAGGGTAGGAGAGAGAAAAATGGAGATTTAAAGTGGACTGAAGACAGGAAGAAGAGACATACTGAAAAAATGAAAGAATATTGGAGAAAAATGAAAGAACAAGGAATAAAGAATTGAAATTGGCATGTGGTCCTCAGATGGCCGATAAAAAAAAATAAAATAAAATGTCTACTCGGCAAAAAAAATAAATCAAAAACTTGTTTGTTTACTGTGTTAATTGTTACTGAGAAGTGCAAATAAAAGTTACGTGAGAAAATGTGTTTCAATGGCTTTTTGTAATGTTATAAGTCACAAAAGTCTATGTTTGTTGATAAACTTGCGTTACAGTTGGAAAAGTCCACTGACTTAACTGGGAAACCACAAGTAGTACTGAGGTAAGTAAGTAACATTCATTATTATGGTATATTACGCTGCAGTGTGATTTTAAAGACATCACACTGATGGTACTGAAAGTTACAGGGAAACGTCCTGACGGTGAGAGGGGTCGGTATGTAGAGGTAGATAGTGTGCCGTGGTTACTGACTATTTATTGTAGTGTGCCGTAGGCTAAAAATGTTTGGAAAACGCGGCCCTAAAGGATAGACACAGAGAAAGTCAGACACAATTTCCAAACGGTCGAGTTAACACTGACTACTCACTCCGCTCATTCAGTGACAAATCGATTAGTGACGTTGATTTAACTGTACACCCAAGTTATTTATGATACGAATGTGCGACGCAGGACCCGTAATAGGACAGTAAACCCCACACACCATCAGTCTTCGTAAACTGAATTATGTTCTTTGAATTTTCTACGAAGTGGAAACGCGCTTTAATTACGTACCGTTCACTGTAATAAATATCGTTATGTGCATTAAAATGCAGTAACAGCCACTAAAAACCTTGTATCAGCGTCCTAATTATTCCATAACCGGGTTGTTGGCGGACGTTGTACAAAGCCCTTTTTTAAAATTATAATTAATTTTACATTTTACAGCGATCAAACAGACGGCAGGATACTATCAAGCCGGCTGTGGCAGTATGCAAATAGCATTGTTGCGTGCTGCTTGCCAGATTTTGGTTGTGTAGGCCTATTATTATTCTTTCAACTGACAGATTGATGTAAACTTCATTGTTATGTAGAGCGGCTCTGATGAATTGTATTAGCGCATATCAAAGCGGTCTTAATTGCTGTTATGGAAGCTTTTTAGTAATTACATACCATAGCTAGCTCTAAATATGAACCGACCGATGCGCATTGTTCTGGGAAAATTGTTCACAGCCTCGAGAGTACAGGAAAGTAATGTTTTTAACGAGTACAGCGAGCTCTTAGTTTTAACTCGACCGTCTGGTATTTATATGTCCTTTTGAGCATATGTCACGATAACTTTTGAATGCACCAACCAATTTTCCTAAAATTAGCATATGTGTTCATACTCTTTTATACTGTTTTTATTTTCATCATCATCATCTTCACTTTCAGGCATTAGGTCATAGACCTGTTGCGACCTCCGGCCGAGTAAGAACTCACGCCCCACCCCAGCCATAGAGATATTAGCCAACCTTTAACCCACGCCCGGGGGCAAGCCGTGCGGTGGGGGTGAAGAGTGTTGTTTATGTGTGTAGTGTATTGTGTGCCCTTGTTACTTATCTGGCCCGGGTATGCCAGAGAAGACGTACGTATTATTTGTCTGCGTACGTGCGGGTAGACGAGCAAATCGAGCCATGACCTTGACTCGATCTCACCACATCGGCTGCACAGCAACGCTCTGATTGTGAGTCAGAGACGTACAATCGTATACTATCGCCAAGTTGCCAAGTTGAGTAGGGCACAGCACAGTGCGTGCCCCAGTGACGGCAGCGTCCGGGCGGGCCCGATGACTGCCTGTTGCTGCTGTAATGCTTGGAGCGAGACTTGTCGCAGCGAGGATAGGTACCCCCTTTTTTATTTTGGCGGAGGTGAAGGAGATGGGCTGTGATTGGCTGAACCGCTGACGCGATCCACCAATGGCCTGAGAGGGAAGCCTACGCGAACGCTTAGCACGGATTGGCGGGATCTGTTCGCCCACAACGGGTCGATACACTTCCGCCAGCCCGGTAAGAGTCCGGTAGACTGCCTTACGGCGATACCGAGGCAGGCGAGAGATTGGAGGGGCGAAGTTGCCGACTGAAGGTGGCGCTAGGCACACCTAAAGCCGGCACAACGCTCGACCAATCTGGCGGCCTGCAACGGACCGGATTGACTGGAAGGAAGGTGGTAAAATACGATTGGTCGGCGCGTGGACAGATGGTGAAGGGCAATTTTATTATTTTAAAATTATGGTGGGTCGTCGAGCAGAGCTCGAGGGCGGCGGCGTTTGACTGGTGGTGGTCCATCATCGTTATCGAGGTGTTGGAGGTGAGGAAAATCAGAGATGGATGCTCGATGGAAGAGATTGAACGTAAGAGTTCGTGCAAATCCATCGAGCGACGGAATCTTCAGCCCTCGCCTGATAGCAGAATTTTTTACATACCAGGGAGAGCCGGAGATAAGGCGAAGGGTAAGGGCTTGGAAGGCTTCCATGCGTTTAACGACGTCGGGGGCGAGTTGGGTCCAAAATGCAGGCGCTGCGTACATAAGGACGGCTCGTAAAAAGAGCAGATAGATCGAGAGCTTCGTGCGCACTGGCAGGGGCCCTCGAGGCGATAAGAATGGGTATAGTTTGGCTTTGACGCCTCTGGCGCGCTGGAGCACAGTGGACACGTGAGCTCTGAAGCTTAGGCGTCGATCAAGAGTGACGCCCAAGTACTTCACAGTACGTTGCCAAGCGATTGGGCTCCCTTCAAGGGAGAGGGTCTGGCATCGGGAAGTGAGCTGACGGGAGAAGGCAATCGCCTCGGATTTCTCCGTATTGATCGCCACCCGCCATTTCCTTAGCCAGGCCGGAAGTAATGCGAGCTGGCGCTGCACCACGTCAGTCGCAAAACGAAGGTTTGCAGAGCTGGCGTGGTACATCGCATCGTCCGCATAGAGAGAGAGAGCGTGACTCCAGGCAAAACTGGCAGGTCGTTCGTGTACACAAGGTACAGAACGGGGCCGAGGACAGATCCTTGAGGGACGCCAGCGGCGACGGGGCGGACAGAAGAGTACGTCCCGTCGACGCAGATCCTAAATTTGCGGTCGCAGAGATACGACCGCATCAGATGTACAAATGAGGCAGGGAGAGGGGAGGTGGCTAGTTTATAGAGAAGGCCTTCGTGCCAGACTTTGTCGAAGGCCTTACTCACGTCCAGAAGGACGGCGACAGTTTGATGGTTCCTGTTGATGGCGTCAGTGAGTTGCGTGACAACTCGGACAAGTTGAAGAGTGGTCGAATGCTGCCTGCGAAAGCCGAACTGTTCCTGCCGAATGAAATTATCCAGCAGGGGAGTAATCCGGCGATGCAGGAGGCGCTCGAACACCTTCGATAAGACTGGCAAAAGAGAGATTGGTCGATGATTCTCAGGGAGTGTACGCAGCTTGCGAGCCTTCGGCAACATGATGACTTTGGCTCGTTTCCAAGGGCTGGGATAGTAATGGAGCCGGAGACAACCATTGAACAGCATATACTATCGTATACTAATCGTATACGTATACTATCTACCACTGTGCCGGCTCGCCTACAACTGTTTTTTTTTTTATATTATAAATAATAAATAAAATTTCTTACAAGAATAGGCTATATTTTTTGTAGTTTATGAATATTACACTGTTTCGATAGTATAAAGTGTTATCTTCAAAATATTAATATTAATATCTATTTTAATAAAAAATATACCCATATTCTTTTTTAAATTATGTCCCCCTAAAATCGATACGCCGTGTGTGTGTGTGTGTGTGTGTGTGTGTGTGTGTGTGTGTGTGTGTGTGTGTGTGTGTGTGTGTGTGTGTGTGTGTGTGTGTGTGTGTGTGTGTGTGTGTGTGTGTGTGTGTGTGTAAACAAAGTACATGAATCTAGTGGTGTTACAACGGGAAGGATCAAGGGGATCAATCCCCCCCCCCACAGAGTTAATAAAAATTTCAGTAGAATTCCATAATTATCCATAATCCATAATTTCTAAGCCAGTTTCGTGCGTTAAAATAACGCAAATAAATATTATTAAATTGTTGTAGATCCGGGCGGTTAGGCCGTGGTCGGTTGCTAACATAGTAGGCCTACATAGTATAGTAGCATAGTGCATTGTTGTCGGCAAACGTGTCGATTCCACCAACCGGGAATCTTCTTCAAAGTCGACTGGAATAAAAAAACGGTGGCTGGAATCGAAACGTTAGCCGACTAATGTAGCACTATGTTAGCAACCGACCACCGTCTAACAGCCAGGATTTACAACAATTTAATAATCTTGACAACGACTGTGCAAGCCTACGTAATCGAAGGCTTAATTACTGTAGAAATAAAAGGAATTACAGTATTTGCAAATTAATAAAACAAAGATAGAGTTTTCTTAATAATGAAAATCTTTCAACAGTTGGTAAATAGAGTACAAAAAATAATAATAATTTCCACCCACCAGAAACTTGTAGACGAAATGAATTTATAAAATTATATGGGAAGAACCCTAGATTTCTCATTTTTCACGAGGAAAGAGGTTAGTCCACGGTTCAAGCTAGTCTCACCCCGAGAAGCAGCTCCTAGTTACGGCACTAGTGTCTGACACTATTAATTAACTCGGTAAAATAGCAGAAATTCTTGTGTGTAATTGTAAGGTAAATTAACGGAAGCTCGTTCATTCGTTACACAGTAAATGAATGGTTTGCGTAAGTAAGGTTTTTCAACGCGACCTTGTGTAAGGTTAATCAGTACGACCGCCAATTGTGTCGCAAACACGAATGGATTAAAGTCGGCTTTCATCACTATTCGCGTGACTTACGTAAAGTGTACGCGTAACTCTTCTGCTCGCCACGGTCGGGAATACAGTTCCATCTTTGGCATGGTATTCGTGCCTAATTCCTTCAGTTCCCATGCGGCCGGGACATCCAAAAAACTATATTATAAAAAGTTCAGTTACTTTTTGACTTTTTGTTGTTGTATGCTAGAGAACGCCCAATCCGCATTCAATGTAATCCTGTAAGGAGCAGAAGACCACTGAAGATGGGTGCCACAACTACAGTCGAAACGTTTAGCTCTACAAGAAGAGGACCACGGTCCAACAACCCGTAAAATAATTTTACTGATGATAATACTATGAGTATTGTAGAATATATTAAGTGATGTGATTGGTTTGTTAGCCAGTTGAAATAAAGTTTCTACGAAAAGTCAAAGAAAGGCTATACTCGATTAGATAAATTAAGTAATGAGGATAGGCCTATAAGACAAAATTTGGATATATACGCTGTGAATGACAAAATCCAGCAATAAAGACAGCAGTGGAGAAATCAGAAAGGACGAGTGACGAACGACTGATTAAGTAAGAGACATACTATGCTCCACGAGGCAGAAGAAGTATAGGACGGATACGCAGAAGATGGAAAGAAATGTGAAGTCGGAACAGGAAGTCGCCTAATCCTTGGAATGGAGATGATGATGATGACTTCATGTAAAGTATTTTTTGCTATAGACGACTAAGGCGTATGTTCGTGCGGCGTTGTTTTCGGTCAAGTAAGACAAAATGAACGATGATTTGTGATTTCTCAAAACGGACAAAATATACGAAATTAAAAGAAACCAATTATCATTGTACAGCCTCCCTAATAAACTACATTAAAGGCAAGTTTACAAAGCTACAAATTTAGTTTCGAACTTTTATGTAAAATCAATATTTTTATATCACTGACTTTAACAGGACGCACACTGCAACGCCTGCTGTGTAAACATTTTTTTTGTTTCATTCCTGTCAACGAAAAGAATGTTCTTTTTTTGAAACATTTATAGTGAATTTGTCTCGATTCGACGTAAAAATTAGCAGCGATTTTCACATGCGTCCCGTGAGATACAATCCGAGGAGAAGGCGTGCTGAAGACCCAGGAACAGACGGAAAGTTACCCTTTAAGTAGTCACTTTCTCTAAATCCTGGAAGTGGAGTAGAGTGCGTTGTTTAAAATGTCATTGTCCTTACTGTTAAGTGAGACGTTAATACAGATTTATGGATGACAGTATTTTGGCCATGAACTGTGGTTCAGCAGCACTCCCAGTAGACTTAATTATCGCAGTTATTGTTGCTGATACTCCTGATTCGCCATTGTTGACATTGTTATTTGTTGTTTTGTGTGTTCTGTACAAATGAATCCATTGTTACTTAAAATGTTCGTGCTTAATGTTTCTGGAACGTGTGTTTGAGGCACGAGATAACACGCGAAAAAGAATACATTTTTGTTACTCGTTCTGTATTTATGGTAAATTCCAAACGAGTGTGAGCAGTTTATACAAAGAAACACAAAAATCTGATTGTGTATTAACGGGAAGGAAACACATGCCATTTCTACGAACAAAGACAAGCGTGTTGTATACCTCCAATACGTTTTAGTATTTATATCGACGATGCTTTGAGGAAATGACATTCAAGGGAGGTATAAGGCTGCGTGATGCCACATTGATACATAATACGCCTTTATGCAGACGATTTAACCTGACGGAGAGACCTTCAAACGAAAATGGAGTGGCTGCTTGGAAGACACTCTGAGCTGTCGCTGGATAACAAGCTGTTGTTAAACAAACAAGTCTTGAAACTAGTTTGGCTGTATGGTGTACGGCTTTGGGGTTATACTAAGAAATCTAATATTAAAATAATTCAGACTTTTCAAAATAAGGTTCTTCGCAGTATTGTTGATGCACCATGGTAAATAAAAAATGATAACATCCATCAGGACCTTAAAATGTTTACGGTTACGATGAACGAGAAACTAGGGAGAACAAACGGGACCGGACCCCCCCCACCCCCACCAGAGGGTCGAAAAAGTAGACGAATTTTGTTAATTTCTTAATTTTTATGCTGTTTTATTATTTTTTCTGCTGTGTAGGTTAATATAGTAGTAAATCTTTTTTAAATATACAGTCAGGTTTTACACAGCATTAGCATGCAAACGTTTGAAATATAGGAAAATCGATTCAGTCAATAAGTGTCTTAAAGTAACGCGTACTTTTAATGTGTTATTACCGTTCACTTTAATTGGACTGATTTTAGCCACTTTAAAGATAGTAATGTTGATCAGTCTTAATTTCTTTTTTCTTTTCCATTAAGTCGACCCCCCCCCAAGGCCAAATTCTAGATACGCCACTGTTTCCTTCCCGAAATAGTAGAAATAATATGTAGTAGCCCAAGGCTTGCTACACTAAGGTTAGCCCAGCTAGGGGGCAACTACGTATATAGCAACCCATATGCTGAGGCGCTTACTAGATGGCATAACACAATTATAATATAGTCATGGGTTTTGAATTCCGCGACAGAGATGAACTAAAAAAATATTAAAACTCATTGGTAATAAAGGTATTCCAAATTGTTCTTCAGACAATTAACTAATTCTCCAAACAGGTTATACAATTATTGTAAATCTCCTGCGTACAGTCTATAATAATTGCTAAACAAGAACACAGTACAAAACAAATAATGTCCAAATGCAAATTTTAATTCTGAACTTTTCTAAAAAAGCTTATATCCTTATCATAATTTTCTTATCAGTATCGAAATATAGCTGACTACGAATTTTGCCCATTTCTTTGTATCAGTAGCTTAGGTTTCTGCTTACTTCATTGTCTTCCATTAACTACTTATTATTAACATTCTTACCATACTGTTCTCTTGGTGTCTTGGTCGCTCGTCCTCTATATACTTTCTCTATGTCTTGGTCGTCATAATTTTAAAATCTTCTTAAGACTTTACAACCATATGCAATGTTAAGTTATTAAGTTGTAAAATATAAATTTTATAATTAAAAAATTTAAGTTGATGTAAATGTATTAAAAAATTTTTAATTCATTTGGCGAATACAGTTATCATTAATTTCTTAAACGCGAGCCCACTTCCCCGTACTATTTGATATTTACATTTTTATGCTCACT
The DNA here is from genome assembly GCA_034769895.1 of Magicicada septendecula. Taxonomy (NCBI): domain Eukaryota; kingdom Metazoa; phylum Arthropoda; class Insecta; order Hemiptera; family Cicadidae; genus Magicicada; species Magicicada septendecula. The sequence goes on from CM068375.1 coordinate 48,252,746, forward strand.
ATTTCATTAAGGGGATTGAAATCCTTGCGTCTCTTACACCAGTTGTTCAAATTCTATACGTACTTAACTGTGGGACTCGCTATGTGACAGGTGGCAGACTGCAGCGAGGCAGATGTTAGAGGTCCGGGATCGAACTCCAAACGCTGCGCATACCATGTGGATGTGGCACTGAGATTTATACGCTCTTGTATGACGTCAGAAGGTTATCGTCTTACAGTTGTCTGGGTTCGGTTTGGCGCAAGACGTTTTCAAATTAAAAGCGTTCTGCTCGGCCTAATATTACGTATGAGCAGGACCGCGCGAAATAAACTTTCTCCCGGTTTTACTGGTGCTTCTATTGAAAAATTGAAATATCGTGTAGACAGATACGAGATAATGCAGTAGTTTGGTGGATAATGTTATGTTTATTTAGTAAAAAGTAAGTACACCAGAAAATCTAATAAACATTTTATTTTAAATAGTATATTGTAAAATTAACCAAATGCAGAATGAAAAACATGGTTGAAAGTGAACATAATGCAAATAATCATTGTTAACAAAAATCAAAACCCCAAGTTCAGAGGAAACATGGGAGGAAACCCAACATTAATTCGTCTTCACAATACGGCATAGACAAGCTGCTGCGTGCCTCTTCCGCCTTCAAAGATCCTCCAACCATCTCTTCCTGGGTCTACCTACACACCTGTGTCCTATAGGTTTGTATTTCCAGACTTGTTTGGCCAGTCTGGAATCTGACATTCTTTCTTAGCGTTCTTTCCACCTTTGTCTGTAATCTTTTAATCTTTGATTCAAGTTGGAGACTTGTAATTCTTCTCTTACGGCCTCATTTCTTGTACGGTCAAGTTTATAACACCTTGTAACTTCTCTTAAGAACGCCATTTCCGAGGCATGTATTTTACTGCTTTGTTTCTTGGTTGTTGTCCATAATTCACACCCATAGGGCAGTACGGGGACTACCAGAACTTTGTAGAACTTTAATTTTGTGCCTCGACGTAACTGATAGTAACAATACTGTTGATTGTCCCACAGATCGTCTGGTACTTACCCAACTCAACATCAGCATTATAATTCCTGTCGTAGTCAGTATCATTTCCCAAATAATTAAAGTGGCTCACGTGTTCTAGAATTCAATCACTAATCATTGGTTCTTATTGGTGCTTTGTCTCGAAATGCCATTACCTTTGTTTTTATAGTGGAGATTTTCATATTGTGTTGTTTGCAAATCTGATGAAGTTTACAAATCAGATTCTGTATTTTGAAGTACAAGCAAGTCGTCAGCAAACAACAGTACATTCAGATATCTGTGTCGTGATAACTTAATATACCAGCGTTCACTACAAGTTTCCATTTTTAGTAATCCTCCTCCTGATAATAATTCGAATCTGTATATCTCGAAATACTCGTGTTTTCGCTCTGAGAATCGAGTTATCGAGGTTCCACCGTAGTTGTTGAATACTAGAAACATACAGTCACGTCTATAAACAGTAATCTGGGCGTCTGGAAAATTAGTACCGTGAAAGTGTCCGTTTAGAATTGTCATGACGGGGATTAGCCCCGCGGCACGACCAGTGCAGACGTCTTTTGTTTGCGTCTCGATTCGTCTGGGCGGCGCAACGGCGCAGGTGTTCCCACTGCCCGAAACAGCTGCTACTCTTTATATCGGTCGTGAAATTAATGCTTGTATAATTATTACCGTAGTTTGAACGGCTGTAGTCAGTATCAATAAGTTGTTATTATCTTCGTCTGATAGTTCCTATCCGTTTCGGATGTTGGATATCATACAGACTATTTTAGCTTTCTGTACTGGTGCACGGAATAAGTCAGTTGTGTTCATGCCAAACCAGGTCCTTAAATTTCTCAGCCATGAGATTGTCGGTCGCCCAACTCCTTTATTTCCAAGTACTTTCCCCTGTAGTATGGACTGCAATAACTAAAATCTCTATTCATTTCTCATTAGATGTCTCAGATACTGAAGGTTCCTTATCTTCACTGTGTTAATAACTTCCCTTTCTTTCTTCATCTTTCTAAGAACTTCAACATTAGTTATATGTGTTGTCCATGAAATGCTCAGTACCCTACGGTAAAGCCACGTTACGAAAGATTCAAATTTTTTAGTTGTGGGTTCAGTCAAAGTTGTTTGTTTTATATGTCATGAACAGCATAGAAGGGTACATTGTATTTGTGTAAACTTATAAAAGAAAATAATTTTATGTATCTAAGATTCGAATTTTTTAATATTTGCATAATTTCTATTAATATTAATAAATCATAGAATGATTATTTTGAAACGGTTTTAATTAATTATTTCATGTCAACAACATCTCGCTCCTCTTTGAAAATTATTTAATTATTGTGCAACTACGTAGGCCTATGCTTGACGCAACGAGAATAACAAAAAAAAATCCTGCGACCTGGCCGGTGTAATAAACTTCATAGTTGCGTTGAGTACATGGTAATGTATTTGTGTAATTTTCGTTATAATACTTGGAACGTTGCAATATATATACAAAACTCAGTCTGAGGATTTGTTTCTTTGTATTGAATACAAATCCACACCTTTACACCGATTGCCACCACATTTTGGACAGCTAACCTTTGACACAAGGCGAAAAACACTGTTTAACTTGGAATTTGATATTCTGCCCCGTTTGCACGATTTAGCCACTTTTTTTGACGCGTATAAAGATGTCAACAACACCATGGAGACCGGAATTAATTACACCATAGTAAGAAGTAAATAAACAAATGCTATTTAGCGGCATCGGAAATGTACCTTTATCCGTTCCTGCAGTACATTTTCGATGTTTTTAATATGCGATTGTATCGATATATTACGATGTGAAAATTCTCAATGCAAAGCAAAAATACGTGTTGTTTTCATTTGTGATGTTAGATGACAACGGTTTTTGGTTTTTAGTTTACTGCTGAAATAAATAAAAGCCATGGTTAAGGAAAACATAACGTTTAATGTGTATATACAACGCTTGTAACTCAGTAACTCTAAAAATAAAGAACCTGACGTTTCTGAGTTAACGGGTACTTGTTCATTATAAACCTGTGAAAATTCTGATTTTATCAGTGAAACGTACGTCAGGTCAATTAAAAAGTAATAGCAACAACTTGCAGAAGTAATTATAATTTGATAATATATAATATTATTTGTGTATTTATTATATATTTCTTTATACCTATCGTTGAATAAACATACATAAATTAAATCTGAAGCAGCGTGCACTGATTGTAAGAAATGAACAGATTTTTATAATGAGCATCGGTGTGTAATACTTTGTGGACACGGAGCTTACGTGAATTAAAATCTTCTTACATTCTACTCTGACTTTATCCGCTTTTTTTCTTGGAGCTGATGTAAATGCAATATCGTGCTTTCCGTGGTGTGCACCGTATGTTAGGAGAGTAGACAAGAAACATTACTGCGCAAAGAAAATTTTAATTTGGACGAAGGAGAGACATTAATAATTGAGAGAGAATACACTAACGTAGCGGGAGCGCGCGCGCGCAGAGCTTGGCAGCGAGGCTTGATAGGAATTTATTGCACTACAATTTAAAGTTAATTCCATTCGTTGTCATAAGACATAGTGTGTGTGTTTGTGTTCGTTTTTTGTTTCGTAAATTACGTCATTGGGAGTAAATCAGTGACGCTGCGTGACTTTCGTTCTCACGACTGTGAGACAAACACGTAAGCGCTTCTTTAATTAATTTCTTCATTAGTGTTTTTCTGTGTACTGTGGTGACAGTCGGATAGTAAGTGGAAGAATTAATTTATTAAATTAGACAGTTAACTTGATTTATTTTACGTTTATTTATGTAATCTGTTACTACACATAATTAAGCATAATTGTTGACAGAATACATAGTATGAAGAGAACTAGTCCAATGATGTACATAGAGAACATAGCCTATTATGTACAATGTATATAAAGTCTTAAAGTCTAGAGGTCCAGCGGAAATAGAGTTCCCAAGGCGTTCACGGCACGGCCGACGTCCACATAGTTGGAAATATTGTTAGCCGGGCCGTGGTATGCAGTTTATGTAGACAGACGTTTCGACCATCATCAGTGTCGGAAACAGTTGGCACGGTGTCCCAGTGATGAAGTGGAGAGTATTACATCTGTACCAGTGACGACTGAAACTAACTTCTTTGGACTTCACCTTGACCAGCGACTCACCTGGCAGAAGCATATCCCAATCAAACGAATGCGGTTAGATCTCCAGTTCAGACAGGTGTCCTGGCTCCTTGGGCGAAAGTCTAAGCTGTCATTAAATAACAGACTGCCAGTTTACAGAACTACGATCAAACCTATAAGGTCCTACGGACTGCAGCTATGGGGACGCGCTAAACCCACAAGATTAAAAATCATCCAAAGATATCGGTCATAAGTGCTGCGAGCTTTAGTAGATGCCCCATGGTACGTCAGCAATCAGACACTTCACACCGATCTCAAGATATCTCTCATAAAGGATGAAATGCAGAGGATTGCAACAAAACACAACCGTCATACAGTAGACCACGAAAATCAGCTGACAGAGCAGATGTACAACAATGGTACGCAGAACTGGGCATCAACATTATTTGCTAGCGTCTTAAAGAAACAAGGAAACAACCTTCCTTACCCTTTCTTATATAGAACAACCTTTTATAATTATAAGTATAATACTACTGACTCCGAACACAAAGTTTTTATTGGTAAAAATATAAAATTTTTACCTTGTAGCCTGAACCAGTTTTTGATTATTAAAAGCTTCGTCAGAGGCTGCCACTAGGAGCGCTGTCCGTATTGTTCTTGGGCGCCGTCGTTTTAAAAGATCGGTGCTGTGTGTGTGTGTGTCTGTGTGTGGGGGGGGGGTGATATGTCCGAATATTATGTGTGATTTGAATTGTGTCTGTTCGTTTAGGATGTCGATTTTATGTGTTTTTGTGTGTTTGTATATTTCTAGTTGTTCAAGAGTGTCTAGTTTTCGGCCTTTTGTGTGTACGTGTTGGTGTTGATGTTTCTGTATTGTGTGGTTTGCTTCAATGAGATGGTTTGCAAAGGTGGATTCGGAGGTGGAGTGTAGTGGCTTTGTGTGTTAAATGCATCTCTGTTACGTCCTGTCTAGCCTATGTAGAATTTGTTGCATCCTGAGCAGTTTAGTTTCTAAAGACCGGGTAGATCAAATTTGTTTCGTTCTTTGTGTGTGCTTTTTAATAGTGTGTGTTCTGTTTTGTTTGTAGTTTTGTATGCGATTCTGTATCCTGCTTTTTCAAATTTGTGGGCTATTTTTTCAGTATGGTTATTGATGTATGCTAGTGTTATGAACTTGTTGTTTTCTGTCTTTTTCTGTTGTTTGTTTTGTGTAGGAGTTTACTGACAATTATTCTGTTGTATCCATTGCTTTCTGCTAGATATTTTATCGTGTTTAGTTCGTCTTTGTAGTCTTTTTCATGTAGTGGGATATTGTTTAGTCTTTGCTTAAACCTTTTATATATAGAAAGAACCTTTCTTATATATAAATAAGGAGAAACGTCAGTAGACGTTTCCCTTACAATCCTAACTTAACAAGTGGATGTAGATTGTAAATTGCAAATTGTTAAAAAACAAAAAATATGTTAGTTATCGTGACTTGATATTTGTTATGCGTAGAAGTACTTTATGTGGTCCTAACTAAACGGACGCAGTGAAAAGATTTGTCGTGCTGGCGACGCTTTTGTTTTAGAAACCAACAAAAACTTTAAACGGGTCGTGTTTTCAGTCCTTGTTCCAGTATTAACATGGAAAGAGCACAGGCGACTATTTGAAAAGGGGTTAAACAGGGCGGGCGGGATAGGGGTAAATAGGCCAGGCCACCCCACGGCACAGCACAGTATAGACAGTCTCGCTATGCGCGCGAGGTGAGTATGAACTTTTGTTTGTTTGTATGGCGGCGGTGATTTATACGACGGTCCACGGCGAAATAATTTATCTGTGAAATTGCTAATTTATTAGTACGCGTTGCGACGCCGACGGGGTTTTCAAAAATCGTTTATCGAACGTGGCGGTATTCGATTACCGTTTTTTTTTCTTGCAATTACCGGTTAGTTGGCACCACTAGAGTAAGGGTGCACAACCTTTACGCCCAGTTTGGCTTTATTTGGAAATGTCGACAGTCGAGAGATTAATCCAGCCCGGGTGAACATACGAAGGGAGAAACTAAAAGCCTGAGCACCAGTAACGTTAAAAAAACATCTGCGAGAATTATAAAAATTATTCCTGGAATTTGTTGTCAATGACGTGTCCGTTGATTAACTAATTATAAATATAATACTACTGACTTGGAACACTATTTTTTTATTGGTAAAGGCTACAAGGTAAAAGTTTTACATTTTTACCAATAAAAAATATGGTAAAGTGTTCCGAGTCAGTAGTAGTATTATATATATATTACACGAACAGGTCAGCCGTGGACCACGCTAATATCATTTCCTTTTCTTCTCCTGCCAGAAGACCGTCATTCGCACACCATGCGCCACCTTCCTTTCCACTGTCCACCCCTTTCTCGTCTTCTCACCGCAGAGAACCTCAAGATTTTGAATTTTGTTTCTGTATGTATTTCTATCCACACAGTCGTTCGAAGAGATACCCACTTTCATCATTTCCACCTTGAGATGTTTGGTGTATCCGTTCAGACTGGAAAGTTGCCAAATATAGTTGAAAACTTGTTTATTTAATCTGGACCGATCCATATGAACCATATCTCCAAGGAATCTCAGTCTTTTCCTTCGGAAAGCCGTTTCCAGATCTTCCAGACCACTGTACAGCTCTTCTTTGGGTCTATGCCTGCTGTACCCATCTTCGGTTTTCTTGGGGCTATAAATTTTCCGAAGAATTCTTCGTTCAATTTTAAGAAGAGGTTCAAAATTTTGAAAGCACGTTGTTTCCATTCCATATATGATCACCGCAGTAGTATTATATTTATAATTCAAATTATTCTATTTATCTGAAAGCACAATTAAAGATCTACAAGCACCATCCGGGAAGTATTTCCGATAGGGGTATTAAAGGAAACTAAGAATATATTTCCAGAAACATTTTTATTGCTATTTGAAGTACACACCTTAATCATAGCGAGGTACCAGACGTTGTGTACCTTTGTCGTAGAAATTCCCCGCCTGTGATTCGAACCATGTATTAACAGCTTGGTTGACATAGTTGGCCACCAAGGAGGGATTTCGCTTATTGTGAGGTCTGGGTTGTAAGGCGGGTGATCAAATTGTTGCCAGCCAAACTTTGTGAGGAGATGTTGCGTTGCAGCGGCAGTGTGTGTGTGTGTGTGTGTGTGTGTGTGTGTGTGTGTGTGTGTGTGTGTGTGTGTGTGTGTGTGTGTGTGTGTGTGTGTGTGTGTGTGTGTGTGTGTGTGTGTGTGTGTGCAGTGCCATGATTCATCGCAATTTCATGACGGTGAATTTCAAGAACCGAATCACATACGTACTTTCACACGCGGCGGGCGTCTTGAATTTCTTCGACATTTTAAACACGTCCAACGAAGCTTACTCAGTGCACAGTTGTTTACAAATCTGGGATCGTCCTCAGAAGCTGTGAGTGGCTGTGAGGGTCTTTTAACGACTAGATTCCACGGATTGAAACGTCAAGCGACAAGAATATTACGATGCAAGCAGTCCGGATAGAGGATTACGATGCAAGCAGTCCGGACAGAGGATTACGATGCAAGCAGTCCGGATAGAGGATTAGGATGCAAGCAGTCCGGATAGAGGATTACGATGCAAGCAGTCCGGACAGAGGATTACGATGCAAGCAGTCCGGACAGAGGATTACGATGCAAGCAGTCCAGATAGAGGATTACGATGCAAGCAGTCCGGATAGAGGATTACGATGCAAGCAGTCCGGATAGAGGATTACGATGCAAGCAGTCCGGATAGAGGATTCACCAGTGAGAAATCATCCATCGCTTACAGGTTTTAAAGAATTTTTTGTGTAGATGCAGAAACTACTAGACACTGTGAGAAACTCTTGGATGCAAGTTAATAATTTCAGGAACAGTTAATATTTTTCATTATTCAGATTTGCGTATATTAAAATAAAAGTGAACAAAATTGTATTGGAATCTTTATAGATTATGGCTACGTAATTCGATTGACATTAATTTAATTTTATTACAGCTAGAAGTAATTAATCTTTTGCTTTCTTGTTTTCAGGTGAGGTAACTATTTTGACGGTAACTGGATGCTGTACAACGTAATTACGGTTTGTTTCTAGCTTATATAGATTAGAAAACTGTGTGTAGCTGTGCAGGTTAATTGTATTGGTTTTGGGGAGGGCGGTCTATTACAGGGGGGACGAACGGTACACCACAAAAAAGTTGACGAATTTTGTTAATCTCTCAATTTTAAGGCTCTTTTATTTAATTTCTCTCAGCTGTGTACGCTAATATAGTAGTAATTAATATAGGAAAATCAATTCAATAAGTATTCAATAAATCAATATGTTTTTTTAACAGTGTTTTAATAACGCGTATTTTTATTGTGTTATTACCGTTATCACTTTAATGGGGTCGATTTCAGACACTTTAAAGTTAGGAATATTGATTAGTCTTAAATTGTTTTTTCTTTTGTATGAATCCAACCCGACCGCGGACTCCCCAAAGACAAATTGTAGATACTCCACTGGTCTATTGCATAAAACCCGGCTTCAACGCTGGGTACAGACGCTCTAGATTATTCTGTGCTCGCTGGTCTAATGACATGCTATATTTATGTAGTAAGTATATCAAAAAGCCTATGTTCCTGTCGGGAAGGGAAATCATTTTCTGATGAAGATCATGTTCCTTTTTCAAAGACTGTGTTCTATGAGTGTTTTTTAATACAGCTTCTTTTCAGTTTTCTTTTACATGTTATAAACGCAGGCCTTATTGAAATCCGACCATTGTTGTAAAAGTCTCGATTTCTCACAAGGTAGAAATTGTAGACAAAGTAGACACAATACATTACCTGGATAACCCACATTCTGCATACCGTCTAGTGCGCTAAAACCTATACGGCTCCCGCATGGCGGTCACTTCTGTCAACCACCAACAGATGTAGACTGGAAAGATTCCAAGCGAAAACCCGCCGCTCCTTGGTTTGTCAGAAATGATGTCATTCGAGGAGGCTTCTCAGTTCCTACCCTGTCTGGTTTTATCCAGTCATTAGCTGTAACTCTCTTTGCTGCAGCCGCGACCTCATCCTTCCCCTACCTGAGGACTATCAGCACCACACAACCTCCTCCACAAACGCCCTCAGGCGATTCTCAATGACCTGCCATAAAGCCATCCTCGCAGTAACTTCAGCCCATAGTTTCACTGATCACCTTTGAAAACTGTCCTTCTTTCCATCCATAGACTGTCTCCTAGTACGCTGTGTAAGGTGCTTGATCACTGGCACGGAGGCTCTCTGCCTCGCGGCGTCTGCTGAGCGGAACATCTGTTGCCTGCTTCTCGGTTCCAGCAGTAGTGCTATAAGTACAAGTCTTCTTACTCCCCCGCCATCTAGCGAATGATCGTGTTGGCCGTTTCCATCTCAGTCTTAGGCTACCCGTCGATTGTACCAGCACTATGGTATCTTGTGGCAGCCATTGGGTTCGAGCCAGATGGTGCAAACCTGCCACAGGTGCAAAGACACCCCGCTACAATGATGTAGGCCTAACGCAATGCAATGTCGCCGGCAATTGTCGCTAAGCTAGTTTGACGGTCCGCAATTAACTGCGCAGGTTACTCTTGTTATTATATACAAATTCTGTATTGTGCATATGGAATTCTGTATCGTGCATATGGAATTCTGTATCATGCATATGGAATTTCGTGATAAAATAAAGCACAAAGGGAAGCAAAACATGCTCTAGATGAAGTAGATACAAGTGAATTTATTGCAAGTGGATTAGATAGGAATTCAGTTTTTTTTTAAAGCAAAAACACATCGATTTAAATTTACAGACGATACCGTGACAGTATATCTTCAGTAAGATAACGTTGAACAGAAGCAGAGTAATGAGTCCATTTTATTTAACTCGGAGTGGGGTCGAGGCTTGTTCCTTCCTTCCGAGCTGCTTTCCAATCGTCGGAAATAAGATAACAGCGGAGCGGCGAGGAAGTCTTTGGGCGTTTCCCCGCACTTTATATTTACTTCCACTTAGATTGTTTCTTCACCAGCACGATCTACGACCTTCTTAGCGATAACAGTGGGAAATAAACGAGATTGAAAGGCGGTTAGCCTGATTTTGTGTTATTAAGGGAAGAAAAACAAAAAGGAAGTGGGGCTTTAACGTTTGAATTGGGGTAACGCCCTGTGATCAATGTGATGTTTTCGGGGATGATGATTTCGGCGATGCACGCTACCACCCCTCACTACTAATTACATCGTAAAGTGCGCGCACGGGTGGGTAGTAAGGCTGAAAGGTGTAATATATCCGGTAGACGTGGTTTGTTCCGCAAGAAGAGCGTTCTTCGTCGCAAGAAGAGTGAATTGTTGACTTTGTTACTCCCCTCCCCCTTCGTCGTAATTTAATACTAGAATCCAGTTCCGCCCCTTCTTACCGAACGCGGAAACACAATCTACGTCCCTTTGTGAGGGCATCGTTTGCATTCCTCGACAGTGCGAGGGTGCAAACAGGGGATAACAAAACATCGAAATATTAATAAGGGTTGCTGTGTTTTTGTTTCATTTAGATGGGGGAGGGTTTAAGTAAAGTTGTCGTTGTATCTCCCTGCTCCTGACACAAGATTACTGCAACTGTATTACGTGTCCCTAAGGTTGAATGTTACTCTGCGTTGTATACACACACACACACACACACACACACACACACCTTTATTTTAACACACGCAACTGGCTTAATGTCAAGTGATTATGGAATTTCGCTAAAAATTATAATATCTCTGGGGGGGGGGTCCCGTACTTCCGCTACTGTGTGTGCGTGTGTGGTGTTTTATAGATTCCGTAGTTGGTTAAGTTTTTTTATTTTTTTAAATGTAAATACTTTAAGTATGTTTTCACTCACTGTCGGTTGTGAGGCAGAGTAACCTAGTGTTTATTTTTTATTTGTGATGTTTTAGTGTTTGTTTTGGCCTGAAGACGGGTACAGATTTGTTGCGTAGCTGAAACGCCGCTTTATGCAGGGTGATTCACGAAGAAACGGAAATACTTCGGGAGATGAATCTACATCGAAAAATAAGAAAAAACGTTCATATAAACATAGGTCCGGAAATGCTTCGCTAGCGAGTTACGGCTAGCGAAAGATTTCGCCTGGGTTTCGGTTCCCCCGGGTAAATGAAGACTTTCTGAAATTCTGGGAAGGGGCGAATTCTGTTGTTTCTTATGGTTTTTGACCTGAAAAATCGAATAAAACAGGTCGCAGAACTGTATCTCCCATAAGTTTCATGATATCCGACGTAAAACAGAAAAATCTTTGCCTAAAAACGAATTTTGGAAAATTGGAAACAATTGGAATTTTTTGTTGGTTTTTATTGACTTTATTTACACCATTTTTCTCAGAATTAAATTCTTTACAAGTTTTGTTTTTAACTTTTATGCATTTATTAGTCATCTAACAAAGTTATTGTACTTCTAACCTAAAATTTGTTTTTAGGCAAAGATTTTACGCAAGACTGAAAAATATGGAGTAAATTTTGTCTAAAGAATTAGATAAACCGTTCTGTCGTGGGGAAAGTGTTACAAAACACATCTGGCACGCCTGCTATGCAAGAACAAGCAGTGCAGAAAATTCAAAGATTGTCGTGAACAAATTGAAGATCATGATTATCATGTGAAGAGTGTAGTTTTGTTTTCAATTAATTGTTATCATTAGGGTCAACGATAAATAAAAACACATTCACACACGTCTGGCATTTTACGCCACACGTGTGTGAAACTATTCTTAGGAAACTGCCAAATTTCCGTTTATGAAAACTACACGCTCATAATGCACCAGTCATTGCTTCTTCAAGAATTTTAAGCAAACAAAATATTTTACTGACGCCGCAACCACCGTATTCGCTCTAACACGATCTTCCTTCTTCCGAATAATAAAAAAGGACTACGAAAGGACAACGTTTCGCGTCTGTTGAAGGTGTAAACAGAAATCGCTAAGCGAGCTGAAGGCTACACAAAAAAAGTGCGTTCGAGAACTTTTTTAACACCGAAAACAAGCGTTGGAATAATCGTGTTATAACCGGACATAAATCGTGCTATGTTGAAGCGGACATTGTATATATCCGCTTTACGGATACATTGTAAGTGCAGATGAACCAATGCTTAATTTTTCAAATAAATAAAAATTGCGCGAACTTTTTGATCAAACCTCGTATTTCTGTAAAGTTGTAGAAATGTAAAATTCTGTAGTTCTGTAATGTGATTTTTACATTGATTCGATATGTAATAAAGTAAACGTGAGTATGCTCTCATTTAACCCAGTTCGCAACAAACCACGGTAGATTGCACGGCACCGTATTGTAGGCGGTATGCAGTCCGTGATCACGGGCACGAATACGGATACACTGGTCGGAGCGCTAAACGCTTGTAATCGACTATAACGACAACAACAATACACTGCAACAGGTTTTGTTGTACGCGTATGAATCCGACCGACTTTCCTCAACTATTTTCCCTTCAAGAGTACACATAAGATAATAACGTACATTGTAAACTGTCTTGGTATACCGGGCATTCGCTGCAGAGACAAACACTTTAAATTTAATTTCACCTACACTGTCCGTTAGATCATTATCGGCTATTTAAATTTAGCACTGTTTCATGTAAAATTATGGAATAAAATATTACAGAATCATGTTCTTCTCATGTTCCAGTTGGATTACATTTAATCTTAACTTTGTATGATTAGCGCCAAATAGTTTGCATCGGTTACTTGGTAATCATATTTTTGGACAAGGGAGTCGTCAAATATAGACGTACAGAGAGGTTCTCCTGAGAAAACAGATGACTTAGGCCTACTTCAGACGTAAGCTGTCCAGGTCCAAGGAAAAGAAAAACAAATTTTATAAAAGTTTTGTGTTGCCGAAGATTGTTTCCCAAGTAAATATTGATTAATACGATATTTTCTTTGTGTGGACGCCAAGTTTGTGGTTTTTAAGTGGAATCTGTTGTGAATAATTTGAAACTTTGAGTCCTAAAGTACAGCAAGTCCTCGACTTTCGAAAATTCGGTTTTCGCACATTCACTCTTTCGGACATTCAAAATTGATACCGTTTATGTAAGTTTCATACTACAGTTTCGGACTTTCGGCACTGACGGAGGTGTGAGGAAGTGAATGAGCGTTAAGACAAGTGCACATATGGGTTATTATTCCCGTTACTATGTTTTTTCATAATTAATGATAAGAATAAGTACAATATAATTACAGTAAAGCTTCATTTATACGTCTTTCAGGGGACTTCGAAGAAAAATCGTATAAGTGTGAAAAACGTATAAGTGAAATAGAACACAAAAAGTATAATTAAATGGTATAATTAGTACTAAATAGAAATAACGTATAATTTACAATTTGGAATAATACAGTAGGTATTTATACAACTTAACGTATATATATATAGAGAGAGAAAAACACAAAGATATAATTAATCATTTAAAGATATAATAAAGGAAGTTCGTTATCTTCCTTTATTTTTTCTTTTCTGCGGCTATAGAATAAACTGTGCCTTCAAATCTTGACAACTGCGTCATAATTTCGTCGGATACATTACAGCGGGTTACAAAGCGTTTAATTATCTCCAGGGCATTAACTACATCACTAAAACACACTGAGGTCTGCGTTGCTTCTTCATCATCATCATCGTCTTCTTCTTCGTCCATTTCCTGCTGAATGCCATCAGCAATCTCCGATATGGTCAAGGCTTCCGCGGTACATTTTCGTCACTGTTGACATGGTCGTCAAACGACGCATGGCCTTCCAGTTTGCCCCATTCCACATCATCAGCGGGAACATCACAGCTATCTTCATTACTACAGGTTTCGTTATTCTCAAATCCGGTTTTGTGAAAGCAGTTGTGGACAGTGAGTTGCGATACTCTGTGCCATGCAGCTGCGATGTAATGGATTGCCTGTTAGAAGAGACCAAACCGTTACGAATTTGTGCAAAAATAGAATTTTAATAGACCTATACTGTAATTACTTTATATAGGCCTATGGCTACGCCTATAAGTAATTTTACATGAGGTTTATCGCATTGGCTGTACCTGGTACACACAGAAATCAATTGTAAGATTGAGAATAATGCCAGAAAATCACGGTAGAAAATACAGGCAGAAAAGGATAAAAAAGAATCCTATACGCCTCCCCTAGTATAGAAACTTTTAATCTTTCTGAACAAACTGATACTTTTTTCATTTCAATCTAATCAACATTTATGAAACAATACGTTTTTGAAATACCGGCAAAACATCGCGTAGATCGTACGCGTATGGTACAGAATTGCTTTCACTAGTTACAAGTTATAAAAATCACGAAGAATCATACCTGCAAAATGTGAATTTTCATTTCATCGTTCTTTCCAGCGTCTACACAGTGGATGGCATGCTGTATCAGCATCTTGCGATAATACAGTTTAAAATTGCTGATTATCCCCAGGTCCAGCGGTTGCAGTTTGCTTGTGCAATTAGCGGCGAAAAATTCCACTCTGACGTTCTTTAGGTACGATGCGTCAGGAGGGTGCGCCGTGCATCTGTCCACAATCAGAAGAATTTTTCGACCTTTTGCGCTCATTTTTGCATCGACGCCTCGTAGCCAGTCTTCAAACACTTTTGTAGTGATCCACGACTTGTTGTTAGCGTATTTCGTAGGAAGCGTTTGCAACATTTTTAAAACACCGCGGCCTCACAAATTTCCCGACAGTTAAAGGGACCAGTTTTTCACTTCCGTCACTGTCTGCGCACAACAACACTGTTACACGTTGTTTACTCCGCTTACCATCATGACAGCTGTCCGCTTTGAATGCCATTGTGCGGTGACGAAGTAAATGAAAAAAAAAGGCCTGTTTCATCGGCATTGAAAACGTCTTTGGGATCAAACTGAGATGTTAGTTCCCTCAAACGGCTTTCTTTCCACCACGCATTGTATTAACGTCTACACTCTTACTCTCACCGTACACGCTTTTGCTGCCGATGCCATGATGCCTTACCTTAAATTTATGTAGCCACCCGGTCGACGCATGAAAATCTTCAACACCGAACCTGGCTGCAAGTTCATTTGCTTTATCGCAAAGAACTGGCCCGCTGATAGGAATTCCTTCCGCCCTGTGCTGCTGGAACCACTGTAACAGACAGTCTTCCAAGAGTTCGTATTTTTCGCCTTGAATACGTGTTCGCTTGTTACTAGAAACACCAAACACAAGAGCACTTTCTTCAATTTCGGTTGCTTTAGCCACGATTGAATTTAACGTCGACGGAGCAAATCCTAACTCCTTGACGATGTCTACTCGCCTCTTATTTCCGCTTTCCTTCACTACTTTCAAAATGTCTAATTTCTCAGCGATCATAACGCACTTCCTCTTCCTTCCGCTCATTTTGCACTTACGATGTTACCTATAATAGAAACAGTAACAAACTGATGTCGACGAAGCGATGGAGCTTTACGAGCGTTGAACAAATACCATACGTTTCTAGGAATTAAAGCTTGCTCAAAGGGTACTCGCCAAATGCAAACTCAGCCGACCGGCACCAATTGACGATTCCCTAGAAATGTAACCTGCAGTCTGTTCAAAATATTTGCATTCGGACATTCACACGATATGCATTTTGTGATACATGCGACGTAAATAAGAATAAAATATTTAAACGTATAACTGAAGTTTCGCATCTCCAGGGACTTAAACAAATTTGATCGTATAAGTGTAAAAACGAATAAACGAAAAACGTATAACCGAAATAAAATAACACGGAAAGTATAGGAATTTTGCCGGGATCGAAGAGAAAAAACGAGGAAGTGTGAAAAACGTATAAGTGCGAAACGTATAAAAGAAGTTTTACTGTATATTATAATGTATAATTAATATAAAGAATGCAAAATGTTGAAGTGATTAATTTTTTTATATAATAATAGGCTACTGTGTTGTAGGGTGTTCCACAAACACTGCTTATAAACTTTACTAATGTACGAAAACGATCATCTTAACATGTTACTATATTACTGTGTTCATTGTCTCAGCAAATTCTTCTTGTCGTCGCTCTTTCAACTTGGATTTAACCAACCACAGCCACTTCGGTAGTCTTTTTCCCAGTCCATTCTAACAACGTGAGCCTACTAGCAGAGTCGTAATCTGACATGATTTCGATGCATGAGGCTCTTTGTGTTGTTCAAATAATTCTTAATTGTACCAGGATCTCCAGAGTCAATTCTGTGCCAGAGATTCTTCTTACGCGTTGACGTAATTTTGCCGTCTTCTGACGTTTCACATCCGTACGTACGTTATTATTGGTCTCACTGTACTTTTATAAATTGTGATTTCATCGGTCGCATGGACGACGCGAAATATAAAATATATAAACAGCACAGCAAAGTGCCTAAGGCTGGCGTCGGAATATAGGCTAATTGACTTGTCTCCGGTCTATTAGGCCGCGGTGCACTCCTGCCGCTGTGAGCAGACGTTTCGGCTTCTCCGCTGGAGGCCACCTTCAGTGATGAAAACGATTCGGGAACTGGCACGAATTTTAACCAATTAACCACACGGTGCGGCAGAAGTACACACAGTACTGTGGTTAACTGGTTAGGATCCGTGCCGGTTCCCGAATCGTTTTCACCACTGAAGGTGGCCTCCAGCGGAGAAGCCGAAACGTCTGCTCACAGCGGCAGGAGTGCACCGCGGCCTAATAGACCGGAGACAAGTCAATTGTATTTCAACACAGAGCAAAGTACTTACTGCTCTTCTTCGCGGTTTCTGACTCTTCGTTTCCTCTCAACGTAACATAAATTTAACTGAATAAACGTGTGTATAGACAGTTTCAACGCAGCTAAATTTTATATTAAGAGTACATACAACAGTGCTGACACATTGTACTGTGCTCACGTCGGAAACATTAAAAGCCTTATTGAAATTAGAAAGTGTATTTCGCGAGGCAATTGGACAACACGCCGCTCCTTCAGAGTGTACTTGAACACGTACAATGCGTGAAGACTAACCCCGCGGCGAGCGAAATGTGGGCAGCCGCAGCATACGGTATAGTTAGGGAACGCTATTCGACTTGTGGCGTGGTTTCACAGTTTTTCTGCATGTCAATTATAATTTTCCTTCTTGTTGTCGTAAATTGTCATCATCATCATCATCATCATCATCATGTTTCACTTCACGTTTTAGCCTGACGTTTCACATCCATAAGTACGTTATTATTGGTCTCACTGTAATTTTATAAATTCTGATTTCATTGGTCGGCACGAAATCTAAATATAATCAGCACAGCAAAGTACCTAAGGTTTCCCTTCCGGACAACATCCGTTACAGTTCCTATCTATTTCTAGGTCGACATATGTTTCTTCTTCCTTTTCCTGTATACATTCTGGTTTTTGTTTTTAAAGGTTACCTATTTTCTCCCATCCTTTCCAAATGTTCGTTCCATTTACTGTCTGGCCACGACTGGATGATCGAGACTGCTCTCCCCCACCACGGGGCCGCTTGTCAGCGAGGTAGGGTGAAATATGTGTACTAGCCGTTTGGTTTACCCCCACTTAGCCTACCGTATGCTTCTCCCACCTTACACAATGCTCAATCATCGAATCGCGGCCAGACAGTAATTCTGTTTCCTTTTATTTTTTTATGTAGATGAAATATCTGAACTTCTTCTCATTCTTATTTGATTATTTCGTTCCTTACCATATCTCTCGGATGTGACATCCTTTGACTCATCCAGGACGCCCAGGTTCAATGTGCCCTTCTGCTCCTGAACTGACTCAATGCTGCAAGACCATACCAGGTCCAGTGCAAAAATCCGATGGTATTCCTCCACGTTTCTCTCCACCTGTGCCTCCACCTCGATTTGCAGTTAGTATTCCAGTGGTGTCCACGTTAATACTGATTTGTTCAATTTTACACCATGGTGTCCACTTTTATTCCACCTTTAATCCTTCTGTCTGACGTTATGGTATGTTTTGCTATCTGGCATATAATGTCTTTCGCTGTCGTGTTTTGTACCCGTCCATCTCCTGTCCGATAACTGGATGTTTATCTTTGCGTCTTTGCTATTATATCGATGTCTGTCTTCTTAAGTGTTCAAATCTGGGAACCGTACGGAAACGTAATGTCCAGATATTTTAGTTTTTAAATATGTATAGTTAGCATAAATGGGGTTTATTTATTATGCTAATCGTGATATAAATGATTTACATTTAGTAAATGGGACTAGTGGTATTTTATGTGAGTTTATCACTTTCTCATATGTATCTCGCCCTAAAGCTGGATGCCATTTACATTTAATGCCAAGCGTTGTGCAGCCATTTACATTTAGTGGTGTAAATATAATTTACATCTGTGGTAATTAATTGTGTAAACCATTTACATCTAGTGAATATTAATCTGTGCTAATTATCTGCGCGGATTAATTACTCAACAATTATGAATCATATTAATTAAAGATTTATGTAATACGTTAAAATTGATATATCTAAAATTATTTCTATTCGTCAGATTTGACTCAACACAGTGTCTGATTAAATACGATTTTATGAGTCTATTAATCAGACGTTTCAATGGTCGAGTTTATTGTATCCATTGATGTTTAGCATAAGTTATGAGATTTTTAGTGTAATACTTAGAATGAAAATACATCAATAACAAAGGTGAAATTTCAATAATGAACGCATGAATACTGTAAATTAACTACTTATTTATTACACATCTTACTGAAGTAAGTAACTATATCCTGCAAATTACATACATATTAAAGCACATGATATAAATACAATTATTCAATTTATACGATGTTTCCTGAAACATAAACACATGGTACATTCAAATGCAGTAAATAATGCACATATATAAAACATACACGAATAATAAACAATCAACAATTATACTTATTCCTACCTAAAATGCGTTCATTATTTCTCAGATAACGAATTACGTTAGTGTTATTTTATAGATTTTATGATTCATATGACTCATATGTAATTATTCTCTTGGGGTTAGTTCTTTGAAAAGAGGCAACAGAACAGTAGTATATACTACTAAGATTAAGTAGACATAAAGCTTATCTTTGAGAGTGTTTATCCAATTCCGTCGTCGTGAGAAGACACTTTCTAGATGATTCGTCGAAGATCATAATCACTGTTACGCAGAGCACTGATAATTTCACTTCACTCCACTAAATCTCCACTCCCGTCATGTGTATGGTATTGTGGTAACCCGCTGATGTCGAGTGTCCGGAGTTCAAATAGTGAGGTGTTAATGTTGTCATTAACTTGAATTGTTCTGAAAGTTTGCCATATTTGTGTACATGGTTAACTGTGCCGTCTATTTTGGGTGTATCGCGTACTGCGTGCTTAATTGTTTGGTATAGTTTATTCAACTAATTGTTCAACATGGTGATACGTTATGATGTGAGAATGTTTGAGGTGACACTCACTGTTCTACTTTAAATGTTAATTAGTATATTATTATGTGCGCGTCAGTTGAGATTTCAAGTCCCGTACGCACTCATAGTTTATATTTCCGCACAGAATTGTGTATAAGTGTGACTATACCGATGTCTTTGTTCACTTATGAATTTACAAATTAGTGAATCCGGTCGGTCGACATAATCAATCGTCTGTCTATCGTACGCACTAACTTCTGACTATTAATTGCGACTACCAACTGCTACTATTAACTACATACTCTTGACTACCGACTGACTGTTAACTGCGACTAACTGTTCGATTGAACGACTTGACTACTCGATTGAATACTTAACTATCCGATTGAAAATTACTGACTCTCGATTAACTACTTGACTGCCCGATTGAAAATTACTGACTCTCGATTAACTACTTGACTGCCCGATTGAAAATTACTGACTCTCGATTAACTACTTGACTGCCTGCTCCGCGTCTTCGCCAAACAGTTTTATTGGAACATCTTACCCATAAGTCTAAGTTTCGATCTCTACGCCTTCTCGAACTCTTGATTGGTCGTACAAATTCCTACCCTTCTGTAGATCTCATCCTCTGTTTCACGATTCGTCGGCCGAACCCTTCCTACTCTCTCCACGAGCTCTCTTAGAAGATGCTTGATGCTGGTTGGTCGTCGTCATCCCCGGAGTGTTTCATGTGACGAGCGTAGCACAGATTCTAAGAAATTAGGACAATTTCATGGCCTTCTGTTATCCTTTGTTTAGACTTTCCCTAAGGTTCTGACTGAGCTTTTGTTAACAGACTCCAGGTCTTGGTTAATTGTCTAAGTTCCACGACGTTCGTTCCGCCGATTATCAACCCTTCGTTGTCTTCATTTCGGTGAAATTCTACTTTTCAGTCGTAAATTTCAGTAAACTGTCAAGAATGTGTTTTCACGCTGTGCAGGGTACACTGGCAGTATTCACTGAGTTACGTCTATTGTCTATCTCTCCGTTAAAATTGCTCTGTACTTCCTTTGTAACATAGTAAAGCCTTTCATAATTGAGCAGTTACACTTTGCTTCCACAGCAGGCGTTCCATCTCGATTCCGTGTAACTCGGCAGCTGGACGAAGTCTTTGTTTCAGATTGTTGGGTGCTGTAAATTTTGACAAACGGCTAGCTGTCAGTGACGCCTTGAAATACTCATTGTGTGCAGTGCTCAAACATTTTTTCTTTGTCTTCGCTCTGTCGTCGGGTTTGACGTGCCCTCGATTCGTCATTATTTACGACCTGGGCTTGTGTCCGTCGACTTGAGTGTGGGAACGTGTCACTTGATCGAGGAATTAAAATTTTTTTAAAATTTCGATCATTACATATGGGAAGAATTTTCTTCCTTTTTTTTAGTAAGATCTACATGGATTTACCAATAATTGTTGTACATACTAGTCTAATTCTAGTCGTTTTTGTTTATACTGTTTGATTTTCTTTGTTGAGAAATTACTTTGTTATTAAAATTTGTCCTAAATAATATAATTTGTGACAGATTCAGTTGCTTTTATTCCTCAGCAATGTAAACGTGACGACAGGGATGCCAATTTATTACTCTCAATTTATCGTACTTTCAGGCTTATTAAATAATTAACTGTGTAACTGCTAACTAATTAATTAATTATTTTTAATTAATTAAGTTAATTATGGGTAAATAAATAATTAGTTAATTATGTCAATTATTAATGAACGGTTAAGTTCTTAACTGCTAATTAGTAATTAAATGTTTAACGGCTACTTAATAAGTAACGAATATACCTTTAACTGTTTGTCTTCGAACTTACTGAAAACCCTTTGTAGATCATCCGTCTTTGATACTGTCATTTATACAAAACAAAGAAACGTTTTAGAAACGCCCCAGTAAATTCTGACCGTATACTAGCATTAAACAAAAACTAAAATTCCATTTCTCTTTAATGCATGCCATATTTCTCTGAGTGGAAGTATCGTGTATAACTCGCTTCAACGGGTTCAGACCGTAAACCTAATTTCAATGAGGTAGGTACGAACGTTGGCTGTTCAGAAATTCACGTCGTCACACTCGGCTGAACTTGTGACGCGATATTAAGTTAGCCGCCTACCGAACCACCTCCTCCTGATTTCGTTACATTTTTTTCATGTACGTAATTATATTGAGAGTCTAAAATTATAACAGCGGAATTGTTTCAATGTCGAGACTAAAATTTATTGATACTTCTTTCACACAAAAATTTGACTAATTACGTTTAAAAATTATAACAGTCACGCAACACGAATTAATGTTTGCGAATAAAATAATCAAATCAAATAGGCCTAGTCGTTCAAAATTTTTACGAATTAAAGTAAATTAGGCCTATATTTTGTTAATATAGGTTGCCATCCGTCTGGGTTTTTGTGGCCATATTGTCTTTTTCTTGTGTGACGGGAACGTTCGGTGAGGATTTTTGTCCAAGTCCGGGCTTTTCATCATCATCATCATCATCATTATCTCCTCCTCCCCCTCCTCCTCCTCCTCCTCCTCCTCCTCCTTCTTCTTCTTCTTCTTCTTCTTCTTCTTCTTCTTCTTCTTCTTCTTCTTCTTCTTCTTCTTCTTCTTCTGCTGCTGCTGCTGCTGCTCCTCCTCCTCCACCTCCTCCTCCTCCTTCTTCTTCTTCTTCTTCTTCTTCTTCTTCCCCCTCAAATCAGAGGTTGGTGGACTTACAATTTCTACCCTTTCATAGACAATATCTGAATCACTACATACCTTATTTCTCCTTTTATCTCATCCGTGTACTTTAGTCTGCACTTTTCCTCCCACTACGCCCCTCGCTCAAGTTGGTGAACCGGTTTGAAGGGCGTAGCAGATGGCCAAGTATACTGCTTCTCCTTTCCGCAATGGTCCCAATCAGCGTCCTTCTCTCACCCACTCTCTTCAAATTCTCATCATTAGGTACTCTTTTCGTCTACGATATTCTCGAGGCCCTTCTCCGGCACCACATCTCACACGCGTCGAGGTAGTTCCTCTCTCCAGTTTCCTTAGAGTCCAGGAAAACCGTATATCCCAAGTGAAAGTCTTTACAAATTTCTTAATTGTTTTCCAGGGACTCGTTTCTGCACGCCAGAAGAGTAATGCTCCTCTCTTGCTTTCGGAGTTCTACTCATTTTATATCATTGGTGAATCTCCCATGTGATGTAATGCGGCTCCCAAGATATTTAAAGATATCAATTTGCACCGTGATCTTATCAGTTGTAAAAAACGTTAGTAGCGCTGACTTTAAGCGACGTATAGTTGGGTTAAGCAACAACCCGAGATAAGAGCGCTGTTGTGTCAGATCTGCTGTAAGCATTAGTCCTTAAGACCTAAAGAACTCAATAATGTTACGTCTCGTTGGGTCGCCCTACCTGTTGTAGGCCTGTTGTTATTGTTGAAGGAAATATTGTCAACAGATAAATCTTAGGAACTGTGTTGAAATGTAATTGACTTGTCTCCGGGCTATTAGACCGTCGTCCTCTATTGCCACAATGAACAGACGTTTCGGCCTCACAATTGGCTTGTCTCCGGGCTATTAGACCGTCGTCCTCTATTGCCACAATGAACAGACGTTTCGGCCTCACAATTGGCTTGTTTCCGGGCTATTAGACCGTCGTCCTCTATTGCCACAATGAACAGACGTTTCGGCCTCACAATTGGCTTGTCTCCGGGCTATTAGACCGTCGTCCTCTATTGCCACAATGAACAGACGTTTCGGCCTCACAATTGGCTTGTCTCCGGGCTATTAGACCGTCGTCCTCTATTGCCACAATGAACTGACGTTTCGGCCTCACAATTGACTTGTCTCCGGGCTATTAGACCGTCGTCCTCTATTGCCACAATGAACAGACGTTTCGGGCTCACAATTGGCTTGTCTCCGGGCTATTAGACCGTCGTCCTCTATTGCCACAATGAACAGACGTTTCGGCCTCACAATTGACTTGTCTCCGGGCTATTAGACCGTCGTCCTCTATTGCCACAATGAACAGACGTTTCGGCCTCACAATTGCCTTGTCTCCGGGCTATTAGACCGTCGTCCTCTATTGCCACAATGAACAGACGTTTCGCCCTCACAATTGACTTGTCTCCGGGCTATTAGACCGTCGTCCTCTATTGCCACAATGAACAGACGTTTCGGGCTCACAATTGACTTGTCTCCGGGCTATTAGACCGTCGTCCTCTATTGCCACAATGAACAGACGTTTCGGGCTCACAATTGACTTGTCTCCGGGCTATTAGACCGTCGTCCTCTATTGCCACAATGAACAGACGTTTCGGGCTCACAACTGGAAGCCTTCTTCAGTGTAAAAGCGACTCGGAAACTGGCACTGATCTTCATCAGTCAACCACAGTACTATGGCAAAAGAGAGAGAGAGAAGTCAATTATATTTCAACTCAACACAATCGATGCCGGCCGTGAAAACCTTAGGTACCGATTAAATATTAGGAAACTAATAAATTGTCTTTTCATTCGACTTAGAAATTAAAGCGTTCTGCGTATGAAACAAGTTAAAGAGTCTTTCGTGCGCGATAAAGAAATAGTAAAGGTAGACAATGTAGGCGCAGTGTTTGAAGACAGGTCATGTTTATTGATTCGGCTCAGCGACGTCCTTGTGTTCTTCAGGTAAACGTACGCCGACGTCCGGTGCACCGAGTGCCTTAATAACACATGTCGTATATTGTTACACATGATTCAGTTCACCGCCCTACACAAAATTATTTTGTGTCTGCGAAAACAAAAACGTTGTTACATACAACCCTCTCCCCCCCCCCAGCTGTTTTTGTGTTGTTCTAGGCTTGTCCGTGTAGTTATTTCTGTGTCTGCGCACATTTCTAGGACGAGGTTCATCGGCGATAGCCAGTCTGTGGTTAATGAGGAAGGAGGGTCTGTGGATGTTCCTGGTTGTTCTGTTAATGGAGGCTGCGATGGATTGGTGAGAGGCATGGTGTTTGTCGGTCTGGGCATATTTCCAGTGTAATTTATATAGTAAAAAGTCTGGGGCTGAGAAGTGTTTATTAAGGGCATACAGAGCGGTATTACTGGTAGTTTTAGTTTTGAGAGGTCTCCGGTAAATTAAGCGGAGGGCTCGTCGTCGTTCAGTAATTCTGTATGGTTTAAGGCGGGCGGGCAGGTTCAACAGTTAGCAGGATGGGATACGCGTAGGTCATGATGGGGCGGAGACAAGCGGTGTAGACGCGGCTGAGTATCACGCTGGACCAACGATCATTGGTGCTGAGAACTCGTTTGCGGGTTAGGTCGGTGGTTCGTTTGGTATGTGATCGCCACGTTAGTTTGGAGTCGAACGTGACGCTGAGATTACAGTAAAAAGACCATTTGTTCGCCTGCAACGACTATTTCAATAACGACCGTACGGCAGTATTTGAGTTCAGAGTAAGCCTGAAAGAAAGCGCAAGTGTGTGTTTCATTTCTATTATTATAACTGAATCGATGATTTTAGAAAGGGCATCAGTCACAAAAACTAAATTTTTCAGGAAACACTAAAAACATCCTATAAACTTTTATACTGTGTTAAAAACGTAATGATAAAATGTGTGTTTATTAATGTACGTAGTTTTACTACTGTCGAATGTTGAATTAATTGCTTTTGTACTAAAAAAAAAAAAGAATCTGACTTAACCCCTTGTGCAATCAACGGTTTTCTCTCGTTAAAATTTGGTCAAAACCTTTTAGATGCTGCAACATGAAAACAAAGCGTTTCCAAACTTATATGTTTATACGTTCAGCTTTGGCAAAGGTAACGCAATCACAACATGAAAACGAAGCGTTTCCAAACGTATATGTTTATACCTTCAGCTTTGGCAAAGGTAACGCAACCACAACATGAAAACGAAGCGTTTCCAAACTTATAAGTTTATACGTTCAGCTTTGGCAAAGGTAACGCAACCACAACATGAAAACGAAGCGTTTCCAAACTTATACGTTTATACGTTCAGCTTTGGCAAAGGTAACGCAACCACAACATGAAAACGAAGCGTTTCCAAACGTATATGTTTATACGTTCAGCTTTGGCAAAGGTAACGCAACCACAACATGAAAACGAAGCGTTTCCAAACTTATATGTTTATACGTTCAGCTTTGGCAAAGGTAACGCAACCACAACATGAAAACAAAGCGTTTCCAAACGTATATGTTTATACGTTCAGCTTTGGCAAAGGTAACGCAACCACAACATGAAAGCGAAGCGTTTCCAAACGTATATGTTTATACGTTCAGCTTTGGCAAAGGTAACGCAACCACAACATGAAAACGAAGCGTTTCCAAACGTATAGATATGTTTATACGTTCAGCTTTGGCAAAGGTAACGCAACCACAACATGAAAACGAAGCGTTTCCAAACTTATACGTTTATACGTTCAGCTTTGGCAAAGGTAACGCAATCACAACATGAAAACGAAGCGTTTCCAAACTTATATGTTTATACGTTCAGCTTTGGCAAAGGTAACGCAACCACAACATGAAAACGAAGCGTTTCCAAACGTATATGTTTATACGTTCAGCTTTGGCAAAGGTAACGCAACCACAACATGAAAACGAAGCGTTTCCAAACGTATAGATATGTTTATACGTTCAGCTTTGGCAAAGGTAACGCAACCACAACATGAAAGCGAAGCGTTTCCAAACTTATACGTTTATACGTTCAGCTTTGGCAAAGGTAACGCAATCACAACATGAAAACGAAGCGTTTCCAAACTTATATGTTTATACGTTCAGCTTTGGCAAAGGTAACGCAACCACAACATGAAAACGAAGCGTTTCCAAACGTATATGTTTATACGTTCAGCTTTGGCAAAGGTAACGCAACCACAACATGAAAACGAAGCGTTTCCAAACGTATAGATATGTTTATACGTTCAGCTTTGGCAAAGGTAACGCAACCACAACATGAAAACGAAGCGTTTCCAAACTTATACGTTTATACGTTCAGCTTTGGCAAAGGTAACGCAACCACAACATGAAAACGAAGCATTTCCAAACGTATAGATATGCGCCAGTTTCTCTGTCATCATCATCATCATCTTCAAGGATTAATCCAAGGATGGTTTTTTCCGGTCTCAAATAGGCAAAGATTAGAGCTGGTCACTCCAGCGCTTCCTCGGACGCCCCACACCTCTCCGTCCCCTCGGCTTATAGTTCCGTAGTTGTTTGGGGATGCGGCAGTCATCCATTCGGCAAAGATGTTGTTACCTCCCAATTCAGCCGATACTGGGCAATGCTGTTAAGTACACTCATAATATTCAGTTGCTGCCGTATATCTGTGTTTCTTCTATGATCATGGAGAGTAAGTTTCTCTGTAGAACAAGAAATGTTTCCCTTACTTCTTGCACACTCTGTGTAGGACTGCGTGTTATGTCACGTTATCAGTGGCTGGTTTACAGCTGCAATCATGTGTGACACGCAAGCAAACACTAGTAGTACCGTATGCTGACGTTATTAGTTTTGTGATATGATATCAGCGCGTCCGTCAACGTTTGTATGTTGTTGGGGATAATTCTTCGTTGTTTATCCGTAACAGTAGGAACGGGCCGGTACCGGTACCGCATGCACTAACACGCGACGCACAGTGTGTGGGGTAATGCGATTTTAATATCCCGAACTTCAGTGACATGTCACCCACCAGATTCTGCGTTGTTTATCGGTAACAGTAGGAACGGGCCGGTACCGGTACCGCATGCACGAACACGCGACGCACAGTGTGTGGGGTAATGCGATTTTAATAACCCGAACTTCAGTGACATGTCACCCACCAGATTCTGCGTTGTTTATCCGTAACAGTAGGAACGGGCCGGTACCGGTACCGCATGCACGAACACGCGACGCACAGTGTCTGGGGTAATGCGATTTTAATAACCCGAACTTCAGTGACATGTCACCCACCAGATTCTGCGTTGTTTATCCGTAACAGTAGGAACGGGCCGGTACCGGTACCGCATGCACTAACACGCGACGCACAGTGTGTGGGGTAATGCGATTTTAATAACCCGAACTTCAGTGACATGTCACCCACCAGATTCTGCGTTGTTTATCGGTAACAGTAGGAACGGGCCGGTACCGGTACCGCATGCACGAACACGCGACGCACAGTGTGTGGGGTAATGCGATTTTAATAACCCGAACTTCAGTGACATGTCACCCACCAGATTCTGCGTTGTTTATCCGTAACAGTAGGAACGGGCCGGTACCGGTACCGCATGCACTAACACGCGACGCACAGTGTGTGGGGTAATGCGATTTTAATAACCCGAACTTCAGTGACATGTCACCCACCAGATTCTGCGTTGTTTATCCGTAACAGTAGGAACGGGCCGGTACCGGTACCGCATGCACTAACACGCGACGCACAGTGTGTGGGGTAATGCGATTTTAATAACCCGAACTTCAGTGACATGTCACCCACCAGATTCTGCGTTGTTTATCCGTAACAGTAGGAACGGGCCGGTACCGGTACCGCATGCACGAACACGCGACGCACAGTGTGTGGGGTAATGCGATTTTAATAACCCGAACTTCAGTGACATGTCACCCACCAGATTCTGCGTTGTTTATCCGTAACAGTAGGAACGGGCCGGTACCGGTACCGCATGCACTAACACGCGACGCACAGTGTGTGGGGTAATGCGATTTTAATAACCCGAACTTCAGTGACATGTCACCCACCAGATTCTGCGTTGTTTATCCGTAACAGTAGGAACGGGCCGGTACCGGTACCGCATGCACGAACACGCGACGCACAGTGTCTGGGGTAATGCGATTTTAATAACCCGAACTTCAGTGACATGTCACCCACCAGATTCTGCGTTGTTTATCCGTAACAGTAGGAACGGGCCGGTACCGGTACCGCATGCACTAACACGCGACGCACAGTGTGTGGGGTAATGCGATTTTAATAACCCGAACTTCAGTGACATGTCACCCACCAGATTCTGCGTTGTTTATCCGTAACAGTAGGAACGGGCCGGTACCGGTACCGCATGCACGAACACGCGACGCACAGTGTGTGGGGTAATGCGATTTTAATAACCCGAACTTCAGTGACATGTCACCCACCAGATTCTGCGTTGTTTATCGGTAACAGTAGGAACGGGCCGGTACCGGTACCGCATGCACGAACTCGCGACGCACAGTGTGTGGGGTAATGCGATTTTAATAACCCGAACTTCAGTGACATGTCACCCACCAGATTCTGCGTTGTTTATCGGTAACAGTAGGAACGGGCCGGTACCGGTACCGCATGCACGAACACGCGACGCACAGTGTGTGGGGTAATGCGATTTTAATAACCCGAACTTCAGTGACATGTCACCCACCAGATTCTGCGTTGTTTATCCGTAACAGTAGGAACGGGCCGGTACCGGTACCGCATGCACTAACACGCGACGCACAGTGTGTGGGGTAATGCGATTTTAATAACCCGAACTTCAGTGACATGTCACCCACCAGATTCTGCGTTGTTTATCGGTAACAGTAGGAACGGGCCGGTACCGGTACCGCATGCACTAACACGCGACGCACAGTGTGTGGGGTAATGCGATTTTAATAACCCGAACTTCAGTGACATGTCACCCACCAGATTCTGCGTTGTTTATCCGTAACAGTAGGAACGGGCCGGTACCGGTACCGCATGCACGAACACGCGACGCACAGTGTGTGGGGTAATGCGATTTTAATAACCCGAACTTCAGTGACATGTCACCCACCAGATTCTGCGTTGTTTATCCGTAACAGTAGGAACGGGCCGGTACCGGTACCGCATGCACTAACACGCGACGCACAGTGTGTGGGGTAATGCGATTTTAATAACCCGAACTTCAGTGACATGTCACCCACCAGATTCTGCGTTGTTTATCCGTAACAGTAGGAACGGGCCGGTACCGGTACCGCATGCACGAACACGCGACGCACAGTGTCTGGGGTAATGCGATTTTAATAACCCGAACTTCAGTGACATGTCACCCACCAGATTCTGCGTTGTTTATCCGTAACAGTAGGAACGGGCCGGTACCGGTACCGCATGCACTAACACGCGACGCACAGTGTGTGGGGTAATGCGATTTTAATAACCCGAACTTCAGTGACATGTCACCCACCAGATTCTGCGTTGTTTATCCGTAACAGTAGGAACGGGCCGGTACCGGTACCGCATGCACGAACACGCGACGCACAGTGTGTGGGGTAATGCGATTTTAATAACCCGAACTTCAGTGACATGTCACCCACCAGATTCTGCGTTGTTTATCGGTAACAGTAGAAACGGGCCGGTACCGGTACCGCATGCACGAACTCGCGACGCACAGTGTGTGGGGTAATGCGATTTTAATAACCCGAACTTCAGTGACATGTCACCCACCAGATTTTTTACGTTTATTGTACAACGTGTTCAGTCAGCTGGGCAATTAGCATATATTAAATTACACTTTTTATCTTAACTTTACATTTTCGTTTCTCTCTTATTTATATCGACGATCTAGTGAGGAAATGAAAAGATCTAGTGAACCCTGGTGTTAAGATATCTTGAGACAAATGTATCTGAATTTGCTGTTGTTTGCTGACGACACGCTTGTACTTGAAAATACTGAGCCTATTAGCAAAAATCTATTTTTAAGCTTAATCAGATTTCCAATCAACACAATACGATGATCTCCACCGTAAAAACAAAGGTAATGACATTTCGAGGCGAGAAACCAATAAGAACAAAAATAATGATTGTAGAACAGGCGAGCCATTTTAACTACGTGGTAAAATATATTGGCTATGATATGAATTATGATATAATATTAATGTTAAATTAGGTAAGTTCCAGGCAGTCTGTGGGACAATCAACAGTATTTTTAGAAACAAGGTACGTCCAGATACAAAATTAAGTTTTACAAAGTTATGGCAGTCCCTGTACTGTCTAACGGGTGTGAATTATGGACAAGACAGTAAAATACAGGCCTTGGAAATGGCGTTCTTAAGAGAATTTAAAATTTGTTCTAAACTTGACCGTACAAAGAATGAGGCCATAAGAGAAGAGTTAACTAGTTTTTAACTTGAATGAAACACTAAACGATTATATACAACGGTGTAAAGAACGCTTAGAAAGAATTTCAGGTTCTTTCTATTCCTGTGTTGGCAGCAGAAGAGTAGGTTGTACGTTTGCATGGAATCAACACAGAGAACCTACATTTGTCACTTTGTCACGTCAACAAAATTAATAAGTATCAAGCCGTGTGTGAAGTACTAGCAAAGACGTTTAGAACACAGACACACAAGTACTTTGTACAAGGATACAGAAACAGCCTCTGAACGTCGTACAATCAGATGGTATACGAAAGCGGATATGATAAGAAATGTAACTGTAGAAGTTAAGTTGACTGTAGAGCTACTAGAAGAGAGAGTGCCGAAGTGTGAGGAACCGTAGAAGAAGAAGAAGGGACAGGGACTTGGTGAGAGACAGAATGTCTCGTTTAGACTACTCCTGTGTTGGTTGTAGAGTAGTTGTACGTTTGCACGGAATTAAAACAGAGAACTTACAGTTGTGACGTCAACAAAATTAGTAAGTATGGTGAGTACAGAACAAAGACACACACACACAGGTCTGTTGGTTTTGTACACAGTACGTTGGTTCTCCATGTACTGTTGTACAGGAGTGGAAGCCTCTGAACGTCGGAGAATCAGAGGCTATATGAAAGCGGATATGATAAGAAATGTAACCGTAAGGATTGAGTTGAATGTAGAGCTAATAGACGAGAGAGTTGCGAAATGTAAGCCAATTTGGGAAGTACTACACCTTGAGAAGCACATACCGTTGATATAAACCTGAGGGACCCCGCTCCTACTGAACCGCAACAGGTCCAATGACCTGCGGCGACGGCGACGACGAAGTTCAGTTAAAAGTACATTCAGTTCGTCATAATATGCTGAATAGGATAAGCGGAAACGTTTGAAACAAAGTCGCCAGCTGTTGTGAAGTGGTGTTAAACCAACCGTCTGGTACAATACACATAGGCCTACTAGTAGGCTACAATTAGACTGCCGCGAACAACGTGCGTGAGCCTTGAGAAGTTTCACACGTATCGGTGCGTACTACGTCCTGTTGTTGTTATTGTTGTTCCCAGCACGATTATAAAATTAATGTGTTACTTTCATATTCAGTGGTTAATTGTTATAATGAACTAAAGTATGTGTGTTTGTACAGTCAGTTCCGAAAGTGTACAAATCGTTAGGTGTCGCACTACTAGGTGCTGGGCGCAGTTGTATTTGCGGAATACTTGATAGCAGCCATTTCGCATTCAACGTAAACATATTAGCATCTTTTTCATTTTTCCAATTGGGCGATTTTTGGAGGGCAGCTGAATGGAGACTGGACATTGACAAAAAAAAAACGAGACACTATTTAGGTTTGAAAGAAAGATTTTAAGACGTGTTTATGGCCCGGTTAAAGAAGATGAAGAATGGAGAATAAGAAATAATCACGAGGTAGATAACCAATTGAATCATGAGGACATTGTAAGATTCGTAGAGGCTCAACGAGTACAATGGTTAGGTCACTTAGAGCGGAAGGATGATAAGCGTATGTCAAAGAAATCCTGAGGGCGCAAGTCTATAAGAGCAGAAAGAGGGGCCGACCTAGGATAAGATGGTTGGATGATGTGCTGGAAGAACTAAGAAGAATGGATGTGAGAGATTATGCTGTAGGATGGCAACGGATAAGAGACAGAGAAGATTGGTATTGCGTGTCAGGGCTCACGTTGGGCTCTAATGGAGAGTGTACGGACAGTAAACGTTAAACGTTGTCGTACAGCGCGCCCACACACACACACTCTCTCTCTCTCTCTCTCTCTCTCAGCTATACAGCTGTAGTTATTGCTACTGTACTTTTCAAAACACTTTTGTAAAATCAGAGCAATCCGTTGTATCATAAGTTACATAAAGGGTAAGTTACATACATTTATATTTAATTGAACCAGCGAAGGAAGACAGTTCTGACTGAACCGTCTGCAATTTGTCTGTCTGTATATTCGGGTTATGTCTCACATGCCTGCCCACACTGTATTGCCCTACGGAAATCTATTTTTCTGAGATTGAACCCCCAAAATATTGAGGCAAAAATGTGAGGTAGTCAAACTTTTGAAAAAATCGCAAAAGTCAAATGTGGGGTGGGTTATGAAATTAAAAGAAATTTTAACTAAAATCTGAAAGTAGTTTTTTAAGTTTTGGAAAATTCAAAATGTTCAAAAACGGTTTTGGAATATTTTTAAGCTTGGAAACGCCAGCGCCCAAAACGTGTGAAAAGGGTTTAATAAAATTGCAAATTCCACGTGAAAGTCGGTTCTGAAACTGTACAAATCGTCGAGTGATAATAATAATTGTTCTGTGTCGCAGTAGATGCGCGGAGTTACAATTGCGGGATGCTTGGTAACGGGCATCTGGCATTTAAACAGCAAAATAAACCTCTTTTTCATTTTTCCCAATTGCGCCATTTTTTGAGGTTACTCTTGAAAGTAGACGTCATCATACCCCCCCCCCCCCGACACACACTGTTAGGAATACGGCTGTAATTGTACTACTTTCGAAAATACGTTTCGTATCACTAAATGTTACGTGAACAAAATGAGTAACTTTAATTATAAAACACATCAACGGAATATTAATACTTCTGTTTAATATTTTAAAGAAAACGTTTGCTAATACAGTCTACTAGTCTACATAATGTATTGTGTGTTGAGCTTCTTATACAGATCATGTCAAGCTTATCACTGTTTGTGATGTTATGCCCAGTAGTTAGCCAGCAGCTTTTTTAAAAGCACAGTTAGCTTATTTGAAACGCACTGTAGAACAGGTAAAATGAAGCTACGAGTGGCTGAAACATCTGTGGTGTAATTTTTTTTCTTTTTTTTTTCAAAAATACTGTTAACATTTGTGCCGGATGTATGGATATGCGCGCGCTTATCAGTACATGTAACGAACGCGCGCGCTTTTTATGGCTTCTCTATAGTCTATATCAGTCACAGGCAACCTTTAAATTTATGGGGGGCATATACAACAGAGGACCAGTTCGTTGGGCTCACCCCTCTCCACCCCATCAATGTCGAATAGAAAGGTGCGGAGTTCAATAGCCGAACGTTACAAAGTAAAGTTAACTGTCGTTTTTGTAATATCCTTGCGCTTACATTTAGCGATGTGGAACAGCGAATCAAAAAGAGCTTTGCGGTATTTTTCATATAAATTTGTGACAATTTTTCACGTTAGGAGTAGGTCATCATCAACAATCTGTCATCGTGCACGCGCACGTTAAAACTAACAAAAGTTTAAACGAAACAAATGATTAAACAGGAACTAATTTTAATAAACATAAATCAAAGAACTTACCACAATAACACTATTCATTTTCATAAAGTGTACAGAAAAGAAAAACTTGAAAAAATCACATTTAAAACATAATGAAGGTTTCAGTTCCTTTTCTTGAAAAAACTAACATACAGTAATTATTGTATTAGAAAAAGTAAAATTTGAAACGGATTATACTATTTTATATTACACTACTTCGAAGCAGGTACAATTCGGGTGCGTTCCTTCGTTCAAAAGAAAAGAAAATTACAAATTAGTTCGCGGGCGCGTCAAACCTTATCGACGGGCGCAGGGTTGCCGACTGCTGCTGGCCTATATAGACTATAACAGACTAGACACGTTGATGTTGATATAACATTGACAAGGAGCACGTCAGTGGAAACATGTAAACGCGGTGTTTGCAATCGTTTAAAGAGTGTTTGACCGACATAAATCGTCTTCACGATGCTCCCACGAAGCGTGTAGAATTCGGTGTCGGTACATTTCGGCCGGCTCGATGGGAACTCCTCCTTACACCAGTTGTCTGTCGCAACCGCACCTGTTCTCACGCGCGCTTCCTCTTCTCTATATACATACACTACATTACCTCATAGTTTGCACCAATTACGTTGTTCTTACCTTTATATTGAACACTCGAGATTTCCATCCGATCAATAAGATCAGCATCTATTAAAATATAGAAAGGCCAACAATAATAACAAACGGATTTGGGACTTGTGCAGCGGTCCGAATTGATCATCGTACTGACATGATCACAAGACAAGACATGGTCATAAGTCACTGGCTTATGACGTCACAGATTAAGGCGATAAGGAGGCGGAGCAGCTGGTTTCTGCTGTCGCCTTGTGTGTTGAAGCGTTGTAAAACAAAGGAACGTGTGGCGTGTAGCATCCTTACTTCCGGAAATTTACGCGCACCAATGCTTTTGAAGAAAAGTAGATTCAAATAAGAATAGTTGGATCTAAAACAGAGAATGGAGTCTGGAAAACTAGGTCTGCTTCTTCTTCTTCCATCCTGATCCTGGAGAATGTATATACACCTGACCTGGTTTTTCAGAAGCCTTATAGCCTATACATTGTGAATTTAAATTGTTATTATTTACAAATATTTTAAATCGAATTTAAACATCATACCTTCGTTTTCGGGGCTTTCCTACATTACGATTACCCTGTGTAGCATAAAAGTATGCGGCCTTTGGTATACAGCCAGTTCTTATGGGAAGACTATGTTCCCTCCATCTCTTCTCATATTCGTCAACTTTTGTAAACATACGACGCCTTAGTAATCTTTCGCCATCTTCGGTATTCTACTTTCTTCCATTCTATTGATGTGTTGAATCAATTTCCTTCTGCATTCTTTATCCTTTCCTTAACTGCAAAAATATCTAAATCACTTCTTCTTATCTCTTCATTTCTTATATGATCTGGTCTATTACACCTTTCAACTGATGTCAGAAATTTCATTTCTGCTGTTTGTATCTTCTGTTCATCTTTTTTTCTTTATGACCCAAGTTTCAGAACCATATAGTAGAGTAGGCATTGCCACTGTTTTATGAAATTTTATTTGGGTTTCTTTTGTACATTTATTTCCCAGCGTTCTCCAAATCGTTCCACACATTCTTGTGAAATTCGTCACTTTATTTGCTATATCTCTATCTTGATCATAAGTAATGGTCTCGAAGAAGACATAAGAGGAAATTTCCCAACGACGGAGAGGGTGAGGTGTAGAACCCAAAGCAGGTCCAGATGCTACAAGGTGGCAGCTCCATCACTGGTAGGGGGGGGGGGGCAGATGTAGTTACACATGCAAGTTATTGAGACCCCCTTTGTATCTTTAGCTGTTAAGCACAGTACATATATCTAAACCGTTGTTACATGCAGCCAGAAGGATAGGCGCTTCATCATGGGTTAATTGATTGACTTAGAGCTGTAGTGTTCATTGTAAAGTGGACTTGACGTGCGGTGGCACACACATCAAGTGGATTGATTGGTAGTCTACAGTGTGATTGATTGCGACGAGTCACCATATGACAGCAACAGTTTGCAAGGAAAACGATCAAGTTACACTTTACATAATTACTTAATTAATAACACACGCCTACCTGAAAAATATTACGATCATTAAAACTTTCTTAAAATTAATTCTGAACCTTAACAGTTTGCGAATCGCTGGATTTAAATATGATGTATGTTTTACCTTCTTACATATAGTTTCCTTTGCAGTGCACGTTGCCTTCTTCTTCTTCTTCATCTTCTTCTTCTTCTTCCCATGCTAGCAAGATCTACTATTACGCTATCCCAACCATCTCATACTTGGTCTGCCTATACGTCTAGCAGTATACAATCTTCCCTTCAGCATTCTTTTAGGCACTCTTTCGCCAGACATTCTTTCCACATGTCCCAGACAACGCAGCCTCTGTGATCTGATGAATTTCACTGTCTTTTCCATCTATGAGTGCATATAGTTCATTGGTATTGCGTATTATCCAACTGTCTTCTTCTCTTATTGGGCCATACATTTCACGCAATATTTTGCGCAGAAATGATTTTAAAGCAATTTTGTCATTTTCTGTCAAAGTCCACACCTCAGATCCATATGTAACAATTGGTCGCACAAGAGAATAATATACTTTAAGTTTTTTACCTCTTGAAACAAGATTGTTTTTTTAAGATGTTAATATTTGCAAAGTAGGTTCTATTTCCAGCTTCTGTCCTTTCTCTTATAGGCTACTCATCCTAATATTATTATCATTTGATACCAAGCCACCTAGATAACTAAAGCAGGACACTCCTTTGAAACACTTACCATTCACATTGAAATCTCTAGGAGCCCTTCTAGCCTCTGAGTTGGAAGTATACTAGTTAGATTAAAGTAAATTAAAGGACATATAAGAATTTTTTTAAGACGTAAGAAAGGAGATAACAGGTGAAGTAAGTGGCGGAAAGTTTGTGTTTTAGACGGACTGTTTTCTCTCTCTCTGTGTGTGTGTGTGTGTGTGTGTGTGTGTGTGTGTGTGTGTGTGTGTGTGTGTGTGTGTGTGTGTGTGTGTGTGTGTGTGTGTGTGTGTGTGTGTGTGTGTGTGTGTGTGTGTGTGTGTGTGTGTGTGTCACGTGCTATTAATTAAGGTAATATCTGTGTTAGGAAAGCTAGCGTAGCTCGGCTGCAAACAAACAACCAGTTGTGTAATTGGTCTGGTCGCAGTGTTATTAATGATGCGGCCCGGCGGTAGGCATCATTGCCTCAGAAAGCTGGCTTTGTGTGCGAGTCGCCGACTTGGTGAATTCGGTGCTGTTACGGTTAACAGAACGTCTTCTTCCTCCTCAAAGCGCAAAGTTTCGTACTGCATAAGGAAAATCGGTATGGAGAACCATATATGACTTCCATGTTCTAATTAATTACAATATTATTTTTAATATGTACATTCAGAACGAAGCTAAATATACCAGCATGCTTTTGGTAAAAATTCTGAAAAAGACAATCAAAATACGAATTGTAAATAGTTGTTAATATTTTAAAAATAAATAATTATTTTGGTTAAATTATCTTTTATTTAAACAACCCAAAGAAAGCGAAAACCGCCCAGCGTTTGTAATCTGTCAATTTCTGAAAACGAAAATTTTTTTGTTTACGTGTCCTTGGTTACGATATTTTGTTTACATGGAACGATGTCAATTGTTAATATTTCATTGATTTTTTTTGTTTTCGGTCGAATAAATTTATAACATCAGTACAAAAAAATACCCCTCTCCCTTCATCTACCCTTTTCATTTATAGATATTTCATCTACCTTTCTACAGTGGATTATTATGACATTCTTTTCAGGATACTTTATTTATCAAACTTATGTACTTTACTCTTGTTAAAATGTAAAACGTTGCAGGTAAACTATGCCTTCCCCTTAACCGATCTTCACCAAAATCAATAGGTATTGAGTCCTCTACAACTTGGGCATATATGCAAAAAAATGTTTGATTCTGTTTGAATTTGCGGCAGTTTTTTTATTTGTTCGCCATAGAAAACAATGTACACACAGATAGACACACAGACACTTTTCGGAAAATGACTTTTCTTCATGTTTTGAGGGTAGTACAATCAGAATCAGCGCTTATCTCGAACACGATTTTTTTCGCGATCAGCATACTGCCATATCCTTACGGAACATTGGAAATAAAAATCTTCTCTCCATCCTGCCGACCTTGCGAAGCTTCGCCACCCAACCCTTGCTTACACCAGAGCATAGCGACAGACAGATGGGGGCCTAAGGCGTGCCTTGTACCATCTTTTGTGAGAGCTTCCTCCCTCTCTGCTCTCTCCCGTGACCCGACATTGCTCTAGACACAGCCGCTGGACACTTTTCCAGCGACTCTACCTGTTGTGGCCGAGCAGTTCCTGTGTCCCAACCAAAAGGCTTTCACGATTCAACCATTGCGCACCTCTCCGTGATCAAAAGTTCAAATGATTTTGCGGCAGTTATCGTTCGCCATATAAAAAATCTACATAGAGACACTTTTCGGAAAATGACTTTTCCTCATGTTTTGAGGGTAGTACAATCAGGATTTTTTCGCGATCACCATACTTACATTTCCTTACGGAACATGGAAATAAAAAAGTAAAAAGACTTTTGTAAACGTGCAGAATTCGGCTTGCAGTGTACATAAATTTGTTTCTTTAAAATGAAAAAAAAAAGTTTATTTATTATTTGAGATTTTTTTATTTGAAATAAATAAACAAATACCGTTTGGTACTTTTGTTTGTCTGTCTATCTGTTTGGGGTACGCCTCACGATAACTTTTGAACGCGTCCACCATTTGTGAAAAACTAAGCACGCGAGTTCGAACTTCTACCCTACATAACGCTATAGTTTTTGAGATTGATCCCTCCATAAAAATAGATTGGTGGGCGGCGAAAATATGGCGAGGTTAAAATTGTGAAAAAAACGCAACCTTTTTTTTAAGTCAGGGCCCAAAAAGTGAATGAAAATTTTGATAAAATTGCAAAAATCTATGTGGGATATGAAATGAAAGAGATTTTAACTAAAGTATGAGTGTAGTGTTAAGTTTTGGAAATTTCAAAATTTTGGGCCGCCAGGACTCAAAAAAACCTCATAAAGATTTGAAAGAAATTGTAAAAATCCAGCAGGGTGTCAGACTAAAGACATTATAACCGAAATCCATATGTATCGAAGAGTTAGTGTTTATTGTATGATTGTCTGCTCTACAATATTGTTATATTCATTAAGATATTGGAGAGAAATCGAAGTTTTTCTAATTATTCTTTTAAATTATCTAATATCGAAGTATGTACTTGGACATAGTCGGATCTAGTAGAAGGCCGGAACATTAAACGTGGCAGCACTGGAACCAGCAGATATTTGAGGCCCACTACAGGATCTCTGATTTATGAGTTACAATCATCAAATCGCGTCATTTTTAATTGCCGGTTAACAGCAGTTTTATAATTCTTCACTCTTTGTAAATTAAAAGTTTATTATCTAAACTACTGTTATATTATTTAAGAAATATAATAATTAACTGATTCGTATGATACGAATTCAATAATTCGAACAAAATTAATTCATTAGGCCTAACACTAATTCACTAATTTCGTCAACTTAAACGTATAGTGCGCACAGAGCTATAATTTAGATTTAGCTATGAATAGGCCTACTCATGATTTTAGTAATGCTATGAAATTAAAGCTAAATCTAAAATGTTCACTTTAGCTATTTTTATTACACTATGCTTATAGGCCTCCGACGCAACGTTGCCACGTTTAATGTTCCGGCCTTCTACTAGAGCCGGCCATGACTTGGTTCAAAATAGTGAGCGAGTTCTGTAGCTCAGGGGCATACTAGTAATAACTTGATTAATCATGGCGATAACTTTAAAAATAAATAACAGTTCACAATGTAGGTTACGTTTATTTTGACATGATAATGTCTTTTGGCTGGCCATCATTTGAAAATTTCTGTAACGCTGTAAACTGTAACGCATCACGCTGCATGACGTCATTCTTGCGTGACGTCATTGGGATTGTTGTAAATAAACGTTTGTTTTGATACGTCGCAATATATATAATGTGTTAAAAATAATATCACTGCAAACAATTAAACCAGATTTATAAAGCGTCCTGAAAGTTTAAAATCAAGTGTTAGCACAATTTACCAGCCGGGAATCGTTAACTAAAACCGCGACCGCTAACATGCTAACGTCGTCGCAGATTAAAGACCTAACAAGCGAACAACACTGCATAGCTGTAGATAGGTTATTGGGGTTATTGTCTCTAGTTAATGGTTGTCTTCGTATGTGATTCAGCTAACGATCTATTCATTAAAATATTTGTCATCGTAAATGCAAATTTTTTAGCTGGACATCGTTTGAAACTTTCTGTAACATTTTATTTACCGTCACGCTGTATGACGTCATCATTGCGTGACGTCATTGGGATTGTTATAAATAAAGGTTTGTTTTGATACGTCGCAATATATATAATATAAAATGTGTTAAAAATAATATCACTGCAAACAATTAAACCAGATTTATAAAGCGTCCTGAAAGTTTAAAATCAAGTGTTAGCACAATTTACCAGCCGGGAATCGTTAACTAAAACCGCGACCGCTAACATGCTAACGTCGTCGCAGATTAAAGACCTAACAAGCAAACAACACTGCATAGCTGTAGATAGGTTATTGTCTCTAGTTAATGGTTGTCTTCGTATGTGGTTATACTATTATGGTTACTGACTGACTGATTGTTTCTTTTGCGCAAATGTTGCGTTTAGCTGGCGGCTGAAAGACATTATCATGCTCTTAAGCTTTTACCATTTGGTAAACGGTACTGTATCTTTTTAAAGAGTCTGTCGTTTTCTTATGGTTTTGGCCACCTTCATCAGTACGTAGTAGCAACAGTCTGTCACGTTGCTGAATCCTAACTGGATTTACTTACGGGGTAGTAAATCCTCTGTTCGGACTGCTTCCGTCGTAATTTTTTGTCGGTCACTTGACGCTTCGATCCCTGGAATCTGGGTCTTTGTTAGGTCTTTCAACCTCCACTGACAACTTCTGAGGACGGTCCTAGATTCCAGGGATGGAAACGTCAAGCGAGCGACAAAAAGATACGACGGACGCAGTCCGAATAGAGGATTTACCCGTAAGAAATCACCCATCGCTTAGAGGCTTTAGAGAATTGATTTATTTTATCAGGATCTTTTGAAAAATTCACAAAACATGTAAAAATATAGTTCCGTGTAAAATTTACAGACGGTAAAAATGGTGACGGACACTGTATCTGAATATCGTGTTTTGAATCGTTCGTTTTGTGAACGTATTACCCTGCACGACTGTATTCGTAGTGATGACACTTGGCACCTGGCCAACGTCCAATACCATTTTCCTAGGTTAGGTGTTTCAGGGTTATTTATTTTTATTTTTTTAATCGTGTTGCATGACTTTTAAATCTTTTGTCGAAGTTATAGTTTGACCTGTATATATTTTATCACAGTCAATAGATCGTTGGATATTTTCCTGTCGTACGGTATTGTGACGTTTCTATTCGTATCGCAACTTCGATTCCTGTATAACAGTTTTATAACCGTTTTTACGACATTACTTTCCTTTGTGCACTACAATACGCCAACAGCCGTATGAGCTGGCGAATAAGCTGTTAGACTTACCCAATACGGATCTCTGCATAATCACGGGTATGAGCGCACCCCTGCCTGTGTTTGTCGAACGTGTTTTACGTTAACGCTGATGAAAGCGAGGCCGGCTTTGATCCCGTACCGGTAGTCATTAGGTCAGTTTCAAAACAGTCTCGCTAGGCGGTAGATGTCAGTCAGTTGATCGCTTCCATTCACAGTTAATCGCTACAAAAGATTCTCTCTGTGTGAGCCAGTCTGCGTGCTACATAAGACCTGTCCTCGTCACACGCTTCTGATTCAGTTTCTGGTTAACAAACACAACCAGTATAGATTATATACTGTACTTACAAAAGGATTCACTTATTGTTAACAGAACGCACATCTGTCATTCTACTCATGTTTTATATGCTCAGACACGTGCTAATCTGTTTGTTTACTTGTGTTCCTCTTCTTCCGTCACTCAATGACAACACGTTGTAGTTTGTCACTACTTGCGGTGTCGAGTATCACACGTCTACGCAAAATCGTACATGACTTCCACGTTCTAATTAATTATAATTCCACGTTCTTAATATATAAAATTATTTTTAATATGTACACTTAGAACAAAACTAAATATATCAACATGCTTTTGGTAAAAACGCTGAGAAAGATAATCAAAATACGAATTGTACATAGTTGTTAATATTTTAAAATTAAATAATTAATTTGATTAAATTATCTTTTATTTAAACAACGCGAAAGAAAGCGTTTGTAATCTGTGAATTTCTGAAAACGAAAAATCATTTTGTTTACGTATCCGTGGTTACATAGCATAGAACGATATGAATTGTTAATATTTTATAGACATTGTTTAAGTTTTCGGTCGAATAAATTTATAACATCAATACAAAATATCGGTATGGAGAACCATACATGACTTCCATATTCTAAGATTTATATTTAAAATCATTTTCGAAATGAAATATTACCATAGAAACTACTTCTTTCTACTTACTGCTTCAGCCTTAACCACAGTACTGTGGTCACTAACGTATACCACCTCACGTTATCGCACTCGATTTTCACTGATGATGGAAGTCGATGGCATTGCCGAAATGTCTGGTTTTGTAGAAAACATTGGACTACGGCCAAATATCCCGGGAAGGAATTTTAACAAAAACTACTTCTTTGTTGCCGATAACGTTGTACACATATATATCAGTGGCGAAGTTACATTGAGGCAATGCCTACCCTAAAAAATTCTGTAGAATAAAATTATAATACGTATGAACTACATAACGTAAAGATTATACATTGTTACTGCGACTGTCAAATTTGTTAAACCGAAACGTGCTTTATTGAGCGACCGCTAGATGGTGACAGGTGAGATTCGGCATAGTTCGTTTAAAGCGAATGAGGCAACCTGAACTTGCCTCAGCGTTTTTTGTATATATCGTATGTAAGCAATGTAGTGGTGTGATAGGGAAGTGTAGGGAGGGGGGATTGTCCCGCGCTGTACACATAGAGCGTTGAGGCATGCCTCACTTCTGTGGTCCAAACAGTTAAGTTAAAGCGCCTGTGTTGTTTCTAAGTGTTTATTTTATGCGGTTATTAAAAGTGTCACTGTTATTCCGCTGAACTAACAGATGATCAAGATTGTTATTTGAATTATTTGTAACATTAAACATATATATATAGAAACTAATCAAGTTTAAAAATTTGAAGTTCAATCAGTTGTATTATTGTGTATGACTAATACAAGGATTGTTCAATAGACACACGTATAGAGCTGTAAAGCATTTTTTATTCAACGATTTTAAAAGAAGTCTCCAATAACATTAAGACATGAGTTCCACTGTTGCGCTAACCTGTAGATTCCCTGCTAGTAAAATTCTTACGGCTGTTTGTGGAACCATTCGGTTACAGCAAACTCTACCTCAGCGTCCGATTTGACCCACCGTCCTTTTAGTGATTCCTTAAAAAAAATTTAAGATAAGATTTTTGCCTACCCATTCATTAACTACTAGCTTCGCCAGTAAGCAAATTGATGTCCATTTTTTCGGCTTGCACGCCTTATGTTGGTGTGGGTTTCAGCACTTTCCATTTAAAAAGCGTGCAAACGTAAGAAAATAAACATGAGTGAGGCCAGAAATAACGTGAATTGTGTATGTGTGTGTGTGTGTGTGTGTGTTTGTGTCTTACCTGCCTTTTTATTGCCGTAGTAAATGAAAAATATTATATTACATTAAAATGAAAAAATTTTAATTTTATTGCCTGGCAACAAAATTATTTTATTTTTAACAATTACCATTGTTTCAAAAAGTTTAAATAAATTTTCAAGTACTTTACTCTTGTTAAAACGTAAAAGGTTGCAGGTAAACTACCCCTTCACCAAAATCGAAAGTCCTGGAGATCTCTACAATTCAGGGACGTATGCAAAAAATTATTTGATTCTGTTTGAATTTGCGGCTGTTATCGTTTGCCATAGAAAATACGCTTGATAAAAAAACGTTGCAGGTAAACTACCCCTTCCCCTTAACCGATCTTCACCAAAAACAATAGGTCTTGAGTACTCTAAAAATCAGGGCTGTATGCAAAACATTATTTGATTCTGTTTGAATTTGCGGCTGTTATCGTTTGCCATAGAAAATACCCTTGTTAAAAAAACGTTGCAGGTAAACTACCCCTTTCCCTCAACCGATCTTCACCAAAAACAATAGGTCTTGAGAACTCTACAATTTAGGGCTGTATGCAAATAATCGTTTGATTCTGTTTGAATTTGCGGCTGTTATCGTTTGCCATAGGAAATACCCTTGTTAAAACATAAAACGTTACAGGTAAACTACCCCTTTCCCTTAACCGATCTTCACCAAAAACAATAGGTCTTGAAAACTCTACAATTGAGGGCTGTATACGAAACATTATTTAATTCTGTTTGAATTTGCGGCTGTTATCGTTTGCCAAAAAAAAAAAATTTCCCTTGATAAAAAAAAACCGTTGCAGGTAAACTACCCCTTTCCCTCAACCGATCTTCACCAAAAACAATAAGTCGTGAGTACTCTACAAATCAGGGCTGTATGCAAAAAATTATTTGATTCTGTTTGAATTTGCGGCAGTTATCGTTTGCCATAGAAAAAAAATCTACAGACAGACACACAGACAACCAGACAGACAGACACACAGACACTTTTCGGAAAACGACTTTTTTTCATGTTTTGAGTGTAGTACAATCAGAATCTGCAATAATCTCGAACACGATTTTTTTTTGCCATCACCATACTTCCATTCCTTAAG
Organism: Magicicada septendecula; assembly: GCA_034769895.1. NCBI lineage: Eukaryota > Metazoa > Arthropoda > Insecta > Hemiptera > Cicadidae > Magicicada > Magicicada septendecula. The sequence continues at coordinate 48,297,603 of CM068375.1, forward strand.
GAATATGGAAGTAAAAATTACCCCCTCCCCTTCAACTACCCTTTTCATTTATATTTCATCTACCTTTCTACAGTGGATTATTATGACCTTATTTTCAGGATACTTTATTTATCAAAATTAAGTACTTTACTCTTGTTAAAACGTAAAACGTTGCTGTTAAACTACCCCTTCCAGCTAACCGATCTTCACCAAAATCAACAGGTTTTGAGTCCTCTACAACTCGGGCATATATGCAAAAATTGTTTGATTCTGTTTGAATTTGCGGCAGTTATCGTTCGCGATAGGAAAAATTCTACACACACATACATACACACTTTTCGGAAAATGAGTTTTCTTCATGTTTTGAGGGTAGTACAATCAGAATCAGCCTTTATTTGGAACACGATGTTTTTCGCGATCACCATACTTTCGTTTCCTTACGGAACACGGAAGTAAAATTCTTCTGTCCATCCTACCGACCTTACGAAGCTTTGCCATCCAACCTTCCTGTTTGCAGCAGAGTATGGCGACAGACAGATCGGGGCCTAAGGTTTGCTTTGTACCACCTTTTGTGAGCGCTTCCTCCCTGTCTGCTCTCTCCCGTCACCCGGTATTGCCATACGGCAACCTCTAGAGACGGTTCGAGGCACTCTGCCCGTTGTGGCCGAGCAGTTCCTGTCTCCCAACCAAAAGCTCTCTAAAGGATTCCTCGATTCAACCCTTGCGCACCTCTCCGTGATCCAAAGTTCAAATAATTCAGCTTTCCATCCGTCCAAATAATAACATCAACAAGGAGGTCTAGTCCCTGCAAAGAAGCAGGCGACGGGCAGTCTTCGGGTTCGTCCGGACACGTCAGACTGATTCTACTCACCTTGGACCTTGGTCCTTGCTCTACGAAAGCTGGATAGACGACCACACTCGTGAAGCTACTATCGATGTAAACAACACATGTATTATTATTTTAAACTGCAGTGGACCGTCAGTTATCGGAAAGTTAAGAAATCCTGAAAATTAATAATCCTGACGACAATGTAATAAGTAGTTTTTTCAGGCCGCATACGCATCGAAAATCATTGTTTTATTTATTTTGAAACAGCGAAGGATGCAGATTGGAGTCCTGGGAGGGGGGACCGAGTTGTCGAGGTAGATCTCAAAGGTTCTGAAGAGCTGAAGTGAACGCCCATCGATTGTGCCTGGTTTAATCCTCAACGCAAATGTTTTCCACGTCATAGCACATAGGCCTACCGATTGCGCGCGCGTATCTCTCTCTCTCTCTCTCTCTCTCTCTCTCGATGATTAAGAAGGAAATGAAAACACGAGACAGGGGGGAAACAGACAGACAGACAGAGAAGAGAGTATGAGAAATGGAAAAAATGAGATAGCCACAAAGGTGAGGTAAAGCACAGAAAGAAACTGAGAGAGAGATTGATGGTGGAAGTGATTTTCAAGTGAAGTCCAGGACAACGAGGCCTTGTGGGGGTGAAGCGGGAGAGAAGCCGAGTGCGAATAGAGAGAAGAAGGCAAAAGGCGACAGTAAACAGAGCCATAAGGACGGAGAAATGTAAAACTTGAGGGGGGAGACAGGTTAAGGCAGCCGATTTTCAAGTACAAACCAGTACGACGAGGCTTGCGTGATTGAAGGGCAAGAGAAGGCGACTGCGAATAGAGAGAGAAGGCAGGGGGCGAAAGTAAACAGAGCCATAAGGACAGAAGAATGTAAAACACGAGGGGGGAGAGAGATTGAGGCTTGCGTGATTGAAGGGCGAGAGAAGGCGATTGTGAAGAGAGAGAAGGCAGAGGGCAACAGTAAACAGAGCCATAAAGAAGAGGGGGAGAGGGAGAGAGAATGAGAGAGAGAGCGAGAGAGAGGGCACTTTACATAATTGCCACAATAATTTAACTAAAGCAATATACATAGCAGTAATTCTCATGGCAACCAGGCCAGGTATAATTTAACCTTTATTTACACAACATTCCGATGGTCGTAGGTTATACTGTATTAACTAATAACAGTCGAGTCACCAACTGCGTTAATTATCCGCATTCTCACATTAATAATTAATCTACTGCTGCACCAGTTATATCACCGTCGCGTCGTACTTAGGCCTATATTGAAATTGTATTAAGTTTCTTCACGTGCAGTAGAATATTTCCGAATGTGAACGTGCGAACCGTCGCGTCGGTCCAGTGTTCGGTTCCCGCCCGCCCTGTACACAAAATAATTCTCCTTCTAATTGTTCACAGTATTGAACGCATCACTTTTTAAATCGTTCTGGGTTTGCGTATAGGTCTGTCGTAGTTTAAGCTTTAAAATTTGTAATAAAGCATTGGCGTATAGGGTGTTTAAGGGCAGCATGTTAGGGGGGGGCGGAGAGACTAATCCTGGAGCACCCTTAACCACGGACTGCCGATGGGGGTTTGCGGAAACAAATGTCGGCTCATTGGCGGAGTAATATTGCGTTAACAATAGGCGTTAATTACCCGTCGGAGTAGGCATCGACACCACGGCCTCTCTGACACGCACAATTGCCAACAATCCAACCTCTTTGTTGTCTTTCCGTTTCGACACTGATTGAGGTGGGGCGCGTAGGAACTGCGTTTTTACAGAAACAGGGAGACATGTTATAATATAACCTATAACGAACAATACTTCTTGGATACGAGAATACAGACCATCCCGACACTGGGAAAAAATTAATATTTTAAATACGTATGCCTTCGCGCAGCATAAAGATTTTTGAGTACTGAATTGAGATCGGGCGTATTGGTATATGTCAATTTTTCGTAACCGCTAAGTCAATTGGGCAGTCAGATAGTGAATGTGAAAATAAATAGCTACGGAAATTGTCGTCTTCTACTCAACGCTCGTATCACTGTTGCCGTCCTGTTTATTTATCGTTATCACAAATTATTCTTCACAATTTAAATTACAGTATATAACACAGGAAATACAAATTTCGATTCACAACTGTGATATATATTATTGACACAATCGTAATTTGTACAAACAACAGCACAAATATAATCCACAAATGTGTATCAAACACACACACACACAGACTCTATAACTCACTTAACTGGACTCACAATAAACACTGAACGTTTACTACCGTCTTAATAGGTTGGTAATGACGTCATTCACCAGCCTTTGTCACTTAGTAGATAAGCCGAGAAAATTCTAGGCGCTTATTCTGGACTCTCGTAGAACAAACTATGTTTACATATCAATGCAAAGTACATTCCAGCGTCTATCAATATACACAAGTTATACATAAATTGTGGACAATGTAAGTACACGTGAATACGTACTTAACCTATGTGAGTAACATAACCTACGTACTATTCTAATTGGTCTTAATAATACCAACTACAATATTACTTAACATATTCATAATATTACTTTCAATACAACATAATGTTCCTTAGCATACAACAATGAAATGCATTTTGATATCTCCATTTCACACAAAATGAAATGGAAGATTCACGTCTCATGATTGAATAATTAAGTGCATTAATACTCTGTAATTTACACAAAATCGATAAATTAAATGTAATAAAGAGCGGATAGAGTGTTTTGTCAGAGAGAGAGAGAGAGAGAGAGAGAGAGAGAGAGAGAGAGAGAGAGAGAGAGAGAGAGAGAGAATTGCCATCTCTGTCCGCGAGCGACAATATCATTCGGATTTATTGTTACATCTGCTTAGTCTGACTTGGGCATCGATGGTCTCGGGTAATTAAACCCTGTTCAGTGTTGCTGATTATTAAAATGAGTAACCTTCGCTTTTGCTTGGTACGAATACAGTGTTGCCAACTCGGTCATGTTAAATGTTGCTAACTACCGCCAAAAAAAAACTCCACTGTTAAATGAAAACCCTCTGGATGTAAAAACTGTATTATTTAATACTTTGAACTGTTTATTTTTTTTTTCTTGCGACTCGTCATTAATATTTTTCAATAAAATATTCAAGTCTTGCTCTTGCTAATAAAATATTCAACTTTTCAACAACTACTTCCATATTAATAATTTATCATATTATGGAACTGAATATATAGGACTACGCATATATTTTCCTCGTATGATATTTTGACCCTTGTGTATTACAAATCATAGAAATAGAATTATGAAACTTACAGTTAAAATCATGTTCCTATTATAACGCTTACATATTACAAACTATAGAAACATAAAAACTCCTCCGAGGAGAGGCTAATAAAATTAATATTTATTTCGCACATACAGTATACAGAAATGCGTCGCGTCCTACTGACGACGGTCAGTACTGGTCACTCGACAGGTAGGCCTACCTAAAACTGACCAACGCGACTGTTCGTTACACGGTGTTTTTATGTCGCCCGTCTCCGAGACAGTGAACAGTCGCCTTGAGTCGTCGCGTCGGTCGCAAAGAATTTCTGTCCAGGTGAAGTTTCATGTGTCATCGTTTGACGATCTTAGAGCCGGTTCTTATCGCATCTAGGTACCGAACCGTTCATTCAATGTGAAGAGACGGCTTACTAGAAGCGGCTCGTTGTTAAAGAAACCAATCACTACTCCACAACAGTGAATTCAGTCGACTTCTATTATTGTCCTTCCTTGTTCCGTTTGCTGTCGAGATCATTATTAAGAGAATTTCAAATAATCTATTCAGTGTCACTTGTTAAAGAAATGCCTACATGTATGGTAATAGTACCTCGGCCAGAAGGATAACCCTTTAACATAATGACTGTTCTTAATTGGCAGACATTTCCCGACACTGTCTCTCTGCACCGTTAGTGAGTGAATCTTCAATGTGGCTGACCCATCGTATCGTCGTCATTCCGCTGTCGGTACAGCTGTTTTGTTTAATGATATCAGAAACACGTCAACAACGTAACTACAGTGATCCGATATAAAAAAAAAATAATAATTACTAGTAACAACAGTTGCTTTTGATGCCGACTGTTATCTTTTAGCCGAAGGAGTATTAGGTTTATATCATTTTCGATGTCCACTTGGTTTCAACTGAACTCTTTTTAACAAACTTTTAAATAAAAGTATCCGAATTTAAAAGATCTGAAACCGTCTACTTCGTGAACGAAGTTTAATAAGAGCTTTATTGTTTTTGTTTATTCTGAAACTTTTGTGAAAGTCAGACGGGCCCTCTCAAAAAGGCCAACAATTACAATTACAGTCGCTTAGCAACGCTGTTTGTCGCTAGCGATTGCGCGTATGTTTTCTATCTAGATTAAAGTGCATCAGAGACGAGAAAATTTCGTCGCTTCGTACGAGACGTGTAAAACAATGGAGCCAGCCGTACGTTGCTTTGTAGCGTCGGAGCGTACGCTACGCTCAACAATAGCCGCGCGCCGCCAGGTATATCTCGTCGTCATTCAATTGCTTAGTTCCGCTTCCCTTATGACGACGGTGTTGTTTTTGTCGTTTAACTTGGAAAAACTGTGAAAATCAATACGTTCCGAGTATTGTCTGTTAAGTGGAGCGCGCGCGCGCGCGTGTGTGTGTGTGTTGTTGCTCTGCCGGCGGCGTTCTCGATTCGCAGTTCTCAGTTTTTTGTCCGTTTCACGTGGTACGATAATGCAGACGCGACTTATAGTATAAATGATTAAAACTGTAGCGCGGCGCTTTCACACCCACTAATGCCGATTTGAGGGGGAAAAGTCGATATTCGACTTTTCGTTTGAAATATGAAGTATAGGAAAATCAATTCAGTCAATAAGTATCTTGCAAACAATGTTTCAACAACGCGTATTTTTGTTGTGTTATTACCGTTTACTTTAATGTGGCTGATTTCCGCCACTTTAAAGATAGTAATGTTCATTAGTCTAGAATTATTTTTTTCTTTTGTAATAAGCCGACCCGACCCCGGACCTCCCACACATGACCACTGGGCATTTTAGGGGAATATCTGGGGATTTTTTGATATTCCATATTTAAATAACATTAGGTACAAATTCCTACAGTTGAAACCTGCAGATGAGGTTAATTTAGTATACAGTCATAATTTGACAACAATGTTCTATGAAAATTGACTGTGTACTAATTTAGAAACATGACGATCGTTTTTGTACACTGAGTACCGTATTTTGCAAGCCAACGAGATAATTATTCCCACTTATCGTAACATTGAAGTTTTTACGGCAGCTGGACTCATCTTCAGTAAACTTTTTTCCGGGCTGTTGGCCCGTGGTTCTCTTCTTGTATACCCAAACGTTTGGGGTCTGCTACGGTTTGCGATCGCGTTGTCATATAGTCGCCAGAGGAGCAGAACAGAAGGTCCACTGAAGATGACTGCCGCAGCTGCACTCGAAATGTTTGGCTCTACAATAAGAGGACCACGGCGCAACAGGATGGAAAATGATTTTACTGAAGATACCTCCACTTAATTAGTACTGTATGCGATTAGTAGAGGGAGGTCGCATTAGTAATTGATTGATATCGCTCACACACACACGCGCGCGCACGACCAATAATCATCTATTTCGAATTCTGTTATGCAAGAACAGCTGCATGGTTGGTCAACTCACCCCCCACTTCCTGAACTGACTTCCCTACTACCAGCTACGATCTGCTCGAACCATTTCATGACATACTATTTCATCTGTATTTTAACTTATGTTTATCTGGAACTAATATAAACGTAAATTAATTAATTCACAGCTGCGATCTGCGATCATCCACATATACACAAGACCCTGTCGTTTAAATCGTATGCACTAATAATCGTCATCATAATCTTCTTCTTCTTCTTCTTCTTCTTCTTCTTCTTCTTCTTCTTCTTCTTTCCCCCTTCCTCCTCCTCCTCCTAGGTATTAGGAGTATGATCCACATACCCCCCTGATCTTGGTACCGTTCATTCCACGTCGCTGCCTGTAAACTACAATCCTTTTAGCCACGCGGAGCTGTGTGTTGTGGGACTGACTCTCTATTCATGTGTGCAGTAGATGTGTCGTTGTTACCGACTGAGGTCCGCGTGTCTCCTTTAGACTGTTATACGTATAACAATAAGTTTACTCCCTCTGTACTCATGATGAATGGTTGCACTACAGTACAAGGCGAACACTCTTCCACTACGTTGCCTCCTCTCAGTTAATGTATTGTAGCGAGAATCCTATCGAACACCCTAGCACATTCTCCACTCTTCCCCTCGTCCAGTGTGGGCCGCTGTCAAGTAGGTTCCAGTGTATTGAAGAACGCTTGAGATAATCATTAAGTGGCATGAAGTGAGGGTGGAAAATTTCTAGAACGCGTCCGCTACCTATAAAAACCCATAGCAGCCGGCTTATCAGTTTCGTTAGCGCTAGCGATTTTCCTTGGCGCGGATCGAGTGTTTGTCGAAGTGAAGTGTTATTATGTTAATAATTGTGTGGAACTCAATTATTTGACATTGTTATTGCGTGTGTACAAATCTAACTGGAATTATTGTACGAGTTAATTATAAACTGTTATTTGTGATAATTAAAGATGGTTACTGGCGACTTCATTGGCGTCTTGTATTTTGTTTCCACTGTACCATACGACGATCGGTGAGACCCTTGTAACAGTATGTATAAACATTGACTGTTTCAGTCTATTTATTAAACAATAATATATACTAAATCATTTGTTTTCCAAACATGTTGTGCGCGCGCTCGCACGGTTTATAACAATGACGTTCCAGAATTTCCGGTTATTGTCCAGCGGAAGTGCCCTTGACGCGATTGATCTATGTCACGTGTGTTGACATTTGTAGGCCAGCACGTGTGTGTAACTGTAACGCGCCGCGCACATCGATTGTAGAAAGTTAAAAGTGAAACGTGTGCGTGTTCGACTGGCAAACGCGCTCATCCTTACGCGCTACAGAAAGTTTCGCCTCCACCGAAGAAATCATAAACAATTATTTTCCTTGATAAGCTTAGTTTTAATTCTAAAGTGTTGGAGACATGCTTAGTTAGCAAACCGCAGGTTGGTTTCGTCACACCGATCTGCATTAAACATTAAAATTTCGGTCATGTCTGCATTAAACACACAATCCGGAGAGTACATGGATATAATTTTTGGCCACTCCTCTTCTATCCATCTTTCAGCACCAGAGAAATCAGCATCCTTCTGTTCACCATGCATTCGTTTGTACACAATGTTCTCTCGTTTCTTCCAACGATGAAACCATCCTTCTGTTGCTACAAAATCATCTTTTCCCATTTTCTTAGCAAGTTCTTCTGCTTTTTGTCGCATCAGAGGTCCATCAACACGAGCATCTTGTTCATGAACATTAGTGAACCAAAGTTTTAGAGCTGATTCAACCTCATTGTCTTTTCCACCACGAAACCTCTTACAATTCAAGTTTTGGTTTTCTTTTCCAGCCCTCACAATACTGTCCCGATTTTTTAACAATTTGCACAGAAGAGGTTGTGAAATCTGTAACTGCACTGACGCACTGCGTTGACTCATTTTAGGCAATTTGTCTTAGCGTTCTGTGATTGAAAGTTTTTCTTTAAGGTTTAAATCTTTACGTTTATTCTCCACACTAGCCATAATTTCACCGCAATAACGTAAACTTCACAATGTAAAAGCTGTAGCTATACTGAAGGGTCGAACATGGGTTTATTGCTCGAAAGTGAAAGTTGAGCGGGTGAATGGCCGACTGCACCCCCTTCTACTTCGTCCTTCAAAACTTGTAAACACTATTACCAGAGGGACAAAGAGTCGCAGACAATGTAATTCATTTTGTGAATGCAGTACAGTCACCCCAGATATTCTCAGACAAAAGTTTTACGAAAGCAAAAATGTGATAACATAAACCGAATTATTGATTACAATAAGCGACATTTTTTCAATGTTTTAATATTCGTCCGGACGGGTCTTCATGAAAGTGATAAGAATATCCGAATGATAACATTATCCGTGATCACAATAAGCGGCGTGTACAATAAGCGGTACCTTATTCTCACTGCTTACAGCTGACACGTGTGTTTGGAGCATCAGTTGAGCGTCGGAGTTGTTTGTTATTGTGAAAGGGTTGTAATATTTTGTTAATTATTATTAATGTTGTGATGTTTAAGTAATTGTAGGTTAAATATCCCCCAAATCCGGTAGGTACCCAATTTCAAGACTTCAAAGTACATCCTCGCGTTGTTTCATGTTTTCAACCATGTAGGGGTGGTTTTCAACCCTTTCAGGTCCAACCCTCGCGATTTATGTATTCCTTGACGTCAAAATCGTAATCATCACCCCCCAAAAACCTACAAGTACATAATTTCAGGACTTCAAAATGCATCCTCCCGTAGTCTCATATTTTCAACCCTTTTAGGGGTAGTTTTCAACCCTTTAGGGGTGAGAGCGGGCCAAAGTGTTTCCTTAACTTTGTTCTAGAACCTTTTAGGAAGCGATAGCAAAATGAGTTAAAACATTAGTACCGAGTATTACGTGTTTTGTCACTTACAGACACACTTATCTGAACATATTACTATTTATCCAAATACGTAAATCTTACGTGTCGAAAGCAAATAGCAATTGGAAACTGATAAAAGATGAAAGGAAAATATGATCATTACGTCTGGTAAAGTTTGTGGCTGAGCGAAGAATCAGAGAGAGAGAGAGAGAGAGAGAGAGAGACTTAATGTATAAAGTACGGTGAGTGATTGGGTCAACATTAATCATTCATTGTGCACAGCCAAAGATAAATATAAATATTCTATAAATATTCTTAGACATAATTGGCAAGTATTATGTCTTCGATAGATTAATTCTGCAGACGCCACGAAACGATAGTTAATTAATATCCCTGATTAATGAGAGTATTCCAAACGGTTTTTTTGTTGTTTGTTTTATTTCGCGTGTGTGTGTGTTGGCTTGACCTTCCTGACAGCAGTTCTTCAGTACTGTTAGTTTGCAATTAATTGCAACGTGTGTGAGATGATGTGGTAGGCCTATATGTACAGACGTAATGAGAGTCAGTCGCTTCTGTGTGCCAGACCTAATAATTGTCCTTCAGCAGAGTGCAGCGCCGGCGTCGACTTGGATATCTACTGAAACGTCAGTTGACTGAGACGTTCACATAGTCGCAACATACTGTACTACGTTATACTGGGTTCGTATATGTTACTCCGTGATGTTGTAGAACATACTTTTTAATATTATTATTATTATTATTATTATTCCAGCTGTAGCCTACAATGTTTACACATTTTCCGGAAGCAAAGATTACAGAAGTGATTAAATTCTCATCTTCCACTGCTGCTTGTACATCCAAACATCTTCTGCAATTTCTTGCTCCCTCAATATAGTCTGAATTTCTTCTATCCAGGTGATCGGTGGTCTTCCTCTTTTCCTTCTTCCTGATGGGGTCCATTCCATAACTCTCCTCGGCAATCTTTCCTGTGCCATTCTTTTCGTGTGTCCATACCATTGTGATTTTTTTGTTTGGATAAAATCGAAAATTGAATTTTTCACACTCATTCTGTCCTTAATGACTTCATTTCTAATTTTCTCACGTCTGAATATTCTTCCCGAACGTCTCCAAAAGTCATCTCTGTTGTCATTAATTTTGTTCTTGTGTGTTTATTAGTAGTCCAAACTTCTGAACCGTAAGTCATGATACTTCTAACAGTGGTTTTAAATATTTTGTTTTTAGTTTCTGCTGTAATTTGCTTATCCCACAGGATTCCATTTAATGTAGATATAGCCATCTTTCCCAAATTAATTCTGGATTGTATTTCTTTGTCTTGCTTCCCAGTGGCCATAATTTTTATCCCTAAATACTTGTATTCCTATGCATACTTTATAATAACTTTTTTTTTTAATATGTGCAAGGCGACTGTTTTTAATAACGGGCGTTAAACGTGAGTGACTTCGCCTTCGGTTGCAGAACGACGCGACGTCCGGTTCATTCACGACTAAAACACTCCTTACGTAAAATGAAACAATAAATTTTCATAAAACCTAACGCACTGGACTACGAAAGTTTCATAAAATATTAAACGCCACCTTCGTCCAGTGTCATACGGAGTGAGGTTAAAGTTCATGTCCCAAAAATTTTGTTTTCAGATTTTGTACTTTGTACGCTTGGCAGCGTGGGTCTAGCGGTCTACACAAGATCATTTCGGTGTGGCACATCGGACTGAAGTGCTGCGTTGCCTACACACGGTCACTTCGGTATGCCACAGAATGCATACCGGTCTTCTGTTGGAATGCACTCGCCGTGTAGTCACAGAAAAGTTCACGATCCCTACCGCTAAGACCCTTTGAAAGAGCTACTATTCTAATTAAATTTTGTAACCGAGGAGAGCAGAATGCAGAGATGGTTGTGACTTAGTATTGTATAGGTAGCGCCTTGTTACTAGCTTTGGTCGACCAAGTTAGAAGTCAGTTGTGTTTGTTGCCGGTGTTAGGGGAAAAGGATTAGAAGAATGTCAACGGCACAACCATAGTAGCGAGTGAACGCTGTGTCAGTCGCGCGCTGTAACCATCCCGCTACAATCACACAGTCTATTGTTGATTGATTCAGTGGGTGTCTACAAAGCCCAGCAAACAAGCAGCGGGGTATTTTTACCGCATTGAAGGGAAGAGGACAACAACTCTCTCTCTCTCTCTCTCTCTCTCTCTCTCTCTCTCTCTCTCTCTCTCTCTCTCTCTCTCTCCACAGTCTATTGCGATGCACTGTAAAGGGGTTGTGAATGACTGAGTGGAATCGAATTAAGGGGCAAAAACCAACTTTTAAGAGCTTCCGTTTCGTCGCCGCTATGCCCACAAAAAGCTCGTAATTAATCACATCTGGTACGGATAAAAGTTGAAACCCACGACGCGAAGCGACTCATTACGCAGTGCTGAAGAAAGTACTTTAATTAAAAACTGTCGAAACTGCTTCGAATACGGTACATAATTTACACTGCGAACCGAAATAATTTGCGTCTATGTATCAAAGGCTGTACAGTACTGAAACGTTTGAACCTCTGTGCTTTATTATATGTTCATTCAAATACGAGAAAGTATTTATTATGGGTGTAAGTAAAATGCACAGCTGAGTTAGGACTGTTAAGCATCCACTAACGCCCATTTTATTCATCCGATTTATATCGCACGATAACTTACGATAAAAACTCGTACGGCGTGTAGAACGATACAAAACAAATGGGCCGTTTTATCCACTGTCGTGTCGTACGATGAATTTGTCGTTCTGAACTCAAAAACATATCGTCAGTGTCGTAGGGAACTCATCAGATAAAAAGTCGGACGAGTTGTCTAGATACGTGGGCCGTAATGGTTCCGTTTCAGCACTCGCACGAGTTTTTTTATCGTACGACTTTCAGACATCATTGGTATTTACGCGGTAGTATGATTTTCTTAATTTGTATTGTAAATATGGAAGATATTAATACTGAAAGGCTCATTGACGAAATCCAAAACAGAAGAGAATTATGGGATCCCTCTTCCGAAGATTATAAAAACGAACTGATAAGCGGCATATAACACGCACGGATCCATTTTCAGTACTCGTGATGGCAGCGCTGAAAGAGTTTTGTTCATACGCACTTTCGATATTTTTTACTCAGGACAGAAATCGGCGTCAAATCGGATGCAAAACTTATCGTACGCTATAAATCGGATGCATAAAAAGGGGCCTAACCGGAATGACAGTTACAAAGTGCGGGGTTGTTGTTTGGTAACCGGTTCTAAACAAGACTGCAGAATTATTGTAGTATTATATAATTATTTGACTATAACGGTTGTAAATGTTACTGTTCTTTATGTGTATACAAAATTGTGATTTATGATTTTACATCCAGTTACTATGTGTTTCTATGTTGTAAGTAGCTGTAGGCTGATTGGGCAAGAACTAGTTTTGTTCTTTGACGTACCTGTAGGCTTGTTCGTAACATTTGCGGCCAGACTTACTGTACACGTGTAAATAGTTGTGGGGGGTCACACATTGTGCTCAGTTTCAACTGAGCCAGCTCCGCCGAAATATAAACAATACTAAAACGTACCTAGAAAGATAAAACTTGTTTTAAACTGAAGAAAACCCTTCAAAATTCTTCTTTTCTTAAGCTAATCAAACGGTTCTTCTGAATTTCCAGGAGATCCGTCCTTCTTGATTCCTTTCACGCGTCACTGCGTAGTTTGTGATTTTTTCGGTGCTAATTTTTTAGACTCTGTAAGAAGCACGTCTAGTGTTGTTGGGTTCTTCTGAGTGTACTGCTATGCCGTATGTGTAGTAGCAACATAGCAACTCATCTGATGTGACCGAACACGGCAGATGCACATTAGCCGAACGCATTAACCACATTACGTGACCCTGTCCTGTCCAACTTTGTTTTGTTTTCATTATATACATACAGGTGTGTCACAAAGTAACGGAAATAATTTCACGCATTTGGCGCAGTCCACAAGTAAAGGAAAAGAAAATACTTCATATAAACGTAAGTTTGGAAACGATTTGTTTTCAAGTTATAATCTCTGAAGGATTCAGTCATAATTTTAACGTAAAACCCTTTTAATGGTCCTCTAAAATACGTTTAACCTTAAATTCCGTAAAAATTCTTCAAAAATTCATAATTATATCCTACGAAATAATAAAAAATGAATTTTCTTTCTCGTCTATGGAAATAAAATGAATGTGAACTATAAAATAGCTTTCTATAAAATGTTGTCTTTCCGAGGTTTTTCTGTATACAAGTAAGTTTATAGTACCACACACGTCAAACAAACACGGACCTGTGGACATGAAACACCGCGATTCGGTAAAAACGTATAGCCTATAGGTTTACGCGGGGCCGGTGAAAGAAAATCTGAAGCCCCTGTACACTTAGAATTTTGGGGCCCTTTCACCCCCGTACACCATACTACTACTACGACTTTCCGTTACAAAGGGTTACTAAAATTACCGATAGCCTACACCGACAGCAGAATGACGACGACACGACCCGGGTCGACTTCGTTGAGGCTGATAAGCTGTGGCAGCGGCTAGTCCACGTAGACAAGACATACTACGTTTCTGTTACTATACTAACGAGACAATCTGACTGGCGTACACGGACGACGGTATCACCGTTCTCAGTATTATACACGTTATCACCTCACAGCTGAAACACGAGTTGGAACATCTTAACCGAAAAGACGGAGAGGTGTGGGTCGTCCGAGGAAGCGTAGATTGGTCTGGTCCGAGGAGTGACCAGATTGGTTCTTTCCTCTAAACGCCGTTCCTTGTAGTAGGTTTTGCGTATTTCTATGCGCCAGTTAACATTTTATTCGCATCAGTGAAAGTCATTGAGCCTTTTCAGAGTATTTAGATATATGCGAAGAGCTTCCTTCTTCTCCTTCTACTCCCTCCCTCTCTCTCTCTCTCTCTCTCTCTCTCTCTCTCTCTTTCTCTCTCTCTCTCTCCATCTCTCCCGTTTTCTCATTAAGTGAATATTTTTTTAAAGTTTATTGTGTAGGTTTTCGGTGTGTTGCTGAAAAGCAACTTGTGTAATTTTTCCGAAAGACCGACTCACTGACTCGAGCAACAAAGTTTCCCATTTACGACCGGCAGTGCGTAATAAAGTAATGAGCCCCCCCCCCGGATTTACTTTAAATCCGTCTGAAGCTTTATCGATGCCAGATGTGAATAATTGTTTTTGTGCCGCGCATTTCGCTTTGTTTTGTTTTGTGTCGCGCCGAAAGTACTTAAAAGTTTGGTTTTTAGCAGACGTAACGACCTCCACGAGTATGTCGCTAAATTAAAGTGAACACGTTGCTCGTTTAAACTGCACGAGTATCATATTATTTAATTACCAGCAGACGTGAGTAGTCGCTTCGTTCAACTTTAATTCAGTTACGTGAACATTGTTACACTAGACAAAATGTTACAGCTGTTCAGTGAGAAATCTGAGCGTATCCTCCACAAGTCATTATATTCTGTAATGAAACTGACTACAGTTCCGTTGCAACAGACGCAGGGGCTGACGGCGCAAACAGTGATTCTAATGTATTAAAGAAAAAACAACAACTTTTTACCGACGATTATGTATTAACTAAATCTTCCAATTCGATAGAAACTATATGTGGTGCCTCATGGGTTTTGTATTAGTAGGTTACACTCTCACAAAATATTCTTACACCCTGCCCAAGAAAATATGTCAGTTAAACAACGAGTGTTTTATTACAGATTTTACAGTAGTTTTTTTAGTTTTAGTTTTTTTACAGTAGATTTTTAGTTTTTTTACAGTACCTTAGCAAATAGTCAATTTTTCATCGCTCCACAGAAATTAATATTGATTTTTGAGAAATTATAATCAAGTCGTGTTGTGCTTTACATAATTTTGTGTAAACCGTTGATAAAATTACAAATTCCATGTGGGATATCAAATTAAAGATAACTTTATCAAAAATCTGAACGTGGCGTACAGTTTTGGAAATTTCATAATTTTTTAACCTTAGGAACCCAAAAACGGGATACAAATTTTGAAACAATCGTAGAAACCAAGCCGGTTGTGGACTGAAGGGCTAATATTAACACAAATCAGATTGTTTGGATTTTTAACCGTTCGTTGTATGGTTGCTTTACAATTGTTGTTACTTTACTGGAGAAAAAAAATAATAAGTAGGTTAATCGGGATTTGCGGAATTTTCTTGATAATAGAAAAATTATCTAATATCAAAATTTATCCGACAATTTTGCACTTCGTTCAAAGCGGTGAACGAGTTCTGCAGCCCAAGGGGCGTATTAGTTCAGTATAAAACTTCGTACTAAATACCCTACTGTACATACACTGTACAGTTCATAACGGGCGTAGGTAGTTTCCGCACTAGAACCCAGGTAGTGCTCGAACCATATGTAAATTGAGTATTCGGTTAGGGATTAACAGCACGTTCCAATGTACCTGATCCCTCTCTCGAGGACACTCCCCCTAATGAAAATGATCTGTTTGTCTTCAGTCTTGTGTCTGAAGACAAACTATGGAAATACTAGTCTGCGTAGTAGGCAGCTTCATTCTCCATAAAAGAATGATGTAGTGTCGTAGTAAATATCTCTGAGCGTGTCTGTAAATAATTGAAGTGTCTCGATTCTTATCGATCCGTGGTAAACCGAGGATAATATTGTGGATAGAAAATCTTTCCATTAGTGTCAAATGTTGCAAGATGAGACCATCTTTTGGAGGTGCTCAGTACGTGATTGCAAAGCAACAGTTTACTGAGTGGGACTTGACGATGTCATCGTGAAACACAACCACGTATATTTAAACAATCGTCAAGTGGAAACTAAACTTATTATACATAAACAACGAAATTTCAAGGTACGACTTGCAGGAAATTGTTGCAGCCATTTCAGAATAATAAGAAAACAGTTGTGTAAAACCATAGACACATAAACTTATAGATATCAAATAAATGTAGAAAGACAAATCTAAAAAATCGGTATGGAGAACCATACATGACTTCCATGTTCTAAGATTTATATTTAAAATTGTTAAATATAAATTGAAAAATTTGACAGGTTTGACAAATTGAAATGAAATATTTCCATAGAAACTACTTCTTTGTTGCCGATCACGTAGTACATATATACAAAATTATACACCCTCCCTCTTCAATTATCATTTTCATTTATAGAAAATTACCCCCTCCCCCTTCAACTCCCCATTTCATTTATAGATATTTCATCTACCTTTCTATAGTGGATTATTATGACCTTCTTTTCAGAATATTTTGTTTATCAAACTTAAGTACTTCACTCTTGTTAAAACGTTGCAGGTGAACTACCCCTCCTTCTTAACCGTTTTTCACCAAAATCAATAGGCCTTGAGACCTCTACAAATCGGGTACATATCCAAAAAATTTTTGATTCAGTTTGAATTTGCGGCAGTTATCGTTCGCAATAGAAAAAATTTTACACACAGACAGTTTTCGGAAAATGACTTTTTTCATGTTTTTGAGGGTAGTACAATCAGAATCAGCCCTTATCTCGAACACGATTTTTTTGCGATCACCATACTTCCATTTCCTTGCGGAACATGGAAATAAAGAAAAGATAAATAATTAAAAAACGTTACCCACACCAGCTATCGGTAGGCCTATGTCTAAAAAAAGTTGTACAGAAGTTTTCTTAAGTTTCTGTATGCAAAGTATGTAAGTTACCTTGTTAACGTAAAAGAATGCGTGAGGGGAAGTAGTGAGAGACGTGACAGAGAGGAAGACGATCTAGAGAGAGCGTCCACATGTGCAACCACCAATAAAGTGCAACCAGATTACATATTCCCTTAATGTTGGCCATAAAATAGATTATCATATTAGACTGCAGACTCAAACTCGCAAGCGCACGCCCGTATGTTTCGTCGTCATCCTATACGGCTTAGGCTTCTAGCCTGTTCCGGTCTCAGTTGAAGTCATCCAACCATCGCTTCCCACACTTCTCTTCCCCCTTGGATGATAGTCAAGGGCTCTTCTTGAAAATCTATTTGGATCCATTCTCTCTACGTGTAACCGCCACTCCGTTTTGCACCGGGAGATTTTCTCATTTTAGCTTTCACCTATGCCTAGCTCCATTCAAATATGATCATTGATCATTTGTGGTAAGATCTCTCCTGGTACAACCCTTTACAGTCCTCTAGAACCTCTTTTCTGCTCCTTGTATTCTAGTAATATCGTTGGGCTTTCCTAATCCAAGTCTCACTACCATACAGTAGTTGAGATGTGGCCATTACATTATAATATTTCAATGCGTCTCTTTCCGTGTTATCTTCTAGATACTTGAAATCTGGCACCTGTTCCATTGGCGAATCCTGTATGACAATCTTTGTTCTAATATTATTTGCCCCATAACTTTTGTTGTAGATTCTGCTAATAACGTATTATACGATAATTAAAAATTGTTCACAATTTACTTATGCTTGTGAGATAATTATGAGAAGGTGTGCTTGTGTGTTACTAAACACCAGAAGCTTTCGTCATCAGAAGAAATGAAAGTTGTTTAAATAAAAACTTGTTTTGTTTGTTGTACTTTCCTGTTCTATCTCTTTTGTTGTAAAAAATATGTGCTTTCGAAACACATTGAAACATTTATAGACTAAACATACGTATGCTCGACCATTAAATATAGAAAATAATTTTTAGTGTGCGTGTGTGTGTGTGGGGGTGGAGGATGCTTTCTTTTCTTACCGTTCTTCTGTTCTGATTATTCTGTAAACCGTATAACTTTGTACGGTATATTTTATTTATCTTGTTCTAGTTCCTTTCCTTAAACAACTTTGCATTATATTACATGAAAGAGCGAAACGAGTTCTTAGTGTGACCTCGACCGTTTAGCATTTGTCTGCCTGTCTCTCCCACTATGACTTATCAATGAGTCAACCAAGCTTTAGTAAAAAGTGCTAAAAGAGTTCATACTTTAACAGGAACTTGCAACTTATGCAAATATATGAGGAACATGTCGCATGGAGGGTGCAGTCCTCCTTTACTCTAATCTAAAGTAAAGTCAGTAACAGTCTGTTTGGTATGGCCGGCTGTCTGAGTCTACTTCTGTACGTAGCATAGTGATCTTTAATTTCTTCTCGTATAGAAGGCACTTCTGTGTGACGTACTATGGAGCACTGACCACTGTCCTGAGTAACATGTTCACGAAACGTTGCAGAATATTTTATGTTTGAGTTACTCGGCTGAATGTCGTATGTCCAGATTGATATCATAATAGTCTTATAGAGGAAGCGTTTATTCTCCAGGGACCGTATGTGACCTCCTTCTGAACAACTCCAGTAGGCCCACATATGTCTAAAGGTATGACGAAGCTGTTTATTTTTTGTTGCTACGTGTTTTTCGGAATATAAGATGTCTGTCCAGCGTCTATGGCCAGGTATTTAATGTCTTCAGACTGTGGGAATTGAGAGTTCTTTCGTGTTACGGACGGACACGTGTCTCTTCTGAAGCTAAACATTACACGAGTCGAATTGGATTCACGTCTTTATTTGCTATTTCTTTAGCCGGTTTTGGATTTCTTCTTCTTCTTCTTCTTCTTCTTCTTCTTCTTCTTCTTCTTCTTCTTCTTCTTCTTCTTCTTCTTCTTCTTCAGCGCAACGTGAGCCCTGGCTTCTAACCGCAATCTTCTCTAACGCTCGTACCCGATGCCATGTCAGCGTAACTCCTCACGTCCATTCTTGTGATATCTTCCGGCACATCATCCAACCATGTTATCCTAGGTCGGCTCCTCTTTCTGCTTTTATAGACTTGCGCCCTCAGGATTTTCTTTGGCATACGCTGGTCATCCATCCGCTTTAGGTGCCCTAGCCATTGTATCCGTTGAGCCGTTACGAATCTTTCAGTGTCCTCGTGCTTCAGTAGCTCATCTATCTCCTGGTTATTTCTTATTCTCCATTCATAATTTTCTTTAACCGGGTCTTACAATCTTTCTTTCACACCTTCTTAGAGTGTGTTGGTTCCTTTCTTGTTAATTCCATGTCTCGCATCCATAAGTAACAACCGGTCTGATGAGTGTTTTATATATTTTTATTTTTGTGTTGCGACTAATGACTTTGTTTCTCAACAATCTATTGTTAACATAATATGCTCTATTTCCTGTTTATATCCTGTCATATATCGTCGTGTTTATAGACCCTTCATTATCTGTCATGTAACCCAGGTATCTGAACTTATTAACTGCAACAAATGAATTATCTTCTATGCATAAATTATATATATATTTCTTCTCCTTTCTGATGCAGAAATTAGCATGTACTTATTAGTTTTGCTGATATTTACATTGAGTTCCATTCCAGCGAATTTTTGATTCAGCTCCTTGTATACCTCAACTAGCCGTTGTCTCGATCTGGCTAGTGTCACAACATCGTCAACGTAAGCGCATATTTGGCTTGACGTTGGTTCGTCAGGTATGTTTTTTTTTATTTTCCAACGACTGCAACCAGCACTAAACTAGTACAGCAGTTGTGTGTGTGTGTGTGTGTGTGTGTGTGTGTGTGTGTGTGTGTGTGTGTGTGTGTGTGTGTGTGTGTGTGTGTGTGTGTGCCAACCACAGGTCGCGTTAATTGCTGGAGAGTACAAGCATTAAGTATCGCGTCGGAGTGGAGCGGACGGGTAGACAAACAATTAGCCGCTCCGATGCCAGTCACTGCTGCTGTCCCCCGAACCCGTGGCCGTGCAGTATCGAACGGTAGCGGTTAATCAGCTAAAGTGGTGTAACGCATCGCCACGCCATTCACTTCTGCTCCAAATCTTACGTAGGTTGGGGAAATTAAGTTGCAATCATCGTGTCGAGTACTAATTATTGTTTGCTGGGATGCTGTGATACTTTGGCACGCTTTGCATCATAAAATTGAATACGTATATGTTAATACTGCCTCGGCCAAACGGATGATAGTCGGAAGCCTTGACGTATATAATGTGTAAAATAGTCTTACACGTTTTCGGTGCATTACTTTTCCTGACACCAATCAGATTGCACTCTTAGTAAGACAAGATTACCGTTTTCAGTCCACTTTGCTGCTTCGTTGCCACAATTAGTATTCATCAACCGCAGACGAATCACCTCTGTCAGTGTAGCCGTTGTTTAATGACGACTCCCGGTCACAATGGAAATGTTGAAAGAGTGTTTTTCCCTAATTATCGCCCAGTGGGCTAAGAAGAGGAACCCATCTATGAGATGACTGATTATGGTAAAATACAATTTTCGCAACATGCAGCGTGAGCTCCTTAGCGTGTGTGACATTACAGGAGGGCGACATCAAGAATCCTACAGGGCGTTTGACCGTGATTGGGGAGTACCTTGCGACATACTGATGGTTTTTAGGTAAGGTAAATGAAGACGTCACTGCCGAAGCAAACAGTGTTTAAGCCAGCGACCGGACAAAGGCAGCAAGAATAGGAACTCGATTGACCTCCACGAATTACATCATTCCTGACAAACCGTGGATATCCCGACAAGTAACGTAGGGTTTTCGACTAGAACTGTCCCAACTTACACTTGTTGGTGGTCGATAAGAGCGACCATCATGATGCGGGTGTAGCGTATGTGAGTACTTACCGAAGAAACAGAGGATAGATTGTGACTTAAATGCGACACGAGAGCATGGGAAACAGTTTGGTTCGGACGCCGCGACCCTTGTTGCGAGTGTCAGTCACATGGGCGTTGACGCTTACATGCCGGTCTAGAAGGACCCATGTAGGGCTACTTCACCGACTCTTTGCAGGTTATAGGCCTCCCTTCTAGGGAGAGAGCCTGGCATTGGCAAATGGACTTACGAGTGAAGCAGATCGCCTCTGATTTCTCCGGCCTACTTCCTTAGCCAGTCCGAAAGCAGGTCCATCTGAAGCAGCAGCTTTGTAGTCGCAAATCGCGGGTACAGGGAGCTACAATAGAATCCACAATAACAGACAATGCAGAGAAAAGGAAGTCGATCTCTCGTACAGGCAGCTGAGACGGACGTCAGAAAACAGATGGCCACAAGTAGTTTTAAAATGGACACCTCTTGAGACAATAGACGAGGATGCCCAAGGTTTAAATAACAATTTGACTTTACCTTGTGTAGCCTCTAGATAGTATTCACAATTTGTCTTTGTGAATTATATTTTGATGGAATTGAAATGCTTTACGGTTCCAAAAAAAAAAATAGATTAGCTGTTTAATATTATTTTACTCAACCCTTTGGGGACATTACTCGTCAATTATTCCATATACTTAAATGATCCGTTTTAATTGAAAATTATTACGTAAAATCGCTTCACCAAGTTTCAGGTTCAATGTTTTTACTTAGGTTCATAAGGAGACACTAATATAATTACTATTAGTTACTTTATTGCTAATTACTATTATAATTATATTAAAAATTACAAAATGTAACCTGAAATATCGACAGAGCCTATAGCGCTATGCAACAGCAAAATTTAACTCAATTTTTTAAAAAAGCGTACAGAATTATTTTACCATTAACAATAATAAAACTCCACTAAATAAATGTAGAGATACGTTCGCCCATTAGTTTAACTTATAAAATTAAAAAAAAAATGATAAAAACAACGTAAACATCACCAACCCGAACGCCGGCAGCCAATGTCAACACTAGAACACTGCCATTTCAATGTCATCCCAATGGTAAACAAAGACAAAAATAACGCTATCTGGTGATTGGATTGTAAACTACAAATGTTTCTTTACAGCTGACAGCCCTTAGACTTGATTCCTGTAAAAACAGTGAGAATTTTAAATGACGTCCGATATATCAAAGAGTTAATAAAGTTTTATTTTTACGAGATGTTTACGATGGCGGCCGGAGTATAAGCAAGCGGTAACGTTGCCAATGCCATTGGCCCGTAGTGTAGTACTTTCTCCATACAAAGTGTACGTGTACTTTCAGTTTCGTTGCATTGTGTGTGTGAGAACAGATTGTGTTGTTACATTTATGTAATCTTGTGACAGGCAATCTTGTGCGTTAAGAAAGCATTTAGCCTGACTCGTATCGTTACAAATTGTATTACACTTGTGTATGATGTAAATAGGCTATTCATACGAAAGAGGAGTGTACAGTCATATGGAATGCAGTGCTATAGAAAGTTGTAAATACGGTGGATCGGAAATAGCAGGATTATAGCAGTTGTTGATAGAATATATGAAGAAAGATATAAACGGATAAGATTGTAAAGCGAACAGATAAACCTGTTTGTTATAGTATGTGGCGTGAGTGAATTATCAGGCCCCTCTGACGTTGTCAGTTACATTGGCAGTTGATCTTTGTTTCTATCTTGTGCCTATATATGATTGCGGTACACTGTGCCATTAAAGACTTAGATAAGACAAGCCAAACACGTGCTTACGTTGATGATGTTGTGATAATAACCTTGGTTGAAATCTGTATAATTTACGCATTCATTTGATGCAGTTAATAAGTTCAGGTACATGGGTAACATGATGAGGAAGTCCATGAGGGGAACACGACAATACATGACAGGATACAAATAGGATACACGGCATATTATGCCAACAGTAGACTATTGAGAAGCAAACTCGTTAGTCATAACAGAAAAATAAAAATATATAAAACACTCATCAGACCCCCCGATGTTACTTATGAAGGCGACACAATGACATTAGTAAGAAAAGGAACAAGAAACACTAAGAAGGTTTAAGACCCCAAAAATGAAAATATAGGCCTATAAAACACTTATCAGTCCGGTTGTTCCTTGTGGATAGGAGACATGGACATTAGGGAAAAAAAGAAGAAGAAACACTAAGAAAGTTTTTAAGACATATTTGTGACCGGTTAAAGAAGACGAGTGGAGAATAAGAAATAACCAGGTGGTAGATGAGCCACTTATAGCGGATGGATGATCAGCGTATGCCAAAGAAAATTCCGTGGGCGGAAGTCCGTAAAAGCAGAAAGAGGGCCCGACCTAGGATTAGACGGTTGGATGATGTGCTGGATGATCTTAGAAGAAGAATGGATGTGAGGTGTTGCGCTGAGATGGCAACGGATAAGAGCGTTGGAAGAGATTGGTGTTGGAGGTCAGGGCTCGCGTTGGGCTGTAGTGCTAAAGAAGAAGAAAATGAAGGTGCGCCTATATGCAAAATGCAGGAGAAAATCGTTCAAGGGGAGTGCTAACAGGGAAAACATATTAATTCTTACTCCTTTATTACAATATGGATGATAGTTTTCATGCGTTATGTTGGTTAACCTGCATAAAATCCAAAACAACTTATTCAAACGTATATTAGTTATCAATACTATCACGTTAATCATATATCTTAATGAAATTAAAGAATACGGAGGCTATCATGGCCGCAGTCGTTACTTAAAAGATTAATTTCCGGGCTGTTGGGACGTGGTCGATTGCTGACTGGTGCTGTCATAACTAGACGTTTCGGTTACCCGCCGGAGGCCATCATCGGTAGTAAAAAATTAAAAATAGTTCAACAAGGGATGGGCCTAACGTACCCCAAGTTGAGGCGAAAGCACACTTTGGGATAAGTTCGGCACATCATCCAATGTCGAACTATTCTTAATTTTTTACTAGCGACGAAGGTCTCCGATGGGTGCCTGAAACGTCAAGTTATGACATCACCAGTCATCAATCGACCACGCCCCAACAGCCCGGAAATTAATCTTTTAAGTAAAGAAAATTTTCTGTGAAAATTGTAAATCATTTTTAATACCGAAGAGGTGAGATATTGTTTACGTTGAAACTGAGACCAATCAGGAAACTTGAGTTTGACGCAGATCAGCCCCGATATCGTCTCTCGTATAATGGATTTAGGAATGACAAACTGAGTATCAGTTAGGAATAACCGTGACGATTTGTGGAGCTGGGAGAATTTCTGCATCCACAAACTACATACGTAGTGAAATGTCAACAAATGTCTCCAGACAGAGAAAGAAATGTAAACTGAATGAGAGCGGGAGAGAGTGAGGGGGGAGATGGTGGTTCTTGGCTTAAGCAGAAGTGTGTAAGTGTTTAAACACAAGGTCTCTGCTTCGTAAGTGATGCTTATTGAAACCAGAAAAGAAGTTTTCTTAAGGGAAACTCGCAGGGCGTATTTACGGGGGGGGCGGGTCGAATTTTGTTACTCTTAATTTTTAGTGTTTATTATTTTTTCTGTATGCAAAAAAATAATGATAATAATAAAAATATTATTATTATTAATACTAGCGTACGCTAATATAGTATTAACTATTTTTTATTATATTAACTATTACACAGCAATTGCGTATGTTTGAAATATGAAATACCTTATAGGAAAATTCAATTCAGTCAATGAGTATCTTGTGAACAGTGCTTCAATAACGCGTATTTTTATTGTGCTATTGGCGTTCTCTTTAATAGGATTGATTTCAGGATGTTATCACAGGTTTTTTTTCAACCACTTCAAAGATAGTAATGATGATTAGTCTTAACTTGTTTCTTCTTGTGTATGAAGCCCGACCGGACGGCCCCCTCCCAAGACCAAATTGTAGATACGCCAATGCCAATCGAACCTGCGTTTCACTTGTATGTGTATGAAAAGTGCAAAATTCCAGTTGACGAGTTACCTCAGTTTACGTCCAGACAAAAAACATGTTTAAGCCGTGTTATCCCAAAAATTTATTTTTTTTTTTTTACATAAAGGAACCGTTTTAAGATTCGTAAAAGTTTTGCAATTCTACACCTCATACATTATGGTTACATAAGTAGGTGACTTAAGCAAAAATTTAAATTTCTGTAAATCTCGTCAAGTGGTAGCAGAAATTTCTGAAGTATTTGTTTAACATAGGAATCGCTGAGAGCAGGCAAAATAACTAAACTACAGTGGAACTCGCGAATAACGAACCGGCTTATAACGAGAACTCGGATGTAACGAGCAAACGTACGAGATTTGTTTGGTTTTGTATCTTAGTAATGTTAATTAAACTCGCGTTTAACGATTAGGAACCCATTAGAGACTTGGTTATAACGAGCATTTGTAATTTAAAAGTAAATATTGTACATGTGGCATGGAAAGTTTTGCGTTTTTTCCCAGATAGCCGGCCGATTTTCGGTAAGTTTTTACTACACAGTT
The DNA here is from genome assembly GCA_034769895.1 of Magicicada septendecula. Classification (NCBI taxonomy): domain Eukaryota; kingdom Metazoa; phylum Arthropoda; class Insecta; order Hemiptera; family Cicadidae; genus Magicicada; species Magicicada septendecula. Next base: position 48,323,063 of record CM068375.1, read on the forward strand.
GCTTTTACTATATTTTTCGAATGCACTATACGCCAATATTCAGCAAAGAATGTTATGTCTAAAAAATGTTTAAAGCCTAAATTTCACTTTTAAGTGTTGAATGTAAAATATGTCAACATTTTTTTAGGCATAGCCTCTTCTATAGTAGATTTTCTTAGGCATAGCCTCTTCTATACTAATTTTATTAGGGGTATCCTCTTCTATAGTAGATTTTGTTGGGCATACCCTCTTCTATAGTAGATTTTATTAGGCATATCCTCTTCTATAGTAGATTTTGTTAGGCATAACCTCTTCTATAGTAGATTTTTGTTGTTGTGTTCGATAATCGAGGTATAGAAATTTAGGCTTGCGAGTCAACAACTCGGATGTAGCAAGCAGCCGTTTTTAACGAGGACATTGTCCGGTCCCTTGAATCTCGTTATAAGCAAGTTCCACTGTACTTATTATAAGAAATGTATGGTTGAACAAAAGTATGTGTGCACATTGAAGTTGCTGATTTCATACAATTTATGTGACTAGTAGGTATTATATTCTATAAGCTCATACGTTTGTGTTGTTTTGTTGCAGTGAGTGAACAAGTGGTGTCGTTGATGATGATGATGTCGTTAGTGTGGTCGTCGTCGTCGCTGTATTCAGTGTTGTGGGTTGTGGTGCGCGAATACGGTATAGTGATGGCTGTGGATGTGGACGTTATAACTGTGTAATGGAAGCAATGTTGGGCTCTGACGATGACGGACTATATCGACCCACACTTTATTAGGGCACTTTGCAAGTCTCCTGACCGACGCACACTACAGGTATGTACTTTGTCGTCAATAGATTTACCTATGCACCGCACCGTTTCTCTCTCTCTCTCTCTCTCTCTCTCTCTCTCTCTCTCTCTCTCTCTCTCTCTCTCTCTCTCTCTCTCTCTCTCTCTAAGACACGCCCGCGCCCACACACACGCACAGACAGTGGCCACCATAATTTGCTTGAGAAAAGTGTTTTTACTTCTATGTTCCATAAGGAAATGGAAGTATGGTGATGGTAAAAAAATCGTGTTCGAGATAAGGGCTGATTCTGATTCCATCACCCTCAAAACATGAAGAAAAGTCATTATCTGAAGTGTCTGTGTGTAGAATTCTTTCTATGGCGTACGATAACTGCCGCAAATTCAAACAGAATAAAATAATTGTTTGCATATGTGCCTGAGCTCTAGAGGACTCAAGGCCTATTGATTTTGGTGAAGATCGGTTAACGGGAAGGGGTAGTTTACCTGCAACGTTTATATTTTAACAAGAGTAAAGTACTTAATTTTGATAAATAAAATATCCTGAGAAAAAGGTCATAATAATCCACTGTAGAAAGGTAGATGAAATCTATAAATGAAAATGATAGTTGAAGGGGGAGGGGTACACTTTTTTATACGTGTACTACGTTATCGGCAACAAAGAAGTAGTTTGTTGTTAAAATTCCTTCCCGGGCTGTTTGGCCGTAGTCCAATGTTTTATGCAAAACCAGACGTTTCGGCAGTGCCATCGATTGCCATCATCAGTGAAAATCGGAGTGCGCTAACGTGAGGTGGTAACTTCTGAACCGATTCACTGCGCTCGAGGTAACTTCTGAGCCAGTTGACACCTGTGGTCTGTCTGTCTGTCTGCCCCCCCCTCTCTCTCTCTCTCTCTCTCTCTCTCTCTCTCTCTCTCTCTCTCTCTCTCTATCTACCTTTGAGATTATCCAATTCTCCTTTCGACCTAAGTGTGTATAGCAACTTGAACACAGTGGAGCTGAGCGAACGAGGCATTGTTCTAATGTGTTACTAAAAACGTCACTTCTCGAAACATGTTTGAGACGTCACGAGGCTTGTAAATGGAGATGCACAAAGAAGACCTTGTAAAAGAATAGAAGAACAATAAAATTAATTTGAAAACAATAAGTAAATGATTAAAAAACTAAGAGAAATACATTCATATCCCGGGTGTTGCATTGGCCAAGTTCTACCAGCGACGTAGTACTTTGGGCATCTGAAGATGGCAGTCAGTGGCACTGCCGAAACGTCTGGTTTTGTCGCAGACTTTGGACCACGGCCAAACAGCCCGGGAGTTAATCTTAATCAAAATGACACCGGCCGTGCAAGCCTTCGTACAACATTGTTTCAAGGTTTGTTCAACAACCGTTACGCTAAAATCTATTCAAACTCTTGCGTGTATAGCACAAACATGTATATTTGTATTTCCGCACACGCAATCAACAAACGCCGGCTATAGCACACGTCGTAATTTTGGGAAAGGAAAGTCTACATAAATACAGGAGTACAGTTAATGTGCAAATATGCTTGTGCGCGCGCAGCCGTGCAAGTAAGAGGAGAACAGACCGTCGGCGCAGTCGACGTTTTCTGTTTAACAGTCTCCGGCGCAACCGATGAACCACCTCACTGACGGAGCTCGGCCGCACCTCGGCAACTTTCATGATCAATAGTTGAAACGTTGTGCTTAATGCATTACTGACAATGGCGGTGCCTAAAAATAATATTACGACCATAGACTATTAGCTTGAAGTGAAGACATTTGTCATGACGTGTTGAGGCAGCACGCAGATTACGTCCGTTTGGTTGACGGAAGCGAGTAGGCGACAGACCACTTCAGTAAACGCGTGGCCTGGTCTGGTCAGTGTCGGACTGGCGCCGCGGAACCGAGAGCCATACTACGCCCATACTAGCCATTGCAGCATCTACGTGTTGTGTGCGTGTGCAGCGGATTTAAAATTGTCCCAGTGTTCACAGATTTGGTAATTATATCGGCCATCTAAGGACCACATGCCAATTTCAATTCTTTACTGTTTCTTCTTTCCTTTTTTCCAATATTTCTTCATCTTCTCACCGTGTCTCTTCTTCCTGTCTTCAGTCCACTTTGAACTTGCGTTTTTCCCTCTCCTACCCTGGACTCCCTCCATTTTTAACACTTTTGTCCGAAAAACTTCTCCTTCAATTGCTTCTTCTGCATGTATATTATTTTTTTCTAAATCCTTTTGGACTTCTTTAACCCAAATTGATGTTGACTTCTTCCTCCATAATTGTTCCTTTATTATTAGATTATTTACATTACCGTGTTCAATGTGTTGTCAACATGCGCCCCTTATTGCCTTGTCTGATTAAACACACATACATAAACAGAAATAACACTGTTGGGGACACTACTATAGAAGAAATATTTCCGATTAGCGCTTCACAGGATTTCCGATCTGACGGTGAGCTGTGAAGCTTGAAAGAGCCAATCGGAAAATTTTTCTATGGTGGTGTCCCCAACAGTGTTATAACCACTAACACAACTTTGTTAATTAAACACAAGGATAAAATGTATCAGGTTAGTCATTTTAATTACACGGGTTCTAATATCCCATATGGAACTGAACTGATACTGACTGGGATAATAAGCTACCAAAATTTAGACGCATCTGTGGAACGATTCATAGATACCTGAAAAATAAAACACGGAAGGATACGCAAATGAAATTTTACAAAACTGTGGCTGTCCCCACATTCCTGTATGCTAGTGAGAGAAAGGCTGTTGGTAAAAGGGACGTAAACAGGATTCAGGTAGCCGAAATGAAATTTCTAATAGGGACGTAAAGGCTGTTCTTTCTTGGATCGGAGAAGGAATGAGGATATTAGACGCGATTTGAACATTGTATCATTGCACCAGAAGACTGAAGACCACAGAAGGAGATGGTGTGAACACTTGCCTGATATCCGTCTACCTGTGGCTGCCTTGGGTTATCATCCTACTCGGAAGAGAGATGTCGGTAGACCGAGGAGTAGATGGGTTCCGGAACAGGTCTAAGGCCCAGTCCTTGGAGTGGTGATGATGATAATGATGATGATGAGATAAAATGGATTAGATCTGAAAAATGTATGAAATATTTTTGATCTTTTTTTCGTATTAACATCAGTGCGGTTTTAAGCGAGTTTCATTTTAAAAAGCTCAATACAAGACGCTCAGCATAGAGACGCCGTCATTTGTGCATAGAGACGGTGTCAGTGTAACGAGGCCAAAAGTTCAGAACGCGTGTTTCGCTCCGATTGTTACATACACGTTACACTTCCGTTTGCGTACGCATACACTGTTATAGCGTCAAACATACCGGAACTATTGGCAGTCTGTTGGACTTAACCACAGCAATAACAAACAGCGGGGAATGAATATTTATTGAGAAATTTAACCAGACGTGTACATGGTTAGATGAAGACCATTAAGGAACAAGGCGTGGAAGGGGACGCAGTGATGAACCTGCAGGATTGTACGGAAGTGGAACGTAGGTTTTTACGTCAGGCGATGATGGCATTGTTTAAATCGAAAGGTTTTTATCAGCGTGAGTTATGTTTTATGTGCCAGAAGTGTTCGAGATACATACCTTTATAACTTGTGGAAAATCGCCTCACTCGACACCAGATAATCGCGGAGAGTACGGTGGTAGAAATAACAAGGTGTAGCAGGAGTTAAATGAGTAAAACAGATATCAAGGTTTACAAGTAAATGAGTAAACATGATTATTGGAAAATATTTACCAAACTCTGAATTTACCAAATATAAAGTTAAAGTCGGAAATGGAAATACACACCTATAGGACACAGGTGTGTAGGTAAACCCAGAAAGAGATAGCTGGGGAGAATCATTAATGGCGGAACAGGCGCATCTTGCCTATGTCGTGTTGTGAAGATGATGATCATCATCATAATCATCGTTATCATTTTGACCTCGAATTTATAATCATGGACCACGAAAAAGCCTCCTGTACCAAATTTCGTATAAATTGAAATACGCTTTCATATTGTAACCGAGTTTAGGGGATTCAGATCCACTATGCGACGGCGCTCTGATCCGCCGCGTAGGAAAACTTATCGTCACCACTTTTGTGGCGCCGATGATTATCTACGCTGTCCCTGTATTGGGCTACTTGGCTAAAACCTATAAGCATAAGCTTCAGTCACTGAAGCCTGGACCGAGGATTGCGCTGGGCGTGTAAAGGCCACTAGCTGACTTTAAACAAGACAATCGAAGACATCTCGTGTGTCCGTTCCCTAAACGCTACCATACGGACACTTTCTCGAAAATTTTATCGCCCCCGCGCCCGCTTTTAGGGCAATCACCTCGTTAGCGCCCTCGGTCGCAACCCATGTGTGCCAGGCGAATCTTGGACCCGGCCTCGGCCTACACTCACCGACAATTAGATAACTGATTGACTCCTACGGCAGGTAGCAGGCCACATCCAGTGAATTATGGTCCCTGCGGCAGGAGCTCTACAAGAAGCTCCGGGGACGCAACATATGAGCGGGCGACGAGTTTGCCCTTCGCCCCCCACAACCGCTGGCCACCAACCACCAAGGCGCTCTAAGGCGGATTAAAGTACAGAACGAAAGTCATTGTTCTGTATGTACGTATGTTTGTGTATTACGAAACATATTAGAATCTAGTCGTACGTATCTGTTAATTAAAGGGGAAAAGTAAAACATATTCATAGTTGTTTGTTGTAGTTAACGACACAAAGACTGTTTGTCTACCAAGAGACACACGCTCACATTTATTGTACGCTATTTATAGTTATGATACACTAATACTTATCGTAGTTAAAGTTCCAACGGTATAAGTAGAGGGAAAGTGAGTGTTCGAAAACACTTCCGGGTTCCGAACGAAAACACTACCGGGTTCCAGTTCATGACGTCATAGAGGCACTGGCAGCTGGTGTCCGAGCTGTCCATGTGACGTCACTGTTTTGTGTGTGTGTGTGTATGTGTGTGTATGTGTGACTGAAACACTACCGTGTTCCAGTTCATGACGTCATACAGAGGCTCAAGTCGCTGGCGTCCGCATGGCTAAAACCTGTTTCAAGACGTCACGAAGGCCGTGGTTTCTGCATGTTCAAAATTTGGTAGCCGAAAACAATGTGTAGCGGATGGGGGTACCCGGAATTCGGCGGTTGCCCGGACGCGCAGAGGCTATGTCATCGGGTACCGTTACTCGAAATTTTGGGGGTATCGGGTACCGTTACCCGAAATGTTTAAATCAACGGATGGGGGTACCCGAAATTTGTGGGTACGCCCTAACCGGGTTCCAGTTCATGACAGAGGCCCTGGCAGCTGGTGTCCGAATGTTAAAACACTTCCGCGTTCTGGTTTATTTTGATGTAACAAAATAATCGTTCTCTCTCGAAATTTTTTTAATGTCAGAATTTTGGTACCCTAAATGATTAAAACAACGGATGGGGGTACCCGAAATTTGTGGGTACGCCCACATGACGACGACGTAGAGGGCGTGATGTCTGAAATGTTTAAATCAACGGATGGGGGTACCCGAAATTTTCGGTGTCTGAAATTTAGTACCCGAAATGTTTAAATCAACGGATGGGGTTACCCGAAATTTTTGGTGTCCGAAATTTTAACACCGGAATGTACGACCACATGACGCATGTGTTCAACTGTAACAATGGTATGTCATTGGATATTAATTTTTACATAAAAATAAATTACGGCCCCTCCGGGATTTGAACCCGGGACCTCCGGTACACCAAACCGGCGTGCATCCACTACACCAAGGGGCCGTTATCGCTTAACTGTAATTATTTCTGTACTTATACTTCTCATCTCTTACTTGTAACCATGAGGTGGACGAGTGATATCTACTGTCGTCCTATGTGTAAAATCATAAAAGCACAATATAAGTTTATTTATTATTAAATAAATAAACATTTCGTTATACTTTTATTTTTTTACCTCTCATCCTCTTCCTAGCAGCCTGAGGGAGGCGAATGAGAGCCTGCTACGCTTTTTTTAACGTGGTTTCCCCAACTTTACAGATTCGTAAAGCAGGCCTACTCCACGTTATCTATCGCTGTACTATTGACTAGTACAGTGGTAGATAATAATAAAGATACATTATGCAATGCTAAGCCAATGTGTAAAAGCAGTACATATTTTTTTATTTACTTTTTTATTTATTTTTTTTATTTTTTTAATCGGGTGAATATGTTGTTCATACATGATGCGTATTCACATTTGCTGTACCGTAATGAGTAATTTTCACACCCATACTGGTTCTTGACGAGTTTACAGGTATATCTACCGTGCCAGTGACCCGTCTCGAACTACCAGGACTACGTTTATGAGTATTTCTACCGCGACAGTGACGTAGTCAAGGTTAACACTCACGCACACACTACGGTACCTAATTCTACGTTTATGGACATTTCTGTCACGTAGCATTCACACTAACACCATGATGAAAACATGTTCACAACCGACTATATTTTATTTCGTTGCCGCAACCATTCTGCATAAAACAAAGCTTTGCGTAATGCACAGTGTAAGGGGGGAGTGGTAACGGGTTGACGATGAGGAACAGGACATTGTATGATGGGTACAAAGGATCTAGGAACTACAGGTGCTTGAATATCGTTTAAGTCAATCACCTCACCATGATGATACAACTGTCGTAAGAAATTTGCCTTCTCAAACCCTTTTGTATAGACAACAGGATAATCTGAAAAAATGTCTGCAACGATGCGTACCATATTCTTGTACGGTACATTACCATCGTTCCATCGTATCCTGTGATAATGTGTTTCCAACCAGTCATTGATTTTTCGGAATTTCTGGTGCAGTCGTGCACTTTCGTATGGTGGAGCGAACAACACGATAACAAAACGTCCGGTTGTTATATCAACTGTAACGAACTCTTTGATTACATATTCATTTTTGTCACCGCGAAACGCTTCAAACTCGGCAATAACCGTCCTATTCAAGTTCATTTTTCCGAGTGACACATGTCCGCATCGAGTACGTTAATTTTTTCAAATTCCCCCTCTACTTTTCCTTCCAATACCAGTTCATCGTAAAGACGATCAAATGTTATCTGTTGGTCGTGACGACTGCTTTCCAATCGAAAAAACGAGGGGAAAAAGAAGGATGGTGGTACATAGCACCCCTTGGCTACTACCTGATTAATGTACGACTTGAAGTGATCTTGATCATAAAACAAGCGAACAAGATATTTCTTTAGTACTGTTAATAAACAACCAAAACGGATCCACTCGGGTTCTGTGAAAACAAATTTTTCGGTCTTACTACCTTTAATCCGAACAAACGTTTTCCCAAAGTTACGACTGATCATCACACTCTTCTTCTTTTCACGGTTTTCACCTTCTTCGTACAATAACATACTGGATAGTAACTGTTCACGAAAGATCAACAAGTAATTCCACTCAGAAAAGTCAAGTAATATACGTTTCTTTTTTCCGTTTGTAAACAAAACACCCGGTTCATAGTTGAGTTCTTTACACAGTCCGACGGTAACGAACTTAGAGTACGAGTTGATTGGATATGCAAGAGACAAGTAAACGTTATACTCACAATGGCTGCTGCTGCTGCTGTCACAGTCACCTTCCATCGTTGAAAAGGACTGAGGTTGTTGTTATGTAGAGATCGCTAATACCTATCTTTATAAACTAGTAGAGGGGAGAACAAGTTTTTTTATGACAAACGATGAACAGTATTCGACAACGCTGTGTACTGTACTATCCTATCGTGTATAATCAAAGCGTAAGCGGTGGTTTTATCTGGAAAATTGTTACTGGATTCAAATTCTAAACGCACATCAACGGCAGACGACTTGATTGGTTCTTCTTGTCTGGAACAATCGATGACAAACAACGGTGCTTTCGTTATAAATTCATTAGGTGTCAAAAGAGGCGTTCTGTTGCGACGGTCGTAGAATGATGTTTGGAAACGTGTATACATGTCGTAGAACAGGGCGTAACGTTTTTTATCGATATCCTGGTTCAGGTTATCGTACGGATAGTATTTATCGTTCAGAAAAAGCTTGACATTCGTTAAATTGCAGTGATCAAATTCCGACGCGTTTTTCGCTATATTGTTCTTCCTATCCGTCTGAAATATTAATATTACATACCGAGGTTTTTCCAACTGTGACGATGTCTTCAAGGTCCACGAATGTCGATTTGTCGTCGGTAGAACGGGATACTCGTGCAATTCCCAACTGCGGAACGGCATCACTAGTTCATGATCCTCCTCGATGTGCTCCAATAGCGGTATTCGGTACTTGTTTGACACGCGCACATAGGGCATCTTCCAGTGTACTTTGTTTATTACGAGATTACCGTTTGCAGTTGCACCCGATTCTTTTAGCACCATTGCGTTCTGATCGGTAGAGGTACGCAACAGAATCAATTCTTGCTTAACGTTCAGCATGATGCGTGTATAGTCTTCGTTGAAACCGAGTAGCATTTTCAACGGAAGACAAAACGTAAAATCACCGGTACTCTCGTGTACTGTCAACGACTCGTCGGTTGTCGTCACCCATCCTGCATTGATTAGATGCTTTCTTTCATGCTCATTGCTCGATAGTAACAATTTCACAGTGCTCGTAATTCCAACGTTTTTTGTACGATCCACTTCCACACCGCACACTTCGTAACGGATCTCCTCAAACAAGAAAGCCATTGCATTGTTGATTAATTTCACGTTCAACGCTGTGTCGGTAGCGTTAACCTTGGTCAATGTTCCTTCGATGTACAGAAAACTCTCCGCCGGTAAAGTGAAAACATCCTGTTGTTGGATGGGTATACGTATTTCATCGTTGTTACCGTATCGGGTGGAAGCATACGGTGCGTGCGTACGATATTCGAACTCAACGATTCTGTTATCGAAAGCCGCTCCTCGTTCGATAGCTAGAATTTCACCCGACATTATTTTAATCGTATAATTTGAATCCAAGTGAAAGTAAGAAACGCTTGTTCCTTGATGTCAATCGCTTCAACGTTGAACACCGACTACCATGTTTCTTTCGTACACACTCCCTTTTTACAGGTGACGTTTGTCCGAAATACAATCCCATATTTTCAGATGCAGTCGTATCGTGATAACTTCACCGCGAAAATCAACTAAATCCCCGTCCTGATCAACGAGAGACAATATGATGTTGTCAACGCGTTGTACGTTTACCGGTAAGTATATTACGTTTGTCGGTGTTTCAACTATTTTGAAACCTGGTGCCACGGTCGGATAAAACGAATGCAACGTGTGCTGTTCCTGACCGTCCTTGTACGCACCCTGTACGATATTACTCCGTACGTGAACGGTGTTAACTTTGATTATGTCAACGGGTACGTTCGACTCGTGTGTTTTATACGCTTCCAGCTGCTGATTCTCCTTGAATCCTAACATACTTGCAATGGTATTCGGTGTATGCGAAAAGTCGATGACATGCTTACAGTAAATTTCACACTTTAATGTGTTGTTGTTTGGACGTAAACTGATTGTTCTCTCGCCTAACTGTTTCTGCAGATACGTTTCGATATCACTGATTTCATAGGTGCCGGTAGGCAACTTGATGACGGACCACTGATCCTTGGAAATTTTTACTGGAAATGCATTATTTTTTCCTTCAGTAACGTTTGGTATTGAATTATACGATGTAAAATCCAATAGTCCAACGTACCATTCACCGTATAACTCGAGAGGTGGGAAAAAGTTACACACGAGATTCGCAGCGTCGGTACCCGTCACGGTGACCGTTAGCGACGACATGCTGAAGTTTACTGATCAGAAGACGATAAAAAGTCTAAACATAAATGACCGCAGATGACCGTGTGAGGAGGTTGCTTCCGTTCATAGTTGTAACGAACGTCGGCTGTATCACCAAAATATTGCATCAGCTCGAGAGGTGGACGTAAATTACCGAACCCGTCAAAATAGTGTACTCGATTTCCACGCTTCTTGTAACATACCCAGTGGGTTCCCGGTCCGCTCTCGTCGTCCAAATTTACGATGACGCTTTCGTTCTTCCACGGCGCTGTATCCGGTAATGCGTTACGCATGTAAACACCTCTAAAATACGGTATGTTTAGCTTTTTTGCGTATACACGTAATTCATCTTCGGACAACGGGCGGAGCGGTATGTGAATTAGTTTTTTCGGTACGGACGTAGATACAATCCGGACGCAGTTCTCTTCTTTTTCCTAACGGTGCGGACAGTTCTCTTCCTCCTCTTTTTCATCCCACCACCAGCACCACGACCACGACTACTCACATTCTTTTTATTTTTACGACGTCGGCCGCTTCCTATTGCTGATTTTGCTTTCATGGCCGCTGCAACTGCTGTCGCATAAGCTCGTTCGCTGATACCCGAATCCAACGCCTTTACCCGTCCCCACGCTTTTTCCGCGAGTTTACGATCTGCAATACGTCTACTTTCGTTGTCTTTGTATTGAGCGTAAGCGATGTCGTGTTCGCGACAGGCTTCGTCTAATTGGTTGATTCCGCGATCACCACGCGCTAATCTTTCTTCGAGTTTCGTGCCCGGTCCACAGAATCTGTAACCCGGCAGATGTAATTCGACAGGTAGTGCGTCCACCGCTCGATTGATAACTGACGAAACAACGGACGGTACAACGTTTTTAAGCACGTTTCCGACGCCCCACCCCTTTTTCCTCCTAACGTTGTTGTACATCGTAAACCGATCTCCAGTCTTTCTCTTCTGTGTTTTTATCGTATTCATCTATTAACCTTTTTATTTCCTTCGTGTCGAGTGTCCACTCGTCTTCTGAACTACGTGGCTTAGACAATTTCAATAAGTAGTAATCCAGTTGATACTGAAATGTTTTAACGACTTTATACATCTCGCTCTTTACGTATCGTCTCACGTCATTTAATTGTTGTAAGTTAACAGCATCGCTCTCCGCAAAACCATCCGCTACGTCTGTTATTCTCTTTTCCGCTGCTTTGAAAACACCATCTTCGCCCAAGCTAACGGTGTTCTGCAACATGTATTTTACGTTAACCGCGTCATCTGCAAAAATCGGTGAACTCACTCCCGACAACCAGCTCTGTCCAAACAAATAGCTATTCGATACTTTTTTAATGACATTCGAGTCTACGTAGTTTTTGTTGACCGCATCGGTCGCTTGTTCCGGACTTCGAACGTTGATTACCCATCGATCTCGTGCATCGATGACCTCACCTCTCTCTTGACTCGAGTGTTGTATACAGTTGTCATCAACGTAATATTTGTTGACTACGTCTTTAACGTCTACAGGAGTATCAACATTTTTCAATCTACACCCTTTAACGTCCACGCTTTTACGTTCATCATCGAGTAGCAGACAATGTGTTTGCATATAACTCAGGGATACAGCATCCTTTGCTGCATCCGGTTCGTTCAGATTGCGGATCTTTTTGTTTTCAACATCTATATGCCCATCATTCGTAATCTTAAATCCTACAGTATCGCGTAATTGTCTTTTTGTTTCTCGTCGCACGCTCACGGCGCTTTGATGTCTCCCGAACTTGTCCACAACCATTGTACGACTGCACGCTACAAATGATGTGCTAACCGTTTTAAGTAACGACACTGTGGTGACCATCGCGTGTGTAACACAATCGGATCGTCACCCTCTTTCCAACGAAAGATTTCTATACCGCAAAATGAACATCGAACCCTGTCAATTTCATTTGTGTAATGAAAGCCTGCGGCAACCATAGCGGTCGGACTGATGAAATGCACAGGCCATGATGTAAAGGTTTTCAGTCTCTCGTTTTCGACTTCAAAGTCAGGTGTCAAATCTAACCCGCACATGTTGACAGTGTTGACGTCAATGAGTTGTTACACCGACGTTCATAAAATTTATACGATAATGTTGGCTTCACGTAATTCCTCTACTACTGAGATGATTTCGTTGTCGTGTCCGGTGTGACCGACGCGTTTTGAACTTACCAGCAGTCTTAACCGTTCAACCAGTTCGTTGGGATCGTTCCAGTGTACGTAATCGATACCACGTCCGCTGCGTGGTGGAAACAATCGAGCGATTATCTCTCTGTACTTTAAACCTTTGTTTGTATTTACTTTAGCACCGGGTAAATAATAACGTTTATAAGCGTTAGTGTCCGACAGTATAGACTTGTACGCTGCTAAATCGTTTTCATCGTAGACGCTCTTGTCGGGTTCTTTCATAAACATAAGTTCGTAGAGGCCCGGTGTGCCTCTGTATCGTTTTCCAGCTATGTAGAAGCTATCGTCTTGATTGATCTCCAACACCGAATTGCCTACCATCCATTTGTCTTCAACGTTACGAACACCGTACGTATGATCCATCTTCTTATCTCGATCATCAGACAACGCGAGCAGTAAGTATTTCCTCGCGAGCGGACCTTCGACAGATTGTTCAACGTATTCTTGTGCTTCGTGTCGACCTTCGGGTGTTGTTAAAAACTCTTCAAGAGTTACGTTCGGTGTTTCGACATCAGGCGTTTGTGCCAACACTTCCGTTCTGAGGAAACGAGGTTGTGATGGTGTTTTCGTCTCAACAGCTGCCTTCGTATCTTCATCTTCAACTTTTATTTTTTGTTTTATTTTATCACTGGAGTCATTCAACTTTTCCGAAATCTGGGTTAACGGTTCCAAAAGAGGTTTGTACTTTCTCGTTAACGCTTCATCGCTCTCTCTGATGTCATGTTTCAACGCGCGATACTTTTGTCTTATGTTATCGCTAATTGCATCGATTTCATGTGTCAATTGCTTGTCATCCATCTTGACACTGATGACTTTCTTGCACAAACTATTCTATTTATGTATAAAACGATCGAAACCCACTCTGTATCTACCTGCGTTTATCGGTGAGTCCTTGTTGATGACTATGAATCCGTAACGATCCTTCCACGCTTCGGCGCACATCGCTTTGAACTCTTCGTATTTCATATCTGTGTTAACGTGATCGTTGTAAACGTGACGTAAATTGAGATCATCTTGTCTGAACAAAACCAAGAAATTGGCATTATCACGCACCAGTTGCTTTGGCACCAGACTATACGTTTGGCAAAGGTACAAAGTGTCCACACCGCTATGCCGTCCCATAGCGAAATATTTTCGTATGTTATTCTGCCGTTCACATACCACATCATCGAACAACATGATTGAATTAGATACAATTTCGTGCGGAGGTGGTACTTCATCGTTTTCACTGTATGTGAAGTACATCATTCCTTCGTCAGCGAGAGCGTTAAAAACGTCTTCCAACATACGATATTTTGGTTGAAATAACGATTTGGAGAACACGTACAGGTTCTGAAATCGCAGTCCGTTTGAATCGAATAACATGTTAAAGGCAACGTTTGACTTCCCGCTACATGACCCGCCGCACACGATACATCGAACTGTGTTTGGAAACAGTGGACTGTGTTTATTATATGCAACTTCACCGTTGTACTTAGCAGAGTCTACGTTCTTAACATTTAACTTTAACGATTGTTGTTCAATCTTCATCTTAACTCGTTTACGTTCGGTTAAATACTGTGGTAATGCTATTATATCAGATCTTTTTTATGTATCCACGAATCGTGTTTACCGTCAAAGCCGAGCCAGCGCACTCGCACGCGATCACCTTTACGTTGTAATATTTTCTCAACGAGATACACATCACCAACGCTGGTTTTACTCAATTCTTGTTCATAAAACCCACCTTCCACAACGTCACCCGTATGATCTTTCAACAAGTACGTAACCGGTACGGTTGGCTGAACTCTGTGCACTGTATATATCTCGTTCGTCCAGTTTGGTGTATAACCTTTAGCGAATGTGATTTTGTATTTACTGATACGCACTCGATCGCCTATTTTAAACTTATGTTTCTTGCTCACTTTCCGCGGTACGGTATTTTTTCTTATTCGTTCCAACACAATTTGCTCGTTGCTCTTGTCGACTTGTCGCGGCTTCATCTCTATAGTTCTATGCACTCTGTCGTTGTATTCCATCACCAGTTTAGGCAAAAGCGACAACCACCGATAATGGCCTTGCTCGCTGAACGCGCGGTACATGTTCGTTTTCAACGTACGATTAAATCGCTCTACGATGGACGCTTTCTTCTCGCTATACGTTGAATAGTGTTTGACGTTGAATCTCTTTAGTAAAGCTTGTACGGTAGTGTTAAAGTACTCTTTCCCCTTATCCGTTTGCAGGTATTTCATTTTATTTTTTACAATTATTGGTTCGAGAGCATGTGCTACTTCAACACCCGATTTAGTTTTTAAGGGAATCGCATATGCATACTTGCTAAATGCGTTTATTACCGTCATTAGATATTTGTACCCCTTGTTCAACTTGGCATGCGGTATCATTTCCACCAAATCCGCTTGGTAGAGATCGTGTAACCCCTTCACCTCCACCGCACGTCTGGGAAAGTTCCTTCTCACCGGTCTGTGCAATTCTTTTGCAATAGTTTTGCGTACGTTTTCCATATCGCCACCCGAAACGCGAATCGCAAAATTTTGGTACGAGATATACCGTTACGTTTTCACTGAACCTCACCGACTTCATCGTCGTTACTGACAGTGTGTTGCTCCTGCAAGCGAGTCTTATATCAACGTATATCGAACGCATAATTTATAACGGATTTTCTCGCTTGCTGAATTATCTCGCGTCTGGGTTGACAGAGTTTATAATGACCGTACGCCAGTGTTGTTTCACCGTCATCCAAGACATATCGTTTGTCATCGTATGGTGACAGCGATAATTTTGTAAGCTTTCTTGTGTATATGTTATGTTTTTCGCTTTGGATAGTCTGCGCCGTAGTATAAGTTTGAGAAGTGGTCTTTACACATTGTTTATAAAGTTGATGTTTCAACTGTGTAGCTATCGCGGAACGTGGCACACCTTTCGCTACCTTTTTCTCTTTATCGTTTGCCGTAACGAATGAATAACATTTTGCGCGCAACCCGACAAATTCAAGTATCGGTATTCCATTTGTTTCGTCTTTAAAAGTACCCAACTTTTTCTTGTTTGTTTCACTATAGCACGGATGTGCCTTAGGGTACTCCGACGTGTCAAAGAGTTCGAGATGCTCCTCCATGTCTTTGTACACATCGTCGGTGCGAATGTCGTACAACAGAGAGTCAGTGTCCGTCATACATAGACGTGCACGTGACCCGTACGTATTCATCGTGAATCCGTAATGGAACCGATACATAATCAGCTTACTAATATCCAATACACTGAACCCAACGTACAAAGGTCGGTTCAGTGTAATGAATGTTTTTTTCATCGTGAGACCTACCAGGTCCTCGTTATAGATGAAGAAATGTTGTAGCCTGTGGTTAGCGGTTAGTTTGTGAAGTTTCTTCTCGTTTGGAACTAACTTGAAATCGATTCGCTTTCGTACGTTTTCCAACGATTTTCCGTACGGTGCGTTATTCATTAACTTAAAAAAGTCTTTTTCAAAGGTGTTTCTGGCTTCCTTTCGTCGCTCCGTATTAAAATCGATGAAAGGTTTCAACCATACGCACTGTGTGAATGCTAACACACGGTGAATCGCTTTCAACTCCATTCCTAGTTCGAGGTAGAGTTTCAGTGTTCTGTAATGAACAATGTATTTTGTCTTGTCCTCGAGGGACGTTATCAGTTTCTCTACCTTACCGTTACTACACACAAAGTCTTTTAACAGCTTCATGCGATAGCAGTACGGTGAAAGCATACTGTCCGTAATAGTACGCTTTTCAGGTGCTAAAGGGTAGTCACTGTGTAAGTCGTGTAGGTAATGTGGATACCCCAGATCGACTTCCAGGATATAACCGGTGTCACCATCGTCGCGTAACGCGTGCACGTTCAACGTATCGATCACTGTACGTTCCAACCATCGAAAACCGGACAGTGGTAAAGGCTGTGTCATAGCCGTTCCGTACAGGTTGGTACAATCGAGGTAAAGTAAATAGTTGTGCGGCTTGCTTGCGTCATAATCGGGAATGTACGGGTTGTTGGCTTTGGCGTACCTATTAGAAATTGCTGCTAAGCCGCCACGGATACCTCTTTCGATGTACAGGTGTACGTCTATATCGCGGAGTAACTCTAACCTGACTCCTGTCATTTTCAGCATCGCGTTCCACGCTAAACCGGCGGTGGTAAAAACGTTACACGGATCGAGTTCGTAGTACTGCAGGCTCATGTTTCGAAAGTTTTCAAATACATCAGCAAGCAGTAGTACATCCGTTTTTAAATAAAGGTCATGATAATCACCGAACGTTTGCATGTCGAAAGCCGACCAAACCGTTCGAGCGTGCGCGTAATCTTCTTCGTCTATATCCGACTCTGTCAACCCGTTGTAAAAATGTACGCGGTCCGGTAACTGCCTCTCGTCAAATTTTGAATCGTCCGTAACGTATTCGTAAGGGTACACACCTTTACGTAACAGTAAATCAACATTACGCGTGTAAAATTGATTAAGGATTTTAAATTTATCCGCGGATAAGTTGGAGACGAGTTTTTCAAGTGACGCGTTCATGAACCGCAGAGAATCGAGAAACCGGAGCTGACCGAGTGTAACGGAGATGTAACGTTCGCTTGTAGTAGCGATACACGTTATTTCATCTTCCTTGTACTTTCCGAAACCTTGCATCAAATGATGCGAGTCATAGCCACTTAAATTATGGAAAAAAACCGGAACGTGTGTTGGTATTTTGTAATTTATATTACACGCATTGTGAGCAGCGCCTAAATAGTTACCCGTTATGTGGCAATGATTTCGAACCGTGTCGTCCGTTAACGGCTGCTTGCACAGATGACAGTGAGTGGCGTTTCGGAATGACCGTTCATCGGCCGCTGTCATTTGGATCGGTTTATTAAACTTTCTATCGAGTCGTTGAACGTCGGCTAAAAGCACACGAAGGAACGTGTCCACCACGTCTTTACCGCGGTATATTACAGGTTCCTTGACGGCGTTTCCCATCCA
The DNA here is from genome assembly GCA_034769895.1 of Magicicada septendecula. Lineage (NCBI taxonomy): Eukaryota > Metazoa > Arthropoda > Insecta > Hemiptera > Cicadidae > Magicicada > Magicicada septendecula. The sequence continues at coordinate 48,340,823 of CM068375.1, forward strand.
GTCAACTATCACATAGCAGAAACTGGCTGGTATATGATGTGCCACGTTTTTACCGGTGGTTGGAACAATAAACGATTCGAAGTCAGCGTATACCGTATAAGGTACGCGGTGACAAAGTGAAAAGTTTTTAAAATACATCCACTTTTCGTCCTCGTCAGGAAGTTTTACTTTCTGTACTCCGTGCTGAGAACAGTTGCGTTCGTGTTCTTCAACTCGTTTTCGCGCCGCGTTAGTATCTTTATTGTCCGCAAATCTGTGTAGACAGTAGTTGCAATAAAACGAAGTGCCCTTTCGTTTTGTCAACGACGAAAGCATACGCGAAAGGTTCCGTATGAGGCAGTAGTGAGTAGTGTTCGCGTCGGACAGTAGCAGTAGGTTTACGTGGTACTTTCTACCGCGATGTTCAGTGATACGTAAAGGATATACCTCGCCTTCATAGCCAAAAACGTTAACGGATATGTTTTCGTTTAATTTTTCGAACCGTTTTATCTTATTGAGTGCGACGGGATAAGGAATGTCCTTCATGTTTATTTCTTCTTCGTACGGAAGGTAATGGCTAACGCGATGCGGGTTACACGCGATCGGGTGTATACCAGCGAGCACAGACCACAAGAAACACTTTTCATCGTCTACATTTTTTATATTGATAATTCCTTTCTTACTGTTTGATAATTTCGATGGTGTAGGTAGAAAGCTCGACCCCACAAGAGGGTTGTATTTTGTAATATTTAATTCCACCGACTCGACACCGTTTTCGACCCACCCGCTTCCGTCGCGCGTGAATTTGTCAACGGATTCCATTATTTTCTCGCTAGCTATCGAATACTGTTCATCGATATCGTCATACTGTGACTTAAGTTCTGTACGCGATCTGAATACCGCATTACAATAAATATTTTCGGTGTTTATTAATTTTTTAAAAGATACACGAACTGCTAAATACCATTTTATATAATTATTTAATGCTACGGCTTCGCTACACATCTTATCAACAACCGTGTGTTTGTAATCTAATAATACTGTTTGTGTGTTTAGTGTATTGTCAAGTATCATAAATTTTATAGTAATTACATTACCATTGATAGCACGGTGTTCGCTGCTGCTGCCGCTGCTGCTGCTGCTGCTGCTGTCGGTCATTGTGAAAGGAGTGAGGCCGGCTTCGCGTCGTCGGTTCCCTATATAGACAGTCCGGTAACCGGTGACTCTGTCGCCGCGCGCCCTTGACCGATCGGCCTCGCGAGGAGCAGCGGTGCGGGGTAGGTAGTCGTCCGGTCGTGACCGACGACGCGCGTTGCGGTGGGTGGGGTGGGGTGGGGAGTGCGGTGTAGGAAGCCGACGTCCGTGACCGATGCGGTGCGGGGTGCGGGGTAAAGGTGTGGGATGGTGGTGCGGGGTAGGGAGATAGGTTGCAGCCGGTGTCCGTGACCGAGAGGTAGGCGAGGTGCGGAGTACAGGATGCCGGCGACCTTGGCCGAAGCGCGCTCGTTGAGTCGCCTCCCGCGGGATGTAGGGTGCGGGGTACGGGGGGCTGGGTTGTACGACCGGTCGTGACCGAAAGCAGATGGTGACCCGAGATGACGCGGGGTGGGGTGCGGGGTAGGAAGCTAGGTTGTCGCTGACGGACTCGATTGCGGTTGGTGGGGGGTAAACCCGGTCGTTGCGGAGCGACAGACAAAGTAATTGAACAAAATATGTTGGCGAGGTGCGGGGTGGGTGGTGAGGCTCTGGGTGCGGGGTAGGGGAGACCGTGACCGACGGACTCGATTGCGGTTGGTGTTTTGCGCGGTGGGGGGGGGTAAACCCGGTCGTTGCGGAGCGACAGACAAAGTAATTGAACAAAATATGTAGGCGAGGTGCGGGGTGGTGGCGAGGCTCTGAGTGCGGTGTGGGGGTGCGGGGTAGAATGTCATCGTCCGGTCGTGACCGAAAGCTGATGGTGGCCCGAGACGACGCGGGGTGGGGTAGGAAGGAAAATTGTAGCCGTTACCGTTGCGGTAGAGGTGCGGGGTGCGGGGTAGGGTGTCGTCGTCCGGTCGTGACCGAAGGAGATGACGCTTTAGAAGGAAGGAACGTGGTCGGGGGAAACAGAATAAATACGCCAGTGTTTCCCTGTGCAGTCATCAGTACTCGCCATGGAAGGAATCGTTGCGAACGCGAAGACAGTTGAAAATTTTTTACCAAAAAGAGACTTGTCAAGTCTTTCTTTAGGAGTAAAGTATCATATAATTCACATGAAATTTGTGAAAACGAAATTCGGGGAGTCAGTTGTGGTAGATTTGGAAGATACCGGAGCCTGTCCTCAGCCGGAGGGTAAACTGTTCTATGTATACCTACCTAAAAGATGGTGTGACGTATTTACAGAGGAGCAATTGAAAGCTGTGAAGCCTTGTGTCCTATCACTATGCGTAACCTCACACACTCCGCTGGCGAACGAGAAAGTGAGCGTGCAGTTGGATATTGATTATGTGAGTATGATTTTTCAGTACCACTAATAATTACTTATACAGAAGTGGTTATGTATTAATTTTTTTCTCTTTTTTTCCAGACCAAATAAACGAGAACAGGATTGATTTATAATAATAATAACAATAATAGTAATAATAACATTAATAGTAAAATGTTTTTAAATGATGAAGTAGACTTCTCTATTTTTTTGTCGTTTTTTAATGTTAACTGTTCATTTTCAGAGAAAGAACAAGGTGTTGCTTGAATCTAATATTGTAGAAAAACTTTTAAACAGAGAAATAAATGGTAATAATAGATTATATTGTCAATGCGACATGATTAAATTCGATTATAATTTTAGAAATAATCGTAAGACACTGAGTAGATGGATATCAATACGAAACGAAAAGAATATTTACAAAATGAAAGTATTTATTCGTAATGAGTTTTTCAAACTCTTCAAAACATCAATTAGTTATTGTAACAACCATAATATTGAATATCTTCAAATAAAAGATTTGCTAATTGCTAAAACAAAGCTGGTTAATCAGATGTACTATATGATGTATAATTTTACTGGTACAGCGTATACCTCGCTGGTAAAAAAATATGAGTGGTCAAGGCATGACTCTAGCGGATGTCCGCTTCGTAACCGTTGTCGCGTCTGTTGTTATCTAAGATATCAAAATGACTTTAATTCAGAATACATGTTTTTTTAATACCACACTAACTATCATTTGATGTGTCTACATTCTTTTGTATTTGATCAAGTATTATTAATTGTAGGAAATTATATTCTGTTTTTAATTATTAAAAAACGTATGTGGTTTATAACATAAAAAGTTAAGATAAACAATCATTAAAGTGTTAATTAAATTTTTATGTGTAATTAAATTTTTTAAAAGATTTCTCTCATAGTTACAGAAACCTTGTTTCGATGTTATGTGTTTGTGCGAATGCGAGGGAGATGTATGTCGTTCACCACCATATGGTGACCACTGTAACATTCTGAATGCTTGTGAGTGGAGAGAATTTACACTCTGAAGAACAATTGTTTTAAAAAATTATAAGCGTTGTTACCTTTGTTATTATCTAAAATACTAAAAAGAGTTGAATTCAAGGTTTTGGTGTACCATTTTACACATGTAGTTAACACCATAGTAATTATCATTTGATGTGTGTCTACATTTAGTATGTTATTATTAACATATTACACATCAACATTGTAATATTGTATGTTATTAATTATTATTATTATTTTATATTGTTAGACATATAAGGCTTGTTTTGGTTGTAGTAAATGTAATTATTATTTTGTTAATTATGTGTGTGTGTGTGTGTGTGTGTGTGTATATATATATATGTGTACAGAGAGAGAGAGAGAGAGAGAGAGAGAGAGAGAGAGAGAGAGAGAGAGAGAGAGAGAGAGAGAGAGAGAGAGAGAGAGAGAATATATATGTAGAGAGAGAGAGAGAGAGAGAGAGAGAGAGAGAGAGAGAGAGAGAGAGAGAGAGAGAGAGAGAGAGAGAGAGAGAGAGCACCTTCAAGGCTGCAAAAGAGAGAGAAAGCGAGAGAAAAAAAAGATTATTTTGTATAATTATGTAAATATATATATATATATATATATATATAGAGAGAGAGAGAGAGAGATAAAGTGTTTATTTTGTTTAGTTATGTATATAGAGAGCGCGCGTATGTTTTGCACAATTATAATTGTCTTGTGAATATAGAACGTGTCTGTGTAGAGAGAGAAAGAAAATTATAGCTTATGATTTGATTGTAAAAGCTTTCGATATTATTAAAACTTATATATAAACCGTAACCTTTGTTATTTTATTATTATACCTTTATACAAAACAGTTATTCCTATCATACTTGAATAAGGTATACGCCAGCGAAGATAACAAGTTTTTATAGTTGAGATGCAGCCAACTTATTGATAAAGAGACACAGCTGGATTGTGGTATGCGCCAGCATGCGAAGAAAACCGGTTTATAGGGTTCAGATGCATCTCTCTCTAAAGAGAGAGACAGTGAGAGAGAGCGTATAATCTGTTTGTATCAACACACAGCGATTCAACCAGACCTGTTTGTTACAATTTTGCAGGTACACAGAGTAAAATATATTTATACAATTACACAATTTTAGTAATGCATAATTTTAATATGTTTTTTCTAAACAATATTCAAATGGATGCATCTGTTCTATTATAACACAATATACTCATATATAATAATACAATATATGGTTTTGCGAACCGCAGATCCAGGTTCAAATCCCGAGGAGTCAAAATTTATTTTGTGGAAACCAACACCTGTCGGAAACCATCTGTATAGCCTCCTGTTTCGTCATACCCAGTGTTTTATACATGCGTCATGTGGGCGTACCCACAAATTTCGGGTACCCCCATCCGTTGTTTTAATCATTTAGGGTACCAAAATTCTGACATTAAAAAAATTTCGAGAGAGAACGATTATTTTGTTACATCAAAATAAACCAGAACGCGGAAGTGTTTTAACATTCGGACACCAGCTGCCAGGGCCTCTGTCATGAACTGGAACCCGGTTAGGGCGTACCCACAAATTTCGGGTACCCCCATCCGTTGATTTAAACATTTCGGGTAACGGTACCCGATACCCCCAAAATTTCGAGTAACGGTACCCGATGACATAGCCTCTGCGCGTCCGGGCAACCGCCGAATTCCGGGTACCCCCATCCGCTACACATTGTTTTCGGCTACCAAATTTTGAACATGCAGAAACCACGGCCTTCGTGACGTCTTGAAACAGGTTTTAGCCATGCGGACGCCAGCGACTTGAGCCTCTGTATGACGTCATGAACTGGAACACGGTAGTGTTTCAGTCACACATACACACACACACACACAAAACAGTGACGTCACATGGACAGCTCGGACACCAGCTGCCAGTGCCTCTATGACGTCATGAACTGGAACCCGGTAGTGTTTTCGTTCGGAACCCGGAAGTGTTTTCGAACACTCACTTTCCCTCTACTGGTATACACACACACATACACATATGTATATTGCTTGTACGTATACAATGTATCTGACATAAGGAAATAGTATATTGCGTCCTTATATTACGCAGCAATAGAGCTGCTATATGTGTCACTGGTTGTGTTGCGTCCGCGGGGGATTTAAAATTCTCTCTCCACTATATTGTCGCTTATAAATAATCCCACTGTCCCTTTTCTAAATTAATGTTTGCTGTGAGAGTTTGCTGAGCTTCTTGTCAAGAACCCTGTTACTGCTGCATTGTGTGTAATCCGCTTGTGTTCCGTATACATAAGGGGCTACGCACTGTGAACGGTTCCGTTTAGTATTGCAAGCCAGCCTTAGCATGTATACTGTACTGTCTGCTGTGTTGCAATAAACTTAGTTTCCTATTATCAACTGACACAGATACCTGTACATTTCAAAGATATACCATAGTGTTACGACGGTCTACTTATCGTTGTATGGTACAGTGGAAAACAAATACAAGACACCAATTAAGTCACTAAAAATCAGCTTTAATTATCACAAATAACAGTTTATAATCAACTCGTACAATAATTCCAGTTAGATTTGTCCACACGCAATAATAATGTCAAATATAAAAAATTCCGCTCTACAATCACTTTTCACTAATACACCATTTGCGACGCACTGTGTAAATCGCCCGACAATAACTGAAAATTAAGCGGCAGGTGTGGGCTATTTATAGTCCGCAGGGTTGCGTAATATGTGTCTTTAACAAGCAATCTAAAATTCTAGAGAATACTTCAGCGCGGCCATGGCAGAAACACACACCGTTGGGCTAGTTCAGAAGCCTGTCGAACAACACTGTCGAAAGTAGGAGAATGTTCCGTATTACGTAACACATTGCATCGCGTGTTAAGCGTCACGTACGCACACAACATTACAGCTGGGCTCTGCTGGGATAGCCGAGAAACATGTAGAACGTTCTGTAACGGCGTGACAATATTTTTATCATCTTCTTCGGAAACAACACAAACGATATGCAAAATTGGTTATAGAGACGGCGGAAAGCAACTGTCCGTAAACAATTCTCAATTTCCCGGGACGGAAGATGTTAAATATCTTAGAGACGTCTTACACGGCGCAAACACGTAGATACAAAAACGGCTTCGGCGTACTTATGTTTAACTTTAATTTACGTTAGCTAGATATCACCTTCTTAAGCCCCGCGATTGGAGCGCCAAATTTAACTATAATTTACGTTAACTAGATATATTGTGTTAATTAATAAATTATATTCCTTCCATCTAGTAACGGTAGTTAAAGTTACAATGAAGTCTTCTGATGTTACTTGTAACTGTATTAAGTTTACTTATGCGTGATGAGTACAAATAATCTTTTATGTTCAAGCATACTAATTGTTGTATCGTCCCTCAGGTAGTTATTAAATAACGAAACGCATACACATTTATCAGTATAATTGTTGCATTTATTATTATTACGTTACTTGTCATTCATATTAATTCCATATGATTTTAACATTTTATGATCATTCGTTAATTTAAAATATGATCTATCTCAATAGACATTCATTCTAAGATCTCTATCTCAAGGTTCAATTTAAAATTTAACACTTATCTCTATTAAATATCATATTGCACAGATTTTATTTAGAAATGGATTCATGTTTAATATATGAAGTTTATCTTTCATAAGACATACGTGAGTTTTACAGACAGGTGTTTTAACAAAATATTAACTAATGCATAGAAGTTACTATTGGTACGTTATCCAATCTGCGGCGTGTAAACTGCGCTGATTATCATCTCCCACGCCTTAGATCTGTCATGAAAGTGTAGATGCGCTAATGATATCGTGGTTTATTCTCATTTTGCATGATAGTTGTACACTGTTTTTTTAACTCCACTTTGACTAATACACTATTAGTCATCTTCATACACTATTAGTCATTAGCATCTTCCGACGTTCCAATAAAATAATTACCGGTTACTCGTTATAGCGTTTATTCTTGTTACACGAGTTATAGTTTTCACACGACTGTTTTCGAACACATGCTGCGATCCTAATTGTTTTACAAGTTATATATTACTACTACCTTAGTTCGCACTCTTCTCAATATTAATTGTATTATACCCATTGTTTGTTAACTTTGGTTCTACGAAATATATTATAAGTTACAAATCTTCACAATTATTTGTACATGTTATACCTTCATACGTTTTTCAAGTCAATTCGCGGGATTTTCACTACCGACTAATTCTGAATTTCCGTAAAGACTCTGAACTGTTAAGTTAAGACTCTACGAAACTTATAACTTACTCTCGTCAACACTTACGACCAACTCCTCCGAAAGATTATTATTAGACTCCCCGATCGCGCTCTCGGGTTATTTTATATACTGATTACACCTAATTCCCTCTTAAGACTCTCTTAGTCCACCACCTTCTTTACCATTGGTTATCGTTCTTCGTTTCTACGAAAATTCCCTCCTATTTCTTTTACACGTTACCACGCTACGTTTCCATTGGTTTTTCGTTCTAGTTTTTCTAAGAACTAGACTCCTGGAAACCCGCCTACGTTGAACTCTGGTTTCTGATAGGATATCTTACTTCCCTACTCTATTCTTCTTGCTTTTGGTTCCACCCTCAGTCTGTGACGATAGTTCGATTTCACACGCGTCAATCATCCTGTCATTTTTTCTTATGTCCCTTTCAGACAAATTCTCTTAATTGCCTTCTAACGCACAGCTGCATCTGGTTAATGAGTGTACTCTACTTTGCTCTAGATTTCTCAGTATCTCCTTGTCTGGCCCCTCGCTGTCTTTTTTCATACCCAAGGGAGACCAATTCCTTCATTGTCTTACATGTCCAGCTGCATCCTCTGTTAGAGTTCACACACTTGGTGTGGCCTTTCTTAGTAAATTTCTCTCTGGTGTTTTTGCTACCCCTTACTCAGACCACCCTTTTCTTTAATATGTACTCGTTACATTTGTTTAATAATCTCCTGTGTGGCTCTCTTTTGTATTTCTAATTGTACTCCTCGCTAGGGTGTCTTCCTATGACATTCAGCTAGAATAATCTTTGGTTTCGCTAAACGTCCAGCTGCCCCGTTGATTTGTGCGTTCGCCTCCGTCGTATCCCTTCTTAGTATTTTCTCATTGTATTTCGTTCTGGCGACTGTTCCGCCTATCAGCCAGAACAATCCCTTAATTGCTCCACGCTTTCAGCTGCACTTGTTAAACTTGTGCACACGCCTCTGCTGTATTTCCTGGTAAATTTTCTCGCTGCCGAACCTCTGTTCTTGTTAGATTTATGATACCTACAGACATGTGCACGTCGACATTGACGGCTGTTACTCTCCTTTGTATTAACTCCTTTTATAGCTTCCCACGTACGTCAATGTCTATCCAACAGCTGCCACCTGCTTCATCTTCTCTTTTTTTCGCGTTTTGGCGTTACATATGTAGTGGTTTGTTCGGAAGGAGGTCGTATATATTTGGATGTAAACTCATCCTCGTCCTCTGTAAGACCATTCTGTAACCAATGTGGAAGTACAGCGTTCAACTGTGAGGGACAGCAAGTAGACATAATTCAAACGTAGAGGGGTTCTGCAGTGTTTCCAGAAAATGTTACTCTGGACAAATAAAATGTGATATTTGTTTCCCCCGCTATTTCTGATTTTTTCAGTGTGTCCTTTCTTCGTGTGCCTCATGTGTTCTTGCACTCCCGTCATCACCTGTCTCCACGTACACATCATCACAACTGCATGGGACCTTGTAGACACCACGAGTAGAAAGAGGTACCTTGTCTGTCGCGGACGGTAACATTTGTCCTACCTTCCTTAATCGCCTTGAAAATAGGATGAATGTTATGTTTTTAAAAATCCATTCGATTTTGTCAGCAGTGCCGGCAAGTAAGCGCGTATCTACTTCAGCGCAGGGCCGACTTCAGTCTTTGCATAAACAAAGGTGCGTAACTGAGGATGCCTAATCGTAGCGCTGGCGAAACGTTCTTTTTTAGAACATATATAGAACGACGTGTGTCAAACTGAAAAACATTGTTGTTATTGTAAAACAATAAAATTAAAAAAAAAAACACGAAAGTTTACGAGCGAAATCATAACATACGTATTACTATTAACAGTTTAGGTGTACTATCGGTCTTATTTATAATGCCATATCGGTCTTATTTAGATATGCTTGTAATGACATTCTTGCAGAGCAGAGCTGCTCCGTCATTTTTTTTTTTTTTTTTTTTTAAGGAAATGGAAGTATCGTGATCGCGAAAAAAAAATCGTGTTCCAGATAAGGGCTTATTCTGATTCTACTATCCTCAAAACATGAAGAAAAGTCATTTTCCGAAAAGTGTGTGTGTCGGTGTCTGTGTGTAGAATTTTTTCTATGGCAAACAAACACTGCCATAAAATCAAACTGCCGCAAAACCAAACAGAATCAAATAAATTTCTGCATATGTGCCGGAGTTCTGAGTTGTAGAGGATTCAAGACCTATTGATTTTGGTGAAGATCGGTTAAGTGGAAGGGGTAGTTTACCTGCAACGTTTTACGTTTTAACAAGAGTAAAGTCCTTAATTTTGAGAAATAAAGTATGCTGAGAAGAAGGTCATAATAATCCACTGTAGAAAGGTAGATGAAATATCTAACCTATGAATGAAAAGGGTAGTTGAAGGGGGAAGGGGGTAATTGTATTAATGTTATAAACTTTATTCGATCGAAAACTTAAAAAAAATTTCAATAAATATTAACAATTGATATCGTTCCACGTAAACAAAATATCGTAACCACGGATACGTAAACAAAATAATTTTTCGTTTTCAGAAAATAACAGATTAAAAACGCTGGGCGGTATTCGCTTTTGTTAGCGTTGTTTCAGTAAAAGATAATTTAATCAAATTAATTCTTAATTTTTTAAATATTAACAACTATGTATAATGCTAATTTTTATTATCTTTCTCAGCGTTTTTACCAGAAGCATGTTGATATATTTAGTTTCGTTCTGAGTGTACATATTAAAAGTAATTTTATAATTAATTAGAACATGGAAATCATGTATGGTTCTCCATACCGATTTTTTCATTAAAGTACAGTGTACTTTTTTCTCTGTTTCCATGGCAGCTCTGATTTCAGTATTCAACCAGCTGTTTGTGATTATTCTTTTTGGTTATCTTACCAAAGAGGTTATGTTTACATTTTGCTGGTTTTCGATCCATTCCGAAAATTCGTTCTTTTGGGATTTAAAGAAAATTTTCTCAAAAACTGTTCGAGAAAATTTAATGAAATTTTCAGGGTGTGAAAATGATTACTATTCGTATAAAAATACCAGTAAACAATTGTTTTCTAATTTATATGCTCAGATATTTCAAAATCCCGTGGACACATTGTTTATAATAGGGCGATAAACCAACAGTAAAATTGTGACTGCAATGTGTTAAACAGAGGCTTACTCAGGAACATTTGCGTATGTTGCTTATGAGGAAGCACAGAAGGACCGACATATCCGTCAATTGACGTTATGCCGTTCATAAATCTAAGTGTTGTTGTGCAATCGTTTCGTTTGTTTGCGACTACGTTTGTTGCATTGGCGTTTAATTGCCTCCCTACGTAATGTGAAAGCAACGCACTCTAACTGAAAAACAAAACGTTTATACACGTACTTTTCCCCTAGTAAAGCATGAGGGCCGCGAGGAGAAAACAAGGTTGGAAGAGGCCAGGGTCAGAAATATGAGTGAGAAACTCTGGATTAGAACATTAGCTGAACGAGGGACAACTATAAGCGTTGGCGGGTCTGAAGACACAATGAGGGCGTTTGCGAATCAGAGCTTGTGCTTACGCTGGTCCATACCTCGGTGTTCATCCGTCTATGCCAACAGTTTCCAGCGCCACCTCATTCGTTTGAAAACGACCGAGATTCGTATACATTTTCGTAGCAAGAAAATAGCCGACGTTGACAGAACTGTTACAGTTCACGAAAGTTTGTTCTCTGAGAGGAAGAATGACGCGGGGATTTAGTGTGTATCCGCAACATTACAGTACTGGTAGCATCAACCCTGTGGCTCGTACCGGCGGGGAAGTCCACCGCATACATCAACGAGCCGGCTTGTACCCTTCATACAAGACAACGTTGTCCAGCGGGAGGCGGCGTCTCGCTACCCGGCACAGGCTAAAACTCCCAGGACAGGCTTCTCCGACGCCGGATCGGAAACGCAAGGCGCACGCTTTGTTCCGACTGTCACCCGTGATACTGCCGAAAATCAGTTAACCGCGCGTCCCGCTAAACACCGTACGAGAGGGGGGAGAGTTTAGGGCCGCCGGCAATCAGCGATAAACCGAACTCCCACTTCCCCTTGGGGGGAGGTTCATCCAGTCACACAGCGACTTATCCACGTGAACAGGGGTACGCTCCTTGGGTTAACTGCGCTTGCGTGAGAGGACTGCCAGCGACGAGCCAACCCTGGTTCTCGTCCGCAAGATACACACCTTAGCCCGGTTAACATCAACCCAATCCAGCCGAAATACCGGTTCACTACTGCGCCGACGATGAAGCAGTCCTGTATCAAGAGAAGATAAGAGATGTTGGAAGTTACAGTGCATGAAAATGACGGTATAGGCTGCTCCCGTTAGTAACTGTAGCTTGGAACTCGAAGTGCAACCGGTTCGTCTCTGCATGTCCTAACTGCACATTATGCGCAAGTATCCGGCGTCATAGAAAGTCGTGAGCCTGGATGCTTAGGAAAATATAAGGAAGGGGTTAGATTTGGTGCTGGCTGCTGTCATCGAAGGTTTCGTGAGCAGTGACATTTTGACGACGTAGTTAGGATTAATAAACTCAAGGAAGATTACAATGTTTTTGTGTTTACAAATGCAACGAGCTAAAGAGGGCAGGGAAATGAGTCGAACTTCAAGATTAGAAAAAGGTATAGGTTCGTCTACCCCAATGTCTGGGGAGACGGTACAGAAAAGATGGTTGGCGGCACGATGTTTGGAGGAAATTTCTTCAGTGATAAATAATTAGGGAAATGATCGAGGTAGAAGCCTTGGGTAATAAGTCTTCGTGACTTGCGAGCCCGAGGGGGGTGGTGGGTTCTGTGGGGGCTTCGGCCCCAACCATCTGTTTACAAATGGGGAGACAGTTACTCATTGTCCGGCCCGTGCAAACAAATTCGAAATTAAAGCATAACTTTAGCAGCAGCTAAATAAGAATCAACACAAGACAAATGAAAGATAAATAAACTGCTAGTAGACACTATGAACAAACACAGGAAAGCAGCGACGAGTGAATTATTCTCAAATGCTCGCGTCGCAGTCTGTGTGGAATAGTTTCGCTGGAAAGTCAATTTAAATATTAATACCGCTCCAGTACAGTACTTCAGTAAAGTGTAGTGTATTTCGTTTAAATGGATTTTCGGCGTCCCCTCCCCCCACAGACAGACGGAACGGTTAAAATATTTCCTCTTCCAAGCGATGATAACAAACAATTCAATGACGGCAGTAATCTCGTCGGCGCGGTGTTTGTATTGTCGTAAAACGTTTACGACTTCTCTCTCTCTCTCTCTCTTTACGCGCCACATAGTCCTACAGTTTGTCGGCGACAAAGCTCCCGGATGTTTACTGCGTAAGCGTTGCGGTTACGAGTAAACACAACAATCTATAGGCCTAAATTTATAACCCGTTCTGGCTCGAAACCGCCGATGACTGCCTCGCCGAAACTCTTCTTATTTTTTTTTTTTTTTTTTGTTCGTGATGTTTGATGCTTGTCCAAGCCTCTGGCTGTTTTGGGGACAAGCCCCCTTCATCCGGTTTGGAAATTTATTATTTGGTGACGTACGCCAGTGTAGGCCGGCCGCTGAGAAGGTAATATAGTGAGTTCAAGTGTGGTTGTTTGCACGTATGTAGTGTAGGATAGACAAATTGGGTGTGGGGATGAGAGGAATGAGCTTGTGCCAAATTAGTGAGTGCAACAGTAAGGACGCGTAGCGCAGGACGCAAAGATGGAGGGAAGCCTCTAAGTTACAAAGTGGCGTCAAGGGTACGGCGAGGGACTCATGTGAGAGGTGTGAAAGTCAGATAGGATTGTGAGCTGTTACCGGATTAGCTGCTTAGTGTAGGCATCTGTGATTTCATCTGCGATGTCTGTTGGTGTGTTGGCAAGGACCAGGAGGTGATTAATGAGGAAAGAGGGTTGTTTCTTGTTTCTGGTGGGGCGGTTTAACGAGGAATTGGATGGTGGCACGAATGCCTGCATTCTTGGTATATTTTATGTTTAATTTAGTCACGAAGGAGTCGAGGTCCGGATATTCATAGAGTTACAGTAGTCTGTTCCTGGTAAGAGTTTGGGGGGACGGCGGAGTATAATTCTAAGGGCTCGCCGTTCTATGACGCGATAGGCTGTTAAGCGGTCAGCAGGAGAATCGTATGTGCGTACGCAAGCTGTGTATATCCTGCTGAATGTCTGCCGAGGAGTCTGACAGCTCGGAGAGCAGAGAATGGCATATGCTAGGATTGGAGCAATTTGTTTTAAAAGTTATTAAATAATTGAAAATAATCAATTATTTTTGTTATTTCAGATGTGTGTTATTTGTTACGACTCATTAAATAAGAGACGGGTTTCGCGATTCTGACCGAAGGCGACATGAATACAATTATTTTCGTTTTGTTTTTATTTAAATAATATTTTATCGGATCTGTTTTGTTAGAACGCCAAAAAAGGGTATTTGTTATCTTTCAGAGCTTTGATGTTATCTCACGTCCATGAGGAGCCTGTCATACCTGGCCTATACCCTAAGATTAACAGAAAGAGGAAGATGCCAATTTTTGTACTTTTAATATCTATAAAAATTTTAGAAAAAGATGGATTCGACAGACTGAACTAGTGGCCTAGTTAATTGTTCTAATTCGCTGTATGCACGACCTAGCTATGATAAGTTCGTTTCGATCAACTACTTTGGCCATGTCTAGTATCAAGGCATCGTGGTGTCTTGTGATATGGAGGCGTGTGCGGTGTAGAGAATGGAGGCGCGAGAATAGGTAACAATCTCATCAAATTGATTATAAACCGAGCTGGTAGGCCGTGGTCGGTCGCTATTCAACAACCGATGAATACAATCGATGAAACGCTATTCAACAATATCGATGAATACAACAATTCAACAATCGATGAAACGCTATAGCGACATCGTCGGCTACGCTTCGAACGATACCCGACAACTGTTCCGGGTAAGAGCATCCCCCGTACTTGTTATTGTGTCGCGTCTGCGGCCTGAAGAAGATCCCCGAGGGTGCCGACGACGTCGCTATAGTGAATAGCAACCGACCATAGCCTATCAGCCCGGTTTGTAATCAACTAGCTGTTGCCCGCGGCTTCGCACGCGAATATTTGTCTTTTAATAAGTATTTTAATATAATTTTTATTGTCTAAGTCTATATGGTGTTCTGTCAGATCGTATAACATTTTGTACTCATTAGTCAAATTCTCCTCCAAAGCTGCTTTCAACACTGGTACTAAATTATTATGTTGGTGCAACAGCCTTTGGAGATTTAAAAGTACCCGTTTATAAAGCCTTTGGAGATATTTATAATGTACCCGTTAACTCAAAAACGTTAGGTTCTTTATTTTGAGTGCTACTGTGTTATAAGTATGTATATAACATTGAACGTTATGTTTTCCTGAACCATGGCTTTTATTTATTTCAGCAGTAAACTAAAAACCAAAAACCGTTGTCACCTAACCTCACAAATGAAAACAATACGTATTTTCGCTTTGCATTAAGAAATAGGACAATTTACAATCAGCACACTTGTTCTTTTCCACATCGTACTATATCGATACAATCGCATATTATATAAAACGTCAAAAATGTACTGCAGAAACTGATAAAGGTACAGTTCCGATACCGCTAAATAGATTTTCCTTATTTACTTGTTACTATGGTAATTAATTCTTGTCTCCATGGTGTTTTTGACATCTTTATACGCATCAACAAAGGGGTACAATTAAAAGGGCCTAAATCGTGTGAACGGGGCTGAATATCAAATTCAAAGCTAGACAGTGTTTTCCGCCTTGTGTCAAAGGTTACCTGTACAAATTTTGGTGATAGTCGGTGTAACGGTGTAGATTTATATTGATGACAAAGAAATCATCAGACTTTGAGTTTTATATATGTAGATTTATTGACACCGACGTGTGAGCTTACTACGATACAAATCATTAAATAACATTTAGACACAAGATACTCAGTACACAGTGTTCACTTCACCGGCTGCTCACCTTGGCTTTGTGTTGTACATACCTTTCACCCGAGCCAAGGTTCACCACTTTCCAATCTGCAAATATGAACCACCTGTACGCATAATAATTCCTCCCATAAAGGTAAACAATTGTTTTCGTTTTCGTATCGTTAAATTCGGTGATTCGATTTTTTTCTTCTGACATTTCTTTCTTCGTTTGGTTTCTGTAGTAGCAAAGCTCTATTACGCACAGCTGCTGTTGCTTGTATTTTATTGTTATTATTAACGTTTCTTTGATGTGGCGTTCTGCCCAGTACTTACAATAACAATAAAGTTGTCGGTACAAATTTATCTTCTTTTAGGTGAACACGACTGTTCAGTATTAAGGCTTGGCTTCCGTATTGTGTAGACCGCTTGATTTGATCGTTTCGTTTGTTTAATAGCTGTCTCTGTCAGTGGCATACTTTCGTAAAAAATTGTAACTAAAGAGGTCGCTGTTTCCTAATTCTAAACACACACTCGGCCCTGGTGGAGAGTAGGCCTACATACGTTTATCGGTTTTATTTTATTTTATTATCTGTTAATTTGCACGGCAATCTCTCGGGACCTGATTCTATAGCTAAAAATAAGAAAAAAAGTTCATATAAACATAGGTCGGAAAATGGTTCGTTAGCGAGTTACGGCTAGCGAACCAGTTCGCCCTGATTTCTGTTCCCACGATAAAATGACGCCCTACTGAAATTCGTAGGGTATAAAGTGAAGGGTAAATTTGGTGGTTTTGTTATGGTTTTTGATCTGAAAAATTGAATAAAAGAGGTCCCAAAGTTTATCTCAATTAGTTTATAAGAAAAACTGTGTAAAACACAACACATTGGAGTCGATAAACACATTTTTGAATTTGGGATAAAATAACTGCGTTCATTTGCCAATAAACAAATACATATTTCTAACCAACTTTGTAGAGAATTTAATTATTAGAAAATTGATGTGTATGAAGTTTATTAAAAGTAAATACACATTTGAGAAATTTGACTTTAACTAAAAACAAAACAGACCAAAATGCGCCAGAAGAGTGTTACAGTTTTAAACAGAACAAAGGTTTTCTTAAACGTTTCACAAGTGTAATTGTAAACAAATTGAAACTAATATTATTGAATTTTTCCTTTGATTAAATATTAAAAATGTTAAATTGATAAAACTGCAAACGTTCGTTCAGCTTTGATAAACAAAACGAACGGACCTTTTTTTCTTATTTTTAGCTATAGAATCAGCTTCCGAGAGATTGCCATGCAATTTTGAATCACTCTGTGTATTGCGATATACAGCTGTCGCATAGAATAATAGTCAAGATAGCCTATATGTTATTGGAATAAAGTGGCTTTATTAATGATGCTATTGTTTTCTGACAATCTACTATATACGTTCACTACCCTTTAAAGTCGATTGGAGATCCTTCATTCGACAGGTTGATCCTGGATCTGGAAGAGTACGTGGGTTGATAATACAGGGTTGCTTACGGGAGTGTAGATATTTCTCACGGGAACGGTTACATACACTTTCACCGCGAACCGATACTGTTAGCGCTTCTGGTGCCAGTTAATGCTTACACCGTCCAGTAAGCTTGAAGTGTCTATATATCCCAAACGGAATATCTTGAACTTTCGCAGATTAGCACAATTATTATAATAATTCTCGCAGTAATTCAACAGAATTTTCCAACTTGTGTTTGTCGCTATTGCCAGACCAAACGTCTGATACACGAGTTTCCTAATAGTACTCAGAGTAATATGCAGTACATTTATTAAACAAATCTAATAAACTTATTTCTGTTATCACTTTCTCTACTTTTTTTTTATCGCCCATACGAGGATCACATGCAAATTTCAATTGTTTATTCGTTGTTCTTTTCTGTTTCTCCAATATTCTTTCATCTTTTCACTATGTCTCTTCTTCCTGTCTTCAGTCCACTTTGAACCTGTGTTTTTCTCTCTCCAACCCTGGACTCTTTCCAGTTTTAACACGTTGCCCGAAAAACTTCTCTTTCAATTGCTTCTTCTGCGTTTATATTATTTTTTTCTAAATCCTTTTTGACTTCTTTAATCCAACTTGATGTTGACTTCTTTCCCCACAGATATTTGAAATCTGTTTTGTTAACCTATTGTCGTCGATTCTATACAAATGTCCAAAAAGTACTAGTCTTCTTTTTCTCACTGTTTCTGTTATATTTTCTATACTTTTATATATTTCATCATTACTTCTTAATATCAACCTTCTGAAATTTTTCGTGGGCCTAATATTTTCGTAATAATTCGTCTTTCCAATATTTCTAGTTTGTCTAAATTATAATTCAATGCTAGACATTCACTTGCATATAAGCATTCTGGCCTCACTACTGTACTGTAATTCCTTATTTTCGCATTTTTAGATACCCACTTTTTATTGTAAATATCTAGTTATATCATATGCTCTTTCCATTTTATGAATCCTTTCTTGTATAGCAGATTTTACTAAACCATTCTCTTGAATTATTTCCCCTAGACACTTAAATTTTCTAACCCTCTCTATTCGACCAATATCTGTTAGCAGGAATTTTGGCGCATTTTTAATGTCCGTGAGAAATTTGTTTTTTTTTCTGCAGAAATTTTTAAGTCTGTTCTACTGGCTATGTCCTCTAAAAAATTAAATTGGTTACTGCAGATGTCAGATGTTCAGAAAGTCAGTTTGTACTTTATTTATTGATCATTTGTTGTTTAATAAGGTTTTCGATTTCCAATAAATAGCACTTAAAGACATATAGTACTCTGAACATTCGACGCTCGGGTAGGGCGGACAGTATCGGGTCCTCTCAGCAAACAGTGCGGTCGGTCAGTGCAGCGGCTACCTCTCTAGCTGTTTGACCTCCCTCACATGACGTGGCGACTGAATTGATACAGTACATGCTCTCCAACCGCTGCATTTACAACGACAAAGTCCCTCCTGACCTAGATACACGTGACAAGTAGTTTCGGCTTCATTACAACACACAGCCCTATACGTTTACTCATAGCGTGTTGAATGTAATCTTGTTAAATGATGGAATAACTAGTATCCACCCTGAGCTACATAACTCGCTCACCATTTTGAACGAAGTATGTTGTATATTACATTAATTTCGGTGTTATATAATTGTTCAGTTGCCGGAAAATTATAGAAGTTCCGATTTTTCTACAATTTCTTTAGTAATAGACTATAATAAAAATTTATATTTTCTGTTTATTGTCCGTAGAGCAGACAGTCATACAATAAACATTAAAAATTCGAAACATTCGGATTTGAGTTACGATTCCTTTTAGTCTGACAGCCTGCTGGATTTTTCATCATTTTTTCAAAAATCATTTATCTTTTTTATATATGTCCTGGAGGTCTTAAAATTTTGAAATTTCCAAAACGTAACACGTACATTCAGATGTTAGTTAAAATTGTCTTTCACTTAATGCCTCACCAGTGGCGGCTGGTGCTATGGTTGCAGCGTTGCACAGCCACCAAAATAGAATAACTAAACTGTAAAATAATATACGAAAACATTAAGCAGTTAAAAGTGTCATAAATTTCAACGGAGAGCGTATTAGATTCTATGCGGTAATGTTCCCGTGCAATTCAAATGTGGCGCGCAGGCTGGTGGTTGTAGGCCGCTTGCAACTTGAACAGTACGTATATAGCAGAGCTTACTACACAAACATATGGTGGGAGAACGTGCGTTACTCTTCACAGTTGTCGTATGTTCTCAATGTTAGCTAGGCGATTGCACAAGCTTCTGCAACGCTCCACTAGTAGCGTTGTAGCTCAACCTTAGTTGTGTTATGAAGTCAGCAAGCACAGCCTTCTTGATTTGTAAGGTTTAGTGTTTACATTGGTTCATGATAAACGTTACCCATTGTTTGAATTTATAAAATTGTACTAATAATTTGGTATAACTGCGATTGTGATAATAAAATGTCAATTGACTTTTTATTAATTAAACTGTGTGTTAAGTATTATTTTTTCTTTGTTTAATGCTGCTGTGTGCTTTTGTGTCTGTGCTTTTTGGAGTTACTGATTCTGCGTGCTTTTAAACAACGTATTTTTTTTTAGTTTAAAATGAATAGCGTTAAGATCCAATGGCCAGGACGCCAAATGTCTCTCTTAACAATAAATCAAATTGTAAAATCAGGCGGTCGAGAATTTAATCGATCATTTAAAGTAGAATATTATGAAAATATTAACCGGTTATGTGGTTGTGACGAAAGAAATTCTTTATTTTGTTTTCCATGTTTATTGTTTGGAGGGAACCCCTGGACGAAATTCGGAATGAAAGATATTAATCATCTAGGTGAAAAAAGTAAGAAATCATCGGGCGTTAAGTGTACATATAAAGAATGCTTTTCAGTTTTCTCTTTTTGGTACGTATAGCACAGCAGCTGGACAGTGAATACAGACGAAATATTGTTTTACACAACGAAAGAGTACACAATAATTGGTATGTCTTAAATATAATAATAAGCTGTATTCGCTTCTGTGGAGCTTTTGAATTAGCTTTGCGGGGTCATAATGAGACTGACTCTTCATCAGATCCAGGTGTATTTCGAGGGTTATTTGGTTTCAGTTCTGAACTTGACACAGCAATGAAAAATCATTTAGAGGAAGCAACTGCATTTAAGGGCACCTCAAAAACCATTCAAAGTGATTTTTTAAATATAATGTTAGAAATATGCCACGAAGAAATAACGAGTAAGATACAAGAAGCGGATTATTTGGATGTAATTGCTGATGAGACCACTGATGTTGCTAATGTTTTTCAAATGGTCATAGTGTATCGTTGAAAGATACACAGGTAAACAGGTTGAAAGATTCTGGGGTTTCATTGCTTATCCTAAACATGATCCTCAGTCGCTTGCATCATGTTTGTTAGATGAACTGTCTCGACACAACTTACTTGGAATTTCCCATAAATTAACTGCTCAAATAATTGGAAAACAGTAACTTTCTATTTTTTTCCATACGACAGCACTATTTATGATGCACATATGTAGTAGGTCTGCCTCCTGTTTAATGTTTTCTTTTAACTCCCCCCCCCCCCCACTCAACCGACTACTGCAACCACCAAAATTTGGAATCACCAGTCGCCACTGTGCCTCACATGAAGTCACTTTGATTTCACTTTTTGCGATTTTGTCAAAATTTTCACCCGCTTTTGGGCCCTGACGTCCATAAAATTGTGAAATTTTCCAAAACGAACACTATTATTTAGATTATGGTTTAAATTTCCTTTACTCTGATACAGCCCAATGGTCTTTTTGTTGTGATTTTTCTCAACTTTGACCTCCACATTTCAGAGCAAAGTTCCTTCAGAGTGTTTGTTTCTATTGCTTGTTGTGGCCATACGGAGAAGGATGGAAAGGGTTTCGTGGAAGGAGAGTATTGACACGCTGTTTTTGAATGTCCAACACATTCCGTGACAGATGACGAGGTTCTCGGAAGAGCAGGAGTTGTTGGTTATTATCAAGGGCAGGAAGAGAAATTGATTGGCAGCAAGTTGATGAATGGAGAATAAGAAATAACCAGAAGATAGATGAGCTGTTGTAGCATAGGTGCATTGTAAGATTCGTAAAGGCTCAACGAATACAGTGGCTACGTTACCTTGAGTGGATGGATGATCAGCACATGCCAAAGAAATTCTGAGGGCACAGATGTATTAAAGTAAAAAGAGAGATAACCTTAAGATAGTTGGTCTTCTTCAGTAGTAAAATATTAAAATTAGTTTGACAAAGGATGGTGGACCGAACATAGCCCAAGTGGAAACATTCGGATACGGAAGACGGCGTGCGGTGGGTGGCCGAAACGTCTGGTTATGACAACACCAGTGAGCGATTGACCCAGCTCGTACCTAAGAAGGTTTGCAACGAAGAGATTGTACGACGGGTTTATGGTCCGGTTAAAGAAGATGATGAACGGAGAATAAGAAATAACCAGGAGATACGTAGATGAGCTGTAGAATTCATCCATACGCATGCATCACGTGTATTTATTTACTTATCTGTTAACACACTTCTAAATTCAGTGCATACACAAACGCGTCTCGTGTTTAATTCCTGTCTGTCGTGTGTTCACATACTCGATATAGAATCGGATAAACAGAAACCCGGTTCTATTTTTGTCGGACGCGAGTCTGAAAATAACACGTGATGGTGTTATTTCCGTGCGTCAAACCACGGTGTCCACTGTGTTTGTGTTTACCACAGGATTGCCACACAGTGCGCGCAGTTGACTGTGAAAGCGATTCTCGCCGCCACCGCCAACACACTGCCATTTATAAACTAACAGTAATAATAATAATAATAATAATAATAATAATAATAATAATGACTTATGTTGTTATTATTATTATTATTATTAGTAGTAGTAGTAGTATGTATTTCCCATATAAAATAGATTTATGAACATAAAATACCGTGTGGAAACATTATTAGCCGGCCTATTACGGCGAGGTCTAGAGTCTATGCTGACAGACGTTTCGGCGTCACCATCGGAGGGCATCATCAGTGTCGGTAACAATTGGCACGGTGTCCCAATAATGAGAAAGACAGACTACCTATGTCACTACCTTCAGATTCCTCGGTTGTAACATGGCAAAGTCGATGTCGACAGAAACTCTAAGGATAACGGAAATGTTCCAGGCCTCTGCTTATACCATCCCCGGCTGTCCGTCGAGCTGGACGTCTATTGTTCTGAACGCTGACCAGGCGCCTGACGATGATGTGGTCAGTACCCTTGGGTTTGAGACGTGTAGCTCTAACCCTCCATGGGTTTCGGAATATACACTACCTAGGATTTAGCAGCAGACAGATGCATCCAACTCCACCGCACAAGGCGGACACAGAGTCAACAATTAAATAAATAATTAAAAACATGTTTGAATTGGTATCCAAGTCACTTATTGACAAAATCTGTATCATATTTATCGTATTTTGTCCGTCGTGTGACTTCGTGTTGCGTTCAATTGGTTTACGCGTTTCGAAACATATGTTTCGTCTTCAGAAATAAAAAATCACTCAAAGTGATTTCGTTCAATATTAAAATTGCAAATATTGAAAACAATTGTGCACATAACCGCGTTACACGCGTTACGAGTGCACACTCGAGTTGGATGATCGGACACTCGTGTAATGAGTGCGCACTCATGTAACGCGGTTATGTGCACAATTGTTTTCAATATTTGCAATTTTAATATTTAACGACCTCACTTTGAGTGATTTTTTTATTTCTGAAGACGTAACATACGTTTCGAAACGCGTAAACCAATCGAACGCAACACGAAGTCACACGACGGACAAAATACGGTAAATATTATACAGAAATAATTAAAGGCCTTGTGTGGACGCTAGTCATTTAGTCGCCAGAGGAGCAGGACAGAAGACCCCACTGAAGATGACTGCCGCAGCTGGAGACGAAGCGTTTGGATCTACACAAAGAGGAACACGGCCCAAGAACCCGGAAAATAATTTTGCTGAAGATGACTCCCACCGTGAAAGCTTCAGTGTTATGAAGAACAACAATTTTTTTGTTATGACCGACATACTAATGACACATCAAGTGTGTCGGATTTTTGTTGTTGGACGTAGAAGTTCCTATGTCGTAGTTTATGAACTCGATTGTGATTGTCATGCGAGTTCACTTTGGGAAACGATGACCCAAGCTTAACGCACGACGTGAATGGACGCATTTATGGAATTGAATTCAGCCGTTAACGTAGCGATGATGGCGAGATATAAATAGACATATTGTCGAGAGTATACAAAGAAAGGTCGTCGGACAGGTGTGCGTTCGTCCCCTTCACACTCACATCAAAAGGCTTCATCGGTAAAGCCGCGTTAATCCGTTTTACAAACACAACACACGTCAGTCACTCTCCAGACTCACAACACGAACCCCATCAATCACGCGTACCAAATTCATGTCGAATGATTTTGTTATCGTAGGGAATCACTAAAAATGTATATATTCTATATTTAGCTGGAAACTCTATTGGGCGGGCTGTTAGACCGTGGTCTAGAGTCTATGCTGACAGACATTTCGGCCTCACCACCGAAGGCCGTCATCAGTGTCGGTAACACTTGGCACGGTGTCTTGCCATCTGAAATGGCAATATTTTGATATGGATGCACTTAGGTATCAGTATTATTTATTCCAGCTACTGGTTAACTCAATTACGTCATTTTGTGGAAAAATTAAGTTTTAATTTTTCAGTCTGGAGACCGAGTGATAGCCTGTATAAGCTATCCCTCCTCTACTTGTCATTATCAAGTAGAGGTCAGGACACCCTCTTCCCCTTGGGGTGAGAAATCGCCCCTAAAGACGGATGACCTTCCATCGGTCAACGACGTAGGATGTGGGAGGCGAGGAGAAACCACCACATTAAAGATCCTTACGGATATCTCAACAGGGAAAACTGGTCTCTTTAGTTTGATAAGACAGCCAGTTTATGGGAGAACACCCAGACAGAAAATCGGGCTGGACGTTAAGCCGGAAGGTGGTAGCCCCACCATACGTCTTACCCTGCGATATGCTAGTAACATATCCAGGGGACATATTCACTACTAAATTGCCTCAAATGAGGACTAGCCGGACGGATCTATAAGCCGAGGGGACGGAGAGGTGTGGGATGTCCGAGGAAGCGCTGGAGTGACCAGCTCTAATCTTTGCCTATTTGAGACCGGAACAAACCATCCTTGATTTAATCCTTGAAGACGATGATGATGATGATGATGATGATGAAATTTTTAATGTTACGCTGACGTCCGAGGAAGCGCTGGAGTGACCAGCTCTAATCTTTGCCTATTTGAGAACGGAACAAACCATCCTTGATTTAATCCTTAAAGACGATGATGATGATGATGATGATGAAGTTTTTAGTGTCACTAAGTCCATTTGATTGCATTTTAAAATACACTAGGGGACTTATAATGTTTTACCTTTACTCATAATATAAAGTACAGTCTCATATAAAACGCATTGAGGTAGGCTACTTAGTGGATTTTACTAATCAAGAAATATTATTATATTTTCCATTGAATGTGACTTGGTGTATTTTGCCTGACAGCATGTGGAAATCACACTGCATTGTTAATGAATTAATTGACTGAATACACATGGTTAACTCTTTCCATTTCCACTCCACATCTCTACTATAGGTTTCGTGGAGATTAGTATCCGTAACTCTAGGATGCAGTAAGTCTTCTTCTTCTGCTTCGTTTTCTTCTTCTTCTTTAACTTCCTTGTTAGGGCTCTGTCCTGTTCTATAACAACGGTCCTACATGCTGCCACTGCACCTCTTCCTTGGCCGACCAATGCACCTCTTGCTGTTTGGTTGGCTTGTGCCGGTCTAAATCCGGCTGTCGAAGGTTTTACAAAATTTTTTTTTATTGTAAAATAACGCGAATGCAAGGGTCAGTTGAGACGACCCTTGTCCGGCTCCGTTAAGGTTGCGCGCGCAACTCGTAGTGAGGGGCGGCTTGTTCCGTCGGTTACAGCGGTTAGTCAGCTCACCGCCCCGCTACGAAATACATCGGCTTCTCTCTCCGAACAATTACGGCGTAGTTTCTCTGCATCTACATGGCTTGCTGAAACTTAAGCGACTCCCGGGTTCTTGATTAAGACGGAGATTTGGCCTTGCTGATTGCCGTCCATCTGCATCAGCCATGGACCATTAGAGACGATCCTGTCCGGAGAGGGAGTCGGTGACCTGAGCACGATGTAGAACTTAGTCAGCACTATTAAGGTGATATGCACTCTTTTATTTTCCTTTTGGGGCCGGGTCGTCAGTGCACCTGTTTTACAGTAAAATTCATTTGAATCCATGTGACCACGTGTCCAGACTATCTGCTATAAAGGGGAGCAGCTGATCATCATTCTGAACGTTATGAGTGAATTTCAAAAACACTTTTAATAACTGAATTACCTAACACTAAGTGCACTGCTTGTAATTGTGTGCTGCACTGGGGGAGCGTGCCAGAGATATTTGTTCTCTTAGATACTTTACAGTTTGCAAATAGTTATCATTTCACTCTTTACAAAATTTTTGAACATGTTATGGACTCTGTTCCGGCTGGAACAGAATTGAGTAAATATTAAATTCACCTTGGGTTTAACATTTAAGGGCTGGGGTTTTCTTTTGTTTTCTTTTGGCCGTTTTCTGGGGTATAAAAGGGACATAGTTTTTGTCTGCCACATGTTGGGGCAGCCTGAGGCAGGTTAGATTCCTGTCAATCTTTGTCAACCACATGCTGGCGCGCTCCCACAGCTGCCAGGGCACAACCGTCTTATTGTAATTCATTTTGTATATATTTATATAGCCAGTCGGGTTTTAATGGAAAATAATTTGCACATTTTTCTGGGCATATACTAGTTGATTTTGTACCTCACAAAAGTCTAGACTGATTGTTTTCTTTTACTTGTAAAACATATAATGATCAACCTTATCCACTTGTAGCATATACTGATTTATTTTTTTTTTAACTGTAAAACATACTGATTAATATTTTTAACTATAGAACATATAATGATTATTTTTTTTTACTTGTAAAACATATACTGTCTGATTCCTTTTTCAAAATTTTGTAAAGCCTCGACTGATTAATTTTTCTACTGGGAAAGTATACTGATTTATTGAATCCTTCTGAATTTGTGAAGCAAATTAACCTTTTAGAATTGTATAACAACTGTTTAAAATTAGGTGATGTAGTTTCCGTAAATTTTGTTTATTTAATGTTGTGGAAGGAACTTAAAGTTCATATGCTCATGATGGGTCATTGATCAGTGGAATGCTATACATAAGGGCGGTCCGGTCTTGCTTATGCGTTATGATTAATTGTCATCCTTTCTGGGGTTTTGGCTTTTATGTAAGTCTATAGAAACGGGTTGCTGATGGGCGAACATTTATCACTGCTGGTTTCTGGGCATGGTAGTAACACTGCCTGCAAGGCGGGTGCATTCCAGGGGCATTCGTGTTAGAATATTGATGTATAATTTGTGAGTATATGTGCCTTATGTTTCTGTATGTGTTGTTATGTTTTGTCTGTGTCTAGCTAGCCACAACATGGGGGAGAATTTAATATATATATATATATATATATATATATATATATATATTTACTGAATATTATTCGATGCACATGTATAGATGTATATACACTCGTTATGATATACACATGTTGTCTTTGATACTGTTAATGCAGGGGCATTATTTATTTGTGATATTTATGATTCATGGGGGGGATAACTATGTGATGGAGTTTGCCTACATGTATCAATTGAGGGCATACAATAAAAACCGTTATTGTTATATTACAGCTGAGTTTCATTGCAAGTCCCGTCATACTGGACCCAGCACAATTTTGGCTTCTCTAGGCTCCTGCCTAGTCCTAATTGACTTGTGACTTCTCTTTCCAAAAAAAATATTAAAATAAAAGAAGTTGTTTTATACTCATAAAAATGCATAAAAGGAAAGAGGGGTTACAGGCTATCTATTTTTCATTAGCCTTGTGTAATCCACTCTTGATATGTGTTCATTCCATATCCTTCTTGTTTCCGCAATCCAAGAATTAATACCTGTTTATTACACGTTTCTCTTATACGATTGTTTGCCAACCTATCGTACCTTATCTTTCCTAGTACCCTCCGTAATACAGTCACTTCTATAGTTTGTTGTTAACATGATAATGTTTTTAGGCTGGGGGTCATTCCACAAAAATGTAACGTCATCGAAAAATGTAACGCTTCCACACTTTCGATTCACCACAGTCTAGAAATCTTAGGTCTCTGTCGTTTTAACATGATACTTTTTGTTATATAGTAAATATATTTGTTATATAGTAAATATTTGTATTATATAGTAAATATTAAAAACATTATCATGATTCGATGTTTCGGTTTCATCGAAATTTTTTCTTTTTTTTTCTTTGAGTTGTTGCTATGTCTGGTTTGACGCATAGGCTATTACTGGACGTCTTGTGCTTTTGTAAACCCTAGTTTTTACTTCTTGCGTGAGGTATTTATTATTCCATATAAGGTTATTCATGCATCCAGCAATTCTTCCTGC
The DNA here is from genome assembly GCA_034769895.1 of Magicicada septendecula. Classification (NCBI taxonomy): domain Eukaryota; kingdom Metazoa; phylum Arthropoda; class Insecta; order Hemiptera; family Cicadidae; genus Magicicada; species Magicicada septendecula. The sequence goes on from CM068375.1 coordinate 48,368,624, forward strand.
TTTCGTCAATTGATGTTCTATTTCTTCATCTGTCCTATTGTTACTCGTAAGTCTTGTTCCTAAGTAATCTGTCGGATGCAGTAAGTGAGTAACCTAATTACAGGAGTTTTATAGTATCCCTCCAGCTTTGTATCGCCAGCTTTCTACATCCGTCCGTGAAATCTAGACGGGACGCTAGTGAGAAAAAAGCATAAGCCAAATGTAACATGAAACTTGGACAGATCTCGGATTCAAGCCCAACACGTTAAGCTCAAATGAAGAAGAAGAAATGGGGGAGATTTCTCCCCTTAATGACCGCGTGGAAAGAGGAAAATCATTTTTATTGTAGTGTGTACATGCGCGTGCGCGTTGTGCTCATGGCCACAACAAATGAATGCAGCATTCGTTACTGCATTGCTGTCCGCTGGGAGTAATTGTAATTGTAATTCCAACCCGCTAGCTAGCTTACACATTTACAACAACTGTTTTCAATTACATTATGAATGGTGCAAATATTTCCATTTCAACTCTGGACGCAGTCCCGCCCGTGTACTTTGCGTGAATATTCCTGTAATGTAGACAACGTTAGCTGGCACCGCAAGAATTCTATGTAAATGCCGTGTCTGTGTATAATTGTAATAGCAGAACTCGCCTGCGTCATATTCATGTCGGGGCTGGTAACTTGTAGCTTTGAAGCGGCCCCTAGACGATCAATATTATTGCATAATAACGTGGTCCATAGACTACCCAGGTCGAAATTAGTATTACTGCACAATAATTTAGTTGATATTGATTGGGGTAGTAAGGTAACAAAATTTAGACGCATCTGTGGAACGATTAGTATGTACCCGAAAAATAAAACACGGAAGGATACCCGAATGAAATTTTATAAAACTGTACCTGCCCCCACATTCCTGTATGCTAATGAGACATGGAATCTTGTAAAAGGGACGTGCAGATAATTCAGGCAGCCGAAATGAAATGTCTAAGAGGGACGCAAGGTTGTACTCTCTGGGATCGAAGAAGGAACGAGGATATTAGACGCGATTTAAACATTGTATTATTGCACCAGAAGATTGAAGACCACAGAAGAAGATTGTGTGAACACTTGAATGGCATGCCTGATATCCATCTACCTGTGTGGCTGTTTTGGGTTATCACCCTACTGTGAAGAAAGATGTCTGTAGACCGAGGAGGAGATGGGTTCCGGAACAGGTCTAAGGCCTAGTCCTTGGAGTATGATGATGATGATGATGATGATGATGATGATGATGATAAAGGATAATTTATTTTGTTAGTAGATGTTGGACGACCAAGATTCTGCTGCTGTTGTTATTACTATATTTTGCTGTAAGAAGAAGAAAAGAATAAGGTGGATGAAGAATTGGTATAAAGAGTGGTAAACATTGACGCATGAAAACGTGATAATAGAGTTGAGGTTGAACGAGCCAAATGATTACCAGGATTTTTCACGAGTTGATGGTTCAACATTTGACGTATTACTTGAGTTACTTGCACCTAAGAGTATGAAAGAAAACACATCTATGTGAGACGTGATTCCACCAAGTCAACATCTGTCCATCACACTATGATACCTTGCTACCGGCAATTCTTTGGAAGACTTTGGAAATTCACGAGTGCGATTTCACCTCAGAGTATTGGAGTCTTAGTTATGGAAACATGCCATTGTCTGCACTGCTTTTTCTTGAGCCATCATTCTGTTCACTTCTTTTCTTTAGTTACGTAGTTCTCAAGGAACTGAACTTTTTGTTAGATCTTCCCTTGTACCTCTCTTTATATTTGTTGAGCAACACCTCATATGCCTTATTTTTCTCTTGCCTATTTTTGTACCCATTCCATTTGACATTCAATAAATCTGGTAAAGTTGTATGTATTCAATAATAAATGTTCTTTCTTCGCCCTTTGCACTCATACGTAAACATCGTAATATACTAAAACGAAACAAGATATGAAAAAAGAGATGAAAACAACGAAAGAACTAAAGTAAACACATTCTGAAACAAAGTACGAAAATCCATATTCTACGGATTCACGTGAACAACACGTGATGGGATACTGCACACAATACTACTTACAGACGGAACAACATATTTCATATTGCACAATATATTTCAAAGTGTTTTGATTCACCCAATAATATTGCACACTATTTCAATGTAACCTGCACACCTTCAGTATCTATTATTGTGCAACCTTAAATATTGTAGTAATGGTGATCGTGTAGGGGCCGCGTAAAAGATAAACGAATCTACATGTTTATGTTTGAACGGCAGATTTTGTAGGTGCAAGCAGTTTTCCGCTTCCCAGTTTAACTGTCTGCCAGATTGTAATCCGTTTCGACTACCGGTCTTCTTTCTTTTAGTTACTGAGTGACTGCTATTGTAACACCTATGTTCCGGCATCCGTGACGCACGCCCATACTACGACCCAGATAATTTCCCACAACGCACTGTAATCTTAAAACAAAAAACATGTATGGAGAACCATACATGACTTCAATGGTCTAATTAATTATAAAATTATTTTTAATATGTACACAAAGACTCAGAACGAAACCAAATATATCAGCATCCTTTTGGTAAAAAACGCTGAGAAAGATAATCAAAATACGAATTGTACCTAGTTGTTAATATATTAAAAATAAAGAAGTAATTTGACTAAATTATCTTTTATTTAAACAACGCGAAAGAAAACTAATACCACCAACCGTTTATTATCTGTGAATTTACGAAAACGAAAAATTATTTTGTTTATGTATTCGTGGTCACATAGCATGGAACGATATCGATTGTTAATATTTTATTGAAAGTTTAGTTTTCGGTCGAATAAATTTATAACATAAATAGAAAAAATTATCCCTCCTTTTTTAAAAATTGTTTTTAATTTATAGATATTTCATCTACCTTTCTACAGTGGATTATTATGACCTTCTTTTCAGGATACTTTATTTATCAAAATTAAGTACTTTACACGTGTTAAAACGTAAAACGTTGCAGGTAAACTACCCCTTCTCCTTAACCGATATTCATGAAAATCAATAGGCCTCGAGTCCTCTGCAACTCAGGCACATATGCAAAAAATTATTTGATTCTGTTTGAATTGGCGGTGCTTATCGTTCGCCATAGAAAGAATTCTACACACAGACACTTTTCGGAAAATGACATCACCTTTTGAGGGTAGTACAATCAGAATCAGCCCTTGTCTCGAACACGATTCTTTTCGCGATCACTGTACTTCCATGACCTTATGGAACATGTAAACAAGAAAGAACCCTAACACAGTTACGTAACCGTAACTATCTTTATCCATTTAAAGATAGTATTATTTAAATCGATACGAAGTGTACGTTGGATTGACTAATTAACGCATGTAATGTAAAATCCCTCGGCTAAAACTATGACAGTCGGCATCAAAGGAACTGCTGTCAGAGGTAATTAACTTTTGTCTCGCATCAGTGTAGCTACGTTGTTGACATGTTTCCGCACATCGTTAAACAACGGCTATATCGACAGCACAATGACGACGACAAGACGACAGTACTAATTGTGGCAACACAGCAGCAACGTGGACTTACTAACAGTGCAATGTGATGTAACAGCGTCGGGAAGTGCCTCGCAATTAACAACACATTGTTACATCAAACGCTTACGACTGTCCGAGAGTGTATTAGCACAATATTTACCTTAGTATAAGGGATTATATTCAGTTAAGATCCTTTATAAAAGTACATCTGTAGTCCTTGATCTGAATAGTAGGCTCTCAGGTTGATATTCCAATAAATAAGGGAGTTAGGCAGGGATGCTGTGTTTCCTCAGACTTATTTAATACAGCTTAACAAATCAATTTGTATGGGTTCCCTGCTCTATATGCGGATTACATAGTTCTTATTCAAGAAAATGGGGATGATTTATAAAGAGATATGTTTCAGTTGCAAGAAGTGGCCAGAGAGTACTCACTGACAATTTTAGTAAGAAAGACCAAAGCCATGAGCTTTAAAGGTAAATATCCAGTGAGGACTAAGATAGTTATAAACAACAGCACTTTAGAACAAGTGAGCCGTTTAAAATATCTCGGCTGTGCAGTAAGTTAAGAATCTGAATATGATATAAGACAGAAGATAAATAAATTTAGGAATATTTGTGGTACGATCCACAGAAATCTTAGAACTAAAACCAAGACACAGCACAGGGATTAAATTTTATAAGACAATTGCATTACCCGCGTTGGTTTATACGAGACGCGCGTGGGTCATGACAAAAAAGGAAAAGTTAATTAAGAAAGTTGTGTTAGTGGTTATAATCACAAACAGAATAATCACTGTTGCTCACCACTATAGAAATATCGGTATGGAGAACCATATATGACTTCCATGTTCTAAGATTTATATTTAAAATCATTTACGAAATGAAATGTTTCCATAGAAACTACTTCTTTCCACTTATTCCTTCAGCCTTAACCACAGTCCTGTGGTCACTAACGTATACCACCACACGTTATCGGACTCGATTTTCACTGATGATGGCAGTCGACGGCACCGCCGAAACGTCTGGTTTTGCAGAAAACATTTGGACTACGGCCAAAGAGCCCGGGAAGGAATTTTAACAACAAACTACTTCTTTGTTGCCGATAACGTAGTACATATATAAAAAATTATCCCCTCCCCCTTCAACTATAATTTTCATTTATAGAAAATTACTCCTACCCCGATCAACTAGCCTCTTCATTTATAGATATTTCATCTACGTTTCTACAGTGCATTATTAAGATCTTCTTATCAGGATACTTTATTTATCAAAATTAAGTACAGTACTTTACTCTTGTTACAACAAAAAATGTTTCAGGTAAACTACCCTTTCCCCCTAACCGATGTTCACCAAAATCAATAGGCCTTGAGTCCTCTACAACACAGGCACATATGTAAAAAGTGGCAGGTAAACTACCCCTTTCCCTTAACCGATCTTCACCAAAATCAACAGGCCTTCACTTCTTTACAATTCAGGGCCGCATGCAAAGAGTATTTGATTCTGTTTGAATTTACGGCAGTTATCGTTCGTCATTTAAAAAAATTACCCTTGTTAAAACATAAAATGTTGCAGGTAAACTACCCCTTTCCCTTAACCGATCTTCACCAAAAACAATAGGTCTTGAGTTCTCTACAAATCAGAGCTGTATGCAAATAATTATTTGATTCTGTTTAAATTTGCGGCTGTTATCGTTTGCCATAGAAAATACCCTTTTAAAACATAAAACGTTACAGGTAAACTACCCCTTTCCCTTAACCGATCTTCACCAAAAACAATAGACCTTGAGAACACTACAATTCAGGGCTGCAATGCAAAATTGCAAAAAATTATTTGATTCTGTTTGAATTTGCGGCTGTTATCGTTTGCCATAGGCAAAATTACCCTTATTAAAAAAACCCGTTGCTGGTAAACTACCCCTTTCCCTTAACCGATCTTCACCAAAAACAATAGGTCTTGAGTGCTCTACAAATCAGGGCTGATGCAAAAAAATTATTTGATTCTGTTTGAATTTGCGACTGTTATCGATAAACAAAATCGAAATCTATGTGTCTGTTATCGAAAATCCACACACACACACACACACACACATTTCGAAAAATGACTTTTTTTCATATTTTGACTGCAGTACAATCAGAATCTGCAATAATCTCGAACACGATTTTTTTTGCCATCTCATACTTCCATTTCCTTAAGGAACATGGAAGTAAAATTATTCCGATTAGCGCAGTCAAGCTTCACAGCTCATCGTGAGATCGGAAAAAGGAAAGCGGCAAGATTCAGAGTGCTGAAATGGAATTTCTTCGAAATACTTTAAATTATACATTGCAAGATAGAATAAGGAATGAAGATATCAGAGCAGAACTCGAAGTAAAGGACATAAATGAAATTATTTCAATTTACAGAAGACAATGGTGGGATCATCTGCAAAGGATGACGAGGATCGATTGCCGAAAGCGGGACTAAACTATAATGCCATTGGTAGAAGAGACGTGCGTCGTCCGAGGATGAGATGGGTGCCGGAACAGGTTTAAATAACCTAATCCTTGAAGAGAAGAAGAAGAAGAAGGGATTATTGTTACAGAGGAGGAGAGTATAATCTATGTACGGAGATTTCATTTTACTGCACATTCAAGGCGCCGTTACGGACTACTGTAAACAATACTTTAAACATTTCCAATCCGCCAATATACAGCACATCTGTTTGACGACCTAGTTTATCAGTTAATGGCTTGACTCGACAGTGGCCGCAATTTGACTAACTTACTAGGGTAAACAAAAATGTTACACGAAATGCTGTATAATTACGTGTTGGGTAACACCGTGTTCTCTTAAGCGACGGCCTAGTCCCTTCTAAAAACCTTGTGAAACGTTCTAAAACGCTTGTAAACCATTCTAAAGCCGTTCGACATTACACAGTACTTTCTAACGAACCTTTTTCGCTAATAAGTATGTAAGCGGAAACGATAAAACAACGTTAAATTACGGTTTAAAAGTAACAGAACGGTAATGGTACTGTTTTGTTATGTGGCTGTGAGTCAGTTCTGGCCGTGGCCACAGAAACTGATAATAAAATACGGTATTCCGAGATTAAACTCGTACGAGACTGTCGACCTATATAGGTACACCACGTCAGTGGATAAATATGAGTTCGTAGTCACAAACAGAAACAGCAAGGACGAATAATAAAATAGAGCTACTGCCTAAAAACCTGTGTATCAAATACAAAGCGAAAGGAAAACGAAATGTAGGACAAGCAGTCACAAGGTGGCGAGATACTTGAGTACAGGAACCACGCGGCGAAGAAGAAATAGAAGTACGAAAGTTGCAGGTTGCTCTGTACCAAACACAGGATATTAAATTAAGGATAGCTGCGAAGAAGATACGGTATATCTCAAAAGTATATTGTAATTTCAACTAGCGTGTGGTAGAAATGCCCATAAAACTGAGGAGACTGCGGAGGTACTGGTCGTGACGTGAGAATGTACAATACAAGAATGGCAAAAAGAGTCTCCACAAGGAATATGGAAGGAAAAAGACCAAGAAAAACAATGGAAGACGGTGTTACCCGGTGTAGAATACAGGAGGGACCCAAAGGTTTCCGATCCGTTGTTTACAGGATGAAGGCAAACTGGTTATCACGCTACCCAAGATATGTACTACCTAGACCTGTAGTCAAGTCCAACCGCTCCATTAAAGGTCTTCGGACATCCTTAGTATCGGTAGTATTCGTGAGTCGATCTTTAATCAAATATTCCGGAATAGGCCGGCAATCGGATCTCCGGGTGTGTCCATCTAAAGAGAGATTATCTAAACCAATGAGAGGTGTTTGTTGAAAAGTATAATTAGAAGCAGGGTAGAACTTATTGGACATTCACTGCGGCATGAAGGACTACTAAAATGTATGATGGAAGGAACAATAGACGGTAGAGGATATAAGGGAAGACCAAGGCTGCAGTATATAAAGCAAATTATGGATGATGTAAATTGTGAAACTTATGAGGAAATTAAGAGGAAAACAGAAGATCGATCACAATGGAAGACTGCTGTAAACCAATCTTAGAATTGAAGACCTAAGAAGAAGAATTTAAGTACAGTAACTCAGTAAATTATTGTAATTGAAAAAGCGAATTTAAAAAATTAATAAAAACATGGCACTTGTACTTTGCAAACTGTTTACCGTCCACTGATTACGTTTATGCGTATGGTGCGTGCAGTGGAGTACCTGTCGGGCCCGAAATGAAGGGGGGGGGGGGGCAAACATTTCAAGCCGTATTTTAAGAACGGGTATAAACCATTCACATGAGTAAAACCAAATGTATTTAACATAAAAAACAAACACATTAATTTTTTTTACTGTTATTTTACCGGTACCCAATGATGTAGTTTGACAATATAAATTACTTGGTTAACTGCACAATAGAACTGTGATTCCAGTTAAGAATGCATCGAGGCACCGGCCAGACCTACATCGCATCGTTATTTCGTTATGAGCTACTAAAGGAAACTAATAAATGGGCCAAAGTACTGGATCGCGTTGTAAATGTTACTCTGACATTGGCAGCTTCAAATTTGGCCTGTAGAGGCCACAAAGGGAAGATCGGCCAGCATAATAGTCCAAATGTTTTGGCAGTCATTGATCTTTTGACTAAATACGATCCATTGTTGCAAGACATAAATCAGTGTTCCGAAGACACGTGAGAAGTATATAAGCCCCTAAAGTCAAAATGAACTCATTCACCTTTTATATAAAAAAGTTGAAAGTATTATTTTGAAACAGATTGAATCTGCTCGGTTTTTCTCTGTAATAATGGATACCACGCAAGACATTAATAGAAAAGATCAACTGAGTCAAATAATCAGATACGTCTCAACTTCTGAAGATGAAACACGAAGGCCCACCGACTTAAAAATTAATGAAATCTTTTTAGGATTTACAGAAGTGCCCGATCAAGCTGGCCTAGGCTTAAAAGAAGAGATTTTAAACAGTTCCAGAGAAGAACGTATTCTGTTTACGTTATACAATGTTAGTAGTTGTCACAGCTATAAGGAAGGGTTAGTATGCAAGAGGAACAATGGCATGAATTGATTAAGGTTAGTAGGGGAGGCCGCAAAGAAGCCCAGAAAAAGGAGTTACGCCCACTGTCTATCGTCTCAACGTATCACTGTTTTTATCATAAACAAGTACCCATTAACTCAAAAACGTTAAGTGTTACTGAGTTATAAGCATTGTATATACACTATGTTTTCCTCAACCATGGCTTTTATTTATTTTATTTTAGCAGTAAACCAAACACCAGAAACCGTTGTCACTTAACCTCACAAATGAAAACAACGCGTATTTTCGCATTGCATTAAAAATGGTCCCTTCAGGTAGCTATTAAATGGTCTCTTCATGTAGCTATTAAATAGTCTCTTCAGGTAGCTATTAAATTCACAAATGAAATCAAATCTCATTCTTCATTTTGTTAGGCGCATTCTCCGACTGGAAGTACGCTGGTTTCAGGACCGTTTCTGCGTTTACTGTAAGCTCTTTCGCGATTGATACAGCATTGACAACACTAGTACATACGGTTCCAGTAAGCTGAGCCTCTGCCGCGGATTACTTCCTTATTCTCTTTGTAATACAGCATACACACGCGCATTGTTTCTAACGAAACTGTTACTTGTTGCACACCGTTTGTCTATATTAATTTACAGCAGAAACCCCATGACTTCGTAAACTGCTGGGAATCTACTTTCTGTTGAACATGATCTACTTTGAACATCTCACTTTCTGTGTAGCCGATTTAACAATACGTTTTATTGAATGATTGCCGTACAATCGTTACTTTACTAAAAAACAAAAGTATGGTAATTGGGATTTTACGAATTTTTGGTTTTTGTAATTCGAAAACTATCTAATATATAAAAATCTGTCCAATAATAAATGCCAAAATAGTGAACGAGTTCTGCATTGCAGCTCAGGGGAGCGTGCTAGTTTATTTTTATGCCGAGTTTATTTAGAAAGTGCTCATTTCCTGATTTATATATCGACGTAAAAAGTTATAAATATTTTTTGTTTGTTATGAAATTAATGAAAAATAAAATTGATGACAGTGGCGCCAACATATGCATTTGAAAGTCTTGTATTTGTCATTTAAACAATTTTGTTTACTAAAAACATACGTCTCTTCGCTTATTCAATAACCATTTCGTATTTTACGTTTCTGAAACTGTTTGTAAAGTGTTTAGATTCTCTGCTGATGTGTGCTAGAATTTCGGTTACGCGCGCGTGTGTATTGTGTTTACGGGTGACCAGGCGCAATGACTCGCAGCAAACGTGCCAACAGATCGGCAATTCAACGGCCTGTTGTGGATTTCAGCGTAGTTCGAAACCGCAAATAATTAAGTAGAGTGAGAGAAGGGAGCCAAGTGAATGCGGTGAAAGGCGGTAGGTACAACATACGCTTGTCTTGTGTCTGATCGCCTCGCTTGTTTACTTAATGTAGACTTTCCGAGATTGCTACAGTAAACCTACAGGGAGCCAAGTGATTGCGGTGAAAGGCGGTAGGTACAACATACGCTTGTCTTGTGTCTGATCGCCTCGCTTGTTTACTTAATGTAGACTTTCCGAGATTGCTACAGTAGGCCTACAGGGAGCCAAGTGATTGCGGTGAAAGGCGGTAGGTACAACATACGCTTGTCTTGTGTCTGATCGCCTCGCTTGTTTACTTAATGTAGACTTTCCGAGATTGCTACAGTAGGCCTACAGGGAGCCAAGTGATTGCGGTGAAAGGCGGTAGGTACAACATACGCTTGTCTTGTGTCTGATCGCCTCGCTTGTTTACTTAATGTAGACTTCCCGAGATTGCTACAGTAGGTCTACAGGGAGCCAAGTGATTGCGGTGAAAGGCGGTAGGTACAACATACGCGTGTCTTGTGTCTGATCGCCTCGCTTGTTTACTTAATGTAGACTTTCCGAGATTGCTACAGTAGGTCTACAGGGAGCCAAGTGATTGCGGTGAAAGGCGGTAGGTACAACATACGCTTGTCTTGTGTCTGATCGCCTCGCTTGTTTACTTAATGTAGACTTTCCGAGATTGCTACACTAGGTCTACAGGGAGCCAAGTGATTGCGGTGAAAGGCGGTAGGTACAACATACGCGTGTCTTGTGTCTGATCGCCTCGCTTGTTTACTTAATGTAGACTTTCCGAGATTGCTACAGTAGGTCTACAGGGAGCCAAGTGATTGCGGTGAAAGGCGGTAGGTACAACATACGCGTGTCTTGTGTCTGATCGCCTCGCTTGTTTACTTAATGTAGACTTTCCGAGATTGCTACAGTAGGTCTACAGGGAGTCAAGTGATTGCGGTGAAAGGCGGTAGGTACAACATACGCGTGTCTTGTGTCTGATCGCCTCGCTTGTTTACTTAATGTAGACTTTCCGAGATTGCTACAGTAGGTCTACAGGGAGCCAAGTGATTGCGGTGAAAGGCGGTAGGTACAACATACGCGTGTCTTGTGTCTGATCGCCTCGCTTGTTTACTTAATGTAGACTTTCCGAGATTGCTACAGTAGGTCTACAGGGAGCCAAGTGATTGCGGTGAAAGGCGGTAGGTACAACATACGCGTGTCTTGTGTCTGATCGCCTCGCTTGTTTACTTAATGTAGACTTTCCGAGATTCCTACAGTAGGTCTACAGGGAGCCAAGTGATTGCGGTGAAAGGCGGTAGGTACAACATACGCGTGTCTTGTGTCTGATCGCCTCGCTTGTTTACTTAATGTAGACTTTCCGAGATTGCTACAGTAGGTCTACAGGGAGCCAAGTGATTGCGGTGAAAGGCGGTAGGTACAACATACGCGTGTCTTGTGTCTGATCGCCTCGCTTGTTTACTTAATGTAGACTTTCCGAGATTGCTACAGTAGGTCTACAGGGAGCCAAGTGATTGCGGTGAAAGGCGGTAGGTACAACATACGCGTGTCTTGTGTCTGATCGCCTCGCTTGTTTACTTAATGTAGACTTTCCGAGATTGCTACAGTAGGTCTACAGGGAGCCAAGTGATTGCGGTGAAAGGCGGTAGGTACAACATACGCTTGTCTTGTGTCTGATCGCCTCGCTTGTTTACTTAATGTAGACTTTTCGAGATTGCTACAGTAGGCCTACAGGGAGCCAAGTGATTGCGGTGAAAGGCGGTAGGTACAACATACGCGTGTCTTGTGTCTGATCGCCTCGCTTGTTTACTTAATGTAGACTTTCCGAGATTGCTACAGTAGGTCTACAGGGAGCCAAGTGATTGCGGTGAAAGGCGGTAGGTACAACATACGCGTGTCTTGTGTCTGATCGCCTCGCTTGTTTACTTAATGTAGACTTTCCGAGATTGCTACAGTAGGTCTACAGGGAGCCAAGTGATTGCGGTGAAAGGCGGTAGGTACAACATACGCGTGTCTTGTGTCTGATCGCCTCGCTTGTTTACTTAATGTAGACTTTCCGAGATTGCTACAGTAGGTCTACAGGGAGTCAAGTGATTGCGGTGAAAGGCGGTAGGTACAACATACGCGTGTCTTGTGTCTGATCGCCTCGCTTGTTTACTTAATGTAGACTTTCCGAGATTGCTACAGTAGGCCTACGTATTTGCTTGGAGTTGTTGAAGTGTATTTTGTAAAAATCGATATGGAGAACCATATATGACTTCCATGTTCTAAGATTTAAATTTAAAAGAAATATCGCCAACCTTCAGACTATTTTTTACTATTTATAGATATTTTTGTTATGGGGGGGGGGTAGTCGTTTAATATAATGTTATTTTCGAGTCACTTTATCTATAAAAATTAGGTACTTTATTAAAAAGTAAAAACTGAACTACGGAGATAAAATCATCCCTTCTCCTCAACCGATCCCCACCATTAATGATATTTACACTTTCATAGAGTAGTAGTTCTATTATACGTAATTTATCAGGTATATTATCCTTCAAAATTAAATATTCGTACTTTACATGATTTCAGCACAGGTATTTTCAAAAAATCACTCCATCCCCTTCCAACTACCCACTCCATTTATGATTATCTCATTTACCATTTTACAGTGGATTAATATGACATTATTTTCGGGGCACTTATTTATTAAAATTAAGTACTTTACTCGTGTTAAAACACAAAACAATGCAGGTAAACTACCCCTCCCTCCTAACCCGACAACCTGGTTAACAAAAGTATTTTATTTTTAACAATTACCATTTTACTTCCATATTCCTTAAGGAATGGAAGTATGGTGATGGCAAAAAAAATCGTGTTCGAGATTATTGCAGATTCTGATTCTACTACACTCAAAACATGAAAAAAAGTCGTTTTCCGAAAAGTGTCTGTGTGTGTGTCTGTCTGTGTGTCTGTAGATTTTTTTTCTATGGCAAACGATAACTGCCGCAAATTCAAACAGAATCAAATTTTTTTTGCATACAGCCCTGATTTGCAGAGTACTCGCGACCTATTGTTTTTGGTGAAGATCGGTTGAGGGAAAGGGGTAGTTTACCTGCAACGGTTTTTTTTTAGCAAGGGTAATTTTGTTTGTTTGGCAAACGATAACAGCCGCAAATGCAAACAGAATCAAATAATGTTTTGCATACAGCCCTCAATTGTAGAGTTCTCAAGATCTGCTGATTTTGGTGAAGATCGGTTAAGGGAAAGGGGTAGTTTACCTGTAACGTTTTATGTTTTAACAAGGGTATTTCTTATGGCAAACGATAACAGCCGCAAATTCAAACAGAATCAAAAGATTATTTGCATACAGCCCTAAATTGTAGAGTTCTCAAGACCTATTGTTTTTGGTGAAGTTCGGTTGAGGGAAAGGGGTAGTTTACCTGCAACGTTTTTTTAACAAGGGTATTTTCTATGGCAAACGATAACAGCCGCACATTCAAACAGAATCAAATAATGTTTTGCATACAGCCCTGATTTGTAGAGTACTCAAGACCTATTGTTTTTGGTGAAGATCGGTTAAGGGAAAGGGGTAGTTTACCTGTAACGTTTTATGTTTTAACAAGGGTATTTCCTATGGCAAACGATAACAGCCGCAAATTCAAACAGAATCAAAAGATTATTTGCATACAGCCCTAAATTGTAGAGTTCTCAAGACCTATTGTTTTTGGTGAAGATCGGTTGAGGGAAAGGGGTAGTTTACCTGCAACGTTTTTTTAACAAGGGTATTTTCTATGGCAAACGAAAACAGCCGCAAATTCAAACAGAATCAAATAATGTTTTGCATACAGCCCTGATTTGTAGAGTACTCAAGACGTTTTGTTTTTGGTGAAGATCGGTTAAGGAGAAGGGGTAGTTTACCTGCAACGTTTTTTTATCAAGCGTATTTTCTATGGCAAACGATAACAGCCGCAAATGCAAACAGAATCAAATAATGTTTTGCATACCTCCCTGAATTGTAGAGGTCTCAATGACTTTCGATTTTGGTGAAGATCGGTTAAGGGGCAAGGGGTAGTTTACCTGCAACCTTTTACGTTTTAACAAGAGTAAAGTACTTGAAAATTTATTTAAACTTTTTGAAACAATGGTAATTGTTAAAAATAAAATAATTTTGTTGCCAGGCAATAAAATTATAATTTTTTCATTTTAATGTAATATAATATTTTTCATTTAATACAGCAATAAAAAGGCAGGTAAGACACAGCCTGGCTGTTTGGCTGAAAATGATTTTTTTTCTATGGCAAACGATAACTGCCGCAAATTCAAACAGAATCAAATACTTTTTTGCACACAGCCCTGATTTATAGAGTACTCACGACCTATTGTTTTTGGTGAAGATCGGTTGAGGGAAAGGGGTAGTTTACCTGCAACGGTTTTTTTTATCAAGGGAAATTTTTTTGTTTGGCAAACGATAAGAGCCGCAAATTCAAACAGAATCAAATAATGTTTCGTATACAGCCCAGAATTGTAGAGTTCTCAAGACCTATTGTTTTTGGTGAAGATCGGTTAAGGGGAAGGGGTAGTTTACCTGCAACGTTTTTTTAACAAGGGTATTTTCTATGGCAAACGATAACAGCCGCAAATTCAAACAGAATCAAATAATTTTTTGCATACAGCCCTGATTTGTAGAGTACTCAAGACCTATTGTTTTTGGTGAAGATCGGTTAAGGGGAAGGGGTAGTTTACCTGCAACCTTTTACGTTTTAACAAGAGTAAAGTACTTGAAAATTCATTTAAACTTTTTCAAACAATGGTAATTGTTAAAAATAAAATAAATTTGTTGCCAGGCAATAAAATTGTAGTTTTTTCATTTATGTATTTTTTTCTCAGTTATGTACTGTTTACGTTTCCATTTTATTATTATGACTACCGCAATGAAAAGGCAGGGAAGACACACACACACACACAATTCGCGTTATTTCTGGCCTCATTCATGTTTATTTTCTTACATTTGCACGGTTTTTAAATGGAAAGTGCCGAACCCATACCAACATAACGCATGCAAGCCGAAAAAGTGTCCAGCGTGGATAGCGATTTGCTTCCTGTGGATCGCTGGGCAGTGTAACTGCACGTGTTTACAGAGGAACGATTCATAGACAGACTTTTCGTCTTTAGGGAATGAACCCTCTGCAAGATGCTGAGGGTCCATGAGTGACTTCGGAGCGCTCCTTCTTTTCCGCGTGTTTGTTCTGTGAAACGTACACTGTAGATTCACAGCTTTATTCTAAGCAACGCTCAATAGGAAATGTTGAAAATTTTTGTCCACGGTGTACCCTCATACACACTAAACCTGCTCTGATGTTTTAATTACGGACATCATAATATTAAAACTTTGGAAACTTGAGCACTACTTAATGGAGATCAATCATTAACTTATACAAGCCATTAATTTTATGCATATTTTTTATATATATGTGTACAACGTTATCGGCAACAAAGAAGTAGTTTTTGTTAAAATTCCTTCCCGGGATATTTGGCCGTAGTCCAATGTTTTCTACAAAACCAGACGTTTCGGCAATGCCATTGACTTCCATCATCAGTGAAAATCGAGTGCGATAACGTGAGGTGGTATATGTTAGTGACCACAGTACTGTGGTTAAGGCTGAAGCAGTAAGTAGAAAGAAGTAGTTTCTATGGTAATATTTCATTTCGAAAATGATTTTAAAAATAAATCTTAGAATATGGAAGTCATGTATGGTTCTCCATACCGATTTTTTACTTTTATGTTCCTTAAGGAAATGGAAGTATGGTGATGGCAAAAAAAAATCGTGTTCGAGATTATTGCAGATTCTGATTGTACTACACTCAAAACATGAAAAAAAATCATTTTTCGAAAAGTGTCTGTGTGTGTGTCTGTCTGTCTATCTGTGTCTGTAGATTTTTTTTCTATGGCAAACGATAACAGCCGCAAATTCAAACAAAATCAAATAATTTTTTGCATGCAGCCCTGATTTGTAGAGTACTCAAGACCTATTGTTTTTGGTGAAGTTCGGATAAGGGAAAGGGGTAGTTTACCAGCAACGTTTTTTTTAATCAAGGGTAATTATTTTCTATGGCAAACGATAACAACCGCAAATTCAGACAGAATCAAATAATTTTTTGCATACAGCTTACAGCTCTGATTTGTAGAGTACTCAAGATCTATTGTTTTTGGTGAAGATCGGTTAAGGGAAAAGGGTAGTTTACCTGCAACGTTTTTTTATCAAGGGTAATTTTTTCTATGGTAAACGATAACAGCCGCAAATTCAAACAGAATCAAATAATGTTTTGCATACAGCCCAGAATTGTACAGTTCTCAAGACCTGTTGGTTTTGGTGAAGATCGGTTAAGGGAATAGGGTAGTTTACCTACAAGATTTTATGTTTTAACACGGGTAATTTTTTCTATGACGAACGATAACTGCCGTAAATTAAAACAGAATCAACTACTCTTTTGCATACCTTTTTGAATTATACAGAACTCAAGGTCTGTTGATTTTGTTGAAGATCGGTTAAGGGAATGGGGTAGTTTACCTGCAACGTTTTATATTTTAACTAGGGTATTTTCTATGGTAAACGATAAGAGCCGCAAATTCAAACAGAATCAAATAATTTTTTGCATACAGCCCTGAACTGTAGAGTACGCAAGAGCTATTGTTTTTGGTGAAGATCGGTTAAGGAAAAGGAGTAGTTTACCTGCAACGTTTTTTTATCAGGGGTAATTTTTTTCTATGGCAAACGATAACAGCCGCAAATTCAAACAGAATCAAATAATGTTTGCAATTTTGCATTGCAGTCCTGAATTGTAGTGTTCTCAAGACTTGTTGGTTTTGGTGAAGATCGGTTAAGGGGAAGGGGTAGTTTACCTGCAACGTTTTTTTATCAAGGGTAATTTGTTTCTATGGCAAACGGTAACAGCCGCAAATTCAAACAGAATCAAATAATGTTTTGCATACCTTTTTGAATTAAAGAGAACTCAAGGTCTGTTGATTTTCTTGAAGATCGGTTAAGGGAAAGGGGTAGTTTACCAGCAACATTTTATGTTTTAAGAAGGGTAATTTTTTTGACGAAAGATAACTGCCGTAAATTCAAAGAGAATCAAATATTTTTTTGCATACTTTCCTGAATTGTAGAGAACGCAAGGCCTACTGATTTTGGTGAAGATCGGTTAAGGGAAAGGGGTAGTTTACCTGCAACATTTTATGTTGTAACAAGAGAAATGTTTCCATGACGAACGATAACTGCCGCACGTTCAAACAGAATCAAATATTTTTTTGCATGCATCCCTGCATTGTAGAGTACGCAAGAGCTATTGTTTTTGGTGAAGATCGGTTAAGGAAAAGGAGTAGTTTACCTGCAACGTTTTTTTATCAGGGGTAATTTTTTTCTATGGCAAACGATAACAGCCGCAAATTCAAACAGAATCAAATAATGTTTGCAATTTTGCATTGCAGTCCTGAATTGTAGTGTTCTCAAGACTTGTTGGTTTTGGTGAAGATCGGTTAAGGGGAAGGGGTAGTTTACCTGCAACGTTTTTTTATCAAGGGTAATTTGTTTCTATGGCAAACGGTAACAGCCGCAAATTCAAACAGAATCAAATAATGTTTTGCATACCTTTTTGAATTAAAGAGAACTCAAGGTCTGTTGATTTTCTTGAAGATCGGTTAAGGGAAAGGGGTAGTTTACCAGCAACATTTTATGTTTTAAGAAGGGTAATTTTTTTGACGAAAGATAACTGCCGTAAATTCAAAGAGAATCAAATATTTTTTTGCATACTTTCCTGAATTGTAGAGAACGCAAGGCCTACTGATTTTGGTGAAGATCGGTTAAGGGAAAGGGGTAGTTTACCTGCAACATTTTATGTTGTAACAAGAGAAATGTTTCCATGACGAACGATAACTGCCGCACGTTCAAACAGAATCAAATATTTTTTTGCATGCATCCCTGCATTGTAGAGGACTGAAGGTCTATTGATTTTGGTGAAGATCGGTTAAGAGATAGGGGTACTTTACCTGCAACGTTTTATGTTTTAACAAGAGTAAAGTACTTAATTTTGATAAATATCACTATAGTATTGACGACTCGGAACACTAAGTTTTTTATAAGTAAAAACGTAAAGTTTTACCTTACAGCCTAAACCGGCTTTCACCTTTAGAAGGCTTCATCAGAGGCTGCCATAGGTAGCGTTGTCCGTCTTGTTGGCGACGGGATAGTTATTCGAAAGATTGAAGCTGTGTGTGTGTGGTGAGATGTGTTCGAATAATGCGTGCGATTTGAATTGTGTCTGTTCGTTTAGGATGTCGTTTATATTTGTTTTTGTGTGTTTGTATATTTCTAATTGTTCTAGAGTGTCTAGTTTTCGGCCTTTTGTGTGTACGTGTAGAATGTTCATGTTATTGTCGATGTTTTTATATGTGTGGTTTGCTTCATTGAGGTGGTTTGCAAAGGTAGATTCTGTAGTGGTGTGGAGTGCTTTTGTGTGTTCAATGTATCTCTGTTTGAAGCTACGTCCTGTCTGGCCTATGTAGAATTTATTGCAATTTGAGCAATTTAGCTTGTATACACCAGGTAGATCGAATTTGTTTTGTGCTTTGGGCATGCGTTTTGATAGTGTGTGTTCTGTTTTGTTAGTAGTTTTGTGAGCGATTCTGTATCCTGCTTTTTTGAATTTGTGGGCAATTTTTTCAGTTTGTTTGTTGATGTATGTTAGTGTTATGAATTTGTTGTTTTTTGTCTTTGTCTGTTGTTTGTTTTGTGTTTTGTGTAGGAGTTTACTGACTATTGTTCTGTCATAACCGTTAGATTCTGCTAGATATTTTATCGTGTTTAGTTCGTGTTTAGTGCCTGTGTTCTAGTTTTGTGATGGAGAGGTCTAAGAAGTTTATGGTATTGTTGTGTTCGTATTCGGCAGTAAAGGTTATGTTTTTATGTATTTTGTTTATGTGCGTTAGTAACTGTTCGCATTGTCTTTTGTTTCCCCTGTATAGTATTAGAATGTCATCAACGTATCTGTGCCAATATAGTATTTTATGTGAGTGTCTGTCATTGTTTGTGAGTATTTTTGTTTTTTCTAAGTGTTGGAGGAAGACTTCTGCTAGAGTGCTGGATATGGGGGAGCCCATGGGTAGGCCATCGTTCTGTGTGTAGTATTTATTGTTATAAGTAAAGTAGTTTTGTTTTGTGATAATGTTCAGAGTTTCTGTTATTTCATTGATAAGTTCGTCTGGTGTGTTGTTCTGTTTGAGTTTGTTTTGTAGGATGGTGATTGTTTCAGAGATTGGGATGTTTGTGTATAGGTTTTTAGTGTCAAAGGAGGCTAATGTGGCATTATGGGGGATAATACTCACAAACAATGACAGACACTCACATAAAATACTATATTGGCACAGATACGTTGATGACATTCTAATACTATACAGGGGAAACAAAATCTATTTTGGCAAAATATCTAGACAAAATTATTAGACAACACACACAAATAGACAACATTGCAGTAAAAAACAACACTGACCTAGTAACAAAAATAAAAGACATACACATCCCCCATAATGCCACATTAGCCTCCTTTGACATTAAAAACCTGTACACAAACATCCCAATCTCTGAAACAATCACCATCCTACAAAACAAACTCAAACAGAACAACACACCAGACGAACTTATCAATGAAATAACAGAAACTCTGAACATTATCACAAAACAAAACTACTTTACTTATAACAATAAATACTACACACAGAACGATGGCCTACCCATGGGCTCCCCCATATCCAGCACTCTAGCAGAAGTCTTCCTCCAACACTTAGAAAAAACAAAAATACTCACAAACAATGACAGACACTCACATAAAATACTATATTGGCACAGATACGTTGATGACATTCTAATACTATACAGGGGAAACAAAAGACAATGCGAACAGTTACTAACGCACATAAACAAAATACATAAAAACATAACCTTTACTGCCGAATACGAACACAACAATACCATAAACTTCTTAGACCTCTCCATCACAAAACTAGAACACAGGCACTAAACACGAACTAAACACGATAAAATATCTAGCAGAATCTAACGGTTATGACAGAACAATAGTCAGTAAACTCCTACACAAAACACAAAACAAACAACAGACAAAGACAAAAAACAACAAATTCATAACACTAACATACATCAACAAACAAACTGAAAAAATTGCCCACAAATTCAAAAAAGCAGGATACAGAATCGCTCACAAAACTACTAACAAAACAGAACACACACTATCAAAACGCATGCCCAAAGCACAAAACAAATTCGATCTACCTGGTGTATACAAGCTAAATTGCTCAAATTGCAATAAATTCTACATAGGCCAGACAGGACGTAGCTTCAAACGGAGATACATTGAACACACAAAAGCACTCCACACCACTACAGAATCTACCTTTGCAAACCACCTCATTGAAGCAAACCACACATATAAAAATATCGACAATAACATGAACATTCTACACGTACACACAAAAGGCCGAAAACTAGACACTCTAGAACAATTAGAAATATACAAACACACAAAAACAAATAAAAACGACATCCTAAACGAACAGACACAATTCAAATCGCACGCATTATTCGAACACATCTCACCACACACACACAGCTTCAATCTTTCGAATAACTATCCCGTCGCCAACAACAAGACGGACAACGCTACCTATGGCAGCCTCTGATGAAGCCTTCTATAGGTGAAAGCCGGTTCAGGCTGTAAGGTAAAACTTTACGTTTTTACTTATATAAAAAACTTAGTGTTCCGAGTCGTCAATACTATAGTGGTATTTAGTTAAGTAACGGACACGTGATGGACAACGAAATCCAAGAATTTAATTTTGATAAATAAAGTATCCTGATAAGAAGCTCATAATAATCCACTGTAGAAACGTAGATGAAATATCTATAATGAAGAGGTTAGGTGAACGGGGTGGGGGTAATTTTCTATAAATGAAAATTATAGTTGAAGGAGAGGGGAGAATTTTATATATGGTACTACGTTATCGGCAACAAAGAAATAGTTCTTTGTTAAAATTCCTTCCCGGGCTGTTTAGCTTTAGTCCAATGTTTTCTGAAAAAGCAGACTTTTCGGCAGTGCCATCGACTGCCATGATCAGTGAAAATCGAGTGCGAAAACGTGAGGTGGTATACGTTAGTGACCACAGTACTGTGGTTAAGCCTGAAACAATAAGTAGAAAGAAGTAGTTTCTATGGAAATATTTCATTTCGAATATGATTTTAAATATAAATCTTAGAACATGGAAGTTATGTGTGGTTCTCCATACCGATATTTTTGAAAAAGTTTAAATGAATTTTTAAATACTTTACTCTTGTTAAAACGTAAAACGATACAGGTAAACTATCCTTCCCCCTTAACCGATCTTCACCAAAATCAATAGGCCTTCAGTCCTCTACAGCTCGGGCACATGTGCAAAAAATTATTTGATTCTGTTTGAATTTGCGGCAGTTATCGTTCTCCATAGGGAAAAAATTCTACACACAGGAACTTTTCGGAAAATGACTTTTCTTCGTGTTTTAAGGGTAGTACAATAAGAATCAGCCTTTATGTCGAACACGATTTTTTTCACGATCACCGTACTTCCATTTCCTTACGGAACATGGAATTAAAAGTACATACGTGAGGTGTAAGCAGGGGCACGGCTGTAAAATGTAATAATTTTTACGACCCAATGTCATGAACGTAACGGACCCATCCGATGGACTGTACTGTACCTACTTTGTTGTATACGATCTAGAATGGGACTTCTGAATGTGTGTGTATGTGTGTTGTGACGTAACTAGTATGGTCCCCGGTATGCACTGGTTTGAGCAAAGTACATTTGTCATCATCATCTTCACGTGACGGCGTAGGCAAGGTGTTGCCTGTCCAGCCATCTCTTCCTGAGTCTACCCACACACCTGTGTCCTATAGGTTTGTATTTCCAGACCTGTTTGGCCAGTCTTGAATCTGACATCCTTTGCAGAGTTGCCTCCTGTGTTTGTTTACATGAACTAAGAACGGAAAAAGTGGACATGGACGGATGCATGAATAAAACAGACCACACACATACAAACAGATATCATCATCGTCATCTTCACGACACGGCATAGGCAAGGTGCTGCCTGTACAGCCTTCTCTTCCTGGGTCTACCCACACACCTGTGTCTTATAGGTTTGTATTTCCAGACCTGTTTGGCCAGTCTTGAATCTGACATTCTTTCTAAGGGGACGTCCATTAATTACGTGAGGTTTTTTTTTTTTTTTAAATTTGGACCCCCTCTCCCCCTTGGTGAGATTTGGTGAGATGTGGTGGGACCCCCCTCCCCCTCACGTGAGGTTTACCCTATAATTTTTAAATAATTAAATTTATTTGATATGTTCATGTTTTTGCTTCATACCACTAAAAATACTTAAAGCATATCTTCTATGTACTACATTAAGGTGCGTTATAATAATGTATATTCTCTGAATTAAAAAGTTGACGTGAGATTTTCATTGGCCCCCCTCCCTTTAAATGAGATTTGGTGAGATTTTGCCGGACCCCTCCCCCCCCCATTTTGAGCTCACGTAATTAATGGACGTCCCCTAAGTGTTCTTCGCACTGTTGTTTACAATCTCTTGTTCTTTTGTTCAAGTTAAAAACTTGTAATTCTTCTCTTATGGCCTCATTTTCTTTTACGGTCAAGTTTAGAACACCTTTTAAGTCCTCCTAAGAACGCCATATCCGAGGCCAGCATTTTAGTGTCTTGTATCTTGGTTTTTGTCCATAATACACACCCATAGTACAGTACAGGAACTGTCAACACTTTGTATCCCGACGTATCTTGTTTCTAAAAATACGGTTGATTGTCCCACAGGTTGCCTAACTTGACATCAGTATTCACCATCAATTCCAGTCATAGTCAGTATCATTTCACAATATAATTAAAATGGCTCACCTGTTTTAGAATGCGGTCATTAATCATTATTTTTGTTCTGATTGGCTCCTTGCCTCGAAATGTCATTACCTTTGTTTTTATAGTGGAGATTTTCATATTGTGTAGTTTACAAATCTGATGAAGCTTAACAACAGATATGTGGCAATCAGATTCCGTGTTTTGAAGTACGAGCATGTCGTCAGCAAACAACAGCACATTGAAATATCTGTCTCGTGATAACTTAATACCAAGGTTCCATTTCCTTACCACATCGTCAGTATACATATTAAAAAGAGTAGGTGATATACTGCACCCTTGTTTAACACCTTGACTGTCAGATATTTGTTGAGATGTCCTACAATTATTTTTGACATTTATTATTACATAAATTTCGATAATTTTTCAATTATGGGAAAATTTACAAAAATTCCGATCAATCTACTAACGTTTTTAGTAATATCACAGTTGTAGAGCACAAAATCTACAATAACACTAAAAATTCAAATTTTCTTACAGTTCCCGTTAATCAGACACCATGCTGGATTTTCACAACTTTTTTTTATTTTTTATTTATTTATTTTATTTATTTATTTTTTTTTTTTTAACGGAAAGACTGCACATGTATGGATGGATGAATAAAACAGACAACACATATAGAAACAGATAATTTAGCATAAAGTCTAAATATAGTTTCGGGAAGTAGTCAGGAGGAAGGACAACAACTTTCAGGTGGAGCAGTGACAGACTAGACGTTACCTTTTTTGGACGCTGATATGATGATTCAGTCGGTTCGGTGAAATTTACCAAGGCCTACGATTGATCGCTTGCTGACGATAGTGTAGCTACAAATTTAATACATGGATAAACAAACTGTGTGTACTTTGTTTGTTACGTAGGACCGCTGGGACACGTGGACGCACTTTCACATACCTTTCACTTCTTCAGTGAATCTTCACTTCGCACAACCCGTCCGAAACGTTTAATATCCGTGCACGACCATAAGACAAAGAATTCCGTAACTCGAACCATTACGCGATTGGAATAAACATTTGTGTTTTTGAAATTGAACAAAAATAAATATAGTCTGTAACTAATTAAGTATATATAACTACATATTCACTGTTACCACTTAAATGTATAACGAACCTGGAAATATAGGAAATGTTTAAAATATAAACTAAATAGCCGTGCGATATAACATTAACTTGAGAATCGTAATTATAATTGTGTACAGTTGTATTAGAAGAGTTTATCGGGCTGTTTGGCCGTTGTCCATGGTTTAAGCACAAACCAAACGTTTCGACAGCACCACTGGCCGCCATCATCAGTGGAATTCAAAGAATTCGAGACCTCCTGAACGTGGGTTGTCGTCAGGCCCACAGTACTGTGGTAAATACCTTCTAATACAACTGACACCGGCCGTGAAAGCTTTAGAACAATTTTATAATTGTATCCTGTCTGGACCATATTGTATTTAAAATGTTGTAGTGCATTTATTGAAATTTTAAAAATTTACTTTAGATATTGTGAGTTAAATTCAGAATAATATATAAAATTATTTTATCTGTTTTATTTTCATTACCGTACAACTTAATAAACTTTACTATATAGGTTATTTTATAAAAGTTGAAAAAACTATACATACTCATTTAGGAAACGCGTTTAATAACTAATAACTCAATACTATATAGGCTACTGTACACATGGAAACCATATTAGCTTAAAGTATAAATTACTATGTTTCATTAAAAAAAAAACTTACACGAAATGTTTAACACGTAGAACCTAATTATACAAATTACGTAAAACTAACGAGACTGTATATGTTGGGGAAATAAAATTTCATTCCAAACAAAGACAATTCTAGATCTGGGCAGTGGTTTTTTGGAAGTTCAATTATACCTCTACATCACCCTAGGAATAGCCTATGGTGTTCGGTATAAGCCTCTGTGTAACCTCACATTATTTTATTTGTTAAGAACGTCATCATCGTCTTCAGCAAGGATTAAGCTAAAATAAAAATGATTTGTTCCGGTGCCAAGCAGATAGACTGGAGCCGGTCTCACTGGCAACGCTTCTTCGGCGCCCCACATTTCTTTCATCTTATAATTCAGTAGTTGCACATATCCTTTCTGTTAAGACGTTCCAACCATTGTAGGCATACTGGGCACTTCTATCGAGTATACTCATAATATTCAGTTCCTGAATGTGCCGTTAAGCACGGTTATTACAAGTGAGACGCTTGCAATAAAAACTGTTTCGTTGTACTAATATAATACACGGAGCCAGTTGTCCTTACAGATTGGCCGCAGACTCGTTACGATAGCCGTGATTTACGTAATTACCGCACCATTATTAATATACGCTATTACGCTACAGCCGTGTCCAGCTGTTGATTTGTTATATAACGCCCCAGAGTTTACCAAGTCCGTATGCTACTTACGTAAGTTACAGAAGGTTGTGTGCGTTTCTCTGCCGTATGCACGCAGTGGCGGATTTATACATAGGCAAAATAGGCAATTGCCTACGGGCAGCAAATTTTTAGAAGCGGCAAATTTTGGAAAAGTGAAATTTGACGGATGTTATGTTGTTTTTATACCTTAAAGATGTTGTAAACGACGCTCCATTTCGTTCTCAATATGATAAGAAACTTTTAAAAATATATATTGTTAAGTAACTAGGCTTATTACATAAAGAGAATAGTTCGTCATTTACTTCCAGTATGTAGGCCTATATGAAGCACCCTACATCGTTTTTTCATAACTACATTTACATGCATTATCTATGTGATATGTGCATTGTATTAATTAATTATTTAACTATTAATTCGTTTACATTCAAAGGCTT
This sequence comes from Magicicada septendecula, assembly GCA_034769895.1. Classification (NCBI taxonomy): domain Eukaryota; kingdom Metazoa; phylum Arthropoda; class Insecta; order Hemiptera; family Cicadidae; genus Magicicada; species Magicicada septendecula. Next base: position 48,394,374 of record CM068375.1, read on the forward strand.
AAGGTTAAATTATTTCAAAGATTATCATTACAACTCTCTTTATCTTTTTAATTTTGTACCAACTTGCACACCAAATTGTATTAAATTGTTATGTTTTAACTTCAGTTAAAATGTTTTGGAATAAACACGGCTTTTATTGTACTCTTCCTAATACGTTATGTAAATTGTTCTATACAAATGTATTAAGAAAAATTGGGAAGAAAACATTCTATGAAGAACAAATTTTAGGGTAACTGAAAATCTGAAGGATTGAATTAAACCCGTAAACACCCCCCTCCCACCGCGCCAACAGAGATATACGGGAGGGCGGCAAATTTATACTGCCTACGGGCAACAAAATTTTAAATCCGCCTCTGTATGTACGGATGAATCCAAGTTGAGCTCTAATTGTAAACCTTTCCTCCTCCTCCTCGTACTTCTTCTTCTTCTTCTTCTTCTTCTTCTTCTTCTTCTTCTTCTTCTTCCCGTTGTCTTCTTTCCTCCTCCTTCTCTTCCTAGTTTGTATTTTTTCATCTCCTTATCCTATAGGTTGGTTGGCAATTTGAGCTGAATTGCAATGGCTTGCATTTTCTTCCTTTCTGTAGACAGCCTCTTGATCACCACATTGCTTTTCCTTTCCACAATGAATCCAGTCAGCATCCTTTTTTCATCCTCTCTCTCTGTCATCTCATCATTAGTCATTCTTTCCGTCCACGATATTCGTAAGGCTGTCTCATCCAGCACCACATCTCATAAGCTTCAAGGTAGTTCCATTTCAATGTCTTCAGGGTTCAGGTTTCCGAGCCGTGTGTACATGTGCTCCAAATGAAAGTCTTTATACAGTTTTTTCTGGTTTCCGGGAACACGTTTCTGGACGCCAGAAGAAATCTTTTCCTTTTTTGTATATCCTTCCCGTTATCTTTCTTCTTCTTCTTCTTCTTCTCCTCCTCCTCCTCCTCTGGATACGAATGGTGAAGTTTTACGAAACTTGGTGTATGCGTTTCTAAAGGTATCGTTAGACATACCGCAAATAGACAGACAAATGCCAGACGGTCGAATTAAAACTGAGAACTCGCTTCGCTGTTCGATTATTATTATTATTATTATTAGTAGTAGTAGTAGTAGTAGTAGTAGTAGTAGTAGTAGTAGTGTCTTCTTTTTGTGCCACCACTTAGTTCAGATGTTAGGCAGAGTAGTTGCGCCCGGACATGGCTCTCATACCCACTGTACTCACCAATTTATTATTGAATCCGAACGTAACAGTAAACTGCTATAATTACGTTTACGTTTATTCATTACGTAGACCAATAAAATACCAACACTTGACAGTCTAAAAATTGAGAGAGTTTATACTGGAATAGTGAGCAGTGTGTACTGAGACCTAATTAAAACAGCGTAATGTCAACCGAGTCCGGCCGGCGTGTGTTCGCTGCCGTAGTTGTCTGGAATTTTTTGTCACCAAACGTGTAATTACTGCTGCGGAGACTTGTCACTACACGACTCCGCTCGTAAACAAATTAGGCTCCCCAGCTCAGTCTCGTTTTAACCCTGTTATTTACATTAGTCGAGAATGGCTTGGTCAGCCCCCCCGTATAATCTGGCTGCTTTGCCAACAGTATCATGACGTTTATTATTGTACTTTTTTCTACACCGATATTTTTACCAGTTTATTTTTCGTTGTGTATGGTCTGCGAGATATAGGCTAGATAATCTTCTTCTCTAGCCCCCTTTTGCCGTTAAACGTCCGGGTCCTCCAGCCATTTCTTAAACTAAATTTTACCATGGGAGACGCATTGACTTCCAATAAAGTCGTCTCCATGTTGTCGATACAATCAACTCATTCCAGTCTTGGTCTTTTATTTCTCTCCGTCGCGTCGGTCTGGCAGCGGTTCCGTTTTGAGTTTCGGTTAATTTCCGTCCAGCCTCATTACGTGGCCAACCCACTGCAGTGATCTCTTTTCCGCCAGCTCCAGATGTGATTCCTGATGAACTGATTTCTGATGATCATATTCCAACTTAGGTCTCATCTCTAGTGCTTCCAGCTGCTGCCCGCCTCAAATATCTCATTTCACTGCTTTACGATAAGCTTTACTGCTCATCTAGAGGGTATAGTTTGCTGTTCTACAAATAAGGGTATATATCCTTATCTACAAAAAATGTTATTTTTATATCCTTATCTAACATAATATATAATCTTTGTATCCTTATTGTCAGCGGGGGTGACAATACATGCTGACTCTTATCATCCCTTTTCGCAAAAGTTGGCAGCTTATAATTACTTTATCCGCAGATTGTTGGCAGTGCCTCTCAGTGATGATGATTACCGTGAGGAGTTGAATACCATTTACCATATAGGCCTAGCCTTAGCTAATGGTTACAAAAACACGTTAATTGATAATCTCATCAAGAAACATAAAATTCGAAAATCCAAGCCCCCCAGTAGATAAGGATACAAAAATAACATTTATTTCTACCACATACACAAATATAATGCCAAAGATTCTAACCTCCACATTTAATAAACTGAATATTACCGCTACCTTCTAAACAAACAATAGTCTATTAAAAATACTACGTCACAGAAAACCCATACCTTTAGAAAAGAAATCCGGCATATATAAATTATCATGTAACGACTGCAACAGTTTTTACATTGGTCAAACGGGGAGAGGTTTCTTCAAACGATTTAAAGAGCACACACCAAAACGTCACCTAAATAATCTCACTCTGTTAAATAATATCAAGTCCAACTTTACCCGCCAATTACCCGTCTTTACCCGTCTTACACAATCATAATTATACCGATTTCAAATATAATTTGATAACCCTACATGTGTGCAACAAAGGCCGTTACATGGACGCAATAGAAGAGTTCGAAATATACTACAAAGCATATAATAACATAAATAGCCGAGACTTCATATTGAATGACCATTTAAATTTTAAATCCAACCCGCTATACGATACAGCATTGAACCTGCTTAGGCGTAATCACTCAGATAATAATTCAGTGTCCGATCGGCTTCGCTGTGGTGCGCACCATTTAGAAAGCGAGTGAGTTACATTAGTTGACATTTATGTGTAACACGTGATTTTAACTGTTAACGACCTCAATAGAGTGATTTATCTGATGATGGAGAATATGTTCCGAAACGCGTCATTTTAATCGACGTATAACGAAGTCACACGACGGATACAAGGTGATTTATTTATCTATAATCTACTTTTCCCTGTTCTTTGGACCACTGATTATCTCTTGCAACGATGCAAGTATTTACTCGAAAAATCGACAATTGCCAAGATAGCCTGGGCTGTCTTCTCTTTGTGGCCTCTGAAGGCTAAATTTGAAGCTGGCAACGTAAGAGTAACATTTACAACGCGATCCAGTATTTAGGCCCATTTATTAGTTTCCTTTCGTAGCTCATAACGAATAACGATGCGACGCAAGCCAGTCCGGTAGCGGCAGCCTCGGTGCGTTCTCAACTGAAGTCGCCGCTCTATTGTGCAGTTAAGCAAATAAAGTATACTCTCAAAGTACAAAGTAGGCTATACTTACAAAGTACAAAGTAAATGTATATTCTCAAAGTATTAGGTACTGGTAAAATAACAGTAAAAAAATCGGTATGGAGAACCATACATGACTTCCATCGAAGCGCTCCGAAGTCACTCATGGACCCTGAGCATCTTGCAGAGGGTTCATTCCCTAAAGACGAAAAGTCTGTCTATGAACCGTTCCTCTGTAAAAACGTGCAGTTACACTGCCCAGCGATCCACAGGAAGCAAATCGCTATCCACGCTGGACACTTTTCGGCTTGCACGCGTTGTGTTGGTGTGGGTTTCGGCACTTTCCATTTAAAAAGCGTGCAAATGTAAGAAAATAAACATGAGTGAGGCCAGAAATAACGCGAATTGTGTGTGTGTGTGTGTGTGTGTGTGTGTGTGTGTGTGTGTGTGTGTGTGTGTGTGTGTGTGTGTGTGTGTGTGTGTGTGTGTGTGTGTGTGTGTGTGTGTGTCTTGCCTACCTTTTTACTGCGGTAATCATAATAATAAATTGGAAACGTAAACATTACATAATTGAGATATGCTTGCCTGCCACGAACGATATATTTTCTCTCATACATGATTTAAATTAAGATGAAAAAATATAGAATTTTGTTGAAGTTAAATGAAATGTTTCCATAGAAACTACTTCTTTGTTGTTAATAACGTAGTACACATATAAAACTTATAAAAATTTACCTCCTCCATCAACTACCATTTTAATTTATAAAAAAAATTACCCCCTCCCCCTTCAACTACCCTTTTCATTTATAGATATTTCATCTACCTTTCTACAGTGAATTATTATGTCCTTCTTTTCAGGATACTTTATTTATCAAAATTAAGCACTTTACTCTTGTTAAAACATAAAACGTTGCAGGTAAACTACCCCTTTCCCTTCACCGACCTTCATCAACAATAGGCCTTGAGTCCTCTACAATTCATGGCTGTATGCAAAAAATTATTTGATTCTGTTTGAATTTGCGGCTGTTATCGTTTGCCATAGAAAAAATTCTACACACAGAGACACTTTTCGAAAAATGACTTTTTTTCATTTTTTGATGGTAGTATAATCAGAATCTGCCGTTATCTCGAACACGAGTTTTTTCGGCATGACCATACTTCCATTTCCTTATGGAACATGGAAGTAAAATGAATGTATTTGTTTTTTATGTTCAATACATACAGGGAAATTTTTTTTACTCAAGTTCAGTGGTTTATACCCAATGTTTAAAAATTAAGGAAAATGTTTGGCTGCGGGCCCCATTGCGGGCACTGCGGCGTGCTTAAAGTAAAAACATTTTAATGTAAACAATAGCTGTCCGGGTAAAATGTTCGACTAAATTAAAAGCTGTGTTAGGCTTTTCTGATTTTTGATCTGGCACCCTACACCCACAGTAGGGGAGGGTGGGGTATAATGATCCCCTTAAGGAAAATTTTAATTTTCTTTCTTTGTATGTGATATCTGATAATTTTTTTTTATGCGTACTTCGTTTGCAGTTTTGTGTACAAAACGCACCAACTTTTATAGCTATAAAACTGTTCTATGTTATGTTTAACGAATTTTTCGGATACATACAGTATATGTTCTACGCCTGTTCCAACAATTAGTTGCTACTATACTGTAGTCTGAATTACGAAAATCTAGGCAACACTGCTATCGTTAGAACGATTACGAAATTAACTTAGCGTACGCTGCGCTGTACTAATTCGACGCTAAGCAATAATTACACATGTAATGGTGGCGGTAGTAGTACACGACAATTACACTACACAGGTGTAATTAGTCACGACGTATTGTCCTGCAATTACACGGGGGACAGATGAACTCAAATTGACAGTCGTCCCTTAATAGTCACGACTTCATTTCATCAAAATTGTAAAGTAATAATCTGTGGTAAATTAATTTGGGACGAATCTTAAAATTGCAACTGTGGTAATCATGAAAACGTTTACTATAATATATAGTTATTGTTAACAGACTAGTACGCTCCCTGAGCTGCGGAACTCGGCTCACTATTTCCAACGAAGTACAGTACATTTACGTATTATAGGATACATTTTGATATTGGATAACTTTATAAAAATTAAGAAAGTCCCGATATTCTACTATTTTTTCTTTATTACGAAATTTTTTTTCTTTATTCTACTTTAAATTCTTTATTTAGAAAGCCACCTCTCTCTCTCTCTCTCTCTCTCTCTCTCTCTCTCTTTCACAGTTCATCTCCTTTTTCCTTTTTCTCAGTTCAACACCTTCCCTTCAAAAATTTCACTTAAGAATTGGTTCTGTCGTAACACGTGCCCGCTCAATTTTGCCCTTCTTCTTCCAATCATTTTTTAAAAGTCATCTCTCTTCGTTCACTTCTGCGAGGACTTGCTCATTAGTTTTCTTATCCATCCAACTCGTCCTCTTCGTTTTCCTCCAGACCCACATTTCCATTGCTTCCAGCTTCCTCCTTTCTATTTTGCCGAGGGTCCACGCCTCACACCCATAACTTAAGACACTCCACACAGATGTTTTTGCGAACCTTTTCCTTACCTTAATACTTAAATGATTATTTTAAGTAAATTCCTTTTGTTCTGAAACGCCTGCTTTGCTAGAGGTATTCTTCTTTAATCTCTGTCCTATATCTACTTTCAAAGTGATGGTGCTCCACAGGTAGCAAAAATTCTCAACGTGTTCTAAAATTGTATTACCCAATTTAATATCAAGTTTTACATTATCTTTCTTCCCCCCTATCACCATTCTTTATCTTTTCTTCTTTTAATCTTTAATTTAAGTTTCCCTAGGGTTTCTGACAAGATTTCTAACATTCTCTTGATAATCGTACGATAAACGCTTAAAATTCCAAACAATCGGTTTTGTGTCAAAATTCTGTTTAGTCTGACACCCGGCAGGACTTTTAAATTTTTCAAAATTTTTATCCAACTTTTAGACCCTTGGTCAAAAATTTTGAAATTTTCAAATCTCTATACTGCTTTCAGATTTTGGTTAAAATTGCCTTTCATTTGTTATCCCGTTTGGAATTTGCGATTTTATCAAAATTTTGATCCGATTTTTGGGCTCTAGCGTCTGAAAATGTTTTAATTTTACAGAATTTAACAGCACATTCAGGTTTTAGTTAAATTTCCCTTTAAGTTGATACGCCACGTTAATTTTTAAGATTTTATCAAAAGTTTTCACCGTTTTTTGGCACCCGGGTTCCCAAAATATTAGAGTTTTCAAAAATGAACATTAAATTCGTATTTAGTTAAAGTTTGCTTTCATTTGATACCCTGCATGGAATTTTGCGATTTTTCCACAATTTGGACCCCTTTATATTTTTACCTTTCGGCCCACTGTTTGAAGGGGTATCTATCTAAAAAACAATAGGTTCTGTAAAGTAAAAGTATCGACACGCATACCAGGCTTTACGAATATCGATTAATGCATTCAAAGGTATCGTGAAACATACCTCTAATAGGTAGACAGACAGACAAACGGTCGAATAAAAACTAAGAAGTCGCATCGCTCGTTCAATAAATTCACTGGTTATACTGTAGATAAATTCATCAACGTTTACATAATGTATTGTTACGATGATCACACGAAGTATCTGCTGTAACATCGGAAAAATACTTGGAGATTAGAGAATTCGATATTTACAGATTAAAAAAAAAACTAATAGACATGTTTGGGTACGTGCAAGAAGTTATAAAAATATATTCGAAAAACATGTATATAAAATTCAGCTTTACTGCTATAACATTAATAATACATTTATTTCCGCGCATTAAAATCGTCTGTCAGCAACTTGGAACCGAAAAAAGTGTCTGGCAGTTGTATTTTTTAATTGATTATATTATCAAATTCAATATATATCAAGCAACCAGATACACTGCTATAACGTTTTACTTATTAATGTTTTAATCCTTTGAGGCCTCGAGGACGGCAAGGGAACCGGTAGCAAGTCGCCAGACTCCCACTCCGTTTCCAGCAAGTCAAGTTCTAAATAATTAGAAGTGATACGGATTTCTGGATGCGCAGTGTCAAAAGTCTCATTGTGCCAGGCGTAGCTTTGACGCGTTATTTTCCGAGTAATCATTTTGTGTTCAGAACAGCTGCATGGTTGATGTAGCACATGATTGTGTGTCATGATTGATCATCACCTCATGTCCCACTTCCTGCACTACCTTCCCTGCTCCCCGCTTCGATATGCGCGAACCGTTTCATGTCTTACTATTTCATCTGTACAAAGTATCAAGCGTACTGAAATACCGTAACATCATTTTCGGTCCTCGCTGTATTAGCTTTTACATACCTCATTATAGTCTTCCCGCACAGCAGCTTTTCTGAGTCTTGACTTCCCAGCACATATATTTCCTCCGTCGGTCATTTTTCTTCTGCTTGTGATTTTATTTTTATTTTCTTTCCTTCAGAAGTCCTTATTTCGTCTTCGCCAATGACCACCAACCGTTTGACTTCACTCCATACTCAATTATACATTAGCCCAATGTATACTCAATCATGCAACATGAGTTTTGGCTTCCAGCTCCAATCTTCTCCAAAGTCTCATGTCCATTGTCATCTCATTGTAACCGCTCACAACCATTCTTCTGACATCTTCTAGCACATCGTCCAACCATCTTATCCCAGGTCGGGGCCCCTCTTTCTACTTTTATAGACTTTCGCCCTCAGGATTTTCTGTGGCATACGCTGATCATCCATCCGCTCTATCTGACTTAGATATTGTATTCGTTGAGCCCGTATGAATCCTCATGTCCTCATGATTCAATAGCTAATCTACTGAATTATACATAATAAATTCAAAGTGAAAGTTTAGTCCAGCCAATAGGGTGACATTAGGAAACGACACAAATCACCTTGATTGTAGTAGCGGCCGTGTCAAACATTAACCCACCGATAAAGTCATAATAATACAACCTCATTAGCTGCATACTCACACAAGGAATGTTACAGATAGACAGGCGCTTTGTAATGCTAATGCATGCATTCGTCCTTGCTAGTGTCATTCCCCAACAAGAGCGCTGTTCATGTTAATGTTTCTCGTATCACAGTTGGTGCGAAGACCGTTCCATGCCCTTTACATGCCAACACGACCCGGACTAATGGAGAGACGCAGTGGCGTAACCACAGAAATCCTTTGCGGCCCCAATCCATGCCGTTGTTTCCTCTTAAATACTAACCCGTCCTTATAGTTGTGGCAACTACTAACATTACATAACGTAAACAGAATATGTTCTCTTTAAGACTGTTTAAAATCTCTTCTTCTAAGCGTAGGCCAGTTCAGCGGTCACTTCTGTAAATCGTAAAATGTTTTTATTAATTTTTTAAGTTGCTGGGCTTTCCTGCTTCATCTTTAGAAATTGAGACATATATGAGTATTTTTGATTCAGTTAATCTATTCTCTTAATGTCGTGTATAGTATCCTTTATTTCAGAGAAAAACTGAGCCGATTCAACCTGTTTCAAAATAATACTTTCAGTTGTTTTAGACAAAAGGTGAATGAGTTCATTTTGACTTTTGGGACTCATATACTTTTCCCTGTTCTTCGGAACACTGATTATCTCTTGCAGCGATGGATCATATTTACTCAAAAGATCGATAGTTGCCAAAACGTTTGCGCTGTTGGGTTGGCCTGTCTTCTCTACCGCTCTTGCTGTTGTCACTCCGAAACTTAACACGCTCCTCCTTCTTCCGTGAACTCTCTGCAGAAACTCTTCTCAGGTCTTCTGTATCGTATTTTTATTATTACCTTTCCCTCATTTGTTGGCTTTTCCCTCCATATTAGTTGTCGATTGTTTGATAGGAAGCTAAGAGATGAGGTGTGTTGATTTGGGTCAAAGATTTCCACATGTATAAAACTAAAATTGCTGACACGCGTAGCTTCTCTGATGTTGTCGTTGATGGTAGATTTCTATTATTTTTATTTTTCCTGCTAATATTACACGCTTTGGAGCATTACAGTATGAATTAAGTGTTCTTGGACATGTGTCTGGTGTTCGATTCCGAGACATGACACATGATTCTGACAGTTTCTTTGTTTTGAATTTTCTCATTGTTTTACAACTAACTTTGTAAGCAAAAAGTCTGGCCCTGTTATAACTTGTAAAATTTCGTTGAAGCCGTTATGTTGTACCACAGTGCTTACTGATCTTAATATTTACATCTCTAACTCTATTTATATCCAAATTATTGCGTGAGGTTTATTCTTAATAATGATGTTTGTACAAAGCTTTTTAAAATATATAAACACTTGATACGTTTCAAAGTTTTTATTTAATATAAACCTTTGTATTAATATGTTTCACCAAGTGCCCAAAAAGTCATCAATTAATATCGTGAATGTTGTTTGTTCTGACCAGGCAACAGGGGCGTAACTGCCGGATGGACAGATAAGCAAATGTCCAGGGGCCCACAGGGTAAAGATGGGCCCAACATCTTTTTTTTCACTGAGAAATATATTCTAGCAAAAACATTCTACCAAGTTATTTTGCAATAGAGACACAAAATATCGGTATGGAGAACCATACATTATTTCCATGTTCTAAGATTTATATTGTAGCATGACAGATAATGCCCATAGTTCTGAATGGTAGGAAGATCATAAAATAAAATAAAAACATTTTAAATCCAATAAAACAACATTAAAAATTAATTAAGAACCACCGTAAAGCACAATCATAGATTGAAGAAAGAGTTTCATTTAAAACCAGTGTTACAATGAGTAATCAATACAAACTTCAAAACTAAAAATATAAAAAAAAGGATAATACCCAGGTAGGATAGGAGTAAGTAAGGAAGAAACCCAAACATGACAACATCCACTTTAAGAAAAGGAGATACTGTTATAAGAAACAAGGAGAATAGGAATAATTAATGAAGAAACCCAGAACAAGACAACACCCACCATAAAAGGTGATACTGTTATAAGAAACAAGGAGAATAGGAATAAGTAAGGAAGAAACCCAAACATGACAACATCCACAATAAGAAAAGGAAATACTTTTATAAGGAACAAGGAGAATAGGAGAAATTAATGAAGAAACCAGAACAAGACAGCATCCACAAGAAGAAGGAGTGCTCTTATAAGAAACAAAAACCCAAACCCCAAAAGAAAGTAATAAAAATAATAACAAATGAAAGTATAGCAAAATACTAAATTTAGAAACCATGTAAAATAAATGTAAGCCAAAAGTGTATAAAGTAGAATTGAAAGTGAACCAATGTGAATTAATTATATAATGCAAAAAAACAAACCTTCATTATCCTCTATAAATAGATTCCTTGATTTTAAAAAGACTATAAAACTATTTAGAAATAAAATCAAAGAATAAAAAGGGGATCAGTGCAAGTTTTTGTGTCATATTAATTGAACCTAATATGTCAATATTGGAATTCATAAACTGAGTAGATTGTGAAAAGTATACAACTTTAAAGTGTTTATATTATGTCCATGAATAATATTAAATATAGTATTATCATGACAGATAATACAAGTGTTTCTAAATAACTGCCACTCTTTATATACAACATTCATTAGAATGATAGTAAATAAAACAAGAGCAGGCTATATAAAAAGTGAAGTGACTAAGAATTATTACCCCAAAATCAAACAAAAAACAGCTAAAAACTGAAAATGAACCTAGTATAAGAAATAGAGTAAACGATGGAAGGACAGATATGTTTTGTTTAAAATAAGTTCACATAACTCATTACTGAAATATCAGAATTAAGTACCATGTTTTTATTATGTAATGTTTATTATGTTTTAAGAATATTTAATCCAGATTAAAATGTCTGAGATTAAATATCATTGTTAATTTCAATTATGTGTTATGAGTTAAGAGTATAAATTATATACTAAATGTTCTTTTGTTAAAATAAGGAAATGTTAATCAATATTATAATAGAATAGAAAGTCAGAGAGGGTATAAACAGAATGTATTATTTAAAAACTTTGTATGTAAAAACTGTTAAAAATCTAGGCAAATGGTAAATCTAAACAGCATTAAAACTGATGAAATAAGTACAGATAAACAATTAAACTAATGGAATTTATATAAGGTAAATCAATCATAGAATCAGATAACTGGAACTATAATTAAGGAAGATTTTGTAAAAAGATAGTAAGAATTATTGTTAAAAATGCAAATGAAAAAACTGAAATTCAAAGAGGGGAGTCACAAATTAATGTATAATATTTTAAAAGATAACCAATTAATCAAATTGCAAGAAATTAAGGGAAGATAAACCTTTTATGACAATCTGAGATTTAATACAATCATTAATATAACATGTAAAATGGCAAACATTTTTGAGAAGGACAGGAAGTGAAAATTAAAACTTACAATTTAAAATGAAGTAAATATAGCATTTTAGATCAAAAACTTAGTAAAACTATCTTATTTGGTATCAAATCAAGCAGAATGAACTGAAGAAGAAGATTATGTATTTAATAATTAATAAATTTAAATAATAACAAAAATATATTCAGTAGTATAATGTAAAAATTTCACATGTACAGGAAGCTAAATAATTTTGAAACAATGAAATGCTAATATTAAATTGGCTAAGATTTTAGGAGAAGACGAAGGAAGTTGGTGAGTTCATTATTAGACGTTGTGAAGTACACTAGAACGAGCTCTTGCTAATATAATAACCTAATACCTAAGACATCAATGGCGTACTTTAGACAAGCCTAGTCAACTGTGAAAAAACGCGAGTTTAGTAAATTTACATTTTAAACCTTAACTTCAGTGAAGCGAACACCCACAAACATTAAATTAACTTCAAACAGAACAGAAAACCAGTGAATACACCATTTAAACGATTAAAACATTAATACCACATAACTAGACGAACAGTGCAAATATCGACCTAATAGACGAAAGTGAAAAATTACTAAACACAACACATTTTATCGAAGTGAACCATAACACTTAACCAGAAACACTCCACTAACACCCGAAGGAAGAATCGCAGCTGCAGGAACGAGAAATCATTGGGAAAGCAGCCTTTATTGGAAGCAGAATCAGCGAGGTGCATTCGTCTGACATCTGAACTCGAAAAAGCCATCTTTTTCTTCCCACAATCCAACGCGACACTGCCTGTAAAGCTGAACGGTTCGAAAATTTCTTTACTCACTATTATATATTGAATGTTACATATGTATTTTAATTTTTAAGCTGATATATTGTAATGTTATACTTTCCATACTTTGCCCTTTTTCTCTGACTATCTATAAAATAACTGTTTAAAGAACCCTATAATAAATAATTGTACAAACTATTGATATACCCTGAGAGAGTCGATTAAGCAATCGATAGAAAATCGATTATATAACCATTTGTTAATAAAATTCCTTATTTACTATAAAATTGAATATTGTTTATTCCTACATAATAACTAGTATAATATATCATTTTAATTGAGCAATAACTACAAGAATTTCACCACTTAGAAGGAAGATAACCTACAAATAAGGAAAGTTCACCTATCGATTGTTCTTGGAGACAATCCTATTAACTGGTGAAGGAATTTTTAAATACAGAAAAGGATATAAATTGAGTAAAACAAATAATACAAAGTTCGAAACACCACGGAACATTTTAAAATAATTAATATTTAATTAATTTAAAACAAAAAATAAATAAATAAATATACAAACATTTTTTTTTTTACAAACAAATTAACAAATTTAATATTATTTTAAATTTGTTACAATATTTAAAATCATTTTCGAAATGAAATATTTTCATAGAAACTACTTCTTTCTTCAGCCTTAACCACAGTACTGTGGTCACTATCGTATACCACCTCACGTTAGCGCACTCGTTTTTCACTGATGATGACAGTCGCTAGTACTGCCGAAACGTTTGGTTTTGTACAAAACATTGGACCACGCCAAACAGCCCGGGAAGGAATTTTAACAACAAACTACTTCTTTGTTGCCGATAACGTAGTACACATGACATATAAATAAAAATTATCTCCTCCCCCTTCATCAATCAATTTCATTTATAGAAAATTACCCCCCTTCATTTATAGAAAATTACCCCACCTCTTCATTTATAGATATTTCGTCTACGTTTTTACAGTGGATTATTATGATCTGCTTTTCAGGATACTTTATTTATAAAAATTAAGTACTTTAGCCTTGTTAAAACATAAAATGTTGCTGGTAAACTACCCCTTTTTCTTAACTGATCTTCAGCAAAATCAACAGGCCTTGAGTCCTCTACAATTCAGTGCTGTATGCAAAACATTATTCGATTCTGTTTGAATTTACGGCAGTTATCGTTCGTCATGAAAAAATTTCTCTTGTCACAACATAAAATGTTACTGGTAAACTACCCCTTTCCCTTAACCGATCTTCACCAAAATCAACAGGCCTTCAGCTCTCTACAATTTAGGGACGAATGCAAAAACTTATTTGATTATGTTTGAATTTACGGCAGTTATCGTTCGTCATAGAAAAAATTAACTTGTTATCACATAAAACGTTGCTGGTAAACTACCCCTTTCTCTTAACTGATCTTCACCAAAATCAATAGGTCTTGAGTCCTCTACAATTCAGGGATTCATGCAAAACATTATTTGATTCTGTTTGAATGTGCGGCAGTTATCGTTCGTCATAGAAACACTTACTCTTGTTAAAACATAAAATGTGGCAGGTAAACTACCCCTTTACCTTAACCGATCTTCACCAAAATCAATAGGCCTTCCGTTCTTTACAATTCAGGAATGTGTGCAAAAACTTACTTTATTATGTTTGAATTTATGGCAGTTATCGTTCGTCATAGAAAAAATTAATCTTGTTATCACATAAAACGTTGCTGGTAAACTACCCCTTTCTCGTAACTGATCTTCACCAAAATCAATAGGTCTTGAGTCCTCTACAATTCAGGGATGCATGCAAAACATTATTTGATTCTGTTTGAATGTGCGGCAGTTATCGTTCGTCATAGAAACAATTACTCTTGTTAAAACATAAAATGTGGCAGGTAAACTACCCCTTTACCTTAACCGATCTTCACCAAAATCAATAGGCCTTCCGTTCTATCAATTCAGGAACGTATGCAAAAACTTACTTTATTATGTTTGAATTTATGGCAGTTATCGTTCGTCATAGAAAAAATTAATCTTGTTATCACATAAAACGTTGCTGGTAAACTACCCCTTTCTCTTAACTGATCTTCACCAAAATCAATAGGTCTTGAGTCCTCTACAATTCAGGGATGCATGCAAAACATTATTTGATTCTGTTTGAATGTGCGGCAGTTATCGTTCGTCATAGAAACAATTACTCTTGTTAAAACATGAAATGTGGCAGGTAAACTACCCTTTTCCCTTAACCAGTCTTCACCAAATCAACAGGTCTTCAGTCTTTTACAATTGAGGAACGTATGCAAACAAATATTTGATTCTGTTTGAATGTGCGGCAGTTATCGTTCGTCATAGAAAAAATTAGCATTGTTAATGCAGAAAATGTTGCAGGTAAACTACTCCTTTCCCTTAACCGATCTTCACAAAAATCAACAGACATTGCGTTCTCTACAATTAAGGGCTGTATGCAAAAAATTATTTGATTCTGTTTGAATATGCGGCTGTTATCGTTTGCCATAGATAATACCCTTGTTAAAACAAAAAACGTTGCAGGTAAACTACCCCTTTCCCTTAACCGATCTTCACCAAAAACAATAGGTTTTGAGAACTCTACAATTCAGAGTTGCGTGCAAAACATTATTTGATTCTGTTTGAATTTGCGGCTGTTATCGTTTGCCATAGAAAAAAATTACTCTTGATTAAAAAAAACCGTTGCAGGTAAACTACCCCTTTCCCTTAACCGATCTTCACCAAAAACAATAGTTCTTGAGTACTCTACAAATAAGGGCTGTATGCAAAACTTTATTTGGTTCTGTTTGAATTTGCGGCTGTTATCGTTTCCTATAGAAAAAAATCTACAGCCACACACACACACATTTCGAAAAATGACTTTTTTTCATGTTTTGAGTGTAGTACAATCAGAATCTGCAATAATCTCGAACACGATTTTTTTTGTCATCACCATACTTCCATTTCCTTAAGGAACATGGAAGTAAAAATCCTCCTTGGGGTTACTGAAAGGCTTTTGTGAAAATTTGTATTTGGCTGCTAAGCAAAAATTTCGTATTCGCCTAGTGAAATTTTGAGAATTGTTGCCATTTTCAAGAAATTTCAAATTTTTTTGCTAGATTGAGCTAGCAAAAAAAAATTATACGAAGACTTTTAATTACCCTCAAGTTCTACTTCTCTCTATTTGAAAACAACTTGTTAATTTTTACTAGACAATTTTTCTCAGTACATTTCATATTTATATGTTCAGTTATTTAGTAAGTGCGCTGTCTTAACAGTACATTAACTGACTGTAGGCTACGGTACTTATTTCTACGTGCTTTGGACTATTCAGTAAAAATATAATTAAGACATCCAACTTGAATGCGGGTACAAGGCGACACAACGCGACGGCCGTGTGATAACGGTGTAAAGAATGTGAACTCTTATCTACACCGGCAGTCTACAAGTATTGTGTTTGAACTAAGCTAAACAATAGAAGAACAAGACGGTATGCGGTAAGATAGTATCACAATCTATAGAACTCGAAGGGGGCCCCACGTTGCCTTGCGTCATTGGAGGGAGCTGTCTTTGCACCCGTGGCATGATTGCAGCATCTGAGTCGGGCCAATTGATAAATATAGTGCTGGTACAGTAGACAGTGTCTGATACAGGACTGGATAACCGCCAACACGATCATTAACTAGATGGCGGAGGAAGAAGACTTTACTGTATGGCACTGTCGCTGCCACCGATTCAGGCGATAGGTGTCGTCAGTCTCAAGCCTAGCTGCAGCTGCAGACACCTTCAGGCAGAGAGCCTCCATGCCGGTGACAGAGGTAAAAGCGGCAAGTAGCGTGGAAGGAAGAAAGGACAGTTTTCGATGGTTACTCTAGGGCTGCGACTAGAAGATACAGTCGAGGACTTCTTTACAGCGGGTCATCAAGAATCGTTCGAGGGCGTTTGAGCCGAATCGGTGGAGGAGGTTGCGTGGTGCTGATGGTAGGGGAAGGATGACGTCGTAGCTGCAGGAAAGAGAGTTACAGCTAACGACTGGACAAAGGCTGACAGTGTAGGAACTCGAAGACCTTCTCGAAATACATCATTCCTGACAAACCAAGGGAATCCGGAGAAAGAACGGAGGGTTTTCGATTGGAATGTTTCCAGTCTACACCTGTTAGTGGTTGTCAGATGAGCCCACGTTGAAACTCTACCCCTGAGCCTCTTGTTACGTCGCTGTTAGAAATGACATCGCTTTCTTTGCCTCGTCGATATCTTTGTATTGACAAGTAATGTAGAACTGTGTGCACAGCGGTTTATGAAGACGTCGGCGTTGGATCGATTTTTCCGTTAAATACTATTCCAGCAACACCAACGGTATTGTGTGATTCATTGGGCGTAGCTTAGTTGGTTGTATGGCTTTGACGCGTCCGCCGCACCACACCCACACCCTCAGTAAGCTCTATCCGATCTGCGAAATTAACTACCTTTATTTACCGCCACGGTGTAAATTAACCTGAAACACACGCACGCACACTGCTCGTTCAAAAGCTTTATATAAATGGACGCACCCCTTTGTGTTTGCGCGCGCGCGCGCGCGTGTGTGAGCGCGTCTACATCTACGATTTTTCTCTGCTTTCTTTCGGCCGGGCCGTCTTTCTTTCAATTACCTTATTATTAAATTCACGGGCGGCTCGGAATCGTCCGTTCTCCGAACTCGGCAATTGTGGTCCGAGGCCAGGTGACTCTTGGAAACTGGGTGCATTTGGAATTCCAGGTTAAATTTGTTAAATTTTAAAATTAAATAAGTAGAAATACATCTTTGCCGAATGGATGACTGCCGCATCCCCAAACAGCTATGGAAGTATAAACCGAGGGGACGGAGAGGTGTGGAAGCGCTGGAGCGACCAGCTGTAATCTTTACCTATTTGAGACCGGAACAAACCATCCTTGGTTTAATCCTTGAAGATGATGATGATGATGGTGACGATGATGATGAAATAAATAGAGATCAAGCCGGTCAAAATGCAGTTTTACCAGAAACATATTGACAGAGGGTGAAAGAAAAGACTAATAGAAATAGCAAGATGGCTGCTCTTTGTCCTACAGAAGAACAAGAAGTAGTACAGTTGTTTTGATAGTTCATCTTCTTCATTCACAGCACTTAATTAATATTGATTGTTAAACTTTCACTTCTGAACTTACTTTGTTTATTCCCGCACGCGTTTCGGCGTGATGTGCGCCTTCTTCAGTAAAACATGCGCTGAAGAAGGCGCACATCACGCCGAAACGCGTATGGAAAAAACAAAATAAGTTCACAAGTGAAAGTTTAACAATCAGTATTCTGGCTTAACCGATCATTTCTGGAGAACTGATTCCGAAAGTGAGGAGCAATGATTGGTGTTATAGATTAGGATATGGGGTGGTAAACAAACAGATTGAGAAGTATAAGAAGAAGTAAACGAAGATGATGATGATGATGATGATAAGGCACACACGGTTAAATTAGTTATAACCCTGCGCGCGTGCGAGTGTGTATGTGCGAAGGGGGCAGAGTAAACCGCCAGCGGGGGAAGAATGCGCACGATGGAAATGGAGATAGTCTTGTTTGGACAATACAACAGTTTCAGCATCATTGTTTCGATAGCCGTCCTTGTAACACAAAATCGATTCGGCACAAATGACCCGCATTTCTATAGACAGACCACCCGTGGTCGGTAGCGCCGCTGGAGCCTGAAAGCTGAACCGAACCGTTGCTGGCTAGCTACGGATATTGTATTCTTGTAAAAACAGATTATACAAAACGCAGCGGATCATGCAGTTTTTCCAACTTTTGTATTTTTTGCTTTATTTGAAAAAATTAAAGCTAGTACTAATTAATTAAACTAATACTAAATTAATTTTAGTACTAGACCTAAACAAATCTGGTAATATTTTATCGTGATTATAATTATGTTAGTTTATATCGTAAAAAGTTGGATTAAGAATGAAATTAAAGTCAATTTCCTGGGATACGTCGGTTTAAAATTTAATAAATTGGAAAATTTTTTCCAAAATCAAATAATTTTAAAGTTAATAAAAATAAAAATAAAAACGGGCTTCCGATGTGATTTTAAGATGTGAAAAATTGGCCAGTCTTCGAATTATCGTAACTCGATCAATAGTTTATCATACAAAGACGAAACGAAGGAGACCTGAGTTTACAAACTATAAACCATTTTTACAAGTTTTCTGTAACTCTAATAGTATTAATTATTAGGGATAATCGTTTACAGATTGAGCCATCCCGTGAGGTGTAGAATTTCTATCGGGTTTATACAAAAATTGAAGAATTACAATCTGTATCTAAGACTAATACGTTTCGCTTTCTCCTCTGGAGGCCATCTTCAGTGTGAGAACGTTCGGTAACTGCCACGGTCTTCGCCAGTTAACCACAGTACAGTGGCAAAAGATTCGTTGCATGGCCAGTTCTTTTGCCACAGTATTGTTGTTAGCTGGCTAATACCGTGTCAGTTACCCAATCGTTGTCACACTGAAGACCTCCTGAAGAGAGGCTGAAACTTCTGTTCGTAGCGGCAGGAGTAGACCACGGTTCAATAGCCTGGAGTCAAGACAATTATATTCTAGCACCATTGAAGTTTATAAATTGTTATTTTTCCCAATATCTTGTTCGTATATTTAACAGTACTGTATCCGATGGGGGCGCGCCCTTGTGGTTCTCTGTCCGTAGCACAAATGACAGATATAGCCTTTACGGATAACGCAGAAAGACCGACATTTCTTAACTTAAGTCGGATACATCATCATCATCATCATCATCACGATCTCGTCCTCGGACGCCTCACACTACGATACCCTGTGGGTTTATAATTCAAGGCATGTTTGGGAAGGCGATCTTGTTGAATTCTTCCAAAATGCTTACACCATTTGGCCTTGTATTCCGTAATTCTATCCTGTAATTTAAAAATATGTAATTCTCGCTTCATCTGTGCATTACTTATTCTGTCTTGTAACGTGCACTCTTTGACCAACCTGAGAAATTTAATTTCTGCTGACGTAACCTTCCCTCTGTCTCTCTGTGAAAGTACCCATGTGTCACCCCCAGACATAGTCTTATAAAACTTAAGCTTAGTGTCTTTCCTAGTTTTGTATTTTAAGGTTCTATGGATTGTCCCACATATATGTTTAAATTACCGGATACAGTTACCGCATAAAAACGAATACAGTAATCACAATTATCTGTAGAAAACGTATTTTCTCTTATGTTATTATTCTTGGACTTAGATTTTACCAGCGTTTAATTTGGCTCAAAAAAAAGTATATGATCCGTTGAAAGTAATTGTTAAATTGAATGAAACCGTAATCACCTGATTTCTCATGAGCGTTGTTAATCGATTCAAGTAATAGGCTACTTTTGAAAGCATGCGGCATGCAGTTTTTGTAAGATCCATTCCGCCCTCCCCCCAACTGTCTAACCAGAACTGATAAGCGTTACGTCTGGTTATTATTTACATGTCAAACAAACGTTTTTCCTACTTATATACAAATTAATTTTTTTGTCTCTGGTTACTTTCACTACATGCAGCCGCTTATAAACGTCACTGAGTTTTGCTGATCGCGAAACAAAATTCCAAACCGCGTTTCCTGACCTGTTGATGGTCATAAACAGTTTTTAATCAATTTAACTGTGCTGCAATTGATACTTTGTTGCTTGCGGATGATCAGGCCATTCTGTCGGACTCGGAAAACACATTACAGATGGGTTTACATTTGTTAAATCGAATCTGCAAAGAATCTGGATTACAAATATCCACACCAAGAAGACCAAGGTGATGGCTTTTCGTGGAACTGATCCTGAACCGGCAAAAATTGTTGTAGATGGTACTGTCCTCGAACAACTTAGCAATGTTGAATACCTGGGCTACAGTGTTTCTTATAATGCAAGCAGCGACGTTGTGAATAAGTTGGATAAGTTCAAGCTTATGTGGGGGACCATCAGGCGAACCCTTAAGTCAGCAAGTAAAGGAACACGCCTAAAATTCTACAAGGTGATGATCCTTCCCACACGTCTTTATGGGTCTGAGAATTGGACTGTAACGAAAGGCCAGGCTAGTCGCATCCAAGCGCCTGAAATGAGATTTTGTCAGGCACGTGGCAGGCTATACTTTCCATGATCATAGAAGAAACACAGATATACGACAGGAACTAAATATTATGAGTGTACTCGACAGGATTGCCCAGTATCGGCTGAATTAGTGGGAACAACTTTGCCGAGTGGATGACTGGCGCTACCCAAACAACTATGAAACTATAAGCCGAGGGGACGGAGAGGTGTGGCACGTCTGAGGAAGCGCTGGAATAACCAGCTCTAATCTTTGCCTATTTGTGACCGGAACAAACCATCCTTGTTTTAATCCTTGAATATGATGATGATGAACTGCATTGTCAGTTAAACAATCTTTCTGCTGATGGAGCTGTTATGGGAATAGTATGGATAATTCTACAGGTAACCTCTCTATTATTGTAATTTCCTATCAAAACGTTAAATTGATTCTAGTTTTTCCACCGAGTACGGGTGCTTCGCGTAAATTATTTATTCTTTGTATAATTCGGCGATATCCAGCTTAGTGTAATTTTTATGTTCATTTATTTTATGGAAAATTTTCAATAAAACTGTGTAGTTTGTACCTCTCTGATTTTGGTGCTTTTCAATTTGCGGCCGACGGGATTGGGCAATTCAAAAGTATTATTCCCCTTTACAGGTCTCATGAGGTAGTCTGGAACACGTTATTACAAAAACACTCTTGTATCAATTTTAGACTTTCTGTAGATCATCATCATCAGCCGTGGCTCTACAACCCTTGATGGATCTTGCCCTGCTCCAAGAGTCGACACCATTCTTCCCTATTGGGTGCCCTGGCTTTCCGGTTTCTTATCTTCAGCTTTCTGGGGTCCTCCTCTGTCTGGTCTTTGAATCTACTTCGGGGTCTTCGCTTTGGTTTCTGGTAGAAGATATGTTTCGTAGGCTGTCCTTCTTGCATTCTCTCTGTGTGTCCTACTCACCTTAGCCTGTATATTTTGATTATCCTGACAGTGTCCGGCTCTTTGTAAAGATGCTATAGTTCATAATAATAGCGCCTGCACCTCATTCCATTTTTTTGTACTCCTCTAAATATTGTTCTTAGAATCCGTTTTTCACAGCAACCTAGAAGTCTCTCGCTATTTTTTGTCATCGTTCAGTTTTCTGAAGCATCTGGCCTGATAAGTCTTTTATAGATTTTGCTTTTCGTGCTTCTTGAGATGAAGCTAGAGCCCAGGTGTTTTTTAAATCCATAATATGTTTTATTTGCGGGATATATTGTTCTTAGTCTTTCTGTAGACACATTTTATTTTTTTACAGTGAGATAGTTCAAAAATATATATTTCCCTTTTTGAGGACTATTGAAAAATCTGGATGCAGTTTCAACAAAAAAATTATTGAGCTCCAGAAAATATAGGGCTACTGGCATTCCAGTTGTAAATGGTTTCACATTCTTCGTATATAAAATGTTTAACTTGCTTTTGTGTATTTATGTTATTAATGCTTATTAACATTTTCTTTGGAATTAAGTTAACATGGAGGTACATTTTCAATTAGGTCGCGTACTGACACGTTGTGCTGATATTTTAATTTAACGTTCTATCGTGTTTCAAATATTTTCCATTTTCACAAATCCATGAAATGTTCCTTCATTCTCAAATGATGTTCGCGATACTTTTAATTAACGTCCTGTTCTGTTTCAAGTATTTTTCTCTTTTAATCCTCTTCTT
Organism: Magicicada septendecula; assembly: GCA_034769895.1. NCBI lineage: Eukaryota > Metazoa > Arthropoda > Insecta > Hemiptera > Cicadidae > Magicicada > Magicicada septendecula. Next base: position 48,416,800 of record CM068375.1, read on the forward strand.
CCCCAACAAGGATTAGGCCTTGGTGACCTGTTCCGTCTTCATAGGATTTATTCCCATCTTTTCTTTGGTCTTCCTGCGCTTTTTCTTCTAGCTGGTTTGTACCTACTTGCCGCTTTTGCTAGTCTCCGATCATCCATACGCTCCAGATGGTCCTTATAATTTCTTCTATACAACTCTATTTTCTTAATTAAGTTGTATATTCCCTACTCTTCTCTAATCTCTTCACTTCTAAATCCATCTTGTTTAGAACAACCTTTGACCGATCTTAGACATTTCATCTCCACTGCTTGTATGCGGCTTTTATTGTCTTTCTCATTATGCATGAAAGAAGCGTAGGAACAGACATTACCTTGTAAAACTTGAGGTGGGTATCTTTCCGCGTCTTGTGTTTTAGTGTTCTTCTTATGGTGCCACAAGTCATTTGAAACTTACGTTGTTTGTGTTTTCTCTTTTAATAGTCGACGTAATTGGAATTATTGTTTGCCAGGATGTTAGGCTGTGGTGTGCTGTTTGTGTGCCGGACAGACATTTCGGCCCCTCAATCGGATTTTAAAGTCATTGTATTGGTATCCGCGTCACAATTATAATTAAAATTTAAAGTTTTTTACCTTAATCCGTTTATGTGACCGCTTAATTTTGTCTTCTTTGTCTTCTCACGCGTTTCGGATTATGTTAATCCATCATCAGAGATTAAAAAATTCGTCGGTTAAGACTTCGTTGAAACATTAAAAGTTACACTAAAAGACGTTTAAGTATATATTCCACAAACACAGCGACGTACGCGGATGTGAGTGCGCACTCAATACTGGTTAGCGACGTACTCCCAAATTGCAATGTGTTTAATTATATCTATTTCTTCTTTGTGGTTTGCGGGACCTAAAGGTACGCTGTATAGTCTGTGTATCATACTATTGAATGCGGCCATTTTTGTGAGTGCGGGTGGAAAGAATCAGCATGTATAACACCATCAGTTGTGGTGGGTTTTCTGTATATTCTGTGTTGAAATTTATTATTATGTTTCATAAAGGCTAAGTCCAGAAAATTTATGGCGTTGTCTGACTCTATTTCAAGTGTGAATTGTATGTTTTTGGTGATGTTATTCATGTAATGTAACAACATGTTTGCCTGTCTCGTTGCCCCGTCGAAGATTACAAACGTGTCATCCACATATCTTTTATAAAATGAGATGTTACGTTGCCATTTATTGTGTGGTGATAGCAAATATGTATTTTCAAAGTTGTTCAGGAAAATGTCAGCCAGCAAACCGGACAAGGGTGAACCCATTGCAAGACCCTCCTCTTGAATAAAAATTGTGTCATTGAATGTGAAATAATTCTGTTGTAATACTACGTCCAGTAACAGCAACAATTCTGTTATTGTTTGTAGATTTAACTTTCCTGTTGTAAAGAAAGAGAGACTTTTAGGTGTTAAGATGCGACGATGATGCCTCACGTTGCGAGCGTCAATTTGTAAAGAAAGAGACTAAATGGACGTCCTCGTTTTCGTTTAAGCCCCCCGTTGCAGGCGGCAATTTGTAACAAAATGAAATATATAGAATGTGTCGAGTACGTGTTTAAATAAGTTCCACGTTGTTATGTGCCAATTTGTAAAGAGACTAATATGTGCCGGTGCTAGCGAAAATGTCCGTCTTATTCAAACCCCACTGTTGTAATCAATTTAGTAACGAACTGCTTGTTAATTATGTGAGGACGTATGTAATAATGTATGATACCAGCTGGAGACGTCAAATTATAAAGAGATCTTGTCTATGAGTGTAATTAATTAGTTATAAGAGACTCCGGTGTAACAAACGCCAAGTAGTACGTTGTAGGTGGCGATTCGTAACAATTAAAATGCTGTTACCTGGTTTAATTAATATGTTATTAACTAATATACCTTGCGGTTGTGACCAGTGAAACCCTCAGAACACAGATTATTAAGTCCACAAACTTAGAATTATATTCCTGAATTTATAATGGTAGTATTCTGTAGACTTAATTTAATTCTCAGTGGTTGTTTAATATGAGCAATATATATGGAGTATTTACTGAATGTAAGTGGTTTTTGTCTCAACCCTAGTCCCTCAACGATAAAAATTTTATTCAAATTTAGTATGGCAAAACCCGTTAGTTCAGCAATCTCCCGTCTCACCAGCTGCAAACTTGGAGCGCTGTTATTATAAATAATTGTGCGTATAGGTTAGTTATTCTGAGTGTTTGTATCAATCTGTTAATAAATTATTACGCCAATTACATATAGTATTTTCTCTGCAATGATTAAAACGTTATCTCATACAACAAATGTACTTTATTTATTTTTCTCTGGTATTTAACCAGTTACGTTGTCTCAGACAAACAATAAGACAATACAATCGACTATCCCAACATGTATCGATTCTTAATTATTCGAATTCTAAAAAGAAAAACATATATACTTTGAAAATAATGACAAATAATTCTTATACCAGGGTTCATGTAGTTCTTTGAACCATTAGTAAGGCCAGGTAAAACGCATAATTAAGGTTGTTCAATTTACAAAAAGAATAAAATTATTTACTTAAAATACAATGATATGAAAATAATTTGTTTTTTTACCCAAGCGGCGAAAGCTTCATTAGGCGGTGAATGTTTGTCAACTACGATCAAAATGCAGGTTATATCGTCTTCACCCAGTAAAACTGCTCTGGTCTTCAATGAATGGATGATGATAATCCCACGGGAACTCTGGTGCTTCGAGTCTTCTTTTGCGTCTTCACAATTCTTGGTCCCAACGAACTGGAATTAGGATCTCAGCTTCCGCTGTCAATGAAGGTTATTTCGTCAACCGAATCTTCTGTATTTCCAAATATTTCCGTTAATTCAGGCTTCAACTCTTTATTGGTCTTCAATTTGTAGCATGAATTGGTTTGATACCAAATTCAGCGGAATTGTTTAGTGAATGAGGTGAGACGCTTTCAGTTCTTTTTTATTGTATTCATTGATAATTTATAGGGTGATTTAATTTGTATGATTCATTAACATTCCAGTATAATTGTTTTGCAAAATGTTTTTTTTTTCAATTTGGATATATATTTTCTTTATATTTATTCATATATTTTAAATATATCGGTTCATTTCAACCTAATAGCTTGTAACAATCAGTACCATCTATTCAAAATCAACAAGTTACTAAAAATCAGTTGCCCTAACAACCAGGTTTTCTATATATCCTTGAGCCGGCATTATAGAATATTACTACTCCTTTCCAATAAAATACTCCATGCTTGGATTAATATTGAATCACATAAAATTCTCCCCTAACCTTCCTTATTAAACAGTAAATGTTTTACTAGAGTTTCGTTGGACTGGGTTTACTAAAAAGGTATTAATTTCCTTTCACTAATATGGAATTTAGGCCTATAGATTCATTTACAACCATTATAACATTATTTGGTTTTTAACTTAATTTTCTTTTTACCTGACCTACTGTACAATTAATTATTGATTACATAGTTAATTACATGAATTTTAATTTACTGGTGGTTATTTGTTTTTACATTAATCAATTGGTTCTGGAACCCTTTATTAATTTATGACATAATTGTCAGAACTACTTGTTAGACTTGAAACACTGGTCACACTCCTGATCCAGTTTATAAACATTAATTAGAACAACAGTATCTTTCAATTTTATACAATACTGACAACTTAGTACCGTGCCTAACATTGGTAACTATATTGTGCTGTATAAAAACAAATCTAATATAAAATATAAACATAATTATTGAGTAAGTATTATTATCAAACAACATCATTTCATTTTTAACACATTCAACATACAATATAAATATTCTGTAGACCTTAACATGTCACAGTACAAAACAAACATTTCATTACATCCAATCATTCATTGGTCTGGCTCTTTTACATTTAATATTAGTCATTGCCTCCTTTTTACTTGAGGTCCTTCTCAAACATATGAACTATCGAACAACCTTAAGTCAGGGTATGGTCTTTGACCATATTTCATTCAGTCTTTTATGTAACGTTGGGGAACCTCAACTATGTTGCGTTACATAACACCCCCCCTTCGAAATAAGTTTATTTTGGTATAAACAAAGTTTAGCAAGAAATAAACTTCTAATTTGTATCTGGCCAATTGGTTTCCTATTTATAGTACTTTCATTTTTCCCAATTACTCGTTATTTTATTATCATTTCTTCGTTCCTTCTTAAAGTCAATTATTTCCCAAGTTTAAATCTTATTTCTATAATCATTCTTGTGACATTCTTCATTAATTATACATTTTGGATCTGGTTTTATTTAATTCTCTATATTTATTTGTGAGTTTTCCCTCTAATATTTAATTTTCCTAAACCTCCCTAACATTATAACTGGAATCGAATCGGTGGTGCTCTATCGGCTAACCAATTACCGTCGTCCGTTACATACTTTCTGGGATCAGAGGAACATCATCTCTGCCCAGTCAAATGATTGCTGGAATATTCTACAGTCAATCTTCATTAATAAACCTCGTAAGGTAGTCATCATGTGACCTTCAATAAAATAATAAATAATAATCATATTCTAGGGATTATTCACTGTACTTCAACTCAGATCATATTATTTCTTCATATTAATTCTTCCTTCTATTATACACTTTTTCTCTCCAATACTTGGCTATTTTATTGACATTTATTAATTGGGTTTTGTTTACGGATAATTCTTAACCATTAGTTTTTTTTTTTTTTTTTTCTTTTCTTGTGATCCTTTTGATGGTTCCATTTTGGCTTCTTCATTCTCTTGTCTTCATTGGCTCATATTCCTTTGTGATCAATACAGCTGGTTATGAGATTTTGGTCAGTACTATACATTACATTATGTAGCTATATTCTTCTGGCACAATCATTATTATTTCTTTTACATTCAAAATTATATTTCTCGCTATTATATTATATCAGATAAACTCATTTCGTCTTCTGGTTTTGATGATTTTTATTAGGTTGAATTAGTATAAAATATTTTTCTTCTTTCATATCAGTTTAAATCAATTTCTTCTAAATTGTATAGTAAGGTGTTCTTACTTATTTTTCGACTTTGGTTGTTCTTTTTATCTTCAAAATTCTCTTTCTTATATAACTCATAAATTGTTTTCTTAGATACTTGTTTGTAAGTTGAGCTTACTTCATTTTTTTGAATTTTGGGGTATTTATTCTCTTTATTTTAAATCATACTGTTTCTGAATAATTATAAGTAACTTGTTCTTACATCCTTTGGAATTTTGGGTTTTTTAGTTTCTTCATTTTAAATTGTATTGTTCGAAATAACATGAGTAAGTTGTCCTTACATACTTTTAGAATTTTGTGGTTTTTTCATTAAATCACCTTGTCTGTATTAAGTTTATGTACATTTTTTTTCATATTTTTTCTGTCCTAGTTATCATTGTTGTATTTATTTTGTCATCAACCAATTCATAGTATCGCTTAATTGAGGATTGGTTGTATGTACCCTTCTTCTTTAGTGTATGGGGATCCAATATTTCATAGGTATTATTTCCGTTATCTTTAATTACAGTATACGGTCCCGTGTACAATAGTAACAACGTTTTAGCAATGCCTTCCATTGTACTGGGCAATTCTCGATTCTTCAATAGTATCTTGTCTCCCACTAAGTATCGCTCCGGTTTTGGTTGAAATTGCTGGTATTTTCTTCTCGTTCTCTCGGTTCGTTCTAGTATATTCTCGTAAAATTTTACACTGTTAAATTTATATTCATCTCCGCTAGGGAATTGTATTAATTCCGCTATCTCTCTGGGTGGTGGTCTCTGGAACATTGCTGTATAGGGGGTCATTTCGATAAATTGGTGGTGTGATAAGTTTATGAAATCTTCTGCAGCTGTTAAATACTCGGACCATTTTCTCTGTTGGTTAAAGCAATACGTGCGTAGGATCCTCCCTACTTCCCTTAATACTCGTTCGGCCGGGTTGCTGCTCGGGTGGTATACAGATGTTTTATACGTCTTGATTCCCTTTTCCCGTAGAGTGTCTTTCCACTTGCTCCCCTTAAATTGTGTTCCGTGGTCAGTAATAATGGATTTCGGAGCTCCTACCTCACTAATGTAATTTTGACATATAATGTTTAATATCTTTTGCGTCGTCGCCCGGTTGATCGGGTATAGTTTCGTGAATCTGGTATAATGGTCGAATAGAATTATAAAATATTTATACTGGTGCCTTCCCCCACTTCGCGGGAATGGGCCGCAAATATCGACAAATACTTTTTCTAATCTATTTGATGATGTGATTGGCATCATTGTGCCTTCCTTCCTGTGATTGTTAACTTTTACGAGCTGGCATATGTGGCAACGTTTAATCTGGTTTCCCACCTTTCTGTTAACATCCCTGATGTATACGTGTTCTTGGAGTGCTTTGACTACCTTCAATGCTCCCATGTGGCCATACCTGATATGGTAATCCATTATGATATCCTTTTCTATATTTTGTGGTATAACAATTTTCCAGGTTTTAAGTTTGTAATGCGTCTTAATGAATAGTATTTGTTGGTGTTCGCAGTAAAATTGTGTTATGCGGTCGTCTTGTTCTCCAAGCCTGTCAAAAATTTTTTTCAATCTGGGGTCCTGTTTCTGCTGTTGTTCGAGTCCTGTTATTATATTAGTCAGGTCAGATCTATTACTGATGATATGGTATAGTTTAATTATGGTTTCTTTTTCCCCCTCAAACGTCTGGTCCCTGATATTGATCCGTGATAATGTATCTGCAATGATGTTTCCTTTTCCAGGAATGTATTCCCAATTTAGGTTATACTCTTGCAGTGTCAGGCTCCACCTGGTCAATCTTCCATGATTCAACTTACAACTTTTTAGAAATGAAATTGACTTGTGATCAGTTCTGACGGTCGTCTTGTATCCTAAAATGTAGGTCCTGAACTTATTACAGGAAAATACAACACTCAAAAGCTCTTTCTCCGTTACATTATAGTTTTTTTCACAACTATTCAGGACTCGACTAGCGAAACTGATCACTTGATGGTTCCCTTCATTATCCTCCTGATAAAGAACAGATCCCAAACTGACATCACTGGCGTCACAATTCATAAAAAATTGTTTATTGAAATTGGGGTGGTGTAACATTATTGACTCCAAAAATTTAGTTTTAATTAGTTCAAGCGTGGCATCTTGCTCTTCTCCCCACGTCCACTTGTCCTTGGATGATAATTGGCGTACAAATCTTGATGTTAATTCCGAATAATGTTCTTGAAATTTACGGTAATAATTACATATGCCGAGGAATGATTGGAGCTGTTTCCTGTTCCTTGGTTTTGGGAATTTTTGAATTGACTCAATTTTTTCTTGGGATGGGGTGATCCCCTGCTCCGACAAGTTAAATCCTAAAAATTTCACTTCGTTCGCTATCAATTTTGATTTCTCCAGCTTTAATGTAATATGGTTCTCCGACAGCCTTTTTAGCACTTGCTCTACTCGTTGGCAATGGTCATTCCAATTGGTCGAAGTTATCAAAATATCATCCACATAGATTGTTGTATATTGGAGTGTTTCCTGTCCGAGGATTTGGTCCATGATTTTTACAAACACGGCTACTGAATTAACTAGTCCGAATGGCAACCGTTTAAATTGGTAATTTCGGCCTTCGAAAATGAATGCCATGTATTTGCGGCTCTCTGGATGGAGTTCGACTTGCCAGTATCCACAGACGGTATCCCACGTGCTGATGTATTTGATTCCATGGAACTTTTTAAGTATTTCCTCGATTTCCCCTGGGGATGTTCGGTCATTCACTATTACTTTATTGATTTCCCTTGCATCTAAGCAAATTCTTACTTGGCCACCTTTCTTCGGGACAGCGAGGATAGGGCTGGTATACGGTGAATAACTGGGTTCGATGATGTCCTCGTCTATTAATCTATCAATTTCTGCCCTCACAGCTTCCTTCAGTGAGTAAGCGACTGGGTATGATTTTTTGTTGAAATTTACAGGTTCTCGAAACTCTATTTTGCATTGGTAATCTCTTACCTTGCCAGGTATATTTGAAAATACATGGCGATATCTATTGTACACTTCAACTAATCGTTCCTTTTGCATGTTAGTTATTCCACATTCAAATTTACGGATCTCATTAATTTTGTCATGCCACATTTGCTCATCGTCCAACTCGTAAAAGATATTATTACTTGGTGATTGTTCCTGTTGATCTAACTTTCTTTGTATATGATATGTTACTCGGGTTGGTGTCGTACTGTCGCTGTTAACTAAGTCAGCCGTCCATTCTGTTTGATTGCTTTTTAACGATAATTTTGACCTGTTCATGTCAATGATAGCTGAGTATTGTTTCAGCATGTCACAACCGATTAACATGTTAAATGGTAAGCCACTGGCTACTAGAAAAGTCATTGGGATTGTTTTATTGTTACTCGTTAACTCCAACCTTGCTTGTTTCCGGACCGTTCTATTTTGACGTCCCGTTGCCCCTATCAGTACAATGTTGCTTATTGGTAACGTAAGTATATGCTTCTTCCCTTCTTCAATTATTTTGTTTAGTTCTATTGCGTCGATTAGCGACACGTTAGCCCCAGTGTCTATCATAATTTTGGTTTGTACACTGTTGATCTCTGCCGTTATGTAAATTATTTCGTTACTATTCTTTCTTGGATTTCCGTCTTCTTCTTCCAACAACTCGTCCCTTAAATTTTTCAAGTAGTTACTACAAATAATCGTGATACATTTATTATTTTTACTGTGGTTCCTTATGTCGTTAAACCCGATAGAGTGGTTCAGTGAGGGTCCTGCTAGTGTTTTCACTGCCGTGTGATGTTTAAAATCGGCTCGGATTCTTCGTCTCCTCTGCCGGTTTGGTTTGTTTGACTTATTTCATTTTCTGTTGACCTGGTTTCCGGCCGTTGGCGGTCTTCTTCGTAATTAATCCGGCGGTAGTCCTCCTGACTCCGACTTCTGCCCCTATTAGTTCTAGTCTCCCTTCGATCGTTATTACTGTACTGGTTCCAATCGGTGTCCCTATCAAAACTTCGACGTCCTTGGTAGTATGTCCTCCCGTTATAATTGTCGTACGCCCCCATATAATTAACTCTTCTGTAGTTTTGGTTTTGGTTATTCGGATTACGGTTGCTGTTATCATAATTTCTGTTGTTCGTGTTCCGGTTCTGGTAATTCAGGTTATACGACCGGTTATATTGGTTGTTCGGAATACTCTGTCTATTCCCGTAATTGTTTCCGTTGTTCCTTGGGCTGTTGTTGTTATTTTGCCGTTGGTACGCCTCATTAACATAATTACCAGGCCTGCCATTATAGTTCGTCCGGTTATTCGCCTCATGACTGTTATGGTTATTGTTTCTATTGTTATAGTCTGGGAAATCCCTGTTCCCGTACTGGTCGTTTCTCTGACGACTCCTTCGATAGTGTACTTCACGCTCGTGCTCTTCTAATAGCGTTGACATGGCCTGTATAGTTTTTATTTGTCCACCCGATCGTGCTATTGATATACCGTTATCATAGTGGTATGCTAACCTGGTGACGAGAATTTCCTCTGGGATTTTTGGTTCAAGATGTCTTGCCAAACATACTTTTCCCAGGAAGTAGGCGGTAAGTGTTGTTCCCCTGCTGGCGTCATATCTTCCATAACTGATGCTCTCCCTCACTACGTTCTGGGTGGCGTCTGACCAGTATCTGGCTTTAAAAGCTATTTTAAATTCTTCGTAGCTTCGTATCTCGTGCCTGGTGGCTGTCCACCAGTTATCATAAGTTTCTTTAAAATGATCGTCTAAATAACGACGAATTATTGGCCACCTGTTTTCACCGGTTCTCATAATTTGTTCGCCGACCCGTTCCAAGAATTCCATTGGATTTCTCCTGTATGTCTTAAAGTTGATGGTCTCCCGGTCGTCTATATGTTGTGTATATGGGACAGTGATCGATCGGTTGTCAACTGATCGTTGTAGGTTCTCGATTCTATCCTGGTTACGTTGTCCTTGCTCCTGTACTTCGTTCATGATCGTATCTAAGTTTCGATGCTGGTTTCCGCAATCAGTTCGTATTGATTCCACTTGAATTCGGTTTTCTTCTTCTATATGGCCTAGCTTGACCTCTAGTTCAGCTCTATTTCGTGTAATAACTTCATCGATCGCTTTCAGTTTTCTATTTGTTTCCGCGATCTCCTGTTTTCTTTCGCTGTCGTTCTTAACTACCTTCTGGCTGATTGCCTCACTAGTGTCCTCAATTTTCTTATTGATAACTTGTCTTAATACTTCATTCTGTTTTTCAACATTTTCCCTTATTTCCTGGTTAGAATGTTCAATTCTCTCATCGATTCGTATAAGATTATCCTCATTGATTTTCTCAAGATCTGCTTTCATTCGTTTATTGTTTTCCTCAAGTTTTTCGTTCATTATTTTGTTATCGTCTTGAATCTGTCTCAAATTCTCGTCATTCTTGTCAAACTTTTCATTCATCTGCTTGATTAAATTTTCGCTCAAAATTTCGTTTTGTTTTCTTGAGTTCTCATTAATACTGTCTATTTTATTTTCCAGCTTCTCATTGATTTGTCTAAAATCGGCCTTCAACTGTTCATTATTTTCATTTATGGTTTGTCTCAAAAGTTCACTAGTACTTTCCTTAATACTGTCTATTTTTTCATTAGTTTGTCTATTATCTTCTTGGATCTTGTTATTCCCTTCCATTATAATTCTTAACATCTCCTGTATACTTATATCTTCTTTTTGGTTGTGTTTATCCGGTTGATCCCCTTGGGCATCTTCTTCCACTATTTCCGTCTCCGTATCCATAACTATTTCGATTTCTTCTGTACCACCTGTCTGTTGATCCATTTCAGTATCTGTACCTACCTCTGTTTCTTTTTCCCTCCTATCTTCTTCTGTCTCTTGTTCCTTCTCCATTCTTTTCGTAAGAGCTCTCGTATGCATTCCTGTGCCTCTAATGGTTGCCTGCTCAAGTTAAGTAACAAATAATATGAGTTTTTACTTAACTAAAGCCCACTCGTTGAGCGCCAATTTGTAAAGAAAGAGAGACTTTTAGGTGTTAAGATGCGACGATGATGCCTCACGTTGCGAGCGTCAATTTGTAAAGAAAGAGACTAAATGGACGTCCTCGTTTTCGTTTAAGCCCCCCGTTGCAGGCGGCAATTTGTAACAAAATGAAATATATAGAATGTGTCGAGTACGTGTTTAAATAAGTTCCACGTTGTTATGTGCCAATTTGTAAAGAGACTAATATGTGCCGGTGCTAGCGAAAATGTCCGTCTTATTCAAACCCCACTGTTGTAATCAATTTAGTAACGAACTGCTTGTTAATTATGTGAGGACGTATGTAATAATGTATGATACCAGCTGGAGACGTCAAATTATAAAGAGATCTTGTCTATGAGTGTAATTAATTAGTTATAAGAGACTCCGGTGTAACAAACGCCAAGTAGTACGTTGTAGGTGGCGATTCGTAACAATTAAAATGCTGTTACCTGGTTTAATTAATATGTTATTAACTAATATACCTTGCGGTTGTGACCAGTGAAACCCTCAGAACACAGATTATTAAGTCCACAAACTTAGAATTATATGCCTGAATTTATAATGGTAGTATTCTGTAGACTTAATTTAATTCTCAGTGGTTGTTTAATATGAGCAATATATATGGAGTATTTACTGAATGTAAGTGGTTTTTGTCTCAACCCTAGTCCCTCAACGATAAAAATTTTATTCAAATTTAGTATGGCAAAACCCGTTAGTTCAGCAATCTCCCGTCTCACCAGCTGCAAACTTGGAGCGCTGTTATTATAAATAATTGTGCGTATAGGTTAGTTATTCTGAGTGTTTGTATCAATCTGTTAATAAATTATTACGCCTTACATATAGTATTTTCTCTGCAATGATTAAAACGTTATCTCATACAACAAATGTACTTTATTTATTTTTCTCTGGTATTTAACCAGTTACGTTGTCTCAGACAAACAATAAGACAATACAATCGACTATCCCAACATGTATCGATTCTTAATTATTCGAATTCTAAAAAGAAAAACATATATACTTTGAAAATAATGACAAATAATTCTTATACCAGGGTTCATGTAGTTCTTTGAACCATTAGTAAGGCCAGGTAAAACGCATAATTAAGGTTGTTCAATTTACAAAAAGAATAAAATTATTTACTTAAAATACAATGATATGAAAATAATTTGTTTTTTTACCCAAGCGGCGAAAGCTTCATTAGGCGGTGAATGTTTGTCAACTACGATCAAAATGCAGGTTATATCGTCTTCACCCAGTAAAACTGCTCTGGTCTTCAATGAATGGATGATGATAATCCCACGGGAACTCTGGTGCTTCGAGTCTTCTTTTGCGTCTTCACAATTCTTGGTCCCAACGAACTGGAATTAGGATCTCAGCTTCCGCTGTCAATGAAGGTTATTTCGTCAACCGAATCTTCTGTATTTCCAAATATTTCCGTTAATTCAGGCTTCAACTCTTTATTGGTCTTCAATTTGTAGCATGAATTGGTTTGATACCAAATTCAGCGGAATTGTTTAGTGAATGAGGTGAGACGCTTTCAGTTCTTTTTTATTGTATTCATTGATAATTTATAGGGTGATTTAATTTGTATGATTCATTAACATTCCAGTATAATTGTTTTGCAAAATGTTTTTTTTTTCAATTTGGATATATATTTTCTTTATATTTATTCATATATTTTAAATATATCGGTTCATTTCAACCTAATAGCTTGTAACAATCAGTACCATCTATTCAAAATCAACAAGTTACTAAAAATCAGTTGCCCTAACAACCAGGTTTTCTATATATCCTTGAGCCGGCATTATAGAATATTACTACTCCTTTCCAATAAAATACTCCATGCTTGGATTAATATTGAATCACATAAAATTCTCCCCTAACCTTCCTTATTAAACAGTAAATGTTTTACTAGAGTTTCGTTGGACTGGGTTTACTAAAAAGGTATTAATTTCCTTTCACTAATATGGAATTTAGGCCTATAGATTCATTTACAACCATTATAACATTATTTGGTTTTTAACTTAATTTTCTTTTTACCTGACCTACTGTACAATTAATTATTGATTACATAGTTAATTACATGAATTTTAATTTACTGGTGGTTATTTGTTTTTACATTAATCAATTGGTTCTGGAACCCTTTATTAATTTATGACATAATTGTCAGAACTACTTGTTAGACTTGAAACACTGGTCACACTCCTGATCCAGTTTATAAACATTAATTAGAACAACAGTATCTTTCAATTTTATACAATACTGACAACTTAGTACCGTGCCTAACATTGGTAACTATATTGTGCTGTATAAAAACAAATCTAATATAAAATATAAACATAATTATTGAGTAAGTATTATTATCAAACAACATCATTTCATTTTTAACACATTCAACATACAATATAAATATTCTGTAGACCTTAACATGTCACAGTACAAAACAAACATTTCATTACATCCAATCATTCATTGGTCTGGCTCTTTTACATTTAATATTAGTCATTGCCTCCTTTTTACTTGAGGTCCTTCTCAAACATATGAACTATCGAACAACCTTAAGTCAGGGTATGGTCTTTGACCATATTTCATTCAGTCTTTTATGTAACGTTGGGGAACCTCAACTATGTTGCGTTACACTGTTCGTATTAAATTGTTTCTTAGAATGTCTAAGGTTGTCTTTACTGGGACACTTGTATAGAGGTTGACTATGTCAAAGGACATTAACTTATGCTGACTATTAATGCTGAAGTATTTAGTTAGTATTATTAGTTCAATGCTATTTTTTATAGAATGATTATTGTCTATGGTTATGTTACTTTTTATTAATTGGACCAATTTCTTAGATACTTTATAACCTGGGGCTGTTGTGTAATTAACAAGAGGTCTTATCAGTATATTTAGTTTATGGATCTTGGGTAAACCGTTGAAATGATGTAAATGATGTGTGATGACTGCAACATGCATTACATTGGTCAGACTGGCAGGAGTTTTTTCGAAAGATATAAAGAACACTTACCCACGAGCATTTCAAATATAAATAAATCAAACTACTCTAAACATCTCGTCTCATTGAATCATAATTACACAATTTTGAGGCAAATTGCCAACCCTTACACATTTGCAGAAAGGGACGATATATGGATGCGGTAGAAGAGTTCGAAATTTACCGAGCCTTCAGAAATAATCCCAATAATATATTAAAAGAACAATTGGCATTTAAATCGCATACATTGTATGATAAGATTATAGATAACAATCGGATGCTATCTTCAGTGCCAGAAACAATTGGCACGGTGTCCGCCAATTATTGCAGTACTTGGCTTCCGATGGTAGAGGCGAAACGTCGTGTCTTGCACACAAACAGTAGACCACGGCCTAACATCCTGGCAAGCGACGCGAAACCCTAAGGAATATATGAAGCCTATAATCCATGAAATGTTTCTTCATTTTCATATAGTGTTTCTGAACACATTAATTCTTAATAAAACTTATAATGTTTATTTTCAATATTTGTATTTGTTAATGGAGTAGAAAATTAGTGTTCTGATTCCACTACTTCCGTAATCGTTTTGTGCGTCATTTCCGTTACACGCTTGTCACAACGAAATTGCATTTCCGGTTTCGTGATACACGGCGATTTAAAATTCACTTAAATATTCTAATTCAATGTAGAAACGGCAGCAACTCGTGTACATTACTCGAGGATAAGTAGACTACTCTACCTCGCGACACAAATTAGAGAGAGAGAGAGAGTGAGTGAGACGTAGCAGTAACTTGTGACACTTTGTAACTTTGACTATTCACAAACTAACAAAGTTCAGCCAAGTTGTTATCAAATCTCTGCGCTCTCACCGCTTCGCTGAACGTCTTGTTTGATTTAATTCATTACGCTTCCATTGGAACACTCATTCTTCTTTCTTTATTTTATTTTTTTATTTTTGCTGTTTCTGTTTTAAAAGAACGAAGTGTTATACGATCTTTAAACCTAACTATTGATGTTATGTGAACATTATCAGAAGGGATTGATAGTACGTACTATTTTCATCGTTCAAATTTACTTTCGCAACGTTTTGACCGCTAACAAAATCTGTGTTCGTCTTAAAGTGTACGTATAAAGTAAACATATATATATATATATATTTATTATATTTATTTATTATTATTAATAATAATAAACGTTTAACAAGAATATATTTTTTTATTTTGTAAATTACAAATGTTTCGATAGTAATACAACTGTCACCATCAGACATAATTAATAAATTAAAAATTGTTTTAATCAATTGTTCTAAACTGCTGTTTTATATGTAGACTAAATTAAATAGTTTTTATATGTGTATATAAAATATGTTATATAATTAATTGTAAAATATAATATAAATATTTATTATTTTTTAAAATTATGTTGGCGAAACTAAAAAAAACCTTTAAAAGAAAGATATATACAACACCATAATTCATATTTAAAATCAGATATATATAAATCAAATTTAGCTACACACTCAATAAAAAACAAAAACACATTTCCAAACTGACCTTATGGGAAAATTTAGAAATATTTAAACATAAAACAAGTAATAAATTAATACCAGTACAAATTCAGATTACTACAACAAATTATATTTCCAAAATTACTAATTTAATAAAATAATATATATATATATGTTACATTTTACAATTAATTATATAACATAATTTATGTACACATTAAAAAAACATTAAATTTAGTCTGCATATAAAACAGCTGTTTATAACAATTGATTTAAAAAATTTTGAATGTATTAATTATATCTTATAATAATAGTTGGATTACTATCGAAATATTTGTGTAATTCACAAAATAAAAAAATATATTCTTGTTAAAAGTTTTTATTATTCATTATTATATATTGATTTATTTATTTCCGATTTTCGAACAATAGTAAAGTGTCGTATGGATGTTTACAATAGTATCCTAGTCACTTGCATGAATAGACAAACTAACTTTTATATACGATACCGCCTTGAACCTGCTTTATCAGGTAGAGACGAACAACAGCTCAGTGGCCGACCTAACGTGAACAGGTGCCCACCTATTGACGCGTATACAGTACATAATGATACTGAAATTTTAACCAATGACGACCTCCTACGAGGGGTATTGAAGATCTGGTGATGAAGCATATGCTTCGAAACGCGTCATTAATATAAAAAATCTGTATGGAGAACCATACATGATTTCCATGTTGTAAGATTTATATTTAAAATCATTTACTTGAATTCGGTTCGATAATTTCTAAAAAAAAAACCCTTCTTGTAAATCGAGTTTTACGTTTGACAAATTGAATGGAATATTTCCATAGAAACTACTTCTTTGTTGCCTATAACGTAGTACACGTATAAAAAATTACCCCTCTCCCTTCAACTATCATTTTCATTTACAAAAAGTACCCTCTCCCCTTTCAACTACGCTTTTCATTTATAGATTTTTCGTCAATAATAGTGGATTATTATGACCTTCTTTTCAGGATACTTTATTTGTCTAAATTAAGTACTTTACTCTTGTTAAAATGTAAAACGTTGCAGGTAAACTACCCCTTCCCCTTAACCTATCTTCACCAAAATCAATAGGCCTCGAGAACTCTAAAACTCAGGAAGTAAAAAGGAGTCACAAGGAGGCTTAAAAAAGGTTAGTTTGCGACGCATTAATGTTGTTTCCAATCCTAGTTCGAAACTTTACAATCTGTGCATTGCATTCCTTATCCCTTCTATCCAAGTCTGTCACGGTCTCCCTCGTTTTCTTCTTTCAGGACAGATCCATTCTAGTAATTTCATTCGTCACCTGTCATTAACCATACGCATACATGCCCGTACCATATTAATTTTTTTGCATCAATTATGTTATCAACTTATATTGTTACACATATTAATTCTTTCTCTTCTTTCTTCATTCTTAATCCTATCTTGCAGTGTAAGCCTACAGCACCTTCGCCAGTATCTCATTGCTATGGCTTGTAATCTTTTCCTCATGTGTTCTTTGGATTCCCATATTTCTATCCCGTATGTTACAGTGCTTTCCACTATCATCATCATCTTCTTCAAGTAGTAAATCAAGGATGGTTTGTTCCGGTCTCAAACAGTCAGAGTCTAGAGCTGGTCAGTCCAGCACTCGGACGTCCCACACCTCTCCGTCACCTCGGGTTATAGTTCTAAAGTTGTTTGGGGATGCGGCAGTTATCCAGTCGGTTCCCACCACTTCAGCCGATACTGGGCGATCCTGTCGAGTATACTCATAATATTCAGTTCCTGCCGTATATCTGTGTTTCTTCGATGACCATGGAGAGTATACCCTGCCACGTGTCTGAGAAATCTCATTTCAGCCGCTTTGATGCGACTGCTCTGGCCTTTCGTTAAAGTCCAATTCTCAGACCCATAAAGGAGCGTGGGAAGGGGCATCACCTTGTATAATTTTACGCGTGTTCCTTTACTTGCCGCCTTAAGGGTTCGCCTAATGGTCTCGCACATAAGGTTGAACTTATGCAACTTATTCACAACGTCGTTGCTTGCGTTATCAGACAGCTTTTTCCACTATTGTCTTATATATTTTGATTTTTGTTTCGGGCTTCGCTTGTTTGCTCCATAAAGTGCAGTGTCACTATCTCGTCACTGGTTTCCCTTGTCGTGTACAATGTTTTTATTTCTGCTATACTTGTGCCGTCTTTTGTAACCATGACACCGAAGCATTTGTATGAATCTTACTATATTTCAAACTATATTTCATTACAACTCTCACTTCCAACAGTAGCCTATGTCTCTGCATGTTTTTCCGACGACAATATATTTATAACTAACATATTAAGTGCCAAGATCGGCTCACACGAGATTCGTTCAGTAACAAGCGTAAAATGTCAAAAGTCGACTCGCAAATAGGTGGAAACAAAGATTCCGGAGAAGCTATGGGTAGTGGCGTATCTAGAATTTTGCCGCGAGGAGGGGGTGGGTCCGGGGTAGGGTCGGCTTCATATAAAAGAAAAACAAAACTTAAGTTAAGAGTAAGCAACATTACTATCTGTAAAATGGCTGAGAAACGCGTGATGTGAAATCAGTCCCATTAAAGTAAACGATAATAACACACACAAAAATACGCGTTACTGAAACATCGTTAAAAGGTACTGTTAACTAAATTGGTTTTCCTATATTTCATATTTCAATAACCATATTTCATATTTCATAGAGGTATACCCAATCTTGTGTAATAAATCTGTTTGCATATTTAAAATATCGGTATGGAGAACCATACATGAATTCCGTGTTCTAAGATTTATATTTAAAATCATTTTCGAAATGAAATATTTCCATAGAAAAACGACTTTTTTCTTCACCCTTTAACCACAGTATTGTGGTCACTAACGTATACCACCTCACGTTAGCGCACTCGACTTTCACTGATGATGGCAGTCGATGGCACTGCCGAAACGTATGGTTTTGCAGAAACATTGGACCACGGCCAAACAGCCCGGGAAGGAATTTTAATAACAAACTACTTCTTTGTTGCCGATAACGAAGTACACATATAAAAAATTATCCCCTCCCCCTTCAACTATCATTTTCATTTATAAAAAGTACCCTCTCCCTTTTCATTTATAGATATTTCATCTTCCTTTCTACAGTGGATTATTATGACCTTCTTTTCAGGATACTTTATTTATCAAAATTAATTACTTTACTCTTGTTAAAACATAGAACGTTGCACGTAAACCACCCCTTCCCCTTAACCGATCTTCACCAAAATCAATAGGCCGTGAGTCCTCTAAAACTCGGGCACATATGCAAAAAAAATTGATTCTGTTTGAATTTGCGGCTGTTATCGTTCCCCATAGAAAAAAATCTACACACACACATATACATACAGACCCTTTTCGGAAAATGACTTTTCTTCATATTTTTGTGGTAGTACAATCAGAATCAGCCCTTATCTGGAACACGGTCTTTTTCGCGATCTCCATACTTACATTTCCTTACGAAACATGGAAGTAAAAAAGAGTTAGTAGGTGTACTATATTAGCGTACACAGCTGGAAAAATTGAAAAACTAATTAGGCAGCTTAAACATTAAGAGACTCACACAAAATTCGTCAACTTTTCGACCCTTTGGGAGTGCGGTCCCGTTCGTCCTCCCCGTAAATACGCCCCTGACTGTGGACTTATGTTCGCGAGAAAGAATATGTTCTCGAGTTTGCGTTTATCAAATATCTATGGACGTACCTCGGTTTACGTTTTTTTTTATCCACAGTGTGATTTCAATAGTCGTGAAACCGGTGGAAATCGATGCGCCCGCGCTGCACCGATCCGATCGAATCAGTAGCTAGTGAACGCGTTCCGTTATATCGGAGACTGCCTCTACCGTTATATACCCAATGCCGCGTTCGTCAGATATTTTGGACTCTACTGTGTGTGTGTGTGTGTGTGTGTGTGTGTGATCAGGAAGTGCTCTAACGCACACGGAGAGCAGTTAAATCGCCCCGAGGCGCGGCGCGCGGCCACCTCAACCTGTTTCAAGCTCTGTTTCACATTCCTATCGTAGCCGACCAAGGTTACCGTACACACACACACACACACACACACACACACACACACACACACACACACGCAGAGAAATCCGTTTCTTACTTTATTTATTTATGTAATGATAATGTGTTAATGTACAGTGCTAAGGAAAGGTAGGTTCCATCTCGACCATTGACGTAGCTCTTTTTTCTGCCCCCCCTCCCCCTAGGATCTATTTGCTGCGGACCCCCAGCTACCATTACATAATCCATGCCATTGTTCTCTCTTAAACACTAACCCGTCCTAATAACTGTGGCACCTATTAACATTATACAGATATATATATATATATATATATATATATATATATATATATACATATCTGTACGTATAATATATATAAATAACGTTAACAGAATAAATTCTCCTCAAGACTCTTTAAAATCTCTTTTTCTAAGCCTAGGCCAGTTTGATCGGTCAGTTCTATAATCCTAAAAAGCTTTCATCAATTTTTAAGTCGGAGGGTCTTCCTGCTTCATCTTCAGAAATTGAGACGTATATCATTATTTGAGTCAGTCGATCTTTTCCATTAATGTCTTGTGTAGTATCCATTGTTACAGAGGAAAATTGAGAAGATTCAGCCTCTTTCAAAACAATATTTTCAACTTTTTTAGCTAAACGCTGAATGAGTTCATTTTGAATTATGAGACTCCTGTACTTTTCACTGTTCTTCGAACCACTGATTACCTCTTGCAACAATGGATCGTATTTGACCAAAAGATCGATAATTGCCAACAAGTTATGCTGGCCCATCTTCTCTTTGTGGCTCCTAAAGACTAAATCTGAAGCTGCCAATGTCAGAGTAACGTTTACAACGCGATCCAGTACTTTGGCCCATTTATAAGTTTCCTTTCGTAGCTCATAAGGAATATCGATGCGACGCAGGCCCGGCCGGTGGTCTCGATGCATTCTTAACTGGAATCACCGCTCTATTGTGCAGTTAACCAAATAATTTACACTCTCAAATTACATCATTAAGTACTAGAAAAATATCAAGAAGCAAATAAATCTATTTGTTTTTAGATGTTAAATACATATGGGGAAGTTTGATTTTACTTAAGTTCAGTGGTTTATACTCATTATTAAAAATTAACGGAAATGTTTCCATGGGCCCCCCGCATTGAGGGAGGCGACTGTTAGGCCACTGAGTAGGAGGCCCGCAAAGGGTTCCTGCGGGTGCCAATAAAAAAGAGTTACGCCACTTCAGATGCATATGGTGTGCAGTGAGCACTACTTGTACAAGCTGTCGCACATGGAGCAATCCAGAGGCCCCCGCAACCCCGCGCTGCGGTGGGTCCCCAGGCTTAAAGAGTTACGCCACTGCAGATGCATATGGTGTGCAGTGAGCACTACTTGTACAAGCTGTCGCACATGGAGCAATCCAGAGGCCCCCGCAACCCCGCGCTGCGGTGGGTCCCCAGGCTTAAAGAGTTACGCCACTGCAGATGCATATGGTGTGCAGTGAGCACTACTTGTACAAGCTGTCGCACATGGAGCAATCCAGAGGCCCCCTCAACCCCGCGCTGCGGTGGGTCCCCAGGCTTAAAGAGTTACGCCACTGCAGATGCATATGGTGTGCAGTGAGCACTACTTGTACAAGCTGTCGCACGTGGAGCAATCCAGAGGCCCCCGCAACCCCGCGCTGCGGTGGGTCCCCAGGCTTAAAGAGTTACGCCACTTCAGATGCATATGGTGTGCAGTGAGCACTACTTGTACAAGCTGTCGCACATGGAGCAATCCAGAGGCCCCCGCAACCCCGCGCTGCGGTGGGTCCCCAGGCTTAAAGAGTTACGCCACTTCAGATGTATATGGTGTGCAGTGAGCACTACTTGTACAAGCTGTCGCACATGGAGCAATCCAGAGGCCCCCGCAACCCCGCGCTGCGGTGGGTCCCCAGGCTTAAAGAGTTACGCCACTTCAGATGCTTATGGTGTGCAGTGAGCACTGCTTGTACAAGCTGTCGCACATGGAGCAATCCAGAGGCCCCCGCAACCCCGCGCTGCGGTGGGTCCCCAGGCTTAAAGAGTTACGCCACTTCAGATGCATATGGTGTGCAGTGAGCACTACTTGTACAAGCTGTCGCACATGGAGCAATCCAGAGGCCCCCGCAACCCCGCGCTGCGATGGGTCCCCAGGCTTAAAGAGTTACGCTACTTCAGATGCATATGGTGTGCAGTGAGCACTACTTGTACAAGCTGTCGCACGTGGAGCAATCCAGAGGCCCCTGCAACCCCGCGCTGCGGTGGGTCCCCAGGCTTAAAGAGTTACGCCACTGCAGATGCATATGGTGTGCAGTGAGCACTACTTTGACAAGCTGTCGCACATGGAGCAATCCAGAGGCCACCGCAACCCCGCGCTGCGATGGGTCCCCAGGCTTAAAGAGTTACGCCACTTCAGATGCATATGGTGTGCAGTGAGCACTACTTGTACAAGCTGTCGCACGTGGAGCAATCCAGAGGCCCCCGCAACCCCGCGCTGCGGTGGGTCCCCAGGCTTAAAGAGTTACGCCACTGCAGATGCATATGGTGTGCAGTGAGCACTACTTGTACAAGCTGTCGCACATGGAGCAATCCAGAGGCCCCCGCAACCCCGCGCTGCGGTGGGTCCCCAGGCTTAAAGAGTTACGCCACTTCAGATGCATATGGTGTGCAGTGAGCACTACTTGTACAAGCTGTCGCACGTGGAGCAATCCAGAGGCCCCAGCAACCCCGCGCTGCGGTGGGTCCCCAGGCTTAAAGAGTTACGCCACTGCAGATGCATATGGTGTGCAGTGAGCACTACTTGGACAAGCTGTCGCACATGGAGCAATCCAGAGGCCCCCGCAACCCCGCGCTGCGGTGGGTCCCCAGGCTTAAAGAGTTACGCCACTTCAGATGCATATGGTGTGCAGTGAGCACTACTTGTACAAGCTGTCGCACGTGGAGCAATCCAGAGGCCCCCGCAACCCCGCGCTGCGGTGGGTCCCCAGGCTTAAAGAGTTACGCCACTTCAGATGCATATGGTGTGCAGTGAGCACTACTTAAACAAGCTGTCGCACGTGGAGCAATTCAGAGGCCCCTGCAACCCCGCGGTGCGGTGGGTCCCCAGGCTTAAACTAGGCCCATTCGCATACAAATAAAAGAGGAATTGTTTTACTAATATTGAAAAACGACATCATTTGATAACTATGCAAAATGCCTATTCTTCCTATAAGAAATTAGTTGTCATAGCTGATATTTTCTTAATGTCTTTTTGTAATGAACATAACATATACCCAAGATTGTGGAACTCATAATAGACAATATTTATACAACTTTTGCGTAGTGTTAATATATGCTTGTGACTGGTTAGTTTTCTTCGCTGTAAAACTCATTTCGTGTTTTTAAAATTACATTTAAAAAATAAAATGACGATGGCTCTCTTTTGCGTTCTGTCTTCCTGGTCTTTGTTCGGTGCATTGAACCCCTCCGAGAAAATAAAAAAGAATAATGTCAAATTACTTAATGAAACTACAGAATTAAGTTTTCCTGTTAGATATTGAAGCATTTCAGACACGTGATACATAACAAATATTGAATGTTTTTATTATAAGACTAATTCATGTCGCCATTAAAAAAAAAAATTGAATAAGGGCTCCTTCAGTCCTTCACGGGGGGGGGGGGGCACCGAATGGATCACCTACCAGTCCTTCAAATTAGGCTTTTGTGTGCCTTATAATTGAGTAAACAAAATTTATTTCACGTGGGCGTGGCTACTGATGCGCATTTGAACGAGTGGAACAATCCTCTATGACCTACTGTGCATAGCTGCTGCGGGGCCAAATGAACAAACGGATTGAACGAGTGCGGAACTGAGAGTCCAAAGCCAATTACCGCGCTAAAACACACACGGTGGGGTAATTACACTGGTGTATGGTGACGTCAGGGTTTTGCGCAATGCAATCACGTTTGTGACTGTTAATGGTAATACAGTACTGTTTGCATCAAACGAGAAAATGCCGGCCGCTAAAACTGCCGCCAGTACACAGATCGCGTACGAGTACACAAATATTAATGATGAAAACTAGTATGAGATTAAAAACAGCGGTTAAGCAGGAGAAGATGAACCTGATCAAGTCGGTATCTTCTTCTGATAGCTCCTATCCGTTTTTAATGTTGGATATCATACAGACTGTTTTAACTTTCTGTACTGGTGCATTGAAGAAGTCAGTTGTATTCATCCCAAATCAGGTCCTTAAATTTCTCAGCCATGAGATTCTCGGTCACCCAAGTCCTCTCTTTCCAAGTACTTTTCCCTGTAGTATGGACTGCAATAAGTAAAATCTCTGTTCATTTCTCATGAAGTGTCCCAGATACTGAAGCTTTCTTATCTTCACTGTGTTAATAACTTCCCTTTCTTTCTTCATCTTTCTAAGAACTTCAACATTAGTTATATGTGTTGTCCATGAAATGCTCAGTACCCTACGCTAAAGTCACATTTCGAAAGATTCTAATTGTTTAGTTGTGGCTTCAGTCAAAGTCCAAGATTCTACACCGTAGAAGAGGACCGAGAATACGTAGCAGCGTAAAAGTCTCATATTTGTTCATTATATATAGTCTCCAGCTCGCATTAAGATTTAATTTAATTTATAATATACCTTTATTGTAATCCGTCTTGCGATCTTGTAGTTATTTTGTACACTACATGTTTCGGGAATAAATTCCCATCTTCAGGTGAAGAATTTTTTTATCCTCCAGAAGAGTGTAGCAAAAACTACCAAGGGTCTAGTGGTGGCATGGAGGTATCTGGCGCACTTCAAGTCTTCCAGCGTTCAGAGAAAAAAAGAGGAGTAAGATATGTAAAATACCTGGGCGATGGCGATAGCAATGCTTTCAATCATGTGGTTGAATCCAGGCCTTATGGAAACAATAAGTAAATTAGAATGCATTGGCCACGTACAAAAGCGTATGGGTAAGCGACTTCGAAGACTAAAGACAAAACTACGAGGACATTAACTATCTGGTGGTAAACCACTGAGTGGTCGTGGAAGGCTTACTGATGCTGTTATAGATAATTTGCAGGTGTACTATGGTAAAGCAATTAGAGAAAATTCAAGTGATGTAAACGAAATGAAAACTGCAGTATGGGCAACATATTTTCACCTGCTCTCGACAGATGAAAACCACAACATGAACTATGCTCCAAAGGAGAGAAGTCATGGTGCAGGTATCAAAGGTCCCTAATTTCAGGAGAAAAGTACGTGCACAAAAAATCGATTCCAGATGCTGTGATGACAGCAATAAAACCGATATATAAAGACTTAGCAAATACAGACTTACTGATAAAGTGCCAACATGGCCGTACTTAAAATCTTAATGAGTCGTTCAATTCTGTTATTTGGACCAGAATACCAAAGAATGTTTTCGTAAGACTTGAAACATTAAAATTTGGAGTATTGGATGTCATTATAACTTTTCATACAGGTGCACTAGGTAAAGTAAAAGTTTTGCAAAACATATGTGGTGAGGCCGGATCAGACTGTCTAATAGGTTTAAAATTAATTGACAAGATGCGTATTAAGGAAGCTAACAGGCCAGTGGAAGAAATGGCTGAGAAGGCAAGGCAGTCTAAAAGAAACTTAAAAAGAAGGAGAGATGAAAAGGAAGAAGAAAGAGATTGCCAATATGGTGCAGGAACGTTTTGATGGACGATATATTGCATTGTAAGTAACCATGGAGTTGTTTGTGCTCTCCTGAACAATTTACATTTTTAAACTTTAGGTACATATAGTAAAAAGACTTGTACGCCTAGAAGATTGAATTTTTTTGTGGTTGTAACCTAGTACAATGCCTATAATGTTAACTACTTTTAATGTAAAAAAATCTATTTGCTCATTAATAAAAAAATATTAACAGAATTATCACTGTTCCATACCACTATAGAAAAATTATTCCGATTAGCGCTTTCAAGCTTCTCAGCTCATCGTCAGATCGGAAATAATAAACAAGAGGATAAACCAAACCCTTTACACCCCCACTCGATTTGTTATTTCCGATCTGACGATGAGCTGAGAAGCTTGAAAGTGCTAATCGGAATAATTTTTCTATAGTGGTGTGCAACAGTGATAATTCTGTTTGTGATTATAACCACTAACACAACTTTCTTAATTAAACTTAAAAATATATTATTTAATAAAATTTTATATATTTTTTAATAGTTTTTTGGTAAAATTATTTAAGATGGACGATGTACATTAAAGGGGATAAAATGTAGTTAACATTACAGAAAAAGGTCTACAATATTTGTGCAAAAAATTTTATTATTTATCGTACATCCTTTTTTAGATAATGGTACCTAAAAAAGTCAGTTTTAACATGGGCGGTATAGGGACTACAAGGTCCCCTTAACATTAGTGTCTAGACCATATCTACGGCTGCTTTCTGTCACTCTATAATAGCCATGATGATATTACTAAACGATGTTTAATGTAGTAAACATATAAGTCAGTATAACGGGGGTAAATTAAAAATGCTGAGACAGGCCGAGAAATGAGTCTAACTTGTGAACAATCTCTAGGGTGACGTTCCTGTTTCACGAGTTTCTATTTATCAACAGTATTTGTATATTTCATTGTACTATTCCTGTTATTGAGGATATTCCTGTGTAACCTCAATAATCCTTCCAAGAAGTCAATCGGGAGAATTTATCTCTGTTCGATGCAGGGAACGGAAGATCTAAGAGCAATCGTCAAGTTCGTGGGGTGGGGACACCATTTGGTAAAATATCCATTTATGGATCGCACATCCAAGGAGACGTAAAAGCCCTTGAAGTGGAAAAGTTTAGAAAGACGAAATAAGAGAGTAACTGGGATTGTGCAGGTTGTGTCAGATACAACGATGATTACGTCATCTGTTTAAATAAAAACATTTCGACGGCGCAAAAAAGTTATAAACTAATTATCAATTTAGAAATTAATTTTTTGTCCGTGTGATTTGTGTTAAATGCAGCGTGTCAGCAGTGCGAGGTGGAAAGCAAAAGAATGTTTAATTAACGACGAGTTGGACTGCCTGGGGCAAATTAACGGCGGCTGACACAGCTAAACTGCGCTGATGATTGATTTAGCGTTGTGTGTATTTCATTTGCTTAATTAGTTGTGATTTACAGTGCTCTCTGTCTGTGTTAGCGTGGTGGAAAAAAAATCGACGTTGGGAAAATTTCAGTAATGATGTTGGCAATCATTGCGTACTGATTGTTAATTGCTTCATCGTGCTGGGAAGTGAATAGGTGGAGCTGAACTCAA
Organism: Magicicada septendecula; assembly: GCA_034769895.1. Lineage (NCBI taxonomy): Eukaryota > Metazoa > Arthropoda > Insecta > Hemiptera > Cicadidae > Magicicada > Magicicada septendecula. The sequence continues at coordinate 48,443,697 of CM068375.1, forward strand.
CATGCTATAGCTGATGGTGACTGCGCTGCAGCAACTATACGAGAATTATATTTTATTCTCGGGAGAAATAATCAAGTACGATCCGATTATGCTATCTGTTTGGGAGGTGAAGAATTTTGAAGCTGCGAGACGTTTTTCGATTAAAGCAAAGCAAATTCGAAAGCGATTTAAAGGGGGGCAGGTATGCGTAGATCTGTTTGGTGTTTTAACATTTACATGAACATGGGAATTCAACTTGATGGTTGAATAATGAATACAGTTTGAATAACTGTATAATGAATACAGTTTATTCATTACAGTTTGCTGATGACCAATTACTTTTGGCCCAACAGTTTGAAGACATAGAGTATATGACTAGAAAATTGATATAGGAATATCAGAAATGGGGACTAAAGGTAAATGTGAATAAAACAAAATACATGGCAATGGGTGACCTTCATCAAGACTTGATACTGGAAGGAAGACATGGGAAAGATTTCATATACAGCGGAATACAAGTACAGTATTTAGGGGTGAAAATTACGGCCAGTGGGAAGCAATACAAAGAAACAGAATCCAGTATTAATTTGGGAAAGATGGCTACATCTACATTAAGTGGAATCCTGTGGGCTAAACAAATTACAGCAGAAACTAAAACCAAAATATTGAAAACCATTGTTAGAAGTATCATGACTTACGGCTCAGAAGTTTGCACTACTAATAAAGACGGGAAAGATTGCCAAGGAGAGTTATGGAATGGACCCCACCAGGAAGAAGGAAAAGAGGAAGACCACCTGTCACCTGGATGAAAGAAATTCAGAATATGTTGAGGGAACGAGAAATTGAAGAAGATCTTTGGATGCACAAGCAGCAGTGGAAGATGAGAATTCATTCACTTCTGTAATCTTTTGTTCCTGAAAATGTGTAAACATTGTACAGCCGGATTAATAATAATGTATGCGTAGATTTGAACACAAGAATTAATACAGTAAATGCAAAATGTTTTAGTGCAAAACGTTCTGTGATGTTGCTTTGGGTGCTGTAAGTATCAAGGCGTGTTTCACAACCTCCTACCTGGGGGGGGGGGGGGGCAGAGAGGTTTCTGTTACGGTTACCATACCTTTGCCGAAGGGTTTTGGTCGCTGGAGACTCGTCCTCGTCGCCCTTCTCTTTGGTGGCATTTAATCTGTTATTCAGACACTGGACATTTGTCAGTATATGCAACGCCCACCTGTCAGTAGAAGTAAGTATCCCAAGATCCGAAACCACTCCTTCTACCCTCGTCTGGCTTGCGACCGGCTATGGCGGAGTTCTTGTGCATCATTTTCTTCTGACTTCAACAAAATAATACTGTTCGGCAACAACAAAATAAGGAACAAGTTTCTAAAGCTTATGTATTGTAGAATGAAAGTGCTAGAAATCTTTATCAGACCGAAGCAAATCGTACATTGGAGTAATAAATATTTAGTAGCAGTGGTGTAGCGTGGGTACATAACACCTGTTGCCGGTTGTAACAGGCCTAAAACTTAACCTAAAAATTAATTCGAATTTTCCCTAGTACCAAGTGTTCCTTTTAGAGCCAAAATTTTTTTTAGAGTATTTTCTATAATTCGCTGGCAGAAGAAGAGGGTCCCGGTTCAACGGAATCTGACTCCATTATACTTACACAGAATAAATCAGGATACAAATAATCGAATTAAAAATAATCAAGACACACACAAAGAAACACATAACTAAAGAACAAAACACAAATAGGTAGGTAGTAACAGCTGCACGTTGGTTCCGAAACGAACACAGCTGCTAACTGAGCGTTGTGCCGGTTTATACAGCGGCAACACATTGGGTAGACGAATGTGTCCCCCCTCCACAGTTTGTACAGTGACAACTACTAGGAGGTCAATGACCGTACGCAGTAATACACTGCCGATGTCTGAGCCGGCAACACGAGACGTTGCAAGTGTCCAGCTGTTCGAAAGCAATGCTACGCTTTTCTTCAAGTTTCACTAATAATATTGTTCGGATATCAAATTATTCAATATCTAAACTATTTATTTTGTGATAGAATTAATGTTATTTTCATTCGTTACCTGTACTGTTGCCCCCGGCAACAGCGGTTACATGGACGCCACGCTACTGTTTACTACTTAAGATGATAAGTTAGAATGGAGTATTATCAAGAAAACAATAATACAAGTAGGTAAGGGACCAGTTCCTTATTTCTCTCGTAGATTATGGAACCTCAATGAGATCTCTTCATTCATATCTAAAGGTTCAAATTATCCGCCATACCTAAGTCCGTCTCTTGTTCTGCATGTTAACCCTCCCTCCTCCAGATAGTCTTTATGAATTGCTACTGCTTTCTGCTCTCCTATCTGTTCGCCAAAAATAGTTTACCATGTGCCCTTCGTCTCTGTGAAGGTTTGTCTTATTTTCTCAACTGGTGTATGTAGTACACTATGGCGCCTAGGTTCTGATTTTTGCTTTGGTTTAACTCGGTGATGTTGAGATGTGGTTAGTGTCCTGATTTCTATATGGTAATCTCATTTTAAGCGGCCTAAACTCTTATCATTTTGGGGTGTCATATCAGTGTGTTCATTTTCATGTACCACATCGGACTGAAGTGATGTGTCGCCTACACACGGTCACATCGGTTTGTCATCAGTCTTCTGTTGAAACGCACTCGCCATGTGTGTGCCGAAACCTGGTTTTTGTAGTTTATCGTGCCAACGGAAGAGGAATAGTTGTAGCCTGTGCGTTTGTAGAAAGAAAGAAGAATAAACGAAAACTGTGGGTTAAAGATTGGCTTTCAAAACGACCAAAAATATTCACACGTAAATGTTTTGAAGGAGCTAAAGCCACATCCTAAACACTTGCACAATTATTTAAGGATGGATGAATAAAGTTATTTAAAATTTAAAACTTTATGGACGTATGCATCAAGAAATGCACCGATTCTTTCAAATTTGGGATATACAGAAAACCCACAACTACAGACATGGTTATTCATGCAGATTCATATCACCCATACACACAAAAATTGGCTTCCTTCAATGCTTTCGTACACAGATTATTGTCATTCCCACTAAGCCAAGAAGACCTGAAGAAAGAGATAAACACTGTCAAATTCATTGCCGTAAGGGGTGGATATAAAGACACAATTATAGACAAACTAATTCGTAAACACAAATCCAAAGCAAATAAAGTGATTAAATCTAATAATACAGAGAACGCTTTCATCGCGACTGAATATACTAATCTTCTTCCACACATTATAAAAAACGTATTTAAAAAACTAAACATTAATGTATTTTTTAAAACCACGAATAACTTGCGGAATTTCTTCAGACATAATAAACATTCAGAACTTGAAAATAACTCGGGTGTGTACAAAATTGTGTGCGATGATTGTGACATGTTTTACATAGGCCAGACAGGGAGAAAATTCAAAGATAGATTTAGTGAACACATACCGAAGGGCAGCATTATATATACTACCGCCAACTTCGCGTTACATTTAATTAATAATAACCACAGATACACTAGTTGCGCCAAAAATTTGAAACCGTTACATATCTGCAACAAAGGGCGAATTATGAGCGCTTTAGAAGAATTCGAAATCTACAAACCATCGAGAACACAAAAAAAACCTAGTGCTCAACGATCAATTGTCGTTTAACTCGAACAGCTTGTACGATACTGCGTTACAACATGTTTATCAGATTATAGACAAATGAGAAATCAACAGTTGCGATTATGAACCCGAACAGTGCGCACTGATTCTTCGCGCGGTACGTTATTAATGTAGTGTGTTTTTAATGATGTTAGTAAAACTTTTTATTTACGTTGACTAGTTCTTCATGTGAGAACGAAAAGTTTTTAAACCTGAAGATGGGAACATGTTTCCCGAAACATGTCGTGTATGACATATAACGAAGTCGCAAGATGGAAAGGAAATTAGGTAAAACTATAAGTTTTTATTTCAATAACGCGACTTGGAGACCATAATCACAAATACGAATTATTTAAAACTGCTGTCACTAGTTTCTCAGTGTCAAGGACTGATCTGAGCTGACTGCTACACCTGATCTCATGCCGAAGTGACACACCGCTTGATTCGATTTTTTTCAGTACACGAGTTCAAACTTTCGGTGTGAGCTCACATCATATTGTCCCTACACACACGTGTAGGCCGCATTCGTGAGCTGTGCAATCTACGAGTTAATGAGCGTGGAGAATACTATTGTTGTGTAGCATAGTTGTTTTGTTTTAACAATAAAAACAAACAATTTACGGGATAGTGTAGTCAGCAGTTTGTGCCGTGCAGTGTAGGCAGCCAGCACTGTACGCGTGTTACTGACGGTTGCATATGCGCAATATTGCAGGCGGCGTGATATCAGCATAACGTGAGCAGCGTCACCAGCACGTTCGTCCTATATACAGTCAGCACAGCACACGTTCTACATACGTGTGTGTTCTAATGGAGGCTAAACAAGTTGTGTACACATCAATCGGAAGATCACGCAACTCAAAAATTTCAAGCCTTTTGTTCGTTCATAAATTTAATTATGTGGATTAACAAAGTGAACAAAAGTGTGGATTATTTTAACCGTGAGCCTTGTCTTTTTTCCACCAAGGCTTTATGTAATCGTCTCACCCACTTCCCCCCCCCAATTTTCACGTCCATCTCCTCTTAAGTAAAACGATATTACATCTTGTTGTTACTAGTTATATATTGTGTATTATGGTGTACATAAAAACATTAACTGATATTATTATTTATATTGTGTGATTGCAGGACTTGCAGATAATATATTACGGTCTGCACGGTTTGGAGTCGCTATCGCCGTACAGGGACTCCGTACTGCGCTCGCTGTGTAAAACGGTCCGTTACGAGAGACACGACGCCAACGATGTCCTATACTAGTGAGTACCGTGTACTATGTACTAGTAGTAGTAGTAGTAGTAGTAGTAGTAGTAGTAGTAGTAGTAGTAGTAGTAGTAGTAGTAGTAGTAGTACCTCCTCGGTTTGTTTAACCTGAAACGGGGAGTAGAGACTATTGTTGAATAATTATAAAATTTTCCATAGACCTGATGACATCAAGAAGATAGGGTCCGGTATTTCTTTCCTTCTAAAAATATTGTTACTGCGGTCTCACGGATCGTCGTGTTCTACAGTGGAAACAAAATACAGACACCGAAACCAATGAAGTCACTAATTACCAGCTTTAATTAGTCACAAATAACAGTGCGAAATCAACCAGGTACTGTCATACAATAATGCAAGTTAAATTTGTCCACACGCAATAATAATTGTCAACTACTAGAGTTCCGCACTAATTATAACACAATAATCACTTTCCACCAATCCACAACGACCACTTGACCCGCACTCTACAATATCGCCAGGTGTAACTGCCTGACTAAGCCGGCCGCTGTTGCTTGTATAGATCCCGCAGAGGTTCCAGATTAATTTCCTATATCCTTGGCGGCATGCCAACATAATTTGCTTAGTTTTAAGATTTCGAACAGTCTGGAGCGTACGTGCGCGCCCGGCCTTGACCGAGACGAGGCGGCTGCACGAGTTCGGCTAGCTGAGATACGTTTAGAATAAGACTGGACTTTTCGAGAGCGTTACATAATTGTCGTAGCGTAGTATATCACGTGGAGAAACACTGGTCCCGCTAGCGACTCATAATCGCAACGGGTATGCTGCGGTCGTGGGATCAAGTCGGGGACAGATAATATAACGGCCTATCTCGCATGCTTGGTTCTGGATAAGTAACACAGGTCGTACACACGCCCGCACACGCGCGCATCAACTCTCTTTTAAATATATATATTTTTTTATAATCGTACTTAGATAAGTTCACTTCCCTTTAATGTCGACTGCTGATCCTTGAGACAACGAGTTGATCCTATCATGATGAATACGTGGCCTGATTTACTCAACACTGGACTTGTGTTGTTTTGTAATCGTTGTCATTAAAAAACGGTTTTAAGAATTATACTTTTTCGTACTGTTTCGATATCATGAATAGGTCCAGACGTTCTGCTACACGCTATTTTTACTTTCATGTTCCGTAAGGAAATTAAAGTATGGTGATCGCGAAAAAATCGTGTTCGAGATAAGGGCTGATTCTGATTGTACTACCCTCAAAACATGTAGAAAATCATTTTCCGAAAAGTTCTGTGTATGTTTCTGTGTAGAATGTTTTCTATGTCGAACGATAACTGCCGCAAAATCAAACAGAATCAAATAGTTTTTTGCATATGTGCCCGAGCTGTAGAAGACTCAAGACCTATTGATTTTGGTGAAGATCGGTTAAGGCGAAGGGGTAGTTTACCTGCAACGTTTCAGAGTAAAGTACTTAATTTTGGTAAAGTATCCTGTAAAGATTGTCATAATAATCCACTGTAGAAAGGTAGATGAAATGTCTATAGATGAAAAGAGTAGTTGAAGGGTTAGGGGGTATTTTTTTGTATTGACGTTATAAATTTATTCGACCAAAAACTTTAAAAAAAAGTTAACAAAATATTAACAATTGATATCGTTCCATGTAAACAAAATATCGTAACCACGGGTACGTAAACAAAATAATTTTTCGTTTTCATAAATTCACAGATTACAAACGCTGCGCGGTATTCGCTTTCTTTCGCGTTGTTTAAATAAAAGATAATTTAATCAAATTAATTATTTGTTTTTAAAATATTAACAACTATGTACAATATCGTATTTTGATTATCTTTCTCAGCGTTTTTACCAAAAGCATGCTGATATATTTAGTTTCGTTCTGAGTGTGTACATATTAAAAATAATTTTATAATTAATTAGAGCATGGAAGTCATGTTTGGTTCTCCATACCGATTTTTTTATTATAATATTTATAGGATCGTCAATGAAAATGTTTGGACACATGTGTGAAACAGTGTACTTTTGTATTCTTCTTTGTACGTTTTTTAGTTGATCCGTGAGTTCAACTCTGGTTTTTTTATTGTATTTGGCTGGAAGTTTTTCTGTGTTTCAAAATTCTATTTAATGATTTAGTTATTTCGTAATTTGTAGAATATTGAATTACTTACTGCGCATATCACATTCTATTTTTCAACTAAGTATTGCGTAAATCACATTGTTCGCTGAAAAATTGTTTGTTAACGTATTGTTTGTATACTGAAAACAATACGAAGTGTGATAAGATTCTGTTTATCTTCACTGTAAATATAGATTTTTTAAAATAATAAAATACATATAAACACTACTATGCCTTCGTTCCATTTAATTATCCGTTTATTGTTAGTTGAATCTTAATTCTTTATAGCAAAATCTCTCTTACGCGAAATACGATGAGCAACCTTTTACACGTTGGCTCAGTTCACTTGGTACTGAAGTTCTCACTTCTGGGCTGTATCTCACAACATATTTATTTATTTGAACTTAATACTGTATAAAATTGACTAATAAATCATTTGATTATTGTCCAGCCTCTGGTTTCAATTTAATCCCATTACAGTTAAGATCGATAGCCACGTAACAGCAACTGCGCCGGCCGTACGATTGCCAGCAAAAACGCTGGCGGATTATCAAACACTACGCTCCCCCCCCCCTGTTGTTTGCCGATGCTTTAATACGAAGTAGGCTGCCCCTTTGTTTGTTTATTCTGTGCACTGCTCTCACTATTGCAATGCCCCCGGGAGCCGGGATGCAACCCGTTACCAGTTATTTACTGAACCGAGTCGGCGCTGTTACATCTTCTAGCATTATTGAATTGCTAACTCGATCCTATTGAAACTAATACACGTATTACTGAACCTTGCCTGCATTTTCAGACCGGAACAGTGGTGTTGAAATGTTTCAACTTTTTATAAGTGTTGATGAAATCAGTACTTGTCTTATTTTAGTTAGTTTAATATTTAATATACAGTCAATAGCTTGACATCTGTTATTCGGTTGAGGGACAAACACTGTGATGACACGATCCGTTAGTCCGTTTTCTTTACGTAAGATCAAACTTTTTAAAGTTTCTTACACCAATGGAATCCGGCCGGTTTCTTGCATTGACTAACTAAATCTCTCCTGGCCGCGGTATGAAAGTTATGCATGAGACCACCAAATTTTGTGTTGGGACTGCCACCTTGTTAGTTCAAACCAGCAGGACTTAAGTGAATTTTCCTTCTCTTTCACTGCATTAGAGTTCTGTTCCCTCATCGTCAAGGATGTAAGGAAGGAGAGAATGTGTAACGCAAAATTTGATCAATTGCTAATTTTACTCAATCAACTATGCTGAACGCAAAGAAATGGGTGTGTTTTAGAAAGCGGAGAGGTGATGAGGCGCCTGAACCGTAGGCGGCATTACTTGAAAGAAATTAACTTGTAAAAAGGCAGTAGAGTAGAGCGGTAGGTTAATAACGCCGGCTTTGGGGGTGACGACTATAATGAATGTACTTTAAGGCTAAGTCACGTTTTGGGACAGAACTGTCATAAAATTGTATTATTCGCTAAGATAGTAAGGGTGTTCGCCAACGTTGTAAACTTAAGTGCATGTAACAATAGATACCGTTAGACGAGAGAGAGCGTTGTGTGAGAGAGATAACTATAGATGCTAGTTTTTTAAGCACGTGGAACACGGAAAAACGTTGGGCGAATCAGAAAAAGCGTCATAGGTTGCGCGGGAGGTTTTCGGTAAGCAGATTGGGCGAATTTGTATTTAGCAGTAGTTTAAACCTATAGGATCGTTTTGCTATCGAACGTAGGTAAGGGAAATTCAAAGCAAGTATATATTATGAACTTAGAGAGAAATAAGTTAGTCTTCTTTATATCGGCGAAATTACACGAAGAGACTCGCGCACGCTGTTTTGCGTTAACTGTATATTTTAATAAGTAATGTAAAGAATAAGTAAATTCGCAGAAGTAACCGAAGTACGGGAACGCGATAATTACTAACACTAAAGTTATAAAGTTTCATAAACCGTAATAAGTAAATGAGTGGATGATTGGAGTAATAACAAACAAGAAGAAGTAATAATACATATAAAGTTCCATTAATTCAATACGTTGTGGTAAATCACGGAAGAAGGCGAATTAGTTCGGATTAAAGTCACGACGGTGTGAGATAGTCGAGCCGCACGCGTCGCGAACTGTGTTAGATGCACTTAAGGTCAATTCAATAATCTTTGTGTCCAGAGTGTATAAGTATACGACATAATTATATGTATAACCAATATGTCAAGTGTAGTGTACATCTGTGATAAAGTGAATTAGTGCATTCGTAACCAGGATTAAACACGCAACAAACGGCTGCTGACGACTCATCGACCTGCAACATCTTCAGGACTACGCACTTCGGAAGGATTATTACGCAAGTAACGAATAAATGAACATTTGATTATATATTGTTTGATAAATATATGTTTTTATTCAATATAGTGACTCAATTTGTCAGAAAAGAACTCATTGCTATTTAATAATATTCTAATTGTAAGATAAAACTATCAAAGTCATATTAAGAAATTTTGTAATACATAAATGCAAAGGATTCATTAAAAGTTGATTGAATATTTTAATTTGTGTTTATTATTACTGGCGCCCTGAGGTATAATCAAGAGTCGGTACACTGGAATAAGTGTTATAGACTATTAAATAAATTATTAATATTATTATTGATCAAGGTAGTTTGTAAGCTTATTTCTCACATGCTCGTAGGCGAACATCATTTTCAATTAAATAATTTAACTCTTTTATAAAGGCCTATCAAGAAGTGTATTACAAATGAGAAGAGTTAAGGAAGTGGGAACGTCCAGGAAACGGTTGGGTTAGAATGGGGCGTGATCTACCCCAAACAAGAGGCCTATCCTCCAGTCATCGTAGCCTGGGAGGATATGGAATGGGATGATTCGGATATCAGAAGTCCAGATATGGGAGTTTCCACTATAGGAGGCCCCTACTTGACATCTAGAAGCCCAAGCAAGAGTACGTCAGTAGCCACTACCGACGGTTACCGAGCGTAATGGGTCGGAGATTCAGGCCACCCATCAGGTGTGGGAACACCTGTTGCCGGTTGTGATAGGCCTAAAACTTAACCTAAAAATTAATTCGAATATTTTAGTGTTTTTCTAGAGCATTTTCTATCATTTGATGGGAGAAGAAGAGGGTCCCGTTTCAACGGGCTCTGACTCTCATTATGCTTACACAGAATAAATCAGAACACAAATAATCGAATTAAAAGTCATAAAAATACAAACAGAGAAACGCATCACTAAACGAACAAAACACAAATAGGTAGGTGCACGTTGGTTCCGAAAACGAACACAGCTGCTAACTGAGCGTTTTGCCGGTTTATACAGCGGCAACAAATTGGGTGGACGAATGTGTCCCCCTCCAAAGTTTGTACAGTGACAACTACTACTAGGTCAATGACCGTACGCAGTACGCACTGCACCGATGTCCGAGCCGGCAACACAAGACGGTCCAGTGTTCTGCAGAACGCTTTTCTTCAAGTTTCCGTACTAATATTGTTCAGATTTCAAATTATTCAATAATTAAAGTATTTATTCTAATATTAGGCCCACGAAAAACTTCAGAAGGATGGAGGTTAAGAAGTAATGTTGAAATATATCAAAGTATAGAAGATATAACAGAAACAATGAGAAAAAGAAGACTATTATTTTTTGGACATTTATATAGAATGGACGACAATAGGTTGACAAAGCAAATCTTCAAATATCTGTGGGGGAAGAAGTCAACATCAAGATTAAAGAACATTTGGATTAAAGAAGTCCAAAACGATTTAGAAAAAAATAATACACATGCAGAAGAAGCAATTGAAGGAGATGTTTTTCGGGATAAAGTGTTAAAACTGGAGGGAGTCCAGGGTAGGAGAGAGAAAAACGCAGGTTCAAAGTGACTGAAGACAGGAAGAAGAGACACAGTGAGAAGATTAAAGAATATTGGAGAAAAGGAAAGAACAAAGAGTAAAGAATTGAAATTGGCATGTGGTCCTTAGATGGCCGATACGGAAAAAAAGTATTTATTCTGTGATATAATTAATATTATTTTCTCTTATTTCCAGTACTGTTACGGCCGGCAACGGCGGTTACATGGACGCCACGCTACTTATCTCACCCATACAGAAACATTTATGTTGATACTCGTAAGAGGCTCAACATAGATATAGCAGTACTGTAACACCAACAGATCGAGTTGCGCATTATAAACGACAACACTGGAAATCAAAACGCTAACATAATATGGCAAAAGAGAAAAAGAAAATACTATGTTTCATTTCTTAATCAGCTCACCTTCAGCTTCAGCTTGAGCAATATGTTTTGTTTCCGTTTGAAACGCTACTACGATGCAATATAAAACTTTATATTATTAATCCCGGAAAGGTTTCTTTCTTTAATCTTTTCCATTTTTCACTGTCGAGTGTCATGTTTAATCTTTTTTAATTAAATAAATACATAATTTATTGTTGTTAACCCGATTCTCTCCGTGACTTCATTACATTTATTATTCTGTGTCGTTTCATTAAATTGTTTGCTTTTCTTTTCATTTTCTTGCTTACTTAAAGATGTAAATATACATTAACTAGGCCGGAGGTCGTAGTTAGTTTTCTCTGGAGATTCTTTTTGTGCCTCTTACTTCGTCCCAGCCTCTTTAGTGCCGCTTTTTTTGTGAATTTTTGTGATTTTTTGTCTGTTATCGAGTTTATTCTGCAATCGCCTGTACTCGTATTTTCTTGTTCTTCTGTCAGTGTTATGGTGTATTTTCTGAATATTATTCACGTTTCCATGCGTGTTCCAACACAACCCTGGACGCTGTTCTTTGTGGTACACAAAACTAATGTCCGTCTAACAACTTTTTACCTCTACAAACAGGTTAGACTATTACTTTTATTACACAGAACACTGGTATCATTCGATGAAGATGCTGATGTCGGTAGTCACTAGACAATTCGTGGCCGGTTTTACTTTATTTTTCGTGTCTCTGCAGACAGTAGTCGGGTACCCAAGCTGTTCTGACACATTTTCGTGAGGAAAACGAAACGTCTTTAAAATGAGGAAATAAGGTGAGCGTCCGTCCCTAGCCCTCAAACTGTTTACCGGAGCCTCTATCTTCGTTGTCTTAGCACAGACGTAGGGCCCGCCACCTAGACGTTAATCAAGTAAACCCTTATCGTATGAGTTGTTTCATTTGATTCCCCACTGTAGAATTTCTGAGGATACATGTTTGATAAGTGATTATGGACATTGCTATAATTTGGTAAAAAGAATATTGGTGCAGTAAAAATTTCATTCGTAATCATGTCTGCAAAAGCAGTTCATTGAACCAAACAAATTAAAGACTACATTTGGACAATTTGTTTTTTCGTTTCTATTAGGTTCGATGGAAAGTTTTTAAAAATTTAAATAATTTGCAAAACAATTAATCAACTTTAAAAACTTTCGGATATGAGAAATATTACTTAATTACTTAATGTATGTACAGAAATTAATTATAATAGAATGTTTATACAATTATTTAGTAAGAAACCTGAATTTCTCATTTTCCGTGAGGCTCGAACGTCGAAGCTTGTCTTATCCCTCCCTGCACCCCAATGAACAGATCGCAGTTACGCCACTGTGTTTAATGTACATTACTATTTTTTCACGAATATTACTTAGAATGACTTTGTCTGTGTTTTAGTTACTGAAATATATTTTAAATAATGTTTATACTTTAGTTATCTTGTTGATTCATCCTCTTCGTTCACTTTATAAAATATTATTATATATATAAACTTTCACATATGAACTTACTTTCTTTATCACTTCCCCATACGTTTCTAGGTGATGTGCCTCTTCCTCAGTGGGAGTAAATACTGAATGTCATTTTACAGAATAACGGTTATGGACTATAGGTGTGTGTGGTGGGGGTTGATGGTGGGAGGGAATTGGCGCTGAGGTTCAAATAGATCACATACACTATTCGATACACTGATCCAAACACACAATTTGAACCTCAGCGCCAATTCCCTCCCACCATCAACCCCCACCACACACCCCTATAGTCCATAACCGTTATTCTGTAAAATGACATTCAGTATTTACTCCCACTGAGGAAGAGGCACATCACCTCGAAACGTATGGGGAAGTGATAAAGAAAGTAAGTTCATCTGTGAAAATTTATATATATAATAATAGTTTATACTTTAATTAAACACCTTTATAATCTTAAACCTAGTGCAAATTTACTATACAAACAGCAGTGACATTTTGAAATATTTCTCGGTTCATCATCATCTTAACGGTTTTAGGTTTTAGCGGTCTGTTCCTATTCCACAGTCCACCTTTTCTTAGGTCTACCAACTTTTCTTCTGCCTCTAGGGTTGTAATCTTTCGCTATCTTCGGTATTCTACTTTCTTCCATTCTATCTGTGTGTTGAATCCATTTTCTTCTGTATTGCTTAATCCTTCCATTAAGTGCAAAAATATTTAAATCACTTCTTATCTCCTCATTTCTTACATGATCTCGTCTATTACACCTTTTAACTGATCTCAGAAATTTCATTTCTGCTGTTTGTATCTTTTGTCCATCTTTTTTCTTTATGACCAAAGTTTCAGAACCATACTGTAGTGTAGCTACTTCCCAGTTTAAAATGCTAATTTTTGAAGTTTTTTGGCGTGGAATACGATGGCACTGTCAGCATTTGATGCTTAGTTTGTGAAAATGTATGTGAGGCAGTAGACCGAAAGGAATATTTTAGCAGAATAGAGTTATTGTAGTATCTAAAAAGTGTATCAGGTGGCAATTGTTTTGAACGGCACGTAACGGTAGTATAACGCAAACAGCACATACGAACAGTCTAAGGTCTCTAATTACTTCCGTGTTCCGTAAGGAAATGGAAGTATGGTGATCGCGCAAAAATCTCGTTCGAGATAAGGGCAGATTCTAATTGTGCTACCCTCAAAACATGAAGAAAAGCCATTTTACTTCCATGTTCCATTGGAAATGGAGGTATGGTGATGGCAAAAAAAATCCTATTCGAGATAATTGCAGATTGCAGATTCTGATTGTACTACCCTCAAAACATGAAAAAGTCATTTTTCGAAAAGTGTCTGTTTGTGTCTGTAGATTTTTTTCTATGGCAAACGATGACAGCCGCAAATTCAAACAGAATCAAATAATTATTTGCATACAATCCTGAATTGTAGAGTACTCAAGACCTATTGTTTTTGGTGAAGATCAGTTAAGGAAAAGGGGTAGTTTACCTGCAACTTTTTTTTTTAATCAAGGGTAATTTTTTTTCTATGGCAAACGATAACAGCCGCAAAATCGAACAGAATCAAATTATGTTTCGCATACAGCCCTGAATTGTAGAGTTCTCAAGACCTATTGTTTTTGGTGGAGATTGGTTAAGGGAAAGGGGTAGTTTACCTGCAACGTTTTATGTTTTAACAAGGGTAATTTTTTTTTTTGGCAAACGATAACAGCCGCAACTTCAAACACAATCAAATAATGTTTCGCATACAGCCCTCAATTGTATACAGTTCTCAAGACCTATTGTTTTTGATGAAGATCGGTTAAGGGAAAGGGGTAGTTTACCTGCCACATTTTATGTTTTAACAAGGGTAGTTTTTTCTATGACGAACGATAACTGCCGTAAATTCAAACAGAATCAAATTCTTTTCTGCACACCTTCCTGAATTATAGAGTACTCAAGGTGTGTTGATTTTTGGTGAAGATGGGTTTAGAGAACAGGGTAGTTTACCTGCAACGTTTTATGTTTTAAAAGGGTAATTTTATTTTTATGACGAATGATAACTGCCGCATATTGAAAGAGAATCAAATAATTTTTTGCATACGTTCCTGAAGTTTTAAGTACTCAAGGTCTGTTAATTTTGGTGAAGATCGGTTAAGGGTAAGGGGTAGTTTACCTGCAACGTTTTATGTTTTAAGAAGGGTATTTTTTCTATGACGAACGATAACTGCCGTAAATTCAAATAGAATCAAATTAGTTTCTGCATACGTTCCCGAATTGTAAAGGACTCAATGCCTGTTGACTTTGGTGACGATCGGTTTAGGGAAAGGGGTAGTTTACCAGCAACATTTTATGTTTTAACAAGAGTAATTTTTTCATGACGAACGTTAACTGCCGTAAATTCAAACACAGAATCAAATAATTTTTTACATATGTGCCTGAGTTGTAGAGCACTCAAGGCCTATTAATTTTGGTGTAGATCGGTTACAGGGAAAGGGTAGTTTACCTGCAACGTTTTATGTTTTAACAAGAGTAAAGTACTTAATTTTGATAAATAAAGTATCCTGATAAGAAGATCATAATAATCCACTGTAGCAACGTAGATGAAATATAAAAAATGAAGAGGTTAGTTGAACGGGGTGGGGGTAATTTTCTATAAATGAAAATTATAGTTGAAGGGGGAGTGGATAATTTTTATATGTGTACTACGTTATCGGCTACAAAGTAGTAGTTTGTTGTTAAAATTCCTTCCCGGGCTGTTTGGCCGTAGTCCAATGTTTTCTGCAAAACCAGACGTTTCGGCAATGCCGTCGACTGCCATCATCAGTGAAAATCGAGTGCGATAACGTGTAGTGGTATACGTTAGTGACCATAGTACTGTTGTTAAGGCTGAAGCAATAAGTGGAAAGAAGTAATTTTAATGGAAACATTTCATTTCGTAAATGATTTTAAATATAAATCTTAGAACATGGAAGTCATGTATGGTTCTCCATACCGATTTTTTCGAAAAGTGTCTGTGTGTAGAATCTTTTTATGGCGAACGATAACTGCCGCAAATTCAAACAGAATTCAAATAATTTTTTGCATATATCCCCGAGTTGTAGAGCACTCAAAGCCTATTGATTTTGGTGAAGATCGGTTAAAGGGAAAGGGTAGTTTACCTGCAACTTTTTACGTTTTAACAAGAGTAAAGTACTTAATTTTGATAAATAAAGTATCCTGAAAAGAAAGTCATAATAATCCACTGTAGAAATGTAATTGAAATTAATAATAATAATAATTAATAAATTAAAAGGGTAGTTTATGGGGGAGGTGGTAATTTTTTGTATTTATGTTATAAATTTATTCGGCCGAAAACTTAAAATTTTCAATAAAATATTAGCAATTGATATCGTTCCATGGCATGTAACCACGGATACATAAACGAAATAATTTTCGTCTATGTATCATAAGTCACAGAAAAAACGCTGGGCGGTATTCGCTTTTTTCGCATTGTTTAAATAAAGGATAATTTAATCAAATTAATTATTTATTTTCAAAATATTAACAACCAGGTACAATTCATATTTTGATTATCTTTCTCAGCGTTTTTACCAAAAGAATGCCGATATATTTGGTTTAGTTCTGAGTTTCTGTGTACATATTAAAAATAATTTTATAGTTAATTAGAAAATGGAAGTCATGTATGGTTTCCAAGCGATTTTTTTTCTATGCGGTCACGGTGTGGCAATATACTCAAGACCTTCCATTGCGACTAACTTCCTTGCCCGGTGTGGCGAACAGATATTTTTCTAACACCAAAACGGTGTGGACAACTCAACTCCACGCGAGTACGGAGTATGGTGTGCTGTGGCATTATTAAAGTGTCAAATCTGTGTCTTTTCCGAAACAAATTTGGTGTTGATTATAGACTGGCTACCAGCAGGGGCCGATTCTAACAAAGAACTATATAGGCCTGTAACGTTTTGTAGTTACAAGTTCATTAAGTAGGAAACGACCCAAAACCGTCGTCGTGAACGTTTGGTTACCGTATCGTATCGTCGTCACTGTCAAAGGGCGACATTTACGTATCTGGTATTTTTATGCGCTATATTGGCCGGCATATGGTACATAATCCTAGCTTAACGGTCAGCAGGAGGTCCGCCGTTATCGCGTGGACTCAGCTGTTATGTTACCGGATCTCCTAATGCTGTACACCCTCAAATGTCTTTATAGTGGGCGGGGCGATGCCGCCTATGCAGACAACCGACCAAAGAATTTTAATCAGCTTAACAGGTGCGCCCAAACAGTTACTGTACCCTACCGTCATGCTCCGTCTGGGGTTACCTTGCAGGTGTTCATAAAAGTAAGCTGCAAAGCGTTCTCGATAGGAGACTTCGGGTAGCGCCCAAAAAACCCCTATCGGTTCCCTTCTCGTCTTTTGAAAAATGGACTCGGGGTCCGCGCTCCTTGGATGACACCGTGCGGCTTCTTGCGCGTAGATTTTACGTTCGAGCGGAACAAGGACCCAGACAAACCCCCTCACAGTCGTCCTTGGCAAAAGCTGAAATACCGTACTAGAACGGCCTAGTACGAGCATGCCGTTGTAACGACCCCTAAAACAACAATGTATTCCGTTCCTGAACCGGACCAGACCCCCCTCCCCAGAGGTTCGAAAAAGTTGGCGAATTTTGTTTTATTATTTTTTCAATTTTTTCATCTGTGTACGCTAATACAGTAGTAACTTTTTTTTAAATACACATTTTAAAATCATGCGATTGATTTCAGGATGTTATCACACGTTTTCAACCACTGTGAAAGACAATAATCTTGATTAGTCTTAACTTGTTTTTCCTTTTGCGTGAAGCCGACTCGGCGGGCCCCTCAGACCTAATTCTGGATACGCCACTGGTCAGAATCCTCAGCCTGTTGCAACTGATTGTGTTAGTTTTGTTGGCATCCCTGGCCGGCTGATACTGTATGACTCCCAAGTGCACAAACAGTCCCGTAAAATTGGCGAAAAATATTTATAAACAATAAGATTTGTTCTCGTTTATTTATTATCAGTCGGCAACATAATTCGGACTAAGTGCACCGGTTTGTACAGTAAGGTGCTTGTAATTGGAGTTTCCCGTGGTAGTCACCTCTGACGCAAGCATTTGGTCTCAACCGGTTGAGACAAACTTCACTGTCCCCTGTAGACAGGGGCGGATCCAAAAGTTAATGTCGGGAGGGGCAAATCGGCGGTCGGGGGTCCCCCTCCCCCGAAATTTTTGTGTAAACATAAGTCATAAAAGCACAATTTATTGTCTACTTATACATATTAAATCATATGTACGTAAACTTTATTAACTTTTATGACATATATTACTTTTCTTTATTATCTAATACAAGTGTTACACAAAGAATATGTTTGCTCTTCATAATGTTACTCTTTAGTAAATTCGCACTCATTTTGTAGATCACGGTAATAGCTTAAATGGTTATTACCTTCAAACCTATTTTTATAAAAAAAATAAAATATAATGACATACTTAATAGCTATGGAATGGGATGGAATGAATCATAATAAGTTCTATTTAATAAAAGAAGAAATATCGTTTTTTTATAACAGTATTATATTAAAATTTTACACACACAAAATTACTATTAAATGGACGGTGAACATATTTTAAAAAAATAATAAAAATCAAATACAGTGACCGCCGCTTAATGTGATCACAGTTACTGGTACCGATTTATTCCTATGCCGTTTAATGCATTTAATATTCTTACCACTTGTTAGAATCAACCACTTAATAGAATCAAAGTCATTGGCGGGTACTGTATATGTGTAGGAAATGCATTTAAAAATAGTTTAACATTATAAGATATCACGCATAAAATAAAGTTACAGTATCTTTATTTGTGTAAACAGGCACTTGGTTAGTTGGTTACCAACTTACTAAAAATTTACTATGTGTAAATAGGGCCACTGTTTACCAAGTACGATTCCGGGGGGGGGGGGGATTGCCCCCGTTGCCCCCTCTCTGGATCCCCCCTGCCTCTAGATTATCTGAGAGGCCAATCCTTTAGACAAGTTATTCTTCTCCTACTGCTAATAGTGCCTCGGCCAAAATGATGCCAGTCGGCGTCAAAACAACTATTATTCTCAGTAGTACGCCTGATTAATTTTTTATCTCGTGTTAGTGTTGCCTGCTTAAGTTGTTGCCGAGTTTCTGCACATGATTAAACAACGGCTATAACAACAGCAAAATGACGACGATACGACGGGTTAGATGCAGTTAATAATGCAGTTACTAATTGTGCCAATGTGGACTCAAAACGGTAATCTCATTTTATTAACTGTGCAATAATCTGATTGGTGCAAAGGGACAGTGCCGAGACAATACAACAGTATTACATCAAAAACTTCCAACAGTCAACCGTTTGGCCGAGGTAACATGACCGTCTCATCCGTAACCTCGGGCGGTAAGTCGAGGAATTCACGTCGGGGAAAAACTAACTAAATAAACCCATATTTTGTAGGTGCACTTAACATAGAAAATTATTTTTATCTGAATGTTTTGACTTTCTTTTGGCATATTAATTTTGTTCCTCGCTCGCACAAATCAACACCTATAAATTCAGGAAAACTCGATTTACTTTTGCACTAGCACCTGTTTTGTTTCAACAGAGCATGCAATGAAAATCAATAATAATAATAATAATAATAATAATAAGTAAATTCGTGGACCTCCGTTGTCACGTGGAAGGTGAAAATTGTAAATGTGCGTGAACACGTGGTCATCGAATACCAGTCGTACTTGCTGCGCTACCTATGAGCAAACAAATGAACTAAGTACAATGCAACGCATGGAGGAGTAAAATTTTATTTTGTAATTATTACAAACACATTTAAGTGAGCCTACTCAAGAGTGTAGTTTAGTTATTTTAATTTAAATATTAATTATTTGTGACCTACTGGCATATGTTTGTATCTGAGTGTGTTGTCTAGAACGTTATATATGAATGTAATTTTTTATTGCCAGGCAGTATTAAATTTTCTTTTTGTAGTGACAGCATTGTATTGTATTTTATTTTCTTATGTGGGTATATATTTATTATTATGCATAATTATTTAATAACGTTTTTTGGATACCAAACATACTCGGAACAAGACTAAAAAATCAATAGTGAAAGAACTGATGCGTCCTGCAATAAAAAGAAAGAAAAACACCCAAGCAAATACTGTTTTTAAATAAACTAGTTTTCGTCTTATTTTGTGGACAGTGTTTCGAAATGTTTAAAGAATCGTATTGGTTTTTTTACGGTCTTGTAGTTATACATCCAGATTGTAATGGAATTACAATTTTTTAAGAATTATGTATAGATGTAAAAAAATAATAAATATGCTTACAAAAACAAAAGAAAATGAATATGTAGTACTGTAAAGAGAATTAAAAAGTTGATTATAAATACAACTATTATATTAACGACTCGGAACACAAAGTTTTTTATAAGTAAAAACATAAAGTTTTACCTTACAACCTGAACCGGTTTTCACCTTTAAAAGGCTTCTTCAGAGGCTGCCGCTGATAGCGCTGTCCGTCCTGTTGTGGGCGACGGAATCGAATTTCGAAAAATCGATGCTGTGTGTGTGGGGTGAGATATGTTCGAATAATGCGTGCGATTTGAATTGTGTCTGTTCGTTTAGGATGTCGATTTTATTTGTTTTCGTGTGTTTGTATATTTCCAATTGTTCTAGAGTGTCTAGTTTTCGGCCTTTTGTGTGTACGTGTAGAATGTTCATGTTATTGTCGATGTTTTTGTATGTGTGGTTTGCTTCAATGAGGTGGTTTGCAAAGGTGGATTCTGTAGTGGAGTGGAGTGCCTTTGTGTGTTCAATGTATCTCTGTTTGAAGCTACGTCCTGTCTGGCCTTTGTAGAATTTGTTACAATTTGAGCAATTTAGCTTGTAAACACCGGGTAGATCGAATTTGTTTTGTGCTTTGTGTGTGTGTTTTGATAGTGTGTGTTGTGTTTTGTTAGTAGTTTTGTAAGCGATTCTGTATCCTGCTTTTTTGAATTTGTGGGCTATTTTTTCAGTTTGTTTGTTGATGTATGTTAGTGTTATGAATTTGTTGTTTTCTGTCTTTGTCTGTTGTTTGTTTTGTGTTTTGTGTAGGAGTTTACTGACTATTGTTCTGTCATATCCGTTAGATTCTGCTAGATATTTTATCGTGTTTAGTTCGTCTTTTTAATCTTTTTCATCTAAGGGGATGTTGTTAAGTCTATGTATCATTTTCGAAATTCGATTCCGTCGCCCACAACAGGACGGATAGCGCTACCAGCGGCAGCCTCTGAAGAAGCCTTTTAAAGGTGAAAACCGGTTCAGGTTGTAAGGTAAAACTTTATGTTTTTACTTATAAAAAACTTTGCGTTCCGAGTCGTTAATATAATAGTTGTATTTAGTTAAGTAACGGACACGTCATGGACAACGAAATCCAAGGAGTTGATTATGTTTTAAAAGAAAGAGAAACACTTGTAAGTAAGTACAAGTATTTAAGAAGCCTCAGAACAATATTGGATTTTTGTAAATTCAACTTTTGTTTTCCAGCTGCGCTGACTGTTCCAGTAATAGTCTCACCACTGTAGTTTAGTTCTGTATGTCGAGGCATTTCCACAACATAGGCCTACATTACTTGTGTAATGATATAGGGCTGTTTAATACGTAGTACAGTATTTCCGGCTCTTAGGAAGATAAAAACTTTGACTTATGGTGAAATGTATAAGTTGCGCAAGTTCTTAAGTTTTCACGGCCGCTTTAATATAAGTTGAAATTATTATTATTATTAGCCGGGCTGTTAGTCAGTGGTCCACAGTTGTCGTTGTTGGCAAACGTTTCGGCACCACCATCGTAGGCCATCATCAGTGTCTAGATTAGCACGGTGTCCGCCGATTCACCTTAGAGGTGAGTTAGAGATTATGAGGTTTTGGTTGATGCTGCTTTATAGCTTAGATCGTGCTGGTACTAAAGTTTAAGTTAAAGTTAAAGATTCTTTACCACAGTACTGTAGGAACTGGTGAACACCTTAGTAGTGCCGCACACTGAGGGCAAGACAGTCGACAGACTGTCTTTCGCTTGTCTGCGGCGCGGCGCGACAGTAGAAAGACAAAACAGTTTTGTCGCCATCCTGCGCACACCGACGACAGTCTCGCAATGGATTTTGTGGAAACCGCTGCTTTATTAATTCGTTTTCGAAAGAAAAAAAGAAGACAGTACTGGGTGCAGCCTATTTATAGTTCGAGATTAACGAAAGGAAAATTCTATACACTGTATAAAGACTTGCGGGAGCATCCAGAAAAGTTTTTTTCATACTTTAGAATGAATGTAACAACTTTTGACGAGTTGTTAAAATTAAATTTACAACGTATCAAATCAATGCTATAGTAAGAATCTTTTATACTCATATTTTGATTACAAATTTACAAAAGAATCACTGGATTCGTCCGTGAAATTATGTACGAGTGTCAGTATGCTTTCACTGCTATTAGGTGAAGTATAATCGGTATGTAATCGAGTAGAAGCTGGCGTTTGTCGTTCTCTGTTTGCGTGTCCGGTGTGTAAACTCGATGTAGTTGTATTTTGGAAGTTTTGCAGACCTGTATTATACACGGACGTCCCAGCTTGATATGGCGAACACATTTGGGGTTGTCCGTTGATATCGTAACTTTGGTTCATATTAAAAAGGGGGAAATTTGGTAACTGATTGTTTACTCCGAATTTTAAAGATTTCAATAAACTTAGGATTTGTATTTTTGCGTTTATTTTTGTGGCGTCATCAAGGGATCGTAGTATCGGTACTCATGATAAGGCAAAATTGACGTCTTCATCGGCTTCAGTAGTGTCTCTTTCAAGTTTTTTCTCTTTTAACAATTCAAGAAGTGATTCTTCGTAGTTGCGTTTTCTATTCTGACGCCGGCTGTGTCCAACGTGACGTCTCCTTTACTGGCCGAACGGCAATTTCCAAGGGCATGGAGAAGATGAAAACAAACTGCCTTTATTCTCCAAACTGTCTACTTTATTTTAAACTACTTGAAATTCTCCATTAGAAGATATAGCCATCTGAAATTTGAAAAAAGTTGGGAATCCACTTTTCCCCTGTACCCTTCAAATTTATTTCTTGTAAAAATTATAAAAATGAAAGAATAAGAAATAAATATTGTATAAAACTTACCAGCTTTTGTTTTATTGAATCCATCCAAATCACTCCAATTTGGTACAACCATAGCGCAAACTTCATCCCACATTTGTTTTTTAACATTGATGTTTGAGTATTCTTTTAAATGTTTATCGTAAATCGCCGGTCTCTTTTCCACCTCCTCTATTAATCTTTCTGTGTCTTCCATCATTAAAAAATTACACCAAATAATTAAAATTTTCAAATTCAATTCTCGTAATAATAATATATTTGAGAACAAATTTGGACAGCACAACGCGACTGGGTACAACCAGGTACAACACAATACTGGCATTGACTGATGGCGGGAGACAGTTTTGCCCTCGGTGTGCGGTAGGCCCATCTGCATCAATGTATTTTTCAAGGACGCACGACAGTCGGCGGACAAAAATGTCGGCGGGTGTTGCCTGTGCTCGAGGACAATTCTGTCGCGCTCCTGTCGTGTCTTACATAGTGTGTGCGCACTCACATAAAGAATGTGTGCCTTTCCCTTGGCGACAAAACAGTCGGCCGACAAAAAGTTTCCAGTGTGCGGTAGCTCTTACAATCGTGTAACATAGTTGGCGTCGGTCGCGAGAGCCTAAGACTTTGTGTCACGTGTACAAACTACAATTGAAGTTTGTGACGTCTTTAGTTGCCGGTAATTAAAACTGACATTAAACAAAAATAATAATAATCGCAATTATTTTTGTTTAATTTTCAATTAAATTCATTTATTTATCTTATTTAAATTACGCTGTTTTCAGTGACGTTGGTTTTGAGTCGGCTTCACACAAAAGAAAAAAAAAACAACTTAAAATTAATCAACATTATTGTCTTTAAAATGGTTGAAAATAGCGTGATAATATGTTGAAATCAGTGCCATTAAAGTCAACGATAATAACACGGTAAAAATACGCGTTATTGAAACATTGTTTAGGAGATACTTATTGACTGCTTTGACTGAACTGACTTATTGATTATTGACTGAACTGATTTGCCTGTATTTCATATTTTAAACGTAGGCCTATACCCAAATACTGTGTAATAAACTCTTTGTTTACTTAAAAAAAGAAATACTACTATATTACCATACATAGCTCTGAAAAAGTAATAAGATAGCTAAAAATTAAGAGTTTAACAAAATTGTTATTAATATTTATGTTTCAGATTTTAATAATTTTTGCAGTTCTTACTACTATTATTATTATTATTTTATTATATAATTTTTATTTAATAGAATTATTTCGATTGTTATTAATTTACTTAGAAACCTCTGATGATACTGATATTTTTCAGTGAAACGTGCGTCAGGTTTTAAAAAGAATATACGAAATTATACTACTTGCAGAAGAAACAAATTGAAAAGATCACAAATTTTTATTATATGGTATGTTTTAAAATTGTCCAGACACCATACTCAGATTCATAAATAGGTTTATTCAAGTACTGTGTTTACAGATTGATAAGCGGTAAACGTTACAAGAATAACCGCTAGATGGCACAGGTTTTTTTTTACGATACAAAAGCAGTATTCCTTCTGCAATGTATTGGACGATTTTATTATTTAAATTTAAAATGTTTGAAGAATGTAAAACACACACGTACGGTTGTGTGTGTGTGTGTGTGTGTGTGTGTGTGTGTGTGTGTGTGTGTGTGTGTGTGTGTGTGTGTGTGTGTGTGTGTGTGTGTGTGTGTGTGTGTGTGTGTGCGTGCGTGTGTGTGCGTGTGACCACATATTTATTTTTTAATGAAGTATGAAAATACAAAATGTTTTGTTTACAGAAAAAAAACTGTAGTTTAAAGTTTAATTCATATTAAATTAATATTTGAAATATACCTTACGTATTGGTTCTCTTAAGAACGTCATTCCCAAGGCCTGTATTTTACTTTCTTGTTTTTTGATTGTTGTCACAACCAACAACACAGCCATTAGTCGTTAAAGTAAAAGTAAAAGTACAGGAACCGCCATTACTTTGTAAAACTTAAACTTTGTATCTCGACGTAGCCTACTTTGTTTCTAAAAATACGGTTGATTGTCCCACAGATCTTACCTACGGAACTTAACACCAATATCATAATTCTTATCATAACCAGTATCATTTCCCGAATAGCTAAAATAGCTCACCTGTTCTACAGTCTGATCGTTAATTATTATTTTTGATTCCTTGCACTGAAATGCCATTACCTTCGTTTTTTGTAGTGGAGATTTGCATATCTTGTTGTTTGCAAATCTGATGAAGCTTTAAAAACAGATTTTTGTAAAAAATTTATTTTTAATTATAAACAAGTCGTCAGCGACAGAGGCGTCTTTACGGGGGAGAACGAACGGGACCTAGAGAGTCGAAAAATTGATGAATTTTGTTAATCTCTTTAATTTTTAGGCTCTTTTTATTATTTTTTCAACTGCGTACGCTAATACTCTAATAGAAACTTTTTTTTTAATATACAAACAGTTTTATTACACAGCATTAGCGTATATATTTGAATTGTGAAATATAGGAAAACCAAGTCAGTTAATAAGTATCTTGTAAAAAGTGTTTCAATAACGCGTGTTTTTATTATGTTATTAGGCCTACCGTTTACTTTAATGGGACTGATCTCACCCACTTTAAAGATGGTATATAATGTTTATTAGTCTTGACTTTTTTTTTTTATGAATCTGACCCGACCCCAGACCCGCACCCCAAGGCCACAGGTCAGCAAACACGTCAGCCATTAGAGGGAATAGCCTACGTGTTTAGTAAATAGCAATTGTGGAGGCAGTGGCTGCTTCAGATTTTCCGCGTTTCCGTGACTCGACATGACTAACACGTGACGTTGGTGGGCGGACGACGGTGACGGTGATTCAGCCCGTCCGGTCCCTATTTGTACCGCGCCACGCGCCACATCCATGTTTGTTGTTGTTTCTGTTAATCGCTTTACTACTACTTCCGAGTGTGTCACACGCTTTTAGTTACTGTATTCGTTCGCAAAATAGTCTATACATTACAGTATTGATCATAATATTAATAGGCGAAAGGCGGACAGTACGAATAGAGTTCTTTAATTACATGGACAGTAGCCTACTGTTTGAGAAGTATAAAATATTTCTTGAACTGTTATGAGAACTTGTCGGGCTGTAAGGTCGTGGCCCAATGTTGTTTGGTGCAAACGTTTCGGCTGTGCCTTCTACGGCCTTTTTCAGAGCAGAAGACTGCAAAACACTGACAAAGGTTTCGTAGTAACTGTGGTTAAGGCTAGTGGCTGTGAGTAAGACACCGGACACATTAGACCGCGGTCGTACAGCCGACCAAGCCGAAGTTCTCGTAACATTGAAGCCGCCCGCGAAAGCCTCAGACAGAATTTCTTGTTAATCGCCATGCTGTATTTAAATATTTTATTTAATCAATGTGGAGACCACCAGAGTTTTAGAAACTTCACAACCTATTGATCATTGATTGAACCGTTGAGTAGATGAAAAGGCAATACTACGTGGAACCCAACTTTTCAGGAAACATAAAAAACATTTTACAACTTTCCCTAGTAGTTTGATGGAAATGTCAGGAGAGGAAATGTTCACCGATATTCAGTAGCGTATCTAGAATTTGGTATGGGGGGGGATCCGGTCGAGTCGTCTTCATACAAAAGAAAAAAACAAATGAAGATAATCACATTACTATCCTTTGAAGTGGTTGATAACCGTGTGACAATATCCTAAAATCAGTCTTATTAACTAAACTGTAATAACGCAATGAAAATACGCATTACTGAAACATTATTTAGGAGATACCCATTGACTGAATTAATTTTACTATAACTTATTTCATATTTCAAACGCATGCCCTAATGCTGTGTAATAAACCTGTTTGTATATTTTAAAAAGACCTACTACTGTAGTAGCGGACACAGTTGAAGAAAATAATAAAACGGTCGAAAATTAAGAGATTAACAAAACTCGTCAACTTTTTTTTCAAGCCTCTGGGGAGTCGTTCGGTCGCGTTAGTCCCCCCTAAATACGCCCCCGCTATTGTTTTGGAATACAACTATATACCAAACTTCGCTTCATACCCTACTGTATGCTGTGCAAGATTTTTTTTTTTTTTAAGTTATTCCCTTTTCCCACTCATTGATAATAACTTATTTTTCTCAATATTCCCCTGTATATTTTTTCTTTAAAAATATACTTTTTTAAAAGATGCGATAAATTTATAATATTTCTCAGATTATTTTTACAGAATAATATTTTATTATTCTTGATAGGGTACTTTTATAGTTATAATAGCGAACGCCACAAAAAAAAGGTAAAAAAAGTTACATCTGATCTTGGAATTTCGATTATTCACCACAATCGTCTATGTGGCCAGCATCTTCTTTTGCCATCCTTAGTTTTCCAAGATAAAGTACTTCTGTGTGCTGTAGAAATGTTGCATTATCTTTTCATAACATCATTAAGACGATTTTTTCCTGTTGAAACACAATGAGCCGTTTAAATACACAAGAAATTTAAATGATTTACATTAACTTTTAGTAAACTTAATGTTCAGTAAATGATATTCTCATTCACCTCACTTAAAAGAATGTTTTACTTACTGTTACTATGTATTGTTAAATGCAGAATTATTACGCAGAAGCTGTTTTTAAACTTCATGAGATTTGCAAATAATACAATATGAAACTCTGAACTAAAATAATAAGTTAGAAATACTCAAACTTTAACAAGTACAATAGTTTGCTGGTACCTGCTACATAGAATGCCAAACCCTACAGCACTAGATTATCAGAGACGAAAAACCAAGAACTCTTTAGTAGTACATTAATGGAGCGCTAGCAGTGTCTCGGTTTGGTGAAAGTGCCGAAAAATCAAGACGAATGGAATTTTTTTTTTTTAATTCCAGTCAATATCTAGTTACACTGAAAAAACTGTTCTACCGACCCATACAATTTTTAATTTAATCCTCATGGTAATTACACTTGATGAATATTTTTCTCAAAAATTTAATTAAGAAAGTTGTGTTAGTGGTTATAATCACAAACATAATTAACACTGTTGCACACCACTGTAGAAAAATTATTCCGATTAGCGCTTTCAGGCTTCACAGGTCGTCATCAGATCGGAAATTTTGAGCTCATCATCACATCATCATCAGCTCACTATCACACCTCATTTCCGATCTGATGATGAGCTGTGAAACTTGAAAGTGCTAATCGGAATAATTTTTCTATAGTGGTGTGCAACAGTGTAAATTCTGTTTGTGAATATTTTTCTCATAGCGACACAAACAAGTGAGAACCTAAATACTTTAAAGTGATTTTCTAGCATTGGAATTTTATGTACATATGTGCTTATATTGTGCTTAGAGTCGATGCTTGCCCTATACATCGGGCCAGCAATCGCCATTGCGATGACGGTGATGTTGATTATCATACTAACAGGATGTGTCATATAAAACATTTCAATTTTATTTTTCCTATATGTTATAAATAAATATATACACAGTTCTGTGCAGCATTCTAGACAAGAAGAGTATCTTGACAAGTCTATTGATTATGAGCTCCCAGGCTCTGGAGTGTTTAAAATTCCAAGCGGCGAGTAGACCTAACTATGGCGTCTCTTGTATAAGTCTTCATTAGTATTCAGAGATTAGGACTCGCAGTCAATTAGTACTGTACAGTTCGCACCCGTCGTGACGTCTGACAATCAAGCGAACGCTAATTGTCTCGGAAATTCAAGATCTGAAGTCATATTTAATCTTTACTGTCTATACTTACGAGGGTTCCCAAACCACTGACTGGTCACCTAACCAGGTTTTGTACCCGCTCGGTATTTTGGGCGCGTAATTTATGGACTGCTTTGCGGTGTGCTTTTAGCGTGTTTCCAGAGCACAGGTGCAGTTTTTCTCAGTATTTTTCCTTCCACCCTTTCTTCCTAAAAGGACCTGCTCACGCTGGTTCCAAACCTTCTTCGAAGCCTGGGGAATTTTTAAAGAGACAGCCAAATCTATGAAGACCTAAGACGAATGGATGTGAAGGGTTTCATTGAGATGGAAATGGATAGGAGATATTGCACAGGATTGGTGTTTGAAGCCAAGGCTCACAATGGACTGCAGCGCTGAAGAAGTATGGACGTATGGAATAAATCGAATAAATAAAATAATTTCATTCACTGTTTGTACAGTGGAACGTGTTTGCTTTATGTTGCTACATTAATGCTGTCGATTGGAAAGTAATGGTTGTCTTGTGTGTGTGTGTGTGTGTGTGTGTGTGTGTGTGTGTGTGTGTGTGTGTGTGTGTGTGTGTGTGTGTGTGTGTGTGTGTGTGTGTGTGTGTGTGTGTGTGTGTGTGTGTGTGTGTGTGTGTGTGTGTGTGTGTGTGTGTGTGTGTGTGTGTGTGTGTGTGTGTGTGTGTGTGTGTGTGTGTGTGTGTGTGTGTGTGTGTGTGTGTGTGTGTGTGTGTGTGTGTGTGTGTGTGTGTGTGTGTGTGTGTGTGTGTGGTTACCGGTTGGGGGATATGTGTGCCAGTTCATTAATGCATATTGTCACTTTCGGACTGCCTGGGGCTCATTTGCATGTTTATGATTGGAGTCTGCTGTTATGATGGATTCGTTCGTGATAACTGACGCAATGTAGGCCTAAAAATAATTATTTTCGGGTTTTTTTTGAGAGAGAGAGAGAGAGAGAGAGAGGCTATAGTTAATTTACGGCATTTGGCTAACGGCGTCGATTTGGAGGTCTGCCTGCTCGCTCAGACTATGAAATTGTTCTGTCACACACACGTGCAATCGAATTTTCCAAGGAACAGAATCGATATTTTAATTCTACAGCCGTTCTGTTAACTTGTTGCGGCGATTGTTAAGATTCTGCGTCTGAATCACTGCATGTACGAGTTGCTTTTTTCTGAATCTGTTCAAATTAGTCGGCAATGACTATTTAATTACATTAGTGATCCTTAACGGGACATGTTTTGCTACAAGTTCCTATTATCAGGTGCTAAAACTCCTCATCATGTCGTGAAATTCAAAACAGTTATTGAACAAATTATCGAATAAATACATTTAACACACAACATATAGGCCTACGACACTAAGAAACATTGCGCACTGATCGGCGTAACAACGTTTATTTTTTCAAGTTGTTCGACACTGGTCCTTGTTAGAGCCAGTCTCAGGCTGTTCTGGGGCTAGCCCCCTTCAGCCGTGTGGGTAGGATTGCTGGTTGCTTGGGTTAGCACGCCAGCGCAGACCGGCCGATGAGAAGGTGGTGGTACCTGAAAGTAGAGAGAGTGTGTCAGAGTTGATGCAGGTGTTGCAGCCTCTTGGAGAGGGTGAGGGGGTGTTTTAGTGCCAAACTTAAAGACATAGGCGGTCAGAGACGAGCAGCGTGTGACGCTAACGATGGTGAAAAGCGTCGTAATGGCGTCAAGGGATCGGCGTGGGACAGATTTGTAGGTTTTTAATTTGGTATTTATGGTACGTGGGAATTAAGTTATTTTATTTTATTATTTCGTAGTTGGAGTAGATGATGTTTGTGGACGGGGCGGGGGAGTTGAGTACAGTTAAATATAATTTGTTTTATTCAGCGTGGCGAAGCCGCTTTCACTCATTAGTCGGGTCCGGGGACCCTTCTGATGCGGGTTCTTCTTCGTCGATGTCTGGGTGGAGGCTCATCCGCAAGAGCCAGGAGCCGGTTGATCAAGAAGTAGGGGCGCGCCCCTTCCCACCCCATCAATAGAAAATAGAAAGTTGCGGAGTTCGACAGCCGGACGTTACAAACATTAACTGTCGCTTTATAATACCTTTGCGCTTATGTTTAGCAACATGGAACACTGAATCAAAAAAAGCTTTGCAGTATTTTTATATAAATTTGTGAAAAGGAGTAGGTCATCAACAATCTGTCATCATGCACACGCACGTTAAAACTAACAAAATTTTAAACGAAAAAAATTGTTAAACAGGAAAATATTTTAATAAAAATAAATTAAAGAACTTGCCACAATAACAATATTTATTTTCATAAAGTCCATGGAAATATAAAACATATGGGAGAAAGGTGTTTACAGGCTCTGGGCGACAAGCTCGACAATCGTATTGGGGGAAGAGGTAGCGCGGTTCTGTAAATGGCTTGAACTATTTATATATAATTCAGTACTTCGAAGCAGGTACAATGCGGGTGCGTTCCTTCGTTCAAAAGAAAAGAAAATTACATATTGGTTCGCGGACGTGTCAAACCTTATCGACGGGCGCAGGGTTGCCGACTGCTGCCTTACAGGGTTGTGTTGTCTATGTCATGACTCCTGTGGTCTAATATCTGCATTGTTTGAACTATCGCCTCAGCACAGGTGCGGTGAACTCGCAGTTTCTTGACTTAATTTGTAAAAGTGACAAGACTTTATTGATGGATTTTACACAAGAAATAACATACGTTCACACCAACTAGAAATTTCTTAAACTGTTTGTGGTACAGCATCCGATCAACCTCCCTTTTCTTTCATTTCCTTTTCCCTTTCCTGGCGTTACAACCGACTATTGGTTTTAGCCTGCTCAATGACTTTCTTCCATTCCGCCCTGTCATTATACATCCGTCTCCATCCCCTCCACGTCATCTAACCATCTCTTTCTGGGTTTGCCTCTAATTCTTATTCCTACCGGTGAGGTTCCTACCCCCCCCCCCAAGAGCTATTAAAATTTCATCAAAATTCCATAATCATTTAATGTAGGGCTACTTCTAAGTCGTTTGCGTGTGTTAAAATGAGGTACGCAATATTTCTGAATTAATAAAATAGAGTTTTCTTAATAATGACAATGACTGAAAATGTAATAAAAACATACATTTTTCACCGTTAAAAAGCAACTACGCACGCACCATAAAACGAAAGGAGAGCCTTTATCTTAATCTACCTTTATCTTCTTCGCCTTGACATACTTTCCTTTACAGGGTTGTCTATGTCATGACTCATATAGTCTAATATCTCTGTAGTTTGATCAATCGTGTTTGCACAGGTAAACTACCAGGTTCTTGACTTAATTCGGAAAATACCAGAAAAGTTTGTTGCTGGATTTTACATAAGAAACAACGTATATTAACACAGACTATAAATTGCTTAAGATGTTCTTGGGACAATGTCCTTAAATTAAAGACCGAAAGGGAAATACAAGCGGGTTGTTTCAAATTATCTTCAGAAAGACTCATTTTGACAAGATCGATTAAGAAAACAAATTTAGAATTAATCTGATTAATAAAGACACATGATTCATTACCGTTAATTTGAATTAGAGTTAATCATCAAGATAGGATAATTTGAAATCAGTGTGTTTCCATATATTTTTTTCATATATCCGGCTAAAATAATTGAGACGGGTGTCTCAGTGCGCAGTGTCGATAGATCACATTGCACATGCGTAGCTTTAACGCTTGTTTTCGGACCAATTAATTATTTTGTCTTCAGAACAGCTGCGTGATTGGTGTGTCACATGGTTGATCACCTCACACCACATTTCGTGCACTGTCTTCCCCCTGCTCCCCACTACGATGTGCTCAAACCGTTTCATGTCCAACTATTTCATCTGTATTTATAAAATTATTATTCCTTTGTAAGTAACTCGTTGAGTTTCCTGCAGGTATCCCATGTAATATCTTCAAATAAATACACTGCAAGTAGGTTTATTTACACCTGACGCACGTTTCACAGAAATTGTTCTGTATCTTCAGAGGTTTTTTGAATTGTAATTCCAATTCTAATTACAATTACAATCTAAAAAACCTCTGAAGATAGCCTACAGAATAATTTCTGTGAAACGTGCGTCAGGTGTAAATAAACCTACTTGCAGTTGTATTTATTTGAAGACATTATAAAATTATATGGGAAGAATCCTGAATAGGGGAATCGTGAATAGGAAACAGGGGAGTCTAACTTTCAGGCTAGTCTCCCCCCCCCCACAGGATAAGCTCCTACTTACACCACTGACAAGCTTTGTATACAAAATTCCATATGTGTACACAGAAGTCTAATATTTTATTTTATGTTTGTTTGTTTTTTATTTTTTTATTTTTGAACTCTACAACGAGTAGAGTATATTTACTCTAGAACGGCTTGTAGCTTAGTTGTAACTGTAAGCGAGCATTACTGCTAGATAATTATGTTTCGTAACACGGTATGCTAAATTACCCATAATTTCGTTATTATACGGATAGAGAACGTAATCTTTATGATCGGTAAAGAACTCGGTTGTGTATACCTCAGAAAAACGGTACATAGAACACGTTATGTCTTGTGCATTGTTTTTATGGCGTGTTTTTTATAGTGGTCGGCAAACAACTGTACTTTTACTGTTGTAGTTATTGTTATTGTTATTGGTTGCAGAAACAGCTGTTGTGACCGATCTGCGCGGGCGGTAAACATTGTAGGCCCTATACATTCTTGTCGTAGTACCAATACCCCTACTAAATAAAAGTTTCGGTTGTTACACTAGAAATTATATTGGTTTTTCTTTTTGTTAATATAGAACAATTGTAACTCTGAAAAATTTTTTATACACATATTTTATACACCTGAAATACTTTATACGGTTTTTCAAGAAGTAACAAATATTTGGTACTTTCCCAATAACCATACCTACACTACTACATTTTCGATGTATTGAATATGCTATAGTATCGATATACCACGATGTGAAGAAAAAGAAGTGCACCAATTGTATTGCTTAATGTAATGCGAAAATACGTA
The DNA here is from genome assembly GCA_034769895.1 of Magicicada septendecula. Classification (NCBI taxonomy): domain Eukaryota; kingdom Metazoa; phylum Arthropoda; class Insecta; order Hemiptera; family Cicadidae; genus Magicicada; species Magicicada septendecula. The sequence continues at coordinate 48,477,292 of CM068375.1, forward strand.
ATATGGTAATGCGTCAGGTTAGGTAAGGTTTTTGACATGATAATGTCTTTTAGCTGGACATCGTTTGAAACTTTCTGTAACATTTTATTTACCGTCACGCTGTATGACGTCATCATTGCATTATTATGGTTACTGACTGACTGATTGTTTCTTTTGCGCAAATGTTGCGTTTAGCTGGCGGCTGAAAGACATTATCATGCTCTTAAGCTTTTACCATTTGGTAAACGGTACTGTATCTTCTTTTAAATTTATTGTTTAAAGTAAACAAAATTCACGAATGACAGAATATAACATCTCATAAGTAAATACAATGATTGTAACAGATTGACAATCACTTGGTGACAATCTCAGCACCTAAAAAAAAAAGAAAAACAACAATTGAAAGCAAAGTGAACTAAGCATTTTTGTGACTTACGAGCGTCTTCTTCTTCTTCTTCTTCTTCTTCTTCTTCTTCTTCTTCTTCTTCTTCTTCTTCTTCTTCTTCTTCTTCTTCTTCTTCTTCTTCTTCTTCATTCATAAACGTGCTGAACCTACACTTAAAATGTTGTTCATAACGGATGTATTTTATTACTGTGTAATTATAACTTATTTAAACCTCACTTAACGAACTTAACATTGCGAACGAAAACATTACGTGTTTCGATTAAAATAGAATAGGCCTATATTATAAGGGGAAGCCACAACCGCAAATAGATTTCGGAGACAAAAAAAAAATACACGTGTAAAATGTACGGTTCAAAAGCGAGTTCTGTCACAAAACGGGAGACGTGTATAGTAACCTGCAACGGCCATCACCTCTTACTTCCAGGTTTTTTTTGACGTTGTTCACAAAAGCGAGTATTATTTTAAAGGCATATTGGTTTTCATGTGTACTCCTAATTTACCTGTTAACCTAACAACGTCAACTTTGACGTCACAAAGTTATTGCTAGAAACATTTTTCGTAAGAAAAAAAAATGAAAATGTGAAAAATAAAAACGATGCAGTCGTCAGCAAGTTGTTTTACAACATACACAAATAAATTTTTACGATTTCTATTATCTAGGCCTAACTAAAATTATGTGCGATATTTATTACATATCAATGCCAACTAACCCATAATCGAAATATCGAAAATTGCTGTTATTGGGAAAGTACCAAATGTTTTCAAGATATCTTCTGCAGGTAAGACGAAAGTTCATATGGACATCGGTACCGAACTTTATCAGTACAAGCAGTGTAAACAGGGCTTACAGTGTTAAAGTATCCACAAATAATTAGTACGGTTATTGGGAATCTTGAATTCCGTAGGATCGAAAAGACGTACGGTACGTACAGTGGAAAAAGGTTTAACACAAAATATGGCTCAGGTCCCGATCGTTGCTTCTGTTATAGGCCTACAATTACAGTTTGTACGGTTAACACTAAAGGTTTAACACAAAATATGGCTCAGGCCCCGATCGTTGCTTCTGTTATAGGCCTACAATTACAGTTTGCATGGTTAACACCAAAGGTTTAACACAAACTATGGCTCAGGTCCCGATCGTTGCTTCTGTTATAGGCCTACAATTACAGTTTGTACGGTTAACACTAAAGGTTTAACACAAACTATGGCTCAAGTCCCGATCGTTGCTTCTGTTATAGGCCTACAATTACAGTTTGTACGGTTAACACTAAAGGTTTAACACAAAATATGGCTCAGGTCCCGATCGTTGCTTCTGTTATAGGCCTACAATTACAGTTTGTACGGTTAACACTAAAGGTTTAACACAAAATGTGGCTCAGGTCCCGATCGTTGCTTCTGTTATAGGCCTACAATTACAGTTTGTACGGTTAACACTAAAGGTTTAACACAAAATATGGCTCAGGTCCCGATCGTTGCTTCTGTTATAGGCCTACAATTACAGTTTGTACGGTTAACACTAAAGGTTTAACACAAAATATGGCTCAGGTCCCGATCGTTGCTTCTGTTATAGGCCTACAATTACAGTTTGTACGGTTAACACTAAAGGTTTAACACAAACTATGGCTCAGGTCCCGATCGTTGCTTCTGTTATAGGCCTACAATTACAGTTTGTACGGTTAACACTAAAGGTTTAACACAAACTATGGCTCAAGTCCCGATCGTTGCTTCTGTTATAGGCCTACAATTACAGTTTGTACGGTTAACACTAAAGGTTTAACACAAAATATGGCTCAGGTCCCGATCGTTGCTTCTGTTATAGGCCTACAATTACAGTTTGTACGGTTAACACTAAAGGTTTAACACAAAATATGGCTCAGGTCCCGATCGTTGCTTCTGTTATAGGCCTACAATTACAGTTTGTACGGTTAACACTAAAGGTTTAACACAAACTATGGCTCAAGTCCCGATCGTTGCTTCTGTTATAGGCCTACAATTACAGTTTGTACGGTTAACACTAAAGTTTTACCTACAAAATATCGGTAGTCACAAAAAAGTTCTGTTATAATAATTTTGTTGCTGGGTTTTCAATAGCTTCGTAATAGATAAATCCATACATGCACGGGCCAAAAATTCTGAAAGTGATGAGTGTGCCGACGAACTTGACACGGAAAATTTACTAGTTCTTACCGCTACCGATATGCTTTCGTTGCTGAGTCGGGTTCGTCGATGTTTAGAAGCCACCTCGGAAGGTGAAATGTTTGACCGTATTGATAAATTAGAACAATTTGTTGAATATAAAATAGTGCAGAATTGTGTGCAAAAGAAAATAACAAACTGTTTTAAAAATAGTATTGAACATTGCCACTAAAATAACTTTAAAGACATACGACATTAGACCTACTGTACAAGAAAGCCTGAATCGTAAGTCTAAGTTTAGAACAGCTACAACAGTGCGTGAATAATAATAACAAAATTAAATAACCATATTTTTCATTAAAATAAACAAACAATTATTGAGGAAGTTAATAAAACGTTTATGTGTAAGTATTTTCTGAATTCTTGATTGCTTTATTTTACTACTCAATACAGTAAGTAATCTATTCAACGTTAGTTTCATTTATCTCAATTTGTTTCACTGTTTGTCCGTTTAACACGAAATTCGGTTAACACGAAAAAAACAACTGGTAGGCCTACCCGTCAATTCACGCTAAACGTTTTCCATCTGTATTACAAAGGTAATTACACAGGCAAAAGTGAACTATGATTATAAAAGGAAATATAATAATGATAATAATAATAATAATAATAATTATTATTATTATTATGCCACTCAAAAAGAAATAAAAAATTCTGAGCACGACTATACAGAGAATCTCTCTCTGTCTCTCTCTCCCTCTCCCCTCCCCCTCCCCCTCCCCTCCCCCTCCCCTCCCCCTCCCCCTCCCCTCCCCCTCCCCCTCCCCCTTACACACACGCGCGCGCGCGCGCGCGCGCGCAAGTGCGCATAAAGAATTTCGACGAAACCGAAACATCGAAGCATGATAATGTTTTGTAAACAAAAGATTTCTAGACTGTGGGGAATCGAAAGTGTGGAAGCGTCACATTTTTCGATTACGCATCACACATTTTGTGGAATGACCCCCAGCCTAAAAACATTATCATGTTAAAAAATGCCCAAGGTTTCCAGGAAAACCCCAAGAAGAGGACAGGTGCCATTTAGACTGACGAAAGGAGGGAGAGACATCGATCCAGAATGAAGGAGATGTGGGCGAGGAGAAGAAGGGGGGAACCAGAAACGTAGTCCACAGTGGCTCACACGCAAAAAAAATTATTATTATAACCATAATAATCAGCTTCGTGTTCGTCATCATCGTGTACTAAATCACGTGTTTACTGAATCACAGTATAAGTAAACAGTGTTCGCTGTAATATTACGTAAACACGTAACGTTTTACACCATCGCATAGTGTCCAAGTTCACGTGAGAACTAACAGATGCAGACACACGCTGTAATATAGGCTGTACGTATTATCTCTTACAGAGCCGGTAATAATCAGCAGTGAATTCGAAACGGTTTATTCGGAATTTTGCCTACTACGCGGTATGTAAGTCGGGCTTGTCTGCGAATTTTCAAGTTCGGTTGTAACTAGAGATGTGCTAATCTATTACTTGAAAATCACAGGTATAAATGAAACCGTCCAAAAAAAAATAACAGGTACGAATACCTGTTATTATATACCAAATATACTTTTTTACATTATGTTATATATTATATTGTTTTATATTATATTATGTTTTGTATAATTTGTTATAAGAAATAAATTGAAACTAAAAGTATTAACAGTGTTACTCCACACTGTGACTTTATTAAACTGTTACTGTTTAAAAGAAAAGAAAAAACAAGAGAATTTATAGGCCTATCTCCCTTTGGAAATATGAATTTATGTTTTCACTAGGAGTAAACAAACTGACGTAGAGTTAATATTAAATTATTGATTCCATTTTGGTTAGACAAATCAGTTGCAAAACTCGGGCAATGAAATTTAGAGTGCACGTAATAGCACAACAAAGAATGTCAAAAAAGTTTACGTGAGATGTGCAGTGAAGTTAAAATCATCTCCGAAACCACATTAACAAAAAGCACTATATGGCCTAGCACCCACTCTGTAGGTTATAACACAATATAATTCGCTTTTTCGAAATTTTCCAGGTTGGTGACTACTATAATATATAAATTGTTATTATAATCTGTATTATATATCTGCATAACAGACTAGAATAAATGTAACATTAGTATAAACTTTTTTCATTGATTAAAAACAGCTTCGTCTCTTTGGCATAGAGATATCGCTGTTTTGAAACAACATTGTTTCCACTCCATACATGATCACAGTACTATAATGGCGGACTTTCGCACTTCTGGAAAGGCTTATCTTTCCGTACAGTTCCCGGGTTAGAGTAAAGGCCTTTGCTAATTTGAGTTTCCTTATCTTAAAGGATTCTTTGCCTGAGGCGTTTCGGGATATGTTTTCCCCAAGATATTTAAAATTGTTAGTGTATTTTATTTCTCCATACATAGCGTCCAGGCACGCTTTCGGGAATTTAAATTGGGTGGTCATAATTTCCTTTTTCGGAAAGGAGATTTTGGAGGCCAGTTTTCTCCGCTATCACTTTGAGATCTTCTACTTGCTTTCTTGCTTCGTCTTCTGAGTAAGCTGTTATTTATTTAATGAATTTTACAATTTCCTTTCCTGATACATTCAATTTTTACAGTCACTTGACTTTCCCTGTACTAGCTTCTCCTCCCCCTCGCACTTTACAGACCCCACACACATGTCCATATAGCCTATACACCTTTAACGCGTACGTTCACCTCTCTAACACATTCTTTGTATTTAGTTGTTCTTAGCAGCTCTTTGAGAATACACTAATAGGCTGCAGTTGTCAGAGTTTAACAATAAACTACCAACCGTTTTGTACTTTTTACGTTAGAACACGTTAACCGATTCCGGAAGCAGAAAAATTAACGTAACGAGGTACAGTATTGGTGATGACGTCATGGCAGTTGGCGTGCGTCGGTTTTCGTGTTGTACAAAACAGGAGCGCACTAATTGTGTGATTTCATAAGAAATACGTTTGCCCCCGTGTGATGAACGCGTCTGCTGCTGAATCATTGCGAGTTACTAACTTCTCATTTCACTCGGCTGCCTTTCTGTGATAATAATTCGATTCAGGTTTAGCCATCTGTGAGCGACACGGTGGGGTTGGATGACGTAGTTTACCCCCCCTCTGACACACACACACACACACCTGCGCACGTGGGTAGCGTACGAATGTGCGTACACGCGTGTGTATGTATTATTGATGATTTCATTAATACAGTGGCTTTTGTAAATATCAAGATTTTTTTGCTTCGATTTGGGCCGATTAAGGACCCTGTACAATAAAGGATTTGGGCCGATTAAGGACCCTGTACAATAATCCAGTGCGTTCGTGTCGGTTTTTACTTGTCGCTTCTTTTTTTAATTTTCCTATCTCACTTGATTCTGGTCCTTTGCTTTTTCCGTCCAGATGTTATTTTCTTTCTTCTAGTTATTCTCCTGCAAACCCTTGACGGTTTGTGTCAGTTCTCTAAAAGTCGTACCAGTAGAAGAAGAAAAAGACTGATTTTGACTTGACGGAACATTTAGAATTTATCAAACTTTACTCAGTTTTATACGATAAGTGTGGCTATTGGAAATCAAATGAAAATTTATCGAATATTGAAAACACGTCTGGTCCTGACATGTTCAAAGTGTTCATGAGCCTGTTTATAAGCTTTCCGCTAATAATTCAGCAATTTTATTTTTAAAACAAGCCAAAATAGTAACAAAATATTGTTTTATAATAACAAGAACAGAGTCGTGTGTATGATGACAGAGAGGTCTGACAAGGTTATTGCCCTAAACCTACTTTGTTTCACTCTTCTGTCTTGATTACTTATCTGTGGGCTTATCTTGACATCCGTTGTTGACGGATCTCGTTAATGTCATATTTTGTTACAAGCACGCTGCTTTCTTTAATAGGAAAGAAAGTGCTTATGCTTTTCTTCATAGTGTAGATTTGACTGGTAAAATGTGAGGCCATTAGTTAGAAGGTTATCTGCCAGTACTTTTGTTAAAGTGAACGATTGTGTCATGCTTCATTTGGGTCACTGAGGTCAAAATGTCTTTGTGACGTCATCGTTGTTGGTTTGTAATTACAGGTATTTGTGCCCGATCCTGTCCTCTAACACACACACACACACACACACACACACACACACACACACACACACACACACACACACACACACACACACACACACACACACACACACACACACACACACACACACACACACACACACACACACACACACACACACACACACACACACACACACACACACACAAGTAGTAGTAGTAGTAGTAGTAGCAGCAGCAGTAGTAGAAGTAGTAGTAATAGTGACAGGAGCAGTTAAAAAAAACCTCTGAAGATACACAATAATTTCTGTGAAACGTGTGAATGGTTTTGTGTGAAGACAATTTACAAGTCCACTTCTTGTCACTTAAACTAACGTAAGTCTAAATACGTATAGGTATAGGGCAAAGGTGATTATAAATAGGCCTACCGTACAATAAGCTTTAGTGTCTGATTGACAGTAAAACAATTTGAAATTCCCAGTATAATGTAAGCTATATAAAAATGTGTATACTATAACCCGTATAAGTAAAAGAAACCAGATTTAAATTATTCACAGGAATACTGTTGAGACTGTCGCCTATATAAAACAATGTATAAATATTTCAAACGAGAAAGATTTGTGTTTACATTTAACTAATGCAAATATATATAAAGTATGTACAGTACAAATACAAATATGACACGCAAACTGAAGGAAGAGTATGAAAAATGGGGATTACTGATGAACATAGAAAAAACGGAGTATCTGTGTGTGGGAGAAGAAACAACACTTTTAATCTTAGAAAACAACGAACATATTAAAGCATGCAACAGCTACAAATACTTAGGAATACACTTTAATCAAGAAGGAACAGATGATGTTGAAATAAAATGAAGAATAAACAAATCAAAACAAATGATTAGATCATTGATTGGGATTCTAAGGAACACAGAAATTGCAAAAGAAAGGAAGAAAGAATATACGATAGTATGATTAAAAGGTTTGTTGTACATGGAACATGAAGAATAAAAGAACAGGTAAAACGAAAGTAGAAGCTACAGAAATGGATGCTTTGAGACGAGCTGCTAGAACGTCAAGGCTAGAGCGAATACGAAATGAAACGATCAAAGAGGAAATGGGCGTACAAAAGACAATCATCGACTGCATTGAAGAAAAACAACTAATCTGGTACGGACACGTACAAAGAATGGGACAAGACCGACTACCAAAGAAAACAATGAGATGGATACCTAGAGAGCACAGAAATAAAAGAAGACCCAAGAAAACATGGATAGAGGGCATAAGAAGATCAATGAGCGATAGAGGACTAAACGATGAAAACGACAGACAACAATTGAGGTTGGGCATCGGACATCGTCGTAGGACGTTTTGATCCCGAATTAATAATAATGTATACCGTAGTACAATTGTTAATTGTTTATAAATAACATGCAGCTTTTGCCTAATTTACGTTAACCAAATTACAAGTAATACAACATGCGTTTCCTGTATAATGTAAAATATATAAAATGTACACTAATAGAGTGGTCTGAATAAAACCGATTTTAATGATTAACTGAATTGATGATGAGACATCTTCTGTATAACACAATGTAGCCTATAGGCTACATAAAAATAAAAGAAATTTAAATTATTTTTCTAGCAAGTGCCGAACGACCATTAATCAGTTTATTCTGTCTCAGCTTTTTTGGCCCAATAGTGTTTGTTGGGGGGGGGGGGGATAGTGGCGCCTGCAGAGGCCGAGTGCCAGTTTGGTTAATATAAACGTTAACATCGCGCGCGGAGTAAATAAACACGTACGTTGAAGGAATGTTTAAATATTTTGAAGTTTTTCACTCGCACAAATCGCTTCCACCTAAGTGAGAAACATCCTGCTCGTAAATATTTCTATAAGTTATACACGGGCACCACTTTCGCGTTACAAACATAAATCATGTGTAGCATATATATAAACACGATACAAATATGACTCTGTGTGTGTGTGTGTGTGTGTGTGTGTGTGTGTGTGTGTGTGTGTGTGTGTGTGTGTGTGTGTGTGTGTGTGTGTGTGTGTGTGTGTGTGTGTGTGTGTGTGTGTGTGTGTGTTTACTTATTAATAGTACGTGTTTCCGGAATGAAAGTGGATTCTCCTCGGTCAAATGTACTCGGGTATAATATAAACGATCTGTGTGTGTGTTTACACAAACCTGTTGCGATGTTGAACTGTTTGTATGTTGGATTACATCTGGTCGGACTGGTGTTTGTTTGTGACTGAGAGAAATTCTGTTGCTGCTTGTGACGGCCGGTGAGTTTCTATTAATGTTTTACAAATACGGATGCCTGTATACTGCTGACTATGCAATTAAACCGGCTGCAGATCTTCCGCCGGCGCGGTGCGGAGACAAAGATGGAGACAAGGTAAGTCGCTTGACACCTGTATGGTTGTGGTCAAAGAAAGCATGGAAGTGAGAGGATTGCAGTTCTGAAGAGACAAGACCGGAAGCAGAGTGGACTCTGTGAAAACTGAATCTGAATTAGGTGTGTGTTTTTCAGTGATGCAACAGATGCAGGTGGCTGCCCTTGGCCTGGCCAACCACTGTCGTCCGTCGACGTCGGTCCTGAACAAGGGAGATGGTTATCCTAAACGGGCCGTGGTGAATTACGATTCAGTCGTACAAAACCCGGCCGATTGCGATTGAAAACATCGTCCTATCAGTATGTATTTACACTCTATCTTATGTGGCAGACCTCTACATAGGCATCGAAACATACCTACATAGGTATCTATTTGCGGATTACTAAAAACATTACTCATGTGTCACAGACAGCGCAATGCTTGGCCCTTAAAAGACTCGGTCCACTCGCAGATAAGACGATACCGCATGCGACTCCACAACATAACAAAACTAATAATCACTTATAAAACAGATAAGTAAGCACAGTAACGTTTCTGCTAGTTGTCACGGACTAGGTCTGTTGGGAGCAAGTGAAAGTGCGGGGCGGAATTGGTCGGGTAAAACAGGTAAAACCATGTTTGATCGCAACTAGTCCGTCCTAAACCGCTTGAGATCACTCAGGACACTGTCTCTCCACTGACTCAGGTCGCACTCCATCAGGAGAACCCTTGTACAGCTTCTTGACTGTCCTCCTGACTTCCATTCTCAGGATGCAATCTATGTATCTTAATGAAGGAGGCATTGTTGAGATGTATCACATGCTGCATACAATTCTCTATTTTTTTCCGCCGCCATGTCTCTTTTTCACATGTTGGACCTATAATTATCCTCAGTGGCGTGTCTACAATTTGGTCTGTGAGGAGAGGGGTCCGATCGAGTCGGTTCATTACGAAAGAAAAAAACAAGCGAGGACTAGTCAACATTACTATCTTTAAAGTGGTTGAAAAACGTGTTATAACATCTTGAAATCAAACCTATTAAAATAAACGGTAATAACACAATAAAAATTCACGTTATTGAAACATTGTTTACAAGGTACTTATTGACTGGGTTGATTTTCTTATATTTCATATTTCAAATCTGTACGCAAATGCTGTGTAATAAATCTGTTCGTATATTTAAAAAAGAGTTACTAGCGAACACAGCTGAAAAAATAATAAAATAGTCTAAAAATTAAGGGATCAACAAAATTCATCAATTTCCCGTTCGTCCCGCCTCGTAATAACGCCGCTAAGTTTCAAATCTGTCCAGCAGCAGGTTCATTGCCGACGTATAAAGGGTCCAAGTTTCAACGCCACACGGCACGACAGAGCTAATAATTATTATGGTCGTATACAACCTGAACTTCGTTGACTGGCTTAACGTACTCTTCTAGATTTTATTCAGTACAAAGTATAGACTGTTCCCGGCTGGAGAGGTCTACCAACAGTTACAACATCGTCTGCGTAACCAAGTATCTGAAATATGTTGTGTTAGTTTTTTTTTGGTTAATAACGATATTGGTGTATTATTTGGTTTAGACAAGCTACTTCGTTGTGGATACCCCTAAGTATCACCGTATTCTGAATACCGAAAAAACTGCCCTAAATATGCAGCGAGCCCTAATACTAGTTAGCGAGAACCCAAATACGATTGAAAGCTTTTATTGTATTACTTACTTTCACATTTTGGTATCGTCCGCGTGACTTATTTACAGTGTGAACCGTTTATGTCTAATATTATCTTGCTTTTACGATGATAACTTTAATTTTTTGTACTCCAACGTGTTCTATATTGACTCTGGGCTGTGTGGTTGAGCGTGCAGAGACGTACCACTCGGGAATCTGAGTTCCGAGCTGCCTCATGGCCCTGCCCAAGTAGGGCGACTTGCTCTTTACCAGGCCTTTACGTCGGCTGTTTGTGCTATCCTATAGCCTACACTAGCGCAGTATACACCTAGGTCGTTTCTGCGTATCACCTGGACGTATACGGTACTGCCCCAGCTCGGTTGTCTGGGTCCTTGCCGCACGGTGGACACCGAGTCCACTTCTCAGCAGGTGAAAAGGGAATCGAGAGGGGACTTTTGCCGCTAGCCGACGACCCCTGTCGAGGAGGCTTTGCAACTTATTTTATGCATGGCGGCAGGTGTCCCCAAACCGGAGCAGCGTACGTAATGACCGGCAGCAGATACGCGCCGACGATCATTTAGCCCAATTTCCTTGTCATAGCCGAGCTGACTAGGAGTAGAAACAGTAAGCTCAGACGAGCGGATGCTTGCTTAAGAATTGTCTGAGCGTGGGTACGCCAGATGAGCAGACGATCTAGATGTACACTTCGTTGGACCAGCGCAAAGTACGTACTGCCGACGCGAAGTTGCCTAAGCTGATCTTTCCGGCGCTTAGATAATAGGATGGCTACACTCTTGGTCGCATTTAAGGCCAGTTTCCAGCCATCAGTCCAGTTTCCGAGCGAATCCAGTGGCACTGTAGTCGTAGGACGGCCCGTTCTGCGTAACGACCAGCGGTAAATACTGCTTTGTCGTCAGCAAACAGTGCTATTTGGATTCTAGGCTGTCTCGATACGTCGTTGACGTAGTCTTAAAACAGGAGGGGCCGAGGACACGTCCTTGAGGGACGCCGACAGTGATTCGTCTCTCGGAAGACGTGGACTTTCTCACGCAGAAGGTCATAGCAATTAGCTGGGACCTGGACTTCCGGAATTTGTAGGCTATAAAACCCCATCGTATCATACGGTGTCAAAGGCTTTCTCTGTATGTGTTCTAAATAAATTCTATATAAACGTCTGATGATGCAAATTGATTCTGTGAAACGTACGTTAGGTACAAGTATATCTATAAATAATAAGCACAATATAAAAAAAAATACTGTACATGCAGAAGTAATAATTATTTGATAAAATAGGCGTATATATAATAGACAAATCCTGCAAGAAACGTCAATATTTACTTGCAAACTAAAGATAATGTGCAATGTGCATTACTTGCAAATCATTGCTTATATTTATACCGTGCATATTACAGTTATCACGCTAAGAAACGATTCCTTCTGCATGTGTATTTTATCCTGTGTGTGTGTGTGTGTGTGTGTGTGTGTGTGTGTGTGTGTGTGTGTGTGTGTGTGTGTGTGTGTGTTCATATATGCTCAGATTTTTCTTGTATATATGTTTTTTTATATATTATTATTAATAATAAAACATTTAAGACAATATATTTTTTTTTTGATTTACAGTGTTACAGCAATATTCAACTATCATCATCAGATATGAATTAATAAATATAGTATTCAACTATCACCATAATATACATGTATTATTAATTCATATCTGATGGTGATAGTTGAATACTGCTGAAACACAGTAATTCACAAAATAAACAAAATATATTGTCGTAAAAAGTTTTGTTATTATTAATAATAATATGTATTATTAAATTATAATTAATAATTATTAAATTATAATAAATTAATAATATTATTAAATTTATTAATTCATATCTGATGATGATAGTTAAATACTATTGAAAACACTGTCTAATTCACAAAATAAAAAATATATTCGTGTAAAAAGTTTTGTTATTATTAATAAAAATATGTTATATATATATATATATATATATATATATATATTGTCACGACACAAATAGCCAACCCCGTACCAGAGAAAAAAAAAATATATTTATAATTGTAAAAATACTTCTTATCAAATGAAATGATTGATTTTAAATAAAAATATAAGGAATATGACACGACAATACAACGACTATAACCCAACCCAAGTGATTGAGACAAGAACATAAACATAAAGAAGGGAACCACGGAACATACTTAGTAAAATGTAAATATTTTAAAGTGATTGAGACAACAACCCAAACATAAAGAAGGGAACCACAAATAAACAACGAGGATAAGAAAATAATAAACCTAAGCCACAAGGAAACAAGTTTATGGGTTTAAATGACCCCAAAATGTCCAAAGAAACGGATGAAAAAACCCAATATAATGAACAAACAAGGAAAATGAAGAAGGAGGGAGACGAGCAAAGGTGAAATCCAAGAATGGTTCACCAACACAAGTAAAATAGCACTCAACAAGAGCATTGAAACCAAAACAAGGGTTATCAGGAGGAAGGAGAGATAACGGTTACTACCCATTAAAAAGGCAACCAGAAACTACACATTAGAATTGTTATTAGTCAGTAAGTATTAGTTATTAAGTATTAATTGTCATTAGGATTAAGTCATGAAAGAGAAATAAGTATAGGGGTCACCCACTATCAAACAAATGATATAAACAGTGATATAGTGTAATAGTGTAGGTGTAAGAACCCCAAAGTGAAGTGTGACACTAGTGAAATTGTAGTTAACAATAAGTGATTTACAAGTGAAGGTAAGGTAAAAGTTGGAAATAAACAGTGCATAGATAACTGATAAATAAGTAGTATTAAGAGTGAATTATAGTATAAGGGATAGAAAAACACTAGAAGTGATAATGACTTTTTATTTAAAAAGATGTTCAATAGAGATAAGTTAATTATAGCCAGTAGTAAGTAAAAAGGGAGGATTCCAGAATAGAATAAATTGAAGGTGTTACCATGGAGGGAATATAAAAATTGTTTAGAGATTGAGAAGTCAAAAAACTAACAAAGATACCTAATTTATAAAGGACTATTATTAATTTAATAACAAGTAATGTTGTTTATCACAACACAGATAATATGTGTTATAAACTAAAAAATTAGCAAATAAGGATAAGTTAGGAGTGAGTGATGATATCTCTTAATCCAAACAATAACTCTAATAACTTATAAAAAATTGTGTTCATGTTATTGTTAGAAGAGGATATGGCTGAATGCAAGGTGCAGTCCATAAACCTAATGTTATATTTTTAAGATTGAAATAAGGAGAGCAATATTGAATAATAAACAAAACACCTACAGACTCAAAACACAACACAACTAATAAAAATAACAAAGTAAGCCCAATAGGCTGAAACAAAATGTGATTTGAACGAAATAAGTAAATTATTATAATGGCTACTTAGGCCTAGAAAAAACATAACTGTCAGAACCAAACATACAAAGATTATAACAAATTGAATCAGAATTTAGAAAATCTGAGGTGAAGGAATCACCAAGGATAAATTGTAGATCATTTATAACACAAAATATTGTAATAGGCATTATTATATAAAAAGAAATGTAATTAACAAGCATTAACATAATTGTAAAAACTTAAAATCTGAAAATACCCAAGCTTGTGGTGTATCAAAATAATCTATGAACGAGAATAAATACTATAGTGACAATATTTATTAACTAGGAAGGAAGATGGAGGAATAACAGTAATCAGAAGATATACGAAGGATTCGAAGTTTCGATAACAATACATCAACTCAAAATAAGCCTATTCGAAAAATACCGTTACTATGGAAACAGCGGTTGTTGACAGAAAAATACCGTTAGAAATTAGTAGAGAGAAAAGAAGCGAAGGGTCATCAAGCCCTACAGATGCAGAAGTCCGGAAGAAAGTTTTTTCAGTGTAAATCATGAAAATAATAGTATAAAGTTGCTGAAAACTAATCGTCAAAGAAGCAGATGACCACTACAACCAATATTACAAGACCCAAGACCTGAATAAACGGAAATTATCCATAAATAGAACGTCCAAACACAAGACGAAAGGACGCCACATTTTAATGAAGCCCAAAATCCAAGAAAACTGATTTTATGCAGCCAATTCCTATCTCGAACCAACTACCGAGGCCTATACACGTCGAATTGTTAAGTAATATCCAATTATTTATTTTCCACCAACCCTAATCACTTTAAATAATTTTGAAAGGTAAAATTACCACACGATAAAGATAGTATTTCTCTTTCATAGAGTATTTAAGCAAATTAAAACATAATGAAACATTGTTAACATAAAATAACCTAAGAATTGAACACGAACTTACAGAACACCTTTACAACACCACACAACAGATTGTAACAACACACTTTATATTTCCTGTACTCTTAGATTAAGGTAATTTGTATTTTTATTGTAACCACTGTAGTTCTCTAACTCATAGTCAAAAGAATCCACGGATTTTTGAAACCAAAACTGTAATAAGCCTAACGTAAACAGACGCTAGGTTAAATGGTTTCTAAATTAATTCGCCGCCCTGAAAATAAGATCTCATGTAATCAAACGATAATTATTTTGTTGTAATTGTAAATGTTTCCAGTTATCACCATTAAAAAAAAATATATTCATTACAGGGAGTAACAAGCGTTATCATTTCTTAGGGAGTGCTATATAATAATTACTTGTATTGAAGAATAAATTGTAGCAGTAAGCTAGTTGCCAGTTAGTCGTCAGAAGCGACGATTGAGACGGCTGTGCGAGCGGGAACGATTCGAATACACCAACCCGCTACGCTGATAACTTGTTTAAATACGGTTTTTAGTTGTTTTGTAAAACGACTTGGCGCCACCCGGGATTATCACACCCCCTAAGAATAACAGGTAAGGTTACTGCCGTAATATACAGGTGATCAGAACTACGCTACGAACATCGCTAGCCACCAAAATTACTGTAACGACCCGGTGCGAGGCGAACGCACTAATCATCCAAAACACATTATTTTATGTACACATTTTGCAGGTACGCAACCATTTTACTCGTTACAATATATATATATATATATATATATATATATATATATATTGTAACGTACTGCTTTTATGTGAGGCGTTTTAGCGAAACGTACACCTTTAGTCAAGCCCCAAATGTTGGGTTCGCCAATTTTGTAACGTACCGCTTTTATCACGAGGCGTTCACTACTTACGAGTATCTTGCAATTACAAGCTTCGTTAATTCCGCCCCACAGTTGTACGCCAATCTGTAACGTACCGCTGTGATGTGAGGTGTTATGGAAGTGTTATTATATGCCTCACGCAGTATGCATCACATTTGAATTATACTAACTGACGTTTTAAAAGGTATAAATAAAGGATTTTGTTTATCTTGTTTTACTCAATCTAAAAGAAATCGAGAGTGTGTGATTTGGGGTCAAGGAGGTAATTTGTTCAGCCTTATACAGAAGAGAGAGTAAGTATCCTTATTGCCCCTCTGTTGTGACGATTTTTTCTGTATGTTGTGCTGAAATCTTCATTAACTATCCACTACAATAAATTATAACACGTTATAATTCAATATTAATTTTCAATAATATTGCTTTATTGATTATTGACTTTTGTCTCCAGCCACCAAAATATAGGTATCACAATTAATCTTTTTTTTAATAAAAAAAAAAATCTCGACTTGACCGAGTAAACATAGATCTGTCTAAGGAACAAAACATATATGTTGTTATTTAACCAATATTACGCTATAATACAATACATCAGTTATTACATAATTCTTATTAATTCCCCAGGGTTCAGGGTGAAATCTTTGTGTTATGAGAGTGTCAGAAATGGCTAAATGCTACGCTTTACAAATATCAGAAATTAATAAATAATTTGGTTTAATTTTCAGATATTACGTAGTTTCCGGAACTGCCGTAAGGGAGCAGCATGTATTTCTTTACTTTTGAAATAAACATATGATACAATTAATATTTTTGTTCTATTTCACTATTAAAAAACGAGTTTTCTTCTGGATTTATTACGAAAAATGTTTATATTACCTCGCTCCGTGTTGTCCTTACTGGATTGAAGTTTTATTCTGTGATGAGGTACGTCTTGCGTTATTATTTCCTTTTCATTTCGAGTATTTCTGATGGTCTACTAGAAGTAGGCCGAACTATATTGGATCCTCAGAATGTTTTCATCCACTGGTTTTTAATGTATATCACCATTTAATTTGAAGTCCTCAGGTATAATTAGTTAGTATTCACTTTGTTTATTACTCTTGCGTGAATTTCGCCTCCTCCAACGTCCAAAAAATGTTATTTTTTTATAATTTTTGTCGCATCGATTCTTCAACTACTCTGGTTCAGTTCAAAATTTTTTCTCTTATTAACAATACTTGTTATTTTTCATCACTCTTAGTAACACATAGTATTTTTATTATGTAGGCAGTTTGTGATTATTATAAATTTATATTTTATTTATGGAAAAATAATTCCCTTCCATTCCGGTTTATCTACTAATTTAATTCACATAATATGTTTTGGTTATTTTTTTTATGACATTGTATATAAATATTTTATCATTTTATTATCATTAAATAAATTTATATATTATTTATTTAGTCTCGAATAGTGTTCATACCCGGTATTACTTCCTGTTGTCATTTCCTTCATAGGATTATTGTAATTTTATATTATCTTTGGTAGTTAAAATGTTTATGTCTTTTAAAATTAAACCCTGGGTTTTCTTACAATCT
Organism: Magicicada septendecula; assembly: GCA_034769895.1. NCBI lineage: Eukaryota > Metazoa > Arthropoda > Insecta > Hemiptera > Cicadidae > Magicicada > Magicicada septendecula. The sequence goes on from CM068375.1 coordinate 48,494,709, forward strand.
AACATAATTATTTGAAACAATATAATATTAACTTGGGTATAACAAATTGTGGTTCATACAATATAAATTACAATAAATAAATAAAATCACAAAAATCAATTAGTATTATTACATACTACTTCCATAGTTTTATCCTATCCAAAACATACAGCACAGTTTAGTAATACATTAGTTTCACTTTGGTTTTTTCACCTCAATGGGTACACTAGAACTCACTTCGCACTATATACCACTCGAATTGTTTATTATGTGGAGTGATATAATTAAATTTTGAGCGAGCTTTAGTTCTACCCATTTCTGACTTTTATTCTCATGATTTACTTTATTGGGACCGGTTATGTACCGTTACAATATATATATATTGTAACGCCACAGAAATGCAGTCCTCAATGTTACATAAATAGAATATTAGCAAAATAATAAGTAAATCAATATTTAACTCCCATGATAATACAAAGGTCTAATAACTACATTTATAATTATATATAAAAATGAATAAGGATGCAAGGTAGAGATAACAATAAAAAACAAACCTGTAAAATAGACAATAGTAAGAAATCCATGTTCAGTGAAACGTAAATAAAAATATTATACTGATAAGAATTGTAAGAAAGAAACTAGTACAGAAAATGTCAAAGTAAATGACAATGAAATTAGATAAAAGCGAGACAATAATTTACACTATAGTAATAGTAAGTAAGGATTCTGAATTAAATGATGTTATTTTGTTACCATGAATGTTATGTTAAAGTTTATGTTATATTATGCAAATTACTTGTTGAATTAATGGAAGGTAATGAAGCAAAATGTATTATTCGATTACTGTTATAGAAGGGTGTAGGAAAGCAGTTAATTAGTGTTAATGGATCTCAATTTTATTATATGTGATCCATAGATCAAGATAAAATTGTTATTAGTTATGAAAAGAATAATTATTTGTGTAAATGTTAATAGTTAAGGTTTGATTATATGTATGAACTTATGTAAAAAGGCTATAGTTGTTCACCAGTTATAATCAAAGGTAGGTCCATATACAATAAAAGGCCTAACAGCCAATAACACTATATAACCACTCATAACATAAAGGTTAGGTACGGAAGTTAATAATAATTAACGAATATAGTTCAAGGAGCTAGGAAAAACATTTGATAAGTAATAATATATAATAAACCAACTCAGTTTAAACAAATAATGATAATGCCATAATGCCATGATATCGATTGATAACGTTTGATATCGAAAAAATAATAAATATAAAAGAAACAGACTAAGATCAAAAAACCAGCAGAATATATGTAGAAATTAGTAAACAAACTATAGATAAAGTTATATTCCGATATGATGGAAGTTTAATAAGGAATGGAAGAAAAATATATGAAATAATCACTATATACAAAACATTGGAAATGAAGAAAAATAAATGTGTTGCTAAAGACAACAGGAATGAATAGAAGTTGTTGATTTCAATTATTGCCTTTTATGATCTAAACGTGATGAGATTAAAAAACCAAAGAAATGTTTAATGTAATTCAAATACTCTAAATTATTTTGATACATTTACAAGCCACAAAATTTTAATGATGATTGTCTTGACTTATGCCAGCAAAGTTTAACCAAATTATATCATAGTACAGTATCACAATAATAATGAATAACTGAGTTCCACAAGGAAGGACTTGAATTGTCCAATATCAGAAAAAGAATTAATGAAATATTAATCCAATATAAAGAGTCAACTGTGTAACAACTAATAATACACACCACATTGGAACTCCTAACCTTTTAAATACATGGAACATCACTAGTTACTTCATACGATAGAAGAACGTATTTGGATCCAGAATTTGCAGAAGAACAACCACCAGTCTGGCCGTAAATAAACCAAGGGAGCTGTATTTCCGAGGTAACCAGGACAAGGATTCCACTTTATTGAACCGAAGAAAGGAATATCGAACATCATATCCATTCTGAGCGACGAGGTTAACAACCAACTGCCTACCCGAGTTGCTTCGTTCTAGTCTGGTAAATTATAATTGTATAAATCATATTAACAACACAACACTTCAAATTTGTAAAATCTTGCATTCTTATCTATGTATTTTTAATCTTCCCCACAGTTACAAGAACCTTCACACCCTGAACTAAATTCATTATAAAAAAAAAAACAAATTATATAACTGAATATAAAATAAAGTATTGGACCGAACAATAATCGATTCACGCAACATATAGCCTTTTGGTATGTCAATTAGAACCAATCTTATTTAATGTTAACGGAGTGAATAAATAAAGAAACCTTGTATCATTTCAAAATCTTATTATTTGGGGTATTATTTAATGAGTTGGGAATAAAAAGTAACTGACTAAGTGTATAATAATTGGTTACCGTAAACAGTGAATTAACCTATAAGTTTCGTTGGCCCGGAACTACAGCGCTTGTTGCGGAATTCTCCGGCACCAAAGAGAAGAGCATTAAATACAAAATTTACATAATTCTCTGTAAGGTATACTAGGGCTGAGCAAGATTATAAAATAAAACACTAATTATTTAAGTTACAGTCACACTAACATTGGTATGTTAATTAGAGAGGTAAGTTAATATTAGTTAACGAGATTCCTATATTCCCCAACTCCAGATATCTCAGAAATTGAATTAAATTAACACAATCAAAGAGAGGAGAGACAGAGAAGCATACCCGTTCTTATTAACCAATTGACTTACATTGCGTGACACGAACAAGACGTACGTACTCGTCTATTCACAATATATACACACACACACACACACACACACACACACACACACACATCTGAATATAAAATAACTTATATTATCTGTACATAATTGTTATGTAAATGTTGCTTTGTGTTTCAGCACCGGAGAGCTGTCGACCTGTTGGTATATCCTGTTGTCAGGATCCGTTTTCATCGATGGATCCATGTTCCTTCCGACATCCAGGTGAGTACTTACACTCTGTCTGTTCATTTAATGTATGTCATCTCTACATTGTGTAAACCCACAACTATAGGCCGAATAAAACCGGAATAGGATTTTTTCTGGTTCAGGCGGAGTGAAGAAGTACGAGTCTCGTGTACCGCTTGTTGGTACAGCTAAAATAATTAGACATGGAACTGGTATCAAAAGATCTCATTGCGTATGCGCTAGCTTTGACGCGTTGTTTTCTGAGCAATTTTGTGTTCAGGACAACAGAATGGATGGTGTACCATATAGTTATGTGTCATGGTTAGTTACCTTACCTCAACTTGTCAGTAATGTCTTCCAGTGCCTGGAACCGGGTTTTCAGCTTATTCACGTGTCGGGAATTATTATAAATGCCTGGGAAACATTCAGTAGAATACAGTTAGTATTTGTTTCGTTTTGGCGCCCTCCCCAGTCCGGTGCCCCTCTTGCCCCCCTATAGTTGCGCCCTTGTGTGTGTGTGTGTGTGTGTGTGTGTGTGTGTGTGTGTGTGTGTGTGTGTGTGTGTGTGTGTGTGTGTGTGTGTGTGTGTGTGTGTGTGTGTGTGTGTGTGTGTGTGTGTGTGTGTGTGTGTGTGTGTGTCTTAAATAACAGCGTTTAGCGTATGATTGAAAAGGAAAATTTAAATTTATTTCTTAACTGTGCATGTAATTAATTTAAGCGTCTGCACAAGCTTTTGAATAGGCTACGTGAAACTGTCCGGTTGACCTCGTGATAAATTTTATTGAACGCGCGTTCTCTTGTCATATGCAGTTTACACACACACAAAATTAAATAAGACATTTCAATTGCAGAACGTGTAATTGTATGAATTTTTTGTTAAATGCCAACGTCCTTGCCAGCAAATTTAATCATAAATTTCAGCAATACGCCCAGAACTGTAGTTGATAACCGGTCTGATAAATATTAATTAGAAATATTTTCCTTGTCTGGTTACAGTTTTGCTGTACTCCTTTTAAGTAGCCTATACGTGTGTGATAATAAAATATAACTCTGTGTGCTTGCATGATGGCGACTGTTTGCGATGTCAGAATTCATTCGCCCGAAGTTAATAACATTAATTGATTACAAGTAAAATAAAAATAACTGTAATGAGTAGGCGACAGTAAGGGACAGAAACTCGATTTAGTAAAGGATAGCACCCAACCGTATGACTTCATCATCATCAACTTGTTACCTTAATTCGGAAAGAAATCAAAGATTTTGTTACTGTATTTTACATAAAAATAATGAACTTGAGCACTAACTATAAGTTGCTTAATCATTCTTGTGACCACATCCCTCAAACTAAAGTGCCCAAGGATATTAGAAGGGTAAGTGCACAAGTGTGAACGCGTAATAAAACTCTGGTACTTGTCATGTTCCGGACGAGGTCTTTCAGTGTTTCCACCATTTTCAAGTCCTAAACCACGACTCTGGACTAAGGTCTTAAGGACCTGGGTCGTGGTTTAGGACTTGAAAATGGTGGAAACACTGAAAGGCCTCGTCCGGAATATGACAGGTAGCAGTTCACCAAGTAAACACGACAAAGTTGGAATTACAGAGACTGCTAATTCAAATAGCAAGGGGAATAGTAAAAAAAAACTGTTTTTTTTTTTGCAAAATATCTTCAGAAAACTCACTTTTACAATATCTGCTAAGAATACAAATTTAAAATTAAAATGACTCCTTTTTGACATGAAATTTGTTACATTTAATTTGAATACCAGTTAATCAAGAGAGAGCATTCCGAAATCAGCGCTTTTTTCATCTCTCTACTTCGCGTTGGTTTACTCAAAAACTTTGAGACGCAAAGAATTTATAAAATGTATTTATATGGAGAATCCTGAATTTCTCGTTTATTCCGAGAAAAATGGGGAGTCCAAACTTCAAGCTAGTCTCGTACATTCCTCCCAGAAGCTGGTGTCACTCACCCCTCCCCCACAGTAGCAGCTCATAGTTATGCCAATGGTATGGTCATCTGCCCCTCACCCCCGCCCTTGCGGCGCTTAACACAACTTTCTACATCCTAGTCACGTAAGTGACACTCCTTCCTCGTCTCCACCTAACAAATGAAACGGCCTCTTGACAAGATCCTTCCACTCCAAGTCTGTACAAAAAATCCTTTCCAGCCGTTGCGAATCGCTCGGCGGTTTTGCAACACAACACGCTCGGCGGTTAACAGCCTCCATCGCTCCTAGAAGGAGGGCTCCATCCTTTTACTCTAATGCAAGGCTACCAAGTGCCAAACGCATCAGGTTTACCCGGACACTGCAACCACTGGGGCACGTCCAGCAGCTGGCCCACGATTGGATTGGATTGGGTTGGTATGGCGTAGCAGTGTTAGCCAATAGAGTCCTACATGTCTGGAGAAAAAACGGACCGCATCTCGGGAGGCGCAGCGCGACTGACACGATGCGTAAGTATTGCGTCGTTCTGTTGCGTAGGCCTGCATGGTATGTAAACCGCTCCGCTCGTGTTTCTACATATACTGTACATACATGAATATACCCGTGTAATGCTAGTACAGTATGCTCTCACAGCTGCAAAATTCGCTCATTATTCTGAACGAAGTAAATTTATTATTGGACAAATTTTGACATTAAATAATTGTTCAATTATCAGAAAAATTACGAAAATCCCGTTTACACCTATACATTTTGTTGATTAAAGTTACAGTTGTAGAGCAATCATACAATTAACGTTAAAAATTGCAAACAATCGGATTTGTGTTAAAATTAGCCCTTTAATCTGACAACCGCCTAGAGTTGTACAATTTTTTTTTAAATGTTGGATCACAGAAAATGTTGACATTCCCAACGCTTATACGCAATTATACTGCCCATAAGCGCTTTCATGCCTCTCGGCTCATCTTCAGATGGAACACAACCTGAAGATGAGCCGAGAGGTTTGAAAGCGCTTATGGACGGCATAATTGCGTATTAGTGGTTGCAATACAAGTTTAGTAAAAATTAGACAACCGCTAAATTGTGTTTATCTTTTAATTCCCAGTATTGTACGATATATTCAGATTTTTTCGTTAAAATTATCTTTTATTTGATATTCCACATGGAATGTGAAAGTTTATGAATTTTGCCCCATTTATTGCGCCCTCGCGACTTAAAATTTTGAAATTTCCAAAACTAAACCCTGCAGTCAGGTTTTAGTTAAAATTTCTCTTAATTTGATATGGCGCATTATTTTTTGTGAGTTTATCAAAATTTTCACCCAATTTTCGGCCCTAGCGCCAAAAATTTTGAAATGAACACTTCATTCATATTTAAGTTAAAATTTCCTCTAATATGATACACCCAGATGGACTTTTGTGATTTTTATACAAAATTTCGACCCCTCCGTAGTTTACGTACCGCCTGTCTATTTGGGGGGGAGGGGCATCTCAAAAACAATAACGTTCTGTACAGTAAAAATATGGTCACGCATTCCAAGTTTGATGCAAAGCGTGGACTGTAGAGGAAGGTGGGAGGAAGGAAGGATTCTATTGTGTAGTAAATAAATAAAACTGATTTTAAATTTTAATAACATACGTTGGAGAAAGATTACAGTCACGATTGGCTTATAAATTTTCAATCTACAGATTTTTAATCTTCTAAAATTAATGAAATTAAATTTTGTATTGAACAAACCTTTTAGATTTAAGAAACGATCGACAAAATGAAAAACACACAACATCTTGCAGTATTACGTATTATTAATTACATAATTACATTAAAGGACATTCAGTGTTTTATATATGTCATCTTCAACATTGTCAGCTTATTATGAAAATGACTGTAATAAATTGATCATACAAATCTTTCAATGGCACGAAAACCGGTTGATGCGTTCGAAAGTTATCGTGGCCCAAATGGTTAGACAGACAGAAAACTGTTCCAAACGGTCCAGTTAAAACTGACACTCGCTTCTCTCGTTCAATAATAGGACGTCTGCACTGTACAAACGTTAAATACCACTTGTTGTAGCAGTGGTGCCCAGAAGGGGGGTGCATGGGGTAAGTTGCACCATCAAAATTGGGGGGGCATGTTTTTACAGCATTTTTGATCATAAAAAGGGGGGGAAAATAAATAAAAGACTATTTGGAAAAAACTTGAGGGGATGACTTAATTGGGGGGGCTTGCGCCATAGCCTTTGGGGGGATGGTCACCCCTGTGTTGCAGTGTAAACGTTCTGGTGTACAGTAGTTAACATTCTTATGGCCGCAACGCGTGTCACGTTTGTTGCGACAGTAATTCAGGTTGAATACAGCAACAACAAAATGAAACGAAATGTCTTATTTGTACAGAAAACGTAAAGAATGATTTAAACGGCAAAGAAACGACACACAAGTATTTAGGTAATAAATCCAGGACGCCACATAGAATTTGTTTCCGAAAGAATTCTCCTTAAATTCAACGCGGGGAGAGAGAGAGAGAGAGAGAGAGAGAGAGAGCGAGAGAGTTACGAAAGGAAATAGGAAATAAACATTCCTGCGAAAGACGGGCGGCCGTATGTGGAGCGTGAAGTGTTGTGTGTGAGAAATTTATCGCGTTCTCGATACGTTTTCTCTTTTGCAAACATCAACAATAATAATAATAATAATAATAATTGTAAATGTCAGCGGCACGTAACTGCGTGCCCCGCGTTAAAGTTGTGTGTGTGTGTGTGTGTGTGTGTGTGTGTGTGTGTGTGTGTGTGTGTGTGTGTGTGTGTGTGTGTGTGTGTGTGTGTGTGTGTGTGTGTGTGTGTGTGTGTGTGTGTGTGTGTGTGTGTGTGTGTGTGTGTGTGTGTGTGTGTGTGTGTGTGTGTGTGGTATCTAGAATTTTGTGTGTGGGGTCCGGGGTCGGGTTACCTTCATACGAAAGAAAAAACAAGTTGGTACCACTCAACATGACTACCTTTAAAGTGGTTGAAGTCAGTCTCATCCAAGGAAACGGTAGTAACACAATAAAAATACGGGCTTGAAATACGGTTAACAAGCTACTTATTGAGTGAATTTATTTTACTACATTTCATATTTCAAACGTACGCGACGCTAATGCTGTGTAATAAACCTGCTAGTATATTTAAAATAGAATTACTACTATATTAGCGTTGCCACAGCTGAAAAAATAATAAAACATCCTAAAAATTAAGAAATTAACAAAATCCGCCAACTTTTTTCGACCCTTTGGGGGGGGGGGAGATCCAGTCCTGTTCGTCCACCCCGTAAATACGCCCCTGGTGTGGGTGTGAATTCCTCGTGCCACGTTATATGATATGTATATTCCAGTGCAGCCTTTTCCAAGTCGTTCTTCGCGAAGAGAGATTAATTTAAAAAATAAATTAAATGTGTGAAACAGTTTTGTTTGAATTGAATTTGTTTTTTCTATTTTATGGAAAGCTATTTACAAGTTAATCTGCATGATTCATAATACAATCCAAATACGGTCTTTAAACCTAACTTACGCGAACATTATCAGAAGGGTTAGTTCGGAGCAGCACAGTAACCATTGTAAAATTTATCACACAACGTTTCGACGACTCAACACGAATCTGTGTGGTCGTCTTCAGGGTAACTAACACTGTTACATTAAATATAAACTTAAGCCTACCCGAGACGCGTTCACTAAGAGGCGCGAACCTCTTGTAACTTTGCTTTTATTATCTTCGTATTCTTATAGAAAGCTTCAAATAGGTACTTAGAGATGAACAATGATCTTGATAAGAGCTTCGACCATCTTTTTAACTGGTGATGATTTTCCAGTGTACAGCCATGGAAAACGTCCCTTGTGGCTACTGGTAGCTCATGGTCATAGGTGTATCATTCGTGTTAATAGTTTGTCTGCCCAGTCGTAAATCGTGTCATACGTTTTATGGCTTGCTTTATTTATTATTATTATTACGGCAGTACAATGTTTACACATTTTCCGGAATACCAAAGATTACAGAAGTGATTGAATTCTCATCTTCCACTGCTGCTTTGGCCATCCAAAGATCTTCAATTTCTCGTTCCCTCAATATAGTCTGAATTTCTTCTATCCAGGTGATATGTGGTCTTCCTTCTTCCTGGTGGGGTCCGCTCCATGATGCTCCTTGGCAATCCATTCTTTTCGTGCATCCATACCATTGTAATTTTTTTGTTTGGATATAATCAACAATTGAATTTTTCACATTCATTCTGTCTTTAACGTCTTCATTTCTGATTTTCTCACGTCTGGATACGGTTGCCGAACGTCTCCAAAAGTCCATCTCTGCTGTCATTAATTTTGTTCTTGTGTGTTTGTTAGTAGTCCATACTTCTTAGCCGAAGTCATGATAATTCTAACAATAGTTTAAATATATTGGTTTTAGTTTCTGCTGGGTTGCTTTATGTCGTTTGGAATTTCAACAGTACATCAATACTAGGAGGCGAGAACAGGACGTGTATAGGCCGTATTACATTTATCAGAAAGCAGCGCTGCAATCTGTTCGCAGAAAGCAGCGCTGCAAAATGATCGTGTTCGACCCTATTACACTTAACATCTTTCTGCGCTGCTTTCTGATCATCCTAGCAAAGGAGGGGAGAAGTTTTAAGGGAGTTCATCTTTTTTATTACCACATCACGGGTTACACTCTTGTCAGCTTCATTAAATTTTTCTATTAATTCTGTCCACGCCTTCTCACGGTCCAATATTCGGAACTTTTAACTTTCCACAGACACGAGTGTTTTTTATAAATTTCAATTATTTCACTTATTAGCTCTTTTGAATATACTTGAAGATCTGCCGTATCGTACGCAAACGAAATAAAATTTTCAGTAATCTTCAGCGTGTGAATATTTAATTGCTACTGTTGAATTGAACGCGCGGGAAGGCAGTAGGTGGAGGCGCATGCGTAGTACGTAATCTGTTCGCTGCTTTCTGACGGACCTATTACACTTGTCATCTTTCTGTTCAGCCTATCCGATAATATGAAACAACTTGGATATGCGAGCTGCAATCAGACGTGCCTTCTGACGAGGTCTTTCTGATGGGTTTGGTGTATTACATTTGTCAGATTGCAGCACTGCTTTCTGCGATCAGATTGCAGCGCTGCTTTCTGATAAATGTAATACGGCCTTAAGTGGCTCAAGGTACACACGCCGCGGTATAATTGTACCGGTTACGTAAGCCGCTGTCGTTCGGTTCGGACATGACGACCGTTTGGTTCGCTGTGTTTAGTTTGTTCTTGTCGTTGTGCCGCGGATTTGATTTGTTGCCTTTCTATCAAGTCTTCAGCTGACACCCCAAGGCATGCTGCATAGACATCTGTCTATCTCTCTGTAGCACCGGTTTTCACACTTCTTACAAGCTGCAGTCACCTAAAATCTACACCTCCCCCCCCCCACAGGAATAGATACACAGATGGTCCTCGACTTTTCAACATAATGCGTTCCCGAAAACGCGTTCGAGGCTCGAGTACTGTACAGTAGGCTGCATTTACTGTGCACGTAAGTTAGTAGGATCGGTTCTGTGAACTGTAATGAGATCGGATATTACTGACGTTTAAATTTACATCATATGACCACTAATACTACAAAAAATCGGTGTGAAGAACCATACATGACTTCCATGTTCAAATATTTATATTTAAAATCATTTTCGAAATGAAATATTTCCATAGAAACTACTTCTTTCTTCAGCCTTAACCACAGTACTGTGGTCACTAACGTATACCACCTCACGTTAGGGCACTCGATTTTCACTGACGATGGCAGTCGATGGCACTCCCGAAACGTCTGGTTTTGCAGAAAACATTTGACCACGGCCAAACAGCCCGGGAAGGAATTTTAACAACAAACTACTTCTTTGTTGCCGATAACGTAGTAGGGCTACAAATATAAAAAAATGATCACCCCATCGACTATCATTTTATTTATAGAAAATGACCCCCTCCCCCTTCAGCTACCCTTTTAATTTATAGATATTTCATCTACCTTTCTACAGTGGATTATTACGACCTTCTTTTCAGGATACTTTATTTATCAAAATTACTTTTATTTATTACATTTATTACTTTTATTTTATTATTTATATTTATTTTACTCTTGTTGAAACGTAAAACGTTGCAGGTAAATTGCCCCTTCCCCTTAACCGATCTTCACCAAAATCAATAGGCCTTGAGGCCTCGACACTCAGGCGCATATCCAAAAATTATTTGATTCTGTTTGAATGTTTTGGCAGTTATCGGTCGCCGTAGAAAAAATTCTACACACAGTCACTTTTCAGAAAGTGAGGTTTCTTCATATTTTGAGGGGAGTACAATCACAATCTGCTCTTATCTCGAACACGGGTTTTTTCGCCATCACCATACTTCCATTTCCTTACGGAACATGGAAGTCAAAATATATAATACAATGACGTGAGTTAGATTAATCATTTTGTAGTGTATTATTAAAGTGTATAAGCAGTGTTTGTGGAACAGTCTACAACACTACGTTAGTATTAAAAAAGTAATAATCACTTAACACTTTCCATCTTTATATGTATTAATAGACTAACACTCATTATGAAAAAGACATAGTAGCGGGAATAATAACGACTATGTGCACTTGTCTTAACGCTTATTCACTACCTCACACCTCCGTTAGTGTTTGAAAGTCCGAAGCTGTAGTTCGAAACTTGAATAAATTTCAATTTTGAATCAATTTAATTTTGAATAAATTTTGAATCTCCGAAAAAGTGAAACGTGGGAAAGTCGAATGTCCGAAAGTAGAGCAGCTCGTGTACTAGTATGCTCCTTGAGCTGCAGAACTCACTCACTGTTTTGCAGAAAGTCTTTTGTTCAGCTGGCGTTACAACCCAGTATGGCTTTTAGCCTCTGCAACGTTTTTCTCGATTCAGTCCTCTCATCACAATATAGTCTCATCCCCAGAGTGCCATATATGATGTCTAACGACGATGATGAAGTGGCTGGTGCTGGGGTCGTGGTATGGTTCAAAGTGTATTGGCGGCAGACTTATGTGACTCGGGCCATACAAAAACTGGCTCCCAGGCTTAATCAGTGCTTGAATAATGGCGGAGATTACTTCGAAAGAAACATACATGTTTTCAAATAATTTTCTGTTAAAGATTTCTAAATAAATATTTTCCAAAGGACATGTTAACGCCTGTGTATCTTTAGTTTTTCGAATACCGCTCGTACTCGTTGTGTCAGTTCAAGTTATTGTTGTCAACAAGTTCGAGGGCTGTGCGGGACGAAGGCATGCCCGTCGCCCGCTCGTATACTGCGTCCCGAGCTTCAAATAGAGCTCCTGCCGCAGGGACCATAGATAGGACTCGATTTAGGCTGTGGCCTGCTATCGGCCGTGGGTGTTCAATTAATTATTAGTTAATTGAGGGTGAGAGTACGCCGAGGCCGGGTCCAAGATTCTCCTGGTAAGCGACCGAGGGTGCTAATGAGGTGGTTGCCCTGGTATCGGGCGGTGCGGCGATAGACTTTTCGGGACAATGTCCGTATAGTAGCGTCCAGGGAACGGACACGCAGGGCTTCACGGATGGTTCTATTCGATGTCAGATAGTGGGCTTTTCACGCCCAGCGCAATCCTCGGTCAAGGAGAGACTGAAGCTTTCGCTTATAGGTCATGGCCAAGTAGCCCCATAGGGGATCGCGTAGGTAACCATCGGCACCACATAGGTGGAGACGATAAGTTTCCCGAGGCGGCGGGTTATTGTTGTCTTGCGAAAGGCAGGTTGTCTAATGATAAACCCAAATTTTAGCCGTCACGGTGATCAAAGTCTTGTCTGTTCAGCGCATAATCAACGCGATCATACAAAGGTATGTTCTGGTGATTTTCTTGTGGGAGAATTCGCACTTTAATTAGCGACAGAGTGGTCGTTAACGAAAACTGCAAACTAATGTTGTATTCCGATTGAAGTTCGCGGAAAGTGAAACGGTTGGAACCGGTCGAAGGCGGCGGACGCCAGAATCGTCTCAGCTGAAACTGGCGTTGATTGATGACATACAACAGATCGCGTCAAATAGTTACGCCGTCCGAGCGACTAACATTTAAGATGTTATTATTTGGGAATCCATTAAAAATTAAATTAGCAATTTTTGCTAATGTTCTGCTCGTGACTTATTAAATTGGTCAGTGCGGTTAACTCGTTAAAATCGAGACGGACAAAATGTCTGGTCGGGCGTAACTCATTTTCGATGTCCATTATTTGTTTATGTCGATTTTCTTTCTGCGATTATCAACTCTCACCTGTTCACCCCCAATTGTGAATTTTTCCTCTGCTAGCCATACATTTTCACATTTTCCAAGCATGAATTAGTTCATTTCCAAGTCACGCCACGATAAATTACAAACATGAGACACATAGGCCTATGTCTAATTTTCATGTTTAAAAGGAATAAATCCCAATTTTAGTACCAAGCCACGTGTTGTTCAATCAAATATACTGCAACTCACCGTCTGCGGCTTTTTGAACTTTCAAAAAGCCGCAGACGGTGAGTTGCAGTATATTTGATTGTCTAATTTTCATCTGTTTCGGTCACGTGTAGGTTTTGAAGCGTGGACTGTCCTTTTGTCTGATCGCGTCAATGTTGTAGGCCTATACGTATTCTGTAGACTTGGTATTCTTTATTATACATAAAAGATAACCGCAGTATACATATTGTAACGTTACATAACCCCTGCCCAAATATGACAACATAATCACCAGAGTTAAAACCAGTAATCACCCATTTTCTAAAGTCAGAAATGGGGGTTAGGTACCAAGCTACGAGAAACTTTGTACTCAAAAAACACTGTAAACAATAATAATAAAAGTGCAGTGTACAAAGTGGAACATAGTGTACTCGGTGAAAGTGTAAACCTTTAAAAAGAGCATCTCACAGATTTGTGCTGAAGATGAAAAACAATCAACATTGTAGCAGTGGACTATATTGCTGTTGACAAGCTTTGTATTTTTTGTAATTTTATATTGTGTAGGCCACAAAGGTCTTGTACCTAGGAATAATATTTGTGTTTAATATAATTATTTTGTTTAAATATAAGATAACCCAGGGTTATATATAAAATGATAATAATATATCAGATAATGCTATGTTAGCAAGATGGCATGTAAAAAATAGTTTAGAGTAGGGATATATTAAACGAATAATAAATCATAAATAAATCAAAATAAAAGGGAGTAAAATATAAAATACCAGTGAACATGTTTAAGGAAAAATATAAAGAAAAACCTTAAATAAATTAAATTTGATTAAAAATAAAATCTATAAAGGATTATTTTTCTAAAAAGAAGAAATGAAATTATAATAAGTATTAATAGCCTATATACTAAAAGGTATATAGATTAGCCAATAAAAACCCATAAAAATTCTTGGTTACTAAGAGTAACTAACTAACAAGAATTGAAATTAATTGTTAAAACATATTGGAAGTGAGCAGTTTAAAAAGTGTAATGTCTAGAAAAATTTAAGAAATTTATAAATACCATTCGAAATAATCAGTGTTAAATTAATAAAATTAATGAGTGATATCCACTACATCTTAGACCTCCTTCGAACAGAATAATTCACGCCTGCAAGTTGATGAAAATTGAAAAAATCAGCTTCAATTTCCAAGCCTAGCTTATCGAAATTCGACATTTGTTGGTGAGATCGTTACCTATTATAATTTAACTAAATTACATCTCAACTATAAACTTATAACACTAGAAACAGCACCATTTCCTTAAATAGTTCTGGAAAAGAGGTGAACATAAACTTTATTCTTTTGTTAACCCAAAAAACAGCAAAACGTAGTTTTGTTACTATCATTCCTGCAGCCATGATGTTTATTATTTGTTGTCATCTGTGAAGAAACGTAATCTGCGCTCTAGCGGTCAACAAATCAACTGCATAATATAAATAGTAAAAAATTTAAAAATCATTTATGTAAAGCTTGGTACTGACCTATATACAGTTCTGACTTTCTCAAAGTACAAAGAACTCTAAAATAACCCTGGGAAATTAATTCATTATTTCTTTCTTGTTATAAAAATTGAAAATAAAAATATTTGTTATATGCTATGTGTTTGAAAAATAAGATCGAACTAACTCTGAGTTTTATGTAAGAATCGATTATCCCTTTATGTTTTGGGAGACCATGAAAAATACTAAATAAATACAAGGAATGCCTTGTTGTTTGAATAATAAAAATGTGTATTATTTTCAGTAGATGGTAGTTAGTTACAGATTGTCAGAAGACCGAGAAGAGAACGGACATCCAGAATTTATTACGTACCAGTTGGAGTCACTTTAACCTCAAATGGGTTCGTAATCGTAGCAGTCAGCTGGTACCACGAGCGGAAAATTTTGAAATAATTAATCGTATACTAAGAGAGTAATTCTCTTTGCACTCTCTCTCCTAACTACTGTCAAACAACGGTATTGATTTCACATAAATAAAATTTAAGAAAATCTTTGCATAATCACACACACTCGATTTTGAAAGCATATAACATAAAGATAACAAATTCTGTGACTCTTAATTAAGCGAGATTTTCGAAGAGTACAAATAGACGTAATTTAAAATTACTACTACTAATTTTACTAATTTTATTTTACTAATTTTACTACTCGGAGAGACTCGTGAGACGTTACAAGATGACGCTAATAACGTGGGGCAAATAAAACATAAGATTTCAGGAAATAATTACAGTGACGATCGCAAGAGAGACGATTATTCGAAAAGATGTTAATTAGACTCGTGAGACGTTACAATATTCAGATTCTATGCATCAGTATATAAAAAAGTTCATATAAACGTACCATCTAGCCGCCATTTTGTGTTTTTTAAAAACAAAACTATATCTCAAGAAGACGTTGAGATGTCGCAATGAAATTTGGTCCACTTGCTTAAATCAACTTTCTTTAATAAATAAGAAAACATGGTAATTTTGTTGGAACAACTTAGCAATTTTGAATACCTGGGCTACAGTGTGTCTTACAATACAAGCAACGACGTGGTGAATAAGTTGCATAAGTTCAACCTTATGTGGGGGACCATTAGGCTAACTCTTAAGTCAGCAAGTAAAGAAACACGCCTAAAATTCTACAAGGTGATGGCCCTTCCCACACGTCTTTGTGGGACTGAGAATTGGACTTTAGCGAAAGGCCAGGCCAGTCGTATCCAAGCGGCTGAAATGAGATATCTCAGGCACGTGGCAGGGTATACTCTCCACAATCAAAGAAGAAATACAGATATACGGCAGGAAATGAATATTATGAGTATACTCGACAAGATTGCCCAGTGTCGGTTGAATTGGTGATAACATCTTTGCCGAATGGATGACTACCGCGTCCCCGAACAACTATGGAACTATAAGCCGAGGGGACGGAGAGCTGTGGGACGTCCGAGGAAGCGCTGGAGTGACCAGTTCACTGTTTGAGACAGGAACAAACCATCCTTGGTTTAATTCTTGCAGATGATGATGATGGTTATTATGTGATCTCAAATTTTAAAATGGCGGCCACTTTAAAATTTTTATCACTAGTAGCTCTTGTAAATTTTTAATTTTATGAAATTACCGTTTATCCGTAAAACGTTACGCCTTTTATTGTGAACACAACGACACCCTGCTTGTTGAAATATGTTCATAAATATGGCGAAAAACAGCCTGTCCATAAATTCTGACTACTTGATTTTTTTTTTCCAGTAATCGATTCCTCAAGTATAGGAAAAGTTTATTACGTCTTCCTACGTATTTCCGCCATGTCAGACGTCTGCCCAGATACTGTGACTGTTCCGCTGAGAGACGTGTGACGTCACAGGTGGACAGTTGTCTCGTCTAAAGCTAAATGTTAACCGTGCGTCGCTAAACGCATTAATTTACCTTTAATCGTCATATCTTTAAACAGTTTTGGAATCTTTTATGTTGTTTTGTAGGTTTTCCGAGGCAGCGGTAGCAGCATCTGGACGCGAGATCAACATGGTCTTATCATCTGCGAATGTCGCCGTCATAGTTGATGTAGACGTTCGTGCTCCCACAGTATATCCTCCTCCTCAACCCAAAGGTTGGTGGGCCTGCACGTAGACAGTCCACATAACTAGAGATTGCCCCACCATTCTCAACATTCTGAAACAAGGGATATCCTATTGGACCTATAATGGAGTGGTTTCCTGTTGCCTTGTCCACCCGCCTTTATGCAGGGATGGTTTCTTATCTTGAAAGCAAGAAGGTGCCATGTCCTTTTACCCTCTCGTCCGCCCTCCTTGGAAGCCGTTGGCACTCCTTATCGCGTGAGATCCCTGCATCCCTGCATTCGTTAGGCGCTGGCTTATATAATGTGGTGCCGCCTTGCCACGTCCCTGCTACCCTCAGAGGTAGCTGAATGTCATCAACTCCAGCAATTTTATAAAACACAAGCCATAAACAGAAGGGAATTTCTTCAGCTGACGCGTTAGAACGGCCGCTGCTATAAAACAGTGTTATACAAAGAGTTGTGGCTAAGACAACAACTTTCTAAAGCGCCCGTTAATTACATATTTCTGTAGTTAGCGTGGCGTGGTGTGGTCACACTGCGCGGAGACACACACAATACTTTCACTGTAACTATGCGCAGGCGCAGGTGCAGCTGTGCGCGCGGTGTGTTTCCGTTGTACCCGCCTGTACCGCTGTAAATAAGGATAGGATAAAGATGTACGAATGCTTACACAGCCGGTGTCATTTTGATTAAAATTAACTCCCGGGTTGTTTGGCGGTGGTCCAAAGTTTGTAACAAAACCAGACGTTTCGGAAGGACTGTGGTTCTGACGTATATCATCCCCCGTTAACGTTGACTCATTTCCACTGAAGATGGCAGTCAGTGGTACAGCCGAAACGTCTGGTTTTGTTACAAACTTTGGACCACGGCCAAACAGCCCGGGAGTTAATTTTAATCAAGGATAAGATACATTACACGAAGGAACGTCACAAAATCAGTGGCATGTATCTCACAAAGATTTACAAAAATGGTTAAGAACAAAATAAAAATGAACTGTCACAATTTTCTTGCAGACAAGAGTGCCTTTCACAGAGGCGCATTAAGGGAAGAATATATCCGAAAAGCAAGTCTTGTGTTTAGCCTGCAGCAAGTTTACTGTATTGAAATGTGAAACAACAAAAGAAATAGACACATGATACAGAAAGAGAGACTACAGTTATTACAACCTTATGCTTGAGTAAAACAAAGAAAAAAATAAACAGAATTTTCAAAACGGGAGTAATCGAAGTGTATTCTACTACAACAATCCTTCTCAAACTGTAGACGCAACCTCTTGAGGAGGGGGAAGCGATACTTCCGAAAAGGGACCACAAGACATTTTTCAATTTTATTATTATCATCGAGCGACGTTACACGAAATTTACTTAATTTTTTCAGTAAACATCGAGAATCACTGGCATGGATTAAATGTCCATTTGAGAATACATCACAATGAAGATCATTAAATGTTACTCACAGTGGAGTTTGAAATTGTATCCGAATGAACAGTGTTAACAATAACGACTGACATTAAGGGTAAAGGCTATAAAAAGAATATTCGTCCCGTTTCAGGGAATCGGCTAGGATTTTCTTCCGGAGTGCGGAGTTCTGGCGCTTTCTGCGGTAAAGGGGCTTTACATTCCATCATCATCATCGCCATAATCTTCAAGGTTTTTTCCGGTCTCAAATAGGGAAAGATTAGAGCTGATCACTCCAGCGCTTCCTCGGACGTCCCACACCTCTCCGTCCCCTCGGCTTATAGTTACATAGTTGTTTGGGGATGCGGCAGTCATCCATTCGGCACCCACCAATTCAGCCGATACTGGGCAATCCTGTCGAATATACTCATAAAATTCAGTTCCTCCCGTAGGCCTATATCTGTGTTTCGTCTATGATCATGAAGAGTATACCCTGCCACGTGCCTGAGAAATCTACTTTCAGCCGCTTGGATGCGTCTGGCCTGGCCTTTCGTTAAAGTCCAATTCGCAGACCCATAAAGAAGTGTGGGAAGAGCCACACTCTGTGGGAAGAACCTTGTAGAATTTTAGGCGTGTTCCTTTCCTTGCTGACTTAAAGGTTTGCCTAATAGTCCCGCACATAATGTTGAACTTATGCAACTTATTCACAACGTCGATGCTTGTATTGTAAGACACGCTTTGTGGCTTTACATTTTGTGAGTAAACTACAAAAAAAACTTGTCATTTGCCACTTATTTAGTTGAATTCACGACGTAAGTGTGGAAACTTAAGGGTTCCATTAGTACGTATCTAAAACTAACGAAGTCCTGAAATAGTAAAGACGACATTTTACGTTACAACATAAAAATAAAGAAATAAACAAGACAAGGAACAAGAGATTCTCTCAACTTCTGCAGACCTGACGATGTCAAATAGTTTTACGAATGTTTAAAACTTCGCCTTACTCAGTACGTGTTTCTTCTTAAAATTTGCAGCAAACCGGATTAAATCAGTATACTCGTGGTAGTGTGTCCGAACGCCAAAGAAGACGCAAACCTGGAGTGAAATAACTTCCGGAGAAGAATCGAGAGCTACGCACCAAAGTCCGAGGATAGCAGTGCCACCCCCCCAAATTCCCAGAAAGGTCTGGGTAGGGAAACCACACCCACTACGAAACTTTGACTCAACTCTCGTAAACACCAAGGGGAGGGGGAGAGGACCTCCGGCCAGCCTGGTTTACGATTCCGTGGTAACATTTTACTTCCATGTTCCATAAGGAAATGGAAGTATGGTCATGGCGAAAAAAATCATGTTCGAGATAACGGCTGATTCTGATTGTACTGCCCTCAAAACATGAAGAAAAGTCATTTTTCGAAAAGTGTCTTTGTGTGTGTCTGTGTGTAGAATTTTTTCTATGCAAACGATAACAGCCGCATATTCAAACATAATCAAATAATATTTTGCATACAGTCCTCCTGAATTGTAGAGGACTCGAGGCCTTTTGATTTTGGTGACGATCGGTTACTGGAAAAGGGTATCTTACCTGCAACGTTTTATGTTTTAACAAGAGTAAAGTAATTAATTTTGATAAATTAAGTATCCTGATAAAAAGATCTTAATAATCCACTGTAGAAACGTAGATGAAATATCTATAAATGAAGAGGCTAGTTGAACGGGGTGGGGGTAATTTTCTATAAATGAAAATTATAGTTGATGGGGGAGGGGATAATTTTTTATATGTATACTACGTTATCGGCAACAAAGAAGTAGTTTGTTGTTAAAATTCCTTCCCGGGCTGTTTGGCCGTAGCCCAATGTTTTCTGCAAAACCAGACGTTTCGGCTGTGCCATCGACTACCATCATCAGTGAAAATCGAGTGCGATAACGTAAGGTGGTATACGTTAGTGACCACAGTACTGTGGTTAAGGCTGAAGCAATAAGTAGAAAGAAGTAGTTTCTATGGAAATACTGTATTTCATTTCGAAAATGATTTTAAATATAAATCTTAGAACATGGAAGTCATGTATGGTTCTCCACACCGATATTTTGAGTGTGCCACCGATCAACATATCGAACCCCGAAGCCCTGAATGGTCGCGGGCCCGAACTCTGGGTTCAATCCACAGGATACCCTCGGAGGTGTACGGCTTTTCCTCCACTTTCTGGGGATAGCAGGGAAACACCACCCCGCCACGCCAGCGAGTGGTAAGGCGGGTTCCCGAGTCCTCCCCCTCTCACTCGCTGCAACTTAATGCTAGATTCACATAAAATTCCCCTTAATATCCCACATGGGCTTTTAAATAATTAATGCTTGATGCCTTTACTTGGTGAAAATCCATTTTGTAAATTATAGTAAAAGATAAAACAATCAATTTTTTTTTTTTTTTTACCTGTTTCGGCAACACAGTGCCTTCATCTGATGGTGTAAGCTGACTAATTTTCGTACAATATAATACAGAATATAAAATACAAGGCAAGTGCTATTGTTTAGAGAGCGATAGTAATCTCGTGTCAATAAGATTTAATACACATTACACAAACATATAACATAACATAAACCAAGTCTATTTATACAAATTAAGCAGAGGCGAGCTATTTAGGTCTAACTGATCATTTAAATATTTGTGTTTATTAATTCTGACGAGTGAAAATCACTAAAACTATTTTATTGTTTTATCTTTTACTATAATTTACATGGGCTTTTGCGATTCTTTCACAATTTTTACCCCTTATATTTTCTTCTAACCCACCTATTTTTTAGGGGGATCGATCAAAAAAACAATAGGGTTCAGTAGGGTAAGAGCATGGACACGCATGCCAAGTTTTACGAAAATAGGTCGAAGCGTTCCAAACGTATTGTGAGACATACCGCAAACAGACGGACAGACAGACAAATGTGCCTAACGGTAGAGTTAAAACTGAGAACTCCCTTCGCTCGTTCAATTATTGGAATATTATTGGAATGTTATCGTTTTAACAATCATTCTCTCAGACTAAAACACATCCGTCACAGTAATTGTCAGCACCATTAGTGAAATCGGTAAATATTAAACAAGTGATCGATTAAAATTAAAATGCACAGTATCAAAATTAATTTTAAAAACGTGTATAAAGTCTGTCAGTTAAATAAAGTTCGTATAACGTTCTGTTGAAATAGATATTGAATTTATTTAATTAAAATTTTTTGTATTTGAATTATGTTTTTATTGTGCCCACAGAGACTTTTAAATTATGCATGTGCACAAACATATGCAACAAAATATGCGCAAAAGAAAACATATGTATTCAAATCATACTGTGTCCATAGGGGCACGGGTTTCTCGTGTGGTAGCAATAACAGTAAACTGGAGAACAAATAATACTACAGAAGTCAGTATTTTTGTTTTGACTGATAAACATGTAGGGAACGAATTGTACAAGACAAATGATAAAGTGGGAATGTGTTATCTTACGTCGTGCTACCTTCTCCTGGTTCTGTTTCCCTCGGCATCTTTATTACTTCTTTAACTAAACTATCTTCGGTATTCTTTAAATATGTTTGTTTCTGTGTCTGCGATTTTTTTAACTTACTGATTAAAAAATTCAGTCATTTGATAATAAATTTACTCAGCTATCGACCCTTTTAAAACTCCAAACGTTTCTACTTGACCCGCGGAAGGCATCTTCAGTAGCGTGGCGGGCTTCATCTTCATTAGTCAGACAGGATCAGACATTTCTGAAGATGTGAAATCGAAACGTTGAGTGATGGTTTCTAGTGCGGTAATTTTGTCTGTCCGTTTCACTTTCCGGGAGACACTGAGGACGAGTATCGGAGGATGCAGGTAGCTCTTCGTCGACAAAATGTCCTACCCAGGATCTGCCCTTCGGGGTGCAGGAAATTCCCCGTCCTTCCTCGGCATTGGTGCTGAGGGACGGGAAACGTGTGTGCCACCACTCGAGAGATGACCGAGGAATTCTGGGATCCTAGTAGCGCTGCGGCAAGATTCCGATGTTCCTGGAAGGCAGCTATATGGGCCTTTCTCGGTAGTCCGATGTCCGTACAAGCATAGTGAACTTGAGTAGCAGCTCGGAGCGCTGTCATACGCGTACTCCACACGAGAGTATGCAGCTATATCGCATGGCGGTTGAAGGGGGAAAACGCGGCTTCTGATTTCAGAATAAATCAGTGAGGTAACGTTCCCCTACCGTCGTCAGAAAGTGTAAAAGAAGTTGTAGAAATCTGCGGGCTTAGATTCTGACTTTTATTTCGGTTCTTATTTGGTTGTCGGGCTCGCGATTATTCTGGGCTTCGAGAGCCCAAACGCGACTTATCCAAAAATGGTACCACGAGACCGTGATCCAGTCCGGCCGGCGTCCAGTCTCCCCCCCCCCCCCCCCGTTGACGAGATGAGGAAAGGTTTCGTTGTGGTTGAAAATTCACTCCCCATAGAAGTTGTCTTGACTGACGGGTACAAGAGTTTATGATAAGGGCCTCGTATCCTAGGTGCACCACTGTCATCTCGGTCCCTCTTCTCTCTGATGAGCACAACGATTACTGTTTCGCTATAACGTTATGCGACCACACTTTACAATCAGCTGTGATGTACGTAAAATTGTAACGCCAGTGTAAGCAAAGAAGGTCACGTCACGTGATGGATCCGTTATCGTCGGGAATTCTGTGTCGCACCTTTTCACGTACTGAATGCCGCGGCCGGACAGCCTCAGTAATGAGTGATGCCGTTACTGTCTTCGCTTACACACACACACCATCTCGTGTTTCCACGGGTTCGGTCACAGTGGATTTCACCCAGCTGCTGCGCATCAATAATTTCTGTGTCGTTTTGGAAATAACTGTGCGCTTGCTTAGTTAGGAAACGGTATCGGTTTCACATATGTTTCCAAACTAGAGGATCAAATAGTCGCATTCGTGTTATAATCTCTCTTAGATTAACACGGCGTATGATAGGTGGCAAGTCCTTTCTCAGTTTGAGTCTTCTTCTTCTTCTTCTTCTTCTTCTTCTTCTCCTCCTCCTCCTCCTCCTCCTCCTCCTCCTCCTCCTCCTCCTCCTCCTCCTCCTCCTCCTCCTCCTCCTCCCCTCCCCTCCTCTCTCCTCCTCCTATCAGGGACTAGACGAATCACCTGTTCCGGTCCCAAAGGAATATCGTATATTTTACTATCTTTGTTGTCCATTAGGCTTTTGTTGCCAAACGTCCATCTGGCATCCTATTTAGATGAGCAATACATCTCTCTTTGATCTCTGCTCAAAGGGAGACGTTTCGGCCCCACATTACTGTGGTTATCTGGTGAAAAAGTCTTTGCCACAGTACTGTGGTTAACTGGTAAAGATCCGCACCAGTTACTCGAGCCTCCAACAACGGTGGGTTCCGAAACGTCTGTTCTATGCGGCAGTAGTGGACCAGGGCCTAATAGTCCAGAGAATTGTCAAACGAATTTCAACAGGGTCGAGTTACAACTGGGAACTCGCTTAGCTCGTAATAAATAAATAAATAAATAAATTTCAGTGAATTTCATAAAAATTAAAACGAAAATAAACGATCAGCACTAATGGTACAAAAATTATTTTTCACCGTA
Organism: Magicicada septendecula; assembly: GCA_034769895.1. NCBI lineage: Eukaryota > Metazoa > Arthropoda > Insecta > Hemiptera > Cicadidae > Magicicada > Magicicada septendecula. The sequence goes on from CM068375.1 coordinate 48,518,646, forward strand.
GGCTAATTATTAAATGTGTGTAGATAAAAAATAAATTGCGCGGTGTGGTTAGGTACGTATAACAACAGTGGATTGGCGTGGTACGAGCATTCCTCAGTTGTTGTATTACGTCACGTGGTTGCTCTCAGCTGTAGACAGAGAAGGGTGTAAGGGTGTTGTTATGACAGATTGTAATCCAATCGTTATTAAATAACGATTTTGTCTAGTATTTTATAACTACTTGGAGGTGAGAACCCTACACGGTCGTTCTGACGTAAAATCACGGTGGTGATTAGAAAAATATCATAAACATATCTACATGCTTCCAAAATCATAAACATATCTACATGCGTCCAAAATCATAAACATATCTACATGCTTCCAAAATCATATCTACATGCTTCTTCCCAATCCGGAAGTACACCCAGAAGGACGTATAATGTCAAGTATCCGCTGTGGGCAGATGCGTTGCGAGAGGGCCGGCGACCAGAATGGGGTCAGTGTCACAGGCGTCCCACTGAGTCAAGTGGTACAGTAGGCCTACAGTACTATGAATCAGTGTCACATAAACTGTAGGCGAACGTGAGCCAGTTAATTACCATACTTCAGTAAAGTAGCGTATAGCTGGTTCGTGAGGGTATTGTTCATCAAATATTTGTTTTTGTTTGTGGCCAGTGGTGTATCAAGAATTCGGCCTTGGTGGTGGGGGGGGCCTTGGTCGAGTCGGCTTTATACAAAAGAAAAAGCAAGTTAAGACTAATCAACATTACTATCTTTAAAGTGGTTTAAAAACGTGTGATGAGATCCTGAATTAAATCCCATTAAAGTAACGGTAATAACACAGTAAAAATACGCGTTATTCATTATTAAAAGATTGGCTGAATTGATTTTCCTATATTTAATATTTCAAACGTATACCCTAATGCTGTATAATAAACCTGTTTGTATATTTAAAAAAAAGTTACTACTATATTAGTGTATCCGACTGAAAAAAAACAGCCTAACAGTTAAGAGATTAACAAAATTCGTCAACTTTTTCGACCTCTTGGGGGGGGGGGTCCGGTCCCGTTCGTTTACCCCAGTAAATACGCCCCTGTTCCACCTTTTATATTACACACACACACACACACACACACACACACACACACACACACACACACACACACACACACATTTCAAAGTCCTATTTGAATGTTGAGTTTTATTTAGTACCCTGTATTAACACAAAATGGCAAGGGCGTTTAATCAGTGCGGAAGGTTCAGCGTGAAACCTCCGAAGTTGATTTAACATTTCCCCCTGACCGTTCAGTTTCCACCGCATCATGTACTACCAATGCCATTTTGTTTAACTGATAAAACACGGACGATGCAGTCAGTAGTCTGTCTCCGACAGCATTGATAAAACTGGAACAACAATTATACTTAATTACGGACAAGACAAGACAAGGACATGCATACTGACTGACTGATGTAATATATGTGAGTCACTATCCTGTTGCTATCTCTCGCCCTTATAGTCTCGGGTTCACTTGAAAAACATGGAATTTATAATTACAGCGAATTCCATAAACATGTCTAAGGCGAAATGATAACCTATATATAGTGCTAATCTTTTCCAAAAATAGATTTAAACTGTACATTCTTATGAGGCCAGTTTTATATAATTTCATCGATTGAATACCCCTCCCGCGTGTAATCAATAATTCCATCTATACTCAGAGCAGACTAAAGCGGAAGTGAGGGAGTTGGCCAGGGGAAGGTGCGGGTGAAAGGGGCAGCGCCTACGGTGTTGTCAGATGGTAGGAGAGGGGCAGGGGGGCGCACGCCTATCAGCCATAGATGTATATATACTACTGGATTGCTAACGCTGTGCTATGAATTCGGTCCGCGGCTGTTCAGCTCTCCCCACCACTCTGTAGTGGTTCCACCAGCTACGCTGTTTTTTTTTTTTTTTTTTTTTATTTTGAGACCAACCAGGATGGTCGGACTCAGGCTGTTTTGGAGACGAGCTCCCTTCAGCCGTGTGGGTAAGGGATTTTGGGGAGACGTACGCCAGACGACCGGGCCGCGGAGAAGGTGGAGGCACTTAGTTGGGAGAGTACTGTGTGTTGGTTATATTGTATGAGAGTGTAGTGTGTAGCCATTCGCTAGCGGGAGAGGTAGATGGATGTGGCCGTTATAGGTGTTTTATGGCATCTTTATTTATTCATTTTGCTTTGTTTTGTTTATTTCTTCATATTTCTTCTGCGACGTTCTTTCGGGGGGTCGGCCAAGAGAGGGACGTGTGACGCTGGTCGCCAAAGCTGTTAGGTGGCGACAGGGTGCCGTCAAGGGAGGCGGAAGGTACAGATTTGGATTATATGCGGGTACGTAAGTGTGGGGAACTAAAGCGTGTGTTTACTGTGGTGAAGTGAAGAGAGTGTGGGGGAGTTTTAACGTGTGTTGATTATTTTGGCTGCTTTGGGATGTCAGGACGCTACTGCCGGGAAGAGATAAGTCCTTGGCGGGGAAATGTATGTATTACTGCTTAAGTAGGTCTGTGTCTTTGACGTCGGCGAGGTTGGAGGCGAGGGGGAGGACCATTGGCTATTGCAAGGAGGCGATTTAGTAGGTAGGAAGGTCGGCTGGTATTGCGGGTGTTTCTATTAATTGAAGGGACTATCGTTTGTATGGAATTGCGGCGGGAGGCTGTGCGGGAATACTTCCAGTTGAGTTTACCAAGGAAGGAATCTAGGTCAGGGAAGCGGGTGTTAAGCGCATACAGGGCGGCATTGGAGGTCTTCGTAAGGCGTGGTCGGCGGTATATGAGTCGTAGGGCACGTCGTTCTGTGACCCGGTGGAGATCAAGGTAGGCTGGGGAGGCGGTAAGGAGAACTGGGTGGGCGTATGTGAGGATGGGTCGGATACATGTAGTATAGATGCGGCCTAGTAAGTCGCTGGAGCAGTGGTTTAGTCGGCTGAGGGTTCTGAGAGAATGGAGGCGGGTACGGGCGATGGTAGTTGTGCGTTTGATCTGCGGTCGCCAGGTAAGTTTGGAGTCAAGCGTGACGCCCAGATATTGGCAATCACGCTTCGGACGTACTGATGATGGGCCAACGCGGACGGGCGTGTTATAGAAATGCGACATGTTGCGTCCAGTGGAGTTGAAAACACAGAGTTGGGTTTTGTCCGCGTTTACTGTTATTCGCCAAGTATTGCAGTAGGCGAAGAAAGGTTCTAGGATTTGTTGCAATTTGATTGGGACCTGCCGGTGTGCGCCTGCTGAGACCCAGTAGGCAGTATCGTCGGCGTACTGGGCTAGGCCTGCAGATGGGTAGGGTAGAGTAGGCGGGGGGAGGGGTGTCTTTCATAAAGATGATATAAAGTAGCGGGCTAATGGCGGAGCCTTGGGGGACACCGGCATTGAGGCGGAAGGGTGCCGAGAGATGCTGACGGACTCGGACTTGCGCCGTGCGTCCATCCAGGAACTGGGAGAGCCATTTGATGATGGTTGGGGGAAAGTGACATCCGAGGATCTTAAAACGGAGGCCATTGTGCCAGACAGAGTCGAAGGCTTTGCGGATGTCGAGTAGGGCTAAGATGGTCGGGCGTTTGCGGGCTGAGTTGTCCTGGATGGCGCTGATAACCCGAACAAGTTGATCATATATGTTGTAACCAGGGCGGAAATGTATTGTAGTGCTAGAGCACAACTTTGAATCGCGCGCCGGTTCATTTGGCGACCAAGACGAGTGTGACGAGGCGACGACATCACTTCCGCTTTAGTCTGTTCAAAAGGTGGCCCGGAGTATAACAAACAGTTGTGAACTACGGTTTACAAAAGCTCAATACTTCAAGTAATATTCTGTCTATCAGATACCAAGCTAGATACAGCAACAACTCAAAGAAAACGACAAACTATAGAAATGACTGTATTACGGAGGGAACTAGGAAAGACAAGGTACGATAGGTTGCCAAACAATAGTATAAGAGAAATGTGTAATGTATCAGATATTAATTCTTCGGTTGCGGAGAGAAGAAGGATATGGAATGAATCAAGAATGGATAACACAAGGCTAGTGAAAAAGGCAAGAGATGGCTAACCAAACACCAAAAGGAGCATTGTCGGCCAAGGAAGAGGAGGAGTGACAGCATGTAAGACCGTTGTTATAGAACAGGACACAGTCCTAACAAGGAAGTTGAAGAAGTAGAAGAAACAATTGTGTCCCTATAAAAATAGGATTCTTAATTACGTACTTAACCCTTGTTGGGGGACACCGGCATTGAGGCGGAAGGGTGCCGAGAGATGCTGACGGACTCGGACTTGCGCCGTGCGTCCATCCAGGAACTGGGAGAGCCATTTGATGATGGTTGGGGGAAAGTGACATCCGAGGATCTTAAAACGGAGGCCATTGTGCCAGACAGAGTCGAAGGCTTTGCGGATGTCGAGTAGGGCTAAGATGGTCGGGCGTTTGCGGGCTGAGTTGTCCTGGATGGCGCTGATAACCCGAACAAGTTGATCATATATGTTGTAACCAGGGCGGAAATGTATTGTAGTGCTAGAGCACAACTTTGAATCGCGCGCCGGTTCATTTGGCGACCAAGACGAGTGTGACGAGGCGACGACATCACTTCCGCTTTAGTCTGTTCAAAAGGTGGCCCGGAGTATAACAAACAGTTGTGAACTACGGTTTACAAAAGCTCAATACTTCAAGTAATATTCTGTCTATCAGATACCAAGCTAGATACAGCAACAACTCAAAGAAAACGACAAACTATAGAAATGACTGTATTACGGAGGGAACTAGGAAAGACAAGGTACGATAGGTTGCCAAACAATAGTATAAGAGAAATGTGTAATGTATCAGATATTAATTCTTCGGTTGCGGAGAGAAGAAGGATATGGAATGAATCAAGAATGGATAACACAAGGCTAGTGAAAAAGGCAAGAGATGGCTAACCAAACACCAAAAGGAGCATTGTCGGCCAAGGAAGAGGAGGAGTGACAGCATGTAAGACCGTTGTTATAGAACAGGACACAGTCCTAACAAGGAAGTTGAAGAAGTAGAAGAAACAATTGTGTCCCTATAAAAATAGGATTCTTAATTACGTACTTAACCCTTGTGTTTACTTAATTCTTGTATAGTATTCATGTGAAAACAAACCATAGTAATATAGAAACCAACAATATTACCTACGAGAGAGACTTAATAACAATGGACGAGCTTGAAGAAGCCCTTGGAAGAACTAAAAATCGAAAAGCAACTGGACAGGATGCATTGAGCACAGAATTCTTCAAGTATGGGGATATCTTACTTAAAGGGGATGTCTCTGTGTTTCTGGGGATAGCTTATCTTATCTTACTTCGATTTAAGATAATATTGTTATCTTACAACACTCAAATAATTGTCCTGTGTTGTGTTTGACATTTCTTTTGTATTCATACACAGGTCCTGGTGATGACAATAAACATTGTCGAAACGTCGACACAAATAAGTTAAAAAATGTGTGTTATATTTTGTCATTTTGTGTTATTATTTTTCCTCAATAAGCAAGCATAGAAAAAAATCATGATAATACCCCTACCTACATTTTTGTGTAGTACCGTTCACAACCTTACTAAATAAAACCTCGATATTTCAACTCATGGAGGCTGCTATCTAGATTTCTGTATACGTCTCTCTCTCTCTCTCTCTCTCTCTCTCTCTCTCTCTCTCTCTCTCTCTCTCTCTCTCTCTCTCTCTCTCTCTCTCTCTCTCTCACACGCGCGCGCGCGCGCGCGCGCGCAGTAACATATTAACATTGACTAACTACCCTCGTTTCGTTACACACAAAACGCTTATTAATTGGACGCGTAGAGAAGAAGAAAACTTGTGACCGGCCCGGGACTCGTCGACGTAATGACCGGAAACACGGTTTTGGCGTCTGACGGAGGGTTGAGACCCAAAAACAGTCAGACGTCAAAATAAAATATTCCACTCAAGCAGCGGCAGTCAGTTCGCAAAGCTAGGAGGCGCATGTGTTCGGTCCCTCCCCCAACCCTGTTTCAGTATAATAACAACCGTGCATCCCCGTCCAGACGTAGACGTGTACACTCTGGGTATACTGAAGTTGCACACTGTTGAAACAGCCAGATCGGTTTCACTGATTCAGTTTCTGAAGTACCGTATATAGCGAGTCCTAAGTTTTGACTCGACCGTTTGTCATTTGTCTGACTCACGATAACGTTTGAATACACCAACCGATTGTGCCAACACTTGGTAACAGTATTTCGACATCACACTTTCGTTTCTCGTTACAATTTTGGTAAACGAAAGCGGCACCTTTTATTTCTTGTTGATCACCGTTATCTTAAGTTTATAACTTCTCGCTGGACGCTGTTCTATTTAAAGCTTTGCGTTCGTACGCCAAATATACAATTATTTAAATTTATGTTATAATTATTAAGTATAGAATGGTGGGCGCCAGAGATAGTTAGGAATCTCAGGGTTTGTTGTTAGCAACAACTCTTATGTTCAGATGATAAATAAACAATACTATATTTGTCACTTGTATACATTTAAATAATATAACATATAACATCATTATCATTACAAATTGACAGATTAAATAACTTCTCAATTGCTACTAAAATTCTTTATCCCTTTCTAATCGTCACAAGAGATTCATGAACACATTGAATATCATTTGTCATTGATAAGGAATTAATTTACACATTGAATATCATCTATCATTTATGAGAGCTTAATTAGTCCAGTGACAATTCTCTATAATTTATGAGATTAATTAACACATTGAATATTATTTATAATTTTTAAGAGATTAATGAACACATTGAATATTATTTATAACATTGCTAAGTTACTCTTGGAACTAGAAATCTCCTTCATTCTCATCATAAATTAACTTTGATCAGCGACATGACTTAAGATCTAACATATCATAAATATCGAACTATCATTCAAATTTATATTAAATATTTAAACTTTGTACTCTGATTCTATGTCGTAAGATATAAAATACACTTCAGCATCTGAACGTCTTCATGGGTTCTTCTAGAATGAAACGGGTTAAACGTAGGTAGACAACTATACTACATGAAATTATTTGATTACAACATTTAATTTGATACGATTACTTGAGTTTGATTATCCATGCTCCGTCCTGCTCGTTCCACACTTTACACCTCACAACACAATTGATCTTACTCTGCTTTTTATTCACACACTATCGCGATAACCATTCATCTCCACGCCCTCCGAAACTTTGACTTTCTCATACGGCCGCGCACATGATAAATAATACTGCTTCGCTCTTGATGCCGCGCACAAGATAAATAATACTGCTTGACTTATTAATGACCGCTTGTTCTTTTCTTCACTTCCTCCTAACTACTTACTTTACTTCTTCATGACGATAACTAACTGGTTTGTCTAATGACCGAATACTGATTGACTGAATGAATATGTTGCAGACTGTCTTAGATTGCTTAATGATTGTTTAAGACATAACTTCTAACTCTCTCTAACAACAGCTAGCAAAAACTGCCAGTATCAAACTTCCACGAACTGACTGCTTGCTAACTGGTAACTGACTGACCGATTCTCCTCTAAGTTCCTTCACGAGTTACTTTTATAGTTTCACATAGACTTCCCGCACTGGCGCTACTCTTAAGATTACCATCATTGGCCAAAATTCAAACGTGTTGCCGGTAAGTTTGAAGTTATCCAGTTAACACTCGAAATAACTTCGCGCGCAGAGGTGACGCTATCCCTGATTGGAGAACTCTTATAGACGCGCACTTCTTTCCGCCAGACCGTTATCTCGTTAAAAAGAGAAATTTGTTTTCTAAAACCACCCCCGTTATGACGTATAACTCTTTGTATTTTGAAGGCCGAAAACACCCTATTTCTAACGGTACTTCATATTTTTTTGCTGTTTTGTGCAAACAAAGCGTTTTATATCTTTACGACTTAGAAAGTTGTACCTACAATACAATTTTACACTTGCTCGGCGCCAACGTGTCGCCTCGCTATACACACCTCTTACTTATATAACAAATACTTGGTACAATTCTCATCTGTATGTCTACTTACTAACGTTACATCTATTAATATTAATAGTCTACATCAGAATATACTATTGATATAAATGTGTTTTACCACACAGCTGGCTGTAACCGGTAGTGTTACGTTAGAAGTTATTAGTTAGCAATTTTGTACACTTTTCGTTGATCACCGTTATCTTAAGTTAGTAGTTAGCAATTTTGTACACTTTTCGTTGAACACCGTTATCTTAAGTTATTAGTTAGCAATTTTATACATTTTTCGTTGATTTTTGAATTGGCCGCGAATTCGCGTTGTTTCTGTCATATCCGCGATACTCGTTAGCGCGAGAGCTGGCTGTCTTTACGTCAGTGCTTATAATGGGCAAAGCTTTCTGACGAAACGTTCTGGATACCGCGTAACTCGTAGTTTACCTGACAGCTTGGTAGAACAACGTTTGTCTCATTAGCGCGAGAGCTGGCTGTCTGTACGTCAATGCTTTCTGACGAAACGTTCTGGATACCGCGTAAGTCGTAGTTTACCTGACAGCTTGGTAGAACAACGTTTGTCTCATTAGCGCGAGAGCTGGCTGTCTTTACGTCAATGCTTTCTGACGAAACGTTCTGGATACCGCGTAACTCGTAGTTTACCTGACAGCTTGGTAGAACAACGTTTGTCTTATTGGCGCGAGAGCTGGCTGTCTTTACGTCAATGCTTTCTGACGAAACGTTCTGGATACCGCGTAACTCGTAGTTTACCTGACAGCTTGGTAGAACAACGTTTGTCTTATTGGCGCGAGAGCTGGCTGTCTTTACGTCAATGCTTTCTGACGAAACGTTCTGGATACCGCGTAACTCGTAGTTTACCTGACAGCTTGGTAGAACAACGTTTGTCTTATTGGCGCGAGAGCTGGCTGTCTTTACGTCAATGCTTTCTGACGAAACGTTCTGGATACCGCGTAACTCGTAGTTTACCTGACAGCTTGGTAGAACAACGTTTGTCTTATTGGCGCGAGAGCTGGCTGTCTTTACGTCAATGCTTTCTGACGAAACGTTCTGGATACCGCGTAACTCGTAGTTTACCTGACAGCTTGGTAGAACAACGTTTGTCTTATTGGCGCGAGAGCTGGCTGTCTTTACGTCAATGCTTTCTGACGAAACGTTCTGGATACCGCGTAACTCGTAGTTTACCTGACAGCTTGGTAGAACAACGTTTGTCTTATTGGCGCGAGAGCTGGCTGTCTTTACGTCAATGCTTTCTGACGAAACGTTCTGGATACCGCGTAACTCGTAGTTTACCTGACAGCTTGGTAGAACAACGTTTGTCTTATTGGCGCGAGAGCTGGCTGTCTTTACGTCAATGCTTTCTGACGAAACGTTCTGGATACCGCGTAACTCGTAGTTTACCTGACAGCTTGGTAGAACAACGTTTGTCTTATTGGCGCGAGAGCTGGCTGTCTTTACGTCAATGCTTTCTGACGAAACGTTCTGGATACCGCGTAACTCGTAGTTTACCTGACAGCTTGGTAGAACAACGTTTGTCTTATTGGCGCGAGAGCTGGCTGTCTTTACGTCAATGCTTTCTGACGAAACGTTCTGGATACCGCGTAACTCGTAGTTTACCTGACAGCTTGGTAGAACAACGTTTGTCTTATTGGCGCGAGAGCTGGCTGTCTTTACGTCAATGCTTTCTGACGAAACGTTCTGGATACCGCGTAACTCGTAGTTTACCTGACAGCTTGGTAGAACAACGTTTGTCTTATTGGCGCGAGAGCTGGCTGTCTTTACGTCAATGCTTTCTGACGAAACGTTCTGGATACCGCGTAACTCGTAGTTTACCTGACAGCTTGGTAGAACAACGTTTGTCTTATTGGCGCGAGAGCTGGCTGTCTTTACGTCAATGCTTTCTGACGAAACGTTCTGGATACCGCGTAACTCGTAGTTTACCTGACAGCTTGGTAGAACAACGTTTGTCTTATTGGCGCGAGAGCTGGCTGTCTTTACGTCAATGCTTTCTGACGAAACGTTCTGGATACCGCGTAACTCGTAGTTTACCTGACAGCTTGGTAGAACAACGTTTGTCTTATTGGCGCGAGAGCTGGCTGTCTTTACGTCAATGCTTTCTGACGAAACGTTCTGGATACCGCGTAACTCGTAGTTTACCTGACAGCTTGGTAGAACAAAGTTTGTCTTATTGGCGCGAGAGCTGGCTGTCTTTACGTCAATGCTTTCTGACGAAACGTTATGGATACCGCGTAACTCGTAGTTTACCTGACAGCTTGGTAGAACAACGTTTGTCTTATTGGCGCGAGAGCTGGCTGTCTTTACGTCAATGCTTTCTGACGAAACGTTCTGGATACCGCGTAACTCGTAGTTTACCTGACAGCTTGGTAGAACAACGTTTGTCTTATTTTTATTTTCATGTTTTAGAATTATTTACCTGAAGCCAGTTACTGACTTCTGATCTGCCCGAAACGTTGTTTTTTTAAATTTGAATCACTGGTGGCGGATGTTATTGTATTCACTGGTGGCGGATGTTATTGTATTCACTGGTGGCGGATGTTATTGTATACTAGAGAACCCCCGTATCCACATTCGAAGTAATATTCTGATTGCTGTGTAATATACATTAAGTGATATTGTAATTGTTTTTTTTCTCATTAGAATAGGTACGTAGGTTATGTTACATATATTTATATTATCCACAATTTGGTATAACTTATGAATATTGATGCACACTATGTAGGCCTATAGAATATACTGGAATGTATGTACTACTATGTTCTAGATATTACGTCTTGAACAAACTAGACTATTCTAGTCTGTAACTTATACTGGTGAATGACGTCATTATCAACTATCGGAGAAAGTCAGTCTGCATCCTAAGTTCAGTGGATTATGTTATAGAGTTAGTTTTTGTGGATCAATATTACATTTGAACTTGTGCTTACTTGCTGAACTGCTACCTGTCATGGTCCGGACGTGGCCTTTCAGTGTCTCCACCATTATCAAGTTATGGTTTAGGGCTTGATAATGGTGGATACACTGAAAGGCCTCGTCCGGAACATGACAAGTAGCAGTTCAGCAAGTAAGCACGACAAAGTTGGAATTACAGAGACTGTTAATTCAAATAACAAGATGAGAAGTATTACATTTGTGTGTTATCTTTTTGTTTGTTTATAAATTACGGTTGCGTCAGTAATCGATATCACAATTGTGAATCGAAATTTGTATTTTATGTGTTATTTTTCTTTATTTGTGGAAAAAATATTTGTAGTAACGACAAATAAACAAGGTGTCGACAGTGATAAGGGTGTTTTATTTCAATCACTGCATAGAAGACGACAATATCTCCATCTTTTATGTTTTAAGTCAAACATTGCATCAGTGGATAACGTTGAGAGTCGTTACTAACAAACAGTTATTTGAGTCTGGAAATTGTGTTGTTTACGATTGCCAACGCGTATGCGTGCGTACACGTGAGCCTCTCACGGTTTACATGTCACCGCTTACGGTTCCGTTGAGCCGGAAAATTTGAATTCGATTTATTTTCAGAAAGCTGTTATTCGACTGTGAACAACTTCACGCATGAACGGAGAAAGGCTTAACGCTGGCCGTACAGTAGCCCCCCCCCCCAATCGTGTGTTATACTCGTGTTGTCTTTTGAGCAGACGTTTTGAGTGAGTTACACCGACCCTGTGCAAGCCACTCATTTATCAGTGCTTTATATACTGTGTGTTTCCAAAAGATGGTGCCAAACTTTGAGAAATGATTCTGCTGATTAAACTGAAGGAAAACTGTCCAGTAAATGTGCGCGGAGAAATGCTGTGTTTTTTTTTTATTAATTACTGCTGAACGAAACTGCAGCACGTTTACCATTTTTTTATAAGTAACAAACAAGCGAAAATATTAGCTTAGAAATTTTTAAAATAGCGGCTGATTGAAATTTTTAAATTCACAAAAATTGCTACTGATAACAAAATAATTCCCGCAAAGGATTTCTGCGAGGGAGCCCAGAAAAAGAGTTACGCTTCGCTCGTCCTACATGGGCATCTACCGATCTGCGTGTTACTAAAAACATCACGGACATCGGAGCATTAGATCTCAGTGCTTGGCGCTATAACGAGCCACTTCTGCTCGCAGCTAAGAGGAAACCCCTGTCACATATGTATCCACCGCATAACAAAACTTATAATCCCATACATCAACATTAATACATTTCGTCACACCATTACTAGCAGCTACATAACTGAATAATTGCTACGACATCTCATTCACAACATCTCTACCGTTCATTGTAACATGTATATTACGAGTACTTTGCTATTGTACACTAACTTCATAAGCCTCCTTCTAACTGGTACACGGAGGAACCAACCTAACCTAACCTAAAAGAAATAGGTTATTCGCACAAATGGAAAAGTTACAGAATTGAAACGTCATCGAAGTTTGGAACAGAGGTACGTTTCTGCTAGTTGCCACAGATTCGGTCAGTCCTGACCGAGTGAAAGTGCGGGGCGCCGTCGACTGACCGAGTAAAAAACAGGTAAAAACGTCGTTTGGTAGCAACTGACCGAGACCGTTAACACCAAACATTAGCTATAACGTGGGAAATCTGAGAGTCTACGTTGCCACATCATGATACACCACACCAAAACGTGTGGTGTAAACAATAAAACGTGGTTGTCACGCGATAACTGTTGTTATAAGGTCTGACCTTATTATGATAAATAAAATAATAATATTATAAATGTACTTGTGAATATACTGTAATTGATGTTAACAAATTTAAGATCCATTTCCTAAGCTGTAGAACTTACATTTAACTGCCGTATTCTCTCTGTGTTACAGGTAAGCCTACGTTAGTTATGGATAACCATTACAGGTAAGCATGACATCATTTTTAAGGAACGCCGGAACCCAAATTGTCGTATTCAGTACAGTTAATTGACGAGGTATCCTACCTTGTCAGAAACGTTTAAATTTGAACTGTCAAATGTAGGGCTACGTGTAGTTGCAACTGAGTCTACTGTTTTCGTAATCATGTATAGCCCCGACAGTGTTTCCTGAACTGCGCCGACCTCCCACTAACACGTATAGCTAAGATGTCTACAGAGTGGTGAGGAGAGAGGGCTGACAACGCGATAACAGTGCACCGTCACACTCGTGTACTACATCTGTCTCTGTCACACACATGCTGCAATTGTTCTCACCAGGCTTGTTGCACCCGATGTTCACACAATGAAAGACTGTACAAGACTGTTGTGCGCATGTGCGAAATGAATGAAAATTTTGTTAGCTTCGCAACGAGGTGTTTGGCTACTGCGCATCGAGACGCGAATGTTCAATTTACATCGTCTTGCCTCTACCTACAGCTTGTCTACGCGCCGGAGGTCTCTGACGTCATATAGACCAGGATAGTGGCGTATCTAGAATTTGGCTTTGGGGCGGGGTCGAGTTGGCTTCATACAAGAGAAAAACACGAGTGAGTACTAATCAACATGACTATCTTAAAGTGTCTGAAAACATGTGATAACATCATGAAATCAGTCCCATTAAAGTAAACGGTCATAACACAATAAAACTAAACTTTACTGAAACATTGTTCAGAAGCTACTTCGTGACTGAATTGATTTTCCTATAAGCCTATTTCATATTTCAAACGAATACACAAATGTTGTGTAATAATCTGTTTGTATATTTAAAATATCGGTATGGAGAACCATACATGAGTTCCATGTTCTAAGATTTATATTTAAAATCATTTTCGAAATGAAATATTTCCATAGAAACTACTTCTTTCTTCAGCCTTAACCACAGTATTGTGGTCACTAACGCATACCACCTCACGTTACCGCACTCGATTTTCACTGATGATAGCAGTCGATGGCACTGCCGAAACGTCTGGTTGTACAGAAAACATTGGACCACGGCCAAATAGCCCGGGAAGGAATTTTAATAACAAACTACTTCTTTGTTACCGATAACGTAGTACACATATAAAACATTATCCCCTCCCCCTTCAACTACCCTCTTAGTTTATAGATATTTCATTTACCTTTCTACAGTGGATTATTATGACCTTCTTTTCAGGATACTTTATTTATCAAAATTAAGTACTTTACTCTTGTTAAAACATAAAGCGTTGCAGGTAAACTACCCTTTTACTTTAACCGATCTTCACGAAAATCAACAGGCCTTGAGTCCTCTACAACTCAGGCACATATGGAAAAAACTATTTGATTCTGTTTGAATTTGCGGCAGTTATCGTTCGCCATAGAAAACATTCTACACACAGATACTTTTAGGAAATGCCTTTTCTTCATGTTTTGAAGGTAGTACAGTCAGAATCAGCCCTTATCTCGAACACTATTTTTTCGCCATCAGCATACTTCTATTTCCTGGTGGAACATGGAAGTAAAAAAGAGTTACTAGCTGAAAAACACAACTGAAAAAATAATATAAGAGCCTTAAAAATTAAGAGATTAACAAATTACGAACCAACTTTTCTCAACCCTCTGGGGGGGGGGGTTCCGTTTGCCCTTCCCCGTAAACACGTCTCTGTAGATTACAATTCAAGTTTCCTGAAACATAAAGGAAAGATTTCTTTCTCTGAAGAGCGTTACAAACAGTCGGTACTATACACGTTCAATAAGAGTGGTGGCGGTCGTTAATTATTCAGGAAACGTGTGCACACATATGGCACGGTACGTCTCTCACTTCAAAGCGTGTGTGTGTGTGTGTGTGTGTGTATGTGTGGTGCGTGTGTACCTCACACAGACTATGATGGTATGGTACGGCTATATTTAGACTGCGACCAGTGTTTACCGAGCGTCGGAAATTGCGTAATATATTTGTCAGAGGGTTGACGTTTATTGGTAGTACAACCCGTTTGGTACCGGCAGTGCGCCCCCTCTCGACGAATTCCTCTACGAGTCATTGGCTAACGTTTACTGTGTAGACGGCGGCGATTAGTCTCGCAAGCTTTCAGAAACGTTTACACGAGTTATTCTTGTTTGTCTCTGTTCGTAGAAATCATTTACTTCTACAGCAGTTCGAGACAAGGTTCGGTCTTGGAAAGTGTGGGAGGCTTTCACGGCCGGCGTCATAATTATTCCGCGCTATTAGGCCGTGGTCTGCTGTAACTATCACTGTGACGGATGTTGGTAACGGACGACGTTTCGCCCTTACCTCGGAATTTTAGCCTTTACCCTTTGCCACAGTACTGTGGTTTCACTGACGAACACCGTGGCCTCCAGAGGTGAGGCTGAAACCAACATCCCTCAGAATGATAATTACAGTAGACCACGGCCAAATAGCCCGGATCTTACTTTCAGTATGGGTACCGTTCTTTTAAAGTAACCATACAGCTCTATTCTGGTTTGTATTTTATAGTTCGCTGTACTCTGGATTAGAAACTGTCTTCTTCTTCTTCTTCTTCTTCTTCTTCTTCTTCTTCTTCTTCTTCTTCTTCTTCTTCTTCTTCTTCTTCTTCTTCTTCTTCTTCTTCTTCTTCTTCTTCTTCTTCTTCTTCTTCTTCTTCTTCAGTTTCGTTACGTAGGGTTGTCAACTATCAACCCTACGACAATGAAGTTCAAAAATTGTGTGAATCGTGGACATAAAACCTGTAGGCGTATGGGCTATACAAAAATCCGACACACTTGATGTGTCATTGTCATGCCTTTCGTAACAAAAGTAGCCTACTAGCTTGTGGGAAAACAGGTTTTGATTTATACAATAGGTACTTTAGCACGTATTAATTGAACGAGCGAAGCGAGTGCTCAGTTATAACTCGACCGTTCGACAGTTTTTTCTTGCTGTCTACCTGTTCCTGGTATGTCTCACGATAAATTTTAAACGCACCCACCGATTACTGTAAAATGAGGCGTGCGTACCATACAGAACCCTGTTGTGTTTGAGATTGGTACCCCTAAAAATATATGGGCGCGGGGGATAAACATGTGAGGGGGTCAAAGTTGTGAAAAAATCTGAAAAGCCCATCTGGTGTATCAACTTACAGGAAATTTTAACCGCAGTCTATTTAGTCTATGGTGTTTATTTTTGAAAATTTCAAACTTTTTTGACGTCGGAGCCTGTAAAGTTGGTGAAAATTTTGATAAAATCGCAAAAATTTATGTCGGGTATCAA
This sequence comes from Magicicada septendecula, assembly GCA_034769895.1. Classification (NCBI taxonomy): domain Eukaryota; kingdom Metazoa; phylum Arthropoda; class Insecta; order Hemiptera; family Cicadidae; genus Magicicada; species Magicicada septendecula. The sequence continues at coordinate 48,534,793 of CM068375.1, forward strand.
ATTAAAGAAAATTTCAACTAACATCTGAATGGATTATTAAGTTGTTAGAAATTTCAAAAATTTAGGACTCAAAAAAAGATCTAAAATTTGTAAAAGGATTTGTACCCCTAAACCGGATGAGAACACGGTACGTGTACCAGTGATTGCAGCAGTCAGAACCAGTCTACAAGCTACAGAATTCCTTAAGCTTTCACGGCCAGTTGCACTCCGAAATTATTACATTTGTAACTTCAGATTTACAATACACAAAGTTCTGGGGGGGGGGGGTTGAAATTTTCAAAATCCCTCTTCTGCTTACTTTTATGTCACACTGGGTATAGTCAACTGATCGGACCTCACTGATTCTTTTAGTCGCTTATACTTACACTAATATTAAGTCATATAACTTATATTCTACGAGGCGTGGTTTTTAAGTATGGTCCATTTTGAAATTAGAAGAAGCCACTGAACGATGAAAACGATTTATTGTAGGGAAATTTGTTTTCCACCGGGGCCCAAAAAGTGGGTGAAAATTTTGGGATTCATATGGAGTGTCCAGTTAAAGAAAATTTCGACTAACATCTGAATGCATTGTTAAGTTATAGAAATTTCAAAAATTTGGGACTCAAAAAAAGATCAAAAATTTGTAAAAGGAATTGTACCCCAAACCCGAATATTTAGAATTTTTAGTGTTTATCGTATGACTGTGTGGTCTAAAATTGTGATACGGTATTACTAACGCAGCAGTGGATTTGCAGAACTTTCTTAATACTCAGTGTAAAAATATAACTGTACATGTTATTAATAATTCTGTTGTATGCACACTCAAAGACTTTGTGTTCGCTTCGTTATTTTTTTATTTTACTCTCTCTCTCTCTCTCTCTCTCTCTCTCTCTCTCCAATCTTCTGTCTTTCCTATCTCTCTCTTCCAAGCCTCTGGCTTCCATATATTTTCGGCATGTATGCTTCTGCCACATTAAGGCCGAAGTTCTTCTCTTGTCTCCACTGACCGCCTGTTTAGAGCGCCTTTCCTCGTCCATTGTGTCCGTACCTCTGCAATACACTGTGTTCCAGCACTTCTCTGTTGTATCCACTTTACTTTCATTTGCCACCATACTTCGTCGTTTCATACCTGTAAACTGTAAGCTGCGTCGCATACAATACATTTCAGTCTGTGTCTCTCCCCCCTTCTTTTCATGTCATTCACTCCGTCCAAAGGAATGGTTTGCACCACACTACAGACTTTTCTTTTTTTTTGTTTTTTTTTTTAAACTTTTTCAATAAAAATATCTCATGTGTCCGTGTAGTGAAGAAGAAAAAGAAGAAGAGAGTAAAAGTTATACACACGCGATCGCACTTTTTTGTATTATATTGTAGTAACATTTTCTGTGACTACTTTTAAACGAAACTATTAAAATCAATCAGTTATTTCATATCGGTGTTAGTAATTCTGTCTCTGACTTTTCTCTACTTTCTTAATACGAAAATATATAACTGTACATGTTATTAATAGGCTAATTCTTTTATACAAAGTCGAAGGGCTTTGTGTTCGCTTCGTTATTTTAATTTTGTTTTGTACCTGATTGTACTTCAAGACGTTATGCGAGGGGTGTAGCAGAGGTTATAAAAAAAAAACAAGATGGTTTTCTTCCCCCAAACGAAAGCGCATGTGTTCGCACGAGTAGTGACATGTTGGGGCGGGCAGAATTCTGAAATGTTTCTAAGGACACAGATCCACGTCTCATCTGAGCGGTATGGGAACCCGCACCATGTGAAAGAAGAAGTAAACTCACGATATTGTAGGGTCGATAAAGGACGCAATTTATTTAATTAAAGGGTTGCGCTGAGCAAGAAGGAAGACCGGACATCCTGTTGTATCAAACATTCTGTTGTAATAAAACGTATACTCATGAGTGCGTGCGTGTGTGTGTGTGTGTGGGGGGGGGGGGCTCGCGTGGGATCGCGCACTAGGTGGGGATTATAGTAATTCCTCGTAGTAATTAGTAAAAACAATTTTTTTCAGTTTTCTTCTTCTGATAGTTCCTATCCGTTTCGGATGTTGGATATCATACAGACTATTTTAACTTTCTGTACTGCTGAACGGAATAAGTCAGTTGTATTCAAGCCAAACCAGGTCCTCAAATTTCTCAGCCATGATATTCTCGGTCGCCCAACTCCTCTCTTTCCAAGTAATTTTTTCTGTAGTATGGACTGCAATAAGTAAAATCTCTGTTCATTAATCATGAGATGTTTCAGATACTGAAGCTTTCTTATCTTCACTGTGCTGCTAATAACTTCCCTTTCTTTCTTCATCTTTCTAAGAACTTCAACATTAGTTATATGTGCTGTCCATGAAATGCTCAGTATTCTACGGTAAAGCCACTGTTTTCAGTTTTGAATGAAGTTTTTTCAACACTGTTTTCTAATGT